>CM032797.1:16932658-18206337 GCA_019155185.1 Beaufortia kweichowensis
GTACTGTGATGTTTACCTGTTGACAAAGGTGAAATGGTGTATCCAAAGCACTTAATGGGCTTGTTTACCTGAACATGAACTTTCTATGATTGTTTATAAAAGTGAATGATGACCACTGCGACCTGTTGCTCCTCCATTTGTATGGAATAAGAGAAATTATGCTCAAGGTCTTTGGTGTAAAATTGACAATTTAGTTTTTTGGGTACGCCTTCCCTTTAAAGGGATCGTTATAGGATGCAATTCTCATAGCCGTCAAAGGCAAAAAAAGATCTATGTATATTTCTGTGGGCTGCCCCACAGGAACAAAATTCTAGTATGTTACTTTGACATGTTAGACATGTTATGTCTTGCCAATAATATTGCCCTAGTATGTTACCTGAGTGGGCGTATACCTGTGGCAGGTTTTCACTCACTTAGGTCTTTAAATTTTCATGTTCCACACATCATTTTTGTCCTTTTTCTTCTGTTAAATTTGGCAATAATTCACTCAATCACTCGATTGCAGCATATCATTAGGGTGCCACTCAGATTATACCTTAAGGGCAAACTGACATGTAGTGAATGTATATGTGCACTGTTACCACATAAGCACATTAACCACATTCAGGTTAAACACTGCCGGGTTAGTTGTAACCCATGGTTGGGTCAGAAATGGTCAAACACAACTGTTGATTTAAATTATCCTAAAAAGTCCATATTTAACCCTTCCATGGGTGTAGGCAGCAAAATTGTTATAATAATAATAATAATATTGAGAAACATAATAATACTAATAATGTTAATAATAATAATAACAACAACAATAATAATAATTATAACAACAACAACAATAATTAAAACATTTTAATAAAACGTTGTATTTTTTCCTTAACCTGCTTGTTCTTTCTGCGTGTTTGATATGAAATGGGAGGATTAAGCAAATAATTTTGTATGATGGTCTTATCATAACATCCAATAAGCTAATAAAAATATTGACCTAAAGTCAATGATAGCCGATGCAGAAAGGTTGACTGACGGATTTACTATGTGTTGGATTTCTTTATGCTATATTTGTATTTTAAGTTCAGTTTGCAAACAGCAAGAATGATGGAAATGACTCGCAGGTAGATCGTATCAGGTTTGCACAGCTGGAGCGCTGTGTTTATAGAGAAAGACCTGCAAAGGTTTCTCTTCTGCGTCTGACACCTGTGACACGTGTCATTAGTTCTGAAAATTAATTAATGTCTGTCTTTCTCAATCCCCTGATGGTATTTTGCAGTGTCCTGTGACAACATTGTAACGTTGTTTTGCCTTGTACTTTTAAGAGAAATTTCAGTCTGTCAGCACAGTGGAGATAACAGGGTTTGATAGTGAAGGTTGTGGGAGTGGAGATGAAATGACTCATCTTTGGAATTCCACCTATTTTTCTGTCTGTCTTGCTATTGTTGAGGTTCCCATGACATGAATCATCACAAGAGAAATGTAGGATCTGAATGTACTGGAAGATAGTGTACACCATCCTTGCTATGTTCCTGTAGTGCAATTTTGTTTTGTTTACCTATACATAAGACGAGATGATGATAATTGCTTTTAGCGTGATACAACTTTTATATGGAAGAAATGTGTAAAATATGTCTTGTTGCTGGATATGCAGCTGATTCTCTTTAATTTAGTGAAGCAGAGAAATCAAAGAAAAGTTCCCAATCCGTGACTTGACCTGGAGTATAACAGTATTATTTTATGGTAAATATGTAAAAATGATATACCTCCCAAATGTAAGGGTAGCAGAGTCCAGACTGTCCCACATTCAGGCTCTCTCTAATTGGCTTTAATAGGCACTGGGGCATAAGGTGCTTCCTCTGCGTCCGCTAGGGCAACCAGTCTACTTCCGTGAGCCACGTCTCCATCAGTTAATCGCCAGATTCTTAACTACGCAGTCCTACGCACTCTTGCAGCAGGGGGCCTGTTAGTGGTCATGGCCTGAACCGCCGCGTCCCTCACCAGGGCTTCCGTGGCTCCATTATGGGGGACAGAAACGCTGGGGTTTTTCCCTTTACCCTGTTCCTCTTTTTCCCATATCCAGGCCTGTTTGATGTGAATAGGCAGAGTGTGAAAGGTGGGAAAATAGGAAGGTAGACAGGCAATTGCCTAAATGCCACAAATTGTCCGGAAAGAAAGAAATCCCCAAACTTTACTGTGGCTCCCTAGATGTTGTGACGTAAAATACGTCAGGGTCTGGTTAAATGGTTCCCTCTCTTATTCAGTTTTCATCTTATTTACTTTGTTTCTTTTTGTGATGAGAGGTAGTCTAGTTAAACAATTAAACTCATTTGTTGTATCTATTTAGAAAAAAGTGCAAATTCCAAAGCTCCATAGATATCTGACATGTTAATTTAGATGTTCTCCATAACCATGCCTCATGGCATGGAAAAACGTTCCTATGCCTTTCCTACGCTTCACACTCACACGGTTAGAAAGTGGGAGAGGCTGTCACATTGTCTAGTCATGAAAAGTTGCAGAGTCCTCCTTTTCCTCTTTGCCAAAGACCTTTAGACTTCATTAAAGCATCAACAGTCCTCAGCCTCTCCTCTACTTGCCCTTGTTTCCTGGGCTTCCTGTCTCATCATATGTGCAGTTAATAATCAGAGCATAATGTCAGTCTCGATGATGTCAATGACATCAAAAGATGGCTGTTTGCTTTGGGTCCGGTTCAACATAAACTTTACAACCAATGGCTGAATCTGTATTGTTAAACTTGCTAAGTGCATTGCAAAAGGAAAAGTGCATTAGAAGTACTTCATCCACAGTAAAAATGCAAAGATTTTGGCTTGCAACCCAAAACAGCAATTTTGTTTCAGTCTTAACATTAAACAAGATTTACATGAGATTGTCATTAAAATTACAAAAAACATCCCCCGACGAAATATATTTTTGTTTAGAACATTTGTTTGTTTTTATAGTAAAATCTAATTTATGAGGGTGCTGTTTTTTTTAAAGAAATCTATTCGTTGTTGGAATTATAAAAATATATTACTTTTACTAAACTTTTTTTAAGTGTTGCTTTTTAAGTACATTAAGTAAATTTATCTTGTTATAAAGATGTAGAGACCGGAAAACAAGGAAAAAAATATTTCAGTGAGTTGCTTTGGATCAATGACAACTTCCAACTCTCATCATTTGTTATGGTTTTATTGACATTGCTCTCACTATGTACCTAACATTTAAATAAACAGTGTTGTAATCCCATGGGTTAGACAACAGACAACAAAGAGGACCTCACCTATGATAATATTTATTACGATGAAGGAACGACTGGCTGGAGGTGTTCAGATCAGAGTCGGTCACTGTTCCCTGTACCACGATTCTTCTCTGTAATTAAAGTGGGGACGGATGGGTGCTGATGTGTGAGTTAAAGATCAGAATCTCATTGTCTCAGCAGGGGTGCGAGCTTTCATCCACATCATACAGCGGGCAGTAAAACAGTTCTCTACATGTAGGCCTGCATTTGCCTTTTTACACTATAATGTGTCTTCTTAA
Source organism: Beaufortia kweichowensis (assembly GCA_019155185.1). NCBI lineage: Eukaryota > Metazoa > Chordata > Actinopteri > Cypriniformes > Gastromyzontidae > Beaufortia > Beaufortia kweichowensis. The sequence continues at coordinate 16,936,175 of CM032797.1, forward strand.
CAAATCTGTAATCATTTTATCATTTGTTATGTTATTTTCCTCAAGTGTGTTTTAGATATTTAGACAAATGATTCAAACTGTTGACTTGGCTAGATGTTGACTGTGCTTTGTGAGCAGGTGGGCTCAATTTATATTCAGTACTTGAGATTCCTGCAGTGGAGTCTGTAATGTGGAAGAACAGGAGAGACGGGTTTATCTGATGGCACATATTTACTCATCCTACTGTCTTGCCCTGGAGCAGCAGCAGTGTCCAGGCCAGACCAGATCTTTATCATGTCCTCTTGGCTAGTGTGCTTGTTCCTTCAGGGACACTTCTCTTTTGTCATCCTCTGGCCTTTATTCTTTTAAAAAACACTGGAACACTGGAATGCAATGCTGTCTTTTTCTATCAGATTGGAGAAGTTTTTGTTATAATAGGATCTGTTTTATACATGCAAGTTTACCCATTTGATCCAACATGTTCCTTGCTAAAAGAGCACATGTATTTTTTTTGGAAACTGCATGCCTTTTCTAAAATGAAAAAGAAAATATGTGAAAGTATTGTCTTTGGTTGATATTATGTTAGTATTTGCTTTAGTATTTCCAACACTTGGGGTGTAGGTCAAAGAGTTGCAAAAAGTATAGAAACCAAATGTACTATATGTGACCCTGCCTGTGAAAACCCAGCTCAAGTCAAATTGTTTGTGATTTACTGTTTTCTACATAAAATCATCCTACATAATTTAAAGAATGTTCTATGAAAATATACCTTGATATCTGTAATACTGACTGAGTAAGGTCATGTCAAAGATTGAAATTATAGTGATATTTATAGGTGAAATCAAACTTTGATGCTTCTTATCTCATAATTTGATTTTGATACTTGAGCCTGGTTTTTACAAACTTTTATTTTAATTACATTTTATTTAAATAATAAAATAAAAAGTTTTATCATCTTAATCAAATCAATTTTTAATTTTTAATATAAATATCTGTTTTTCCACTGGTCATGTTGTGTCAGCACAATTTATATGAGCAAAAGAAATCTTAATTATTACATAATATAAATAAAAATTAAACTGAAAATACATGACTCTGGTTATATTACACCATCATTATAAAAACCTGATATAGTTTTATTATAAAGTTTTCTCGCCTTGAAAATAGCCATGGGAGCTGGTTAAACAAACTAACAAATCAACAAACTAAATGTTACACCATCACTGTTTGCTTGGAATTCAATCTGCATGAATAGTTGATAACTATGTGTAAATTACATTGAAATGTCTTCTTAAAACTGAAAAATATTACTGTTGAGAACTACGTAGGATAGCTCTTGCTCTTGTAACCATTATAAACCAAAACACAATGATAACATAATATTTTTTTATTTAGTTCAGGTTCATTTCTAGATAATACAAAATTACACAGAAACCAGTACACCAAATAATCATCAGGATTTTTATGATTGTTTCCTGAATTTCACCCAAGAGAAATGTGAATCATCATGTGTAGCGTTCAAATGTCGATAGGAAATGCAGTCTGTGCCATGTTTCTCAAATCACCATGAAGAACATTATAGTTCCTGAGCCAAGACAATTTCCTTAATTCTTCCCATGAGAAATAATACGTGATCTGGTTTATGACTAAGATGCAAAAATGTGGGTGGAGGTAATACACTTCTTGTCCTTGTATGGGACTTGTTGGGTGAGCACTGAGACATTGTTAGACGTTACTGCTGTGCCCTTATTTCATTAGACCTGACCCTGGGCAGGTGATGACGTGGGCTGTCCACCTCTTTCCTCTAGTCGCTCAGTGTAATGATCTCACTTCTGCCTAAATCAACCGGCAGCAGGCACCTGTAAAAACAGAGGAAAGAGTAAAGAGGTGCTGAAGAGTTTAGCTACAGTATCACCTTGAATGTCAAACACTGCAGGGACATGCCCACTTCAGCTGTTTCCCTTTCAATGTTCTCCTCATGCTATCTTTCAGCATGAAAAGTACATTGTGTGATTGTATGCTTATGATTGGTAACCTTGTATGACCTTGTTTTTCAAGCCTTATCAAAAGATGTTTATGAGTGTTAAACTATTGCACTTGAATATATTATGAATTCTTAAATTAATAATCATCTGCATCTGACGCATACAGACTGCATAGAGTCTTTATATAGACTTAATAATAAAAAATAATACAAGTAGTAATACCAACCTGATTTCACTGGGTTTTACGAGGAAGCGATTTTCTATTAATTTGAATTCGTGAATCATTCAAAAACATATGAGTATTAGAACAAAAGCAAGCATGAAGCCACAGCCCTCAACCTGATGTCTTTATGGCAATAGCATGAACATGCGAAAAGTTTGATTGAGTTCGTACAAAGTTATATGAATTAGCCGCTTCGTAGATTTTGTGTAATGTTGGTAATACGCAAAAAAGCTCAGTGAAAAGGTTTTATATGCTGGGAACATAGGACAACTATTGACCAATCAGCATTTAAGCCCAGAATCATTTATAATCCGTGTACTTTTAATTAAAAAAATAATCTTTAACACTGGAGTATTCATTTAATTATCATTAAAACTTAAGAAAAGGTTAAGGTGTTTTATTGCACACTTTTTTATTAGGATCCGCCATCTTTTTACTTATGACACAATCTGAACACTTCACCCTATAGTCTCACCCGTAGTGGCTTGTTTTTCCCATGCTGGTCCATTTGTTATTTTTTGGTGATTTCTCAGACTGATGTCTCACCTCTTCCTTAAGCACCTTGTGTATTTTCAGTGACAGAACGGATGTGAAGCGCTGTGTTTATCATACGCTTGTAAAAGCGTGGGATTGAAACTGTCAGGGTGGAGGCCTATCTGTCTGTTCGGTGCAGCTCCACCTGTGGGAATAAAGAAATGCCTTTGAGTTCACAGCATTTCAACGCATTCATCGTACACGGATGTTTATGTCAAAATTGAAAAAGCCCATATTGATAAATACATTCCTTTAGCCCAGCCTATATGGTTGTTGGAAGCTGATTTGGCACTTGAGCCGTGTAACTAGGATAGCGTGTCCTGCTGAGGACTCTTTAGCTACAAGCAGGGCAGCCCAAAGGCTAGGGCAGGCCTGCGATTGTAGCCCCCCGCTGGGCCTGAATGAGGGTCCTGCCTCCCATCAATTTACCCCTGGGACCAGCCCCGTGGAACATTAGACTTTACAGCTCCAATCCAATCGAATCCCCAGGCAATAGAGGCCTGGGTGAAAGAGAGCCAGCAGGTAGTAATAGTCACTTAAAACAGCAACAACATTCCTCTGTGGGCAGCCTCGCCCTGCCTGCTGGAATCTTAAGGAATCCCACCAGGTACCACTCATAAAAGAGACATGATACTCGCTGACCATCCCTTGTGTCCGGCTACGCGTCAGCCTTGACGTGTAATGAGGACATTTTCATTTATTAGCTATTCCTGCATCTTACTTACTCTACATATAGCATTGTAGTCGGCTATTTTGTTCATTTAATGATTAAATTGATTGACTAATACAAGAGTGGACAAACTTTTTCATTTCAGTACTCACCCAAATATTTTCAAGACCCAGCAAAATATGGTGGAATAACTGGAATATGGTGGGAATGCACATTCATTTTCTAGTAGAGAGTAGTTTTTCTTTCATTTAGTCATTGTATGACTAAAATATAATTATTGTGTATTATATATTGTATATAATTTACATGTTTTACATGTCTACATTTAGTTTAAGCAAGTCTTCTGCTGATCAGAAACTGAACTTAAAAACTGTATCATCAGTAGCTGTCAGGTTTTGTTGCATTTTTGCTGTATTAAAACAAAAACAATACATTTGTGTTTAATTCCTCTTACATTACATAAATTATACAACTTTATTATTTTATACAAAAATATGATTTTTTTTCTCCTTTGGTCATGTTCAGTTTCAGCCTGGGGCACCAACCTACGCCACCTTTGGTGCCCTCTATAAAAATGAATGAAAAACACATTAGAAAAAAATGAATAGGCGAATTACGCCCATGTCTAATGTTGTGTGTATACATTTAAAAAAAAACACAGCTGTGCCACAACGTGCCAACCAAAACACGCATCCCAACGTGTTTGCTCTGGCAGCGGTACAGTCTGACTAAGTCCTAAACTAGCTGATCTGGAACTGGTGAAACCGCACCCACATATGATGTGAATGATGTGTAAAGATTCAGTTATCTCTCACACAGCTCGGCCAGTTAGGCTGAACTTGAATACGCATGCAATGGACTGCGTGACAGGCGCATATTAGGAGGCCTGTACAAACCAGTGGCACCACTTTGCACCAGGTTTGCTCTGACTGTCTCTGATCTTACTCACCTGGACAGCACACCACCCAAGAGCCTTCAATACATGCTATTCCATTCATAAGTTCATAAACTGTCAGGTATTTTCTCACAGGGTAATAAGCAATGATACGATTGGTGGGATGTACTTTAATGGGAAAATTCTAAAAGAAGCCATCTTAGCAATGTTCAGATTGCACTTGTTTCATTCCTAACATAATTCTCTATTGTAGTGCAATTATACACGGTGCACTATAACTGTTTGTCCTCATCTGGCTTTTTATAAATGGCTCCTATTGTCTGATGACTAATAGTGGCATCCAGCTGAGTTCTGACAGTTCCTCTACACTCTTCCTCAGGCTTAGGTGGGTTCGGCTTTGACTTGTGATTAGTCAACACACATCCACCCATAAGTTGTGTATATCCAGACTTATACACATACACTTGTTCCCGCTGTGCTTCTCATAGTTTCGGGTGCAGAGCCACTACTGTGGACCACCAGATCTAAAAGAAGAACTACCACCAAGAATAATTACATACCTTTTATGTTCTGCACAAATAATCCTTTATCTTTATAGCGTAATTTTGCAAGACAGCATTTTTGTATTGCATTAAAATAAAACAGCTTTTTTATCTAATCAACCTTCATGAGCAGTCTGAGAATTGATTTGAGAAATATAATCACGGTTAGTTTCAGTTTTTGATTCTGATTGGTCAATAGTTGTTTTATTCATGATAAATCACAGCTATGAATAACACTTCATCCAGCGATTCTGTGTATCACTGTACAGCACATAATCGTTTATCACAGTCAGTCTGTGAGAATTTTTCCAGCAGAAGGAAGATTTTTAGTCATTTTTCTTTATGAAAGATGCATTGATGCATGTTTTTAGGCTTATATTTTTGTATTGTGTTAACAATAGTGAAAGCACAACCTCTCGTACCTTATTGCTTACTTGTAATAAGAAAAAAAATTTTTTTAGCTTTTGTTGAACCTGGACAAATTATGTAAGATAATCCTTTATAAGCCATGTCATATGTCAGTAAGTGCTGATGTTGACCATTACAGGAAATTAGTACTGACTTTTTATATTTGATCCCCTGGAAAATTTGCGGCTATTTTGGAACATCTAACAAAAGTGTCGCAGTTATGGAAACATCTCTACCACCTGCCAGGATTTATGGAATTTTTGCAAGCTGTTCGTCATAGAAGCAAAACACATTTGGATACATGGTGTACTTTTGATGTTTGAAACAAACTGTAGCTGAAGTTTGCTTTAGCTGAAATGCATAAACACTTTCACAGTTCAGGCTGATTTCAGAGACAACATCAGGTTGTTAAAGGCGCGCTAACTGATTAAATGCTGCATGACTGCTTGGAAAACACACTTCAAACACAATTTACAGTGTTGTTGTTGCTTTATCAAATTATAACATTTCATTCCTAACACTCAATTTTAACAACATTACAGACACACAGTAACAAATGAAGTCAACATCAGCTTTTTCCCTACCTAATTTTTCACTCCAAAAAGACAATTTCAGGTAAAACACAAAGCAGTCCCTTCACATTATTCTCAGCTATCCCCTATTTGTCCATCATCCGTCAAATCTTCTTCCTTTGAGAACATTAGACAGTATTATATCTAAGGCCCCACGCAGAGATCCTTCCTCTCCCTTACACTTACCTGTGTGTTCTCTGTGCTGTGTCCAGGCAGGTCTGTGGGCTGCAGGGGGCCAGCGCTGACTGACAGAGACCCTGCCGTGAAAGGCGGAGAGCTCCTCATGGGCCTCAGCATGCAGCCCCTTTCCCAGGCCCGCCTTGAGGCCTCCGGCCGCTCTGCAGGAGACCTCCGCACCTTCCTCAGACCTCGTCCCACTAACCTGTGGGGCAGGTGAGTCTGAACCACACCAGGACCCAGCCTTTAATTCAGCCTGTCCCACATCTAGACGCATTGTCTGTCAAGAAGAACAAATAGTCAGTTTTATTCAAAACAGCTTTATAGAAAACCATTATCATAATGCCATCAGTGAGCAAGCCATAGACATCTTTAGCAGTAAAAAAGTAGAAAAAATGTTGATGTAGAAGAGAGAGAAAAGCTCTGAGGGAACTCGTCTTTCTTAAATATGCATACGCTGTTAAAAATAAAGGTGCTTCAAAAGTTCACAGCGATGCCATAGAAAAACCATTTTCTGGTTCTCCAAAGAACCTTTTAGTCAAAGGTTCTTAAAAAAACTTTCTCTTATTTTTGGACAAAACATTTTCACTTAAAAAAGCTTTTGTCACTACAATAAAACTTTTGTGAAGCATAAAGATTATTTAAATGTTAAAGTTTCTTTATAAAACTATTTAGCCAAAAATGTGTCGTCTTTGGCACCTTTACTTTTAACCTGTTAACTGTCACCGATCCTCAGGAAGAACACCTATTTTATTTTCCTATTTACTTTAATATTTTCATAGCTGAATTTTAATCTAATCATGACAAACTATAAATTTATGGAAAGGTATAAGACTCAGTATCTATATAAATATTAAAAAAAGGTAATAAAGTGCATTTTCATATGTATACTTCTTACTTATGTAATTTCTGCTGTGACAGTTTTCAGGTTAAGTGTCTGTGTAGTGCTAGACATGCATTTATTGAAAAAATGGAAAATATGTCCATAAGACATCGTTTATCATAATGGTTCATTTACAGTCTTCATCCTACAACAAAAAACATTTGAATGCATGTTTTTAAATCTGCTATCTTTTCTATTGGTTTAATTATCACCCTGCACTTCACATGTAAATCCCTTCTGACTAAAAGACAAGTTTGTGAAGATAAACCTGTAGTAGAGGAAACATGACTTACCACAGTTGTTTAATGTGACTAACAGCAGGATTTGAGATGGATTAAGCACTCAGAAGTTATCTGTGGTCACATATATTGTACAAATCAGAATGGCCTGTATACTGAAATAAGTCTTTTTGGATATTACAGTATTTTACTGTAATTGATTGTACTTGACTCTATTATTATTAGAGTTTATTTGCTTTATATACTTATCACTTTCATTTTCATTTCCTTATTTGAGTGGATTAAAATGTTATGTAATCAGTTGTTGAAGTAATTTTCTAATTTTGTTTCCTGTGAAAGAGTGAGTATTGTGTATAATTTTTATCACACGATTAGCTTTGCTGGTAGTAATTATAGGGGATTATATGTAACCTTAGGGGTGTCTCTTGAGCTGTGTCTCATGTTACAATGGAAATTCAAGATCTGTGATAGAACCGGTTGTTGAACAATACTTTAACATAATTTTAATGCAGCATATACATGCAGTTTCATTCATTCTTAAAGGATGCAGTTGAGTCTTGGATGTTTGTTGTTCATCAGTGGCAGCGGTTATGGGACAGGGTGGTGCAAGTGTCTTCTGCAGAATCTTCCCAGACAGGGTTAGACATGGGCTGGGTCTTCTCATCTCCATAGGGGGTTAAGGTCTGGGCCAGCCTGGGCGAAGCATGCTCGGGATACTCACCTCAGGTCTTCTATATTTGAAAGCAGGTATATTAGAGCCACGCCAAAAATCTATAGCAGGCTGTTATTTGCCCCTGCCTTTGAGATCCTCACATCTCACAGGAAAGTGGCGTGAAATAAGATTATTGCTGCAGGCTGTTTGTGAAGTATTTAGTGCTAAATTAGAGATGTGTGAGGGCACTGACACAGTGTCCCCAAATAATGTAGATTTAGGCTATGTCACACTTTGTAAATCAAAGCATCAGCCCCTTCAAACCAAGCCCTCTTCATCTAAATGGAATAGTAATTATATAGTTTCGATAGTTTTTATTTGTCACATACACAATAATTGATAGTATGACATGCTGTAAAATGCTTGTTAACCTCTCCTTTGCATATAAAAATTATATGGATTAAGAATAAAAATAGAAATAAAAGTGAAAAAATTGAAATAAAGACTTAAATCTTTCATTATCAGTGTGTTTTGATCTTTTATAAAGCTTTATTTAAAAGCAGTTACAATAAATGCATTGTGCAAAATATGTATGTAGTTTATATTAAGTTATTTACTTTGTTATAGGTTTAATAATTAAATGAACCATAAAACTTAATTTCATAGTTACATTTTCTTATTTATTGAATTTATTATTTGCTAGTGATATCATTTTTAATATTCATTAGTCATGCCTTCATAATGTAGTGTTGAATGTGTGACATTGGACAGGTAAAGTTTAAAAGTTCATTTTAATTGCTTACCTGAGAAATACAGCAGGGTTTAATGTCGCTAAGTTTAGTAATGAGTAATGAGCTTCAGCAGTAGCAACTTTAAATTTGCATTTGGTCACTTGTAATGCAGATGGTTAATACGGCCGAATATTCAATAGCGATGTTTATTAATGTAGCATGATTTCATTCTGGTGACTGTTTTGTATTTTTAAAATTCCAATATTAATTTGGGGTAAACTCAACACATGCCTTTAGTTAAAAATAGTTGCTGATGTCTGTTTATGTCATTGGTGTGTGTGTGTGTTGTGGTTCAGAGGGCTGTTTTTGTTGTATGAGTGGATGAGATGACCTAAGCCAGGTGCATGTCTGTGGATACACTGGCTTTTGCTCCACATTGGAAAGTGTGCTGACCTTTTTCCATGATTTCACAGAAAAACTAAAGGGGTCTTCCTGTTTCCAACTGGCCAGACTGAACCTGCTTCAGAGAGATATCATGATACAACACACACATATGCTTACACACAAGTTCCACTACCATTCCTCATATTCCTGACACCTTGGAAATGTTTCACAAACGGATGATTCCGTTTTGCACAGTTTGTGCAATTGTTATCGTCACTAAAACAGGCGTTGGATCTCCGTGCATAGTTATTCTGAGTTATAGTATTAATGACATTGAGCTTTGTGCAAAGGTTGTTGCGTTATAAACTATCACGAGAGTTTTACCAGAAAAGAATACTCCTTTTTGCCTCCAAAAGCAGTCCCGGTTGAGAAGCTACTCATCATTAAAAGTAATCATACCTCTTTATAGACGCAAATTATTGGATGGGTTCATTGTGAGGCCGACTGAATAAGACAACCCTCATGTCTGTGGGAAATAATTGCAAAATGAACAAAAGGGTTTTTATACAAAACACAGAATATCTGCAAAGCTCTGCTGCAGTTCAGGCTGAATGAGACGTACTTGAGTCCAGCACTCGTGTACCTGATATGAATGAGTGTTCTGCTGTTGTCTTCTCGTGCCTCTCTCTAGTATTTTTCATTTTAAAATTGCACTATTAAGTGGATTATTTTCATTAGTTTCTGTGTGGCTGTGTTACTACAGAAAGAAATGGGAGTGTAATTTAGAAAATAGACTGGGATATTTTTTGTAGAGCTCTTAAAATACCATTATTTTGGGGGAAAAGCATCGTGTTTACATGAAAAATAACCTTTCATGTTTTAGGCCTTTACAAAACAAGTATTTCCTGTTTTGTTTGATCAGAGACCATCACGGTTTATTTCCTACGATTAATTCAGAGCTCATTTCTATTTTAGAGCCTTTAATCAGATAAGTAGTGATGACTTGCATGAATCAGAAATGACTCTTAAGATGATCATGGAGTCTTTTCTAAACCGGCTCTTAGTGTCCCAAAGCTTTCCAGATCTCACCACTTCCGTTGGAAATGTCAACTGGGAAGAGTTTGTTTGATCTTTGACTTCCCTGGAGATCACAGCTTGAGAGGCGATGACACTGGCACAAGGAAAACTAGAGAAAAAGAAAGACGGACAGAGTTTGAAAAGGTCTCGATTACAGTGAACACAATATGTCGAAAAATACAGACGGGGGATGGGTGATTCCTTCTAGATTTGTAGAAAAGTGTCACTATGAGAGAGAGAGAGAGCTGTAAGAAAGGACAACTGGAGGAAGGGAGGCAGGATCATGAGAAGGTGATACCGCCCTCTGGCAATGAGACAAATTACCTTCTTTTCTTTTTGGTCTCTTGTTTTGAGAGGTGGTCAAAGCTCTTGCCTGTTTATAAATGTTTCCCTCAGGCCACAGTAGCAGGTGTAGATGGATAGATGGATAAGGGTAGATTGTGTAGCATTATCTTAATACCAATTATACAAATCAGGTCCGGTGCATCATGTATAAGTCATTATTACATAGCTCTTTGAAATACTTTCTGAGATTATGATTGGTCAGACAGCTTTGTATGATTTATCTTAAGCAATATTCTGTGCTATTTCTGCAAATCAGAATATTTTGCCTATTTATATATTTTACCTTATAGTTGTGTTTAGTCATACCACTGATGGCTTATGAATCACGTGTCTGATTATGACCATCCTGCAAAGACCGTTTAAAGACTAAAGGCTGTGGGAGCAGGTAACCGTGCTCCATAGACGAGGAGGGTAGGGTGTCGCCATGGCATAACCTTTGGATTTTCTCACAGTGAGATGAATCATCCTCGCCTGGTTATCCTGCTTCATGCCCCGGAGGCATCCACGATCACCCCCCTCCACGCTATCAGCCAGGCCACCGCAGATCCGCTTACCCCATGACAGCGGTTACAAAACAGGCCTCCTGAAAAGAGAGGACTTGCATTACAGTTTCTGTGTGCATGCTTTTGCTCTTTTTAATTACCTTTTGTAAGATGCACTATATGGTTTCAGGCACCTGGGAGACCTTCATATAGAAAAATACTATGACAGTCTATGCCTGAAGGCACTGACAGGGAGGCAGTACATTAAGACAAACAGTCTGTACTGCACAGGTCCTCCAGGGATGGAGAAGAGCCTTCTAGCGGCCTTTGCTTCCCGCCACTGGATACCGACTCCCTACAGCAGGGTTCATGCTGGATGTATCCGTATAACAGAGAACAGAGTGTAACTTTAGATTGTGGATGTAATATCAATCCAAATGTTACAGTTTGTGTCATCACATTTGCAGTGGGACATCTTTTCAGTTATGCTAATGCTCTTCTATGATTGCCTTTGCACGCAATGCTTGTCAATCTGTCTGAGGAGATTTAACAGGGAAGTTAAGGAACAAACTTTTGTTTAACCTGCCTCTGCATGTAATGTTTATTTGTTACTATCGAACACAAAATCATAGATGTATGTCAAACAGTTTATTTCCAAGCTAACAGGGAACATTGTTTGATCATGTTAAGAAGCTTTTAGAGAACATTAATATTAACTTGAGTTATCAACTTATTTGCAGTGATGTTTGTAATTAGCAGTCACTGCCTAATGTTCTAAAAACATTGTAAAAATGTTATTCTTACATTGTTAATTGAATGTTTAAAACATTTAGAAATAACGTTTTCATAACTTAATTCATAATGGAAAGTTTGTTGAATGTTTTTAGAACATAATGTATTAGCTGGATTATTTTATTAGTTTCATAACATAACCTAAGTACTATTAGTCGGGCAGATATGTCTAATTTAAGCATTACAAACATACAAAAACGACAACTCCATGATCTATCGTATTGCTGTTGTCAGACTGGGGAAGGCTAAAGAAAACTTGTGTTGCAGTATTGCAATAAATTGCTATTTCATGTTTGTAAATTTGGAGATTATGTACAAAATACATTTTTGAGAAGGGTACGAAATGATATCCTGTGAGGTCTGTGTTAACATTTGGTACAGTTTTAAATGGCTTTAAAACATACGACAGTAACATTATTAAAATGATAATACAGCAGTACAGTAAGCAGTTTCGTGCGTGACACGATGACTACTGTTTTGATAAGACTTGTCTGAACACTTGAAAGCCGATGATAAGATCACAGACTCATTGATACAGAATGAGTCAACAATTCTGAGAAAGACATGAATAATCAGCAAACAGACTACTATAATGATGTGCATTATTTTAACATGTGTTGCCCTCTTGTTATGCCTTATAATTGGTAATAATGAGGAATATATCTAACATACAGTAGTGACATATCATTCAACATCATGATTCTTTATATTCCTCAAGAAAATCTTTAATTTAGTTGCCCCACACATTAAATATTCTTTCCCATCTAAGGCGAAAAAACAAATATTAAACGTCAACTTCTGCAAAACAACTTCTGCCAAATTCTTTGTTTAGCCAGTTACAATATGTACACATACACTACTTTAATCTATACTGATCTGATGTGCTCCTGACAGGATGTTTGCATTGAGCAGGATGCCAGCATGTGCCGCATTTGAGGGGAAAAAAGAGTGGAAGAAGAAAAGAAAATATTTCTTTTTGCCAGTGGCTGTGAACATTTCAGATTGGGAGCTTTATCACAACCTGCAGTAGTAATAGTATAATTAGTTGTTGGTTTTTTCTCTTCATGTGGTCCTGCTCGATCTTTATCACAGGCGCCGTTTTAAGGACCTGTAGAAAATGGCGTTGTGTAGTGAGCTGGTCCGGTCAAGCTGTGTGGTCTGTGGGAACTGGCACGCTGTGGCTCCTGGTCTGTTTGTTTAGGTGGTTTCTTGTGCTCCCGGTTGTGTCATATGCTTGTCACAACTCATTTGCAACACACTAGGGACCTGAAGGGGCAAGTCAGGCATGGCTCCTGTACTCCACTGTCTGCCTGTGCCAAGAAGCCATCGGCCTACGCTTTCTTGTGTAGAAAGCTTTAAAGAAAAAAGGTTGTGCTCAATTTTAAATGAGAATTTAGTATTGATCCAGAGTCTGCTAGATAAAATACATAATAGAATACAATCAGTTTATAAAAGGTTTAAAAAAAGTTAATGCATTTGTAAGAGATTGGCCTGAGGAAAAGTTGCCATTTATATAGTATTTGTCTGATAAAGTAGTTGGGTTGCTTTTTGTTTCTTTGTTAATTTTTAACTTTTTTCTCTAGTGGAGCCACTTATCCTCAATAAATATGAATTATTAACTGTTTATCAAATTTTAAACTCTCCTAGTCTGCAAAACGTTGACATAATATTTATTACTCTTCACAGTTAGTTTTGGTCACTATGGTAAAAAGTTATTGTTAATGGATTTCAGGTCAAAGGACATCATGATGCTCAGTCTACGTATTTTTCTGTTAAGGTTTAATCAGCAGTAATCGCTTCAATACAGACCAGAGTGACCAAAGGCTGGCTGCGATAGATTCTCGGCTCTAACGGAAACACAGGAGTGGGCAGAGAGATAACAGCTCAGACTGGTCTCATCTCTGCCATTGGATGTGTGAAACACACTCTCTCTTTTCTCAGAATGGGCTGAAGTCAGTGACACCCTGAAACGCTGATAAAGCTTCATCTAGTTTCCTGTTCTTTTGTGGACCGGACACACCGCTGACCCAACGGTGAAGAGGAGAGATACTTGGACATCATCACAATGTGGTCACTTTAGAATTCAGTTTTGTCTGCTTTCTAAATCCCTAAAACCTCCAGAGGGGCAAAAACTGAAAATTATATTTCAGTATTCAGTCACATGACATGTATAATTAATGCTTTTCCTCTTTGATGCATGACTGTTTTCTTGATCACAATTCACTGTCAAGGTCTGATGCTCAGATCATGCTAGATCATGCTCATAACAAACTAACTATACTTGTTTCATCATATCATCTGTCATTAACAATCTCCACTGATGAGCCGTCCAAGGGCTAAACGTCCTCTCCTTTATTACTTAAAGACCTGGGGCTTGTGAGATGCTGTTATCTGACTACTGAAGAAGATCTGAGACAAGGGATCAGACATCCTTATCTCTGATGGACCTATTACCCTCATATCCTGAGTAAAACAAACTACCGTGTTGTATCAGTATAGCACATCATAGGCTTATAGGTTATGTAGACATCTTTTTAAGTTTAGGAAACTTAAACTTAACGAATTATTCGTTTATAAACTTTATTCACTTTATTTACTTCATATAGTTTGTTTTTTTTAAAACCGTTGTATTTTTCTTTTTTTTAATTTTCTTTAAATATACACATTAATTACACCGTCTAAAAACGTACTAAAGCATGTTACTATAATAAATGTAATCTAATCTAATGTAAATACTCTTGCTAACATTATTAAGTTTGTTTATAATTGGCATAAACTTCAAAATGCTCTTCTGCTAAACAGTCACGTGTTCTCAACACATGCAGCAGACTTTCAGTTTTCCTTCCCTCTCTCATTTTTCCTCACTGCCTTTATCCTTTATCTTTCATTAAACTGACAGAAGATTTCTTTAGGCAATACTGGGTGGTTCAATTTATGAGTTTGCCACGTGAGAGGGCACACCGCCAAGCCATATGACTAGCCCTAGAAACAAACGCTTAGCCCTTTCTCTCTTTTCCTCACCAGACAAATTGCAAGTAGATTATTGTTGGTGTGGCTCCTGGCTGACCTGGCATTTTTCCATGTCAGGAGTTCCTGAGACGTGTGTGTCGGGAAGACCACCCTTTGCCCCTTTGGAAAATGGTTCAGCGTTGTTCCCAGGGAGTTCTCTTTACTCACCGTAGTCTTATCCTGCTTATCCTGATGGGCTGTACTGAGATCAGTACAGGGCAAAGCCACAATAGAAGACTAGTGCCAAGCAGAAACTCCTGTTTGAGGTGCAGCATATGTGCACAACGAATGAGAGTTTGCACAGGTGGTTTCAGTGCAGAATGATTTTAATTTAGACAATTTAGACAGATGATTTTTATGATTATTTTTTATTTCATTAGCCTGAGATTCTAGAGCAATACATGTAAAAGGTAGATGAAATGCTCATGTAAATACAATGCTATACAACATTAAACTTGAAAAACATTTGTTCAACATTTACTCGCCCTCATTACACACCTGTATGACTTTCTTTATTCTGCTGAACACAAAAGATATTTTAAAGAATGTTGGTAACCAAACAGCATTGTATGAACACAAAACCACTGAGAAATTTCTCAAAATATCTTCTTTTGTGTTTCACAGAAGAAGGAGTCATGTACAGGTTTTGAACCACACAAGGATGAATAAATGATAACAGGTGTTGTATTTTTAGGTGAACTATTCTATTTTTTTAGGATAAGCAATGCTTTGTGGGAGATTTAACAAAATGGTTGAGGAGTCAAAAATACCCATTTTTTACACAGTTTTATAATCCGTAGCTTTCTACAGTGTCATAGTGTCTATGAGCAAGTGTACATGTGATGAGAACAGTCTGGTCAGGTGTGAACGGGCATGTGGTGTGAGTGTGAAGCAACCGTTAGGCTCCCTGGAGTCTCTCAGGGTTATTAGCAGCTCAAAGACCTGTCTGCTGACAACCTCTGCAGGACTAGTTCCACCTGTTTGAGCCAGAAAACACCCAGGACTGCTCAGAAGACTCAGCTAACCGTCAGGGCTTACAGCTTTTACTGCTTGTTTTCTCTAAATGTCATGAGAAATCAGTACAAATTTACAAAAAGCAGCAAATGAATCAAAACTAAATAAGGTTCAATTTGATTCACGTGTGCAGTTTTGTAATACGGCAGTTTATACTGATAAATGAATTGAATAATTGTAGGTTTGATTGATGTGTGAGGGAGTATTTTTATGATTGCATTTTCCACATTCATTGTAAATAGTTGCATTCTCATCATATCGTCGTAATTGTTTTTGTGAGAACATGCCGTTCACAGCTTGAACGTTCTTTTCTGTGCCGTTTCCAGTAATGTTCGTTAGTTTCCATGCAAGTTCAGCCCATGACTACACTAAACCCAAGTGTTAAAATCCTGTTTGTGTTAAATATTTGGTTGTGAGATATGTTAATGACCATGCCCTTATCAGACCGAAAACAGTCAATTAGTTCTACTTAATTAACCTGGTAATTCTGATTAATATCTTCTTAATCTCATTAGGTGCTTATCGGTGCGAGCTACGTGTTTGCAGTCTGATCCCTGAAATCATTTGCGAAGAAGTCTTCATCGTAAACAAAGGATGATTTAATGAATGTGACTTCATGCTGGTGTGGGCTGGTTTACTATAAAATGCTTAATTGGTGTAAAGAAGTCTAAATGTGGAATATACACAAGGCTTTTAAATACTTTACGAAATTATTGATATCCTGAAGTACACAGATTTGTTTTGTACATAATGGAGCTCAGGTGTAAGACCAGAGGACACACTGTTCATAATTATCTTCACGGTTCACAAAAGTGACTTTCTTAAACTGATGAATAATAGTTGCAAAACATGTTTTCTTTCCGTTTCTCAACAATCCTCCGGGGTGCTAACTAATTAAACCTACTTTAACTGTCCCAGTTGGGTCACCTTACCGAGACTGTGCCATACACATTGTGCATGAAACTCAAGTCGTGTCTCTCACAATAGCAGGTCTATTTTATACATGCACTAAGTTTTCTGTTGTGCTCATTTCGGGCTGACGCCTGCAGGTACTGGTGCTATGTTTTGGTTATACAATACACAACATTGTTTTCTCCCGCATGAGATATTATGTGTAATGTCATGGCTTGTTGAGGTCGACCTGTCACAACATTAGAAAGTGTAATCACACAGCTGATCGATATCTGACACTGATAAACCTGCTGACATACTACATTTATTTACTTAGTGCATGTACTGTGGGCGAGCTGTTGTGTTGTAATCAGAGGTTCACTCTTTACCAAACACAGATCGTGATTTACTGTCGGGCGCTTCTGTTTATTCCCATTTCTGCGTTTATTTTCCATCAATGGTTGAATAGACCGAGAGGGGCTGTTACAATGGCAAAGTGCAGGTCTGTCAGAAGTGAAAGACATTACACAGACAGGTGAGCTCATAACACAAGTCTCCCTCCAATACCTGTTCTACATTCTTTACAGTAGAAGTCACCCCTGATGAATGAAAACAAGATCCGCAATCTGCAGACGGACAAAAGATGTCGCTTTTTGGGCAGGTGTTATTTTTTTTAGCTGTAGTGAGTGTTTTACCTTTTATTTAGAAGAAGTGTCAAACCTACAACACCTTTCAAAACAACCACTTAAAACCCCAAAGATGCATGATTTAACATTTGCTAAACGTTTGATGGAATGTAAAGTTAGAGTAGTCTAAAAATGTTTTTCTGGTCTGGATTTGCTGCTGTATCAACATATCTATTCATACATTAGTTAAAGAAATAAATGATGATATCAGAAGATGGAGGTCTGTCCACATTTTTTTCTGTTTTTATTGTACTTTTTTTATTATTAAACTTTTATGGAATGTTAGGGCAGATATCTGAAACGAAGTTAATACTTGACATTAAATCTTCTGTATTCACCCGTCTTGGTAACAGAACACAGAAATTTCACATAATTCTGTCTGGGCTGAAACATGACAACTGTTTTGGAGTGTAAATAGTGGCTTTTCTCAAGCGCATCACTCTTGTCTGACGTCTAGGAGCACCGGGGTGTATGGAACGCTTGTATACTTCGCTTGTGGACTTTTGACCCCAGACACATGCAGTCATTCACAGAGACAAGTTTTGTATCCCCAGACAAGAGTTGCTCCAAAGCAGGCAGAGGCAATTACACTTGGAGACAAAGAGGCCTCCAGGGGAGATGAGAGACATGGAGCAGCTCAAGTGAGACAGACTTATCAGCTACTGGAAGCTAAAATACTACAATGTGTTGATTTTATATTCAATAGTTTTTAATGTTGCTGTAAATGGTAACTGACAATTGTAAGAGAACGTTTGCATAAATGCACTGCGGGTAATTTTTTTTTTTCCATGATTATCCACATCACTGACCTACCCCTTTAGATCATGTTGCGTTTCTTCCAAAGGTAGTTTCTGTGTTCTCTTTTCAGATCATTTGTAGTATTTATGTTAGATAGCAGTGGGTTCCCCCGCTCGGGTGATGGGGGATAATTACTATTCTGGAGACTCCAGATTAGATTGTAATTGAAATTCGAAGTGCCTGAGTGAAAAGCCAGTAAAACAGGAAGAGAAACACAGAGAAAAGAGGCCATCAGCAACAGTAAATATAGTGCATGCCGGGAACATTACAGCAATACAACCAGCCACCGTCACCAAAAGCATAACTTTGTGACTTTATATTCAGCCAAAATCTTGTCTCTGGCATTTTTAATAGTTTATAAAAAACTCGTCCCCCATTTGCTGTGTGTGGTTACACTGGCCCCTGGCCATTTAGAGACCACCTCTGTGCCGATAGAGGTTTTGTCTTTACCTGTACCTTGTCTTGTCTGAGACCATGCAATGGGTCTCAGGTCTTTAGCACGGTCCAATGGAAGTGAAAGGACTTGTCCTTTTGTCGGGCTTGTGTACTAGACAATCACGAGAAGATGGAGTGGAGGGCTCTGCTGGTGGTCGGTGCAGTGGACACAAATATTTGCTCCTATGTCCACACAGATTTGTCTAGGTGGTTGAGGCACTGAGGGATCGGTAATTACCTGCACTTAGACACCACAGAACAATGAAAGGGAAAGGGGCAGTGATCAGAATATTGAATCGTCATGAAAAAAATAAACTAGTAAGTTAGGTTTACAAGATCTCTGCAGTATTTTCTGTGAAACCATATGGTTTGTATAGTATATGTGAACGGATATATCGGAGGCAGATCCAGATTTTGGTTAAAAAAAAATTGTGGGTGTGCAAAAACTGACTCATCCATTAGTCACTACATTAACAGCATCTTGAAAAAGACACATGGAGACAAGTATTTTTAAAATTGCATGTAATGAAGGGACTTGTATCCTGAAGTGCACTTCTTCTTAACTTTTTTAAGGAGTGCTGCTTCAACTTGCCTGTCTACCTTTTAATACCGAATGAAAAAGGATCTTGCCTTTCAGAAAGAATTGAAGCTAGAGTCTGTTGGGTCAGTGTTTGAATGTCCATTGATTGAAAATCAGCACTCGGTTAAAACCATCTAATTTTGTGTAAAGCACTAATATCCTCATTTTTGAAGTCTAATTTTCAGCTAAGCTCATTTACTTTAAACCTAAAAAAAAAAAGAAATGTGTGCACAAACACTACTACTGTATGTGGATGATGTAAACAGATGTATGTAAACATTTGCTAGCACGCACAAATATATACTTGACAAAGCTCACGTATCTTTCAGAAGCCGTAAGCGTGTGAGGGTGGAGACACAAGAATTGTGTTCCTTCATAAAATCAACATTCATTATCTGATCTCCCTACAAAAATCCAACAGAACAGATTTGCATGCCTCTGACAGACTAAATGCTCCTTAATCTGTTTTGTTTCTTATAAAGCAAGATTTGTGTTGTGTAACAGTCTTTTGAAAACTGTAAAAGCTCAAACAACTTCAGTCCATTATGGTTAATGAGAATAATTATTGTTAAATATGTCATCAAATCTAATTACTGCATGTTTGTTTGCTCTAAATATAAATGTTAACTTGTTTTAACCTGTCGCAAAGGTGCTCCTCGGTGTTATTAAAAAGTCATTGTGTGCTGAAACCGAAATGTGATTAAAATAAACCATGTGTAACTGATCTATTAAAGCTGTATTTGTTTAAAAAGCATAATTTCCAGTATTCACTTCTATTACCATGATTATGTTGTAAAACAGGAGTAAATAGGTCAATTCAAACAAATACTGATACAGGCAGGATCAGAGATCTCAATCGAAATGTTCATAGTAATATTTAAAAGATATTTACTTCACATTATGTAAATATAAAGGAAAGAAACAAAATATGTTTTTTGTAAGAGGTAGATGTTGATTGCAAGATTGCCAAGATACATTAAATACAAGTAAAATTATATTTGTATCGTCAATCACTTAAAACGTGGTTTGCATTTAAGTGTTACTGTTATACTGTTAGTTCTATCTGATTTTTGAATTAGTTAAATTGGAAATATTAAATTGGAAACAATAAAATAATTTCTGTGGCCAAATTAGGCGTCTTGTAAATACAACTGCATGTCTCCAGGAAGATTGTGTCTTGTCTACCAATCTGCAATCTTCCTAATTGTGTTTAGAAAACAGCAAAGAAAAAAAGAAACAAAACTTCCGTTCAAAAGCAAAGAGAAACACGACAAGACGAGTGTCCGTGACTCTAAGCCTAGAGAAAACTACAACTAAAAATATAGTAAATATTTTATGTAATCGTATAACGCTAATTATATGTCAGATTTTTGCCGATATTATATACCTGCATAGTTAAAAAATATATATTATTTTGTTGTTATTATTTAATTTGCTTTGGCACTACAAACGTTTTTATAATTTAATCACTAATGTTGAGAAGACAAGTGCACTGCACCCTTACAGTTAAAATGCAATGAAAATGCACATGCTTGTGGTCAGCTGTGCTGTGGAAAAGGACACTCTCTGTGTTTCAGGAAACTCTCTCCACTTCCACCTCACTCGAGACAATGCTATTGAACCGGAATCTGAACTGCGTAGAGAGGGTAAAAATAACTGCAGTATATAAACCAACTAGACTGTGCAAATGCTGCTGGATTGCGCGAACGAAACCTTGCAGAGAGACCCCGAAAATATCAAAATGGGGTTAATAAATTATTCTAAGCGATTTTAGGGAAATAAATTAAATCATGTATCATTGTGTTCACAGTTAAGACAGTTTTTTTTATTCTGATATTTAATCCCGCGTCCTGAAGGCATCAGGTGTAATACATTATTTTGGTTAAAGCTTGCCCACCTTGTCTCTAAACACAAGCGCGAGAGCATTAGGCATTCATTTGCATTTTAATCAACTGAAAGAGGGGGGCTATTGACTCAGAGATCATTAACTAACATGTACCTGCATTGTTTAACATTGAGATTATCATGTTGTTTCGATTGCTCCGAGATTTTACAGCTGCTTGTTCAAATGCTAATGAAGCAGGAGTTGAATCTGGATAAATTAATACGCATCACACACATAGGATCAGGCTATTTTAATACAAATAGAGTGCCATGCTTCGGTGAAACTCACAGTACAATGCATTGGTACTGTAATAGTTTTGGTTCCATATATTTTATAACATCAACCTATTTGTTGTAAGATTAATTTAATAAATTAGCACGTGATATCTGTATTTACTCCTTCGTATTTCATTGCTTTAACATAACTTTAGCATATTTACTAGATGAATTTAAAATATAAATGAGAAATATTTTAGAGATCATTTTCAAATCCCAATCAAGGGACAAATGTTTAAGTGTCCCGTAATACATTTAGGAAGTTTTGGCACACGTGGAATTTGTGGCGCCCCCTTCAGTGCTTAAATTATACACCCATAATAAAAACAAATAAAGTTGGTCTGCATTGTAATGCCATTGTGAAACCATTCAATTACTAACATATTAAACATGCCTCATATTCTCCTCAACGAAAATAAAAATATAAGTAGCCTATATAAAATACAAGTAAAGTAAATAAGTAAATACACTGAACATAGAAACATTTTAGGATGCTTGATTCTCTGTTAATGAAATTTTGTACGAATGCAGTGACAGATTATCAATCCAAGTCAAGTTAAATACTCTCCATAATTAAAAAAAAATGCATAATTAAACAGAGACCAAATAGTTGATTGCGTTTTGACAATATTTACATGTTGTCAAGGATAGCCAGAGTAAATGCGTGATAGGCTACAACTACATTGCAACGTCACGAGAACACGCCCACAAAACGTTCCTTATAACGAGTCAGGTAGATAGTCAGGCAAGCGCATTAGAGACGCATCTACTGCCTCGGACTGAATGAAAGCGACCAGCTTTTGAGTTTTCTAACTTTTGCAACATGGCTCTTGCAGATGCGATGTTGCCTTCGATAAATACATTTTCAAGCAACCAGATTTTGGACGAAAAGCAGGCTGAAATTGTTCGGGTAAGTTCGGGCATTTTATTTTAAAAGTTTTTGGTTTATACTTACGGTGCATTAGTTTATTTTGTAGCGCATAGTGCTTTTCTTGGTAGAAACAAAGCAATGTTTTGAGAGTTTATAGTTTATCTGCTAACGAATGAAACGGTCTAACCCGAACAATGTCTGTTTTGCAGGACTGGGAAACTGACCCCAGACAAACAAGCCCATCAGTTGGGGACATGAGACCTCTGATCGAGGTGGAGTTCAGCATTGTGGAGTCGCCACCTTTAACCAGAGACGAGGACGAACTTTCCAAGTTTCTGGATCTAGAGTTCATTCTGTCCAACTCTGTCACGTCTGATAGTGACAACAACGCCACGCAGCAGCCGCCTGCCTATTCCTTACCGGAGTCACCGGAGAGCTGCAGTACAGTCTACGACAGCGACGGCTGTCACCCGACGTCAAACGCTTACTGCGGCGGCAACTTTAACGCACGTCCTGGTCACAGTCTGGTAGCAGAGCTGTTTACACCAGACATGGGTTATCATGGCGACTCATCGCATGATTATAGTATGAAAGGACATTTAGACAGGCCGGAGTACACTGAACTGCGGGCACTAAACTCTCGAAACCCGGCGCACTTACCCTGTTCTAACAATGTGGGATACAAAATAAAAACTGAAAATCACGAGCAATCCTGCATGATGGCAAACGACTACATGGGAAGTTATTATGGACAGGAACCCCAGCGCGTTATGCAGCACCAGGTTTACGGGCATCACGGTATGCAACAAGATGTTGCACGGGACATGTTAGGGAGGAAGGACTGTATCCTGACAGAGATGAACTCTCACATTGCACATCAACAGCAGTTCGTGAACAGTACGCCTTATCTGCCACAGTACGGCCAGCATCAGCAGTATCACGGACATTACAACGTGTTTAGCGAACCTTTGCGATCCAATCACCCCGCCATGCCAGGTGTCATGTTGACCCCACCATCCTCACCGCTTCTGGGGTTTTTAAATCCCGAAGACAGCAAGCCGAAACGAGGCCGTCGGTCGTGGGCACGAAAACGGACCGCGACGCACAGCTGTGAATTCCCAGGCTGTGGGAAAACTTACACGAAAAGTTCTCATTTGAAAGCGCACATGCGGACGCACACAGGTACGCGGTGAATCGTTTTGTTTTATTTGTTGTTTTTACTCAATTGCTTATTTATATTAACGTGCACATTAAACCAAATAATAAATCTTTTCCTTCTGTTTTGTTCACAGGTGAGAAACCCTACCATTGCAGTTGGGAAGGTTGTGGCTGGAAGTTCGCCAGGTCAGACGAGTTGACGCGTCACTACAGGAAACACACTGGACACAGGCCGTTTCAGTGCCATCTGTGCGAGAGAGCCTTCTCCCGATCTGATCACCTGGCTCTGCACATGAAGAGGCATATGTAAAAACAAAACAGAGACTTTATTTTAAACCACGAGAGGATTTTATATCGCCAAGACAATTCCTATTTGGGATAGCAGTTATGTTAATAGTAGTAAAATGTCATTTGTTTTTAAATTATGACAGTATTTAATAGAAGGAGATACTCGTTTAGAAGGTAAATTATGTAGTACTTTCCCAGATGTATAAAAACGGGGCAGGACCCATCCTTTGTATATATGTATTTTTAATTCTGTTTATACATTTGTATTACGTCAGGGAACACATTTTCAAAGATTTGAAGAAGAATAAACATTCATTTTTGTACTCGAGCTTTTTTGTCCAATGTTATTACTTGTGATTATCCAAAGTCTATTGTTGAAAGTCTGTTGAGAAAACAAATATCAATAATTATCAGGCAAAGAAAAGAAAAAAAATAATAAAGTAATTGATGGGTATTCTCTTTGTGTATAAGACTTTAAAATACCTTGCATTGCAACCTACTGTAATTTTTTGTAGACTGCTTTTATTACTCTTCAACCACAGTAATTAAAAACATTGTAAATATTAATTAAAGATGTCAGTTAACCAGTGGTATAACTAGAACATGTTTTTCTTGTCAGAGAAGTTGAAATAATTTCACCCTCTGCTGTCTAAAATAGTCGTTAAACCCCAAAACTAACAGCGATGGAAGTGTTTTTATATTTATAATATATTATTATATTATATCTAATAATGATATATATTATAAATATAATATAATTTAGAAATATAATTTATAATATATTGATGAATGACAGCAGCAAAAGCTGATGCAGGTCGAATGGTGTGACTGTGCTAAATGATTCTTTGTTATGGTTTAGTCTCCCTCTACTGGCAAGAAAACACACTGCATCGAAACTGCATCTTAACGACAGTAACTATGCAGTGGATTTACACACATGCATGCAGTATTGTGCAAAAGAATACATGACACGTTCGTATTTTACAAAAAAAATGGTTTTAAGCCATTTATTTATATATTTTGCTGTCATGTGTCGTAGGAAATATCAGATAACATTTCTTTTGCCATTATTTGTAATAATCCAGTAAGATTTTTGTATGCACAAGAAGTCTGACAACAACCGGTGCTCCAAATGCAAATCTGTTCTCATCATCATCAAGTCTGTCTATTAGGACATGAAGAAAGAGAAAAAAACAGACTAAATCCAGAAAAACTGTTGCAATGTCTCCAAGATGTGTAAAGAAACCTACCTGCAAAGCTACCTGAAAAACATTTTCCTCGGCCAAAAACTGCTTTTCAATGCAAATATTGATTTGATTTAGTGAATAGAAGTTCATCCCCAATTTGCTGAATTTTACAGTAGTGCCTAAATCTCTTTACAGTACTGTAGCTATGCAGGTAGGTTTCAAGCGTCAATTGACGTTTGGTTAAAAACATTCTTCAAAATTTCTTCTTTTGTTTTCTGCAAAGAAAAAAAATGTCAGGTTTGGAATTACATGAGGAATGAATAAATGTTGAATGGATTTTTATCTCTGGGTGAACTTAAGGCATTACCTCACATATTTAAATACCGAGTTTTAATTCAGTTTTTTAGTCTCATAATTCTGCATTCTCAGAGTTTCTCTGTAAACAGTAGTTTTGTTCGGTTTTGAAAAATGTAAAAGGCACTCAGGAGTAACCAGCTGTAAGTATTCAATTCCACCACGTGAGGGCAGTATTTCCTGTGATATGTCTATATGTCATTTGCTGACGCAATACCACTAGGATGCTTTGGTGTTGTGTATGGTGAGATGTACTGATGAGAAAGATAAAACTGATATATACACATATATATTTCGCCACAATAAATATCTAATTTAAAAAGAACCCATCCTTTCAACATTTAAATATCAAATACTCTTGGGTTTTCATTTAAATGAGCTAAATTAAATATTGCATACAGTAGTTTTAAAAGTTCCAAATCTTTATTAAGCATCATTAAACTTTTAGACCTAAAGTCTATTGTAAGCTTTTAATGACACACATTTAATGATGGTAGGTTTACACTAACTGTGAAGACATCTAACTATTTTTAAACCAAACCTCAAGACTTTGTTACTCACTGAGCTCTTATCAAAAGTTTTGAAACCAAAGCTCATTTTAGGATCAAGACAAATCTTTTAGATAGCTTATGCATGTGCAGTACAAGCCCTTCACTTGTTTATTTAGACTTTATCGTCCATTTATTTATCCAGTACCACTGGAATATAAATTCATCATCATTGTGTATTCCTGCCACCGGTTTCTCAGCATAATACAAAGATTTGGGTAGCTTGCTTAAGCCATACCCGTCAACCTTTTAAATTCAACAAAACCGCAATCGATACCTAAAATTGTTCCGTGAATTACTAGTGTTGCATTTGAACAAATAACACATCCTGTCGTCTGGTTTTACTAGTCCTGCTACGCCAGAGGATGTTCAGTCCACCGCTGTGCTGCGCAGCTGTGATCACATGGAGAAGAGAGTCGTATCTTCATATCGTCTTTGAGCATCCTCTTAAAGAATGGAAAGGTAATGAATGTCTACGTGTCTCTCACTAAATGTCTTATTTTCTCTCATGACATCCATACATTGCGTACGTTACGAAGGCTGTTGCTATGCATCTCGCGTGGTTATGGGTTTGCCACCACACCTTTCACTTTCTGTCACATTCTGTGGGTTTCATAAGCCAAAATATATGTGTTGCACTGCAATTTACAAAATCAGACTAATGGTATAAGCGCAGGTCTATTGTCTGTTCGAGACATCCGTCAATCATACCGCCACGCGCGCACGTGTCCTGCTCCCTCCCGGTAAACCTTTACGAGGATTCAATCATTAGATATATACTTTTTTAATTCTGTTTATCTGATTGACATCTTCACCACGACCAAAGTTGTACTTTATTCTTCTGTGCGACGTTTATAGCAAAAAAGGTTTAAAGTCTAATTAACATACGTGGTGAGTGGGAGGGTCTCTGGATAAGTGGGCGGAGCCACATCCGAACGGCGTGTGTGTTGATGAAGTTGCAAAGAAACAAAGAAATGTCTTTGAATGTAATGAGGAAGTCTTATTCACACACATCCAGACGCCGGCTCTTCTTTACGACACATCTTTATCGTTTACATAGAGAGTGCTACCTAGTAGCACCAACCACCAATGGTAAGAGCACTAAATATTACATCCTAAATAAACATAAGAGCAATAAATAAGCACCGAATAATTCTGCCGTATTTTCTTCCGAGTTTTTGCGCTTTACGGACATGCTTTAAGTGTACACACGATGTAATAATGTTGTTTATTGCTACATTTAGCACAGCTTTTAGTTACTAGTGACCATTTTACAGCATCATTTGAGAAACTGTAAACCACGTGCATCAGTTTGTGATGAGAGGCGGGGTGTCGTGTAAAACGAAACTGTATGTACAAGTAATCTCATAAAGCACGACCTGTTGAATAACTACATAAACAACATAATTTCACGTTTTTTGTTTTTAACAAAATTATTGTTAAATAAACTTGCCAGTAAATGACCTGTTGGTCTGAAGTCAGAAATACCTCTTACTTCAGTTTATCATAATGGGCTGGTTAAGTTGTCTCAGAAGTCTAGCCTGAAGCCTTCATTTCCTTGTCTTATTTTTAGACGAATCGAGATTCTTTTGATTCCAAGGACTTGCACAGGCTAAGGTAAGCTACAATATCAGCAGTAAAATGGCCCAGGGGATGAATATGTAAACAATGTCATGCAAGTTAGATACATGAAATGCCAGGTGCTTTTATCATTTATTTAGTATACCTTTCGTCAAAACCCTGAATTATTGTGTAGAAGTGTCTATCTTATTTATTTTCATAAACATCTCACATAAGTTATATGTGTCAAAAGTTTATTTCTTTATTCAAAGCAACTTACCAAGTAAGGTTACATTGAACTTCTTTGTTAACGATTGCCATAATTCCTAAAGTAACACATATTTACCTTTTTTCAACTTAACTAAGTTAACAATTGTTAAATTACAAATGGTAACTTAGTTAACTAACTTTTGCATTACTGTTTAGAATGGTATAGGTAATTAATTGAAGATTATAATGATTAGACATCATTGGCTACATCAGTAACTTTTATCCTCTGAATAGAGGATGCATCTTTAGAGAAAGTGAGTAGTTGCTGTTTCAAGCTCTTATCTTATAGAGGTTATTTGTAAACATATGACCCCTTTAACACACAATATAGATAATATACTATATAGCCAGATCTGGGCCCAATCTGTCCACAAAACGATGAGGTTGTGAAAGGAGTATTTTTATAATGAACTCTCAGAATTTTCCCAGTGGTCTTTAAGCCTTTTAAATAGAAGTACAAAAAGTCCCTATAAACATGGTCCAGTAAGGTGTTTTTTACTTTCATAATTAGTGCTCCCAGCATTGCCTTCATCAGACCGAAAATGAAAACACTGTATTTTCTGGCCAGACAGACTGTCCACCATTTGTCAACAATGTAAAGTGAATGGGATTACATGGCTATGTGAGCAGTATTTCCTTACTGGTTGAGTGGAAAAGGGGAATGTTATTGTCATCTTTTTGTAGGACATGGTGTCATGCTTCTATATTCAAGGGAAAGGTATTTCATGGTTTTCTGAAATATACTGGACTTCACTTAAGTCTTCACTTACATATGATGACCAGTTTTTTAGTTTTAATGCCAGTCTGGAACTAAAGGAATTAAAACTGGACACATTTCAGAGATGTAGGGTGGAAAAGAAAGTTCACAGTTTTTCTCCTTAAAATCACAATCCAACTCGGCAACAGATTTTTTTCAGATTTTACATATCCATTATGTTGTCTGTGTTTGATATTTAGAAAACAGGGTGCTTTAGATTGATAAATTGAATTCTTGAGTTGAACATTTGCCAAGGCATTGCACAAAGTTTGTTATTTTAATGAATGTAGATAGAGAGTAACTTATTTGCTATAAATTCACAGCAGATAATCCCTCAGTCTCAGTAATTAGGTCTCTTTTATGGGTGAGAACAGAAAATAAATTACTAATTGAGAACCCAATGAAGAAGTGCCTTTAGCCTGGGTTCTGGTGATCTGAGATGTTTTTATATATACATTTCTCTCTCTATTAGTGATCCATGCCTATACTATGTCACATAATTGTGAGATATGAGATCTGAGTTTGGTTAAAAATAAAGTGTTTTTTTCCAATATTAAATTGCTTTACTACCCAGTTTTATTCTGGGATTCAGCATATCTACTCAAACATATGAGATGGTAAAGTACACTATAGTGTTTCGGGACTGTGTTATCTGTGTTGGGTGGAGCTGAGGAGGTGCGGGACACATTGTATCATACTACCACAGATGTTCACTTGTAACCATGCCTTTCCAGCCCAAAAAAGTACTGAGTTAAAATACTAAAATACTGAGTTTTTGGTTTTGCTTTTGGCAGTAGCTTGTATATGATGATTATGGTATGCAGCAATAAGAAGTTTTATTTATATTTAACTGGGCCGCAGTTGTAGCCATTGTGCAATGGATTGGGTTTAATATTAATTAATTATTGCAATGATATACTTTGCACTTATAGCAACTTTTCTTGAAAACTTACAAGTAAGGCTGGCTGTTGTGAAGGTAAAGGACTAAATGTCTACTGCAACAATTTTTTGGCATCAAAACACATGAAGAACTGGCCATTTAGAGTCCAGCAGGAAATGTTTGTAGCTGTGTATATGTAAATGATACTGAGCTGGTGCTTTTACAGGGAGAGGTGTGTTTAGTGTGTCAGTTATTAGGTAGATGTTTCGGTCTCTGTGGCAGTTAAAAGTCTTTTCCACCCATCAAAGCTAATGAGAGCCACCATATGACCAGCCACAGTTTTATAGTGTAGACACTTCACCAGTTACTTCCAGCAGTGTCTGCAGGGTGACCCTTCACCCGCCACTCATCACATACACAGTGTCATGATACTGCAGTTTTGATCTTCATAAGAGTGAATTCTTCATTGATAGCTCAATATTTGCTTACCGATGATGATAATAATGTTTTAAAGACTTACACTTTACATTTACATTTTAAGGAACAAAATACCTTGGTAAAGACAGAAAGCATCCTGATATGTTAACAGGTTAAGCAGAGGATTAGGGGAGTAACAATATTACTTCCGTAGTAAAATCGAGTCAGTGCTAGCAGGTTAGGTGTCAACTCTCTCTGGTCATATTAGTTGGCGTTTCAAGACCCATAACCTACCCGAGCAACAGTAAGGATGGGCTTAAGTTCATTTAATACTATAAATGAATGGTTGAATGTGTAACCAATACAGGATGTTAATTAAATAAATCTTGTATGTGATTCATGCTGTCTGGCAAATTCATAAATTCACTTTTTGATGGTTGAACATCTCTGGCTTTAGGGTTTATGACGATAATTGCAACAATAATAACCCTTACATCATATTATTTTCTAACATTAATTCACATAAATCTTTTTTTATAGAACTTAAGCTACCTTCAGACCTTTTTCATGTCAGTGCAGTTTCAATAACAGCTAAAATATATATTTTCTTAATTCGAAGGTTAGTGGAGGAAAGTGATGGTACACTTGCTTCTTAACTTAGTTTTGCTTTCACTTTGCCCTTGAGCCAGTGTTGTGTGTGATAAATTCAATGGTTCAGATACCTCGCTGTCAGATACCTTGTCCAAGGAGACTTTCTGCAGAGGCACGAGTAGCCATGAGTATGAGTATGCGAATAATTCACTAGTGCTAAATACACTTGAAATTTCACTTCCCCTAACTAACACGGTAGTGTTCTTAAAACTTTAGCTAACATTCTCTAAAAGATCTTTTAAAGTTATAAAAAACAAAAAAACCTTATTGCTAAATGTTTTGTTGCTAAATGTTCTAGAAATAATGTTTTTATAAACTCATGGGAATGTTAGCAAGACATATTTTTGTTAGGTAGGCCATGGGAAAACTTTAAATCAGGATGTGTGATCTGTTGGCTCATGTCAGGATAAGTGAGTCACTACAACATGAGTGTGATTTAGACTTCAGTAAGTGAAAGTGCTGCTTGTGTCTCAGGCATGCCCTTACCTGACTGTATGTCTTTTATTGAGAAGTAGCTTTGAACTATTGGATCACCGTTTTACAAATGTGACCTTCAGAGTAGATTACATCATTTCCAGTCAAGAACCGGGACTTTGAATCAATAAATTTGACAAATAAAATAAAAGAATTGTAGTAAAATCCACTAATTTGGATTCTGGCAATCTGTCAATTTGTCCTCAAGGTAAATTTTAAATTTGTAAATGTATGTATGCCATGAATTAACCTGATTGAATATAAGCATGAAAATGCACTGAACAACAGTATTTATTTTAATATTTTTGAACATTTTTAAGTCTTTTTAAAAACATTTTTCATTTTAGATACTTTCAATTACAGTAACATTAAAAATATGTTTTTGTTTGTTTATTGTTATGAAAATTTGTCAAATTTCATCTTGAATCTTATACCTTTCCATCAGTTTATAGTTTGTCATGATCAAGTAAGAAATATTAAAGTAAATTGGTAAATAACATAGGTGTATCCTGACACTTAACAGGATAAACAGGTTAAGCTGGTAAACTATTATAATTTTCTAGTTAGTAGTTTGTGCTGAGTTTACAGTTTAAGCATCCTCTACATCACTTCCCATATTAATTGGAATTTTTAACACTTTGCAATCGTACATAAACTCTAGCCAGCACTCTGTTAGTGTTACGGCATCTTATCTCCGGTTATAAAATGATTGTTTTAGAGAGGAACAACACAGTTGGGAGCTAACAGTTGCTTTTCCCCCATCTTCCACCCTCCTCCTCCCTGTCACATGTTCCTTTCACAGCATAGAAAAGTTCCTGGATTAACGCAGAATTAACACAAAGCGGAGACGCCACCTCAGCCCAACAGTGCAAAGCAGCAAGCGACTGAACTAGCAGAGAGAAAAACGGTTGTGGGAGAAGCAGTGCACAGCAGAGACTGAGACTCGTACGCCAGAAGCTCAAGACGAGTCCCAGAGAGCACAGAGATCCTGCGGCCGGGGACGGGCATCCTTCCTGAAAGGGGACCCACGCTTAGAGGCATGGAGGAAAAACAGTTTTCTGGCATTTTGGTGAGTCAGTTTGACTTTAATTCTTCTGTAGAGACTATACAGACCTGTTAGATAATTTTTTACAATTTTGTATTGTATAATTATTACATAATAACGTACGACCCGAAAAGAGGCTTAGAGTTGTCCTAAAGAAAGACACAGGTTTGTACTCAACCAAAGCAGGTCAAAATGTTATGGATCAGGCCACATAGTCTAACACTTTTGAAGCGGATTAGTGTTTTGTTTCCAAAGATTCGATAAATAATGAATTGTGTTGTTAAGCATTAGTTTTTAAACTAAGCTGTTTGGTCTGTGTCCATTAGACATTCTTGCAAGAGTTCAAAGAGTTGAACTAGAAAGTTACAGATAAAAGTTTAATATCCTTACAGGCTCTTTAATAAAGACCACAAAGGAGGTTAGTACAAAATGTACTGACAGCTTATAAATATCTAGAATAATGATTAAAGGAATACAAAGGAACAGAAAGTGTGGAACATTTCAGTGAGAGATGTTTTGCCATTTCTTTAAAACTTACATTAGTACAGAACAAATGTGTTATAATCCACAGCTTCAGTAATGGATTATTATAATTAAGATTTAGACTCCAGAGATTGAAAAGCAATTTATCTGCTGATTTGAGAAGCTGAAACAGAGGCAGTAATGTAGTGTTTTCTGATGCTCTGTTGCTGTGCTGAGGTCATACATGTATATCAGTGTCAACCAATCTGATCTGGTCAGTTGTGTATGACGTCTTACAAATATAATGTTTTATTAAGATAATATTTATAAAATAAAGTACAATGTAAATTTTATTAAAACTGTATTATTAATATATTTATTTGTGTTGTTAACTTATGCATCTGGTTTTTAACTTAAAAGACTTTCACTTGAATGTTAAATCCATGAAGGGCAGTACATTGTTTAAAGTGTCAGTGGTTTGTGTGGAGCAGGTGCAAGGCTGGACTGTTTGTCTTTGTTGTCTTGAGTAATGTTGTAGTTTCTTTTGTGGCTTTAAGTGGATAGTGTGTTCCTGGTTCTGGGTTATGCTGTAATACACCACTGTACACAAATGTTTTATGCCTTTAACCGCTTCTCTATTTGGACTGAACCGGTTTCATTCTTGAGGGCCATGAAACGCAGCATGAAATGAAAATGTTTAGCAGAGCATTATGGACACATTTCTTGTATCTGAGGTGGTACATTTTAGGTTTAAACATACAGTACTAGTATTGAACAGAAGATGACAATACTCCATTCTGCTGTATTTGTACTGGTATTCCATTAAAACTCTTTCATGCTGTGTCCTTTGAGTTGCCATCTGATTTATAGTAAAAGTATATTCATTGTATTCTTTTTTATTTTATTTTATTATTATATTTTATTCTTTTTTATATCTTGACACGTAAAGTGGCCATCAAGTTATATGACTTTGTGTTGTCATTGCAGAGGTTGGGTACTTGAGAAAGACGCTTTGAGCGTCACATTTGTTTACTCATCACTCCATGCGGCTGGTCCCGATTGAAAGAGTGACACCTCATTTGACACAAATAGTTTTGCTTAATGTACAGTATCTGGCCCAATGAAAGCAAGACCTTGAAAGTTCCTTAGCAGATGCTGTCAGAAAGCCTGCAAGCTCGTGCCAAAACTTTAAACGTTTTTTAAAATCCCCTTTGTGTCCGACAGATGCTGTTCAGCTTTAAGAATATCCTGA
This sequence comes from Beaufortia kweichowensis, assembly GCA_019155185.1. Taxonomy (NCBI): domain Eukaryota; kingdom Metazoa; phylum Chordata; class Actinopteri; order Cypriniformes; family Gastromyzontidae; genus Beaufortia; species Beaufortia kweichowensis. The sequence goes on from CM032797.1 coordinate 16,969,492, forward strand.
CGTGTTGACAATGAGATACCAACAGTGTAAAGCTCATTGTTACGCTCTGACTATTGACATTGTCACAGTGACAGTAGCGACTGTAAAAGCTGCAGTAACCCAAAACATAATTAGAGTCGAGGAAAATGACATGAAAAGAATGAACGCTTGAGCTGTCTGACAGTGAGAAACAGTTGCAAAGGAACTGCTCACTCTGATGACCTTTTGCTTCATTTACTTTTTCTGTCCTGCTGGCAGATCTCCAGCCTTTCCCAGGGGTTGTTAATGTGTGCTGCTTTCTGTGAAGTGGAAATTAAGCGAAAACAATTTTTGAATCCCTTAGACTGTGTTTTTTGTGGAGTCCACTGGGGCACTGGGTTGTTGCTGTACATTATTTTGCAGACGCTTAAACACTTCTGATCAATTAATGCAGATTAAAGAAAATAATCACTAGTAAATTAAATTCATGAAATCCCTTTCTGTTATACATTCGAAACTCTGGGAGACACCGACCATATGCAAAGAACATTCTGAAGAACTTCTGCAATAATATACTGTAAACCAGCTGAAAAACCTCTGGTGAACCATCAGTCGTCGGTGTGGTGGTATCAATAGTGTAATGGCGTGCAATCAAAGTCTAACCAACTTAATAGTCAGGCCTAACATTAATTTAGTTACTTTAATTTAGTTTACACACTTTTTAAAGGCAGCGAGTATAAATTTACATTTTAGCTGACAGTTTATCGAAAATGCCCAAGCTGGCATTTCGTAAAAATGGGACTAACCATGCATATAGCCAATTGAGTTCAAATACTTAAAAAGCTTTAGCACATGTTGGCTTAGCTAATAATGCAATACTGATAATAAAAAACTAATATTTGGTGAAATGGTTTTTAAACAAGTTTTATTCATAATTGTTTGTTTTGAATGCAATATAGAAATTGATTTTACAGAAATTGTGTTTTACAATAGCCTTATCTGTGAATGATGCTTTCTTACATTTTCAGCAAAACAAAAGTATCTTCAATTTTATGTATACTGTTAAGAATAACCTTCTCATTAGAAAACAAAAACTAAATTTCAGCCATTTTATATACAAGATAAAATACCAAGCGTGTTTTGGGTGATTTAAGTGTTGCAGTTGATTTTAAGGCCATTCTTAGGTCAGCAGCACTTTTAGGCTTATGTAAGGAACATATTGAGCTGTTCGTCATTCACATTAGCTACAACGTTTGCCTTGCAACCATAGCGCCTTCAGGGGCATGGGAACAGATGTGGTCGAGCAAAGAGGAAGTCAAACATGATTTCTGTCCATGTTTGAACCACAGACTTTACTGTCTGTGGAATGCATCAAGCCCACAGAGAAGGCAACCACCGTGGAGTACACACAATTGAAGAACAAGGGCCACCAAATGCCAAACACGTCCACTGCTGCGATTCCTTTAAAAACACTCCCCTTCCCCAAAAGGGTCTATTGAGTCTCGGTCTTTAGATTTCATTTGAAGTAACCACTCAAGCTGAAAATTTAGTTTCTTCCTCTTGCTTTTATATTTGGAGGTGCCCCTATTCTACCAAGGCTAAACAAAAATACAGACCAAGAAAGAGAAACTTTATGCCGTGGCTAGCTGAATTTATAGACCGTTCCACCCACCTGGCTTCCTAAATCTTCTCATCTTTTATTTTTTATTAGTATTATTTTTAACGGTCGAATTGTAGTCCTGCAAAGCCTTTTCAGCTCATATTTAGGTAATTTGTTGCGCTTGAACTCGACCTGCTCCCCCCGCGGTGTTGAGAATAAGAGAAAGAGGCATGGGTTGTGCGGGGGTCTGCTGTTCTCAGGGTTTCTCCAGAGAAACAGCCCTTTTGACCTATTATTTATCATATGGAGGCTCTCCATGTTAAAAGATCACAGCAGCACAACCCTAGTTTTTGTGGTTACTAAATCATGTATAAAATTAAGTGCCAGGAAGTCCTTGATGAAGCCATGAAAAGCAGAATTTCAAATTCAGATCAGTCTTGCACATAGGAATTGTTATAGTGTTTAATGACTGCATTTTTTTTAATCAGTGTATTTGGTAAGTTCAGTTTGTGTGTTCCCTGGGTATTGAACCTACAACCTTGGTGTGGTTAAATGCTCTACTAGTTGCATTTTTTCTGAGATTTTAAGTAGGTAAATTGACCTACTTTTTTTAAACAGACGGTTTAAAATTCTCATGTGGAGTCTTTTTGTTCTGTATAAAATAACAAACAATAAAAATGTCGCACAAATAACATGTATTTTCCTATAAAATGACCTCTGATGTTCTCCGAGAGGCAGTGAAACAGTGCTCACTGTGTGCTTCTCATGTACACTTGACAGGAAGCTTCACTGGAGTGTCACAGATCCTCTGTTGCTTTGTACTGGTTCTCTTTGTGCGCTGAGAGAAAAGACCTTCACCCCACGGGCAACTTGTAAACTCTGGCGTTCTGTAGTTCAGGGTCTCTGCCTTCTTTCGAAAAGAATTTCAACTCTTTGTCAAAACACTGATGGCCACATTACAAGCGCTTTTGACCATTTCAATTGCTTCAGTTTTCATTAACCAAATGTAACAGAAACAAACTTTTTGCCTTTATTTTTCCTCGAACTGAACGGCAGCTTGTTTTCAGTGTTTTGATTGGCTGACGGTTGAATCCACGTGAGGCAAGTCAAAGTCACATGTACCTCAATTTCATCTTCAGCCATGGTCCCATATGTTTGTCAGAATGTGTATGTTGTGTGCTTTTTCCAGCTTGATTTGTGCCCAAACGATTCCTCTGAGCCCCATTCTCCCCGGAGGAGATCCGAGCTATGCGCTATTTATAAAGAATTAGCAGCTGGGGCCCTTCTAGCCAAATTATGGCAGGAGGGAGTGTGAGCGGAGGATAATCGTGAAAGTTTCAGGTTAATCCAAGCGTTGGAAATTGCTCTTCAGTGTCCTGAAAGCCGTTGGGCCAGGCGGACGTCACAGACTCTCTCTGCCCTATACACACACCACATAAACAGGCAGGAAGTTGTTTTCAGACGAAGGTCCATAAATATGTCTCTGTGTTGGCCCCAACAATGCCCATGCCAGACTTTTCACTGGCACAGCTGGCCCAACGTAGACTCGGATTAAGATTCACTGTGTTGCTTCCTGCTGCACGAAGTAGGCATTTCCTTACGAGCAAGAAGAGTGTATTAAGTTGATTTACAATGATTGACATAAATATGAATTCAGAGTAATGCAATTGGATCAGAAAGTTGTTACTGTTACTAGTGTCTCGTTACCCATTAACTGCTATATATTCAGCCATTTGACCTATATTGGAATAATTGAATAGTTCAGTGCAAGTTGGCCCATTTGAGATTAGAGAGTTTTCACTTTCTGTTTATCTTTCTGTTCTTCTAAAGTCACAAAGCTTCTCATTTAGTAAGCTTGGGTTCTACTTTTTTAGACATTTCTCAATTCTGTAACATACCAGGTCACATTTCATTCAGCTGATTTGCTCAAGCAAACTGTTGAGAAATTTTAGAAGTTTTCACCTTTTAATGATTTTATACCTTTTGTAAAGTCATCTGCTCAAATCGTTTTTTTCTGCATTTTTCATAAACCATTTGCATCCGTTACGTTTATCAGTATAATCATTTTTGCAGCGTAGTCAGTTTATTTATAGTTTATATATGATATGATTTATAATGATTTATAGTTAATTTATTTGTGGTTATATAGATTCATATAGATTATAACTATAGATTTATAGTTATTAAATTTTTTTCAGTTATATTTATGTGTTTTTGATATTATGTTTATTTTCATTAATTATTTTATTTTATTATTTAAATAACTGCTGTGAATGTAAATCTATGCAGATGTTGTCTCAACTAATCCAATCAACTTATAGTAGCAAAATGTTTGAAAACATTTAATGTTTTGCAATCTCTGAAGTTGCACCCATCATGCACTTGATATTATTTGAAAGTTCCTTTATTTTGCAAATTAGATCATAGGAATATCGTACAGTCCTTCAGTCTTTCTGTAGTCTTGTGCAAGGGCTAAAAATCATGTGAGTTGATTGTCTTAAACCGTTCTCTTCTGTGCTCTAGTGTGTGTTTGCTGTTTAGAGTTGTTTTTGTGTGTTGGACATACCACTCCAGATTGTAAATGGAGCAAAAGAGAGTTCCGGAAGGAGACGGCTCATCAAAGCCGGCACTAAGTTTGAAAAAGTGACGTTTTCAGTCAGCAGTAGTATTTTAGCCCTCACTGAGGCCCTCTTGTTCTGCTTGTCAATAGAGAGAACGTGCTCTGAATGGGAAACACCTGCTTAAGGGCTCTTGCTGGAAACCGAAGCTCACCGAAGCTCCCTGCTGAATCTGGAAACCACTTGTGTTACTTCCATGTTTTCAGGTGGATACTGGAGGATACTAAAATCAATCCTGGTTGTGAGCTCCACATGACCCATGGGTGTCTGTATTGATGGCAGCTCAAAGGAAGTTTGTTAAATGGACGGGATGCTGGTAGCCTGATGGTTGAGAGTTTAGTTTGCTGACTCAAAAGTTTTTTCTTAAGTTGATATGAAGCATAACTGCATTAATATAGCTCAGAATCCATCTCTTTTATTGCTGTGTTCTTAATAAAGGCATTTAATATTATATACAATATTTGCAATATTTGGCGTATTTATATTATAAAAAATATATAATATTTGGCAATATTTATATTATAAGACATGTTGTACTGGGAATTATTTTAAGTAGAAAAAATGTCAGTTAATGTGCAAAGTAAGTTGTAGGCAAAGCTTCGAGCATGGAGTTATGGCACATTTATATCTATAATATTTTTATATTCTTGTACTTAACATACGGAAATGTCTGTCTATAGTTTATATTTTCAATCTCTGAAATAAAATTTTTATTGGGAGCTACTTACTAGAGATGAATGTCCAATTAATAGACGTTAGCGCTCGTTCCATCATGCACACTTGTTTTGTTTGCTTCTAACGAGTTTTGTTTTGATGTGTTTATTTTGTTTCAATGCCTCAGTCTTTCTCATCGCTTGCTATTATGCTATTGATATGGGGCAGTGCAAATAGAGTGTCCATATCCTCATTAGAAGTGAGTGTTTTTGTGATGGGAGGCGAGGCCCCGTGCTGCTGCTTGACTAATAGGGCTTGGCTGGGGCCCCTGAGGAGTCTCTAATGACCGGCTGTGTCAGATTCCCTTACAGCCGGGCTCGTGGCTCAGACACAAGGAGCTGCCCCGAGCTATGCTTCTGTATATGTGTGTGTGTTAAAGGGTGAGTGCCGCAAATACATAAACAAGGTCTCGACCGGTTGACTATAGTTGGTGGAGCATGCTGGAAAAGGAGGTGTGGAAAATAAACTTCTTGTGGGTATTCTGAGGATTAATGACCACTGAAATGATTTCTGTGACTTGATCGTGTTCATGCAGCTAAACTATTGACACTTTTGCATAGAGGCAGAAGATAGACTGCAAAAAAAATGGAGGAAGTAGTAGGAAGTAGTAAAGTGGTATGCCAGATTTGAACCTGTAAGATTGGAATGTGCAAAATTACATTGGCCCACTATATTGAAATCACATCGCTTGTGTTGGGTGGTAAAAAAAAGTGCCAACTTGTCTGCAGCACAGTCAAAAATGATCTAAATAAACTACTGTAGTAGTTTAAACTTGTGACCTATTGCTCAACATGTCTGACGCGTGTGTGTGTTAGATGTTTTGCAGTATGAATCTTGTTTCATAAGACCTTTGTGTAGTTATGTGTAAAGAGATGCTCATCTCTATGTGATGCTGTGTGTGCCCAAAGGGTCAGACAGACCAGATGTAGTTTATGCTTAGCTGAGAAAGCATCATCAATAACTCGCAGGCATACTAAACCTCACATTCACCTAATCTTGGACGTTTTGAAATACGTTTCACGTATTTGATTTATTCTGGTTACTATTTTCTAAGTATAAAATTATTTTTTATTTCGAATTTTTTATAATTTAAATTTTTTAATTACATTTTTTAATATCTTGAAACTTGTTTTTCTGCCTGTTATTAGTAGATTTTATCTCTTGATTTTAATTGTCATACATTGGCATAGAAATTAGTTTATGCGAAACCTGATGATCCCTATTATTCAGTATGATTAGACAATGTTCTAAAGATGTTTTGTTTTCCAGCGAAAGAAAATCTGACTATTTGTATGAATGTTTTAACATGGACAATGTCATTTATGCATGAAAATGCACTATCCGAACTGATTTTTAAAAATTGTGGATATTAGATTTTAAAAACATTTAAAAAATATTATTATTCTTTTTAAATATTTTTTAAATGTGTTTTAATTTTAGGTATTTTTATTAACTTTAACATGAAATTTTTTAGTTTATTTTTAGTAATATTTATTTTTGAGCATTTCCATTAATGCATTTTGTCATAATTATATTAAAATTATGAAACTATGAAACATTAAAGTGAAAGTGTTAAATCTTATATTTGTGGTCTCAGTCTTCTGGATCTTGACCATAAACCAGCTTTTAAACTATTGGCAGGACAATTACATGGGGTACAAATAAACAACAAAAATGAAAACATAATGTCATCAACTGCAGGCAGTCCCCATCTGTGGTTTGTTCCAGGTTGTGGATCTGATAGAGATCTCAGTGCTGTATGTTTCTACCAACAGACTGCTCATTAAATGCATCACCACTATTATACACCTCTATCAAATGCTCATTAGGCAGAATGCCACAAGTCTGTCAACTTTTAACACCAATAACAGGATACTCGCTTGGGTCCACAGCCAAGTGCTTTTGTCAAAGTCCCTTTTTTCAGTATCGTTTCACATGAATTGTAGAGCAGTTTTTTCAGGCCTTTAATCTCATCACTTGTTCTTAGTTAGTAAATCTAATAACCTGAAAAGAGCAGCTTTACCAACAGACAGACAGTAGGGTATATCCTTCCTGTGGCCTGTTGCAGGACCTTACAGGAGAGTTGGCAATGTCAGGGGATGAGGATTTGAGAGTCAAGTGTTGCTGAATGAAAGCGTTGGTGGTCTGGGTGCAGCTGCCTCCAGAACAAGTGGACGAAATGCGGAGACAGCGAGAGTAGCGCGCCCCATGGAAGTGGACCTCTCCTTACTTTTGTCTTTTATCGCGCGGGCCGGCCGCTGAAAAGCTTGGCAGCGACTGTGACTCCAGGCAGCTAAGCTAGCAGCTCCTAGCACTCAGTATGCAGCCAAAGTCCTGGAATGACAACGACTCCATTCATTGTGGAGGTAGAGGCAAAGGCTGTGGCTCTCTTCTGTCTGTTTTTCAGAATGGGGTATACAGAAGGGGGGGGCGCTTTCCCTAACTTAAAGTACAGCTTCAAGAGGAGGTGAGGGGAGGGAGAGAGAGAGACAGAAAGGGAGGGAGAAAGTGAGCGAGGGAGAATGAGAGAGAGAGAGAAAGAAAGTGGCGGTGGTGGAGGGGGACCTTCCACGCCGAGTGATTGAAAGAGGCGGAGAGGAAACAGAACTCCATCAGATGAAATGAGGTGAAAATAATTCAGGCATTAATCAAGCCTGGCCGAAAGGAAGGGGTTCTTTTTCCTGTCTCTCGGCGGAAGCGAACGGAAAGGTGTGAATGAAGAACTCGAGAGTTGAAACGAGACAACTACCGGTCACTATCAAATCATGTCGGAGTCCAACAGCAGCGCGGCGTGTATGGCCGATCAGGTCAGTTGATGTTTTTGCCGAGCTTTGTTTTATTTTTTTTGTAGTTTTCTGACGAGAGGAAAATTCAAAATATCACATCTTTCCAGTGAGAGAGCGCGAGCGTGTTAACCATCGCATCAAAGCGGCAATTGTACGGAGCTGCCCGGACGACGGTGCAGGGTCCTGAAAGAACTGAATTAATCAAGACTTTGCATTGTCTGCGGTGCCTTATTTTTCGGCCATCATTCAGGGGGCCTGTGACGACTCAATAGCCTTCAGACCACGTGAGAAAGGGGCTGTAGCTCTTTAAAAACCAGACCACGTGTGGTCCAACTGAAAAGTTTTTATAACAAATTGCAGTGGGAAGTTCTGGCGATGCTGGTGGAAGGGTATGTGATAAAGTTTCCAAGGAAGTGGGCAGGAGAGATGTGTTTGAGAGACCGAGCTGAATGCAGGCCGGCCCATATTTCTCTCCTTTTTCTCTCTCGCCTTACCTCCTTTTTAGTCTTAGAGGCACTTAAACAATCATGGTGAAGATTTGTTGGAAATAAAACGTATAGATATCCAATAAGGCGCATTGTGCCTTAAAGATTTACGTGCAGAGCCAATTTCGGTCGCATCCTTTCCTTTGCCTCCCTTTCCGTTCCACTATTTTACAAGTGCAAATTAGGATAAAATAACAGTCGGGTAACTTGATTAAAAACGGACGAGACAAAATGAGATTATTTTCGGTAGGTAACACAGATAAAATGCTCTTTTTAATTGGTAGATGTCATGATTACGTGGCTGGTTTTAAATATTGGAAAGATCTTTTTATCTGCATGATCTTGCGTAGTGTGTTGAGTTGGCAGGCTTGTTAGTCCTTAATTAAATCTGTTTCATATATCTGAAGTGCAGGGAAATCTCAAAACTGCATTGTCATAAAGTTATGTTCTTGAAAAGTTGTAAATTCACATTCATCATTTAATTAAAACCGGGAAGCATTTGTAGTGCAGTTAAGATCTGGCTGAACGGATGCAAAGTATGTTCGTGCACTGCATGAGTTTGTTCTTTTTTTTTTCTTCTCCCAAACAAAACCTTTGTTTACAACTTTTGACTCTTGATATCCCCAACTCTAACCTGTCTGATTTTTGACCTTTATCCTCTTATTATTCATTTCCTTAAGAGGTGGATATCTGTTTTGGTCTTATCTATATAGGTTAAAACATAACATGCATTACTAAGTGTAAGTCTGTGACACTGGGATGAGACCTTAAAAAGATTATGAGAAATACACACCTGATTCGAGGCTGGTTACTAAGAGCTTTCTGTTCATTCTTAGTGTTTGTATTTATTGAAACAGTGATGTATTGCATATGTATTTTCACGTAATTTACACATATTTTCACATAATTTTAATTATCTTAATTTGCATGTATTTGCCAGTATCTTGGTGTAGTGGTGTTGTTTTACACTGCTGTTTAGTGTCACTAAAATGAAATTTTTCTGCTGACCTTACAATATATAGACAAATATTTTGATCTCAAGGAAAGTGCTTTATTGTTGAAAATTTGCCCTGTAGACTTAAAAATAATTATTCAATTCACTATTTAGTATCCTGTTCTATTTGTTAAATGTTACCACAAACATTGCCTGTACATTGTACAAAAATGTCATTGTTTTCATAGTACCATTAACTTTTTCTAAAAATAAAACAGGAACATTTGATGAAATGATGTGACTGGCTAAAAACACAGTTTGTATGGACACACTGCATAGAGCCTTTATTTAGTTTAATGGAGTGATTTACTTGATGGTTGTTGAGAGACTGATGTGATCTCAGGTGTCCAGCTGTAACACACACAATAAGGAGCAGGTGCATCTGCCACAGCTTCAACTCCATTCTCCTCGTGTTTTAATGTCAATCTGTACTCATTTCTGTATTTGTACGATAGAAAAACATTATCATGTTCCATTTTTAGCTTAAAATGTAAGTGATCTGAAGTGATATTGAATTTTATAGTGACTTCACTTCCCCAAAATGAGCCGGTGTTTTATATTCACAGCTATGTATTTTCCACTCATTATTGCTGTACTGTAGATTCAGCTCTGTATTCGACAGCTTGGGTTGTGTGAGTAATGAATCCTCTATATCAATGATCAGTGGTTAATTCAGCTGTATTCTGTAGCATTGTCTCATGATATCTCTCAGAGTATTGCATGCTCAGTTAATAATTGAGATGATGTGAATGAGGCAGTAATTATAATGTGGTAATGTCTTACTGGGTCAGAATGTCTTCAAAGTCATTTTGAGTTTAACAGCATTCGCAACACTTTTTTATTCATTTTGTTTCACATAATGATGCACTAAGCGCCAGTAATATTATATCTCTCTGTTGTTGATTTAAAAAATTTGTGCACAAAATATTTACATTATTTTCCTACACTCACTCGCGTTGATTAAACCTTGCATGCTATTTTCTTTTTTCACTTTTTAAAGAATCGTAATGCATCTCTTTTCTATTAACAACAGATTATAGTGTCCAATTATTTACCAAAATTTTTTCATAATTATTATTTTGTGTTCTAATAAAAAATAACAGCATACAGGTTTGAGAAGACAGAGAATAATGACAGGAATGCAGGTTTTTGATGGACTGTGATTCAGTGATATGAAGGCTTGTGTGAGCATGAATTCATGCACTATAAAAAGGCTTTGCTGCCTTAAAATTTAAGTCCAATCAACTTGATTTTAAAGTTCTTATAAATTGATTTCTGACTCTAACCTGGGAGTCTGTTTATCATCAACAGTGTTTTTTGGCTTGCTTAATGATAAGCTGCTGATAAATGTATAAAGAAGGTGTATAATAAAAGAGGATTGAGGTTCAATGGGAAAAGAGGAGTTCAGAAGCATATGTGTGCTCAGAGGCAGTACTCTCAAAGTCACTGCGCTCCTAGGCTTCCAGATGCTCTCTCGCTCTCTCTCTCGCTCTCTCTCTGCTCTCTCTCTCTCTCTCTCTCTCTCTCTCTCTCTCTCTCTCTCTCTCTCTCTCTCTCTCTCTCTCTCACTCACACACTCACATATGTAATACTTAACAAGTTCAATTCTCGTTACACATTTTTGTGTTTACCATTTCTCAAGGCTTTACATTTCCAATGGCAAGTAGATTTATTTTTTGTAACTCTTTTTATTGAGGTTAAGATAAGTTTTTATGGTTAGCTGAAGGTTGTCTGACTGAACAGATGTCATAGCTGCTGCTAGTTTCAGGGACATAACGTGTTCAGTTATAATTTGGTAGACAAAAAAAACTTACAAAGTATTTTTGTAGTAGTAATTAATCTTATTTTATTATTTGATGGGTCATTTTGTGTACAAAAGTGTACTGTAAATCTAGACTAAGTTTCTAAATCACATTCTTCTAAGAATTAGGAGTTTAGGAAACACCTTACTCTGTACTTCCAAGTTCATGTTTGACTTTGTCTCCTTTAAAAATGGATGTGAACTCCATAAAAAAGTCTCTCTGTTATTAATACAAATTATTATTAACACATTTTGTTTGTCCATTGAACAAATGGCTGTTTTGGCTAACCCTTGCTCAACCTTTGCAGCTGTCACGGCAGTAGACCTACTTGCTCCTTGGCCAGAGGGCAAAGATGCTTTCTGCAAATACAACTTTTTGCACAATATGTGATTTGAGGAACTACACGTTTAATAGGATTAATGTTGATTTGGGTTTTGCTGATCTCACTGGGTAAGATTTAGTGCGTATGTGGTTGGGAAGGATTGCCATAGGGTTTCAGAGGAAGAGTGTTGGTCTCACTCAGTCATGGTTTCAGTAAATTCCAAACTCTGCCCGTGCCATAGTAAACTGAGCCCTCGGGACACAGCAGAGATGAGAAACTCAGTGCTCACATTCTTTGACGTCAGACCAAGAGAACAGCCTTAGATCTCTTTACATATGCTTTATTTACTCCAAAAAACATCAGATGCAGTATATTTGCGGACCACAAAAGAAGCTGTTAAATGGGATGTTCAGGATGTTATAGTGAATACATTCTTAAAAATTAAAGTGTCATAGTAGGACTGTGTTTGGTTTCATAAAACACCTTTAACGTCTAAATTTTTTCACAAAAGGTTCTAGTGGAAAGAGATTCTTTAGACTAGAAACAAGAGGCAATGTTAATGTATCTTTGACTGAAAGCCAGGTTCTATTTGGAAACCAAAATGGTTCTCCTATAAGTGTAGTGATTAAAACTCTCACTCTGCCTCCGATATAATTCAATAATGTGAATTAAAATTAGCAGCTTGAGACAGAACGGTCAAAAGTATCTGAAAACAAAACAATATAAAGATTAACGTGTTTTAAGGCAGCATATTTTGTACGATTTCATTGAATTAAAATACACTAGAAGCAACAATACCCTACAAATCGAAAAGCTCTTAAAAAAAAACTAAATAGTTATTTAGAAAACAGTTGTTTCACATGCGTGTTAAAACCATCATATATCTAAGGTATGGTGAAAACATTTGATAAAAGTGCTGATGATAACATCTAATTAATAAACTTTATTAACTAATTAACTTTTTAAACAAGTTTTAATATCATTCTGCGAATGTATTTTAGTGCAAACATCAGTCAAATGATTATAATAATTTTCTGCTAAGTTTCCTCAGTGCAAAATTAGGCCAAACTCTCCGTATAGCTAATAACAATATAGTTTTTTCACTCATTTGTCCCTCTTTAAACCATTGAAACTTGCTTAAGCCCCACCCCAGACTCCACCTCTATCCCCACCCACATCACTATACAATTAACAGACTCCTCATGGAGCATGTTTCAGTCTCCTCTCATCTGTCACACTGATCTGGAGTGGTTTCCTCTGACCCTACACACACGCTGATGCTTGTCTGAATGCTGTAGATTCCTGCTTGATTGGCTAGGGTTTACAATGAAGAGCCTGAAGGTAAGACTGAAGGATATGAGGAACACCACTGAGCCTGAATGTGTCTGTCAAATATTGAGGCCTGAGTAATCAACTCTGTGTCTTTGTAAGGGAACTTCTTTTAGGATTGTTTTGTAAAGACTAGATTACTTGTTTACATTTTGTTTTTAATTAGTTTGACACAGTATTGGGTAAGTCTTCAAGCTTTACTCATTCTTGGAATGCTACCATACGTGTCCTGAATTGTAGTCAAATGACCTCAGGTATGAAGGAGAAATTCCAATAAACTGTTAGACATGGATCTAAGGAATGAAGTCGTGCCTCCTTTTATATAGTAACATTTATGTCTTACATAAAATGTATGTAAGAATGGGCCACACCCCATTAGAGGCTGATTACTGAATGACAATTCAACAGAAAAAAGTTTGTTGAAATAAAGTCATATTGAACGCGTGCATAATGTAAAAGCATTTTGAAGACTAAATAATTGAAGAGTTGAAAGTTGTATTGCAAATTGTAAAAAGCTGAGTTGAGTTGAGTGGTGGCACTTCAAACATTGAATGTTTATAATCATATGTTTTTGGAAATTATTGTGTGTACGATAATATTTTTGTGGGTAATTTATACCTTGATGATTTATAACGAAATGTATTATAATGTATTATTATTACTACATATACCACAGATTTAATTCTACTCAAAGTCATATGTTGAATTTTAGTATGCTGTTTGCTACCTTTTGTTTGAATGATGTAATTCAGTTTGAGTTTTAAAGAGGTTTTAACTTCTTTTGTGACTCCCAAAAGATGAGTACCAATGATGTTATCCTGACTTTATGTTGATGTTACAGCTGAAAGTTTTGCTGTTTGTTTCAATTGCTTCATTTGCTTGAAACTATAACTTGAGTTTTATTTTTGTTTCCATTATTGTGTGCACACTCGGTACATTTAACTACCAAATCTCATGCTCACTGCGACCTGAATCATAGAGAAAGTCAGAGACAATGATGCACTGGGGGAATCGGATTAGCATGTGCTTCTCAAAGACTGATGCAACACTTTATGCGTAGATTGTATTTGAGTGACGTGAACTTTTATTGACCTGGCACTTAGGTGACCGTCACTTCCTCACTTTTTGTGTCCCTCGTCCAGGTTTGGGGTGCCCTGCCTGACAAGTCACCATTGGGAATGATTGATCAAGCATGAGAAGTGTGTTTTCAGAGTCTCAGCCAGTGAGAGGGCAGGAATGTGACCCGCTGCCCGTAGGGCGAGAAGCCACAGCTTTGCATCTTTAGCAGAATTACTTTCACCTCACAGAGATCGGATAATGGCTTCTTTAAGGATTGTCCATGCTGGTTAGTTTCATTCCAGTTGAGGAGAATGAACCCGCCCTTGTTTACTCCTCGAGTGGTTTTTAGGACCGTTAACTAGTTAACCAGGACTGAGGATGTTAGCCTGTGTAATGCAATGCAATGTATAGTTATGCTGGGGCCTTTTTCTCTGGTTAATAGTGGTCATCTGCATATGTTGTCATTTTGGTCTTGGTCATCCAGCTTGGTCAGTTCTGCAAGATGCTTTTCAGTAGTGATCACAACTGTTGTGGTCTTACCTTCGACCTTGATAAAGAAACTAGGGTGAAGAGTCTGTTCCTTCTTCCGTCTCCAGAGGAGGTTAGCTTTGAAATGTGACCCGAGGGGTCAGTAGAGGGCACTGGGAATGGAGAAGGTCATCTATGATGATGTGCTAAACCTAATGGACTCTGGTGTTTAAACAGATGTCCTCGGACATTTCAGAAGTGCCGAGAGCTCATTGACATTTGCTTCCTTTTTTAATTCCTTTTCTTTAAATTACCTTGTCATTTTTCCTTCTATTTTCTTGCGTCTGTGTTTAAACTCTTCAGCATGATGAGAAATGTTGCCTTTTCTCTTGAAAGATTCTTGCAGCAATCTCCTTGACTTCACCGCCCGGGGTGAGTTTAGCAATCTGGGCTATTTTTGCAAAGGTAACTCTATTGACCTTTGACTTATTGACCTTTAGAAAGAGGTAATTGATTCCACAGTATTTTTATTTTTTTCATAGGCTCACCTTTCTTTGTTGAATTACAAGTTTGCTGGAAGCCTGAAAAGTACTTAGTAAGTGTGAATATTTGTTTATATAAGAGGAAAAGTGTAAACAGGGATGAATAATAATATCATTTAATAAATTTATTTTGTTGTGCCGGAGGTTTATTAAAGATAGAAATCAGGTGTGCTGCCACATAAGGTGTGAAAGGTCCTCTGATAAGTGTGTTTGTGTTTACGCAATGATGCAAAGTTGACATGCATAAACAGAGTGCAATATACAAAAATATTTTTACTCCTAGATCTAACTTAAGTCTTTAGATTGGCATGTTACATCATATGAGATTCAATGCTTGATGTTAAAAGTGCAGTTGTCCAGTAAGAATCAAGTGTTTCAGGGAGTGGTATAATAATCTCTTATGCCACACACATTTTGTGTGAACATCTCCAGGCATTCTGGATGTTAAGTTGAGAAGTCAAAGGTCAGTTCTCACTTTCCTCCTTAACCCGACAGGGTCACATACCTGCAGTAAGTCACTTAGAGACGCTGTGCTGCTCTCAGTAAAAGGCTTCAGGCTGCCGTGAATAAATACTTTCTTTCTTTCTTTGTTGTCTGTCTGTATTTAAGCTGAAGCCCTAATTTCAATCATGTCCCCATGAGACCTTGTATGTGTGTGTGACTGCGTCTGGGTCTTACATAAAGGGCAGATGGGCCCAGCTGGGCGATCTTTCTCTCTGCACTCAGCAAGAGTTGGAGCAAACGCGACAACCAAAACACCTGGGCATTCCACAGAGCACAGGGCAGAGATCACAGAGTGCAAAGATTTCACCCAAAAATTAAACAATTCATTGCTCTGCCGGAAGGTAAACAAAAGCTAACTGTGTGTGCGCGAGCAGAAGGCTTAAAAACAGCATTGTCATTTATTTAGCTGTACTTCTAATAATAACGGGACTTTTTTGTATGCTAAAATTTGAAAAGGTTTTTGTGGTGGCATGTCGTTTGCTGATCTCCAGGTTATAACAGCAAAAGTCATTTTTAAGGGTCAGATTGAATAGCTGGAAATGTAAAAGTTGGGTCCATCTATCAGGTCACTTTTAGGGTTTTATTTTATGTCTTCCAGTATGCAGTTGTGCCGACTCCAGATCCATCTTTATGAGCTAGCCCACTTTCAGGTCTAAAGACAGGCTTAGAGATATTGGTTTCGAGAAAATTAAATTGTTACGTTCACATAATATTTATTATTGTTTATTCTTAACAAAATCAATATTTTGTTTTTGCTCAGATGAATAAATAGTGGAGTTTGGGTTATTGTGTGTTTTACTGAATCACATGCATCTGTACGATGCTGCAGAGATTAATGCAGAGACAGTGAATATATGCCATTGGCACTGTTGTTGCCAGTTAAATCATTTCACTGCTCAGAGATATGAGGTGAGCTCCGGTTTGTTAAAGATTTGCAGGAATGATTGCGATCATAGCCGTTGAATGTTCACCTCCTGCAGCGCTCGCTGTGCGGGTAGAGAGCTCTGGTCAAATCCTGCGCAGTCTCAGAGGTCAACACAAAGAGCATCTGAAGAGAACAGATGGAGAGTGGAAACTTTAAATCAGGCTGACAAGACCAAATGTTTGTCTAGACATGGTGCTGATTTCAGTTTACATCAAATTTTCTTTGTAATGATTTTTTGCCTTTATGTTGATGGGGTTTTATACCGAGACTCTAAAATCACAATGGGAGCACTGGCATTCCCCCGTGTCTGCAGCATGTGCACTACAGCTTGCAACATATTTCTAAATATTATTTTTTGAAAGTGTTTATTATTGGGTCATTAGCAATACTTTTTTTAAAAACTGATGTGTCCTGAATGCATTACATGTGCAGTTTGTTCCTAAATCATCATATTAATAAGGAGAAAGTGTGTGTACTTTACCAGTACACACCACTTAAAACACACTGTCCATTATATATTCATATGAATTTTAATGTAATATCTCGTGATTGCCCTATTACTAAAAATATTTATTGTCAAATTTCAAATATTTGTTTCGTTTTTTCCTAAACTTTAAATAAATTGTTGTTTTACGTTTACTTTTTTCTGTGTAAGCAACATTTTCAACATCTTCATTTATTCAGTCTTGTGAAGCCTTTCTCATCATCTGTACTGTACATCTGTATGTGTTATAGAATGGAGCCGTTCCAGGGGAGCCTGTGAAGAAAGATGAAAACTCCAGACGGGGAAACTGGGGAAACCAGATTGAGTTTGTCCTCACCAGTGTGGGTTATGCAGTGGGGCTCGGCAACGTCTGGAGGTTCCCGTACCTCTGCTACCGGAACGGAGGAGGTGACCATTCTCATTCATTTTGTTTCTATGTTTCCATATCCAACATGTGTCTCTATATATGGAGAGAAACATGTTTGCGACTTCTACAATGGACTTCAAGTCAAGCCGTTCCCCTAAAATCTCTTAAAATGACGCGCTCCCTTAAAAGGGCACTGCTCTGGCATCAAGTCTCATAGTCTACATCTCTTAAAATAGACACAGTAACAGGAAGCATGGTAATACAAGAATCTAGCAGCAGTAATAACAAATCTGTTGTAATCCCCAGCGGCATGCCCCATGAACTCATGCTCCCTGTAATCCACGGCCTGAATTAGCTCATAACTCAAACAAGACACTGAGACGCCTTCTAAAACACTTACTTGAATCCACATGTTAGATTTAACGTTTAGCAGCCCAAAGCAACTGTCAAATGCATCAATGTACTATAATTCAATAAATGTTATTGTGCAATATAGTAGTTTATAGCACTTTGATTTTAAGCGGTGGGCAGACACTGTTACATAACGTGTGTGGTATTGAAGAAAACTACAATGGAAGGGTTTCTTTTCATTTTATTACTGTGAAACAGCCTTTTGATTATGAGAAATACCTCTGATGAGGTGATGACTGATAAGTTGATGTTATGTAACTGTCAGGATTGAAAGATTTTATGTAACTGTGACTGTCAGGATGAAGTAATGGTTATGTAACTGTGGGTGTGTATCTCAGGTGCTTTCATGCTGCCATACTTCATCATGCTGGTCTTTTGTGGCATCCCTTTGTTCTTTCTGGAGCTCTCGTTTGGCCAGTTCACCTCCCTCGGGTGCCTGGGAGTCTGGAAGGTCAGCCCCATGTTTAAAGGTGAGAATGCTTTTGGCATTGTTAGGAACGAGAATGAAAAGAAACATTTCCAAACATCCTTAATTTCCTTCATTTCTCTTCTTCAAGGTGTGGGCTATGGAATGATGGTGGTCTCTACCTACATTGGGATCTACTACAATGTAGTGATTTGCATCGCTTTTTATTACTTCTTCATGTCCATGACAAATTTGCTTCCCTGGACGTACTGTAACAACCCCTGGAACACCCCTGACTGCAGTGGGGTGGTGGGAACTCCACGCGTTAATGCCACCTTTGCCAACATGTCTGCTGTCGTGTCGGGGGTGACTGAGATAGTCAACCGCACCAAGAGGACCAGTCCTAGTGAAGAATACTGGAAGTAAATGCACATCATCTGACTTCAGCTGTTTGAAAGATTATCAGTTAAAATTATGTCTGTTATACCAGCTTATTAGGCAAATAAGTCGCTTATAGGTTGAGTCCCCTAAAAAGTAAAAACTTTGGATTTGTAGGTGTTATTAAAAACAGTTCACATAAGCAAGAAAGTACCATTTGACAGATTTCTATCTTGTAAGCTTGATAGTTTAAAGCTGATAATTAAATGTTTGCCCGAGTGGTGCATTTTGTTTTGATAATGGCAGTCTTATGAATTGGAGTTGACAGATGTGTTTGTTGTGAGATGCTTGAGCAACAAATGGGCTGAAGATACAGACAATGAGACAGAATGTTTTGTTTTTCAAGCGTATGACTGTGGTTTGGAATGAATACTTCATTTTACTCCCAGTGGTTAGAGAATACAAGGCTTTGACCATTAGACATGTGTGTGACTGTTTTAACATCTTTATAAATGGTTTGTGCTCTCTGTGCTGTCACTGCAGTATGAATGACACTGTTGTTACTGGCTTCTGTAAACTCATTCATCTGTCTTCTTGGAATATTGTCCTGTTCGGTTGTAACAAGGCTTATTGTAGATCAAGTGTTTAATTTGAGGCAAACTCAGACATAAATACCAGAAAAGCAAGTGAATCTTAAGCTTAATGTGGTCAATTCTTCAGTATTTGACATTTTCACTGGTTACTCTTCACAGGAACTATGTGCTGAATATATCTGATGGCATTGGGACCTTTGGGGAGGTGCGTCTTCCCATCTTGGGCTGTCTGGCTGTGTCTTGGGTGGTGGTGTTCCTGTGTCTCATCCGGGGGGTCAAGTCATCAGGCAAGGTCAGTGAAATTGCCATTCTTTTAACTGGTATGATGCTTGTAACTCTGAGATAATGCGTTTGATTCTCAGAAAGCACACAGTTTGCGAATACTGTAAGAACATCCTTCATGCCCAGTTTAGTCTTATTTAATAACAAAACATAAACTTACTGTACATACAGTATATCAAACTGTAACCTGGTGGCCTTCAACACATCAAGTTTAGCACTGGACATTTAGTTTGAAAGACAGTAGATGTGTTTTTACAGTGTTTTAATACGTTGTCTTTCATCAGGTGGTGTATTTCACAGCAACCTTCCCATACTTGGTGCTCACTATTCTCTTCATCAGAGGAATCACGCTGGAAGGAGCCGTCAGCGGCATCAAATACTACCTGACACCCCAATGGCAGAAAATTCTAGACGCAAAGGTCCACATGGCATATTTGTTATGACTTTGTTATGAAGATCACTGATAATGGATTATGATAACATTGACTGTGTGTTCTGTAGGTGTGGGGAGACGCGGCCTCTCAGATATTTTATTCTCTGGGCTGTGCATGGGGTGGACTGATCACCATGGCTTCATATAACAAATTTCACAATAACTGTTTCAGGTAATGAACATCTGTTTGCTATATTTATGTGGAATTATATAATACATTGATTGTGGTTAAAAGACCATGAGTTGGTTTGTTTTTTCGTTTGTTTAGAGGTGAGAATGATAAAGAATTGTATTTCTTAACAAACAGTGTTATGTACTAAAAATCAAACATATTAAAAACATAAAAAAATGTGAGAAAGTGATAGTGTAATAGTGTTTTGAGACTTTCTATAAGGATGCATTATTCTGTAGCACCCCCATGTGGCTGGTATTGGTGATTGCATATTTAGCTTTCATTACCTTCATGTCAATTCAAACTTGTATGCTGTTATTTTGTTTGTGAAATGCAAAAAGGAAAAGTCTCTCACACACTGAATCTGATGGGTTTGTCTTGTTCAAACAGAGACAGCATCATCATCAGTGTAACAAACTGTGGCACCAGTGTGTATGCTGGCTTTGTGATTTTCTCCATCCTGGGCTTCATGGCTCATCATCTGGGAGTAGATGTGTCAGAGGTGGCTGATCACGGGCCTGGTCTGGCATTCGTGGCTTATCCAGAGGCTCTGACGCTGCTGCCCATATCACCTCTCTGGTCTCTGCTCTTCTTCTTCATGCTCATTCTGCTGGGGCTGGGCACACAGGTACTCCTTTTGTGTTTGCAGCATTGTGTCACTGTACTTATTTTTTATATTTTAAGCAGGTAAAACTGCTGAAATATACACTATTGTATAAATGGCTGAAATATTTTTATAAACTTAAAAACCTTTTGATCTGAAGGAATTTATTTAAATGTTTAAAATAAGTGGAGCAAAATGATATATGTGCCAACATAATCATTCTTTGATTACATAATAAAAAATGGTTTGGGTGTAGATGAATTGGACAAAACGTAACCAGGAAAAGGCAGCCGATTGGAGTCCAGAATTGATGTGAACTTTGTGAAGTATTGTTTAAAAAGCATCTCAGGTGATACCTCGAGAAACCCTTCCAAGAGAACAGTTCTGCCAATTCTATACAAAGAATAACAACACTAATGATGCTAAAATATAACATACATTTTGTACGTTTTGGATTTTTTCCTACTGGTGTTATTGTATACTTTTGATGTTTTTATTATGTGAAAATTATTAATAAAAAATGAGCAAGTGACCCTAAACATTAGAACAGTAGTGTTGATTCAAAATTTGGCTTTGAAGAATTTTTTAAGACATTAAAGGTTTTAAATCTTCCATTGACATTAATAGAATGTTGCTTTGCAAATATTTGCTTTAGAAAAAGCGGTTCTAGTTTATGTTGTAGTGATGTAATGCTTTGTGTTTATTGTGTGTACGTAGTTCTGTCTGCTGGAGACTCTGGTGACAGCAGTAGTAGATGAGATTGGAACTGACTGGATTATCAAAAATAAGACATATGTTACTCTGGGTGTTGCCGTCATAGGCTTCCTGCTTGGAGTGCCGCTGACCACACAGGTGAGTAATGTATACATAAGTATTTCAACATACATGCATGATGTTCATCTGTGAATTGATTCATGGATCTGTTGTGTTTTGTGCAATGTAGGCAGGGATTTACTGGCTGCTGCTTATGGACAACTATGCTGCCAGTTTCTCTCTGGTCATCATCTCATGCATCATGTGCATCTGCATAATGTATGTCTATGGTGAGTCCTTTATGTATCTTTCTTCATGCTCATCTGAACATCACAGCAGCTGTGTTTAAACAGAGGAGTTCATTTCTGCATTCTGTTTCCATACAGGCCACAAGAATTACTTTAGGGATGTGGAGATGATGCTGGGCTTCCCTCCTCCAATCTTCTTCAGGATCTGCTGGAGATTTGTGTCTCCTCTGATTATTTCTGTAAGCAATGGGTCATTTTTTTCTCAGTTGAAAAGTTGATAAAAATGAAAAGTCATTGTTACATAAATGAATTGCACATGTTTCTTAATTCGTTTTGTCTCTCTTTACAGTTCATCCTGATTTTTACAGTGATCCAGTATAAACCTATTACTTATAATGACTATGTATACCCTAGTTGGTCGTTGGTCATTGGGTTTGCCATGGCTTTGTCTTCAGTTATCTGTATACCCATCTATGCACTGTTCAAGATTGCCACGTCTGAGGGATCAACATTTTTAGAGGTAAGACGTGTGTTCTGCCTTTAGAGCTGTAGCTGAGTGATTCTTATAAAATCTTGGTTACAGGAATTAAATATGATTATTTTAAAATGTTTATATCAACAAAATTCCTTTTTATTCATTAAAAACAAGGACTGATATGTTAAAAAGCATTTTAAAAAATGTCATTACCATAACCATTGAAAACCGTCAATCCCATATCACATTTTGCTAAAAAAAAAGACTAGCCATGATGCCTAAGCAAGTTTTTATGCATCATACATAATTAGACATTAATATAGTATATTTAAATAAAACATTATACATATTTTTTTAATGTGGAAAAATGCCTTTATCGCTATGAGAGTCAAAAAAGTCGTGTACACAGTGTGACGAGAATATTACGTTTTTAACTAAAAAGAAATCTTTTTACCTTGTAGCCATTTGAAATGTCCTGACAAATGTGTTTCTTTACACAAAATCAATTTAATGTAAATATCCTTTAAAAATGTTACAGAGCATGAGAACATCAGTCATGGACAATTCCTTTTTACACTATTTTTATTATTTATGTTTTCTGAATATATAAATGTTTCTCTGTTTAAATTACAGCATAAATTCATTCAAATCTGGACACGGTCGGTTATGAGATTTTCATCAGAAAAACATAGAATACAAAAAGAAATGATTCCTATAGTAAAATTATTCTTCGTAGAGAACACAATTATGTTTGTTATGAACGCTCTTGTGTTACCGAATTATATGTTTTATTTACATTTACATTTAGGCATTTAGCTGACGCTTTTATCCAAAGCGACTTACAAGTATTAGGAGACATAGTATTTGGAGACAAAGCATTTATAATTAAAAGCTTTACTGCCATGATGTTTCAGTGATTTCATGAGACCCAGCTATAAACATGTATGTTTGTGTGTCACATCTTTGAAGTGCAGCTTATTCCTCCTTAAATATTTAACCAACTTTAAAGTCCTTTTTTAAAGGCTTTTTGGTTATGGTTTATGGTACAGATTATGGTTAACAAACTCTCTTTAAACTCAACAGCGATTGAAGAACTCAGTAAAGCCTGATCCGGACTGGGGCCCGGCCCTCCAGGAGCACCGCAAGGGCCGTTACGCCACCATGGGCCCAGAGTCTGTGGAGGTGTGTCCTCTCAAAGAAGAGCTAAAGGACGAGGGAAAAGAAAAACTCAAGGAGAAAGAAACAGATCTGAAGGATGAGATCGGTCTGACCATCCCCGGAAGCAACGGCTCCACGTTGAACCCCACACCCAGCGCATAGAGGAGCCCTTCCCCACCCTTCCCCCAGGACACTTCCCATTCCGCTGCGGGACAGGCCACTCTCGCTGGAGACCTTTACATATTGTAAGGGCTTTATGAAATCTAACCTCTAGAGAAATTGGTTGCCATCCAAAACCTTTTTCTTTTTGTTCACATAATTTAATACTGCAGATTTTTTTAAAAGAACAAAAGACATGTTCATATACAGGAGATGACGTTTGCATACACGCAGTGTGTATATAGCGCATTGTACAATATTTTCACTCTGTGTTGAGGTAGTGTGGAGATGTGATCTGTAGCTGCAGGAGCTACAGGTGGATTTTGGCTGATGTGTGTACAGTGGTGGTGGTGCTGGTCAGGTTTAAAAGCAGAGGACCAAATATTCTTTGTGGCAATGTTGTCAAAGCATCATAATGACATTGTTAAGGGGAGTGTTTATTTTTGCCACAAGTTTTGCAGAGATCGAGGTGGCTTATGGTCAGTTTAATTCAAACATGATGTAATACTATTTAATGGTAGAAAACAAGACAAATTGTTAAAGTTAATTGAACGTTCCTGTAGATCAATTGATAGAACGTGTTGCTAGCCACACCAAGACAGAGTATTTACTCAAAATAATTTATATCTATTATCTATCCACTAGACCATCGGTTATTGTCTTATTTTCTAGTTTTGGTTATAATGGGAACATATCAGATTAATTGACCTGCATGATATTTTGGTGTTCAAGATGCTAAATAAGCACATGCCGAGAGAAAATCAAGCACTGCGCAACCCTTTAAGTAAGAGCACAATACAAAGCAAAGGATATTTGGTCTTCAGCTCTTATCACAGTTACTGATGAAGGCACAGAACTTCTCAAGCCCATTCTCAGGGTTACACAGTTGTTTTTACGAAACATTTTCCACCACCTTGAGATGATTTATTGATATTAGCTGACATGAGAGGGGAGAAGGTTTCAAGTAGAAACCTTTGTCTAGTCTTCCGGGCATCTCGAGCTGAGGCATTTCTGAGCAAAGGGGGATTGTGTGATCATCTAGTTCCTCATTAGATCCAGTACTGTAGTATGCACACTAACCCTTCACCGAAAAAAGGCATGTTACCAAAAACATGTGCGCAGACCTTTATATTCTGATGACTTAGCTGGTATGTTCTTATGTGTGTGTTTCGTCTACTCGTGTTAAGAGACTTGAACTGTCATTGAAAGGCATCTTGCTGTGCTAAGCCAAGCGGTCGAGGTTGCATGCAGAAACTAAGGACACCTAAGGATTTCCTTATAACCTTTACAGTATTGAATAATCTGTGGTTAGTGTAAAGTTATTGTTAGGTAGTCTGTTCTTATAATGTTGTAAAATAACATGACATAGACTTTCATGAGATAAAGATATACTGTTAGATTTTAATAATAGGAACCACGGCATGACTGCAAACAACTGACTGGCTTTAGCATTTGTTCCGTTTTAGTGTTGTAGGGAGGGGAGGTGCAGAATGGATATCTTAGCCTTTGACTTGTTTTGTGACTTTTGGTACTAGGCTTTGGTATAATATTGTCAGTATGGATAGTGGGATGCCTCATATCTTTTAACAGTGCATACTGTTCTAGTGGCACATGGATACAGAGTCCTGGTTACACTGTGAATACGTCTGAGATATTGCTGACACCATTTAACTTGGAGTCTGGCAATGCAGCTGCTAATGTGCTGAAGCATCACATATTAAGACTTCTGATTATTTTGTTTTCACAGTAAATCACTGTATATAATCGAGTAGTTTATTGTTATTTCTCTCTGCTGTGGAAGGCGGATATAAAGATATAAAGTCAGTATTCAAATAGCTGATACCTGGCACAATAGTTGACGTCAATGTTTTATGTACATTTTATTAATCTCTGCATGAAGGTATGATATATATATTTGTCAGATTTTTATCCAAAATATACAAAACACTATAAAAAAGCAGCAAAAATATGACGCAACAATGGACAAACTAACCCTGCTGCCTAACAGGAGGTCATAAGACACTCAGGGGAGTAGTTACAGATTTGAGTCTTTGGTGTGGTCTTTGTAAGGTCATTAAAGCACAACCATACTTGCACGTCGGGAAGCTCTAGTTGTTCCTCTGTAAGATTAAAGCAGCAAAATACAGCAGAAGCTCTTTGTGCTGCCTGGTTTAGGGGTCACTAGACTCAATACTAACAGCACTTTTACTGGTTCACTTTAGCTGGCTACAATGATTAATCGCTGTCAGAAATATGAATGCACAAGATTGAAACTTGCTCATTTGTCCTCTCGTTTGTCTGTTGTGTGGTCTTCTGACCTTGAACGTGGCGTGAAAACCATGTCTGTGAACAGTTCTGGAAAACAGTCCTTTATATCTGTTGACAAGCAAAGTCTATTACAATAGAAATGTTAAGCGTCGGTGCCATTCTTGCACTGTTCCCCAACACTGTTGTACAGTAATGGAAAAAAAAAACAGTCAAAAACTCAACTGATGTGTATGTTTGTGTTTTATGTTTTTATCAGGGTGGGTTGGGGGGATAAAATGCTGTAGGTGGGTTTGTTCTTAGTTGTTTTTACTTGATTTCGTATGGTAACGTAGCTAATGTTATGTGTACAGAGTGCTCGTGTAGTGAACGTTCAACTGCTGATTCAAGTGTAGTTTGTTAGTGCCAGTGTTGATGTCACTTTTAATCTGTATGTAATTATCCATTTTGCCATTTAACAGATCTACCTTTGCAAGAGATTTTTCCTTCTTATTTTTATAGTACTAAAACTGTATTTTCTCATCAAATGTAATTATTTTTAGCTGTGTTCGGTGACACTACGCTTTTTTCCTAAACTTCCTCACATTGCCAAACAAAAGCTTTGGACTAGAACTTGAAAAATACATGAATGCTTTTTACACAAGTGTTTAGACACAGTCTAAAGCCAACAGTGTTATATCTTCATCTCAGTATTATACACACACACGTGTATTTGTGCTGCAAAACCCTTTAAGAATATTGTAAAATGAAACAGAAAGGATATTTGGTGGTTTGCAAAGAATGTGCCAATCTTTTAATGATTTTTAATGCGGATTTGCTTTTGTTATCAATATTTAGAAATTTTTGTTTAGGTATGTTAACATGGTTGTAATTTGGTTACTAGGTATCGGGAAGGAAACGTATGTAAGACCAAAAGAGTCCACACTATCTTTAACCCTTTCTGAGTGGACTTTGCTCCTTTGCTTCAAATTATTAGTAAATATAATTTAACTGTGATGACATGAATCTTAAAAAGAAATAAACGCAAATGCACACAGACAAAGATAGATTCCAATGAAAGTATCTATAGAGCACAATTTTGTGGTTGCATGAAGTATAACTATAAACAAAATCAGTTGGCATGACTCGGTTGAAACTGAATGCTTCGTTCTTACCAAGATATCATTGAGAAATGTTTAAAAGCAACAATATTACAAATTTGCAAAAATCTAAACGTTTCTGTCCCAATTCTTTTATGCTAAACCAAGTGATGTCTTTACAATAGTGTGTGTGTGTTTGTGTACTACTGTGCTCATGGCAATATAAAAGTGAAGTTGTAGAATGAGAAGCACAATGAAATGAGCTCAGTGCTTTTATCAAACATATCTAACCATGTCATGTTGAAATTTAGGGCCAAACTCCATTGAAATTGTCTTAGTCATGTCAGTTGTATCTTAAACTGTTCAATTTGAAATGGTAAATAAAGTTTATTTTAAATGTCAGCTTTGCTTCACGAGTGTTTTTGTGTGTGTTTTGTATTATGTATGTAATTACTTTCAGACAATAAAACTAAATTACAGATTTACAGAAAATTCAAAGTACTTTGCATGTGATTTAGTCTCTCACCTTGAGCATTAGTCTTGTCACACAGAGGATGCAAAGCTCACAGCAAGCTGAGCAGACTGTCGGGTTGAGGAACACATGGATGTCTGCTCGCCCTCAGCCCTCTGCTGGCTGTTCTCTGTCCTGCAGGAGGAGCCGGCTGGAGACGAACCAGATCTTTAGTCACCTCCAGCTTTATAAGGTCTTTAGCAGATCCAGACTCTCCGACCGAGGCTGCTGGAACTAGTCTGAAGGCTGAAGCTCTTGCTGACGTCCCTCTGTGCTTAGACTCTTTGGGTATATATCCATGTTCCAGAGCAGAACTGAGGAAGGAATTTAATTCAACATTCGAATCTGGTGTCGTGTGTTGAGGAGAGACTCTTCGGTTGAGTCCGTCTCTCTGTTTGGGTGGGACAGCTGTCCTGATGTAATCTTTGTCTCTGGGTGGACAGGGTTTTAGATGAAATGAGGATATTTCAGAGGGAACTGTTTGATGGTTCGAGTGTTGTATCCTTTTTGAATCATTTGCAGCAAATTCATGTTTTTCCCTATAAACACAAATATTGTTAATAACAATAAATGATAATTATGCTAAATGTATGCCTTGGATCAACAATATCACTGTGCATTTTCTCTTTCTAAGATTCTCTCTGGGTTATTTCAGAGATGTTCTGAGCAGAGACAAGCAGTCTAACCTGATTTGTGGATTTTCTATAGTCTTATCGTTTGTGGTTTGAGAGCAGCTCATCAATCTCTGGACCTTCAGATCTCTCTGAATGATCCTTCGTTCCTCTTTGAGTTCTGAAAGGCAGCGGAGAAAAACAAATGCTCAAGACAGAAAGCTCGACAGTCTGCTCCAACACAAATCTTTAGAAAATGCATTTTTTGCTATACAGAGGAATCAAACTGTCAATCAGAAATCTGCCAGTAATATAAATAATAAATTGCACATCACACATTGTCTGACATAAACATTTTAACCAACTTTCAGAGTTTACAAAAAGAGAAACATAAAAGATTTCAGTGTTGAACCACTAGATGGTGGTGATACACAATTCAAAAAGCCACTTTACATCCAGTGACATTACAAAATATGGTTTTAATAATTGTAAAATGTACATGTTGCAGTAACATGGAGTAGGCTTCAATCCTGAAAAGGAGACAGAATGGATGGATGTGGCAGTACCAATTAAAAATAAGGCTAAAAAGTGCAAATCAATGCTCAAGTTTTGATATTCAGTGGTTTAAGTACTGTCTGCCAGTGAAACTTTATTTACATGCAGAACATCAAACATTTTCTCAAGACTACCAAGGCTACTGTACATACCTGCCACAGTGGGTTCAGGGGATACAGGTCCTGTTTGCCTGTTGTTTCTTTCTCTCTCTATGTTCTCCTGTGAATACATATCTTGTGTTACTGGTACAAATGCACATGTGGGCCATTATACTGATAAGAATGGAACGCTTCACTGGCAAAACCTAAAACTTTTGACAACTGGCAATCCCTCAGTTTACAAGTATTTCTTACTTAGTCTATGTTTAGGTTATAAAGAGCAAGCAAGAACGTTTCATAGAACAAGAACCAAACTAAGGAATTTCTTTGGTTTCAGGCTCTCTGTTGTTCATTATGTTGTTGTCCTCTCTTTGTTGCATAAGCAAACATTTTTTGAGGTTTAGATCTTCTGATACAATCTTAAATTTGATTGCAAGCCATCAAGACCCTGAAGCAGCTGATATTCTTTATCTCTCTCTCTCTCATTCGCAAAACTGTACAAAGCTGAATATATTTGCCAAACAAATTAACTGTTGTTTACTTTTTAAATACACATTATTGTATTATTGTAAATTAGATTTAATGTAGTATTACATCTTTTATAATAAAAACTTGGACTTTGCTACAAAATGTATTAAAGTTATTTTTGCATCTATATGTATACACAGAGTCAATTCAGATAAAATAAAGAATAGACTTTAAAAATAATAAAGCACCACTGTGACTGCAGCAGTTTTGTTTCTCACGGTCTATCAGTACAGTATGCTGTTGTTGATCTCGAGTTCACACTGCACTGAATAATTCTACAGAACTATTCCACTGACACTTGAGCTCTTCTAAAGAGACTTCTATTCCAGACCTCAAACCACATGCTTTTGCTGCAAAGCCATGGATCTCCATTAGCCCACATGTTATATTATGGATGGCAGGGGAGTACTATTATTAGAACAATCTGCCTACAGCTTTGGTTTATTTGCTTTGAGTTTCAGCAATATCATGTTAGACTTATGTTTACTGTCTAGCACATGAGTGCCGAGTATCATTACACACTCATTTTTAATAAAATAAAAACAAAAACAGAGCTCTCTGAGGAAAACCTCCTTATTACCAGCATATGGAAGACTATTCATTTAAGGCCTGTGGTCTGTGGGCAGTGGTAGTAACCCCAGACGTCAGATGGAAAAAAACATACTGAAGCCACAGTTATGAGGCTGGTCACTGAAATGTAAGACCCGAAAGTGAGGCAGAAACACTTACTCCTATTGCCTTAATATAAAGAAAAACTTGACGAGCTGACGTCTCACTTTGGGCTGATATGGGTTTACATTGTTCCATGACTTTCTACATACCTTAACTTTATTGCCTAATAATATAAAACAGGATGTACAGCAGTGGACATGACTATGAACATGGATTTGAACATAATGTCTATGGTATGTATCCAGTAGTCAGGACAGAAAGCTATGGATACAAACAAATGACTTTCCCAGCTGCTTGGCACCGAAAGGCCTGACATCTGTAGCAAATCTCTATAATTTGGAAGAAATGAGAAAGCAGCAAGGAGAGAATATGACATATGTGAAGTATAAACCTGGAGTAATTGAGAAGAGATTAATGTTATATTGTGTGCTTGGCTCCATTAATGGAAATTTGGGCAAGTTGCATGAATCTAACTTGGACAACTAACTTCGTTGTCTTATTTTTATCCTTAAGACTGGAATTTAGTCAGTTGCATAAAATCATAGATTGGTGCAATTTAAGCTGAAAATGTTACACTGCTGGTGCCCTGATAAACTAATCATTCCTATGCGATCAAAATCACATATCAGTCCATACCTGAAGGACCCGTACATCTCTCTTCATGGCTTCGCATTCTTCAGTTAGGACTGATCTGTCAATCAAATTAAATAATCTTTTAAACAGGATTTAAAATACTGTAAGATGCAAAAGTAGTTAAATTATGACATACAACATACAATGAATAAGAGATTTAAGATTTTGCATTTGTAAGCCAATTTTCACACCAGACATGTTGATTCTGTAGGTCAGATTTCTACTAAAACCAACAAGAAACATTCTTAGATCCTACGGGATCCTCACATGGATCATCAGGTCAGACCATCATTTGTGGAGTCAATGCACAATGAAAATAAATCAAAAGGAGGATTTGTTAAATACTAACAAACTCTGTAACAATCTACCAAATATAAATTGCAATTTTTACAGTCATAATTTTTTACTCAAACTGCTGGCTTATGAACAGCTCACTGTGGAAGTAAAACCTTTCTCCATTACATAACCACCGTAGTTTCCTTTTATTTTGAGGCTGAGGAATCTTACATATGTCAGTGTCTGCTATTCATTTAATCACAATGGGGTCTTTTGTTCTAATGGATGGGATGGAGGGATGGATCTGGCCGTGCGCTGGTTCCCCTCCCTCTATCTCAACACCCTGTTTCCCTGCTGAGCAGAACTTACAGTTTTTATTCCTCTCGGCTGGGTGGAGGCCTCCAGATTTAGAGAAGGGAGTATAGGGTAGAATTGAAGGAGTTATGAAAGAGATGGGCTAGAAAAGAGAAGGATATAAAAGAGGGAATATCAAAAGAAATGTGACCAAAGTGATTGTATCAAATAACTAACCATGATATTATGATTCATATCATGGTAGTAAATAGATGCCCAATTGTGGATGAATGTACGTAGTATACATGTGTGAGATGTGATGGGAAGATGGAAAGAGAAGATAGTGAGAAAGAGTATGTTTGCAGAAAAAACTGGTCTGGTCTGTATCCATAAGGAAAACATTTTTGTGATGAGGACAGCACAAGAGAATTTTACCCTGAGGAATATTATTAACTTCAGCACAGCACAACAGGATCAGACTGCAGATGAACAATTTTGCTGGCTATAAAGTCATTACGTTATGCACACTGCCCCAGGTGTAAACAAATGATTTTGATATTATCTGCTTGATAAAAAGTAATTGCATTTGTTATGTGAATGGGATTACGTCTGCGTTGTACATAGTTTTGCTTAAAGCAATCTGATAACATTCACACACATTCTGACTCTCACCTGAGATGAGACACAACTTCATCAATATGGGTGATGTTTAACTTGTGTCTTAAAGCTCTGATCTCGCCCTCATAACTGGAGTGAGATGAGAGGCTGGAGAATGACCTAAAGAGAAACGCTGTTTAATACTCACTCAGACAGACAGAATGATTAATTCCTTCCATCTATGAGTACACACATCAAAATGTGTGTGTGATAAGCAGTTGGTGTGTCAGAATTAAGGAATGATGGAAATACAAGGAAAAATATTAAGAAATTTAATGATGTGGTGTTGATGCTTGTAAAGTCTTTGCAAAATATCAATGATTATATCATCCTTGCTCATAACTGTATGGAAGATGTACAGCTATGATTTCATGTTTATAATATAAAACATGTATGGAAGAATGAGAACAAAGAGGAAAATGAAAAACATGGAGATGGAGATGGAGGGAAGTCATTATATTAAGTTTTATGAAGTGTTACTCCACTCCACTCACAATTATTTATGTTTTAAGACACTGACCTGCTCCCAATCTCACTGAGGCTTGATGGAGGTCTAGAAGGTGATTTCATAGTTTCCCACCAGCTGTCTGGACTCTCTCGTCTCTGTTCGCTACTGCTGCCCAGTGCATAACTCACCACACTGGGACTGTACTGGGCCATGACCTCATCTGCATCCCTGAGACATGAGAATGACAGATAGAGTAGGTGAAATGAACAGTGGAACAAATCATCTGGCACAGATATTTCTAACCAGTGCTGCACATTCCCTTGGCAAGAAAGATGAACCAATGAAACACAAAGTACAACTTTCTGGATTTCATTTATGTCTAAATTCACTTTCAGGTCTTTCTCAAGGACATTTCGTAATAACATAAAAAGCTCAGGTGTCGTATTAAAGAGCTTCTCTTGTAAAGTCTGTTTTTATCTAGTGTAAAAGTGAATCATTACGACAACGGACTCTCAATGTACTGTGAACGCTAAATTAAATCCAATAGAACATATCTACTACAATATCAGGGTAGAGCACATTTCTGGTTTGGTTGTCAGGGGCAGACAATTTTAGGATCTGTGTCTTTAGGATCTTTTTTATCTTGTTATCTGACCAAATTTCTGATTTGAAAGTACATTTATGTATTTTCTTCATTTCATTTATCATTTATTATCTCAGTGAGCATAAATTTCTTTTTCCACTGTCTTTGCTTGGTAAAATAACACCTGATGAATCCGTTTCTAGTCAGACAAAATCAGGCTGATCATTAAACGCAACTAAGATTATTTAGTAAACTGCTTCATTTACATTTACATTTAGGCATTTAGCTGACGCTTTTATCCAAAGCGACTTACAAGTATTAGGAGACAAACTTCATCTTCTGCCTGCTGTTCTTTTCTCCATTTCTGTATCTGCTGTGTGGTTGAGTAAATGTGCTACCTCACAACAGTGTTTCACTATCTACTGTAAGAGTAACATATGAAGTCATTTTCCTCATGAAGAGAAATCTAATGAAACCTACTGTATAGTGCAAGAACTAGTGAACTGAATTCGAACGCTGGATCTGTAGGATCTAACAGAGCTATGGTGGCATTTACTGTATAGCACAAACTTTTCTTGTTCTTAATCCTGAAGAGGATTTTAATATTTTCCTTTTTTATTTACTGATCTAAGACATTTACATTTATTCATTTAGCAGACGCTTTATCCAAAGTGAAAGATGTTTGAAGAAGTATTAAAAACTAATTAAAATGGGCACATTTTGTATATGTTATTGTAAGAAGGAAGAAGAATAAATGTCTGTGTTCATACATATGTTTTGTAATTCATTCAGAATAAAAGTTTAATTTTAAGAACAATTGCAGACTGACAGCTGTGTTTAGCACCATTTACCAATTCCACTTCAACAATAATACTAAGATTTGTGGAAGAAGATCGATATTATAGGAAAACATTTGGTTGAATAGCCAAAAATCCAACAAAGATAAGTCAAGCAGATTGTCTATTCTAACCAAATACCATTATTCAGAATCTAAAGTTGCATATCACTTATTTTTACAGCTAACTCTTCTCCCTTTAACAGAATGAGCCTTTCTTTGAGACAGGATACAGTTTACATGTGTGTAAGGTGTGAAAAAACGTCCTGAAAAGAGACGTGAACGAGCTTCTATGAGTGTACTGACAGAAACAGAAGCTACATTGTGGGCACGGATCTGTGAGCAGCTTAGCAGTGTTCACAGAGCAGGAAAGAGACTCCACCCCTTCCAACAAAAATGGCACAGAGGAACCGCCACATCAAGAGTGGAGAATGAAAAAATCCCACAATGCATAGAGGTACAAAAAAACCCTTTCAAAACACCCCTCCATCTGCACTGATAAATCACCAACATGTGAAACGCACTGCGCTGTACACACACACAAGTTTCTCTCTGCAGCCTTCCTGCACTGATTGTGTGGTATCATTCTCCAGAGATTTAAGAACCTTTCTTTGGTTAGCTTTTAAAGACTCTGCCATTTGCAGTTCACACAGATGAACCAAGGTTCCCTCTCAAAGGCCATTCACTGGAGGCCTAGCATAAAGAAACAGGTGCAGCTTGACTGCATACAGCCACAACAAATCACGCAGACAAGAACGTAGACCACACAAGAGGGAGGGGAGCCATTTGACAAGGAGGAAAAAATGCTGCTTACTAGATCCATTAAATCAATTCCTTTCAAATGAGCTTTAGCCCATGTTAAAGGGCTCGAAACACCATTGAGTCTATGGTTTCCTGCCTTGGCCGGCTTCAGGTGCCGGGAAAGCTTCAAAAGTGGAGCGATATTAAAGCGAAGTGATCTAGATTTGTTCTAATTTACAGCACGGCTGGTAATGACATTATAAAAGACAGATATGAATATCATAGGATGACAATTTAAGTTTAAACCGAATGCTTGGATGCATGTTTTGGCTGATCATGTCAATTAGTTTCAGCAGTTTTAAATGAATAAAAAAGTGTTTCCTCTGATAAACTGTATCAGTGTCTGCCAAACACCTGCTCCTTACAATAATGTGCCATGACTCAAAAAGGAGGGTTTTTTGTTTATCAAGAGTATAGGACTTACAGGAAGCAAAACTAGGCCAGCGAAAATAATGTAAACTGGTATGATTCATGCAAAAGTAAAATAATGCATGTAAAACCTTAAAAACTAACAACAGCTCATACACGCATTCTTTTTACTATCTAGCCGGTTGCTGAGGGAAAAATCCCCCCTCCTGCCTGACTGGTACCTGTAAATATCTTCTTTTTAGGACTGTCAAATGCCCTTCCTAATGTTATTAGACCCAGGCCTCACAAAAAGCCTGTGCGGGTACAAAGAAACCTTAACAAATCAGGTCACCAGGCAACAAATTGAAATGTAAACATGAATTACTACAAAATTAAACAGAACATGACCTGTCAAACAAACCAAGCGCAGTCTTTACTGCTGACGTAGTTAGCTTACTCTTATTCAAACCGCTTCACTTCATTCAAATGTAACAGTCCTGCCTCTATGCCTGCTCTGAGCTAAATTAAAGTAAATTATTTATCGGAAAGCATTCTTTAAAGAAATGCTACTTTTCAATAGCAAAGCCCTGACCTATGAACTCAACCCCCTAAACGGCAACAAAGAACACTTGGGGTCTCCATTAAGGTCAGCACATTCATATGTCAAGTAAGAAAAAGCCATTAAACCATGGGATACTCACATTTATAAGTAAGTTCTTATGTTGAAACAATTTTAAAAGAATTTGTTTATTTTAACAACATATCATGCTGGTAACACTGGCTTATGACCAGAAGAGATCAAAGTGTCTAGAGTACTGGGTATTAATTTACATGGCTATCAAAAAAAATTTCACACTGTTTCATAGTGCTTTAATGTTATTAGCTTAAACATGCCAATGTTAAGTTTTGTACACGAAAATAAAGTTTTGATTAAAAGTTTTTCATAGCTCAGATGTCAATATTTGGTGGTTTAAATACCCATGTAAGTTCTCTCCGTTTTTTTTTTTTTTTCAAAATTACATTTTTTTAATGTCTGGTAAAGTGTTGTTTTTGGCAATTGTCACATCCATAACAGTCCATATTGACAAAAAAAATAGTTTATGTTCTATGAAGAGTTTTCTCTTCTCTACTTAAGAAGGGTTATTATTGCTTCTGATTTGTGCATTTTAATTTACAGAAATCCTACAAAGTTTGTTGCCTCTCAAAAACATGTCCTTTTTTGTCATATCCATAACAAAAGCATAGACTGATATTTTTCTGATGTCTGGACTCAACAGGGGTTTATGAAAATATAAACTGATGGTTTAATATACTGGTAATAAATACATTCTGTGAGAATTTATATTTCAAGTTTTGTCTGCAAATGTTACATCCATAACACTTATTCAAGAGGACAAAATCTGCATGATACAATCTAAGTCATTAATTATTTCTTTTTAAACAAGCACCAAAATGCCATATGCATTGTATGTGCTAAAAGTAAGCATAATGTATACAGGTAACATACAAAGTTAACATACAGACTTAAAAAATCATGGAGTCTTTAGAAGTTTGTTTGAACACAGGCCAGATGGTAGACTTTAAATGTTTCCACCAGAGAGATGTTTCTGTCAGAATACAGTAAACAATACTGTACAGTCTTATAATATTACTCATACATCATACTGATAGTCAGTTGTAATACCAAAACAACAACAAGACTCAAATATTACAATTTGAGTCTCGAAGGCGTATGGGAAAAGCTCCTTTTCTGTTGTTGTTTTTTATTACAACTGCCACTCTGCTTCGCGAGCCGAATTAGCTCGGCATCAGTATGATGTATGAGTAATATTATAAGACTGTACAGTATTTTTTTCTCACCTGCCATGGCTGGCTGCTCTCTCCCTCAATGTAAGCAGCAACAAATGAATCTCAGCCTTTAGCAATTCTTTAATCGCTGGGGGGTCAGCCAGAGGGAACGCTGGGGTTTCTGGCCTGCTGCCCTGCTCAGAGTAATGGATCTCTTGCCAAATCTTCTCCCACATCTGCACCTAGAACAGGTCAACAGAGGGAAACCACAGAGTGAGTTACAGGAGGCTGTTATTTGGCTCAGGTTGTATGGAATGCACTTTTCAGATCCATGTTACGAGCTGCTTTACATATAGAGGAGAGCTGCCAGGTGGTTAACATCTCATCACAAGTGTGTCTAATCTCTCTAAAGTGCATGATGAAAACTGGTAATTTAATTACATTAATGCATTTGGCAGATGTAAGCTATATATTTGCATTCCCTGGAAATCAAACCCATGGCCTTGGCGCTTCTTGTGCCATGCTGTACCAATTGAGCGACAGGAAACTTCTGGGTGAGATAAAAAATCTATGTGGCATTCTTGCAAACCCCTGCGCAAAATAACAGAGCTGGAAATAAAAGTCTGGACCCCATTACCAATCTCCACACCTGGCCTGGGACTTTCAAGC
The DNA here is from genome assembly GCA_019155185.1 of Beaufortia kweichowensis. Classification (NCBI taxonomy): domain Eukaryota; kingdom Metazoa; phylum Chordata; class Actinopteri; order Cypriniformes; family Gastromyzontidae; genus Beaufortia; species Beaufortia kweichowensis. The sequence continues at coordinate 17,006,172 of CM032797.1, forward strand.
TTCCCCTTGGACTCTGAAAACACACTTCAAAGCTTGTCAAAGGCAGTGCAAGACGGAGTAAAACCAGCTCTGTGAGAATACTGATCCCGCTGTGCGTGCACAAAACCAGCTTTAAGCCTAAATAACTCTTCTGAACACAGGCCAGATGCCTTTCTTTCATTTCCACTGCAGCCTCTGCAGAGCAAGGTGTTTATGATGTGCACATCCACCAGAGAGATGTTTCTGTCAGAATACAGGCTTTGACATTCACTGTAGCTCAGCTTCATTGGGGGTCCTTCAACACTGACAAAAGACTTTTTTGTTTAGTGACTGCTATTTTTTGACTGAATGAATTTCAAAGCTTAAAAGCAACAAAGAGACAGGGAAAAGAAATGAGAAACAAAGTATAAAGTTATAAGTAAGTACAGAATTTGATTCCTTGTTCCACAAACAGTTATAGATATGCCTGCGGCTTAAATGAGGTTACAGAAATACATTGGTGTGTTCTCATCCCATTCTTACCAACTAAACTTGAGATTAAACAACAATCGAGGCTTGAGATTTGTCAGCGACCTCACCGGTAGTGACGTCACCGCATAAAGTCCGTTTTAGTGATACAAAATGTCGGCGGGAAATATGTTAGAAGTTGTAGGATACTGTTGTTTTTCTCCTCACGTCTATATTATCTGCGAATGCAACAGGAGTTTTTGACTTTTACATTTAAACAACGTCACACACACGTGAACAAACTGCGAGAAAACCGGTAACGGTGTTTACGTGCAAGGTAAAATCGAGGTAATGGGCAAAAATCTACCTGTTCAGAGCGGATTTTGCTTTAGCCTTTTCCCGATAAAAAACAGTAAGACTGTGCATGTAAACACACTCATTGGGTAACACTTCTAAGGTTATTTTTTGAGAACAACCACAAAAAATGTATATAAAAATAATGATATTGAAGTCTTGGTGAATGTCACCGATAATTTCTCGACTAGCATGGATTCTGTGTATCGGGTTTATTAATTTACACGTGAACGTGTTAGTGATGGGTCGTTTCTTGAACGATTCGTTCATTTTGAATGAATCTTTAATGTGACTCGGGAAGAACGAGTCGTCTCCGGGAGTGATTCGTTCAGTCGCGCATGCGCAACATCCTATAGGTTCTGTACTGGAATTAGTTCACCTGTTTCGAGGCTTCGGGTTTGAGTCGTTCGTTCATCACGTGACAGCCTCATACACTAACCTATGCAGTCAGAGCCGGAAAAGAATTGATAAGTTCACCTCCTGAGTCTTCGGGTTTGAGTCGTTCGTTCTTTTCATCAAGACCCAGGTAAACGATGATTTAATCTTTTCTGTTTCTTATAGCATTATAGTTTGTATTGTTTGTAGTGTGATCAACGTTTGCATAAGTAGTAGATGTGTTAGGAAAGTAGCACGTAACATTTTAATTATATTTTGCTAAAATGAACGAAATGACTCGAAAAAAGATTCGTTCATTTTGCTGAACGAGACTCAAAGGTCCGAGTCAGTAAAATGATCCGAACTTCCCATCACTAGAACGTGTTTCTTCTTGTGATTTTCTATCAATACATCCGCTTATTCTGCGAACGTAAACGCGCTCCGTGTGTAAATATAAACATAAAAGGTCATAACTGTATTTAGTGTTCAGAGGAAGGAAGAAATAGATGAATCAGATCAGTTTTCCCTAGTTTCCTCCATGTAAGTTTCATATGCATATGGATGTCTGTAAGTATAGGCTACAGTAGTGAGAACATATGCAGTAATTCATCTTTGAAAGAGTCAGCTCTGAAGCAAGTCTACTCTGTTTACAAAGGGTTTGCATTCCAGACGCTTAGGCTTGTTGAGAAAATGCACTCCTGGGAGCTGTAATTTACAACTGGTTTAAAGTGACAAACGTTATAAAAGACAAACGCATGTATAAATGCAGAGTACAAAACACTGTAACCTGGATGCCATGGGCTTCACCTTGCATACGCTTGAAAGTGTATCATTAAAAGCCAAGAATTCCAGCATAAATGCTCATGTAAACACAATGTAAGCTTAAGTGTCTGTGTATAAAGTAGCATTAGGGCAAGTAATGAAGAAGTTACATTTAAGAGTTACATTACTTACATTTTATCATGTACTCCTGTCAAACTTACTCTTAACTTTCTATGAGTAAATAAATACATCCAGTTACTTGTGTGTTATCTAAAGGTGTGTTTCAACCATAGAAATCAACTACTTTTATTTTAAAAAAATAATGCATAAAATGTAGGTATTTACATTAAGAAGGCCTTGAACTAGTACAGTTTGATTGTACAGGCCCAATCAAAAGTTTGAAAACACTTAATGTTGTTTAATTTTTTTCCACATTTTAGAATAGTAGTAAACTCATCAAAACCATTAAATAACACAATTGTAACTGTGGGAATTATGTTGTGACCAGAAGCATCCAAAATAAATGAACAATATGTTATATTTGATCATCTTCATAAGTAGTCATCCTTTGTCGAGAATTTGTAAAATCATATTCTTGGCATTTTATCATCTAGCTTCTTGAGGTCTCCTGGGAAGCTTTTTAAACAGCACTGAAGGAATTTCTATGTTGGACTCTTATTGGCTAATCCATTTCAAAAATATTTTTTAACAAAATCTAATTTAAAAATGTTTGATTTTTTTCTAAAAAAGTAATTTCAAACATTTAAATACCCATCTTCAGATTAAAAGATTTTTAAGATCATGAGAAACATTTTTGTCAATTGTGTGTCAACGTTTGACTGGTACTATAGATACAGTGATTTTAACTTATTTCATACAATTTCAGTGATCATATTGCATAACAGTCTGATGCACAAATATCATTCCTTTACCTCTGAATATAACTCTGTATACACATCAACCAGCGTATCTCCAAGTGCTGCTCGGATCTCAGGAAGCTCTGAATAGGGAACATTCTCCTTCACTAAATTCCACACAGATTGTTGGCGTTGAAAATGGTCCATTAGGCCTCCAGAGCTAAGCACAAAAAATTATCCCTGTACATTTAGTGTGTCCATACTGGAGGAGAAGTAGCTGGATAAGAATAAACAAATAGATATATAGGCCTACATCAATTAAAAACTCAGCACAGCATTTGTTTACATTGAAAGTGACGGATAATATGATATATAAACATGACGGGTAAACATAATGACCTGATTAATATAGCCTACTTTAGCCATAAAACGTCACATTAACCTCATGTGTTAGCACATGTATACACCATAAAACAAACACGATTAGAGAAAGATTTAGAATTCATCTGTATATGTTTATAAAACGATTTGGGGTTAAAAAAACGAATTCCCACGAACGGATCTCACCCGAGCGAACGTCGCTTCCTGTATTCAGGACGTAAACATCTTTGCTGCTATGGAAACGAGCTCGCGCAGTCATGTGATTGGTTGTGGTGCTCATGATAGTTTAGATCAAAAGAAAAAAGTTTAGAGATTTTATGACAATGTTAAGTATAAAAATAAAGTGCAATGGCAACAGTTCTACTGTTATTATCAAACAGGCTTCCTGCATACAAATGGCAATTTGCACGACAACAATAAAAACAAAACATTTTAAAGTCGCAGGACGCAAACAAAGGTACAATGAAAGTGAACGGCTCATAAAACTACAGCCTATCAATATTGTGGTATTCGGCTGTCACGTGTAAATTGAAACATAACCCAGGAGGCGTAAAAGTTTCTCCGCGCGCAACAGCCTCCAGAGCGCGCACAGCTTGTGCCTTTCTGATCATGAAACTTTTACATCTTTTTAACATCACATTCGTTAGTTAACTACGTGTTCATTGGAATTAACACTTTTTATTCGTTGTTCATTCTGTTTGGGCTTAAGGAAGTTTGTTGTTAATGGAAATGGCTATACTCCGGTTGGGTTTTCTTCATGCCTGGCTCACCCTGCTGATCTGCGGCTGGCGTGCTTTGGCTTTTTCGGTCGCTGGACAGCAAGAGGCGACATGTGAGGCGAACGGCAGCGTGTACTATGTGGGCGAATGGTACTTTTTAGACTCGGATCCTTGTACTCAGTGTGAATGTACGACAGAAGGGTCTGCTTGCGCGAGGACCGAGTGCACATCCCTGCCGGCCGCCTGCATCCATGTCAGCCATTACCCGACAGACTGCTGCCCGAGATGCGAGAAGATCGGCTGTGAGTACCGCGGTGAAGTCTATGAACTGGGCCAGCAGTTTCAGGTAAAGTCTAAACCATGTACGGCTATAGAAAACATAGTACTTTAATAAAGTAATATAGAGTTTAATATTTATACAATAACACTAACTTTTATTACAATTTCGTACTTCCTCTGATCTATATTTTAAGTGTTGTATTATGTACCTGTTTGCAATTTAACTTAAGATTTTAACTTTTTGACACAGTTTTGTTTCTGTGTCATTTACCACAAACCTACCAAAATAGCTTGTTTTAAAATGCAAAAAAAGTAATAGTTGTTATTTAAAGAATACATTGTTCTTATAAATAATACAGTGATATAAGAAGTATAATGATTATTAGAGATACAGCTGCATAGCTAAACGTTGGAGTTGTTTGTTACATGTTTTCCGCAATAGTAACATTGTTTCAAAATTTGAGCACAACTACTCGAGCACCAAGAACAATGCAAAATATTTAGCGCCATCACGTGGTTGATTATGAAAATATCCCGGAATCGCCGCTTCCAATGGGGTAATGCTGCTCACTGTAAATGTGGATTTGTATGGAAATTGGAAATGTTTTTCTTTGTGTTTTTAATACTTTTAAACAGCACTATCATGTCAGTCATTACACCGCTGATACGGTTTAATATTTGTTGGAAACCTTATTAATTTCTTGGAATATAATTTCACATTACAGTAGAAATATCAAACAATGGTTGTTTTTACTACAACCATAGTCATAACAGTATTATTTATTTTTTTGACACTGTAAACAAAAGCTGTACACTGTAAAACAATTTTTGCTGCCTTAAACTTTTAAGTACAATCAAATTGGCGTTACAATTTATTTACAAATTCACTTTCTGTAATTTATGTCAGCACAGGTTTTACAATATTTCTCATCAACAAGTTATGCTATTTCAACCTATTTTTATAATTTTTATAAAAAATATATAAATATATATAAATATATATAAAATATACTTTACTACGTAAAGTAAATTTGATTGTGATTACAAATTTAAGGCAGGAAATACATTAACAGTGTAGGTAAAAATAATAATAATAAATAATTATTTAATGTTTGTATAGGCATCAGCACTGTTTTGGGTTAAATAGAATGTAATTTTGTAAGTGGCTTCTCCCTTCTGATTTTTGCCAATTAATTCCATATATAATGGTACCTGTTTCATGGCCAAAATTCATTGTGCGAGTTAAAGGCAAAACAGGGATAAATTATTTTGTTCTTAGGCAAGATAAAGAACAAATCTGATGGAATCATAAAGGGCAATGTAATACCCCATATAAAAGAACTGAAGAATAAAATATCTCAGGTGGCACAGACTTGGAGGAAGAAGCACTTATATGTGCTTCATTATCTCAGTGATTTGGTTATTATGGCTAATGGGGGATCCCCAAGGAGAAAATTGAAGCTTTTTGACAGACTCAGAGGAATACACTTTGCCTTAGCTGACTCCTTTTCTTCCAGCCCATTTAACCCAACTTTCAGTACTGAACCACAGGTGGTAATGCTGTTCCCACTTAAACAGCGGGATGGGGCGGAATGATCATGCTTTTCACATTTTAGGATGTTAAGACACTGTTGGATTTCCACAACACAAACATGCATTATGCGTACAAGCTTGCAGTTTTAAGATATGATGTTCAGCCTACCAAAAGAATATTGTAAGCTATTACCTATTTACATAAAAGCTATTTACAAAAAATAACCCATGTTTTGAATTTGATTCACAGCCATCAGAGTGTGAGCAGTGCACCTGTGACAGTGACGGTATTGCCCGTTGTCTGGTAGCAGACTGTGCCCCACCACCATGTGTTAACCCAGTTTATCAGAAAGGAAAATGCTGTCCAGAATGCAAGGATGGTAAGTTTTCTAGAAATTGTACATAGGGAAAATACATACAGAGCTTTACAAATGTATATTTATAAAGATTATTACACTTTTGTATAATTGTCATGCCAATGCAATATTTTGTCCCGATTGCCTCCATACATGCATGTTCGCTGGATTTGTGTTTGGTTTTTGTGTGTAATACCATTCATTAAAATAATGTATTAAATGATGATGTATGAAGGCAATTATAGTGTTTACTGCGAGCAAAGACAAGGCAGGTATGTGTACAGCTAAAATAACACACATAAATCAAATCATAATACTTCTCTCATGTGAAAAATGACCAGTTCCTTAAATTATGTAATCTGACATTTTCTTAAAGCAATGTGTCATTAAATAAAGTCGCTAAGGTTTTTAAAACCCCTAACCCTAAGTATTTGCCAGTGAACACATAACTCATCCCACACCGCTTGTGCTACAGACATGAATAATACTTCAAGTTGCGCCGGTAGTTCAGAAGGGCTGCCATATCTATCTTTAGAGCCCACGTTTTAGTAGAAACCAATTAGACAATCCTGATCTTGCCCACGTTTGGTTTAGCCAATGTTGCTGTGCAACACAATAACTTTGGATAAAATGGCATTTTAATAACATTAACAAATATCACACATCATTTTTGACAGCTACATCGGAAATAGGTATTGTTACTCACCTCTTTGTTCTTGCCAGGACCCAACTGCTATGCGGATGCCTCTAGGACCCAGGTGATCCCAGCAGGTGAGGCGGTGTGGATTGACTCCTGTACCAAATGTCGATGTCACGACGGGCAGGATGCGGGTTACTGGGAGGGCAACCGGCTGGCGACGTGTTCTCGTGTCCGAAACTGCCGGTCTGAAGAGGGGCTCAACTGAGGAAAGAGGTCCCTATTTATAGAACATTGCACAGTCTATCTCAGCATCTTACAGAACAAAGACTAGCCTATAAGTTTAGGACTTTATATAACTGAAACATTTTATCTGTCTATTATTTATCCTATGGTAACTAACCATTTAACATTCCAGTTGTTAATGCAAAAAGTCGATAAAATATTATTCTTTTTTGACTTACTGAGGGACATTTCCCAAATGACACTTAATAGAGTTTAGGTTTGAGACACCTTTTTGGCATGGTTAAAAATAGCACAGTGAGCATATTTGCTTGTTTATATGCATTTTAATGGCTAGGGTTTAGTTGTGTTTAAACATGTTGACAATGGGCGCCGTTTTGTGCATTCTTGCTATGCTTTACAACTGCAGATGTTAGAATCATGCTCTAATCCTTGCTGTTATAAGTTTTTGTTGGTGTTTTTGAATGATTTGAAATCCAGTAGCATGCACATTTACTTTTCTGCTTCCAAAGCTATCATGACACTGTATGATTTACACATTACTGCCATGCAGGCATGGAAACAGCTAATGTAGCAAGTATAATACAATACAAATACACTAACCTATCGTAATTGAATTGTGTATGAACAAAGCAGGCACATTTTTGCTTCATTACTGTTCTGGGGGTTAATAACTGGTGTGGTAATGCTACTTTTAGTCAAGGAATGTATTTCTTGCAATGAAATAGAATGTACACAAATATAAATAAATAAATAATAAGTGATCCATGTGGCTTGTTTCATATTCTTACACCTATGTTATTTCACTATTCACTTTAATATTTTATAGTTAAATTATAATCTAATCATGACAAACTATGTATTGATGGAAAGACTCCATAACAATGTCCATAACGATAAGCATTTGTTTAAAAAGTTATAAAGTTAATGTTTTTTTACATACTTAAAAAAGTTTATTTAAAAAATAAAATATTTCAAATGAAATTTCAGACAATTAGAGTAGGATTGTAGCATCAGATTTATTGATTGTATACAAAAAGTATGTTTGATATGACATAATGCATTCTATATAAGATATAGCATTTTTGACATTCAATGTACAAAAAACCTCGATAGACAGCAAGTCTTTAAAAAGGTGCCCCAGGTGTGAAGACCCGAGGCCATCAGTAGTAGTTCATTTTATTGTGTAGTGTGGAATATCTGACCACCTCTCCCCTCTCTCAGATAAACAAGCATCAAGCACAGATGTGATGCTTTCAGAAGGGCAGCTGAGGGGTAACAGGGCGACAGGGAAGGGAGGTGGCACAGATTTTAAGAAGGGCATTTGAAGGAAAGAGAAAGGAAGAGCATTACAAACACACGTTTGTTTGTTTATGTGTGCGAGTTCTCAGGGTGGGAGGGTTTGCTGACCCAAGGATGAGAATAAGTAAAAAGTAGAAAGCAATTTTCGCTGTGGCATCAGTAATTTTGCAAAGCGTAAAGTGAGATTTTCTGAAGTGAGCAATAAATATTTAGCATCCCGACCTCAAAGAATGTGTTTGTGCTTTACTAAATTGGTAATGAGAGTTGTGCAAGCTTTAGCACAGGAAATACAAGCAGCTATTATGGATGAAACAAAGAAAAAAAAACAATGGCAGATGGAACTAAACAGAATCTATACTTAAGAAGGCAAAAAACATCTTGATTGTATCACCAAACCTTCAAAAAAGACAGATGGCGAAGTATCAAATTCATAGCAGATACAGAATTCACAGCATCCAAACACATGGTCTCACTAGAATCCCTTAAATGTAGAGGTATAAAACAATCAGGAAGAATGATTACATGTTATATCACATGCTGTGTGAGGCTCAACTAGTTGCATGCAACAATGTGTGCGAGGCCACAAAACAGAATGTTTAATCTAGTTTCACTCACACTATATACTGTAAACCACATGGAGTGCATTTTCATTTTGCAAAAATTAAGTAAATGCAAATTATATGCTCTCTTTTCACCTTCAAATTCATTATGCGCCTTAAAACAAGAACTCTAAAAATAAATAATCTCATTTCACAGCGACTGAAACAGAATCCTCATTTGCACAGACATTCTGGGACGAGCCAAATGCCTTTTTAATTTGGAGTTTGGCTTAAAATCTCATTCACAAGTTGAAGGTTGAAGATTCACTGCATTCTGTACCACTGCCCTAATTCAAAGCATTCAAGCCACAGAGCTAGAAGAAATATGAATGTAATCAATAAATATTTCGGAGTAAACCGTGCCTACAAAGTGGATTTTGCTCACTAAATTTCATCTTTAAAAAATAAGTCTAAATATGGACCATACTGCATTGTTAAGGCTGTTAATAAGAAAAAGAAAGTAGATAACAGAAGATAAGAAACAAAATTGTGTAAATATTAAATAAATATTAGCAGTCAAGCACTTTGAGGTTATTTCGCCTGATGGTGAATGTATAATTACGCTGTGGCAGCTGTTACACACTTACAGCAGACAGGTTACAGCACCCATGAGACAAAGGTGATGAAGTGCTTAAGACATCATGAAGGAAAGCAATGATGGCGACAGCGTCTCCAGCTTGGGTCAGCAGTTAAGACAACACGTGTAGCGTGCAGATGCACACAGAGAAATGGGTCAGTAAGGCTAAAAGTAAAAAGGCAAAAGGGAAAAACATGACGAAAATGTGTACTTTAAAAACAAGAAAAAGGCTTTTTGAAAGGACAGAGAGAGTGGCTCGGCTTTCATTAATGACTTCCCGTGTCCTGGGCTGAAAGAATCATTATTAGCTCAAAAGAACTGTCCACACACAGCTCCCGAACGTTAAACTGTTTAAACTGTGCAGACACATGTGTACCTCTCATAAAACATCTGAAGGCATCGGATTGGTGTTTTCAGGCATTAAAAGAAAAGGAAATGAAAGCAAGAGAAATGCAAGAACAACAAAATTAGAATAAGGAAGAAATTCTGTCATTATTTACTCACCCTCATGTTGTTTCAACCAAACATATAGGCAAATATTTCACACTTTTGCATACAATGACAGTTTAAAGTGAGAAAAAGCTTTAAAAGTGTTTGAGATATATTGCACAAATCATTTGTACTACTTCAATTAAGCGCCTTCATCTTGTTGACCGATGTGGTTACTGTAAACTTTCCTGGTATAGAACAGAATTAGGACATTTCTTCTGATGAAAACATAACGGCACATAGGTTTAAAATAACTTGAGGGTGAGGGAAAAAAATGACATCATTTTATTTTTAGGTAAACAAATTCTTTCATAGGGTTGCAAAGTATTACAAACCGAAGCATCTCAATCTAGTTCATCCTAATGAATTGTTGATATTGAAGAAATAACTCATTAGTATGAGCATCGTTTACTGTAGATTATTCCTCATCTGAAGAGTATAAGACCTTTAGATTGAACAACACGGGCATTACGTGATTAACAACAGCATCCTTCAAGTTTTCAAAAAACACTAAAATATGACAGATCTAAATATGAATCTTTGAGGCAAACATAAGTAAACAATAAAGAAATGATAGTCTGTAGTACAAAGTTCTGTTTTTGAGCAGGTTGTGATAGATACAGAGGTTTGATCATCAGTAATTTCTATAAAGGCTTCTCAGCTCTCCAGTGAAAGTTCTTGATCTACGGCAGCCAGACGATCCATTCATACCGAGTTGACTGAAAAAGTCATGTGCTTCTAGGGCTTTGTCCAGATTCAGTCAAATCACATCACACAATTGTCACCCAAGTTCTCATAAAAACATCACCCTACATCTCAACAAGGCTCTTCTCAATGAAAATGCGTATATGTTCTCCGTGAACAAAATTCATCTTAAAGTCCCAATAGAAACGCAAGTGGAAAAGATTCAAAATAAAAGATAGGAGATAGAGAAAGCAAGAGAAAGAGAATCTTCCAACAAAGCCAACTTCAAGCACCAATTCATCAACCTCACATGATTCACCAACATCTGAGATAGAAAGAAAAGATTTGAACACTGCAGTAGTTGCAGGTACAAAGACACATTCGCTTTTGAAATGTACAGTATGTTCGGACTGATTTACATTAAGCGACCGGGCTGTTCATTCTTGATGAACGTTCACAGGTCACTCGTCAAAACCAGAATCGAACAATCCTTCCAATAAAGCCTTCGAGGTTTAGGCTTGTATCGTTATGGACTGAAACAAAACAGCCATTGGAGTATAACAATGATGTTCCTTTTGCTCCAGACGCCGTGCGTCTAGATCTGGATTCGAATCTACATCAATGAATCCGCATCAAGCTTCCAAGGCCCAATGTATTCCTGAGAACTAACCTGTTCAGCATATCAGTGCTGTGATCAGAGGAAGTTGACCCTGGACAGAGTTTGTGGGTGGGTGTGTGCTGAACGTCAAGACCCGGTAGCTCTTTATCCTTTAAAGGGTCTGGGAGGAGGCTTGCCGATCTCCACAGATATGTTGGTGTAGAGCGGGTATTTCTTCACAGACACCACTCTGTATATCAGCGAGCTGATTCCATCTTTCCTCATCGTGTTCTTGGTGTTCTGGATTTTATTAAATCTGAAAGACATTAGAAGTGCATTAGTTTTAATATTCATTTTTGGGTCAAATAGAATATAACAAGGCTCAATAACTTTAAAAAGATAACAAGGTTCAAGACTCTTTTCTTTATTGCTTCAATACTGTATGCTAAACCTTTACTGAACATTTTTGCCTGTACATCTGGTGCCCAGATGGTTTCAATTTGATGTAGTTGTCATTGGTTCATTCATCTTTCTATTTAATACTGAATTATATTTTTATGCTCTCAACCAATAGTTGGGTCCAAAAGAGACAATTCCATCCGTTGGAAATTGTTGTTTAAACTCATGGTTGGGTCAAATATGGACATTTTCTAGATTGATTTACCATACCATAACACTTGGGTTTGGTCTTTTTTGACCCAAGCATAATAATATACATTTTATAAAAATCTGACACACATATTTACATAACAGCACAATAAATATAAGAATACAAATACAAAGCTACAATTATTTTTACTGTTTTTCTGTTATTATTTTTTTTAAAATATTTTTCATTGCCTCACCAATGTACAGGTAAATCTTATTAAAACATTTTCAATAATGTAATGTACTCTATATATTTCTCTTCTGTTTATATTCATTGTTAGTAGAAATAACAAGGTCAATGGTTTAAACCCTATAGAACACAGATCAACTATATATATATATATATTTGAAAGTGTCTGCCTAATGAATAAATGGAAATATACAGAGCCCTTCCATGCAGTCATACCAGTATCAACCAGCAGGTGGTGAACTAACATTTGTAAAGGTTTACAGACCATCACATCCATGTTTCATGTAGGACATTAATCCCACGAGGACCAGATACCATTTCCAAACACTCATGTGATACAACAAAACACTTCATACTGTAAGACAGGTTAAATGAAATAAGCTTTACACTCAGGGCTCTGTAAAGTAATTGAAAGAAGATCAAAGAGTACAAGACGGTTTATCAATAAAACGGGTTTTTTCAAGTTGAATGCGCTCACTACAGTATAGCCGTGCTTCCCCAGCATGCTTTATATTATATTACACAGTGATATACATTTCAACATTACGTCTGTAACTGCTGCAGAATAACAAACCAGTTCTGTAAAATGCTACACAAGTAGGAAAGTATTTTAAACGTGTCCATTAAAGGCTAGCATGATTTATGTGTTGCTATCAACTTCAGTATGACTGTAGGTAACACAAAGGCCATTAAACAGACTGCAGATAATGATTCATGTTATTAATGGTTGAATGAAATTAGAGTATGTGAGAGAGCTTACGCTGAACTGGACTTAATATTCATGCGGGCCGGTGTGAAACGGCACTAACTAATCTGCAGAAGGTTGATGAATAGAATCGTGGTTTCCTCTGGCAAGCATAATGTCTCATTATGGAGGATGAAGCTCTTGTACGGAGTGACCAAACAAAGGCTGTGGCATTGACAGAGCTGTGGAGAGGGCAAACATTCATCAGCTGTAACAACTCATCTTTTAAATGATGATGCATAAGCGTCCCGTATCCAAGCAGCGTGTCTTGAGACTTTAAGAATCTCACAAATCTTGTCAAATTTGGTTTGTGACTCTAAATATCTTATTGGGTTAAAATTAAAGGCCATTTTAGATTAAGCCTCTAATGAAGATAATAAAATATAGAGAGGAATAGATCATACTCTAAATGACTACCCATCATTTCCTTTATTTTGCTAATCAATTATTCATCAGATGTTTGGATGAATAGTGACTCACTGATGCGTGTCTCTGTAGGTTATATTAGCCCTGATGGAGTCAGGGAGTATTGAGGGAGAGGGTGGCATTGACATCCATCAGTTTTAGGGTGCACTTTTTGATATATTGATTGTCATTGAGCTGCAGTGGCCGGCCCTACCAGAGCCTACAGATTTTTATCATCATAAATCATACAGATGGTTCACTTATTTAGCCCTGACATAATACACTTAAAACACCACTAAAATAAAGCTTATCACTGGCCTGAGATGAAACCTCACTTGAAGTCAAAGCAAAGCTGTCATGGATCAGAGGAATAAGTAAATGTTTGATAAATGTGCCTCAAAACATCTAAGGGGAAAACAGCATTGCTCAGACGTTGCCCTTTTATAGCTTAGGAAACTTGATGTAGTTCTCAGTACTTTTATAGAAGTTTCACTGTTTAAGATGTTTATCCTAAATTTCTGAAAACATTTTCAGGCATAAATATATTTTTTTTAAATATTGCTAGGTTCTTTGTGCAAAATAGTTTTAAAAAGAAAGAAAAATAACAAACAATGGTTCTTCTATTATTGCAAATAACAAATTTCTTTCTGTATTTTTTGTTTTCCAGTAAAATTCTGCAAAAGTTATTTAATCAAAATCCATTTAGCTAAGAAGCAAATGAAAAAAAACGTACCAAATTAAAAAGTAAGTCTATGCTTAAAACATAGAAGAAAAATAAGATGTCTGCCCATGGTGTAAGATATACTATTTTAAGTTTAACTTTATTTTAAGTTGACATTTGAATTAAGTTTATTTAATAAAATGTTAATACAATAAAAATGAAAACATTTCCATTTCGTTCATTTTTCCCATTTTTGTTCATCTTACCCATATTTTAACCACATACTCACTTGGGTTTGGCTGATTGATTTATTTTTAGAAAACAAGCCTTAATTTCTTAGATCAGTTCTTAAGTTAATTTATCTTGATTTAAGAACCTTGTACTGCAATTTGTACTGGGAAACAAGACAAAGTACTAAGTGAGAAGTTTTTTTTGCAGTATAGAACACAGTATAGCAGTATAGGGGTGTACAGTATAGCAATGTGTATTGAAAAATAATACTAAAAGTCAATATTCAGCTCTAATTTCTGACAAATCTAAATACAGTTTGGTATTTAAAATCAAAGCATCAAACCTGCATGCAAAACTGCTTATTTTTGTAACGTTTTTGACAGAGGAGCTCTCAGAGTTAATTGAAAAAATGTTCTGGGGAACAACAAAATGCACATTTTCTGGTCTGATGCTCGTACCGAAGGTGGATCTCACCGATCGGCATCGTATCATTTTTTCCAGTTTGAGACAGAACACAAACAAACGACCTGTCTGTGACAACAGGCCCAGTCTGCCGTGACATGTTTCAATTCATTAACTTCAGCATCGACACCTCATTCATTTCTAGCTCTCGCTCCGTCCTCTCCAGCGAAGATGAGTTTAACATGCACGTGTGGCTCGCAGGGTGGGCTGCGCTCATTACTTCAATTGTCTGAAGCACTCATTGCGAGAGAGAGAAGAAAGTGGGAGAGAGACATATATAGATGGAGAGTAAGTGAGTGAATGGGAAAGAGAGATCAAGGGAAGGAGAATAAGAATGAAAGAGAGCAAAAGGGAATAAATGACTGACTCTTATCTTTGCACAGTGAGCCAAACCCTTTACCAGAGAAAAAGACCAATCCAAACTTTTAATAGCATTCCTTTGCGTCTGTCCTGCCATTTCGCTTAGAGCTCTCCCAAGATTGACAACCACCTTGAAAGAGTGGACCAACCTGCAGGAATCGTTTTGCAATTAGTTGCTCCTCTGTAAAGCTTTTTTACCTGGGAACAATCTGGCTAGAAGCCCTGCGCCACGGATGGGCTTATCGACTCATTGATTGGGCTATTTTACACTGTGATGTCTGAGCTATTCATGCATGAAGAACTTACACTCGTTGGAATAAATACACACAAACCATATTGAGGAGAATGAAAGGACAAAACTTTCAGAAAAGTTTGCACAGGGCAAAACTGCAAAGGTACAAGGTGACTTACTGAATAGATTATACATTTATATGGCAGACACTTTATTCAAAGAAACTTACAATGTATTAAATCAATATATGTATGTTTTCTGGGAATCAAACCTAAAAACAAAAATAACTCTTCTTTAGAACTGTATGCTTGACATATGAATCACATCTGAGGTTTAGTTTAAAAAATAGTTCACCGAAAAATCCACATTTTGTCATTATTTACTCACCCTCATGTTAAGCCCCAATAGATTTTAGTTTGTTATTTACCAAACCAGTTCATATGCTTTTAGGACACTTAAAATATACAGCACAGACCGTGTGGAGTTATTTTATAATGCTTTTTCATACGTTTTAAGTTTGAGATGAGGCAATCACAAATCACTTCCACTGTCAACAAAAACAACCACTTTTTAGGAATCTGCGTCTTTGCTCCAAAGTACAAAGACAGTCTTCTGGGGTTTGAACAACAAAACTTTTATTTTTTGCCTGAACTAACTCCTCAATGTAAGTCGTGCACTAAAATAACTGCAAAATGTTATTAGTATTACAAACATATGTTTTTAGGTTAAAATTTATGTCTATTTTAGAGAAACTATGAACCTTTCTAAACCTTTTTTTATTTTTCTCTCTTTATCAAATGTGTAATACTCTGATGTATATAGTGATGAAATCAGAAACCTTGAAAATCTAAACACAAATATGAATGTGCCTGTGAAAACCCAGTCATTTTTTGTGATGTATTGTTTTCTACATAAAATCACCCTACGTAATGTAAAGAACATTCTGTAAAACTATAACCTCGACATCTTTAATATTGACAAACTAATGACATGTCAAAGATTGAAATCATTGTGATATTCATAGGTGAAATCAAACTTTGATCTTATAATTTAATTTCGAGACCTTTTACAGACAGGGTCATGAATGTTCACAGATGGACAAGGTAAAAAAGGGTGCAAACAGGACCTCAAACACACTCTGACTATAGCCACGGTGGTCTTCGCAGCAGTCAGACCGAATACAAGAATGCAATCTGACAAATGTCCGTAAAATGTCTGTAATATCAAGCTATTTCTCACATATTATCTTCAAAAGCTCTGTGGTGTATCAGATCAATAAGTCAAAATAATAGGATAAGTGGTATGATTTAAAACTTCCCAGCAGAGCTCAGAGTTTTAAGCAGCGATACATGAACAGAGCAGACAGTTTCAAACTCCACAGGGATCATGATGAAGAAGAGAGCGGTCTTACCTCTGGGGGTTTGGTTCATTGTGTTTGTCTCTCTCGTGCTTGATCATTCTGTAGCGGCCGATTCTCACATCAGGCCGAGACACTTTCATCCCATTTAGTGTGATTCTGAGGGAACAAGAGAGGAACGTACGTTATGGTTAGTATGTTTAAGGTTTCATATCGACCGATTGATTGGGCTCATGCAGTCAAAACGAGGGTCTGATGACACGGTCATACCCATCGTTTCAGGAATGGAGGGCACACAGTTTTTTTGTCTGTGTCCAAAGAATGTGTGATATGGTTAGGATATGGTTGTAATAAGGTTTCTGATAGGTTTACAGTTCACCACAACATCATGTCTAATGATCTACAAATTCATCTTTAAGTGATAACCAAGCAAATGACTGCAGTACTCAGAAACTATAAACGATAAAAATCAGTGAGATAAATAATAAATGGACATGGAGATTGAAACTTTTGTTTAGGTCTCCTTATTTTCAGATATTTTTTCTGAGAAAAATCTCACAAATGTCTCAATTAGAGTTTCAGAAGAGATCTCAACAATGTCACAAACGAATCTGCAAATGAATGTCAATAATACTAAAGATTTCAAAATGAACTCAAACATAATCTACAATCTACATTCATCTTACAGCTCCATAGACCTACTGTGTTTCACAGTTCTCCCATTTGTTTCAGTTCGTATTTATCCTAAGCAATTTTAATTTTAGCATAAATTTAAACATCTGAGACTAAGTTTATACTTAAATGAAACACAACTGAGAACTCCATCAAATCTCATGAGCTATAAAAGAGAAACATATGAGCATTAAAATGTTCTTTTGGTAGTATCTGGTCTAAAGATCATTTGTGCACCTTTAAAAGGTAGACAAGTTTAACATTACTATTAGTGATTCAAGACAATCAGTTACTAACAATGAACATCCAGCAGCCGAAGCTAATGAAAGACCCATTAACCAACTTGTATGCCAAAACTTCCAAATGAGCAGAAGCAAGTCACAATGGAAAAAGCAGTAAAAGTCAATAGCTTTGAATTCTGTTGGGAGCTTTTGTTGAAGTCGAGAGCAAGGCCGGCCATCCCCACATACACACCCATGCCTGCAGAACAATCCCATTTGTTGAAATAACTCCAACTTAGAGGAAACTCAGGATTGCTTGAACAATCTAACCATTCTAATCTCTCTCTGTTTGGCCGCAGCTCCTGGCATCAGTACAAATCTTATGTTTGTCATGTGAGCCTCACGCTGTATTTGCGAAGGAGGGCGATGGCTTTCTTAAAGCGTTTGATTAGATGGAAATCCTTCTGAGAAGAATGAGGGCATGTCTGTGTGTATGTGTGGGGTCTTATAATTTATTTAATTCTGATACACTTCAATCCCTCCAGCTGCATTATTTATGACAAAGGCCTAGCTCTTGTATTATTAGGTCGAAGGTAATCTCTGAGTTTTCTTGACCTAGAAACAGAAAGGAGATTTCTGAGGGCCCGTCATTATAATGAGAAGAGAGGAGGTATGAAAGATGACAGCGAGTGTAAGGAACTGGATTATTAAATGTTATAGACAAAACAACTCAATGTGTGACAATGAGTTCAATTAAATGCAAAATAATTTAATCATTGTGAAATGTACTGTACATTAAGGAACAATACAACCTTACAAAAAAGTGCCATTTTGTAATGTTTCTTGGACATATACCGTAGTACTGTATAATTACAGTATTTTTAGCCTGATTAATAACTTACTGTAAATGAGTACATGTGGAAAACTTTGCATACACATACTGTAAAGCAAAAGGGTGGATGACACCTGCAAAAATTTGTCTAAACACCCACATGCCTTGAGAAAGATGAAGGTTAAATACCTTGTTTCCTGATTTGTGTTTATCATAATAAAAGTATTCACAAACCTATTATGCATTTTATTCCTTCAGCATTTTCAAATCTTATCGGGCGATTCGTTCGCAACCGTATTCCTTGAACTGTCAGACCTCTGGTGCTGGGCTCAGACAGCTGTGATTACTCTGCCGCTGGCACGCAATGAGAGTCGTCTGATTGTGAAAAAGCAAAACGCTGTGCTGTGTAATGACCTTGAAAATGCATGTCGAATATCTTAAAGATTTGTGTTCCAATAGACTATTTTGCTTCTGCAAAGAAAAATGAGTTTTCTCTGGTTGGGAACAAACAAAAGATGCTGTTCAAAATTAACCTCGACCTTGGAGACAGAAAAAGCATCATAACACCTCCAGGAATAGAGCGACGAGGGAAATGAGAAGAAGCCATGTGTTGCTCAACAACAAAAGCAAACTGTAATATCATCACAACATAACAATATATAGCATTCATTCTCATCACTTTCTCACAAACACACAGAGGTTTTCCGCTTATTTTTTCATTTCTTTTCACAATGGAACAAACTTAATGGGACTTTTCCAATATTTGGACAGTTACACCACCTACTGTAAACACTTAAAATTAAGCCCCACAAATCAACATCTATTTTTATGAAAACTGACTGAAACATGTTCTTCATAAAGACTAAACGTGATGACTAAACGTATCGAGCATCACATTATTGACCCATATGATAATGATGGATTAACTCAATGTCACTATTATCCAACAAGTCAGTTTATGATGAAGTGAACATTGGCTCTAAATAGTAAAGTTATAATTAAAAGTGTTGACTGGAGATCGGCTTTGGCCCAGTGCACATTGTCCTTGATTGGATTAAATGTGGATTTCTCCGGATCTCTCCCTCCTCCCGGCAGTTTATTTAATTGCATTAAACCGTTGGAGTGGAGGGGGACTGCAATCATTACTACATGTTACTACTTCATGTCCTCCTGGCAGAAGTAGGAGAAGAGCAGTGGGAAACTGATAGAAAGAGAGAGAGTGATACAGAGCAATAGAGAGCGAGAGAGAAAGGGATGGATGAAAATATGGTCAAACAATATGGCACAATGGCTGACCATGAATCTACCATAACTACACTATTCAACTCTCCCTGCATTTCTTTTGTCATTTTCTAAGCTGTGTTCAGAACAGAATAACATCTACATCCATAATGCAATGCTTTTGAATTGACCTTGCATTTACAATGCAGCAATACAAAATTAAACTTTTTCTTGTCTGTTTTTTTGCCTTTGCCTATTTGATAGAACATCCAATATTTAGTACAGTATGTATTTTTACTTTTACACAAAATAGATTAACCTGTTAACTGTTCCACAGCTGGAACACTTTAATATTTCATAGTTGAATTCTAATCTATTCATGACAAACTATATATTGATGGAAAGGTCTAAGACTCAAGAGTAAATATTTAACAAATTTTTAAAACAATAAACATGCACTAAAAATGTAATAAAAAATAATAATGTAATTTTAAAAAATACAAAAAATATTTCATGTGTATGCTCAATATCTGCAGGGACACTTGTCAGGTTAAAAAGGCTCGTAAATTCAAACATGTTTAGGTCATGTGACAATGCAGAATACCACAATTTGTACAGTTTGTCATGGCATATTAAAATACCGTTTTGCATACTATTTATTTACTACATAAGTAGAAAATTATATATGATATATACCTCACAGCATGTTGACAGTACACTAGTACGCCTCACAGTTCCCTGCTGTATTTGACAAATCAAAGCAGACTGTGCACAGTATGCATACCGCAAAAATCATATAAACAACAGTCTGCTTGTGTGAGTGTAGCTGCATTCATACATTCCTCTCAAAACTGCACTAGGACCAGTTCTGCCCGAGATAGTACACATGACTTGACTTGTCCTAAGGAACAATTTTGTCTGGAAATGAGGTCAGCTTTGAAATACCACCAAACATGATGATGATGTGACTGGACTAAGATAATACTACTGTGTAAAAGCCGACCAAAATAAGTAAATTATTGCCCTCACAAGTCATTTCAAGAGCAGTTCATAACTCTTCAATTTTAACTTAAAATCCACAGTGGAACACGGCTGTCTAATGCCTTCCACTGTGTCCTTTCTCTGTACGGTAAGAGAAATGTCCCTCCAGGGTATCAATTCTCTCAAACTACACAGATGTTGAAAATGAAAGAATGACGGGACAGTTCTCTGTCCACATGGCCAGAGGGGACAGCAAAACTCTCCAAAGACTTCTTTAACTTTGCTTTTTGCTTCAAGCCAGCCTGACAGAGCATTTGCAGTGCATGAGGCTAGGACACAGTCATCCAATATACTCGCACACACCTCTGGGCTATTTCTATCCACAATGACTTCACTCCACGAACGCACGCAGAGATGACCTTATGTCCAGCCTGCAGCTTTAAGCCAGTCAGACACAGCTAGATAATGTCTAGCAGGTTTTAGATAAATCATATCTCACATATTACTTTTATCGGGTGAAAAGGATCATTATTAGGAAGTTTTTCTTGTTAGTAGGAGTGATGGTGAAATCAAGGAAAGACTTTGACAGAAAATCTTCAACATTAAATCAACAACTATGGAAGTATTTGACTGACCTTTGCTATTCTGTATCATTGAATAAGTCAGGTGGCTATAAGAAAAAATTATTATTATAGTATATTATATACACTATTGCCAGCCACAAACATAAACACAATATACACTGCACAGAGGGCTCAGCTAATGCTTTATCACATCGGCACAGACTGACAACTTTTTGGAAAGTCAGGCTGTAGAATGTCAAGCTTGCGTAGAGCAATGTCCATCGGCACTCGGGCCCACGCTGTCAGAGCAGTAACCTTCAAAGACACGGGACGAGAAGTTGTGCTGACAGGGGCCGGGAGTCACTGGAGCCCAAGCAAACTGGTATTAGAGACAGAAGAGACAGTATGTTCTGGTAAACCTTCACCCAGGGGGCCTACAAGGGCAACTTTTACAGTCCCACCAGTCAGATGGGGAATCTGAACACACAGCTGTGTCCACATGCCATTTACTCTCACATCTGAAAGTTCCCAGAGTGCATTGTGCTTCGTGTCACTCTATTGCCGGCATGTCTGTAAAACCACAAATGCAAACTTCAGTCTTGCTTATAAACAATTCTAGCTCAATATTTATCGATATAAATGGGCAATTCCGTCTCAATCTTACCATCAAAAAGTTTTTTACCAAAGGTTTATAATATTAGTAGTTTAAAAACCCACGTGAGGTCTTAAAGTTTGTTTAAAGTGAAACTTGTCACATCCATAAGCTCCATATTCCTCATAAATGGGAAAATTAAAATTAAATAACTATTTATGTTCTTTAAAGAGCCATTTCTACTCCATTTGTTGGGTATTTTGTTTATTTTAATTCACATAAATCCTACAAAGTATTTTGTATCTGAAAAACTTGTCACATCCATAACACGTATATATTTCCATTTTTAAAATAGATACAAAACAACAAACCAAGTTGCATTTGCAAGCAAATAAGGCTTAGAACACTTATATTAAACCTATTGAACCATATTAAACCAACTGGTCCTCCAGTAATTTTAGTGGGTTTATTCAGTCAGATAATGAGCAAGTTTCACTTTTACAGCTATCAAGTGTCTAAATATGCCTTAACATCAAAAAGTAAAAGTAATGTTTTATAATTAAAACCCTAATAAACATGTTTTTAAATACAATTGTGTACATACACTTTAAGCATGTATAAAGTTTACCTATATTTTTTGGGACCACTGAATACATTACACTTCAAAAGGATTTGTTAACAAACATGTTTACTTCAACACAAGCAGTAAGAAAATAAAAAAAGATAAAGAGTAAATAAAAGTGCAAGCGAGAACACATAATTAAAGCTCCTCGAAATGAACTCCTGCAAAACAACATCTAGCTCCCAATAAAAATAGCTCTGTTCAGGCAAAGATCTCAGGGGAAATGCTGTTGCTTTAAAACATCAAAGCTTTTTTAGATATGAAGCTCTATTTTTATTTATATAATCTCTTTAATCATGTCAAAAAAAGCAGAGGTTGAAAGCATAAAACAGATAAAAGAGATGTGTGCTTTATCGCACCATCCACTTTCAGCTATCAGCTGTCAGTTCAACCCAGACAACTAAAAAAAATTGACATTCGGGAATGTGTGTCGTGGCTGATTTGTACACTGTCACTTGTGTTATCGCGTACGTGCCCTGATATATCGCAGGCTTTGCTCTTTCTCGTCACCTGAACAGGAAACAGTATGATAGCTAGTGAAAACGTGCTGTTTATTATCCAGAACGACAGGCATCCGGCAGTCGGGACCTCATCTTTGTGCACGTTTCTGTCTGTGATGTGGATTTTTTAGCTGTGTGTGCCTATAGCTTGTCCCCACAGAGCTTCATATCTCACGAATGCCCAGACACAGCACAAGGACAATGTTCAGAGTCAAACTGGCTGTTTCTAATGATGCACGCTTACTCATGCTTTTTTTAAAGCCTGTCTACTACATTTCCAAACCTGTCTATCAGATCGCAAAACAAAATAGCCTCCTGGAAAGTGCTTTTAAACAGCAACACTGTGTTTATACTGTAGCTATATAAAACCTGGAGAGTACTGCGTAACATGCAGACATTTTCAATTCAGTTGGGTTATTAAAATTTTTTACAAAGAATAGACCAAACGTTCTGTACTTGAATATTTTTAACCAACGCTATAAATGTGTCATAAAGTAAAGTGGATTTGGAATTTGCAATCACAGTCACAGAAATATACAAACCAAATGCATTTCAGGTTTAAAGCTAAAGTGTAATTTCAGTGCCATTACCATCACCAAACATAAATGGAAATATAACTGGAAATATAATTACTGTTTGCTTATAGTTAGGAGAAAGTATTTAAAAATAAAAAAAAATGACACACTTCAGTGTTAACAGTTCCCTTTGCCAGCATAACAATCACAATAAAAATCCTTTAAACACAACCAGGATGGTGAGAACCACCAGATAAAGTGACATTTACGTTTTAATTTACTTTATTCATTTATAGGTTTCTTTTTCATTTAAAAAAGAGCTTAGACTAATGCTGTATTTAAATGAAACCTTTGAAGTCTTTTCCCTTTTTAATATCTCCTCCTATGCTGCCCACTTTCTTCAAATTGTGCCGCTGTATTTTATTAACCGAACAGCTGGTGTGATAATTGGTGTTGGTGGGAAATGTGCTCAATACGTTTTGACTCTTCTTATTAAATCAGTCTATAGCAGCAAATTAGACCGTATTAAAAAAGTGAACCACCACATGAACTAACATTTAATAAAAGAAATTTGATTCTGATAGATGGTTAAAAATAATTTAAAGGGTCAGAATGGTCCTATGAGATCAGATGTAAACCATAATCATGGTCTTACCTGTTGTATATATCATCATCTTCACCTCCCCAGCCCCAGTACTCATTAGGGAAGCCGTTGATTTTAAGGAACTGTTTTTTGCTAAGGCCGGAAACGCCTCCAAAGTAGCCAGCATAGGGCAGCCTGCAACAAGAATAGACCTTATAGTCATTCTCATTCAACTTCTCATTCAATTGACATGTTCTAGCATTAAGTGTCAAATATAAGAGCATATAATATAAGAGCATTGAACCCAATTATTACTGTTGCATCGTGAACATGTTGCATCAAATGTCCGGTCTTTAAACTATCCACTTTAAATGTAGGAAAACAAATGCATTTCCATTTGATTTTATTAGTTTTCATACATGTAAAGAAATCTTGCTGCAGACCCTGAACTAAAGCCCTTCAGTCAGCCAACCGGAGCGTTTGAATTTGACAAAATCGCATCTTGTATGAGCGAATCCAGAGAGCAAAACAATCCTCCCACAGGGGATCCAACATTTTGAAATGATATCCGATCTTCTTTCATCTCTTCTCTGCTCATCGCCACCCGCAGGCCCCTCATCTGAGCTTCACAACTCTAAGGGCACCCTGTAAAAGCTTAAGTGTGCCACAAACCACTGAATCCGGCTTTGATTCAAAGGGATTTTAGGAGCAGAGCTGAGAGAACAAGATCAAAATTATCCAACGCATCATCTCAGACCGGATTAAAGGCTGATCTAAATATACATACCCTGATGGTTCACTGTAGTAAGTAGTAAGTCATATATTTAACGTTTAAACCTCTCTGAAAAACATTATACTGGTTTAAAACAGTCACTGCGTCTTCTCTTTGAAGAGACCCTCCGGGGTGTGGGCTTGCAGGAGCATCATGGGTAAACGCCGGGGGTGAGCCTTGGGCAACTACAGTGTCAACGACAGCAAGCACACGCGCCTACGCAAACAAATTTGCAACATAAGGGAGACATAGATGCAAAAACCTCCACACACACAAATATGCATCCACTAACACGTGCTCCTGCACGCCGCACGTTAAAAGAAAACAAGCTAAAATTAATGAGACCATCTGCTACAGCAGCAGTCTTCACAGAAACAGTATGGCTGAAGTTTCTTCACACTGTCGCGTTCCAAGAGTGTGAAATTCTCTAAAGGTGCTTCACTTATTAAATACTGCAATGTTAAGGCCTCCCCGGACAGCGGAGGCAAACTCATAGTGTGACTCACTCACAGAGGGAAATGAAATTATTAGCCCGCAGACGATAGAAGGCAGCCGACGCCCTAGAGAAGGTCAGTAGCATTTGTTTAGCCTATGCAATGTACTGACTGTCTGTCTGTCCACAGAGAAATAAAAATGAAATTCAATAACAGCTCAAATTTCGCTACAGCACTAAGCAGGTACAGTGATTTTGTTCCTAGGTTTACTATCACACTGACAGAATGAGATTTTGTATATATGGTAGCTAACAAATGTCTATTGTGTAACATACAAAAATGTAAACAAAAAAATACTATTGAGAAAAACCTTTTTATGTATATGTATTTGTATGTAAATTTTTTTTCTACATTTTTGCTGTCACAGCACAGGACACAATCACATATTTATTTGTCAACTACCCATATATTGTCAGCATATTGTCAGTGATGTATAAGGTGATTAAAGATGGATGCAAATAGGTGACAATAAAAAAAGTACCATTAGGAATTATATTTATTAAAAACTATATCGTTGGTTATTGTGCCTTAAGCTGTCTTACATCCTTACTTGTTATATATTAAATCCTTTGAGAATTAAATGCTTGTTCTAAGAAATGTTAATGTGAACAAAACAACGAACATAAACAAAAGGTATTAATATAAAATCATTTTCTGTATTAAAGCATGGTTTTTCATAGTCAGGTAAAGTGATGTTTTCAGATTTACAGTCCATATTCTTATAAATTTATATAATTAAAATGTATATTTATATAAATAAAAATTTCATGTTCTTTGAAGAGTCATACCTTCTCCATGTGTTTGGTATTATCGCTTTTGGTTTGTGTCTTTTAATTCACAGAAATTCTACAAAGTATGTTGCCTTTGAAAAACATGTGTTTTGTCACATCCACAACGCATGTAGATTTTCTTTTTTTACATTTACATTTAGGCATTTAGCTGACGCTTTTATCCAAAGCGACTTACAAATATTAGGAGACAAATTTTAAAATAGATAACTCATGCACTGATTTTTTGTCTGTAAAGGGCTTCAGTACAATATAAACAGATGGTTCATTATATTGGTAATAAATACATTCTGTGAGAGTCACGTTTTGACTGAACATGTCACATCCATAACGATAGAATTGCCCATTAACAAAAATGTTTGTAAAATTAACCAGTTCAGAAAATGACCTGTACCTTTTTTGTTATTATACAGATTTATTTTTTAGACCGCATGATTATGTCCATAAAGTGTGAGTGTGTTTAATAAAGTTATTCTGTGTGTGATTTTCTCATTTCTTTAAATGTTGTTTATAAAGAATACAAAGTTTTATGTGATCTTTGAGCCCAAGAATCTTAATAGAAGAAAATGTAGCAAATTAGTAACCAGCAAATTAATCTCACTGCAATCTATAAAAAGTAAATAATCAATTAGAACATTCCCAACACTGCTCACATATAGAGACTGATTCTGAGCAGAGGATTTCTTTATATGGATAATAGAGCTGAGCTACACTTTTAAGATCATCTTGGCCCCTTCAGCCCCACCGCACAAAGCCAGGAAATGAAACATTGTGGTGCAAAGGCCAACCTGTCTGCTTGCTGACAGAAGACGGACAAAATTCATTGTGAGTTTAACAAGAAAACATTCTGTGTAAAACGTTTACAGGTACTTTAAAATCCCCAGCATGACATTTAAAGAGAAACGGTCTATCTCGGCTAATAACTTTCTTTAGAAAACGAATACATCTGCTTGTCAAGGCTGCAAGTCCGTCTAGACAGGTACGACATTTGATATATTATAATTTATCTGCATTCTAAAGCTCCAGATGGCACAGACATATCTTCACGAGTGGAAAAAAGCAATGAATCATCTGAAGCACAAAGTTTGACAGACAACCCTCAAGCTCTCCGTGGTTTGATTAACCGAGTCTTTTCTTTGCAAAGGAACAGAAAAAGACATGGTATCTATTAATATGTATGTGAATATCAACAAATACAGCTCTGCGTATTTGTAATAAACTCTGGCAAAGCCAAAATTCAACAACGATATGAAATTCATATAAAAACATGGCCTGATTTATTGCATTTCAGCCTCGACTGTGAATGGAGGTTTAGATTATTTGTGCATTGAAAAGAAAACAGGATTATGAAAGTGAGATAAAATAATACATTTATTATAAAATCTGTCAAAAGACTGCTGCAAGTTGCAATTCCCTAAATATAAGATGTGTTACCTGAAGCCAAATTTGTCCATGGCAATAGCGAAATGGCGGGGCTGATCGTAACAGTGATAGAGGTTCCGGTCGTCCATAGGAATCAGGTCCACATCACTGAAAATAAAGCAGTTGTATTCTGCGTCTTTCAGAGCCTCCGTGTAACCAACATTAAGAAGCTTGGCCCGATTAAAGGTGTCCTCCCCAAGCTGAAATACAATAGAGAAAAACAACAAATAAATTCAAATCAACAACAAAGACAATAGAAAAAAAATCACTGAATTTATAAACATCCAAATTAAAAATGGATACACAATAAAAATTACAAATATGAAAACAAAGACATTTCTTCAAGACTCTTTTCAATGAAAAATATATATAACCCATATTTTTCTGTGTAAGTCAACAACAAAAAACCTGCCTAATTTGGTGCGAAAAACCCCTATATATACACCAAATGGGATCCCATGTAACGCCATGACACTGTGTGGTTTCTACACTAATAATCCGGTTTGACAATAATCCTATGTAATCCTGTAATAGCTGAGATTTTGCCCAATCATCCAAAGGTGTGAACTAGTGTCACAAATCCACTGCCTGTTCAGCACAATGCCTGAAATCTGCACTACAAAGTATTAACGAAATGATTAAAGGATGCACATTACTCAAGGCTTTGAAGTCTCGCATTCGCTGCACAACCGCAGCAACAAACAGATCAACTGCTGCATTGAATGCGACACAGAAACACCTCTCAAGCAAATCTCTAAGATTTAACAAGAAGTCAATCCTTTATCTTTTTTCAAAACACTGACGAATAGTGAGAAAACAAAATTGTTACCGACTCCTACCTTCGATCAATATGAATCTTAACTTTAATTCTCACCGGCACAGAGGAGAAAAGATACCTCAATATAACAGAAACAAGAAAAATAAAGAATGGGTAGATAAGACAATATCTTAAAAGAAGTCAAGTGGCTTTTTCATCAGTGTGCTCCTTAAACATTATTGGGCTTATTTTAACCGCTTTAATAAGATGCATTCCCTGCGAGGCAGCAGCAGATCTGGTAATCACACACCTTGCTAGAAATGGCTGATTTACAACAGGGACATGCTCACGATTTAACATCTCTCATCCAAGAAACCAGCCCACCAAAACGGCGAATATGTGGACATCAGAAACAGATGGTTTTGTGAAAAAAAAGTATAATTATTTTTAGAAGAAGAATCCTCGCCTCTAGGCAGTGATTTGAAAGTTTCAGCTGTGAGATGCTCGGCTTGTTTTGCAGGCTTTCAACGCATCATGTGGAGAGATGCAGGTGTATTACACTCCCATCATTAGCCAACGTGCACCTGTTTTGAGCCGTTAACCTCAACAGAGACAATGGTTCATCTGGAGAGTGTTATATCAACCTATTTTTATGCTCTTCACTGCCAAAATAAATCTATACAGCAGCGATAGAAGTCCTGCATACAGTGAGATATACTTACAACACGCCTCACTGGATTTCTCAATCACAGCATTCTGTAAATAGATAGATATAAATATATACATAGATGCCTCATTAGCAGCTGTTTCTGTGAGCCACTATACATAAATTGTCCACCATATTGGATCAGTCTGTGAACACATCCAAAACTACAGTAAGTTGCCTTGGATAAACGTGTCTGTTAAATTAATAAATGTAAAAAATAAATGTAAACATACAAAAGCACAAACCAACACACTGTGAATTTTGAAACCTTATTTTCTTTATTTAAATTTACAGCACCTTTTACAAAAGGAGACAATGTTACTGCAATATGTAAAACTCATTGGTTTTTAATCAATGATGACAGGAACAAAATGTGGATGTTCCAAAATGGTGGACGTGTCAGGAGAGTTCCAGTGTGGTACATATATCAATTATTTTTTAATCAAATTATACAAACACTTGATAATCATTCATTTTTAAATATCTACATATATCATCCAGTCAGATCAATCAAGTAAAAACTGTTTTATAAAGCCATTTTAATTGCATACAATGAAAGTGTTGATTTCAGAATTTGAGAGGAAAAATAACTCATTACATACGTAGCCAAAAGCTAAATGTATTCAATCTGAAATCTGATCCTAATTGCAGTCAATGAGGCAGATGGAAATAATTCTTAGCTCACACTCAGTAAATAAAACCGGCTCCATCTATCCATCAGTACAACGGCTCTGTTTCTTAACCCAGACTTAAATCACTCAGCTGAGATCTGCGAGTCATCGGCCCTTAGCCAGAGTCAACTTCTATAAGCTTATCACGGCCATGTCAGTTGCTCAATACTTGCCCTGTGAGTAGCAATTAGCCCTATTTTTTAATCTGATGATCGCGCTGATAGCCAATCAGAATCCCTCGCTTGCTCTGGGTCAGGAGGCAGGACTCCTATAGCGATCCACTTCAGGCCAAACGGGGAGTCCTACCGGAACATGTTTCCATGGAGACAGATTAGGACCAGGGCTCATCCTGAGAGATTGTATTGTGCATTTTCTTGTGCAGGTGTATGTGTGTGTGTGTGTGTGCCTGCATTATCAGTCCCCAGCAGGCTGACCATATCATCCAGTGTGCTATCAATGCCAGACCTGAGGGCTATAGTAGACAAAAGAGAAGTGAGTCTTGAGTCATGGTGTGTAAGAGAGGGACAGAATGTAAAAGAGGAAAAGGAAACAATATAAACATTCTGTAGAACCAGCATTTATTAAAAAAAAAATCTTCCGGTGGAAAAAATAGTCCCTGAGTGACAGTGATATATGTTAATGTTGTAAAGGGTGCAGTGATACACAGAATCGTTGGGTAAAGCGTTCACAGCTGTGATTTATCATGAATAAAACACAACTATTGACCAATCAGAATCAAGAACTGAACCGAACTGGTTTTAAACAGCTTCAAGTACACTTACTTCAGAGGTCATTCCCCCAAGACAGGCAAACTCTATGCGGGACTCAAACTAGCAACCTGCCGGTTTACCGCTCAGATGTTTGTTTACTCCACTCGTATCCTCGAAACTATATTACATTTAGAAGTTTCTAATTCCTATTTAAGAGGAATTTAGTCCTGTCTTTCTGCTGTTTGCAGCCTTATAATAAATGAAGGTGATCTAACTTCACATAACAAAACAGTAACAACAAGATACAAGTGACTGAGGTTGTTTCACTTTTCCTTTTTCTGCTTGCTACTATCAAAATGTTTTGGTATAAGTACAACTTCTAAAATACACTGAAGAAATAACAGCTCTCTATAGACAGCCCATGTCAAGCATTAAGCTCAGAGCAAATGCCTGACGTTTCTCACTGTTGAACAACCGTGCCGAGACCCGACAGAGATCACCGTTAACGGACAGCTGGAAGTTCTGCTATTACAGTAGCTTTGACTTAAGAGAGATTTACCTCATTGCTGTTCCTCACTGCCACCTGACAGCTTCTGTATTATCAGCAAGGCTCAATTAAAAAGCGGCTTTAGACATGCATTTATGTCGTATCAATTGCGGTATGAGAGGCTGCGGGCACAAGGATGAGACAGCGCTGGCGTCCGGCCAGGCAAACTAATTTACAGTAATGAAAGAGTGGCTATCAAAGCGCAGAGTAAAGCCAGCTTATAGACAGACCCGGGCTATTTCTGAGAATTCAATTTCAGTTTGTCTTCATTTCATCAATAGCCTGGCATCACAAGGATTAGTATGGAAAGCGGGCAGATAAAATGAGCTATAGGCCTGACTGCGATCAGATAGATTCATTAGCTAGGAACAATCTCTCCCTCTCTTTCCTCTTTTCTTTTTCATCTCCTGTATCTTTTCCTCCCTCCCAGGCAGATTCAGACAGAAATACGTTATAGATGAACAGAGAAAGAGACAATATGCATACAATTGTAAGAGGGTTATTGTTATTCTCTAGTATGTGAGAGGCCAATGAATTTTTGCTATTCTATCAGTGCAGCACTTAAATATGGATTATCACTTGGCCTACATCAGCCTTGGAGAAGATTATTAGAGTAAGCTCTACTAGAATAAGCAATGCTTGCAGCCACACTCATGTTGTCTGCCTGACATTAAATCCATATCATATTCGAGGGCCTATGGGTAGTTTGAAATTTTCCATTAGAAACAAATCACGGCGTGAGGCCGTCTTCCCTCACTGATTTTGGTGAAGGTAAGACATTTGCATAAACAAAAGGACCAGGCCAACAGTGAAGGTCAGGGGTGCCTGAAATTTGACTGTGATTACATTCATCCTATATCACAGAGTCCTAACCAAATGCGACGTGATGCCACAACACATCTTTTCCATGTTAATCCGTTTTTGTTCTAACCAGCCTCAACAGTGATACATGATGACCGACAGTGGACTTTATTTGAGAAACGGTTTCTATTTCTAAGATGCTGCGGCTGACAGCTCCACCCACATAGTGATCTTGTTTAATAAAAGTTCTGCAATTCATGAATATTATTCATCAAACATGGAAGAGGAGAGACTGATTATGGAAGTTTATATTAAAAAATTATAGAAATTATAGGGTAGTGTCTAGTTCACAGTCGTCAGCTGCAGTGCGAGAGGGTGCGCAGACAGACAAAACTTCTGATTCTGATTTGCTGTGTTTTGTGATTGACTGTCACACCACGCCCCTTTTTATGTTACATGTGTACATAAAAATTACTTAAAATCATTGCGTCATGTTTGAATAGGAAATCCACTGTGGTGGCAAGAGACTATTTACTATTTCACTATTTAGTGCATACTGCAGAAGATTACATACAAATCGATTGACAAGTCTAATTAAACTATACATGTGAATCAATCCCAGTAACCTTGGGGTCTATAGGAAAGCCAAAACATCCCATAATGCATTGCAGCATTATATCCTCAAACAACACACGGAAGCTGCTACTGTAGAACAACAGACTAGACACACCATTCATTGTCTTTCAAAGAGGTTTGAGGTAGACTGGACAAGTTTAGGAGATCTTAACCTTCCTACGGGTGATGCATGGTGTTGCTCGCATTAGGAATATTAAAATACTTTCAGTCAGCTAATAAGCCCCATGCCACGGTTAAGGTCAACTGACCGTGATGCAAAAAAGCAAAGCGAATGACCTACAAACCAAGCTTTCACACCAAGAGGGAGATGACTGATCGTCTTTAGCTATTTCACCCTTTTAAAATAGGTGTCGCTGATGGACTATGACTAAAAGACTTTATAGCGCGTCATTGCTTTTCGCGTCTAGTGTGAAAGGGCTTTTAGTTACTGCATTTATAAATAATACTTACAAGTACATGACAACTTTCCTCTTTAAGAAATTGCTTAGCAGTCCTCTGTGTACCAAGCATAACAAGAACTTGCTAATTTGATTTTGATGTGTTGGTATCAGTCCAGCAGCTTAGGATACATGGCATGTTTCCTCCCTCATTTTATCGCTTGTTCCGGGCAACACTTCCACCACAGGGATCTCATACAAGAATTCACAAAGCACAACAGGACACAATTAATCATCCGGTGCTAACAGAGAACATGCATGTCTAGTCTTATTTTCCTTCCCCTCCCCTGTGTTCTTCTACTGTTGTGGACTGTAAAGCACATGATAAATTAGAAAGCATGACATAACTGCAAGGTGGGAACTGCCAAAAGTCGTGCAAAAGAATAAACCCACTGTGCATTCTTTAAATGTCTGCCTTCATTTTTTTTAATCCTTTGTGGAAAAATGTACCTTTTCTTGTTAGCAGGTCTATGCTCATTGAGAGGTGCACTTGGAAAAGATAAATTAATTTGGAAGCATGGCTTTGCAGGGTTATAATCTTCATGGAAAACATTGTTCTAATCAATCTATCAACAGTTATTAAACAACAAACAGAAATAAACTGCAGCAATAAACTACCAACATAGATGCCACACTGATTCAATTACACTTGCTGGCATTTGTCGGATCAGTGTGAATTATCCTTAAGACGCAACACAACTGAATGGAACAAAGCACAGGGGTCCTGTAACAGAATTGCTGTGATGAAAAATGATTTGTAAAAAGACAAGTTTTAACAGCATATTAAAAACACAATGCTTCGGTAGTGAGAAGGTGAAAAACAGAAAGAAATGATGCAATAGATATGTACTGTATCCGATACTACATATACCACTATAGATGTAAACATACCCGATTACACAAAACGATTAAACAGAATGCCCATCAAAGGCAAAACCTTTCGATTTTTTCTAGTTTATACCTTAAAAAACACATAAGAAACACATATCTGGAGGATAGATTTACAGAGACAAGACAGTGTGAAGGAGTGCGAGAGTTAAGTCGAGACGTGGGCGAGCATGAGATGCATGCTAATATAACTTAATAACATCGCTGGCCTCATTTTTGCTAATCTGTTCAGCTATTGGGTCTTGCAGGATAAGAGAGGACACTGCACATCAGCAGGTGATTAATATACGCTCAGCTGTCAACTGCTATAGAAGTCAGATAAGTTTCACTGCATGAAGAGGCTTCGTAAATCAGGCTGTTTGAAATAAATGTGTTACAGGTATAATACGAGGAGATAGGTGGGTGTTATATCAACGCTCAGACTTTTCTTTGACAAGCAAGCGTTCAGATGTCGAGGGGAGGGGAATTTCACAGACATGATTTAACTGCACAATGTGAACCGTGAAAATGTCAAATGTATTAAATCAGTTGGACTACAGTCACAGCTGAAGGCTGCCAATGAATAAAGGTCCTTACCGTGTAACTTCATTGTGTTTTTGTTGCTTTCTCTATGTCTTTTCTTTCTAGACTATGGCTTTAAAATAGTCTCAGTTGTTCACATATTTATATAGGCTAATCCTTGAGTAAAATCAAGCTCTAATTTTCTGCCTGGATAACTCACTGTAATTAATAAAGTTAATTTAATATGTAATGAAAATGAATAGAAATAAGGGTGGAGTTGGGGTGGGAGAAGGATGCTGGAAAAAGGCGAATGGCTGTTTACCAACTCTTGTGTTGTGATTGACAAGACTGGAAAAACATTTCCGTCTCAAACTTTCATTTACAGTTATTTATAAAATGGTTAATTTCAGTTCTTGATTCTTGATTCTGGTCAATAGTTGTGTTTTATTAATGATAAAGCACAGCTATGAGCACTTCACCGAACGATCTTGTTTATCAGTTAACAACATGAACATATATCATAATCTGTCAGGGCCTTTTTTTTTTTTACAGCGGAAGAAAAACTTTTAGTGATTTTACTTCATGAAAGAAGATACATATTTTTAGGCTTTAATACTTGTACTGTGTGGTAAACATTTTATAAAAGCAATAAAGGTACAACAAGTGCTTTATGGTGATTACAGTAACGTTATTGCTTACTTAAAACACCGAAATCCCATGAGCTTACAGGTATTAAAACACAACTTTTAAAAATATACAAGTTGATATTGCAAAGTAAAACTTTAATCTATTTTGCCCTGTGGGAGCCGACCAGATATGATTTTATTCTTCAGAAATGGTCATGTATCATTTCCGCATGGAGTACACTGCCGGAAAAGTCTGAGAAACTCTGCTGCCCTTAAGTGCATATGTCAAGACAGGTAAAGTCCACCTGAGTCTTTGCCCAGGACACTCTGTCCGTGCAGTTTACGTCCTAATCTCCATCTACCGCCTGAAGCCATCCCACAAACCAACTTCACACAGGAGCAAGTTAGTCGCTCAGAGTCTCCGAACTGTTTTCATACGCTCACTGACACCAGCGAATCTCATTACAGACAAACAGCAGGTCAAGCTGAAACTCTCTCGGCTTGTGTTACAAACGCACCGAGCGCTGACATTTGAAAAGAACATTTTCAATGCTAACGATCCAAATCAAACATCAGTAGAGAAGAAACTGATTGCTGTGAAGCCCTGCCTGACACCAGTAAGATTAGTCTCTCCTCTGGGAGACGGTAAACCACTTCCACTCCAACGGCTTTGGATGAATTGTTTTTATCGCTGAAGTGTTAACATCGCACACAACCTGACCAATCTACTGTATGAGACCAACTGCTGTGTGATCCTCGCTGGGCTCGACTGTATGAGCCTTTCTCCCCGGGGACCCTCCTGATGTGTTACATTGTACATGTTACATAAATTTGATCCACCATCCAACCACCAATAAATGTCTGTAGCCACATTCATGAGCATGCTAAATGGGTTGTGTTTGTGTGTATTCGCGTGAGAGACACAGACAGAGAGAGTCGGATAGGTTTAAGTGTGATAAACTGCAATGTTTCCCAACCTTTTTGTTTTAAGATCCCAAACAGCCCCATCAGTAATGCTCAGGTACCTCTTCATCTACAGCAAACCAGAACTGGATATCATTCATTACATTAAAGCAGCCATTATTATGATAAATTACTTTTCAAACTAAAAACAATAGATTTATTCATGTAGCGTCTTCCTAGGCTTGTTTGTCTTTCACAAAAAACAACTTTTAACAGTTCTCAAGTTCCATTTTGAGGTTGTGCAAACAAGGCTTTACCAAATGTACGCCATTCACCCCATACAAATCCTGAGAAAAAAGGATGAGATAAATGACACAAAGATTCAGTCTGTTGAAATCTAATGGAGTTAGCACAGATACAATGATTGTAACATCGTGCCAAATCAACATTCTGGCAGAATGCACAAGCATGTTTTCCCATGAGGCTTGGCTGGACTACAACCAATTGCATTCTGATCCTCTTCACATTATCTCCCTAAACATCTGCCCCATGGCTCCACGGTGCTCGGAAATGAAGGGAACCGTTTGATTAATGATTCAGAATCACTACCCTGAATCTTAAACACATCTGCATCAGCAGTCTTGACCTGAATCTGCATGTAAATCACCCAAGACTGGGTGCTGATGCAAATGCTACTATTGTTTTAAAAATGTCAACGCCCTGAACATTCGAGACTCCTTTCTTGCTGACATCAAATGATTACTGGATTTAAAAGCGAAGCGTTTCAAACTCATTAATGTTTCTTATTCTTGTATGTGATGTGCTTTGGGAGGTGCTTTCTTAGTTTTAGCTTTCTTAGTTATGCAAATTTTACTTGGTTGCAATTATGGACTACGTTGTGTAAAATGATGGTTGCATTTCTAAAAAACCTTATAAATAATTAACAACTTAAGCTAGTAAGGCAATGCTTAGTGTATTTGGATACTAGTCCTCACTCTTTGTTCTCCTTTTTGTTCTGTACTGACACAATGTCAAACTGACTACGTTATCCAAGGACACATAATCATCCAAAGACACATTTAAAGATTTACCATCCCTAAATGCAAAGAGATTAAACACAATCAATTGTATAGTGGACTAATCAGCAGAAAGCCCACCGTCAAATGCCCACAGTGGGTGTTTGTGCAGCCGAATGTATGTGTGCAACAGCAAATCAGTGAAACTTATAATTGATATAATTAATTTTAAAAGCGCTCCACTCTCAAACCAGATGAAATTCTGCGAAAGACTGAAATCTTTGAATGCAATGTAGGACCTTGGCAGCTAATCTAACTAGGGTTAGGCCATAATTGGACTGCCTCCACGTCTGACCTCAATTTCTAACTACTTAAAAGGTCAGACTTCTGGGGGACGATGTCTCTCTGCCTTGGATTCTCATATACAATCTATGGAAATAAAGAAAGGACCTGATGAACAAGGAGGAAAAAATCAATTATGATTTTATATTAATCACAGCACAGTCTGTAGCTAGTAGACAACATGGAGAAATATCAGCTACAGTCTAAAATGGGCACTTAGTGGCAATAAAGCTCTATGGGAGTCACATGACTACCAGCACATATAATATTCTGAGGTTTATATCATTCTGTTGAACCTGCAGAATAAACAAGTAGGTGGTGAAAAAAGGAAAAGAACAATTGCTTACTGAAGCATTACATTTATCTGTTAGCAGTTTAATGTACCCTGTAAACACAGAAATATAGTAAAGCAACTCTGATTATTCTCTGCGCTGTACAATATAAATGTTTTCTTCATTAAAAGGTATTAAACAGGAAAAATATCACATCAACAATAAAAAGTCTAACAAACATATTATGCATTGGCATAAAGCAGAGGAGCAAGAGTATTTTTTCTTATCTGTCGGCTCCTCTGAGCATTACATTTAAGCTCGTAAACTGCTGTCAAAACAGTCCCTGTTTAAAACAGCCCCAGATGGAGAGGGTGAGCAATTAAAGAATTAGACATTATTGGACTTTTGTTTGTCGCTGCTAATAGAATTATGCATTTAAATATGAAAGAAAATTCATGATTTGTGTTTCCTGTGTGCTTAACTTTAATTGCAAATCCCATTAGTTTTAAAAACGGTGCATTACACTGGTAATTTGATAAACAGATGGTCTCACTCACTACCTCATACATCCACCACGGCACTCCACCCTGAATAACACAAAACATCATTACTTTCACTTAGGATTTCTTGCATAACATAATAAGCCAATTAACGAAAAAAGGTTTGATCATTTTGCTCTTTGTCCTTCAGAAGATTTGCAAGCAAAACACAGTCCTCCTTTGCATACATGGCTAATATTCACAATAATGACTTACATATGTGCATTGAAATTCTCTTTATTTGAGTTGTTTTGTTCCTGAATGTAAAATATCTAGAATATATTAAAACTTTCCAACGAAAACAACTGAAAAATCTTACCATATCAGTCAGCTTTGTGTAGGGCCTAAATCTATTATTTATAGACTCTCAGAGTTAAACATTATTTGGGAATAAGTGCATAACCACAGTTTCCCACTAGCCGAGGTCAAAAACTTTTTGATGGTTTCTGCATGTAGCCATACAGTAGAAAGCAATACACTGGCAAGAGATGTTATACACTTGTGTAATACATGCCAATTATTCAAGGTGAACAAGCTACAAAGCCTAAACAGCAGTCAGCATTGGCAAGTGTGATGAGTCAGGAGAATAAAATAAGGACCTCTCATCTTAAATGATGGATTAAACCCGCCACACAAGGTCTGAAGGCAAAGAGCCCTGTCTGTTTTAGATCAACACAGTGATATGCAATCTCTCTCTCTCTCTCTCTCTCTCTCTGTGCTTTTAGGGTAAAACCCATGGGGCATTTCCTCTCTGAAGGACAGCCTATTACACAGGTTGGGTGGGGGAGTGCCATTTTGTGTGGATTATGCTGAAACTCGCACCACAGCCTTGCCCAGACACATGAGCAGGTGCTTTAACGGCTAAAGCAGAGGTCAAGGTGCAACTGAGCTGGTCTGATCTGCCCTCACATAACACTCATGGATGGCCCACAGTTAATTTACTGAAAGCTTGATGCATTCTCCTTGATCCGGATCTGTCCACCTGGAAACAAAGTTTCGCCCGGATGAAATAATCACTGGATTTGCTGAAGTTTGCAACAATGAATCTTTTATAGATACTTAAAGTTTTATTTTTGGACACTTAGTAGCGAGTTTAACTAGATATCCACAAAAGAAAGAATATTGTATATTCTTCTTTATCTATGAAATGATATGCAGTCATTATTTTTTGCTTTTTTCGGGAGTTTTCTGTACTGTTCGTAGTGATTGTCACATCATTACACATTATAGAGCGCTGCGGGAATAATGTATTTTTGTAGGCAAAACTCAGATATGATTTCTGGTTCCATAGTCGCAAAGTCAATGGTTTTTTAAATGGGTTTTTAGTTAAATGCATGAAATATGGTCTGTGGTTAACACAAGCTCTAAATATCTAATATTAAATAACTCTAATGTTTTATTTCATGACATAATGCCTCACTAGTAGAGATGTAATGATTCACAGTGAGCCGGTTGAAAAAATATGACAAGTCAAGTCAGTGGAGATGTTATAGAATTTGTTTTAAAATTGTAATTTAATTTTGTTATTTGACAAAGATTTTTTATTTACAAAAAAATGTGAAGCATTTGAGAAATAATAAAAGGGCACTTGTTCATTTCTAATAACTCTAATATATTAAAAACTTAAAATAATAACAATATTTTAAAAAAATTCTAATATTTTGTTAAAAATTATATTGTGAGATCAGTATGGTGAATTGATTGCATCGTGAGTTGAGTGAGTTGTTACATACCTACCCACTAGTGAGCAAAATGCGTCTTAAAAAGGCGGCTGCTAAAAAGTTAAATGTCATTACACATAAAAACAAACACAACATGAGCACAAAACGATCTCAAAACTCATTCACATAGTTACTTATCAGGGAAAATGCTTTCAACAAAGATTTAAAGGGCTGTCGGCTTTGTGGTGGTGATGCTGATGCTGAGTGACTCTGGTATAGTCTGTTTTTAGAATCATGTTAGCATTTTATTTCTGGCGATTCAGGCTTCAAAATTCATTAATGTTACATACATTTGTAAAGATTACTTAAAGATTTGTAACAGACAAAATGTGTAAGTATCATAATGCTTTATTAATCACAGAGCTTATTTTTTTATGATAATCCAAAATCTTATGGAAAAAATCCATAGGCTTTTTGTTGAGGGAACCAGTGCGCCAAAAACACGCCAAAAATATTACCAATTTATATACCAGTCCCTATATTGCATGTAAAAAACTATGCTTGGTCAATTTACATGTTGGATAAATGGTCTCCTCCCGTCAAAGTCTTATCCTACGCATAGGAAACAGGGATGTAGTCAACGACAACAAATGTATAAGCGAAACCTTGTTTGATTATTTGTTTGTTTCATCATGAATGACAGGCAGAGCTTCATATCAGACTCCAGAAAGTCTGTGAAATGTGTCCTTGAGAGAAGCATATATAATATAAGACGAATGAATACTTCAGATTGTGTCTCCAGAGATACATGAGCTATACAGTACTGAAACTGAAAGCAGCGCATTATAGATGCTGGGCATGCTGAGAGTTTCTCCTACTGTAGCGTTTCCAGTACATTCTTCAAATGTATTACAACCGTGAGCTCCACAACAGTATGAGAAACATAACTAGTATGGTAAAACTTGACAATCTTACACTGATGAGATGACAGATGATTGATTGCATTGGCCTGGTACCCAGTGCCGAACACAAACCTTGTTGCAGAGTGAAGATGAAACATTACATCATTAAAATCCTTTCCACCAGGATGTTTATATCCCCAATTCCCCGCAAGCTTTCAGAGAATCACAATAACAACCTTCAAAAATTGTGTTTTTGTCTCAGGGTCCCAGATTGGGGTTGAAGATGCCGTAATGGCTGATCATGGTGGATGAATTCGCAAACTACATGAAATAAGAAAAACAGTGAACAGTTATGTTCTGATTCTTTAATTTATCTGGATCAGCGGGACGAATCAAATAAAACAAATGTGTTGGAATGTTTAAATAATAGTCATTTTATTTGCATGCAGCGTTAAAATATTATTATATTTTCCTGCTAAATCTCTAATGTTTTGTCCTTGAAACTTCAATTGCCCTTTTGTAAGAGAACTCATGAAAACTGCTCATTTTCTTTGTAGTGATGAAGCTCATCTTTTGAGTAAACACCAGACCCTGGTATTTATCTTAATGGATTGTGAACATATGAGAGATTGTATTTGTGCAATCCTCGAGTGCTATCGGATTACATTACTTCCTCGAAACGTACGTTTTTAAATAGGACAAACAGGACAAATTTCATTTACTCTCTGTGAAAAACGGTTATTAATTTTCTATAGCTATCTGTTTCTCCTGACTCCAATTTGTGATATTAATGTAATTGAGTGGATGCAGTTGTTCTGGGCCGGTCTCTCTGGGATAAGTGTCGTGAGGGCCAGCTGCGTGCCGGGGCATGCTGATGTTGTCTGAGCCTCTTTTGGGTAGTGCTTAATGGCTTTTGTAATATTCCTCCAACCTTCCGAGCATGATCACATGAAAACATATGATACGTAGAAAAAAACAACAATTAAGGCCCTCCCCTAACCCTAACATCACTGGAGAGAGGACAAAACGCACTAAATTGTATGAATGAGATCGTATAAATTTGTACGAATTAGCAAACTCGTAAAATATTTATGAATTCCCGTGAGACTGTGTTGACTGTTACACAGTAAAAAAAAAAACTAAAAATAGGTAATGCAATATAATACGGTTATATTTGTTAACATTTAT
The DNA here is from genome assembly GCA_019155185.1 of Beaufortia kweichowensis. Lineage (NCBI taxonomy): Eukaryota > Metazoa > Chordata > Actinopteri > Cypriniformes > Gastromyzontidae > Beaufortia > Beaufortia kweichowensis. The sequence continues at coordinate 17,047,515 of CM032797.1, forward strand.
TAATCTTAGTTCATGTTATTTTTAGCATTTACTAATTCATTTTTAATATGACAAGTATCTGTTAACATTAGTTAAAGTGCAATGTGCAAAAACTATATTGGCATTAACCAACATTAACATAGATTAATAAATGCTGAAAAACTACATTGCTCATTCTTATAGTAGTTTATGTTCACTCATAAATACAACTTTATTACAAAATGTTTTTGATAATAAAATTGCACCTATACAAACATCCAAACTGTGCACCGTAACTTAATGGAGCCGCCCTCAACATCCCATCCCACTCTCAATGTACTGTTTCATTAAATACTAAAACGACCGCACTGATTACCAATCCTGACCCTGAATTGCCAGTCACCTCCCGCTCTGAGAGAGCAAATAATCTTTATTAAGCAGTGCTGGCAGACTCCAGCAGCTCGCAGGTGAACTGTACAGTTCTCAGATCAGTCTCAGCAGGAGTTGTCCTCATGTTATGGCAGATGCTTCCCAAGCAAGGTCAACAGATTTGCTGAATGAGACAGATGAAACATAAAACTGAGACAGAACTGACAAAAGTTTCAGGTCAAACCTTTATTAATGTTTTATCCTAAAATAGTCTCAGCAGTATTGCAAGTTAGGGATGTCACGGAGTTTTCACAGAGTGGTTCACACAGAAAGCCCGTGTCGATGGGCTCTGGGCAGATCACATGACGTGTAACTGGGGACTTTGATTCTGACTGACTCAAATGTTTATCATAAAGGACACAGAGTAGAAATGAGGCTGAGCTCACATGTTTAGCTCAAAAAAAAAAAACAATCATAGAAAAGAAAGAATATTAAATACAATCCCTCTATATTATTACTAAAGCTTTCTTCAGAAGCCATACACAAAGACAACAGCAGGGAATTTGATCAAGTTTAATACCATACCATACAGTTGCTATATGTTTTTTAACTTCAGACATTTAAATGCCACAGGGGTAACTTTTTATTAAAACAAAGGTTTTTTTTCTGTTTTATATGAAGATCACATTAAATCAAAGATTAATATAACTATAATAGAAATATGTTATTGTGCTTTACTTCTAAAAGAGCATGCATAAAAAAGTTGTATTTAGTTTTGTTCAACACAACACATAGCTTGGATTTGTGATGGAAATCATACAATTAGTCCACTGTTAGTAGACAAATGTAAAATGTGTTGTCAGAGAATTTATTTTCTAAAATAACGTAAGCCACAACTGTTTATAGTCGAAACCAGATCAGATTCTCTTTCAGGCTGTAATACAAGCTTTTGGTTACTTATTTAAAGTGCTGAAGAGCCAAAGAGTTACTGTACAAGAGCTTGAAGAGAGTGATCTTAAAATAACTGGCTTTGAACTTGGCAATAATGAAAATGCTTGGATACAGTCCAGTCTCCTTTTAGCTTTGAATGGGATGGAAACCGACTGCGTCTGGTCGCAGCAGAAGTCAGTAAAACTTCTAAAAGTCAGCTAATTGAATTCATTTAAGATACACTATCGTTCAAAAGTTTAGGCTCACTTACTCAGACTTTACACATTTTAGATTAGTAAATAGTAACAATCATCACAATCAACACTGTGGAATAGCACTAAAGTAATGGGAATTGTTGTTGCTGAAAAAGTGGTATTTTACTCCTATTTAACTCATCACTGCATGTATTGAGCGTACACATGAAAGTCCACAAACTTTTTCGCGAAATGTTTTCTTTTTTTTAATTTTGAGTATTTTTAAAAAATAGCATTAACATTAAAAAATGTTTCGTTTATGTTTATTTTAACTACTGTATTAAAATAAACTATGAAATATTAAAGTGAAAAGTGTTCCTCCTGTGGAATGTTGAGTCAGTTAACAGGTTAAAGGACTAAAAAAATATATTTTGCTGTTATTGGTGCAGTAGCATGACAACCACACTCCCAAAAAGATTACAAGCCTTGAAACCCTGTTCATCACACTGGCTAACTGACACTACAGTGGCCATGGAAACTGGATACCATCATTGCCAAATGCACACCAAGTGCTCATCCTCTCCTCACAGATTTATTAAACTAGCCTGTGGTTTATTTAAAAATGTACGATTTCTCATTAATAAATGACCGAATACAACACAGTAGAATTGACGTGCTATAACACGTTTGGTTGTTTTCCTGTTGGCTCAACAAAGGCTTGAACTTCCAATCTGCCCGAGCTTGAATCTCCCCACACAAATAATAAAAGAGGGCTGCTTTCCCCCTAGTTTTAAATTCATACACGCGTGAGCAAGAGATAGACAGGTGGATGAAAAGAAGAGCTTAATAGGAGAGGAAATGACATGCTGATAAGTCAGGGTGATGACACAGCATCTAAAGGTCAACAGTGACAGCTGTGCATTGTGTATCAGAGCAAATCCTGCATCCTTAACAGCCCTCAGCAGACCTCATCTCACCTGTGTCACCTTTACTGTGTAACTGAAGAATATGAAGCTGAAAATCTCAAATATCACATATGGTCTCTAATGTCGTATAGTGCTGAAATGCTGCCAAAATATGAGCTTTGGTTTCTCTGTATCAATTTAAAACCGATACCTTAGACAAATAAATAGTTTAGGGTGACAATAAAATGAATCTCAAGCAGTTTGTTAAATCAATAATAAAATATTTTTTTTCTTAAAGGAAAGAAAAGCTGCAATAAATAAATACTACAACTTTTCTTACACTTTATGTATGTTTGTAAGATATTTTTACTACTGTTTACTGATGGTCGTTTTAACAATTTAAATTTATTACAAACCTAAAAAAAATATTTTAGACACATGAAGCTACAGAATTACTACAGTAAAGTTAAACAGGCTTTGATTTGTAAATAAATTACAGAATAAAAATGGCAAACGTGTAAAAACATCAAAACACATCAAAGCATTAACTTTCACTACTGACTGAACTGCTGAAATGTGTTAAAAAGCAAAAAAACATTGGGTACGGCTGTACTTTTTACTACTGATATATCATGCTTCTTATCATGCATCTTAATTCTGTATGAATGTTTTTACATTCAAGGTGTGGCATGTAAATTTTCTCTTGAAGAGCCGCTCATCTTGCATAATTAAGCTATATTTTACTGCTTGACATCATACATTATGAAAAAATTATTACCTTAATACGATCATTATTACAGACTTAAAATTCTCTCTCTAGGTAGGTGGAACGTTATTACAGGAAAAATGGAGCTGAGGGCTCAGTGGGGGTAATTGGTTCATGGACACCCAGAACAAAATAACAAAATGAGATACGCCAACACATCTTTACAAAGTCACTTTAACACAAAAGAAACAGAAGCCCATCATATGTTGTATCAGCAACTAAAGGTTTACATTCCTGTATATTAACTTGTCTCTTATTCTGTGCATCTTGGAAGTTGTCCAATGAACACAATGTGCATGATGGGAGGCAGAAAAACATTGGCCTCTGTCCCTGGTAGTCACAGTCCTCTTCCCTACACATCCATATCACAACCAGACATAACAACAATCAGTTTGAAAAGCAAAAAGAAGCAACTGGAGGCTCCCAATGCGCTGTGAAATAGAGTTGGAAGATTTCTGAAGGTAGAGAAAGAAACGGGCAGACAAGAGTGATTACTACATTCGGGAGATGATTTTGAGATTGAATAAAAAGTTGCGCTGTATATGTAAAGGGGATTTTGTGGGAAAACAAACAACTACAGATAAAAAGTATGTTCTGGGAGCTGTGCTACATAAAAATGTATGGATGTGCACAATAATTTACCAATAAATGCTAAATCTGATAAATATTTTGTCCTTTCAAACCTGTTTCTTTATTCTGCAGAACAGAAAAGAAGATATTTTAAATAATGTTGATAACCACACTTGACTACAATTGACTTTCATTGTATGGACACAAAATCGCTAATACATTTCATAAAATATCTATTTTTGTGTTATACAGAAGAAAGATATACATAATTTCTATTTTTCTGTGAACTATCCTTACAACCTTAATCATATCAGCTGTGTTAAAGGAACCATTCACCCATTGAGTTGACCATAGTAATTTGTATTCCTACTATGGAAAGTCAGTGGGGTCCATTTTTGGGTGAACTACTGTATTTCTTTGCACTTGCTAAGCTTGGGTACATGTAAAACATCTAGAGATGACAAGTCAGAAAGAAAGAAAGAGAGCTGCCCCACTAGTACACACACCCTTAAAACTACAATTTGAAAACACCGAATTTATCCAGCAGCCCAAAGATCTGAGGAATTAGTACGTCTGCCCCCAACCCTGGGTAGAATGGCCTCACTTAAAATCATTTAACACTCTAGTGAGCATGATGCATGAAGTGCTCCCAAACTGTCATCTGGCGCAGAGAGAGAGAGAGAGAGAGAGAGAGAGAGAGAGCGAGAGAGAGAGAGTGAGTGAGAGAGAGAGAGAGAGAGAGAGAGAGAGGAGAGGAGAGGGAGATGAAGAGGAGAGAGGAGAGAGAGGAGAGAGGAGAGAGAGAGTGAGAGAGAGAGAGAGAGAGAGAGAGAGAGAGAGAGAGAGAGAGAGAGAGAGAGTCCTTATTGACCTGCCTTAAATGCTTTTTATTTTTTCAGCACCTGTCAGATTGCATTGTGTTAACATTATGCAGCGTGTTTTTCTCTTTCTTGTCTGTGATTGTGATACAGAATGACGTGATGTAGGCAGTGTGTGTATAATCCTTTTACAGGAGACCTGGCTGACTCTCACTTCTGAACTCTGTGTCCTGTGCATTAACAGTATGAGATCCAACCTGATTCAGGACCATTTCAGACCTTATGGTCATTATACTTCATCAATCTAATAATATTGTACAGAACTTCAGAACCGCCGGCAAAGGCACAAAAGAAAAGGTTTTATAGACTTAAAAAAAAAGAAAAGCCCATTCTTTAATAATGCTATAAAAGGGATGATTGTCATTAAAATGCAGTGCCTGGGGAGTTTAATAAAACAAGATTTTCATAAAGTTGCAATTTTAGACTCTTGCAATCTTATTTTAACTTTTAACTTTCAGTAACTGCAGTAGAGTATACGGCCCATTTAATTCCATTTAACTTATTTATTAGGAATTATCTGGACGGTGAAAAGTGGTCTTTGTTTATGACAGGTCTATTAACAAAATAAGTTTAAATTTTGATTACATTACTTGATTACAAACATCATTATAATGCTAATAATTATAGTGAAACTGGCATTTTGGCTGTAAAAGCTCCTACAAAAAAGCAACAGCAAACATGCCAAGCAGCTGGTTATACAATAAATGTATAAAAAAAAAAGTGAAACATTGTCAGTCTTCAGTTCATTCTGTTCATGCAGCAGTCAGCTGAGTGTGGAAATTTCCTGTTAACTGTCAGCGTAATGAAAAAGCCACATGCATAATGTCACAGATGTGTGTGAGCGTGCAGATGGTGAGTGTTTCACACCGCTCACGACTGACAGTGCAAATAACTAGCTGCACATTTTGTATTTTACACGACGCCAACGAAAGTGACCGTCAAAGACTGTCGCATCATAAACGTTAGCATATGTTTTTAAATTCACCTTTAAAGGTTTAACTGGAGTCAGCAGAAATTGGACTGATATAAGACAAGCTTCAAAGACCATCACTTGATCATTATCTCTATGCAATCACGGGAGCTGTCATAAGATGGACTTCAAGGACTGCAATTTGTAAATGTTCTCTATAATTTCATCATTATTTTCATAGCAAAGTTATTAATTATTATTATTACATGGTGCTCTGGAATACATAATTCTGATTGGCCAGTCATGACATTTAAGGTATATTGTGTACCCCATAACAACTACCTAAAACTAATAACACAGGCTTATCCGGGTACTGTGAGTCAACTTAACCTAGAAAATAACTTACTTGTGAATAAATTAGATTTTATTACAAATGACTAAACCAAAATGTGTTTTTGTCTTGTTTGAATGTCGTTCCTTGGCTGACAGTCGTGTCTAAAGCCAATAGTAAACATTTTTGTATTTGTTACAAAACCAGTTAACAACTGGTTGGCTGTGCATTTTACCTTCCTAAATAATTATATGACATATATTACACAAATAACATTTGGTATGTACACGTAAAAAAATGCATCTGCCACGATATTTACTGACTGGGAAGCTACATAAAAGATACAGAACACATATAAAAAAACACACTAATTTGATTGTGCAGTCCTTTACATATAAAGGATCAGATAAAGGATAACTCTAAAGTCTGATTTTGGGTAATATTATTTCGTTTTTAGCTTTCTATGATTGTAAAGCTTTAAATCTGTGTAAGATCCAATTTGCTTTGCATTTTAAAACAACTTTAACTTTAATTGGACTGCTGTGAAAACTGCAGTGAATTTTATGCCTCAGTTCAATAGCATTAAATCTATGAGATAGAAGGGCAGTAAAATGCAAAACAATCCATCTCATATTTATCCCGTATTTAGTGATGTGAAACGCGACCTCAGCCCAAAATTCAGCCCTAGCTTCATCAATTACAGGCTTTTTGGCCCGGTTTGTTACTCTACAAATAGATGCTCTCTGCACAACGACGACTCACATCATCACTTTGCAAACTTTAAAGACCAATAACTGCAAACTTTGGATTGAATACATTAATTCAAACAACACGGCGACTACAATATGCCAATCCAGGGTAATGATTTCTAATGGCCTTGAACATTTCTGTAGACCCTTCACACCACACAAACAACAATAGTCTATAGGAAGATAGTGAGGAGTTTAAGCAACAATGCTTCCAGCTGTTTTCAGACCGGGTTCGATTACTTGGTCTGAACAAGAGTTCAGATTCTATCACCACCATCACAAGACTTCTTCACACTGAATTACAGTACTTCTGCATCAGCAACCTACTGTACAGTTGGCTGTTTACCAGCTAAATAAAAACCTGAAAAAAAGACTGCTCAAACCAGCATGAGGTTGTTCGCTAGTCTGTTCTGCTTTAAGCTGGTCTAGCTGGTTTCCCACCCTGGCCAAATGAATGTTTACTGGTTTGGCATGCCAGATGATAACCCAGCCTAACCAGTTAAAAAGTGCTCCAAACCCGTTTAAAACACATCATCCAAACCAGCTAAAAGATCAGATAACCAGCAGGCTAATGTTTTTTGGAAGGTTGCAAACCTTACAAACCTGATTAATGATGAATATGCCGTAGTCGATCTTCTGTCTGCGCAGGATTGGGTGCAGGTAGTGCAGCCAGTACTTCAGGTGGTTGTCTCTGTGTCTGAATGGGATGATGATGGCCACTTTCTGTTTGGGCCGGCAGTCTGCAGGAGTGTATTTTCCTCCTTGTGTCACATTCGGGTTGTCTCTCTGCACTCGCTCCAGGGTTATCTGAGAGCTGAATTCGATGAGGAGACGGCCCACTGCGAAAGAGAGAGAGGGTCAGTGAGACCTTACGAGAACATTTTAACAGCACTCTCTTTAATAAGAGTCTACATGAGAGTTGTCGTGTTGACTTAAATAACAATATAACCATCAGCAGTGCTATAACATTACAAGAGACCCTCTTTCTTTTCATTGATCCACACAACTTAAAATTGAAACAATCAATCATATAGGTGAGAGTGAAGCTTTATTATATGGTCACACACAGACTTTATATTACACTTAACACAAAGATTTTCACAGACAGACACTAGCTAGACACCAGCATAAGTTTAATTTGCCGTGGAGACCTCTACAACCCTCATTAGCCGAAGCATCTACGGTACTACTGAATATGCATGAAGGGCAAGTTTTCTCTGATCGTCAAGAATCTAACACAAATCAGTTATGGTAATCAAATCAAATATGATAATGAAGGAAAACATTCGATGAGCATATGCAGATTAGGCACGTGTAAGATATAAAGTGAATTCTGACATAGTGTGCGGTCTTTCTAGATTGACTGCGTGTCTTTTATTCATCATTAAACCCTTTCCATAACCTGGAAATCAGCATAGAAAATTATACATGTGTATATTTGCTCATATGTAGTTGTTTTAATTTAAAATGTTATCTTTTAGGTGAAATCTAGGCTGAAGTCTCACATTTGAATGATAAGATTAGGAGCATCAGTCATAGCCATTAAATATACCCTGAAACAGATCATCTATGTTTATTGCTGTAAATGATGAATACTAAACTTTTTTCATTTATAGTAGTGAACTTAATGATTTTATTAAAATATATGAGATTTTATTTACAATACATTTTACTATTTGTACAAATAAATACTGGAAGAAGGCTTCCTAAAGTTTTTTTCCTAACTATTTTTTTTACATGACTTTACTCTGATATCAAGGTTACATTTTTACAAAATATACATTGCATTATGTAGGATGATTTTATGTAGAAAACAGTAAGCACAAAAAATCAGGTTAGTTGGGTTTTTACAGTCAGGATCATAAATGTTTACTTGTAAAAGTAAATTTTCCAGTTAACAGACATGACCTAAAAAACTTTCTGCTTGGTTAATAAGATTGCAGACTAGGTTTAGCTCAATCGACAAAACTTATTACATAAAAAATATAATATTATAATATATTTATTTATTTAAATATTTATTCTTATTTGATTTATTATTTATTATAATTATTTACCATTTATAAATGTTAAAACACACAGTTTCTAAACTATAGCCAGATGAAATAAAATCAATTTCTAACCTTCTAACCTAATCTGTGCCAAGTTATATCCAATATTACAACTTTGCTCTCGTGACAGCATAACCCTGGTGCAATTATAACCAAAATTGGATTTAACTTTACACAGGTATATTTATATCACACCACAAGTTGACCCTGACAGCATCAACATCTCAGTTACCATTATATTACTCATTATATTACTATAGCAGGTGAAGAACAGCATCCTGTAAACATCTCGCCACTGCAAGCGCTGTTCATTTTGGGAAGCAGAGAATTGGTTGGTTAAAAATAAATTTCTAGCTGATTGTGTGCAGGGCCTTTTGCTGCACCTGTAATCCCACATCATTACAATAAGCAGCAAGCAGCAGCCGATCAGCAATGTAAGGACACAGAGAGCTGTTTGTGGATGTTATTGAAACATCCTGCTTGTCCTCTCTCTACAGAGGACATTCAGATATTCCTGCCTCACTTATTCTATCAGATTCCCGACCCCGATAATTTCATAGGCAGATGTTTATAATGCAATTATCTCGCTGTACGTTTTCTACTATCCTCATTTGTTTTCATCAATAAGCTGTAACTGCCCGTTCTTCATGGACACGGAGAGATGGAGGACAAGAGTTGTTGCGTCCACTTTACATGACACGCGACAGCAACTGAGCTAATTACAAGCCCTATCTTTCTTCTTTCAATAAATCCAGTGTGTGGCATCACTGTGTGCCGTCGCCCTATCCCTCCAAAGGCCCCTTTGAAGTGAACTCTACAAAGGCTCATTGGATCCTGCTATTTCTTATTAGCTCTGTTATAGGAATAAGGCAAGCAGTCAAGTGGCAGCGTGGAAGTGATGAATATCTTTCTTTTTGTGGATGCTCTGAACACCTGCCATAGTGGCGCTCTTGTACACAGTGTTCTCTCTGCACGACACAGATGACTGAGGTCATTGATAAGAACCTCCGGTCCTCTCATTGCCTAGTCATAACATCTCATATAAAGCTTTACTGGAGCTGATGTTTCAGGGCATCTGGTTTTGTACCCATAAACTGCCCGATACAAACACCAAATATTAACATTTGAGCATTAGTATGGTTAAAACATTGGGTAAAAGTTGACATTTGCATGGAATTGTCCATACATATTTCATCCTGAGAAACACAAGAACTTAAGATTGTAAATTGGATATGAATTTATCAATGACTAAGTAAACTCAAAATATTAATCTCTCCCAAGTAAATTGTTTCGCTCCAATACACATTAACCCACTGCAGTCATTTGGATTATTTTAATGATGAATGTATGTGCTTTTACCATTTTGAGCCTCATAGAAGAAGATAGATTTTAGAAGAAGATTTTAATATAAAATGATTAATTTGTGTTTAAGCGAAGAAACAAAGTCATATACATTTAGGATGACATAAGGGTGAGTAAAATTTGTAAATTATGAGTATATTTAATATTTAGGTTTTCCTTTATATATTTGATCCTATATTAGAAAACATTTAAGATTCCAGGCAGGCAGCTGGACATAAATGAGATCCTTAAGCATATGTGTATGTTCCATGAGTTATATCAGATTTCCAGTCGTTTCATTATAACCAGCCCGTAAATGTCACATTAAAACTTTACATGTTGGTCGGTCACTTTCCCCATCAAAACAGCCAGTTCTTATCTGCGATAAGGCATTTAAAAAAGTCCAGCCACACAAGACTGAAGAACATGTCATTATATAATATCAGGCAGGCCACCATGGGGTTTAAGGCCAGTAAAGGTGTAACGTACTGTACTTTAATGTAGGTGCTGCCACTCACAGCACAAAAGGTTTATTACCTGGATCTCTCAACCACACACACTCGCTTATTGCCTCTCTCACTCTAATTCTCTCTCTATCCCACTTTCTCCTGACCCCTGCAGAGCACTAGCACAGACTCTCACGCCAACAACCAACAGAGTTACGCAACATCAACGCAAATAATAACCCAGGCAGCTGGAAAACAGGAGAGAAACAGAGAGAAAAGTATTGTACTGTAATAAAATGCAAAAAACAACTCTTTCCTTAAAAAATGACAACAGCACACTACAGTACTACATAAGTGTCAGTCATCTGGTCATAGTTTTGAAGGACACGCTTGTCTTGTTCATGGAGAAGATTTGTAGTATCTGTAAATCTACTTAAACTGAGACACAAGCTCAATCTTGTTATTTCTCTTTACCTTGACACCTGCTGTGATGCTTAAATCCAGCCTCCTCCCTGAATTTTAGCCGAATGCTGAACTCTCAACTGATAGAGGAAATGTGTTGTGCGGTGAGGACGCTTTACCCTGATTTTATATACTGCTATATGTAAGGAATAATGCATAAAAAATGCACACAAAATTATATTTAAAAAAAACATAAGTAAACTATTGGACAATAAAAATTTTTGAAAATGGAAAATATTTAATCAAATTCAAAAATAAAATAAAATCAGCTTTAGACACGACTGTCAGCCAAGACAACATTAAAAAGAGATGATCATGGTTTTATCATTTGTAATATAATTTCATATATGTTAAAAATTAGGCACATTTCTAAGTTATATATATTTTATAAGTATTTACAAGTTGATTCGCAGTACCCGGATGAGTCTGTGTTATTAGTTTTAAGCGGTTATTATTGGGGAATAACATACCTTGGAATATCACAACTGGCCAATCAGAATAAAGCATTCCAGAGTGTTGTGTAATAAGTTATATTACACGTTACATACATGTTTTTTTATTGTTGGCATTTAAAATATCCATATGAAAAAATACTGTAGTAAACTTTAGTATACACTATAGAAAACTGTAGTAAAAACTGCAGTTTAATTACATATTGTTAATATTTGATAATAATAATAAACACAATAGTGTCTAGAAATGTGACTACTGTTTCCTTTACTAAATAATGTGTACAACAGTATTTTTCTTGTGGGTATTGATTAATAAATTGATATTTACACATATAAAAAATATATCTGCGATTAGTCACAACCAAAGTTTTTAGGACACCCTGGATCAATGTATTGCAATGTCTCCAGCCATGGTGATGGAGTGCTGGCCGCACAGTGAACTACACAGCAGAGCCACGTGGCTGTGAGCGAGCACTGAAGCAGAAGAGAAAGAGATGAACAGATGGAGGAGTAACTGAATATCACACTACACACTGAGAGCAACTGAGCTGAAGCGCTAAAGGAGTGACGGCAGGATGAGAGAAAGTGGGAGAACAAAACTGGAACCAAATAGTCGACAAGAGAGACAAAAGGAGACAGAAAGACATAAAAAAGGAGATTCAGTGAACAGGACTTAGAAAGGGAGGATGAGGGAACTGGATTACATCTTTGATTTGCTTTTCGTGAATCACTATAAAATGTTTGCTGCTAACGATCTCTGTTATATAACACTGATTCAACAATCTGTTTCTGTTTTCGGACAAATTAAGCAATATTATTAATATCACACATTGTTGAATGTGTGTAATTTGTTTGGTCCCTTCTTGCGATTTACATAAAAGCATAAATGTGGTAAGGTAAGTTTAACCTGTCCTGTGCCCACCAGCCTCGAGAGAGCAAACACAAGTATACCTGTAGCATACCAGCTGCTGCTTGTACTTCATATATCCAAAAAACCAACTGGCACTGAGCAAAGCAGCGCTCATAAAACATTATGTTCTGTACATATCAGATGTTTAATTAAACCTGAGCAGGTGGTGTTTCGCAGTGAACGTGTGCCCATACATACAGCTAAATTATAGACAGAAATGTTATGAGCCAGGTTTGTCTCCTGCAAGATTCAAAATGTGGTTCAAGTACAAATTGGTTTTGGTGAATACTTGCATGGTTTTAATACATACAGTAGTCACATTTATTAAATTAGGGCACGTTTACACAACAATGATGCAGTAAAAATTAAAAGGTTTCATGTAGAGATGACAATGTCGTCAAAACAATCCCTGATTCACAAACTACTACTAACAACACTGTATTATGCATTACAGGACATTTTGGAAAAAAACACTACATGCCTGCATACATACACATTTTTCTACAAACTGAAGAGATTGTACAAAACATCTAGATGGTGAAATAAATAAACTCAGTAAAATAAATGTTTTGGTTGTCAAATACCTGCACATGCCTGTAGAGTGAACATGTAATATTCATCCGCATACAGTATGATGTCACAGTTTTCACAAATTTACATGTAGTAGTTTACACAATCGCTTTCAAAAACAGCACTTTGAGGCACTTTCAAATTTCAGGACCCAAAACCTCTGTTGCCCAAAACCTCTGTTGTGATTTTAGTTGAAAATTATGTTGTGTAAACGTCCCCTTAAAATAAGACTCATGTAAGCGATGTGAGCCACAACTAAAGAATTTTTAATACAGTATAATTCATTCAGGAGTCACTGCTGATGACTTCTTCCCCAAAAATCACCTCACTCCTTCGTAACATTGTACATCTGAGAGTCTCATGATTCAATTACAGCATATTTGAACTTCTCTCACAATTTAAATTTCACACAGATGGATCCCAAAGGGCATCAAAATACATCCATCACCCTGAGACTCAATAATTCATAGGCTCTGTCGTCAAAGGCAGGTCGACACAGTCCATCCCTGGCTACTATTACATTCAGCTCAATAGCAGATTGTTTAGCGCGGCATGACTTCAAAGGTGAGGACAGAGGTGAGCCGATAGCCTTTCACAGGGGGTACGGTTTCTTCCTCCGGTCTAATAGGCTGATCTTCGGACACACTGTTCTACCCAATTGGCATTTCACAAAGCCTTTTGGTGAATTACTGACAGATACTGGAGCTCTTTGATAGAGCAACCCCATCAGTGCTGGTGTCAGTCAGCCAGAAGTAAAGCAGACACTAGGGAACATTGAGAGTGATGAATGCTTGCATGCTATGCCGGGACAGGGACACAACATCAAGAGCAGGTGCTTATAAATGACAACATTCAAATATCCGTGTTAATCTGCCTGCTAAATAACCAGTTAGTGGCAATATGACAAACTGCAAAAATAGGCAGATTATCCCTAAGAGAGCAGATTATGATGCTGATTTTTATTAAAACTAATGGCATTATGGCATTTGACACATATTACTAAAGGTCTGTAATAAATTCTAGAGAGCTGCCAACAAAGGCAGCATTTAACATCAAAGATGTGCTTAAGATGCAAATTATACTGGCTGTTTTAAGAGACATGTTTTGGACAAAATCTAAAGCTGCATCACATCACATTTATCCTTCCTGCAATCCTAGAATACATTGCAATCCAAGGGCCCGACCACACAGAACGCATTTTTCAGATTTAAAAACGTGAGGGGCAAAATGTGGAAAAATATACATTTTATTTAAAAAAGTAACTTCACTGAAGATGCTAAAATATAACAGTTATTTTAATAATATTAAATATTTTCTAATAATATGTAATATTTTAATATTTTAAATTTTCTTTAGTCGCAACAAAATCCCCAGAGTTACATTTGTGTTATTTCATAATTTAGATAAGTTTACTATTATTCTAAAATGTGGAAAAATATAACTAAAGAATAAATAAGTGACCCATTAATGTTTGAACAATAGTGTAAATAATCACTGCCACTTTTGTCTTACAGAATATGTAATTTATTGCTTAAAGTATTATGCCATAGCTGTCTGATATAGGATGCATGTAAGTGAGGCAGTTAACAAAGTTTTGAAACAAATTTTAGGGAAAATCGGGTCATATTAACCTGCTTATGCAAAAGTCTCACTGAGAGCATAATTTGCTTCCTCTCTCATTCCCAATCTCTCACCCAGGTGTGCTTTAAAGCCGTCTTTAGTATTTCCATTACCTATTCATTCCAGACATGCCTCACAGAAGCTATGTTAAAGCTTCACAGTGCACCAATGTCAATCATCTAAGCACATCTCCCTTACAAACAGTGCTATTTCTGTAATGAAAAGGTGCTGTCTTCACTAACCAAATCACAAGATTCTCATACACACAAAGCATGCTTTTCAGGCCCGTCGAGTGTCCTCTCACAGGTCCTCTTCTCCAAACCGGACCTGGAGATCAATAAATGGCAATCATCAAGCACGAGTGGCTCACTGGCATGTGTAATAATGGAAAGATGGCGGAGGCTGTAAATGATGACTCATATCCTGTTGGCCTGGCTAATGATCATGAGGAGGGAGAGAGACAGCTTCCCGTCTTCAAAATTAGAAGATGAGAGGCTCTCGTAGCACAAGCCCTCCACACAAAAACCACAGATTGATGAAACCAACCCCATCACTGAGAGACTTACGAATAACACGCTTAATAAGATGTGCAGGAAAAATCTGTACTGTATCTGAGTGATTTTTGAGCGGTAATTTCTGACTCCAGTTGTTCAAAAGCAGATAGCTTTGACTCTGGTTCAGTGATTTTAATAAACAGTTTTACAGATAAAATAAAAGGAAGATTAATACATCTGAAAAATACTGTGGCAGGCTTTGCATTTATCAGCACTTCAATTACAAAAGTGAAAAGGTACATTTTATAAACAACTTTTTTGGGACTGCATTCAATATATGACCCAACTGCATTATTTTACCATTATATTGTTTTCATATTTCTATACTGTTTCCCTTGTCTGTACAAACAGCAGCTGTATTTACTGTAAAGCTGCTCTACAAAATGATGCAAAACTGTGAAAAGCATATAGAAATCAATTTAAATTGAATTAAATATTAGCTGAGAAAGCATGCATAACAAAATGCCCCATCTATCATTATTTTAAATGTATTATCATTTGCGTCCCACTACATTAATTCTCATCTTTGCCTATCATTTAGGATGGATAGTATGTGATTTGGGATACAACAGTCAACTCACAAAGTCGTAAACACTCTGCAAAGAACAAATAACAAAATCTGATTTACCAATTGAAGATTCCAGTAGTGTTCAGAAATATAAAGAAGGATTAACTAGCTGTAAACAAAAGGCTAAACCAGTGTCAGGTGTGTTCTAAAGAGTGCTGGAAAAGGTCTCCATTCAGTTCTCTCCCACACCAGTGTGCTGATGGGAGTTTTCTCATTCCTGTCTTACTGAACCCAGGCAACCAGATTCCATCATCCTCATTGCCCTCGTAACGGATTTGACTTTCAAGCGGACTAAAGCCCTGGAAATAAAAGGGCCAGCTGAGAGCGACACAGAGCATAGACAGAAAGGGTGCTTTTGTTTTGGGCTCCCAGCTGCCATTGCCCACAGTCAAACCCGCTCTTTCATGTGAAACCACAGAAGCTGGGCCAACCAGAGGGGAAGGCCATCTCACACCACTACCTCCATAGGTAATGAGGAAAAGCCGGAAGCGTCAACCCCTCGAGCTGGGTACACAAACTTCTGCCAAGACCTGCTAAGGGTGGCATGAACCCAGGCCTATCTACAGCAAATGTGATGTCTGGAAATGGAAAAAACAACAGATATCTTTCAAAAGATTTTGGTTTAGATAGTTTAAGAATGTGAAACAATTCATCTATAGTCCTGCAATCTCTCTCCTCAACTTTCTGTTTCAGGCCAAATGCAAACTGCTGTGAAATTGTGCAAAAGTTTCCTCTTGATGTGTTTGAAAAACCTCTCGATGTCGGAATCCCTTTCATTTTATATTTCAAGGACAAAGACATAGAAAAACAAAGTTCAACAGAAAGTTATCTACGTCTACTGGATAACTTATCCGCTCTAAACGGCTGATGGAACTGAAAGCCATCTCTTAAACAGTTGTTGCTCACAAATTGAGGCAGTGATATTAGCAGCTTATTTTATTTCATGAATGGCCAGAATAGACAATAGTGAAACTGGCAATTTGGCAATGCTTAAGCGTATAGTATAAAATCTTCCTTTGACCCTGAATTACCTTGACTATTTTATCCAACACACAGAATTCAATAACTGATTAAAACATTTAGTGAAGTGGAACACAACAAAAACACCTGCTTCAATCTGTGTGACACAAAAACACAAAACTAGATAGAGATATTCTGACTCCCTGAATATTTTGAATGAAACATTTTCTGACGATTATAGTTCTTCTCTTTATTAAGGAGATTTATTAAACAAAAAAAGAGGAATTGAAATGGACAGAATGACTGCGGGTCATGGAGAAAATTAATGTAGCAGACAACCACAAGTCAGTATACGTCAATCTGGCAGTCCAGACATCTGAATCAGCTTTATAGCGTGCCAAGTGCATCTGGATATATGCCTAGTTATAATACTCGTCTCCATTATTTGATCATTATTTGATGAATTACGGCCGCCATGATCAATAGTAAATGTACACAAGCATGCCTTTTAAATAAAAAAATTGGCTCAGATCATTGTGTTAGCAGTGCAAAGGTCATGGGCTTGATTCTCCAGGAACAAGCATACTGGTAAAACGTATACGGTACCTTTAATGCACTGTAAGTCATTTTGGATTAAAGTGTCTGCCAAATGCATAAATGTAAAAAATGCTACATTTATAGAAAAGGGACCTATTTTGCCTTTTTTTTGTTATTGCAGTATATTTAGCACCTGTTTAAACTGGATTGCAGGTGATTGTTACAAACCAACAAATTGACTAACATACAAGGGACACAATAAACACAAGACTTGAAAAATACAAAACATCTTTTCAAGCCCTCGAAAAAACTGGTTCAACAGACTATTTAGAGTTTGAAAGGTTTTAAATGAGCTATTAGATAAGTGTGCTAATCACTATAAAGTGCTATTGTTTGAGGTCAATGCTTCCAGCTGATTAGCTGGAGTTAATAACCCCCAAACACAGACTGGCACTACGAAACAGCAATTATACTTGTGCGCACATTTGCATTGTGCGTTTTCATTTTTATCTACTTTACGGTCTTTGAAAGCCTTATCAGGCTAAGCATAACATGGCAATGTGTGGGTCCTTCTGCACAGGGTAACTGTATTTTGCCTTTCAAGAACAACATATTTTCGGAAAACATGCCATGCCCCTGAGCCAAGTGCCTGGGTGTGTAATTAATAATTAGTGAGATTTCAGCTTGGCAAGCCTTTTCTGAACAGCTATAATCTTGCGTCCCAGTAGGTGCTGTGATCGCTTCTTCCAGCTTTGTCACTGAATGTGGCATTGCATGTCCTTTCTATGGAAAATAATTCAGGAATTAAGCAATTTGATGCAAACATTGTGAATATCACAAACAGTTTGACCACAGAGAAATGCTCAAAAACCAAATCAATCTAGCAATATATGTGAGTGTGCCAATAATCAAAAGCAGATCAATAAAGCTAATATATTTTCTTGGTCTCCTTTCCATTGAACAAGCCATAAATACGACCCAACAGAATCCTAAGGCAGGTTTGATAGCCTAAGTGAAATTATACCCCACTAAACTGGCTTTGCTGAGTATTCAGAGCAGGGTTCCAGCGTAACTGGGCCAAGCGGTTTGAGGGTTTGTTACTGGCTGGGCCTTATCGTTCTGTGGCCACACCAAAGCCTGGGGTTTAACTGGGCCGCATGCATCCATCTCCACTGCCAGCTGGAGAGATATCTGAGCAGAAGGCCTATACCAGAAAATGAATTTGATTGAAAGCTCCAAACCACACTTTTGTAACTGACCAGCAGCTCTGAATTATGTCCAGAAACACATTTTACAAAGAGAGATACAAGGGAGAGGAAGTATAATTGAAGCTACTTTTAGCTGATTCTGGAAAATTGAGAACCTATTGCCAGGAGGTTAACAATTTACTTTGTCTATATCAGGTAAAACAGTCAAACAATGAGCACAGATGAAGAGTTCACTGTCTAATACAATATTAATGTGTCATATGGAACCTTATATTAGGAAGAACTTACAGAATTAGGTAATTCCAGTGTTATGGATGTGACATTTTCAGTCAAAACTTGAAATATAAAATCTTGCAGAATTTCTTACCAGTATATTGAACTGAATCTGAATCAATGAACCAATAGAAATTTGCTATGGATTTGACAAAAAAGAACACACACTTTTGTTTAATTTTTGAATAATTAAATATGGACTGTTATGGAAGTGACAATTCTGAAAAAAAATCATGCTTTAAACATAAAAAATGCTGTAAAAGCATTGACAGAGACCTCACATGGGTATTTAAACCACCAAATATTGACATCCTTGCTATCAGTATGATGAAAACTATCGATAAAAACAGAAAGGTGTGCGTTGGTACATTTAAACTGTACATTAAAATCTCTGACCGTTCATACTGTTGCATAGCAGCTTTACAGAACATCAGGCTTAAAAGCCTACATCAACTGCAACTGTGATAAAAAAGAAAACTGCATATTAAGATATCATTTATTAAGTTATGACTTAATCTTAAGCTTGAGTGCATTATACTGATAGACACATAAAGGTGACGTGCAACATTTCCGTGCCATTAGCATCACCAAACGAAACCGCAAAAGTAATGATTTTTTAAACAGGTAGTTCAAACGCTCCCCCGTCTTCCATTGATCAAAAAGTGCCACAAAAAACAAACATTGGATGTCCTATCCATCTTCAGACTTTTCTAAAACTAGAACTTAAAGAAAGTGCAACTAGCGCATCAAGCCTCTTATTTAGTGTGGGAAAACAAAACCTTTGAGCCTGTTCCCAAGAGGCCACGGCTGCGTGATCAATACCGTTACAACTGCTGGAGCCATTACTGCTGGGATATTTACAGTGGTGACCTACTTCCTCCAGATACAAGCGATTTACTGGATATATGCCTCTGCCATTTCACCAGGCGAGTGGACTAAAACATCTTAAAGCGAATGTGTGGTGAAATTACAGGCTGATATACTGAGTACCGTAGTTTATGTGGCCTTGGTTATAAAGTGGCATTCAAGGTGCTTCAATAATACAAACCGCTTACGGTAAGAACAAAACAACCAAGTTGGTTGGATGACAAGATTTGATTTATTTGACAAGCTTAAGCTTTGTCGTTTCCGTGAAACAACACACTATGTGTTCAAAACAAACAAAGGCAAACAAGCATTGTTTAAAAACCTACAATTTATCTGCAGTTCACATCTTCCTGCTCCCTTTGTTAGAATGCTGAGCCTAAAACTTTTCTAGAGCCAAAGTTCTTATCAGTTTCATTACACTGCAGCTAAAGTCTTCATGATTTATGAACAAATCACTTACTACTGGACGTGGTTGCGTATTGTCTTTAAATCTAATTAATAGAAGTCGTTCATCTGTAGCTGACATTAATGACCCCTGACAGGAAATGCAGAGCAATACCACTAACAACTGCTGCAGAGAACTTCACATGTCACTCGTTTCACTTTGGCATGGGATTTGGTTGATGTAATAGGACAATAACAGTGACGCAGAACCTGCCGCGATTGAACAAGGACCACAAATTGTTCTGCTAGGTAAACTGTTTAAACGGAACAAAACGTCAATTCAGCTTCAAAAAACTCCTATTTTCTCTTTTGTTTATTCTCCCTTGTGTTTGACTGCATCAATCGATACGTATTGAAAAACTGAACAAAGTGCTACGAAACTCACATAAAATATATAAATAATGAGCGCTTTTTGAATATCAGATTTGTTTACAGTTTTCTGTTTTCTTTTTCATTACTGAAACACATGGCAACATGCTATCACCGAAACATATTAGAGATTAATTGCTTAAGTATTCAAGCAATTATTTTCCGTATGTGATGAACAACCGTCAGCAGATATCTATAGAGCACTGTCATCTCTCTTTTGATTACTGTAACAACGCTTTCAACCAGAACGCATGCTGTGTTCAAGTCATGCTAGGAAGGTTGAAAAACGTTTTTTTGCCAGGAATCAAAAGGATTCGGTGGGCAATTTCTTATTTTTTCTCCTTTCACTTTCCAACAAAGACAGGAAGCAGTTTAGTGCCAATTCAACAAAAAAGGATGTTCATTATGCATGGAGCGATGCTTTATCTATGCACTTTAATCATCCTAGTGCCACAGAGATGATCTACCTCTTCATAAACCAACTAAATGAGTAGTGTTTTGTTGCAATTTTTATCACCACTCTTAATCACAAAGCAAAAACTGTATCGTCAACATTTACGATAACAACTTCGATACCAATTTGTTTTCACAATAAATAGACACATAAACTAAAACTCACAAGTCAACACCAGGTGGAGAAAACCAGCCACTTCAACAAGCTGAATTTAGCAATCATCCTGCTCTCTCTGTTCCTAGTCTAAATGTTGTGCGGAAAACTTGAAAAGACCTTCTGCCAAAGAGGGATTTGCCAGAGTTTAGCGATTACATTTCTCCTTTTACAAATCAATTGCTGTGGAATGCAGTTATTCTGCAGTAAAACTCATTACATCCTCCCTCATTCTTGAAAGGTGAAATGGAAACACTCAATAATGTGGTATTAACTGTACAGGCTTGTGATTGTGCCTTTTTCCATACGTCTTTATTACCCTCCTCCGCCCAGATGTAGAAGAACGTAAAATGTATAGGTATGAAAATATAAGAATACTAATGTTCAATGTCAAGTACACTGGCCCAAACATTGAATCATTAATGTGCATTAACATCACGGTATATATTGGCAAATGTATTATATTTTAGGTAATAATGTGGGTAAAAATAAATCACCCAGTTTTATTCCTTAAACCTTTCCACTAATGACCAATTAATACACTCTATCTATATTTGTGTAGAAATACAAAGAAAATCTACATCAAATTTGCCCAGTATCTTAAACATTTGTAACTAGACTGCTAATATATATCAGAAAAGTCTATGCAAAACATAATTCTCAAGTAATGTATTCTCCTATTTTTTCTAGCATATAAACCATGTATGATATGTGATGACACTGGCAGGTTATTTTTTAAGACAGTGGTCCAGTTTTCAGCACTCAGACCCTCAACACTACATTCAGTGTGACCAGCTATGTGTGTCATTTTGGGCGAAGTGACTCATCAGACACTATCACATCAGCTCTTCTCGCTTTCTGTTTGCTCGTGTTTGCTGACAAATGCAGCCGATATGAGCCATATCAAGCAGCAATTCCTTCCTATCACTCCAAAGAAAGACACAAATCAAATATGGGTATAATGCTTTTTCGTTTTTGTATTTTATCGTTGTAAGCATATTTTCTTCTACAGCACTAAATATAAACATGGAAACACTAAAGATTAAAGGGGTCATATGATGGTTCTATAAAAAACATTATTTTGTGTATTTGGTTTAATGTTTACGTGGTTTTATGTTCAAAGAAATCATTATTTTACACATACCGTAATGACTTTTTAAACCCTTAAACCACATAAACACATTGCATTTAACCAAATACACAAAATAATGTTCTTTTTAGAACCATCATATGACCCCTTTAAGAAGTTTACATTGCAATAACAAATGGCTGGCTGTACATTTATATATCTCATATATGTTATTAATTGGCCATATTTCTATCCAATTTATTAATATTAAATTATTTTCAAAGTCAAGTTGACTCACAGTAGCCAGATGAGCCTGTGTTATTAGTTTTAAGCGGTTGTTATCTGGGACTAGCATACCTTGGGATGTCACAACTGGCCAATCAGAATCAAGTATTCCAGAGTGTTTTGTAATAAAAAGCTACTGTCACCCCTTCCGGTAAAGTGTTTATTCAAGAACTGCTTTAACTGGATTACTGAGCGAGTTAATAAGTCATTAAAACCTGTTAACAAGATCAGTCAGCTTTAAGAATCATGAATCATTCTTAGCCACATATGGACCTGGTTATAAAAAATACAATCTTTGAGGTACTTCTGCCAAGGGACTGATGCCAACAAGACTCATCATCATATTCTCAGAGCTTCAAAGTTTTTGAAATGAGAACTGGAGTCTGTCCAACTGGCATGAATGTTATAACAGAGCAGGCTTGTATTCATCTCACCTGTGTCCACCGGTTAAACCGGAGACAATGAGAGGTCACCCATCCTCACAGTGCAGTAACAGCCATCAGTTTAAGCTTATTGTATTAACAGGCCCCGGCTTAATCCAATATGTACGATTCAAAGCCTTTGATCTCTTTAAGGACATACCCGTGTTCTCCCAGAGCTGGCTTTTATTACATAATCCAAGAGAAACTTTACAAACATAATGCATGAATACATAATGCTAATAAATAAGTAAATACCGCTGAATAAATCAACAAAGCCTGACACGACTGAAGCGTTTGTGTATTTAAACAAGCGAAAAAACATAAATAACCAAATAACTCTGTACTTTCTGTACTCTGTAATTCAGAGTTTTCATATTATGAACAGCCTTATTGAGAGCGCTGAGTGCTTTACGTGAGTGTGATGTGAAAGGAAACAGCTGCATGCACATCTGCATGTTTAATTTCACCACGGATTCACTCTTAGTGGAAAAAATATAACAGCGCTAGACATTTCTAGTCTCTCTGCTGAAAGCTTTCCAGCGCAGTAAAAAAAAATTGTAATTCCCTTCCAGATGACAATATTAGTCTCCTGTTTTGTCATTTATCATTTGGAAACGCTCTCTGTTTGTCTAGTTAAGGCACAAACGTCTTAATGGTTTCCTGGGTGTTATAGAGGGAATGGATGCAATTTTCTCCTTCTGACATGGCGCCTGCCTCTTTAGCTTGAGAGGGCTCACATTTGGCATTCATCGATTCCACGTCCACAATCTTCTCCGAGACACTGACCTGATGTGACAATCCTAATACTGTTGCCCCATTAACTATGGGAAAAATATTTTGAGGATCCACTGAGCATTCAAGCAGGCCAGCAGTAAATCAGAACAAAACTGTGTCTGAGACGCACGGCACAGGAAACAGCCTCATTTAAACACGCTTTAAACTGCTATCGCCCCGTCCAGAGATCTTGGCCCTCTTCTTGATTTGTTTTGATGAGCTGCTGCATCCTATTAGGAAATTACTTAACTAATTACTGTATCCCAGAAAAGATTTATCTCTCAATTTACCTCACTTTATGGTTGCTGGACCGCTGCAGGTTATTCATCGTATACAAATCCTACCTGGTTTTCAGATCTGATTGTTAGGACTGTCCACACTGTTATTGTTAGTGATTAAATCTGTATGTATTTTATATTTATCTGTCATTAATATATGTATTGCACGTATATAAAAAAAGCTAAAATCTGATTTAACTGTTCAAACTGAGATGCAAATGTTGATCCAGTTAAAAATCAGATTTGGATTTGCATTGAACTGCGTTTGCTTTTCTGCTGTTCGGACTTTAAATTTAACAGATTTAAGTTAAATACCCCAAAATTAGATTTTTGCTGCCTATCTACAGTGTACAACCTGCTTGAGAACTCCAAATCCCATTAATATTAGTCAAAATACTGGCAATGAAAATGATCAAAGCTCGTCTTTTAAATCTCCTTAACTTAATTCATCAATGCACAATACAAAACAGTTGATTAAGTATCTGGATAAACACTATGAAAAACATATGTAAAAAGCACAACATCCTGTTTTGAGATGAATGTGCTGTCAACAGCAGGCTGCAATGATACACAAAATGCACGGTTCGGTACGTACCTCAGTTTTTTGGGTCACAGCTCAGTACGATTTTGGTACAACAGGGAAAACAAAGAATGTGTCTCATATATTTCTTATTGTGAACTGAGCTAAACTTTGAACTTAAAAAAAGTTTTCAGATTTCAGTTTTTTCAATTTTAAAGTTTTACATTTCTCTTTAGAGATAAATCAACATGTCAGTATGTTGCTATTATTATGAGCAATATTGGCCTTGTTTCTCGTTTATAAATGTTGCCTAATATAAATAATGGTTAAGTGTTTGTGTTCTGCATCACAATAAAGTATGAGCGTCATTTATAGGTCAGAAATGCAGAGGCCTTTTTTGGGAAGTCAAACACACCAAAGGAAAAATGAAATGGCACAATGTCATAAATGCCACTATGCTTATGGCAAATGCTGAGAACCTGGAAAAAATGTCACCTTGAGTGTTTCATTATGCAGAAATATTTGTTGGTATTTCTCTGGTAAGACAAGGAACATTAAGCATCCTTCCTCATGAACAACATATTCAGAAAGCGCTCCAGGGAAGTTAAGGGGAGGAGCCAAGATCTCACTGGGTGATGCAAAAAAGCTATTTATACCTTCTGCTCATGCAAAGAACCCCACAGACCCCGAGGTGCCCATCCCAAGGCAAGGAAAAACACAGAAAAGCTGTTCTGTTAATACTAGGTCACAGGAAATTTTATGTACTGAGTAAAACTGAAGAATGATCATAAATAATTTATGAGAATTTTCTCTGCATCTTCAGACAACTGTAAAAGAGATGAATATAAGTGCATTGTGTCTTTGCCCAGACATTAATGAACTACATCTGATACATAACGCAGCAGCAAGACTTGTTTTCCAGGAACACAAAAGAGCACGTAACACCTCTCTTCATCTCTCTCCATTGGCTACTGGTTGTTGCCCGAATTAAATTCATTAATGCTGACAATTAAAACCATCACAAATTCTGCACCCTCATACTTTAACTCTCTTCTACACACCTACAACCCATCCAGAACCCTGCGCTCAGTGAACGAACGCCGACTGGTGGTACCCTCACAGAAGGGCACTAAATCTCTCTCTCGTTCTTTCTCCTTCTCTGTTCCCGTCTTATGGAATAATCTCCCTAACGCAATCCGTTCTGTCACATCCCTCACCTCCTTTAAGAAACAACTAAAAACACACCTCTTCCACCAACACCTGACATCATAATACAAAAAAAACACTAAACTCTCTTCTTTCCTCTACAGGTACTTATCTAGCACTGCAAAACATTGTAAACATTGTCGCCTTCTTTTGATGTGTCGCTTCATTGTCTCCTAATATTTGTAAGTCGCTTTGTATAAAAGCGTCACCTAAATGTAAATGTAAATGTAAATGTAATGTAAATGTACATCTGTCAAAACAGAGAGCTGCTGGAAACAACCTTGAACTGGGACTATTGCAATTTTTGCCCCTCCGAAGTAGTTATATATTTAATTTTCTATAAGATTATATAACTGCAGCAACGTTAAAAAAGAACATGCTGATGCTCCACAACTAAAGTTCTTCTCATTAGAAAAACTCAAATTAAACCGAGAGACCAAATGCCAGGAGGTTATCCAGAGGATTAAACGGCACTGAGCCAAGGCTCTTAAAGGAGGGTTAAGGATACCTTTAAAAGAAACATTTTGTGGATTTATATCTACATAGACATCATACATACTTGATTGTTGAGAGCAAATCTGTACAATACAAATGGTACAGCTTGGAAAAGCCACATGAAAATAAAATAGCTTACTGTGGACATGAGCACTGAGCTCATGAGCTACATGAGCTACTGGATGAAAAAAAATAAAATCATTGCAGTGACTCATGACCACTTGGTTTTGGTTCTCGTACTCTAATAGTTAATAATATTAAAGCTGTTGAATGCATTAGTAGTATGTGTAAAATCACACACATTTATGCTTTAGAGTCATTGAGCCTTACTGATTGAGCTGTGACGGTACATAAAAGCAAAATAGTTGATAAACATAGATTTATTACATTATACGTGGGTGATTATAGCACAGAGGGACTCCTGCCGTGTATGTGGTGGCTGTCAGAGAAACGCAGCTTCCCTGCAGGACAGAGGAAGCAGTGAGTCATCATAAGCCACGAGCTGCACCTGCCAGCTGAAATACAATCCACCACAGACCCTGACTTTTCCCTGCGGCTCTGCACGCAATAAGATCCATGTCTCTGTACACCTGGGACCAACTTATAAACCCGGCTCGAAACGTCTGACGTATGCATCGGTTAAATGAAAGTCCCTAAACTAACATCAACAGGTCAACTCCTGTAAATCAAATGATGGAACGGGTGCGTCAAACGCAATCAATGTTCATTTGCGAATTCTCTTTGGGCTAATAACGGCTCAACAGCTTTGGAAGTCTCAATCGAGATGATTTTTCAAAATGTTTACAGTTTGCTAATCGCCAGAGATGAAAGTGCGGACTGAGGAGGCACTTGTCTCGCCTTGACACAGAACATCAAATACACATTACAGCGGCATATCGACTAAGCAGCTCTGCAAACGACAAACTAGAATGTGGTTTTGACATCAAGAGTCCGGGGACGCTCTCTGAAACAGCCTGTTTTGTCCTTTAAAAGCAAAATCACTACAACACTGCATTGCTTTGACATTGGTGGTCGACACAGAGTCCTTTGTATTTTTTACAAGCAGATGCATAGAAGCTGGGAAACTGGGAATGCAGAAGACTGTTTGGTTTGAGCTTTGCGTCACAAAGTTGAAGCTAACGACACATTTCACTTAGCATTATATTCTGCTTTACGGATGAGGCAAAGTCTGGCCATCATAAAATCACAAATGAAATCACTTTAATGTCACCATTTTTCTCCTAGACAGCAATGAGATTAAATATAGAGTAAATACAGATGTTTGCTTTTCCTGTTTCTCGGATAGTTCGCTTAAGAGACGAACTAGCAATCTCATACAGTATGTGCCAAAACACAGTGTCACAAACTGTCTTTTGATTTTTGAGATACAACTGGCAAAAGATTTTGGCAAGATTAAGAGATTTAAATGCCGAAATATGTCAATTATCTGCATGCAAAATGTTATTTAAATGATTTTTATAGCTTTATTTTCTGTATACTCTTACAGCATGTCACCTAATTTGTTTCCCTGAAAAAATGTTAATTTCATCTCCTAATCCTCCTTTCTACTCTTTCAATTGTAGCTTATGCGCTTTTATAAGCATGATTTTTCATAGTCGAGTAAAGTGCTGTTTTCTGAATTGTCACATTCATAACAGTCCATATTCCTCATAAATGACACATGAAAATTGTAATAAAATAACTATTTCATGTTCTTTAAAAAGTCATCTCTTCTCCATTTGTTGGGTATTATTGCTTCTGGTTTGAGCATTTTAAATTACAAAAAACGTAATTTAAATTCCTCTTAAAAACGTGTTCTTTTTGTCACATTCATAACGCATGTAGATTTCCTTTTTATCAGAACAGGTAACTCGTGCATAGACAGATTTTTTTAATGTGTGGACTCTTATCAACAAAATCTTAGTCAAATATAAACAGATGGTACAAAATATTGGTAATAAATGCATTCTGTGACAATTTATATTTCAAGTTTTGACTGAAAATGTCACATCCCTTTTAATGATGTTAAACCAAAACAAGTTATGGATTGCAGCTTTAAGAGAAAATGCTTAAAAGAAACATTACTGAGAACTCCAAGTGCTCATAAAAGTGCAATATGACTTTCCTCCGGGTGGTGTTAGAAAAACCCCTAAAGACATCTTTCACATCTTTCTGTATTTTACACCCCGAGCTCAAAAATAACAAGTTCTGACCATCTTGCTTTCTGTCATTACTCAAGGGGGTTTGGATAACAAGAGATGAAAACAGAAGCGGAGAGAAAGTGAGACCTTTGAGCACGCAGGCAGCACACAAGTCATATGACACAACTCAACTAGCTCAATTCCCACAAGACCTCCGCTTTAAACTCATTAGGAGGATATGGGTGGCCGAGGCCTGCTGCTTGCAGCCATATCAAATAGCACTGCTGCACATTCATTATGAAGGTTTGCTCTATTATGAGCAAGAAATGCAGTGCAAAGATAGTGTAATTAACCAGACTTTTTTTCTCATGCTGATGGGGTACATTACAGAACAAAAGGTGTTACTTCTTATAACAGAGCTTTGACGTACCACGAAGCAGCTCTCCATTTTTTCATACATCTCATTCTGCAGCAAACAAGGATATATTGGCATAGTAATAAGATAGTAAATTGGTACAGTCTTATTAGTCACTCAAACGAGGTCATTCTCCTCACACGCGTCACGCGGCGCATCGCGCTGCGTAAAGGGCCCATAATCCAGCGACTCGGCAGATGAAATATAAGTGTGCCGAAGAGCATGCTGACGTTAAATCTATTTTAACTCTCCGGTCAGCTCCGAAAACAGAGCGAGACATTGGCTTTTACAGTAATTGGAGTCTGCAGAGAATCCATTATGGCTGTAAAATGGTGAACGGTGGCCGTAGCCCCACCCAGCTTTTCCTGCTTTGGGTCCATTCAGGGCACTAATTGATAGTTTTGCCTTCCATGCTTTAGCGTCTCCTACGTATCCTTGCATAATTGAGCGTTTGATCGCTATGGTTATGCAGCGGATATGGTTTTTGCTTTTATGAGGTTCCAATAAGACATCTTTTTGCCAATACCATGCATCCTCGGCTGTCACTGATATCACAGTGTGCTGTCACATGAAAGCGCTTGGACAACAATTTTAACAACCCTAAGAACCCATATGTTATTGCTGCGTTTAATATGACACATTGGATGAAAGAGTAATGCTGTAATTACTCACAGTATATACAATATTTTAATTTCATAGCCAAAAATAAAAAATCTGTCATTATTTATTTTTTCCTACGTAATTCAAAACCTATATATGACTCTGAAACACAAAAGAAGATATTTTGAGAAATGTCTCAGTGGATTTGTGTCCATACAATGGAAGTCAATGGTGGTCAATGTTATTTGCTTACCAACATTCTTCAAAATATCTTCTTTTGTGATTTCAGCAAAGGAAAGAAAGACCTATAGTTTTGAAATAACATGATGTAGGAATAAAGTATAAAGTATAAAAAAGTACAAACTTTGAAATTAGCAAATGTTTCCTCATGCTCTACTGTTGGGAGAAACAGTTATAATTAATACCAACCAAGCAAATATGATTTTTACAAAAGAACATACCCAGACCAGGAGGTATCTCAGGACAGGGTGGTAATGGCTTAGGGGTGGGTGGTGTCTGGTTTGCCTCTGGCTTTGCACTGGGCAGAAGATGGTCCGTAGCCACGTAACTCGCAAAGGTGGTGTTGGGCCTTGAGAAGTTATAATAGTAGTGGTGTGGTCCTCTTGAGCCGTTAGCTCCACGGCCGTTGTTGAAGCGGCTAAAGATGTCGAAACGCTGGCTGTAGACATCGAAGTAGAGGATCATCATGATGAGGAAGTGCACCAGGCAGAGCAACAGCACAGCCTTGCAGATCCGCTCCAGGGTCCGGCCCAACATCAGCCGGCTCATGGTCAAAGCCACGCCGCACGCTCCGCTACACGCATCCGGTCAACGTCACCCCCTCCTCTGGACTGCAGTTTACCAATATCACCTATGAAACAAAATTAAACGAGAGGAGAATTAAATCAAACTGCTGTCTGATGACTTCTGTTGGTTATAAAAACAACTCCAAACACAGGATTAGCTTTGGATTGAAACGTCGTGAAGCTAAAGTGTATTATTATGTTTTAATGTTCTCAATTGCGACAGAAAATTACTGTTTAAACAAACACTAATTATGCTAATACTATGTCAGAGTAGCTTTTGTATTCTGTGCTAATGATTTCTGTGTGCTTGGATATTATAATAGCATTTAAAACAGTGATTCTCAGACGGTTTTATTTTAGGATTCGAGTTTTAATCCAGACATCCCAAAACTGTAGGGGTGGGAATCTTTAGGTACTACGCGATCCGATCCGATTCGATTCTGGGACTCACGATCCGATTCCAAATCGATTCTTCATATAATTTTTGCAAATATGATAAATTTGCATTTTAAATAAATAAAGAGTTTTTATGCTTTTTGTTAATAGTTAGAATCTCTTTGACAGTATTCCCATCTTGAAGTTTAATTTTATTGCTTTTATTTTAACAAAGTTATATTCAGGATGAACAAGTTCTGACATAGAATCGATTCTGAATCTTTGAGAATCGATTCAGAATCGTTAGAGAAAGAATCCCGATGCATCGATTTTTTTCTCCCACCCCTACAAAACTGTACCAAAACAAATGTCGTTGGTTAAACATGGAAATATATTAATATTACGAATATTAATATCCTAAATTGATTTTGAATCACCAGGGTTATGACACATTTTACAGTAATTGTAGGAGATTTTCATTTTGTACATTCCAGGTCCATAGCAATTACTTATCGCATGCAGTTAAGACAAATTGACCTTTGTTAAATTGTTCTTCCGCATCATACTGATAACAAAGGTCACATTCCAAACCGATGCAATTTGCACAACAACGGTGAAACTGCAGCTTTCTCCAGCCTTAATTGGGATAAACAAGAAAACACCAAATTGGTTGTCCAAATCTCGCTGTGAGCAATTACACATTGATGGGTTTTTGCAATCAAGCAGAAGTGTCAGAGGCCAATGGCACACGGGTTTACGCAGCAACGCGATGCAGCCTGAAGTCTGAGACCTGCGGCTAATTTCTGCCTCGCTCTCTCCTACCGCGATCGCTGGATGTAACTGGATGGGAAAGCCTCTTGATTTCACACATGGCCAGCTGGTGAAAGCTCCCCGCGGCAGTAAAGATGGGCGGGGGGCTCGGCTCAGCAGCTTTCTAACTTCACGGCACGGGATGACCGTGTGGGGTGAGGAGACATGGGATATACTGATCTCTCACCACCTGTAAGGACTGGACTCCATCCGCTACGTCACCTAGCACGTGTGACTCCTCTGCAATAACCATCATCAACACTAGGGAGAAAAAACAAGGTTTGACACAATTCACACGGCTCAGCCTGGTTTCAGCTCCTTAAGGGAATTGCTCAACACTTAACAACCCCTATAATGAATCACACAGGCAGTCACTGACATAGGAACAGTCAGCCAAAAATACAGAGCTACTCAGAGATAGAAGAAGAGGAAACTGGGGGAGGAAACAGAAGATAGAAGTCAACTGATAGGAGAATGATAAAAACAGAGACAGGGACGATTTTATATTGTGTACTTTTGTACAAAATTCAATGAAGAACTTACTTTGCAAATGATGAAGTACATTTTGTAAGTATGCAACTGGTTTCTGTAGAGCAAATGTTGGAGCATAACGCTCACAACTCTAAAGTTATGGGTTCAATACCCAGTAATCAAAAACAAACAAACAAAAATGTACTTCTGATCTGATAATGTCACGGTCACACTAGATTTTTTTCTCACTGACTTTAATTTAAAACCATATGCATGCGGCAGACCAGAAACGCAGGCTCACATGGAAAAACAAAATAGCATTTTGCTTCATTCCAAAAGTCAAGTTTCGTGAACTTTAATTTGTAGATTTGTATTATGTGACATCATGTGACCAATAGAAGATCAACACGCCATGATAACTGTCACTGCACATATTGAACATACACAAAAAATGCACTACCAAAAATATAATTTCTTAATTTTTTTTAATTTCTGGTATTTTTCTAAATAACATTAAAAAATGTTTTGTTTTTTGTTATGAAAATTTGTTTCCTGAGTCTTAGACCTTTCCATCAATACAGTACAAAGTTGGTCATGATCAGATCAGAAGTAAAAAAAGTGTTCCACCTGTGGGATGTTTACAGTTAACAGTAAAAATAACAAAAACTACACAGTGCAAAGACCTCTGAATCCATGATATGTGGATAAAAAAAGAGCAATGGTTTTTATTAAACATTTTCTGGTTGCTGCCCATATAAGCAGCAGTGGTCTACATAGAAATGTCTAATTCTGAAAGTCTAGTGTGACAGCGACATAAGTACATGCATGCATTTGGCAAAAGCTTTTATCCAAAGCAACCATCCAGCTATTATCCAGCTTTTATTACATTGCATTATACTGTAAATTGTTTTATGTGCCAACCCTGGGATCGAATCCATGACCTTGGCATTGTTAGCGCCATGCTTTAACCACTGAGCTACAGGAAATTATGTAAGTGTAAATACATCCCTGGACCAAATTTGCACAAAATTCCCAATTTGTGTTTACTCTACAGCAGACAGTAGGGCCAAAAAACACAGACTGACTGTACAATGTACTAACAAAAACACAATTTACTCTAGACTGTAGGTAGAGCTGCGCTTCTCACATTTCTCCAAATCTTTCTCATCTGATGGCTCCTCAGCTCCTGCGGCCTTATGGGACATCAACGTGTTCAATTGTTGCACACTCCAGACTCTTAGCAGATGCAATATGTCATCTAGGTATTGTTTGTCTACTGTATCAAATATACACTTAGGACCGCATATTATGTAGAGTCGCCGGAAAGAGCACATATCCAAACACAGGCCACAAAAAGGCTCTACATTCAAACATAAAATCAATTTGGTCATAGCTGATCCAACCTAATGAAATTGACACTTACTACAGCTCCTACTAATTATTGCATTTCCTCTGATCATTCAGGTTAAATGCTAAAAAAGTCAACAGAGATACGGAGACTGCAATGTGCATCTGTCCTGCATCTGTCATATTCTCAAAATCACATTTGCCTCTGCAGTCATCAGAAGTTGACTCTCCGCTGTGAACTGGAATAAGTAAGCATACTCGCTGACTTGCGAGTTTGTCTCAAAGAATATTTTTATGCTCAAGTCCCAATACCAAAGGCTACTGAAATATTCATCACAGCTTTAAGGGCCTTGTAGAAGAAACCCCCCTGGCAAATTTTTGAGCAAAAAGCCTTTCTCCAGAAGTTTTATTACCACACAGAACACTGTTTCTTTCGCTTCTGTTTCAGATTTATCAAAGCCTTAATCAAAGTATTTTTAACATGAATTCACATCTTACTAGCTAAATTGAAACTGTCATCTGCTGATAAGACATAATGGACCGACAGTAACATTATTAATTAAAAAGGTAATAGCAATCAACTGCTCATTTCAAATGCTACTGAATCCATTTTTTAATAAATGGAAAAACAGTAGAGTACAATCTGCAGGATTGTGCTCATTAATTTCATATATCTCCACTTAACTGTAGTATTATTTATACTCTCAATAAGAGTCTTTGCGTGCCATTGTTGAAACAGCCAATGTTAATCAGGTTACATTTTCAAACACTCCAGAAGTTGGCAATTAGGTTTCGAGTCAACAATAAATCAAGTCTCTGATTCAAACATTGCTACATATTAGGCAGATTAAATAAACAATAATGACTTGAAGGAGTAGTTCACCAAATATTTTCTCATGACTGGTTGTCGTACGTACGTTTTTTTTAAGAGATATGCAAGAATCAAAGAGATTCGAAGTTATCAATGTGCTGCCATATTTAAACTTAGCACTTTAATCAGTTAGTAATAAATGCAAAATCTGATTGATAAATAAGCACAAAATATTGATTTTTTTTCTCATAAAAGTATTGATTGATAAAGTCATGGATTACTTTACTTTGGAAAACTTTGGTTTTTATGTGCTTTTTTGGATTTTTTAAGCTGTGTTCAATTGAAGACAAGAAGTCATATACATCTGGGATGGCATGAGCAGGTAAATATTTCAGAATTTTTATATTTAGGGCAACTACTCCTTTAAATACCATAATAAATAAAAGGAACAAGTTCAACTCGACGTCACAAGCTGAAGCGGACCCTCAGCAAGAAAAGCTAATGAATATTTTACCTCGCACCTAAGTCATAAACTAATGGATGAAAAATACAATGTTTTAGAATTTAGGAAATAGGCAACAAAACATGTACAGCATCTACATGCTTAATTTTTTATAACCAACAGGCCGAACTGCGGCACTTTTTGCATAAATTATTCATGTTGGCCTTAAAACTAACACGTACTAAACAATCAAACATTAACTAAACATTACATAGTAAAAAAAAGGAGAGAACAAAGTTTGCTTGCAGTTTTTACATTTTACATTTACAAATCTATTTTTATGTTCCACTCTTAAATAAGCACACTCGAAGCTTGTGTAATGTAAAATGCTTTTGTAGTGAGGATTCTGGCCATGGTTAAGACACTGTGCCCATAAACCCAAGGGCAATTGGGATATTACACAAACCGTCATCTAGACTACAAGTATATGAACATATGAACTGCTCGCAGGCCACTGAATAGTTTGTCAAAGCCATTATTCAAGATTCAAACAAAATAATAGTGTGGAAATTGTATTCTGTCTTTTTATAAAAAATACAAAGCCACAGCTAAATTGAAGTAAAGTGAAGCAGGTGAAGCACAGCGAGTGACTCAATAAAGAAACATCTGGTGAGTTATCTTGTGCTTTAGAAATCACATCTGCATCAGGAAATGACAGATTCAGTCATCTCCCACTGCCTGAAGCCGTTTCAAACATTATATTAATCACTCTGTCGCTCTCTCCCTTCTGCAAACTCATACACAGAGTCATTTTTAACTCCCGTCTGTGATCGTGATATTAAAACGGACAGGCCGAGCAGTTCTGGGAGATTTAGGTGGGCGGCCGCTGCTTTACAAACTGCCTAGCTGAATGTAGATGTAAATATAAGATTTAATGTATCCTAGTGAAATGACAGTTTCTATTAACAGCTGTAATTAAACGCTAATGTGACACAGTATTTAATGTAAACCTTCAAACTGTCTTTTTTATGAACAATTCTTTGTACACTATAAAGCTAAACAAAATACTGGTGCCTTTCTTTACCAAAAGCATTTTTCATTTTGGTCTTCCTCCCAGATTAAAAATCCCTCCCGCTCTCATTTAAAACACAGTAGATACATTAAAACATAATTACTGCAAAGACTGACGTGCACTAATTCTCATGATAGAAAATTCACACTTTCTTATCAAGCTCATTTTCAAACTACATGCTAAGACTTGACATGAAATTGAACCAGTTCAGCTCCTAAGAGAAATTAATTAAGTCTAGAGACACCAATCAGGTCCTGACTTTGATGTTTAAAAGCAAAAGCATCTTTAATAGGATGTCACCAAGAAGTGAGACATTCTAAAGATAAGCAACTTCATCATATATGTGTAAGGGACTGCTGCTGTCACTAGCTCTATAATCAGTGCAAACGTTTAGTTCAGTACAAACCAGAATAACCAAAAAGGGTTT
Source organism: Beaufortia kweichowensis (assembly GCA_019155185.1). Taxonomy (NCBI): domain Eukaryota; kingdom Metazoa; phylum Chordata; class Actinopteri; order Cypriniformes; family Gastromyzontidae; genus Beaufortia; species Beaufortia kweichowensis. The sequence continues at coordinate 17,083,080 of CM032797.1, forward strand.
TCTCATCCATGTCCTTTCACTTCTATAAACTACACAAAGGTTAAAATACATTTGACTTTCCACCAAAAAAGTCAACAGATTTTAACCATATTGATAACTGGCACCTACAACGCTCAACTAGTAAGGTGTGAATACAGATTAATACCACATCACTTCTTTTGGCTCAAAATCTGAGAAAAAGAAATGTAACCCTATCTGTGATGTCATTCTACACAATGTAAAGAAACATTATGTAAAAATATAGCCTTTATATTTTTAATATTTACTGAGTAAGGACATGACTGAAATCAATGTTTAGGAAGCCAACTTGTATATTTTTGTGCAAAATAATAAAACGTAGTGACAATTAAATACTACATTTCAGTATTTAAACTAGTCTCTTTCAGTATTATAAATGAAAATTCAAGTACTATATCTCAGAATCTTTAATATCATCTACAGCTAAAAAACACACATTACCTATTTTTGTCATTTTAATACCTATGACTACTTTGATGTTTCTCATCTCATAATTAGATTTTGAGACTTAAGCCTGGATTTCCCTGATGAGTTCACAAAGTGTACCAAACATTCAGTTTTTATAGACTATAGACAATAATAGTCTTGCTAAAAGTCTTAGTCTTAAATAGGGATGTCCCGATCAGGTTTTTTTGCCCTCGAGTCCGAGTCATTTGATTTCGAGTATCTACCGATACCGAGTCCCGATCCGATACTTCTATAATACATAAAAAAAAGAATAAAGAAGAGCGAAGAAACAGATCCAGTTATAATTTTTATAATATTAATTTTAATTAAAAAATATATAATATTAATAATAATAATAATTTGATTAATATTTTTATTTAAACATTCAACAACTCTGTTAACAAACAGAGCACTTCTGTGAGGTAGCTTGAACATTCAAGTAATAAATAACATAAATTCTTCACTTTTGGACTTTAGTGCAACAGGGCTCTGGCGTCCTTTCCGAGCCCGCTAGCCTCTCTCTTCTCCCAATCACTTCCTGTCTCACTACACTTTCCATTCCAAAAAAAAGATAAAAAGGCAGAAAAAAAATAATAATAATGAGAATATATATACATATATATCCGAGTCCTGATCGGGAGGTAACATCCGATTCCGATCGAGTCTGAAACCACGTGATCGGGCCTGATTTCCAATCACATGGTTTCAGACTCGTGATCGGATCTGGACATCCCTAGTCTTAAAGATTTAATTTTAATGGAATTCATAAGCTTGATGCTTTTTTAAGCTTTTACGCATTCAAGGACTGTACAAGATGTGCAAAATATATTGATTTTAGTGAGCGCAGTGAGTTTTTTTTCAATGTTAAAACATTAAAACTTTTTTCTCATTAACACGTTAAAGGTATTGTTGCCTTATGCCACTGGATATGATAGAAGGATGATAGGTGATTTTAATTAGGTTACAGATTAGTCTTAACAGCAAACACCACAATATGGTGTAAGTCACATCTGTCTGCTACCAAATCTTTTTTTTCACTAACAAATGGATGACAAAGAAAAACAGACATTCCATGCACCTAATGAGCATCAATTCAATTCAATTCAATTCAATTCAATTTTATTTGTATAGCGCTTTTCACAAGGGACATTGTATCAAAGCAGCTTTACATGTAATGACATCACAGCAACATGGATGTAAGCTGAAGGTCAGTATCATGTCATGTCAGTGCAAAATAAAAAGTTGCTAAATGGCCAAGCAGCAGGTGACGAGAGCAGTGTTGAGAGTCTTTGGCCTCTGGATGCCATTTCATCACCCTGAACATCAGCCTCCCTGTGGAAACGACATCAGTCACCTTACACTGGCATACACCTAAACCTGCTCTGCTAACAACATGACATCCATGCCACTTTCTAAAACACATTTTTTCTTAAAGGGGTCATGACATGTTCATTTTATTTTGTTCCCTGCAGAGGTGTAATTATAATTTTACTAAAGCACAGAAAACATACAACATTAAGTAATTTATGACCTTTGTCCATTGTTTTTAACCCTTTTACATTGGTTAAAACTACACAGTCCATTGGTGTCTGCCCATGTGATGTCACATCCCCTGCAATTTTACATTAGTTCTTTTTCCGGAGAATGATTACATATATGTTTTTGTTATTGATGAAGAGGACATATTAAGCTATGAAACGCTCAAATTAATTCCTCATGTCATCAGCCCTTTAAGTAAAGATTATGTTATTTTGTTTAAAGGATAGTGCACCCCCCAAAAAAAATCTGTTGTCATGATGGAGCACAAGAGCAGAAATACGTAAAGCATTCTCCTGATGTTACTGTTACACTAAAGAAAGACTTGTAAAAGTAAGAATTGTCGTTATGGACAAACTGTTTCTTTAAAAGCTCACAAAGGTCGTAAGTGGACTCGGAGAGAAGATCACTCTTCACGACTCTTAATTTAAGTACCACTTCTAATGATAACAATGCTTTTAGTTCAGAATGTAAAGTAGAAACAATTGTACTATATGCATTTTATGTTGAATCAGCTGAAAACATTGATATTCATTATAGGAATATATGGATCTGAAACAAGAAGACCTTTGTTTATCAAGGTTATTGGCATTTCCTATACATCTCCTATAAGTTTCTTGCAAATAGCATTGTATTGATGTAATATTGTCTGATAGCCTACAAGCCCTGCGCATCCCATCAATATGTTGTCAAGTACAGTTAAAGTTAAAAAAAAAAATGCTAAAACATCTGGCTTACATTTATGTATTTTTGGGAGAGTATGTATTTTTGCATTCTATACATTTTTGTCACCATCCGTGTTCCCTGGGAATCTAACCCATGAACTGCGCACTATCAAAACACAAATTTGATTAAATCCATTCATATACTGACTTCTCCAAGCCGTGTAAACACTGTGGCTTTAGGACAGAAACACTGTCTCAGCCAATGGTGTGTGTCTGGGGGCGGAGCTAACTCTTCAACTAATGGAGATAAGGAGGTGTTCAGGAAACCCTTAACCATCATTACTGTTTTATTGTAAAGCAGTCATTATTTAATTTATATATAATTTCATTTGATGAGTGGCACCAAAATTACACATTTCACCTTAAATAACAGATCCACTGTTAACTTTGCCTAACATAACAGAAATCACACAAAGTCTGCTTCTTTAAAAAAATTATTAAATGTTTAATTAAAAATTGTTACTGTGTAAAACATAAACCAGTGGAAACAGAAAACTAGTACCAAAACAAATCATTTTGTGTTGCACCTTCATTATTCAAGCTTCATGCTGCTTTGGTATTAAAGTAGTTAAAGCTGTCAAGCTCAAACTGGGTTTTCAGAATTGGCAAAACAACGCAGATACAACACAACCCCCACTGATAACTAAAGACTAAAATTAACTTAATGACATGCTTCATACCGAGGGACAGGACGCTAAAGGCCCAAACATTGACAATATCCCACTAAAATGCTTTGAATTAAGAAGATCTTCTGCAGTGTTTGCAGGCCTCCGTCCTCCTCTGATAAAATCACCTGTTCACTGAGATGATTACCAGACCTCAGTTTCAGATTATATTGAATAGTACTCAGCGTGCTTGAAGACCCACTCAGCGATACTTTCATTCTTTAAAGAAGTAGCCCATACTTTTCAAACCAACTCACTGTTGTCTGAATGAAATTTGCCTTTGATGAAATTCAAAGATGAAAAGTGATGTTTTGGGTCATGATATGATAAAAAAATATCAGATGTTGGTTAAACAAGTATAAAATATTGATAAATATTTATAAATGTTATATTTCTAAAATGTATAAATATTAGTTTAATCAACAAATACTACAACAATGGTAGCCAGGGGATATTATCTGGTACAGAATTAAATACTCTCAGACAGAAAAAATAATTTCTGAACAGTTTTTCAGACAAACAATTGTGTTGTACAAGCACTATGTGCCCACTGGTTAGTGTGGTATTTGTCCCGCCCCTCCTGTGCAGTGATTGGACACCGAGTAAAAAGTGACATTGACAACCACAAGCTGAACATTGTTTAACTCTCGGCAACCCCAAAAAAATTTTACAGACACGGCCTTACCCAAGCTAGACAGCAGAAGTTCCTGTAGCCTTTAAAGGAATTGTATCCTTATTGTGCATTGTATCTTAAAACCTCACAAAGCTAATTCAAAGGAAAAACAGACAGTACAGTCTCAAACCACAGTCCATATCTCTGCACACAAACAAGCTGACGAAGAGCCTCGGTGGCCCCGCTCCAGCTCTGATAGTTCGTGAACTCCACGGACCTCAGCCCGAGCCCCAGCCTGAAGTCCAGCTGCTCACTCCACTCAGAGCCAAGAGACAAATTAAACCGCTGCAAATAAAGCCTTCGTTTGGATGGACCTCTAAGTTAGCATCTGGATAGACTTAAACATGATTATCTCAGCTCACCTAAATACCCCTGCAACTCCCAAAGAAATAAACTACAGCCCACATCCACACTCCAAACGCAAAGGTGTTTCATCAGAAAGCCCAATATTATAAATGACCTGTTGTTTTCAGCTTACTGAGTCCAGAAAAAAAGGAAGAGACACAAATTTAACAAAACCGGAATACAAAACAAAGTAGTCCACCTCATGCCACCTTTGTCATGGGTCTTACTGTTCCCATGACAACAAATCCCAACACCCAATGGTTTTGCTCTATAGACATTCCCCATCTGTATGACCGGTGATCCAGTGCCTGAATCCTGTTTCTATGAGCAAAACATTTCTAATATGCTAGACATCTGTTCAGCTTGGCACCAGGTGTTATAGATATATACATATTTAATTTCCTATCAAAACTTAAACAATTCTTATGGCCCACAGCAGACTTGAAAGGCCATTTATCACTGGTGAATTAGCCCAACAGAGCAACTCCTGTTTAAAACAAACAGCAAATGCACCAATGGACAGTCTGTCCCGAGGCATCTCAAATATCCTGCTAGAAAGAGGGCTTAAAAAGCAGATTGTGCTTAAGTGAATGAGAGGAATAGAGAGGAAGTCATTAGGAGGCACCATAGATAAGTAACAGACCACAGTAAAAAGAATGATTGATTAATTGATTGATTCTGGGTCATTTAAAAAAATTGGTCTCCAATTCGTCCAATTTGAACAAAATCTAAATTATGTTTAAAATTGTAATCTTTTTTATTTATATTATATAATATTATATAAATATTATATAATAAATAAAAATAATGTATTGTATTTCTGAAATTTAAAGTTAGAGAAAAAGAAGTTAGAAAGTTAGTTAGAAAAAATCCCAAATCTAGGAACAGAACTCCTCTTTACAGATTGTCTATCTAGTTTGCCAATTTTAACTTTCAGGATAGAAAAAAACCTGAGAAACAATTTTAAAAGAAAAGTGAAAAGAAAAAAGTCTCCTTTCAAAAAGTCCTTCAACTTACTATTACATAACACATCGAAAGAATTGATAGATTGGCAAAATGCCACATATGAGACACCAAATCTGACTCAAAAGAATGAAAAAAAAACGATGGTCAAATCAATTAAAAATGTATTCCGATTTATGACACGAACAAGTATTACGACAATCACTAATTATATAAATAAGGTAGACCACAGGATGTTAATTGGACCCCATAACAGCAGTTGCCCTAAGTGAAAAAGTGCACATGTTGTGCTCTCTTCCATAATCTATTAACTAAAAGGTTAATAAGAACATGTTTATACAAGCCATCCTTATGAACATTGCGAATAAGATTTCTACAGTAGCCCTGATTTACAAACCTACAAGCTTATTAATAAATTAAGGCTTTGCACAAAGCCTGTTCACATAATGCATCGCAATGTATTTTAATAAATAAAGTAACTAATTCTATCAATTTCTAAACAATTGTCACCACTATTACAAAACATTTGAACTGTAGCCTGTGTGTTCATAGTTAAATACACTGTTTAACATACACTGTTTAAAGGTAAAATGATGTAAACAGGAATTAGGGAATGTTATTATTATAAATTACAATATACAACTAATCATAACATATATGAAGAGGCCAATTTGTAAATGCATTAAAACTATCTTTATAACGCCTTGTGGGTGATAAAAAGTGATGCTCAAATTTGTTGCTGTCAGCTCTTCGGCCACAAAGAAGCACATGTCCTGCCAGACTGAGAGATCTGCTGTCCATGGATGCTGTGGGTACCATTACACAAGCGCTTTACACAGCATCACCTCTGCGCTTCTGCTCCAACACACACGGATGAGCCGAAACGTAAATGCTGAATGAAAAGACGAGATTTCGAGATACTGGAACACACCGTGACTTTAAATTGTATACACAACATCTTTGTGTCATGTGGAACATCTCTACGCCTTGATCAAGATGGCAGGCAATTGAAAGCATGTGATATAGACGGAAACAAAGAGCGTCATTTAAACGAAGTCGTGCAAACACACATTTGTGTTAATATTTGCAAACACACAATTTCTTACCTCGATCCTTTGCGAGCCCAGAGCCTCCTCTATAAGCGATGCATCTTTGTTGCGTTCACTTCGGCTGACTGTCTATTCATAAAAAACCTGTCAGTTCAGCCATAAATGTGTCATGCGTGTCAAAAACAGACTGTTTGCTCAATACGCGCATAATATCCAAGGAAAAAGAGGCAGATCCCGTTATTTCTTTCTGCCGATAACAGCGACTAATTCACGTTTCGCAGAGAAATGCACACAGAAGATGATGAAAGGAGTGTGCCATACTGCAGGAAAATCACATACAGCCATGATGATCACAGTCTTACACAAAAGCGCACACTCCTGTGATCAGACGCAGTATTTTGCCGTGTATATTCATCTGTCTGATCTGTGTTTTGGCGTGAAGAGAAGGATAAGCGAATAAAAGCGAGAGAGAGAGAGGCAGGTTTGTCTTCAGTACGGAGACTGGGAGGGCTCAAACTGCAGTTCGTTTAACTACCGCAAGAGGTCGCAAATAATACAAAAAATCTCAATAGGTGCGATGCCATGCATTCACTGTTTTGTGAAATATTTGTGAAAACACAAATATATAACTTACTTTTCTGCTTAAACGTTTTCAAGGCTGCAGGTCGGTTCCAACTACGTTACATATTTTAACAATTTATTTGCTATCCAGTTCTATCGGCACAACAATTGTTCACAAACACGTAGTTGACAAACTATGATTGTGTTAAATGCATTGTTTTGTTTAGGGCATTTTGGGAAACAGAGATAAACAGAAATTGTTAAAAGTAATGCATAAACAAGGACAAGCGTAACACGTTACCTTATCAACGCTTCAATGAACGCCATTATTGTGTTGTGTCCTGTGGCGCCCTCTGCTGGATGTTTGAAGTAGCTACTGCTCGCTAAATGAGTGTGCATACAGGTATGGGCAATTCCATGCAAATGTCGACCTTACCATGAAAAAAACGCTCAAATGTCAATATTTGCTGGTTTACCTCACATAGACTTTATCTTTGGACTCTATAGGGGCTTCTTTAAAAAAAATAAACAGATGGTTCAATACATAGGTAATAACTAATAAGTATTTAAAATTAGCAAGTGTCACATCCATAATGCTGGAATTATCCATATGTTTATGTTTATACAAAATAATTACGTTGGATGTATACATTGGTAAATCACTATGTATAATATTTTTGGATCAAAATGATTTTACTTTCTACATACCACTTTTTTCAGTAAGTCACATAACTCAAGAGTATAATCAAAGACCCCTTAGAGATCCTCAAAAGAGACTGTATGGTGTTTCCTTTTTAATGGTCACATGACATAACACACACATAATTACAACTGCATGATTCTAGCTTATGACAAGAGCCAAGATAATATACCTATAAAACATATACTCTTAAAACATGCAGGTGTAGGACTTTCTGTAGGTACATTGTAAACTTGCATGAGAATATACAAGCAACCAGACTCCAGTCCAGTGCATCAACCACAAATTATGTAACTGTTGATTTGGTAGTAAATCAAAAATGAAATGGACAACATTGAGCTGGCTTTCACATTTCTTTTATTTTTTCAAGGACATGTATGAAGAGGATCAAACTGTACACATCAAAACAATGGAATCACCACATGAACAACAGAAAAAGGAGTAATGCATAAGAGGTCATCTTTAACCACTACACTACAGACACCAAATCCAGGTCCTGATGAACATTGTAACTCTGAACAGCCTTTCTCTATCCGTAAGGGCACATCTGCTGCTGTTTAAATCAGTGAGAATCACTAACAGTAAGTTGACGGTATAACAAGTTATCAAAACCAGGTTTGATTTGGAATGTTTCAAAATAAACATGTATATAATAATAAGAAAATATCACGCTCCAGCATACTACAGTTCCAATGTTGTTTTAGAAAAGGGCAATCTAGTTTGGAAGCTATTCACAAGACCATAGTGCTATAGATACGGGGTTTATGATTTGACCATCAAAAAAAGAATCTAGACAGTTAAACTTGACTGTCTTTGTGGTTAGTAAGATCATGTTAGTATGTACCTGCACTTCACAAATACATCAAAGATGGAAGAAGCATTTCAGTTAAAAGAAGGCCAACTGATTGTTTTAAAATGGTTATCATAATCAGTGGATCACAGAGTACTGCAAGACTCGCCTATATACATTAATCTGGTAGATGCTATGATACATTTTAAGTGGAGATACACTGCTGTGATGAATGTCCATCCCTTCATTTACACTGAATACAAAAGGCATCTACCCAATTAAGGTTTACAGCCAATTAAAGTCCAACTTCAATGGCTGTTTGATGTCTATGATGTTCTGCTATAGAAAGCAATCATTCAGACACGTCTTACAGTAAACACAGTGACCTGGAGATCAAGACCACGTCTTGCTTCAAAATAAGAAAAAAAAACAAGAAATCCAAAAAAAAATAATCACAAGACAACATGTAGGGAAATACGGAATGGTGAACACGCTCATGCATCACAAAAACAAACAACTGCTTTTAATATGTACACACATCAGATTATTATATTCTCTTATTTTTAAACAAACATAAGTGAAGAGTGCCCTACAGATTTGACGTTTTACACTGGTAGAAATGAGATTCGAGACTTTAACATCAGAGTTTTGGTATAATTTAAACAGATTTCAGTGGCTACTTAAATTCAGTAGCTACATGAAAGAACACAACACAAGAGAGTGAGAACAAGTCAAGCTCACTGGATAACGTAGGTGCTGTTCACACTATTTTAAGCACTTCTTACATACAGGGATCAAGAAAATACTACACAACTTACAGCCATTCAATGCAAACCACCACACTAATGCAATTTTCACTTTCTGTACTGTACAGAACAATCACAGCGAACAATATATTGTGATTACAAACATAATACCCTATTTGTCAAAACAGACCCTAATCCTGGCTCCTGACAGTCTGCTCCATCCCTGTGTTTATATCGGTTTGACTATACTTTCATAACAAATAAAATATATTTTTATTAAAAGATCAAAAATGTTTGCTATTATGAACACATCATAAATGAATGGCCAAATACATAGTGATATTTTAATTTCCATATTTTCATTTTCAGAATTATCTTTCAAAACTATGTGTGAGAGTCAAAGATCTTACTGTACCATGCACTCTTTTAAGACAAATTGGTGCACATTTTCGGAAAATGATGTTTAAAAACAGACACAAAGAAAAATACATTTAAATAATTTACTATGTATTTACACTCTCCGTTTGCACCAGCAACACAGCATCTTTGATCTGTACGTCCTGTAAGTCATCTAATCTCCCATTTTTACTTTTGATGTCTGAAACAAGAAAAAAAAAAAAAGAGTTAACCCCATGCATATTCTTGAAATGTATATACAGTATATGCAAACAAAGGAAAATAGACAAATATACAACAAACCTTACTGAAAGGTCATGACTTTGATTAAATAAAAGGTACTCTTTAATGTGTGACTGGATAATGTTTAGTATGAATGTCAGATCAATTTACACTGTGCAACTGTAAAAATGTTAAATGAAACTAGATTGACAATACAGAGAAAGAATTCAAAATATACTGCTATTAAAGTAAAATGACTAGATGGAATATGCTTTCTGACAGCACTTTGTCTATTAAATAAACTAAAAGGCCTGTCCACATCATGAATGTAGCGTAGAAGCGAAACAAATTGCAGATGAAAGGTCTATTCACACTACAAGAGTACTGCAGTCTTTCAAGCCATCTGACTATACAGATTTTAGTCCCTTGAATGCTACAGGGCATCCGACAACACATTGATGTGATTTGGTGACTGATAGAAATAATAGAAATAATAATGTGTATAATTACAGTAATAGTACTGTACAACTAGTAATAAAACAACAGCTGTGGAATTATAATGGTGCCAAGTTAATATAAATAATCTGAAGGTGCATTTGTTAGATGCTTGTATCCTCAATGTTTCAACATATTTGTTAGATATTTGTTCCCTGTTTATTGTGTTTTTTTATTCGTTTGTACCAAGACCAGACATGTTAGTATTATTTATTTATTGCAAAAGAAGAAACATCTTGGTAAATTCAGTAATTTCAGAAAGAAATACTTGCCTGCAAAATGGCTACGATCACTCCAAACAGTCCGATGGCACTGCCGAAAATTTCCACAATGAGGATCTTGACGAAGAGACTGGCATTTTGAGCATCAGCCAGGGCGGCTCCACTGCCCACGATGCCAACACAGATGCCACAGAAGAGGTTTGAAAAACCAACAGTGAGACCAGCACCAAACATGGAGTAACCTGCAAGAAATACAGTCTCCATGGGTTATTTCATTTGGTTGCTTCTGGCAGAAGCAAATAAAAATGGTTTCATTTGTTTAACAAAAACACAAGTACCTGCTTGGTAGTTCCTTGCCCCAATAGTCTCTGGTGTGGTACCACTAAAGTTCTAAATGTTGTAAGAAGGATAAAAGGATAAATAAAAACTATTGTAAATACACAGTGAAACAAATTTGTCAGACATAACAAGATGAACATTTGTTTTCCCTTAAACACAACAACAACCATACAATCCACTCTAAGAGCAATTGCTGAGCTCTGAGAAATGGCAGTAAAGTTTTAAGTCAAACTTTCAGCTTACCTCTGCCATATTGCTAATGACAATTGCCATGATGATCCCATAAATGGCAACAGCTTCACAAAAGATAATGCTAGAAAAAAGAAAATGTACTATTCATCAATCATCAAGCACCAAATGTGAGTAAAATGCCTTTGGTTAGTAATATAATAAAGAGTCTGTACCTTGCTGTATTTATTCAGATCAGAACACATCAATGAATTTTATAACTTACTACTTAGTATAGTTATTATATAATTATTATTACTATACAATTGATTGATGTAACTAAAGCACTACATGTGACAACACATTCCTGGGAACAACAATGTGACTGAAAATTTAGGTGGTTGAAGTGACCAGTATGGCCAGCATGGCCAATAGTTTTTAATTCATGTAATAATCATTTTGCACAATGATAGACTTTATCTAGCAGGTAAAATAGAGTCAAGTTTTGTACACTGCATGTACCTGACAAGATTTTTGGTCTTGATTCTTGGGGCTTTGACTCCACCACCAATAATGCTGGATCCAGTGATGTAAATCCCCCTGCAAAATCAGACAGCAGAGAATACTTTACTTTGTACCTTTACTTTGTACTAACCAATGCCTTTTAAAGACCAAACATGCAATAAAGAAAGCATTTTGGCATAAGATATTTCAGTGTACGGTCTAAAAAAAAAACAATATAATTTTTGACATTGACAGTGTTCCTTTATTCAACTTGTTAAGTATAGCACTACCAATGACACTATTATATGGGTTCAATTTACAAAAAGAAAAACTTTTAAAATGTACACTTTGGATAAAAGTGTCTGCAAAATAGTAATCATTATTTAGGGACCTCTTTTATAATAAACACTGCATAAGAGATCATGGAAAACAGTACTACGACATGTCAAAATTTCCCAGATGTTTATTCTGAGCGGTCAAATTTTGTAACACAAAAAAAGAGGAAATGACAGTAAGCTCACCATGCAGCTCCAACGACAGACAGAGAGATGGCCAGACCAATTCCAAGATTAGCCCACATAAAGGGGGAAGTCTCTGTTAAAAACCTGCCATATAAACAGTTCAAGAGATATCAAGAAGAGTATTCAATCTTATCTTCTACAATAAGTCTATTTAAGAAAATTCACAGTACTATCACAATTAAACTAAATATGTAGTTGATAAACAAAATCAGCTTATTTAGAAAAACATGCTTTAATGTGACTTTCTGGAGTGTAGAGAATGAGTCTTTCTGAACACATACCATGCCACATCAAATCGAAATCCAAGATCAAAAATTGTATAGCAAATACCTGCAGAGAAAGCAATCCCTTGGATTAGTAGAGTTTCAATTCTTTTAAGATAAACAAAAACAGTTTAAAAATGATTAAACTAAATTCAAATAATCTTATAAATCTAATGATTCAGAATCATGGAGGATATATGTGTAAAAACTCAGAGTCATGTGAGAAGTGTCTTCCTCATTTGGTCATGGGTTTAAAGCATATCTACAGTACACCCTTAACTAACCATAAAAAACACTGGCTTCTATCAGATTACACAGTAAATTGTGTTGCCCTCCTGTGAGATTATGTGTGGAGACAATCAGATAAAACAATCATCATATAGACATTTACACTAGCAGAGATGTGTTTATGTTTGGTCTTCACAGCAGGTGTACAGTGACAGCTTTAATTAACTCCCGTTGAATGAAATTGCCTTTAATACATATATTTTTTAAACATACTAATAACACAAGATTCATCCGAATCTAACAGTGTCATAAATGAAAATTTGAATGATTATTTGACGCAGTCGTGCTAGTTTATGACAGCTAATGCTAGCTAAATGACGGCTAAAGCGACAGGACAAAACGCAAAATGCAACGTGTGTTATGTAAAGATAAATATATTCAGATATGGGTGTTATTTATGCTCATATAAGAGCAGCTCTTATTGGCACTTACCGACGATCAGGATGGTCGACCAGAAGGCCAAAGTGACCCCGGTGTATAAAATAGCGTGTCCGTTCATCATCCACTCCAGCAAGAGCGCCAGGTTTGCTATCTAACGGTTCTCCCGCGAATAAACCCAAAGCTATGGTGTGATTTTCTGTTATATTGTTGTATTTTGGAGAGAAATTAATTCATGTGAACCCGTGGAAGCGGCGACGGCTGTAAATCCCGCATCCATCAGAGGAGAAGCAGTCGTCAGCTGATCATGTGACGAGCTCGAGCTGCGCACGTGACCTGCATACGTCACTCTTCCGTTCGTGAACTCCAAACCGCTTTAATAAGTTATAATTTTGTTAAGTTAAGATTGTTAATGAATACAATCATGTGTACTGAAAACGTTGAATGATTATGTAAAAGCCGTTTATTGTTCTGCATTGACTGGGAACCAGAGCACTGATCACAGACCAGCTTTGATACACAGTACAGTATGCCAGTTTTTCCCTTTTTTATTGCAATTGAATATACAAATAACAAAAAATAAACATCAGCATGCAAATAGCCCTTCATACAAAAAGGCCCAGAATTACAGCATTAAAATGGACAAAGCTACCTTGTCTATGGGCTATACATTGAATAAGAAAGACACTATAATAAAGACAGTGTGCTGGTTTAGTTGCTCTTAGTTATGAAAGGAGATGGAGAACACCATTAATAATAATAATAATAGTCATAATAATAATAATAATAACCATAATAATAATACTTTTTTCATTATTATTATGTATTGTAGTTCACCTGACAAACAGACGATGGCAGTAAATCCTTTTGTATGAGGAGAAGCTTTACTGGCATGATAAAAAAGAGGCTTTGCTGTGCCAAGGCAAATAAACATTAAATATATATAAATACACATGTAAAAAAATTGGAACAGTACCATGACCGGCAAAACATTTTGAAAGATGCATAAACATAAAATAAACATAGGCAACTAATAAAAATCTGACATATTAGGGGATCTGTATCCTTTATGCATGTTTCACAAAGGATTGGTGGTTGTGGTCCTGTACAGTACCAATGGTCATCATTTTGTCATGGCAAGACTTGACATAACTCACGGCCAGGTTTAAAGTTGTTAAGGTTTCTCCTATGCTATTTGGTCTATTTGTTGTGTCTGGTTAAAGTCTTTAAGGTGGCTTGTAAAAATGTTTCCCTAATCTGTAAATAATTTAGGGATATTGTTAAAAAGTAAGTATCTGTTTCCACTTAATTTTGTTTGCTCTTTTGATTGCCTGGTCTGTGGTTTAGCTGGCGATGTTTTGGATTGTATAGTCAGTTGAATCTAAAATCAAGCATGAAAAGAATTGTGAAAAGTTGAGCTCAGTAGTTAAGCTGAACTATTGGTTTCTTCACTTTTAGTGTAATGACCCCTACAGAAAAACCACATGAAATTCTTGTTATCCACATGTAATCACATTTGAAAAAAGGTTTTTCTGTAAGGGCCTTTCAAAATGTGTTACTATTTATATTTTTAATATTTGTATTTATATTTTACTGTTTATAATCTGCCAGTGCCCGTGTCCTTAATAAAGTGTGAATATTGTGAAATGGCATTCAAACTGATAAAACATAAGGGAGTCACATATAGTATAAGTCTTTTCTATGCTCGATACAGGCGATAAGGGGTTTCTTATTTTAAGCATTTGTGGTGAAGCTGCTTTTCACACCAATTTCTTCTCTTCACCTGACTGTACCTGAGAAATTCATCATTTTAGCCAAAGGCAGAATCTTTGTATATACTTTCATTGGCTCTTTTCCCTTGTGGCAAAAGCTTTCATAATCATTTATAATTGGAACTGTGCCTGATTGGAGGTCAAGAGACTTGATAACGTAACCTATTGCATATTTTGAAATTGTGACTCCTATTTCACACTTAATTTTAATTACAGTTAATTATAGGAATGTTTTAACTGTGATATGACTTTTAAAACAGGCTGCACACCATACAAATCAAGCTGTGAAGTCATATTTGTGTCCCCAGAAGAAATATAATATAATATATATTAGTCAATATAGTCAGTGCCGAAATATTAAGCTTGAAATGCCCTTTTCATTTTCATGATGTTGCTATTGCTATTGATGTTGCTGCAATTCATAGGCCAATTAATGTGTTCTTAGATATTGTTTTGGCTACACATGCATATAAAATGAGATCAGCCTTCTTAAATTTTGTACTTTATTTATTCAAATGAATCCAAACTTCTAGTGGATGATAGAAGTTTTAGGTCATCTGAGCAAAGATTGTTGCTTTTTCCTATATCCAGACTACAGTTTCTCTTGGTTTCATCAGAATATGAATTTAAACTTAAATGATAATGTCTTTGTGTACAAATGCAAATGAAACAGTGCTTAAAACCTATATGCATTCCCAGGGAGCACTCAAACTGATAATAAAATGTATAGACTGAATACACTGTAAGTCACTTCGGATAAAAGCATCTGCCAAATGCATAAACGAATGTAAATTAATGTAACGTTAAAAATATTTAAAATGCTGTTTGAAAGACAAAGTCATTGGCCCTGTTGACATTGTGTCAACCGGGTCAAATCCTCCACTGTTTGGTGTAAAAATGGCTCTTTTTGAAAAAGTTAAATAAATGCAAACATTACAACAGGTGCTACAGTATGGAAGAACCCTGCAGTTGGGATCAGTTGTCATTTTATTCGATTGGTTGAATTGAAAAGATACTCATCTATGGATATCTGGTTGATATGAATACTATACAGGCAAAAGTACCAATGCTGCAGCAAATTATTTGCAAAGAAGGATCCAAGTGCAATAAAAAATGCTTTAATAATCCCAATGGCTAAAATAGA
Source organism: Beaufortia kweichowensis (assembly GCA_019155185.1). NCBI lineage: Eukaryota > Metazoa > Chordata > Actinopteri > Cypriniformes > Gastromyzontidae > Beaufortia > Beaufortia kweichowensis. The sequence continues at coordinate 17,099,009 of CM032797.1, forward strand.
GAGACAATCCAAAGGAAGCAAGCAGACAGGTGAATAAATTAGGACAAACACAGAGACAAACTGACATATGACACTGACATTGATTTTATATATATATATATTGAATGCAAATGAGTATCTTTAGCATTACAGTAAAAGTTTTATGAAAAGCGCTATACAAATAAATTTTGGAAAAAAAACTATTTTTTATTATTTTGTATTATTAATTTTATTATTACTTTTTTTGTTCATGTTTTTTGTTCTGAAAATTGGTATTTATTCTTGAGTCTTAAACCTTTCCATCAATATATAGTTTGTCATGATTAGATTAGAATTTAACGATAAAAAGTAAATGGTGAAATAACCTAAATGTTTCACCTGTGGAAACGTGACAGGTTTTAACTGAATTAATATTATTTTAATTTTATTCGTTTTCCAGCAGAAAAATGATAAATGATGGGAATTAAAGGTCCAGAATGAAGACTATAATTGATACGTGAAGTGGTTCTCCTGTTATTGAATGCATCATTTTCACTTATTATTACTTTAATTATTTGAATTACTATACATCAACATAATAGTCATAATAGATCATTTATGTTAATGCATTTGAGATTCAGTGAGTTCATTCTACCACCCGACCCCGAGCAACACTATTCTGGTGACAGTCGCTAAGCCATCTCCTATATAATCATTTAAAAACATTACATAGCTAGATGAGGACCGAGAGAGAATTTAAATGAAATATCTCCCTGGGTTAAGTGAGGGAAATTGAAGAGCAAACAACAATGTTACTGAATCAATATCCTAAGTGTACTTTATTCATTCAGGGCACATCTCCACAGCTAAAACCCAGAGAGCAAAAAGCTTTTCAGCTTTAGTAAATGGAAGTTAATGAGTGTCAAGGCCCATAAGGCATATGTGACTGAGGGGATAGCAAAAGTCACAAAACAAGGGCGCATCCGAGAGCACATGATGTATGATAATTTTAAAATCACTTGGCTGAAAAGAACATATGTCCAATATCAGCCGGCCCGAAGCGAAAGGTTAATAATAGACAGAATGATGCAAGCATGACGTTTGTGGGACTAACTGATAAGGTAGTGCTGCCATGTCGTATCTCTGTGTTCTGTATAGATTGGATGGGGCATTTTCTGCCAGCTGTCGTCCGTGTCAGGGCATAATGCTGTCAAGAGATCTGCAAGCATTTCTGCAATATTCCCTATATGATTAATTATAGAAAACGTCCCGCTGGTGAGCAGCCTTTATTAAACTGGGCACGCACATTGCTCCTGAACTCAAACGCTTTAATCACATTTCTTTGTAACAGTTTCTTTGAGAAGAATGAACGTAAAGCGCAGGACATCATGATGTTTGAGCAGAATAAGATTTCGATTGCACATACAATTTTGAAGGACACATCAAAATGTGTTTTTATCTCAGACTGTCAACTCTCTCCCAGGGAAAAAGAATTCTCTCTAGATTATGATTTGCATTTTGACATGTCCTTGAATGACAACTCGAGTGGCCCGCTGGCTCTTTGCAGTTATGTTTTTATGACAAACCGAACCAGCTTAACCGCCTCATTACAGCAGAAGGTTTTCTTGCAGCGTTACAGGTAAGCAGAGCCAACGCAGCTGTCTCGTGTTTTTTAACAGGGTGTGGTGTGCTGACTTCTAACTAAATGGTTGTGGACCCAGCTGGAGAGCTACTGTACACAATGATCATAGCCCACAGTAACCCTGAGCTAGAGCAGACCCTGCAATTATTTTACTGTCTCTTTAGGAATAAATCACCTGCAAGACAGCCAGTAACTAGAACTAGAGCTGCGGTTCAGAGTTTAATATAATGAGAAATCGCACAATGAACGTTTCAGAAGTACAGTACTATTTGTCACAGTCCCACTGATTGCTTTACCAAACCAGATCATGCAGAGCATGACATTAGTTTCTACAATTACGATGAATATCTCCTGCTGCATTTCAAAAGCTACAATGATTTTCAATGATTATCTTCATTTCGAAAACGTAACCACAAAATTTCAAGATCTATTTTCTGCTATTTTGTGTGAAAAATAACATCAAAGGTGTCACGTAGCCACGTAGCCTTGTGTTTGTGTATACGGTACTATATATCTGTCCTTCTGAAAATGTTGCGCTGTCCTTTAATGTTAAATTTACAGCAACACATTCTTGCAGGAGCAAAACAGAGCAAAACATTTTAACAAGCACAGAGAAGTGACGACTGACACGAATCAGCTTTGTTGTGATCAGTGAATGAGATGGACAACAACAGGCTTCATTACTTCTGATTCATGCAGTCAGTGAAAAACCAGGCAGATGGTTATAAGGTGTCCGCAGTTTGCTAAAATGTTGACATGCAAACATATGACACATGCATAGATGCTATACATGTGAACGGTAGAAAAAATCTATGATTGTCAATGACCAAAATCACAGAAGAAACTATCATTTATCACTATATGTTTTTATTGAACTGAAAGTGATGTTACATAAAAGACGAGAATCAAAAAGGTCTGCTGTTAATCGGGTGTTCTTTCAAGAAAAGAAGAAAATAATCAAAATAGAAAATAATATTTTGCTATTGTGCTGTGTATCAAGTTTCCATCAATATACCTGAACAAAAGAGAACTCTGTGTGCGTGATGAACGTAAGATCTGGAGGTTGAACTATTATGTAACATCAACGTTTTTTTGTCTAACTACTGAATATTAGACATTAGCAATGATTAAGTACTAATTCGGCATGCAACTGCATAATAAACGTTAAATAATCTATTAATTAATAGGCACAACAGGCATCCGCTTGGTGTAAAGTCATGATGTAAAGAATACAATTTCATTATTAGCATTGCTTTTGATCAGTTTAGTGTATTATAAGATTACTGCAGTATACTTTTAAACCTTTGACACTAAGCCATCCTTATGTACAGTACTATATTTATCCTATATGACCGCAAATACAGAATGCTGTCGGTACAGGTTTTCACTAAACGTAGATAACTTTCATTTAAACTGAAATGTTTTATTGAAAAAAAACTCCCCAAGGACACATTGTTTTGCTATTCACATGTTATGTAGCCGAAAGAAAACATTATGCTCCATGCCGTAAGGGGCACATATTGATTAATTCTTTATTATATTATTGAAAATTGAGTTTGGGTGGATACAGTAACTGTGGGGCTTGTTGGCATGGTTACCAGCTGCAGGTGCAGAGCTTGCATCTTCTGCAACCACATTGTCCATTATAGGCTCACTGGGCTGTAATCAAATACAGGAGGCAATTCAGTCAGACTTTTCCCATAAAAAGAGCCCCACTGAGTATTTTTCATTAAATAGCAAAGGCTTTTCCAGTACATTTGGAGTAACATAATGGTCTGTGGTTTTATCTATAGGCAAGCACACTCATCTTTTTGAGTTGTGGCGTATGTAGCCATATTCACAATTTGAATGTATCATACAGGGAAACTGGGGCCTTTGATGTTTTTAATAAACTGAAAGCACACACAGCAAATCTGGCGGAATGATTTAAATGAAGGTACTTCCTGTCTAACTTTAATCTTAAGAACAACAGCTGCATTTAATTTAATGGTTAAAGTCCTTGTCACCATATATAATAATGGACTAGATAGATTTTTATCGCGAATATTCTCAAAACTAAAATGAATTTATTTAGGACACTCATTCAATATGAACTGTACTCTTACAGTATAAATAATGACATCAGGATATAATAGCTTAAATATTAATGTTCATTAAATGAAAACATGAATGTTATGGGTCTTGCTGCAAGCTGTATTTAAGAGCAAAAAACAGGCTCTATAAGCCTGATGAATTATTATTAGTTTGCTGAGAGAAAAATGTGAAAATCAATGCATAGTTTTTCCCAAATATTATACTCTAGAAGTAAATCTGAGCTGATTATACGTACATGTTAGGTAAAGAGTGACATATTGAGAGTAAACTTTGTGACTTTGGAGCCAACATATGTCACCACTGATGTTATTAAGCTACTTTCATCTCATTACCATCAAACATTAAGCAATTTTAACACTAATCGTCTAATTTAGCACGATTTATCCTGCATGATGTTTTTCGTGAACAACGTGTCCCTTGTGTTATTGTGGGTTACTGACAGCTGAATGAATATTCACTTTAACAAGCTGGATTCCAGGCATTTTTTCACTTCATGATCTAAATGGTCTCTCTCGTTTTAAAAACCAGTGTCTCTTCATTCCAACAAACCCCTAAAATCTGATCTGTGATTAAACCACTGAGCTTTTCTGATCGGATCGATGAAACCACCACATGTTCAGGCACTTACACGCCGTGTTTCACAATACAGCCACTTCAACAAGCCCCATCTACCATCAAGAGACCGCAAGAAATTTTGAGTGATGCCATTCAAACTTTGTTTCATTTGCAGAGACACTAAAATGCACTGTGTAAATTTTAATTTGTGGCTACTTCATCATCAATTAACTAGCTGTGAAATCATCACCATTCCCCATAGAAAACCTTTCAACAGGTCGGGTTCATGCAAGTTGGAAATGCTTTGGTGTCAGCCTCAAAGCGTTTCAAGCTGTAAAGAATTCTGGGAAATAATTACATTAGAGACTGTGCTCTCTTTTATCAACTTATACAGGTAATAAAACCAGCCACCTAACATGACTTTATTGATGCCGCTGGTCTTGTATAGAAAATAATATGTCATCAACATTATACTGTAATATCCAGAACTGTGGACATCAACACTTTTAACTCATCCAAATATGCTTTTAAGGTAAATTACACTAATGACACTGTTTGAAAGTTTCAGACATAATTTCTGTTGGCTGTAAATTGGAAATAATAGCTGTCAAGGATGTTCAGTAACACTCATTTTCAGTTACAAAATGTATTTCCAATAATCTTATCTAAATAATATTTGATCTCTAATCCCATGTGCAATTTATTTTAGGACAGATCGTTTATGTACACATTAGGTTTCGTGTGAGTGTTTATGTGTGTTATGTCTGTATGCATGTTGGTGATTTGTTCATGATAATGACTCACATGATATCATATGCCCCTTAAATATTCCCACCAAACATTATGTCACAACAGTGAAAAAATTTTGACAAAGCACTGAATCACCCCAACCATCAATACATTGCTCTCATGATGCCAACAATCTAGTAACCTTGTAAGAAACAGCTTAAATGAATTAAGTAGTGTAATTGATGAAAAAGTTTGGAGAAGGCTGAAGAAAAGCTGTAGCCTTGATGGGATAGACAGATTTTCTTTAGGCTTTGAAATTAGAGAAAGTGTTAGTGTAGAAGTCTAGTCTGTGGTTTTGTTGTTCACTCATAAAAATAAGCTGTTACATGATGCCATAGAAGAACCAATTTTGGCTGTACGGTTTCATATAAAAACTTACTGAATCTGTTTCTTATAATGTGCTTTTTAATAATGTTCTTGTTCTTGAAAGGTAGGAAAGAAAATGTTATTTTAAGAATATTTGAACAAATCGTTCTTTGGGGAATCAAAATGTTTCTTTATTGGCATCAATGTGAAGAACTGTAAAGTGTTGCTTGGGTTAGTGATGTTTTTCTACATTTTCTACAAAAGAAACTTCACAGGATAACAAAGACAAAGGAAAATAAATATATTTTTATGTATGCTGTATACAGTAAGTATACTGTATACACTTTTATTTTAGCTCCTTTAAGCATGCATGCTAAATCCTTTAAAACTCCACTCTTCTCATTCAATACAAGTAAACACAAAACACACACAAAAATGGACAAATAAAATGTACTCTCTTAAAATGCTTAAATGCTTTACATAATGCATGTCTGTGTACTGTGCATATCAATTTTGTATTTACAAACACAAAACCACACATACTTAGGAAATATTTGAATGTATTTATTTCTATTTACCAAAAAACATTTATTAATTTTTGCATTATAAATATATGCATGTATGTGTATATGTTTATAAATGAAAAGTTAATATATACAGTACACAGACAAATATTATGTAAACACAGACTTTTATTCTGGATGCGATTAATCACGGTTAATCATTTGACAGCCCTAGTTATGAATTAACCAAAACATGGGTTGAAACAACCCAACATTTGGATTGAAGCAACCCAGCACATGTTAATTTATAATCCAGCTGTGTGTTCTTTTCATATTTAACCCAGCATCTGAAAATGCATCTTGTAGATCAGGTTAGCATAAACAACTGGACCAACATTAAAGCCCTAACCAGCATAAACCAGGTGGTTTACCATTTAAGCTGGTTTATCAGTAGGGTCTGTGATTAACCTCTTTATAAGTCAACACACAGCACCAAAGAAGATTTTAATTAAAATTCCTGTGAAATATCTGTAAAATTGCTTTAATTGAAATGATCTGTGTCGGCTTAAACATACTGTGAGCTGCATGTAAAGAACTTTCTTTGTTCCCCATGCGATCAGGGTTTACATATAAGGCTGCTTTAAAATGAAAATACTGTGGAGCATTAATTACCTTTCACTCCGTTTTCCTAATTGTTTATCTCGTGAACCGTGTCCACAGGCTTCTTTGAATGACAAATTCGAAAGGGAAAGCAAGCAAATGAAGCTCATGTAAAGTTAACAATGACGCTAACATCTGTGTCTTGCCACGCAGACAACATGATGAAGAACTGCATTACAGACTTTTTTCACTGGCACACTAGTTTTTTTCCACAGCTGTTATATCCCCTGGGCCACACTAGATTGGGTTCCAGGAGTGTGAAAAGGTCAAAGCAATGTTCTTTCCCACAAAGGTTAACAATAATAACAAAAAACTTGTTTAAAAAAGTATTATACCCGTGTGCAGAGAAATTAGATTTAAAGAGCGCTTTGGGTACCTGCAGCTAGTCTGCAGTGTATTGTGTTGTGTATGCTAGAAGTGTTGTCTTTGATATTTTATATAGTGTCTTGTTTGCTGCAAGGCATACATATTTCATAAGAGGATGTCTAAAAATTGTTTCGATGCAAACAAAACTTTGCCAATTATTTCTATGGGGAAATACTTACAAAATAATATAGTTTATGCCTCCGGTGAAACAGCTAGATAATGTGGAGTTTCGGTCAGAAGGCTTGCCGCCCTGGAGCTTAGTGAACACCGGCTATAAAAATGACCACTTGTGAAGCTCTGCCCTTCAGTATATCCTAATGCTGAGTTGTAGCAACCCTCATCCCCAGATACCTGCAAAATACCAGAGGCAGAATACAAATGTGTATTTTGTGGATTTTTGTGACCTTCCAAACTGCCTCACAAGCATACAAAGTGTTACGAGCGTCTCACTGTAAGGTGTACAATGACACATCCAGTCGGATAAACAATCTTTTGTTGTGCGTGTATATGTTATACAAATTAAATGAATAAACCACCATTTGTTCAGATGTTTCATACCATAAGTACTGTTAGGCATAGCTTGCTTAATATAAAAATACAATACGCACAATGAACACTTCTGCACAGACAAAGAAGAATGACGCTAATAAAAAAATTATTTTACTCAACAAATATGGGTAATTATACATGTCATTTTGTGGGGATCAAGGAAGCGGTCGAATTGAAGTGCTGAATTATGTTGAATAGAGAATGTGGGAGTGTTCGGTCAACCTGTCTCCATAAAAGTTCAGAGAGAGACCACTGAGCAGTCACTACATGATTCAGTGTGATTGTGGGCTCATTCTCCCCAGACTTTAGGTCTGATTGAATGACTTACTCTTAGTCTGAATTTGGTTCCGAAATTGCGCCAACAGTGAGCACAGGCTATTTTTTGTGAGGAAACAGTGACATGAACTCTTATCATTTGGAATAAGAATATGGCAAGCGTATGTTCCCGCGATGTCCTCAATAATTTGTAGATGAGAATTATATGTTTTGACAGTAGAACAAATTAGAGTACAATGATATGGCTACGTGTACTGTACGTCGCAGGGTAAATAGCATATATACGTTTTGTCTTCTCTCTACCCAGAGCGACGGTATGAGAGGCAGAGCCCTAAAATTGTTGCTAGGCAACCTGACATCAGTTCTTCATTCTACAATCATTCTGTTGCCCACATGTGCAGGCTGTGTATAAAGCCAATGGGAGAGAATCCACTCTGCGTTTGAGTGGATACTGCTCGCAAGGCTCCTTTTTCAAAGAGCCGAACAGGCAAACTGTGGCGATCTTCTCTTTAAATGCCTGCTTGACTGCAAAACTACCTCTGGAACTAAAAGGAGGTTTAGAAAGATACAACAGCAGATTCAGAATGTGCTGGCATGAGGATTTTCTTATCTGTTTTGTCGCTACCTAACAGAAGAAACTTTACTTTTTTAAATTCATTTGTGTAAAATTATGTTCGACTGGAACTCGACGGAAGTGATGAACACTTCTATGGGAAACTCCAGCGTGGAGGATACAGAGGAAGAGGAGCATCCTTTCCTGACGGATGCTTGGCTGGTACCTCTCTTCTTCTCTCTCATCATGCTGGTGGGGCTGATCGGGAATTCGCTGGTTATTTATGTCATCTCCAAACACAGACAGATGAGGACCGCCACTAACTTTTACATTGGTGAGTCGCAGCTAATCCTCTCTGTGCTTGTTGTACCCTTTAAACCCTTGACACGGTGAAATTAAATCACAAGACTCATGATATATTGCGGCATTTTTGAATTAATTTGGATAATGTTTGATTGTTTTTGAAATAATCTCCCCCTATTAAATTGTAAAATTTATTGTTACTCTTGTCTGTTTATTCATAGATTGATTGATTGACAGATTCATTCATATTATTGTTCAAATATGTCCTTCAAGTTTTTATAATCTGACCTGTAAAGGATCTTAACCTGCCACATTTTATGCATAAAAGATGCTATACCAATTTATTATTTTTTAAAATTTATGTATGTAAAAGTGCTAAAAATGTTACCATATAAGAACTATTTTGTTCTCCCCTAAACCTTTTCATTCAAAGGTTCTCAAAAGAAACATTTTTTTCTTAAATCTTTCCACTAAGGAACCATTTGTTACACAAAAAGGTTGACAATGCTTCACAAAGAACCTATATTTTTGAGAGTGTAGGCAATTAGTTTGGATATTACTCGATAAGTATAATGAAATTAATTATGCATTTTCATTAATCTCACAAAACAAATTAACCTGCAAAACAACTTGAAGTTCAAAAAGCTTTTTGACAGCAGGTTAGTAATATACTTGTGGTAAGTGATTCATTAGCCACAGAATGATGTACAAGCAGGTAAGTGAAAGCATTGCTAAGAAACAAATGAGAGTTCAGCCGCTTATTGACAGCGTGTTAGTATTGCATTTGTGGTAAGTGATTCATTAGCCACAAGATGATGTACTGACAGGTAATTGTAAGTGTTATCACATTCCTTTGAGAAACATTTCACATGGACCACTTGAGCAGGATTGTGAGGTTAAGAAATGCTTTAAAATTGCTTACACCAGAACCAAGTGTAACCACTAGATTCCCCTGGAGTCAAAAACACAGTTTTTAAGTAGACGACAGCAGATCCATATCAAATGCTTTTCGTCTGTTTGCAAACTTAAGCGAATTGCATCAGTTTGACAGGAGCATAAAGTCAGGTTGACACCAGCAGTGGCTCAAATTGATTTTTCCATGTTGCTGTCAGAGCTTATAGACTATGGCATACACCTGGCCCGTCTTTCTGTGCCTCCAATTATCTTTAACACATTGTTTTAACCTTGCAACACTTTAAGCACTGACAGAATCCCTGTATCCTGTCCACACCGGCCCGCGCAGTAACAATGTATAAGCCCTCACATTGCATTCAACATATGTCATGCAAAACATAAAATAAGCCTGTATAAAGTCATTAAAAATATATTTTTCTTTAGCTAATTTGGCAGCGACTGACATCATTTTCCTGCTATGCTGCGTGCCGTTCACCGCCACGCTCTATCCTCTGCCCGGCTGGATATTTGGGGACTTTATGTGCAAATTTGTTGCTTTTCTCCAACAGGTAAGCACGTCACATGACAAATGTGTTTTAAGAACAGAATACATCAAGAACACATTAGTGCTCTGTGCTTTGTGTGTGATGGCTCAAAATTGCCTTCACGTTGATATTTGCTTGTGGTGTGTGTTGTGATGTAGGCCTGCTGAGTGTTACATTCAGTGTGATGTTGTTTACATGCTGTGAAACAATACAGATTTATTCATCCTCATGTTGTTCAAAACCTGTGCATGTGAAAACAAAAGAAGATCATTTGAGAAATGTCTCAGTGGTTTTGTGTCCATAAAATGGAAGTCAATGGGGGTCAATGTTGTTTGGTTACCAACATTCTTCAAAACATTTTCTTTTGTGTTTTGCAGAAGAAAAAAGTCATACAGGTTTGGAATGAGGATGAAAAAATTGTTGGGTGAACTATCACTTTAAATTTCAACATCGCACACATGACTCAAGTAAAGCTGGAGCAGCCAATACTTCATTACTTCCATCTGATAGACTTCTGGTCTTAATTAGGTTGATTTAAAACATGTCTGCATTATAAAAATGCAATGATTGTGCTATTGATATTGCCAAATCCCAATGTCTAGTGCACTCAAAAGCTGGATGATGATTTCCAAGTGTAAATGAGGCCGTAGTGACGTCTCAAAGATCAATTCTGAAAGGATTCTGCAGTTCAATACGTACACAACAGTTTTACTCAGAAGCAATAAATGGATTCGTAGACTGATTAAGAGCTGTACTATAATCCTTGTTCTTAGCTGAAAATCAATATCGTAAGGTGTCTCACTGCAACAAAAAAATAAACTAATCCTCTCCAGCTCCATTTGTAAGAACCACACAAAACTGGCATTAGCACAGAAGGTTGTTATTTCAAAAGAAGCTTGGGTCTATTCTAAGGTAAAAATTTTTTTTTTGCCATTTTGGTTTGTATGAAGAAAGAACTTATTTTCGTATGGCCTTTCAGGATAATGATTCATCAGTCATTGTTTGTGGATAACAGAAGATATGAGTCAGTTGATATTCAATGTCTCATAAGAGGCTATTGGCCAAAAGCAAAAAGTAGGACAGACTTCAAGAATGCTTATTAAAGCTGGTATGAAAAACATAAAAGCACACGTCAATGCATGTGAAATCTGACTAGTCTCTTGACAGCTCTTGTTTCTGATGTAGTCAAACTGAATGAAGAAGAACAAGCAAAGTAGCCGAATTAAATCAGTTGCCAATTGTGTGTTTACCTTTAAAACCTATAGAAATCTCTCTATATAAACCTTTATTCTTTTAATGTATTAATTTAGCCATACAGGAATGAACAGCTTGCATCTATGCCAAACACCAGCTGTCAGCTGTAACCATGTGGGATGCATAATTACATAAATTTATCTGTAGTTTTTTAGCCTATACCCTTTGTTTAGTTCACAAGCCATATTAAAGCTTTTTGAATCATACACATCCCTCAGTTGGTTGCTAAGCACAACTTTTCTGTTAAATCATTACATACCTTCAACAAAAGATAACAGAACATCTCTTTGTTCACACCTGTTGCATCAAAGAGCTAAAGGATAGTTAAGCTTGCATAAAGAACACACCGTCCAATGGATGACTTTATTCTCTAAAGGCTCTTCTCTGTGCCCACTTCTTTAATTTAATATGAGCAATCAGGTACTTCAGTTTAATTAATTCACCAGACAAACAATGAATGAATAGCTGTTTTTCTCTTCAGAATGAATTCTAAAGGCATCGAGTCGAGCTGGAGACGGGCTTACATTCAATGTATTATGCCGACGTGTCTTTGATGTGCTAGGTCCCTTACATAAATACAATCTTCCAGTTAAATATAGTTTGGTTTGTATGTGTGCTCTTGATACTTTGGAGCTTCTGGCTCTTACATAAACTCATAGCGAGAAGAACAAATTGTAACACAAGATTTGGCAACGTGTAGGTGACTGTACAGGCAACATGCATCACGCTGACTGCGATGAGTGGAGACCGTTGCTATGTGACCGTGTACCCTCTGAAGTCCCTGCACCATCGGACACCACGCGTCGCAATGATCGTAAGCGTCTGTATCTGGATTGGTAAGTTATTTCATGAAATCTTGGGTTTAGAATTTTAAATAAAACAATTGTGGAAATCACATCTCTCAAATTTCATCCTCCATACTTTCTATGCTACTGTAGTATTGACAACATTGATTAGTTCACTTGATTATTTTTACACAACAATGTCAATTTATAGTTAATATAAAACCAAACCTCAATCAACAGCAAATATAATTTGTTCTCAAGTAATGCATTAAATAATCTAAATTCACCCCTCTAGTTTTCCTAAAACCAAAGGAAAACATTTTTATTTGACATCATGCATCATCGCTTCCAGGTCCAAACATCTGCGTTTTGCTTACACATTTGCAGGTGTGGCAGAATATTTGATCAATCCTGTCTGTTTTATCCATTATATTCAGTCTTTTAACTTCATGGCATGACCATGTACATTTGATAAACCTGGTAACTTTCATATTAAAAGTGTCAGACTCTAATATTATATAATAATTGAATTCCTTAACAAAAATGTATTTTTGTTCCTCAACAAAAATAAGCTTATTAAAAAGCAAACTAGCACTAAAAGAAAATGATTCTTTCTCTAGGTTCCTTCATTCTTTCCATACCGATCTTTCTATACCAGAGGCTTGAGGATGGCTATTGGTATGGACCAAGAAAATACTGCATGGAGAGGTTCCCATCAAAGACCCATGAGAAAGCTTTCATCTTGTACCAGTTCATAGCTGTGTATCTACTCCCAGTCCTTACAATCTCCTTCTGTTATTCCTTCATGTTGAAGAGAGTAGGACAGGCCTCTGTTGAACCAGTGGACAACAACCATCAGGTACTGTATGATGGTCAGACAATACGTGACTAATTATTTATACCTGTTACACCATATAGTCATTGTTGTTGAGAAGGATTACTAAAATTGACACCTCACAGAGGGATATGAAAGGCTATATGTACTTTGATCTATAATTCAGGCATCTTTGCTCTTGAGGAGTTGTGCAGTATTATTTAGTCATGTAAGACTTCTTTTCTTCTCTCAACAGTAAAGAAATAAAGTAATGCAATGTAATGTTTAATTTAATGTAATGTTTTTTTTACATCTGTTACAGATATCCTTTCACTTTTTTAAGCATTCAATTATTTGTAGGCGTGGCTCAGTTTCACACAGTGATCAGGTTTGATCAGGCCCATTTTTCCTGCCATTTTCAACAAATAATGCTAAATTTTCAAATCCCTTTATGTTGGGAGACCAATTCAATTTTAAATATACTATTATCTTAGCAACTTAGTATTAAACGTATCTAGTTTTAAATTATTTTACAGTATTTTACAATACTTTTAAAAATATTACACTTTTATGTATTGCAAAAAATGTGAATGAAATGAAATAAAAAACTAAAACAGCTTAGGTTATATAATATTTAGTTTAACCTCTAGAGGCTGATGATTAACAAGGTTAAGCGCTTGCTTCCCCTGACAGCAGTATTAGGAGAAAAAAATCTTTTTAAGCCCCTGTTTCGTAAAAAAGCGCCTCTAGGCAGATTTGCTAGAGGCAAATGAGATGACACCTGTGCTCTACAGTTGTCAAACAGAGCTACAAATGCTCTTAAATCTTTGACTTAAATCCATGTATTCCATGTATTTTGCACCTTCAGTTCTTCTTTCTGTGTTAAGATCCTTAACAGCATGATTTGAATTTACTGCAGGTGTGGGGCTTTTTGAGCCGTAGGCAGCGATAGATTTAGGCCAGACATTTACTTTGAATTCTGCCCTAAGAGCTCTTAAAAGCTCTATCTTTGTCTCATCAAAAATATTTCCCCCTCATTACTGCTGAGTCACCATGTTGCTGTTGGGCTAACACATGTTATCTAAGATGTCGACAAGAGTTGAACCTGACATTTTGTCAGTTGTGTAATGTGTCTTTAGTGGAGAAATTGCAAGATTATTATTATAGATACTTGCAAACAACATATTAATTTTAGTTTCAACTTTTATTTTGTTTTTTTAGTTTAAGTGTTATATAAAATGTATACGAATAATACAAAAACGATACAAAAATGTACAAAGTTTCATAACAATATATGTAAACTAAAAATTATAAAAATGCTAATGGTATTTAAAAATACCTAAAATCTAAAAAAAAAATAAAAGATTAAAAATGTAAAAAAAATTAAAAATCTAAAATGTAAAAAAACTGTAGTTCAGTGCATCATGTGTATGCTCAATATTGTCCCTGACAGTTATGAGGTCACTCATACTATAAATTATAAATTTATAAATAAACAAAATTGACTTCTTAACACATCCTGTTTCACAATGATAAGCTTAAAAAAATATGATTTGTATGTTGAGCTGTTGGATTTGATTTCAATATTAGTTTGACATCATTTGAATTCAGTAAACTAAAAAATATGTAAATAACCTGCAACTTTATGTTTCAAATAGAGATGATGAAAGTTACGAATTGCAGATTTAGAAACAACATTGATTACCAGCATAAATCAGAGCAATTTGCCTGCCGTAATCTTCTAATCTTCTTGCTGTGTTTCAGGTCCACTTGCTTTCAGAAAGAACCATCTCTATTAGGAGTAAAATTTCCAAAATGGTAGTGGTCATTGTCGTTTTGTTCACCATCTGCTGGGGTCCCATTCAGATCTTTGTCCTCTTCCAGTCGTTCTATCCAAACTTCAAGGCAAACTACGCGACATATAAAATCAAGACGTGGGCTAACTGCATGTCCTACGCCAACTCCTCCATCAACCCTATTGTCTATGGTTTTATGGGGGCCAGCTTCCGCAAGTCCTTCAGGAAGACCTTCCCGTTCTTCTTCAGACACAAAGTGAGGGACAGCAGCGTCGCTTCTCGCACGGCCAATGCAGAAATTAAGTTTGTGGCAACCGAAGAGAGCAACACAGAAAGAAAATGAATTCAGAAAGTTTTCAAAGCACCTTCCCCTGCACAGAGGAGATTAGAGGGTAATATTTACTGCTCAATGAATTGTGAAAACAATTCCTAACGTGGTGCGAAAGAGCGTTTAGAGAGAAAGCTTGCTCTCAACTGTAATGTACAAGCGCTTACATAAATTAAAATAATTACAGCTGGAATGAAGTGGTATTATTCAATATTCAAGACCTTTTAACCCTTTCATACCCTAAAGGTCCAACTTTATTAGTGGTCCTGGTCTACAACATAAGCTTGCCTTTTCAAGAATCACGGATGGATACCGAACTAATTTTATGGACAATACATTGAGCTGAAGGTGATTCAGATTCAAGCCCGGGAACCAAACTGATGTTCTGCCAAGCGCTGATGTGTAGGTGCTTGCCTGAGAGGATGTTGACTAAATCAGTCATAGCGGGTGTTGACTCATCCATTGTGTTTGACGTATACGTGACACCTCCCTGTGCATACTTCCTTGCGAACCGATTACTCCGGGCATTCAGATGTTGTATTTACATTATCTAAACATTGTACCTGGATCAACCTGAAGAGGTGTACTACACTTTCACAAAGCACACAAGACTGAACGTATGCTGTTCAGCACAGAAAAACATATTACGCTACATCTCTCCTGCCGGCGAAACTGTTGATATTCTTACAGGATAGTCAACAACGGGGATTAGTAGACATGTCTATACTGTATTCAGGTTGAAAAGGCACATTTCATTTATGTTAACAATGATTGTCAGATTTGTTGGGTGGTGTCTATTCTAAGCATTATAACATATTCAGTGTGCTGAAGCGTAAATGAACTGCATCCTTCTAGGATTTCTAAATGTGTCCATCATTTTGATGTAGTAATTGATGTAATAATGTTTTGTTTATGCACAAACTGGCAATACAACACATTTACTATGAGTAAATTTACTATGTGAAGTAAAAGGTAATTCAAAGGGGAATTAATTTTGTTTGACGACGGCGCTTGCTTAATTCCTTTTTGTCTTAACGGAAAATAGATGTCAGATCATTAGCATTTCTGAAATCTTTGGACAAGCAGAGCTAAGTAGCTAAAAGCTTTTCTTAAAGTGCTGCCAGTTTAACCTTGGCATTAATAAATTATTCAGCGTCCTTGAAGCATGTTTTATAAATGCCTTAATGAATTCATATCTGGATTTAAAAATGACTGGGCTTTAACAGCCTTCTCGTTTTTCTATGATTTAATTTTATATTTCTTCCTCTCAATAACTTTTTATGAATATATTAATCTATTTGCTTGTCTATCGCTTTATCTGTTTGTTTGTTTATTACTAGTGTCATTGTGTTATTTATAGATAAAAAAGAGACTACTAGGTTTTCATTATTGCTTCTGTACAATTTCCTGTCTGTTGAAGACTCGTATAATTTAATTGGATGTTGCATTTAGCGATGCTTTTGTCAATTAATGTAGTATCGGTATGATCAGGGTTTTCAAATGGATTATCATAATGAGATATGTTTTGTATTTACCAAGTGAATGTGAATTGGAAAGAATAAATTTGCTAAACCTATTAACAATTCTTCAACTCGCTCCGATGACATCAAAGAGATATTTGATATTCACTGCATAATGCATCTTTAATTACCATATGCAGACTGTTTCGCTCAGAGAAATGGCAAGACAAAATCAAGCAGTTGGACTGATGGACTAATAGCATGGAAATAACCCCATGACGCCACCTACACAGGCACCCAATTATCTTGATCGCTGAAAAAGAGGGCAGGAAGAGGGCATCACTCTTGCTACTTCAAAGCATTAAACCAACATATATTCTCAAGTTAGCCGGAGGTCAGTAAATGGAACTGAGGCATCCAAGAAATGTATGAAATGTATTTCTAATTTAAAATAGGTCATTACTACTGGCATAATGATAACACTTATTGGGAGTTGCTCATTTATTCAGAAAAACTTCAGCCTTTGAAATTTTGCTTCAATAATAAATGCAGCTAGGCCAAATACACTATAGCTAGAACAAAACAAAGGAAGAAAAAAATTAATAATATTAATAATCATGCATACAGTATTTATATTTACACTTGTGCATTTGGCAGATTCAAATATTTTTTTTTATAAATATTGCTTCCAGGTCCAAAAACAACACAATATAATTTAAACTGAAAATAAAATTTCAACCTAATAGCACAATAGTTATATAAGACTTTACTTAAATATCTCAATTATTGACATTGATGATTTAAAGAGCAGAAAATGGAAACTTTTGCTTAAGTGTTCTGCATCTCCTGAGAAAAGACTTACAAATCTCACAAATATCTCCATTAGAGCTTTACAAGAGATCTCAATAATGTGACAGACTGAGCTCAGATTTGCCAAGTCTGCAATCAAAAGCCAGTATTTCAAAGTGAATGCAAACCTTTTTTCATTAAATTTGTCCAAATCCAGAATATTTTACCTATACAATTACCATTACAGCTTAATGTATTTTATCATATGTTTTTTATTTTTCCAAAGCACTTTTAGGAAAAACATCTGAGACTAAATATGCTTGCATTTATTTATTTAGCAGAAGCTTTTATTCAAAGCATTTAACATTTTGTCTAAGAGCCAACAATAACTGCAGTCTACAAAGGCATGTTTATATGTATTTGCTGTATCTAGGGAAAGATTGACAACAGAGAAGATTCATAGTTTTTTATATGTACACAAAGTTAAAGTTAATGTTACAACTATCTCAGCCCTTTTTGTTTAATGTTATGTATGTTTTCAAACATAAAAAACATGTATTTTTAGATATCACACTCTTTGAACTCTATGATTAAGCTTTTTTAGACAAAGTTGGAGACTCTGTTTCTATAATCGCTCTCCAGTGCACACAGTCACTGAAGCGTGTTTGTAATTTGGTGTTCATTCATTTGCATGCAGAAGGACAAATACTGCGCCGACATCTGCTGAAAAATATCACTCATCACAAGAAGTGTCTTGCAAAGGGCCTTTCATAAGTTCTGTACACCGAACAACCCCAATATTTATTTCGAAATCCAATTACGTCCATTTCAATCTGTTTGACTACTCGTCACATTCTCAACAGAATGACATTAGAGCACGGCCCCATTCTCTGACAGAAATATATCAGCAGCTTTGAACTGCAAATGATTTTAAGAACGGCACATGTAATTCCATTCTGTGCCCTAAGAGGGAAGCAGAGAGTCAGAGTCACCCAACAACACACCACAACTCCCATAACAGCCATGCTGCTGGAGATCAATGAAGACGAAGCTCTCCGCAGAGGAACATAACTTTCTTATTTACAGTGATTTATGGTATGTGTAAATGCTTTAAACCAGAGAATATATTTGAAAATGTGGAACAGAGAAAGACTGTCTGTTCTAAATCATACCTGACACCCTACGGCGTGCCATCACCCATGTGGCTACCGTTTGGGCACAAAGCGCACAATATTAGTTAAGCATTTAAGTCACTGATGCGGTTCTCCCCCATTCTTGACCCTTTTCTTCTCCGCCCAAACAGACGGAGTGAGTTGGGGCAGCTGGAGTCGAATGTTGGATGTGGTCTTTGAAGAGGAAAAATGTTGTCAGCGCAGAGACACGGCAGTACAGAGCCACAACAGCACGAGTACAAAGAGCCCATTCTACACGCTCTTTGTGTGAGCGAGAGATTGTGTGTATGTAACCATGTGTGCTCCACCACTCTGCGTCATAACATGGGCAGGAAACCACTCTCGGCCTCTGGCACTGCGTGGCCTATGCCGAGGCGGGCCGTCTGGGACCCTCACAGCAGCCTTAATGAAACCCAATAGTCCACCAAACTAAAAATAAACTCCACCATATGGACTCAAGCACAACAATATGTGCATATGGGGAGAATGAGGTTTGTTATTCTTTGGCAGGTTTGTTTGAGGTAAAATTAATATTGCGGCCCTTGAAAGCACATCAGCCTGATGGAGGGCCGTTTTGTTGATTTCTACCCTGTGTAAAACCCATTTGTTTTTAACAGTTGTTTTGAAAAGAAGTCTGGGGAGGACACATACGGTAGGGGGAGGAGTGAAATTGGTAAAGCTTGTGTAAGCGATGGAGTGGGTATGGAAATTTGGGAACAACGCTCAAAAGACAAAGTATTAAAATAAAAATATTTTAATAATATATTTAAAGGAGGAACGTGTTTTTTAAAGCAGTCCCTGATGAATGGCAAAATAAATAATTAGCATGTGCATTAAAGTAATAAAATAATATAGTTTCAAATACCTTAAAATAATCAAATAAGTGAAAATAATATGGAATGCATACATTTAAAAAAGTTAATAAAATAAGTTTATATTTTAAAAAAGATGGAAATTGACATAGCAGACAGAAAATTAAGCCATACAAAACATGTTTAACATATTTTGTGTAGATCTACCAAAAAGGAATATACAAGCATGTAGTTAAAAACGTATAAATGTATTTTTGTGTGTGTCTCCCAAATTTTTGACCTTGTGTATCTCATATTTTGGTCACCATGGGGAAAACAGCTTCTAAATCTTACTAAATAATGTTTATTTAAAAATGTAAAAATGCAGAAAGGTTTGTGTGAAGGTCAGGTTTAGGGTTAGGGAATACAATATACAGTTTGTACAGTATAAAAGTCATTATGTCTACGGAAAGTCCCCATAAAACATGAAAACCCAACATGTGTCTGTGTGCGTGTTGGGGTCCTCCAATCCACCTGAATCAGGTATTTGCTGTATGTTTGCCAAGAGACACTTAAAGTGCAGCCATTCAGTCTGGCACAAACACGCCTGTCTGGGTGCGAGTCAGACACGGACTACTGCCTGACACAGAAAAGAATGGGGGGATGGATGAGGAGGCACATGTGACATCGTGCTTGAGTGGGTGTTGGATTTCTGGTTATCATCCGTGATGACACTCCCTTTTAAAAAATATTGCAAGCATCTGCAGGAATATACTTTTAGAAGTCAGCTGCACAACTCCTCGCCAACAGAATTCTCTCTACAGAAGTATTTGAGATGTGAAATAAAATGACACTTTGAAAAACGTGACAAAGCAGCTGGACTCATACTAAAGCCAGATTCAACTGATTTACTGCAGGAGTGGCTTTGAGATATTCTCTAGTGACCCCTTCCATTCATCTTTAACTGTGCCTGACTGCCTTTTCAAATCAACACCACCATCTCCTGCAAAAACAAACATGGGTTTGGAATAAGGGTACTGTGCAGAAACAAATCCTCTGCTATGGGTGCAGTCAATGAGCGGAGACCAAGGAAATCATTTATAAAAGAACAAATGCACAATCACACGAGGAGGTGAACAATAAATAATAATAGTAAATGTTATTTGATTGCTTTGTTCACTCAGCCATTACCTTTCATAATATAACAAATATACTCTATCAGGTGCATTCATGTTTTTGTGAATAGACGATTTTGTTAATATTACATGCACACTCTAAAAACAGATGTGTTAAAAATAACACAAGATGTGTCACACATCTGTGTGTTGTCCCTAACTAGACACATCTTTGTGTTAATTTAAAAACAACACATTTCGTGTTGTTACTTTAACTCAACTTGTGTTACTTTCAACTCAACATGTGTTGTCCCTTTTATGTATTTAACACAAAATGACACATTATGTGTTAAACAGCATAACACAAAAAATGTGTTAAAAAATAACACATCCTTTTTTAGAGTGCATTACAAATTACAAAATTTATTTTAATAAATTATTTAGTAATTTCGAAAACATTATTAAATTTTAGTTTTGTAATTAAACCTAATTGGCACAATTATATGTACAAGAGTACTTTTAGATATTTAAGAATAGTTTCAGATCAAAAGCTTTGTAAGACAATGAGAACATTTTACTAAAACTTTTGAATGCTAGTGTATATGTAGCCTAGTTCATAAATGTATTAATAAATGTAAGTTGACCTTAAACAAATTAAGGTATACGTTCATGTAATTATTAAATTAATAATTAAAATAAATTATTATTTTTGTAAGTGTATTAAAATTAATTATTAAAATAAAGTAAATTACATTTATAATTAAATTATTATTTCACAAATATTATTTTTGTAAGTATATTTTGTTACAGGAATTAGATAACAAACATAAAAAAATTTAAATACAGAAATGAACCACCAACATTTAATTATCATTTTTGTCTGCTTCTTGTTTGTGCATCCATTTTTACATGAATGGGTACATCTAATTTTATATGAATAGGTTTTCAACTCATTTTCAGCAAACATTATTATTTCATATCAGGTTTTATTTATGGCTTGAAAACCGCGAGCAATGAAAAGCATTTAATAAACAGATGCATTGAAGGTCTTTTCCACCTCCACATCTCTTCTAGGAAAATACATTTATACAATATAGACGTCAAATACAAGACAAAAACATTTTCAGACATGATTTTACCTGCTCACTCATTTGGACTAAAGTACCAGCTAATATAAGCTTTTGACTTTTCATGGCTCATTTGAAATTAAATATTTTGATAAGCCTAAAATCTACATAACATCCCGTGTGAACAGTTCCAGAGAACTGACAGAACAATTCACGTAGCAAAACATCTGTTCATGTAACAATAACAACAATATTCTGAATAAAAAGCTTTTTAAGCGTTTTAAAAGCGTTTTGTTGTTTACATTTAACTTTGTATGGCACAATCACAGCAAAAGCAACTTTGATAATACAAAAAAACGAGCAAATCTTACATGATGCTAAGTCTGTTACTGCATCGGCATAAAAAAATGCAAACCAGTTTTTCTTTCTTCTTCTCTATAGTGTAGTTGCTTGCACACATACAGTAAAAGCTTCATTCGGTTTAACGGGCTTCTGAGGTTCATACCATTTCCTTCTTTAATATGTGTATGAAAAATAAAACAAGATTAGAGCTCTGTGAAGTTTTTCTCCTTTTAATGCATGTTCATGTTTTTTTAGATTTGCATGCTGAGCACCCAGTAGCCAGTTGTGAGAGGGAGGAAAACATGAAACATGTCGACATGAAACACATGAAACCCATTTATTCATCCCATGCGCATCCTCCTAATTATTCTAGAAAGTCCCAAGCAGACAGTTTAAGGTGCCACGACGGCTGAGATTTACCAGCCTCCAAATGTTTCACATACTCTGATGACAATAGGGCTTAAATGCAAGGAACGATTAATAGTGTTTGTTGGACAGACTTAAGAAAGGCAAGTCTCATATTGCTGTAAATGACACTCCTCTGCACATCAATAACAGCGGCTGCTCAACATCTCACACACGCACAGACACATTTTCTTAGTAATCGTGTTTCTTTAGGGGTGGTGAGATCAGAATCATATACACCTTCGTGTGAGGCTTTGGATTTTGAGAAATCGTAGCTACTGTTTGGTTGTTTTCCATATGTTTTTTTTGTGTATTTTCAGGCTGAAATTATGCTGTGGAATGGAGGGTAGTCAGACTTCACGGACTATTGTTTGTTCCTTCCTGTGTGAGTCACTGTGAAGTATTATTGTACATCAATATGGAGTCTCATTATGGACTGCGTGACTTATGCCTCTGGATTAACTGACTCACAGTTATTCTGCCTGCTTGATCTAATTTTCCCCAGGTTGTCCCCATATTTTAAATCAGCGGGAATCTAGTTAGGAGGCGAGTGTACATGTACAGTTTAATAAGCTATAGGCGGTCAGCAGGGTAAGAATTTCAATGCCTAAACCTTGCTTACAGTTTACTCATCACACGTTCAATTGTGCACACAGTATTGTTCAATATGTCTTTTCAACTTCACCAGGCTGATCTCACGGGAATTCGCTTGGTAATATTTACCAAGTGGCTAATTCATATCAATTCGTAATGTGAATTTTACAAAGGCCCCACCTTTAAACCTAACCATTACTATTGGGAAAGTTGCAGATTGTACTAAAATGTGCAATAGATATCGTACAAACTAATATGAATTAGCCACCTACAGTATGAATATCCATTAGATTGTGGCCGCTGCACAATGCAGAGGTTTTATATTTTGTTTAAGTTCTGTACAGGTTTTTCTTTAAAAAAAAAAATAAAAATAAATCATGCAATAATATTTTGGCCCAAAGCACTTTCCTAAGTAATTGCTTTTTCTTTGAGAGTTCACCTTTAGTGTTAGAAATCATGGGAGAATAGAAGCGACGCTCACTGAAGAAAGAGTATTCGTGTTACCCGGTGACTCATTCACCTTGAATGAGAACATACTTCTCGTCTGAGTCATTAAGGTTACACCCCTTGACAAGTCATCAAGATTGCACCCTCGGCAACAGTAACTCAACCAGTTTCTGCAGCAGTTTGATGCTTCTACCATTACTATTTCCACACCCAAACTATCTTCCCCCAAATCGATTTTCTCAGGCCATGCAACAACAATTTTAGAAAATGGTATGTCAAATTCAGTTAGTTCTGTTTACAATGTGGTTTGCAACTTCAGCTGACTCAAGCACTGGGGTAATGACACGACTGCACACCTCTAGAATGTATGCAATCTTGTACGCTCAATTCCTTTGGACACCTGCTTCTGAATCGGTAGGATAGAGAGTTATTGTGCAGAGAAAAGCCAGCTGCTGATAGAAAATATACCTGGGAGAAAATACTGTTAGCGCTTACTTGTCTGTGAACATCAAGGAGATTCAGGAATATGAATCAACAGAAACATACTTGCATTTGAAAACATCCTCTCAGCCTCCTCTAGACAGGGCGCCGATCGCCTGTTGATAATGCTTTTAAGCTAGGTGGAGTAAATGCAGTTGCCCAGACATACATTTTTTATTTAATGCTTCTGATCTTCTGTGCACTGAAGATGTTATTAAGAAAAATATAATTACCTTGTATTATCCCGACGTTGCGTGGGTACATGTAATGTGCATCAATTAATTCATCTGCATTAAGTAAATTGATAGAGATTACATGTGAGGATTTGGCAAGTGCTGAGTTGTTTCACTTTGTCTAGATTCATATTTGCGCAGAGTGGTATAAAGTCCAAGATCATGTAAAAATGTGGGGTTTTAATTTATTTAGACCTGGAAATAAATGTTAAAAATAAAAATATTACTAAATCCACAGTTTTAACAAATACTGAAGATTTTGCCAAATACAGTAGAAAACATGAAAATTTGAAAAATGAGGAACACATGAAAAACTTAAATTGTCCTGCTGGTAATATAAATTTCATTGTTAATATAGTTTAATTAAAAAACCAATATAAAATAAATTAAATAATTAAAATAAAATATAAAATATAAGTTAAAAAAAATCAAAACAAAAAAAAAAACAAAACCCGAAAGGGGCATATTTTTATTTGTATTGTTTACAATATTCTGTTTGTATTACAATATTATATATAATTTTCTCCTCCTTCATCTTTCACTGTTAAAAGAATACATTTTTATTTTTATATTTTTAAGTGTTTTATTTTCCCAGATTTTAGAGGTGTTTATTGACTAAAGTTCCTATTTGTTAAAATAGCATTGTTTTGCGCATAAAGTATATAAATATATATGTAGAGTATAGTGTATTGAATCTGCACAAAATACTCACTATGTGAGTATTTGAAAGCATTTCACTTTATACGCAAAACAATGCTATTTTAAACAAATAGGAACTTTAGTCAATAAACACCTCTAAAATCTGGGAAAATAAAACAGTTTCCCTCCAGAGACACGCCTATCCGGTCAATGACTAATATCAAAGGTTCTCAGAGCAGAGTGCCAGGCCTGCACCATGATGATCCCATAATGACCAAAAAAGGGCTGGGAAGGTTAATGTTAAGCTGGGTTGTGTCTGGCTACTCTAAAAGGTACAGCAAACCTACAGCAAAAAACAAAAAAAAACAGGGAACGATCCCTATTCAACTGAGCATTAAAAACACTAGAGTTCTGCCAATCCAAATCAAGCACACAGCCTGACGGCTTTTCCAGCTCAGGCCTGGCCTTAACCTTTCATTGCCATCTAGAGAGTTAAGGAGGGAAATCGCCAAGTAAAGGAAGGACTATGGGTGTGGATGGCTAATGATAAATGAGTTGTTTTAGTCGATCCTAGTAACACCAGAACATTTTTCACCTTCATACTTAGTGAATTGCAAATAAAATGCAACAAGATGTCTACTGTCGAGTTATTCTTTTGTGAAAACATTTGTACAGCAAGATTTATGGCTGTTGTAAATCTATGTTGAATATTATGACATTTTCCTAGATTGAACAAGGTGTGATATGAATTGTATTGATTTACATTCACAAGCTTTGATGTACTGTACCAAGAGAGAAAAAAACTCACTGTCCGAGAAGTTGCTTGTTTAAACAATGAAGCTCTTTGTGATATTTTTATATTTTGAAATCACAAGCTTATGATTCATCAGTACTGGGTAACCCATACCAAAGCTGAACATAATTTATTCCACATAGGCCAGAGAGAAGTACAGGGAGAGGGAGAGGGAGAGAGAGAGAGAGAGAGAGAGAGAGAGAGAGAGAGAGAGAGAGAGAGAGAGAGAGAGAGAGAGAGAGAGAGAGAGAGAGAGAGAGAGAGAGAGAGAGAGACCTTACCGTTGCCAAAGCCTAATATTGAAGACTGACTCCAACTTTCCCCTTTTTCTTTGCACGCACTGACACACAGATATTCCCTGATGTTCTGGGAACAATTACTGTTTTTGAGGTTTAAACGGGGACAAAGTGTCCCCTTATGCGTCAGTGACACCTGTTTGAAGTGGTTACAACAAACATACAGCAGAACATGACGCGAACATGAAAAATAATGAAAATCTGCAATAATTTAAAAATTTTATTCAAAATATGAAAGAGAAAAAATACTACAGTAAATGTCATAGTTTTGGCTAATTCTTGCATTGGCTGATTCACTAGTGAAGTCATGCCCAACATAAACCTTTGTGGAACTTTGAAAGTCTCAGAGCTAAGAACTTCATTCAAGTACTCGAGTGCAAATTGAAAACCTCAGATGTCACTGTTGTAAAGATGAGATTCGGTATGGTGCGTTCAATCTCCATGGTCGCAAAAGGGTCATCACAGTGTGTGGTTTTGTGCAGGACAAGCATGCAATTTAAAAGCGAGTCTGGAGAGGCTCTTGTGAACTCTACTGTAATGATCACTGACACAGAAAGCATCATCACTATCTGGTTTCTGTTTGCTGCAGAAAGACTGCGAGCGAGTGTTTATTGATGCTTGGGATAAAACACTGCTCCGCATCTCTGTAGCTGGCACCCACCTTAGATCCCCAATTACCAGTAAATGAATGAACAGTCTGAAGGCGGCGGCTGCCAGGACTGCATGCTAATGATGACAGTGATCCAACCCAGATAAGCAGCTTAGTATACCACCATTTAGCCCTCAGATTCTGGGTAACAGGATAGAAAGCAAAAATACGTTGTTTTAATCCATCGTCAATTCAACCACATATGAGATTCAGCAAGCCTGAACACACTTTTAAACTTTAGGTATTTTGTATAAGTTTATGTAATAACATTTATTCGATAAAAATTAATCTAAATTGTTTAAAATGATTTAAAATAATTATTTATCAAATAAATTATGAATATATTATATTATTATGTTTTTTATTAAAATATTATGTAAATTGCTATCAAATAAATACAATAATATTTATTTCTCATATATTTGTATTTGTTAAAAATTGAATAATTAAAAAATGTGTATTCAGTATTTTTAATTTCTATCAAATTATTTTTATGTATTTGTATTTATTATTAATTATTAGGAATGTAATTATACACTACACGATTTGATACAATACACAATACTGGGTTCACAATATGACAGTATTGTGATATTCTGAACAAAATTTTTAAAAATCTGCAATCATTTGAAAATTAAATTCAAAATATGAAAGAGAAAAACTAGTGAAGTCATGCCCAACATAAACCTTTGTGGAACTTTAAAAAAGTCTCAGAGCTAAGAACTTCATTCAAGTACTCGAGTGCAAATTGAAAACCTCAGATGTCACTGTTGTAAAGATGAGATTCGGTATGGTGCGTTCAATCTCCAATATTTATTTCTCATATATTTGTATTTGTTAAAAATTGAATAATTTAAAAAATATGTATTCAGTATTTTTTAATTTCTATCAAATTAATGAATATCATTTTTATGTATTTGTATTTATTATTAATTATTAGGAATGTAATTATACACTACACGATTTGATACAATACACAATACTGGGATCACAATATGACAGTATTGTGATATTCTGAACAAAATTTTAACAACAACAGATTTATTTCGAAAACATTATATTAACAGTATACAACTTGTTGACAGCATTCAAGGTTTAATTGAGCCTTCTGTATGTAAATTAATAAAATTTGAATAGGTCTGTCATGGAAAAATAAAACAGAATTTTACCATGAAAATTATGAAAGGAATGAAACATCTTAAAGCAAAACAAGCTCAAATTAAAAAAAAAAACATTAAAACATATATGAAACATACTGTAAATTGTATGCATCGTAATTTAAAACATGCCACGGTATATTGTTACAGCCATAATAATGAAACATTCGCATTATATATATATATTTTTTTTTTTTTTGTTTGTTTCATGTTCATTTGCTACAATAAAAATTCACAAAAATACTGTATGTCTTTGTAAACGAAACTGAAACTACTTAAATGTTTTATAGGTTGAGGAACAAAGAAACCTGACGGATGGCCAACTGCAGTTAAATCTTTTTCTTTTCTTTTTGTTGTCTAACATGATGGAAGAGAAATAATCATGCTCTAGAACAACAAAAGCTTCTCGAACTATATAAGACGCAGCGGTTGGAAAACTCAAGCTCAATAGATCCAGCTCTGAGCAAAAAGGGCAAATAAGGCCATGATTCACCTGAAACGGGCTCTAGGTAATGTACGTCTGCCTACTTGTTTTTGGTATCCATCATCACGTCCACCTACCGCACCCATACCAGGAGCACACAGAAAACCACCCCTAGGACTACTACTACTTGCCAACCCATAGACCTCCAGTCTCTATCCCAACCTCTCTTTCTCGTCTCCAGTGGGAGCTCCAGTCAGATACTGACATGTTTCCAAACCACACAATGACTCATATGGAAATGAGAGAAGGACATTAACCCAAATAAAGTGAAGGAAGAAGAGAATTTAGGACTTGAACTGCTGCATGCATGAAATAATAAACCATGCAGTCGCTGTCAAATCGCCATGGTGGTCCGACTGAACTTGTCTTTTTCAAGTTGCCTTTTCCGTTTTGTTAAAAAAAAATTCTCTGTGAAACTTTTTTTCTTGTCGGTGTGTATTGGTGCTTTAGATGTAAAACAACTGGGCCAGGAAAGCGCTTTGAAATGAAATAACTGAAATGGAAAGAGAATAGTCAAAGACAAGATTTTTATAGGCAATACTAAGTTTAATGTTCCTGTTTGAACTAGTCTGACAACAAGATTGATGATAGTGATCTCTCAACAGAACCATTTGCTATGATAGTTTGTCAAAATGTACTACTTTACATGTTACTGTATGTAAAAAAATGCCAATAAGAGGAAATTGAGTGATATATGTATCATAAATTACTTCAAAACATCTGTTGTCAAACACCTTGTAGACATAACTTTTACATAATAACAGATATTGAGAAAAACTCTGTTTGTAACCATAAATATTACAACGTCTTACATGTCCCTTTTTGGGCCAATTGCTGTTATTTAGAGCCAGTCACATAAGAAAGAAAAATCACAGACAAGATTTTCTTAGTTAGATATAAATGAAGAGCAACTGGAAACCGTTGCGACGTCTAATCTGTGTCTCACATATTTCTTCAAGAAATGACCCAGAAATCTCACAAATGTCTCTATTAGAGTTTTTAGAAGAGATCTCATCAGTCGCTGAGCTCAGATTTGCAGAAGTCTGCAATACAAGTGTCAATATTTTTGAAAGATGTCAATATAAACTCATTTCACATTAGTTTACCCAAATCCACATGCAATCTACATTAATCTTACATATTTTTCTCTTTTTACTCTCCTAAGCAATTTAAGGAGAAATATCTGATACTTAAATGAAACACAAATGAGAACTTAAACAACCATAAACAAGCAACCTCTGAGCAACAGAATTTTCCTTTTTTTGTGCGTGCATCCTGAAGTTTATTTTGGAATGACTCATTGTTACATGGAGCAACTATCAAAATCCCACATAACTAAACATGCAAACAGGAAATGTAGGAAGCACATCATCCTCCTTAAGTAAGCTAAATTCATAGTCTCAATCACTGGCCTCTCCATCACTCACAATACATAGGATGTGAAACTGATGAGGTCATTTCCAGAGTTGTGGACAGAGGTGTGGAGAGCCAGTCAGTAAAAGCCTGAACACATTGCTGCTCTAAACACACCATAAGGTTTCAACACTTGGCTTGAAACCAGCCAGGCAGCCATTATTACAGAAGAAAGAGAGGAAAACACACAGGGAATAAAAATGGAGCTGTTTTCACACTTAGGTCTTACGGTTACATTTAGTCCCTCAACACACTGCTACTGGCGTGTGAGTGAAAGAAACCAAACACTACTGAAACATAACAGCAAGGATCCTTTCAAAACTTTTATACATTTATAATAGTATTTCCCAAACGTTTTAAAATACTTTACCCTCTCTCTGGAGTCACACAGAGCATTGAGTCACACATCTATACCTATATAAATATAAAATATACACTCTGGGCTATTTTTTTAAGCCTGCGGTTGGGTTAAACGGGGACAGATCCAATCGTTGGGTTAAATGAACCTAGAAAATGTCCATATTTGACCCAACCATGGGTTGAAACAAACTAGCATTTTGGGCTAAAACAACCCAGCATAGATTAATGTATAACCCAATGGTTGGATTTGTTCGTTTTGACCCAACTAGGTGTTGAAAATAACCCAGCATTTTAGAGTGTATTACAATATAAAATATGGTATACAGAAAAATGCTGAAACACCTTTATATTATCCTGATAACAGTCACTGCACATATTGAGGTCATGCAAATTCACTTTATACATTAGATATTTTTTAAACATTTTTATTTATTTATTTATTTTTTAATTTGAGGTATTTTTATACATATTTATTTTATATTACATATTATATATTTTATACATATTTAAAAAAAATTGGTTCATGTTTATTGTTATGAAAATTTGTCGTAGACATTTCCATCAATATAGAATTTAACTATGAAAAGGGAACCTAATGGCGTTTTCCCACTGCATAGTACGGTATAGTACGGGTCAGTACGGCACGGCTCGGTTGTTTTTCCACTGCATTTTAGTACCGCTTCGAAGTGGGTGGGATTATAGACTTGTAGTTATTGTTGCGCCGCCTCTACTGCCGTGACCGAATACATTATACAAACAAACACACACAGCACAGTAGCAATTGAGGATAAGATTAAGTGCTCGTGCGCAGGTAAATTACTTCCGCGAGAGGATAACCGAACATACTAGGAAAGAATTAAACTCTCACGTGTGCATATTGTGTATAATACTAGGTAAATTATTTGAAAACATAACCAATGACATTTGATATTACAAATAAATAAATAAATAGTTATGCCTGCGAGGGCTTGTAATGCACGCGCGATGTGTTTTAAATAAAAGACTTATTAACAGACTTTAAAGACTTATTACTAAAAGACATAAAGTGACTTGCATGTTTGTGAATGTGAGTCTTAAAGGAACAGGAACAGAACTTATTTATTGATCAGTATGTCACGTATCCAAGAAACCAACCGATCTATGCGTGAAGTTCAAATACGGCAACACATCGATATCTTCAAATCTCTTGGTTTACACAAACATAATCAATTAAATTCAAAGTTACCAATATGCTGCTATATTTGAACTTTGCATGCAGATCGATTGGCCTCCATGGATACAAGACATACTGATCAAAATATTTAAACATTTTTTCTCTTAGATGTATAATTTCGCTCATATACAAGACATATATTGACCCACTGGAATCTTTTTTGATTACTTTAATGATAGCATTTATTATAAATGTTCAAGATAACTCATAAAGATCTAGGCATAGGGGTGAGAAAATAATAAGAGAATTTAGGTGAACTTTTACCTTTATATAAAACACAAATGTCTACAGTATGCCTGTATTTATTCTTCATGCTATTGAGAGAACAAACTTACGCAAGGTACATAATCGCGAAAGGTAGTAATGTCTTCACTACAAAAGCTGTATATTTCCACAGACGTGTTTGAGCAAAGCTGAGCAAGCGTTTTTAATGTGTTTCTACAGAACCCATGCTCTCAAGGTGAATTGTGGGATTGACAGTAGCATAAAGAAAGCGTCTCACTCATCCTTAAACTACAGCGCTCTGGTCTTGTGATTGGCATTTGGCGGTTCAGGTGTGGCAGAGAATGTATGCTTAATCCAGTCATTTGTATACGCTGAGCCCATGACGCATACACCAGACCACAAAAGATATATTAATGTACTCATCTGACTGCACCATTTCTTTTACATTGACACTAGCATTGTAAACTAACAGGTGCACACATAAAAAGCCTGTAAAAACATACATGAACTTGAATTGTATTATAGTATTTAGTTTTAAAAACGTTTGCATAACCCCATTGTCACTTCACGAACCCTGGTTTGGCCACTCTTGTTTTACACTAACCACATCAAATATTAAAGAATGAATCGTGTTTCTGTAGGAATTATTCAGTCTAGCTGAATGTAAACAAGTCTTCTCAAATGCTTTTACAATAATCTTTACACTGTTGCTTTCAAAAGGTATTATGCAAAACGAGGGGAGGGAGCAGGTTATTGTGTTTACCCCCAAAAAACATATTCTGTTATTATTTACTCTCTCTCAAGTCATTTCAACATTTCATGTCTTTTTTGAAGTATACTATAGTTAATGTATGCTATAAGGTCATAGTATTTTCTTAAAAATATCTTCTTTTTTGTTTCATGGAGGAAAGACAGCCATTAGAGCTTAGAGCGACATGAGGGTAGGGCAATTATTTCATCTTTTACAGTATTTTGGCTAACTATTACTTTAAATAGCTCTTTACGAGATCATAGATCACAAAAGTGACGTTGAACCAAACATTTTTATTCTCAGAGTTACAGTCATTTTATTTCAGCTATATAGTAATTTCTATCATTTTAATATTTGACAAAAAAATGACTTTAGCTGGGTTTTCACTGGCAGGGTCACAAATATATTATGTGTATTAATTTAATTTGTTGGGTATTTAAACCCTTTCTTACTGCTATAGCAATGCAATCTCATGATAATAATAAAAATAATAATAAAATGCTGTCTCTGTCCTACTAAATGAAATATTTTGTGCAGTTGCAGAAATACTAACATTGTTGCTTTCGGTTTAGACTGGCATGTTGTTTTTAAGATTGAGGGGGATTTACATTAAAGCTTTCCCATTACAATTGAGCCATCAATCAAATTTGAAAATGCATTATTAGGCTGCATGTAACCGTTAATAATATCCAAATTTCCAAGTTGTAATTTTTTTTGTGATGCCTTTGGACTGAAGGAAAACAGGCTGCTCAATAAATCCATTTTCCACTGTATTTCTAAACTAGCATTAGAAAAAAAAGTCAATGCACCTCTGAAGAGGTCAAATGAGGTAAAGACCAAGAGTGGATCCTACACTAACTATCCACCATCTGGTGTATATCAGAAGCTTGATGACAGTAAGCTCCAGCTGTCTGTCTCATGCACCCAGGCCAGACTGAAGAGTCTCATATAGTACAAGTGTGGGAAAGAAACATGGCCTCAACCTCGGGCCAACTCTTGGTTTGGTGTTTTGAAGAGAGGAGATTACAATGGCTGGCTTTACAACTGTTCCCGTGTACACGGCGAGCCACCGAACAGAGAGCCTGAGGGCAGTGACTCATGGCATAGGCTTCTCTTGCGCTCTGTGACAGGACGAAAGGCGGAAATTGGATCCAGATGCTGCGAGATAGCCAGAAACACATGGTTCGATGGCACTCAATGTTAACGGTTCTCCAAACACTGTCTGACCCAGACAATTTGTTTTCAATATTGAGGTGTAAATTAAAATACATTAAAATCTTCTTAAATCATAATCTCTCTTTTAAATTGCTAAAAAAAAAAAAAAAGAGCAAGAACAGCAGTTTGGTATTTCATTTTAGAGATAACACCAACTCAACGCATCAACCACATATATAGTATTCAAGCAGAATATAAATCTGCTTCATTTCTAATACTGACATGTCTTACAGATGGAAGAACAAAAAGTATATGAATCATCAAAGTAAATCATGAAAAATGAAACCCATCATCATATCATCATATAAAAAATGGTGCAGTGGGAAAACAAGGTGTTCTTGTACTGAGATTAAAGGCATGTTTCATCAAGAGATTTCTGATATTACAGCTATGCAATATATGCAATAACATGTCCTCGCTGGTAAAAGACACAGTAAAATACAGTAAATAAGTGTAAATGTACATGTACATGTACGAATCAAAAGGGACAGCATAACTAATGTTTTTTAGCTCTCCGGCGAACAAAGGTTTTAAAATGAATTATGGGTAGATAAAAAATTCTTCTTAGATTGCATGTGAACATCTGCAGTGAATCAAGACAATGTTAACAGAGATTGTTTTCTGTTATTGCATTTGAGCATGACCTTCAACGTTCAGCACAAAATCATTCTTTCAATGTTGCCTGCAAGTAAATTCTGTCTAATTTTAATTTTAAGAAATACATATACTGTAAAAATAAATATTCTTATTTGTTATATTACATTACAATACATACAATTACAGTGTCATGGGTCTGGGCATGATTAAAAAATTATAGGTAAAACAACAAATACATTTGTTAAACATACAATTTTATGTTTTTATTGGATAATTTTACAGTACTATAAATTAGTTTTTAGTTTTATAGTTTAAAGTATTACTACTTTTATTGTAATACTTACTGATGTTGTATCTATAGTAAGTGCTGTTTAAATTTAATAAATCTTAGAAATTTGAATTAATTACTTATATTATGTGATTTTTATTATTATTCATTAGACAATTATTGTGGCCAAATGAATTTGCA
Organism: Beaufortia kweichowensis; assembly: GCA_019155185.1. Lineage (NCBI taxonomy): Eukaryota > Metazoa > Chordata > Actinopteri > Cypriniformes > Gastromyzontidae > Beaufortia > Beaufortia kweichowensis. The sequence continues at coordinate 17,133,135 of CM032797.1, forward strand.
ATAACTATATTATCTCAAAATGATTTAGATTATTTTGTTTGTATTTTTTTGGTCAATAAGTTACAATACATTTCAAAATATGATGCTATGGAGGTGGACAGAAAGAGAGTTTGTAACCATTTTGACACTTAACCATAACCAATACCATGTATGTTAACCATGTAACAATATGTGTAGAATTAACATGATACCTATAATCCTGCTTTTTAATATCACAGTTATTGTCAATACCGGTATCTTGTGACATCCCTACGTACAACTATACAATATTATCCCTTTATCATTACTTACAACTTTACTTTTAACTTTACTTGCAACTTAACTATACTTTTAACAAGACAAAACTATTTGATAAATATTTATGATAAAACATGTTAACACGCGATCTGTTCGTCAGACAAAACACGATCGTAACCACTTCAGACGATTCAGTTCATTGCAGCGAACTATGTGAATCATTCAAACTGATGTTAACATGTTGTTTGCTCTCATTTATAAGTTGAATTTGTAAAGAAATATTCTCCATCTAAGCACATGCCACTTTTTCCTTTGACATTATCAGTTGTACATGTGGATTCGTTTTTACAGACATCTGAGATTGCACTGATCATGATATATAAAGTGTAGCCTGACTTCCTCTGTTTTTTGCTCTGAAATTAGAACCAGAGGATCTTGTCCGACTGTCTGTTCAACTAAATCTGGGGATCAGTTCTAAACCCATTATGCAGCACTGAAATATGATTTAAGCCAAATCAAAATGAACAGGTCTGGCCACAATATTGGGTTGACTGTCCCGGACTGTTGTACACTTCTTTAATGTTTTGCAATGCATCATGCATAATGCGTTTAAGCTGCAGTGCTTAAATTATTATATAAACCGTCATGTTTAAAGCAGTAGTGTTAAGAAAATACACAAAAGTAAGAAAATAAAGAAAGAAATAAGACAATAAAAATTGACTAGTTTAAGTCTGGTGTGAATATTTTCACTGATTAGTCTCAATAATGAACAAAGTCATCCTGACTACGCCTGGTTTTTGTTGTAAGAAGCAACTCAAGTGCGTTTCAGCGCACAGGTCTCAGATCAGTCAGAGCATACAGCGATGAGAGCATCGAGAGTGGTGAGCAAATGTGACAATTCTGTCTTTCTCAATCAGCCACAGCTATGCACAGAGGACAAAAAAACCAAAGCCTCTCAATTGCTCCAGTTTTATAGTCTCTCAGTTATCATGCACACTGGGTGTAATGATGTACAGAAGTCTGGTGCATGTATTATATTAGTAAAATGAAAATCAATATGCCATCGTTGAAGACCTAGAACAGAGATCCAATTGCTGCTAGACAACGTGCAACAGCGCTAACAAGTAGTTGCAAACATCTTTGTTGCTTTTTCAGCCGCTTCCCCTGCTGCTGAATCTGATGCAATGGTGTGGCACACATATTAAATTACAATGCAGGCAGTACTATCTGCTAGACAAGACCACATGGCTCATTGCCGCTGACCTTAGCTGGAGTTCATTTGACTTTCCCTTTTTCTTCTTTTTTTGTTTGACATGAATTATTTAGACATTTATTTTTGCCATAGAATGAAAGCCACACCAATCACCGAGAGACTCATGATGGGTGTGGCCAAAATCCATCTCTGTACCCTGCATTGTCAGGTTGTCAGAACTTGCCAGTAATAGCAATGTACATGTCTATTATTTTAAGTAGTACAGTCAGACCTGGTAAAATGAATGAATAAAATCCCTTAATGGATGCCTTCGGGCACTAGTTTTGTAAGTACGAGGGCTCAGCTGCTTCATATAATGAATGGATTTACTCAGTGATACAGGTGTGGTGATAGGTAAGAGTTAAGAAAGAATCAAACGTATTCACATACTAATTCTGACCCACAAATACAAAGACAGAATCACTCTGCGAGTAAAGAAATCCCATGCACAACAATGATCGGATATTAGACGTCACAAGACAATAACGTAAAGCCACTGCAGAAGTAAGAATAATGCCTTTATACTGAAAGGGATCTTTCAAAACAATGAAGAACTCTAAACTTGCATGTTTTTGATAATTGCACATGGTTACACAAGACAAAGGTTACAAGACAACACTCATAATGTGTATAAACAGCGCACAGATGGGGGAAAAAACAACGGGTACATGTTTGAATGAGATGTGGCGTAATCACCTGTTTCTAGGCCAGAGTGATTAGTAAATTGCCGTGCAGTCTGCTAAATAAAACTATAGTGCACAAGCAGTTTCTACCCGGCATAATCAGTCAGGCCCCTGGATAAGTGCTTCCAGACACCATTCCTGCTTTACTGTTTTCTTGAAAACAATTCTGCCTTGTTCCCGTGCCCGACTGTAATACATCAGTGAGGTGAAAGGTCCGTGAGTGATTAACGCAATGTATTCGTTCTGTACGATCTATAAAAAAACAAATGCATTTATACACAATCTCTACATGACATACATGTTTGTTCTTTACATTTGTACAGCACAGATTATGTTTTAAACCTCACACACCCTAAAAAGCCATAACAACATGCCACGTAGGCTGAAGCGGAGCGCGGATTTAACATGAACGATTCTTAATTGCTACAAACAAACCGGCCGCAGTGGGATGCCGTTGCAGGCGGCAAGGAAGAGACATGGATGCTTTATTTGGACTGAGTAGCAAGCAAACTAAATATTTGATTCTGGCCACGCCGCCAGCTGGCATTATACTTCAGAGCAAAACTCAATGTCCCCTATTAAGTGGCACACGTGATCGTGTGGGCCTAATTTTTTTCTCTGGACTAAAGTTACCAGCCAAGCTTTTAGATGCTTCAAAGTAAATGTTGAATATGTTTGGGCGAGGGTAAAGTATGATACCACAGAATGTACAGAGAAATCATAAGGCAGAAGGGTAATTTATTCAGCGAGGTCAAATTTTTTAAACAGCAGGACTGGAAAGATTCAGTCTGGGTTCAGACAGGCCATCGGTTACGGTAGATATTAAAGATTTCAACTCCACAACTTTCAGCCACTGATGTATACATACCAAAGCTACCAAAGACGGGTGGAATAGCCAAAAACTTCACATCAAGTAAAAGTAACTATAGATTAACTGCTTAAAGTAGAAGTCAAAATCAGAATAATTACTTGAGTTTCCCACTACGAGTAGGAAGTAATCGCTTCAGATAATTCAGTTCATGCAGCAAATTATTCCAAGTGATTCACAAACCAGTTTTGCTCATTGTTCAATCAATGCTCAGACAAGACTCAAAAGAGTCATTCATTCCTCAATGCCTCTCAGTAAATACAGACAGCAATCTTGGCACAAAAAAAAATCAAGCACAATCTTTCAGTTAGATGTAAAAGTAACATAAATAAACCATGTTAAAGGAGTAGTTCATACCAAAATAAAAATTCTGTTATTATTTATTAATCCTCATGTCGTTTAAAACCTGTATATGACTCTTTCTTCAGTGTAACATAAATTACATCTGATACCATTAATAATATTGCCAATATTTTATATTATATTTTAATCATGTTATTATATTATTACCATAAGGATATACATTTGCAATATATTAAATATATTATAGAGTGTATTTAATCTATATTCTAATATATTATATTGACAAAAAAGCATTTCTGTGAATTTAATTCAGTCACTAAGTCAAAGTATACAACTTATTTGAAACATTAGACAATGTCAAAACAAAGTTAATCTGCAGAGTTTGGAGTTCACAGTGTATATATAATGATTTAATGTAACTAAACTGAGATGATCCAGATCTAGAAACATGTGCAGTTACAATACAAAATACAAACTGATTTTAGACAAAACTCATTTTCACGTTGTCACGTGTGTGTGTGTGTTGTGAAAAGCTCTTACATTTAAAGATTCAGTATAAAGTGAGCCAGACGCCCATCAACAGGTTTTCTTCCTTCTGTTCATCAGGTGTATATTCTGTAAACTCGTGTGTCACTGTGTTTAACAGCTCACTCGTAGCAGGAAACTTAAAAACACATAAAGCATTGGATAAAGTGGATATGAATCTATTATCTGTCTACTCATACCAAAACTGCAAATGCATCCTATTGTTTGCCTACGATGAAGACCCGCCATATGCGAGCATGTGCGCGTTCACGCGATCTGTTCGTCAGACACAACAACACGATCGTAACCGCTTCAGACGATTCAGTTCATTGCAGCGAATCATTCAAATTGATTCATGACCCTATTCGGACGGGTTTGCCTATTGTTCACTCATTGCTTTCAAAAGAATCGACTCAAATGAATCATTCATTGGCGAATGCCCAAGTAAAACAATATGGCAACCTTAAAATTAACTAGACATTTTCGTGAAACACTAAAATGAAGGAACGTCACGCAGTGTAACGAAGTAAAAGTACAGATTTTTTATTAGAAATATACTCAAAAGTAAAAGTATACAATTTTAAATTTATTTTAGAAAAGTACATATTTTCCAAAAATCTTACTCAAGTAAATGTAACGCAGTATATGTAGCGCGTTACTACCCACCTCTGCAATGGAAGTCAATGGGGCTCAATGTTGTTATCCAACATTCTTCAAAATATCTTCTTTTGTGCTCAGCAGAAGAATGAAAGTCATACAGGTCTGACATGACATGTGGATAAATAAAATGATGAAATTTTTTATTTTTTGGTGAACTATCCCTTTTAAATACCCCCTACTTTGGACAGCTACAAATGGTGTGTATTAATGCTAAATGGCCTTTATTCCTTCAAAGCTTCTTATATCTGTTTAAAAAAACCTAAATCAAGCCAGTCTTTCTATGTAAACTTTTTATACATTTTTGATAATTAAGTATTTGTGAGAAAAAAACAGCATCTTTTTAATTTGGTCAGAGCAATAAACATCTTCTGCAGATCAGTTGCTCCAAACTAAAGAATTCCGTCGTCATACCCACTTTCATGTCACTATAAACTCATCTGTGAAACACAAAAGGAGTAATTATTATCAAAATGTCAAAGCTACTTTTCCATGCAATGAAAATGCCTGATGATAACTGGCTGTCATGGTCAGCTGCATTTTTGCTTGGCCTTGGATTAACAGCTTAAACAGATACACACACATGTATTTTATGACATAAAATTTGTTCCATGATGATCTCAAAGTACACTAAACAACAGTATACAGCCCCTGTGGAGAGTCCCGCTAACCTGCGCATCTAGCAGGATTGCGATCCCAGAAATTTTCCACGTCTTGGATTCACCACATTTGAGACTGCAGCCCAGATTCTTATTGATTAAGCAACAAACGTAACCACACAGTCACAAAGTAGCGCTTAAATTTATTACGAGCGTAATTTAAAGTTGCGTGACTGCAGAAAGGGAAGCTACAAAAGTGAAGTGCGGCACAGGTAAGACGTTTTTAAAGAGCAGTTACACCCTGTGAAACTCCAAATATCTGTCAATGGCATTTTTACAACAACAGAAGAATTTTCCTTCATTTCGAAACACAAAAAGAGAAGAAAAGCGACTGCATGGGACACGCATTTAATCCTTTAAGTGTGCTTTAATTTTACAGCATCGGTCAGTTTATATAATGGAAGTGAAATAGCTTTGGGATTGGACAGCTGGAAAGATCTCATCATTACCAAAGTTTAACTGACATTTGAACAAAGAGAGCTGTTGTCTGGGCAGTTCTTCCCAGGACAGAGTAAGTGACAGGCTCAATTGCCCTCCTACGCAGGGTGGAGTCTCCCATACAGCATGACTCATACATACACAAACTTAATACATGCATACACACACATACACACATGCGCGCTTTCCAGACCAGTAGATTTCCTATTCAGGGAGTTACAGGTGAAAGTGTTTCACGAGGGTCTGGCTGTCTGGCTGTCTGCAGTCCCCGATAGGGAGTGTGTGAGCAAACTTTGTTTTCACTTGCCGTCCGGGCAACCTGCCAGACCAAATAAGACTTTTATACTTTGTTTCTAGGCCTCTCCTTTGTAAGCAGGTCCTCACATGAGAGTTGTTAATGATGTCATTTCCTCTTTCACAGTACTAGGGCTTATTGAATCCATAACCTGCAGTGATGTCTCCCCTTTGGAGAATCAGCTAATCAGACTTATTTTAACATAACGTCCGGCTCCATCCAGAAGTCGACCTGATGGCTGATGGTAGATACGCAGCAGAGAGCAAATATTGTTTTAATCCATTAGCCAACTTGAGCCATCAGTTACGCGGCCGAACAACAAGTATCGATGGATGTGGATACGCGGTATCTAGTTTCAGGGCAAGTGGGCCGTGATTGAGACTGATTGGATTAAGATGATAACATAGACGGCTGTTACCTAGCAACGCAAACAGTTATGCTGTAAACAGCAGCCGGCCATTAAACATAAAACACGATGCTCGTACTTGTATAAAATCTGCACTCTCATTTTGGTCGATAACAGGGCACGATGTAGGACAAAATAATCAGAGATTTTCATAATATGCATTGAGAGAAGTTTTGCAGCTGGAAAACAAATGTGCAGACGTCATCATCGAGTAAAATAAGACCAGCACTTTATCTAAAGGATCCAATTTTATGGGTCTTCCTCTCATTAAAATAAACTTCCTGCCTGACCTCAGATATCGCTAACTTTCTGTTTCCTTTTTATTTTCCAAACACAGCCTCCTGCCTGATCCTTTGAGGCTTGTTTTGAGGCAGAAAACGCAAGTTTCCTCCCCTCACGCTGGTGTTATTTAAGGAAAAGGCAGCCTCTCCCTCCTCTCTCTGCTCTGGGATGGGTGTGGTTTTCAAAGACAAACTTCTGAATGATGTGTACGCCTCACTTTCAGTTGACTGGAGTCTGACTAGAGGAGGAGCGTGGAGCCGAGCTTTGCTCAGGACGTTTACAGTGGAGATCAGGCTCTCAATGTATGGACGCTCCGCATGGCCCCGGTGCCATGCTGGCCTGCTTGTGAGGATGGCCAAGGCCACTTCAATGAAAGTTTTGCTTTATTACAGCATCTGGACTTGATTGTGAGTAAATATAAAAACTTTTTTATTGTTCATTTCGGGAGAAATCATCTTTATTTAAACTTTTTTTTCAGAATATCAACAGTTTTATTAGACTATTGTATTGGCAAAATTTGCCTCTGATGCTTGGTTTGCTTAAATCAAATTTTGGGATTATACAATACGGCTTGAGGCTGGTTTGTTCTCTTTGTGTGCATGCTGTATTGTGCCTGCAACTGTTCACCTGTTAGAATGTGCGGGAACACATGTGATGCAAAAATATATAAATATATAAATATATATATAAATATGTTTAAATATAAGCAAATAAAAATCCATGCTTGTGGACTACAAAAATTAATAACAGTAGGCCAGTGATACAGAAAAATCATTAACAAAGGCTTTCACCTTCAGCTTTTATGGAGTTGAAAATTGCTGACTACGATTCCCTGTATGCGAGAACATGGATGTAAAAAATAAAATACAAACACCAGAGAAATATTAAATTAATTTTTTTCAAAAAAGTTATATTTATTTATATTTAGTGAGCAAATTGTTTTTAGATATAAACAGATTGAAAAAGAATAAGCATAAACTTAGCACTTATTATTTATGACCTTTAGGTCACAAATTACTGCTTAAATATTGAAAACTGATGCTCATTATAATGTGGCAGGAGACATTTATAGGGCCTGTGTTTATCGTGCTTGGACTGAGATTGTAACATTGGAACTTGCATTTAACCGCACGTATTGTGAAAACCCACAGCTCTGACATAAAGTTTCACAATAAACATACTTCAAACGAGCTTTAAAGAGAAAATACAAACTGAATTTAACACGCAGTAACATTTCTTAGGGATAAAAACACATTTATATGCTCCCATTTAGACTCCCCACGCATCAAAACCGGATTTATACTGAGTTTAATAGCAAACAGATTCTGTTGAATCTCTCGACAATTTGTTTGGGCGTCAGGGTTGTTTACAACATAACAGGGCTGCTATTTATCTGTATTTTATCATTCTAAATTAACATCTAGAAAACATACTATTGTTATATTTTAACAAAGTGTCAACCAATAACCACTGCACACATAAAAAAGATAATAAGTGCAGCTGTAATCACTAAATCATTTCTAAAGATTTTGTTTTTAGAGAAAAATAGACAACTAAGAAAAAATGAACTTGTAATTTAATTCTAGATCCCTTTAAAATCATCATAAAAAACCCCAAGCATGTGCTTTGTCTCAGTTGGGTGCTGGCAGAGAGAGAGGAAGCAAGCCATCTTTTCCACCTGACATCACTAATGTAATGAGAACAACACTGTGCCTGAGATTCTGTGTGCTGGGCCTGTAACAGTACTCTGTCTTTACCCACCTACATGAATCAGACACAATGTACAGCCAAACTGTCAAATCTGAATCAAACACACAATCTGTCTAAAAAACTCATTTTAAAATGTTCAAAAGTCTGTAGACAAAGTAAAAAATCTGTTTTCAATATTGCATGCAACTTTGTTCAACAACTTGTTTGTAGGCCATCAGATATGAGTTGCAATGAGTATATTTGAATTTTTCGTACGCTATGTACCAAATGTGTTTGCGACATATTGCAAACTAAAAATACCCTTCACTGTATTTCAAATTGTGTCATTTTAAATGATACACTTTTACATAAAAATGTATTTCCTACTTAAAATCAATCTAGAAAAGCCTAAAAGGAAAAACAAATACATTTCTAAAACTCTGCAAGCTTAGAGGTTACTACAATTTTCCATCTTGCACACTTGTCAATACCACGTTTTGCTCATTGAGGTGGTCCTTATTTCTGGCCCACATGACTCTAATCCTATTTCAGACTAACCTGAGCATGTCAAACAAGTCGTGCACTTTGATGTCTGTGGCATTTTCTGAATTTTCACAATAATTTAACCTAACAGAGAGTCAAATATAATTGTGACGTAAGCCTGTAATCCTGCAGCGACATGACACTGGTAAATTGCGAGCAACAGGGCTAATCTGATAGAATTCAAGTTAAACAAAACCTCCTGTGTTGTGTTGCTACCAGTAAATGAGCATCTGTATGAAAATGCTTCTTCCTGGCAGCTTATAGGATGCTAGAGCAGAGCGGTGGAAAGGAAATGGCTGCATGATGCACGCAAACAAATTATGAGGAGGGGGAAGGGAAATGACATCATAGCGGCCCATATCTGAACAAATCAGGTTAGGATTCATTACTAATTTCATCAACAATGCCTAGGAAAGTAATAACATTAATTAGTAGCAAAATGGAAGAAACAAAACCCAACATCACTGAGATTTGAATTGGATCACAACGATGCATTTATTAAAGTCTAAACATGATTGGGACCAACATGAAAATTCTCAAGTAATCATATCTTACGACGGAAAAAGGCTCCATCTTTTGAGACACTCTTTCATGTTTTCAGATTTGTTAAGTAAAATAATAGTGCTCGAAATAAATGCTTGCAAACATGATAAATCCTCAGAATGTCAAGGACCCTGCTAAGTGTCAGAGTGATAATGTGAATGAGAGCAGAAGACAGCAGGCAGACAGCGGGGTGAAAAGGAACAAGGAAAATAAAGATGAAAGAGCAATTATGGGCAAAGACCTGGTGTGAGAGGTTTTGTTCTCTACGACTTGTTTACAGGAAGTCTTCTAAGGTCCAACAGATGGGCGCATTCAGTGGGAGAGATTTTATTGCATTTTTCCAAGTCCTATAAAGTCCCCAAATTTTCCCTACCTTCATTTATGCGTGGGAAAGCAACGCTGAAGTGCTGCTAATCGGCAAACGGTCGGCAAGAGTATGCCAGGTTAATTAGCTAAAATTGCTACCATTTTAATAATTGGTGTCCTAGTGTTCTTTTGAGGCCAAAGACCTTCAGGAAACCGTTTGCTAAAATAATCTATACCCTTCCCGAGGCTTCTGTGTCATGCAACACATTACAGAGACAAAACTTCACTGCCTTATATCGAATAGCGTTGCACAGTGTGCATTGCACCCTTTAGTGATAGATATCATTGAAGCTGTCTTTTTGGATGACATACATTTTTTAAGGGATGAATTGGGCAAGTTTTGGTTTAGTCTGAGTGTGATTTTGCTCACCATCTTGTGTCCACAGAAAGTGGTTTGTGAAAATTATGGTGGATTCTCCTCTCATTCATCTGAAAGCCTGTTGGATATTTAGTTAATGAAGGGTGTCTTTGACAGATTTTGGCAAATGTTGCCGTGCTGTCGTGTGATTGTTTTTCTGATGTGGTCCCTCTGGAGGAAAATGTAAACCATTTGTGAGAGACTGTGATAAAGAGTGTTTAAAGTTTGATTTAATATGAATAAATAGGCAATAAACTAATACTGATGAATAGAATTAAATTATGTTTATAATAAATTGTATTACACAAATATCTATTTTTTCCCCAAATACTAAAACAACATCAAAAACAACATGTGGTTTATATATACTGTAAATCAAAACCTTGACCTTTTCTGTTTCGTATTAAAATGATTGTTAATGATACCACAAATCAGTTACAGTTAAAATGGTTTGCATGAATGCTAAACAAGCATGAAGTCAAAAACAAGTACTTCCAGTACACTTGAGGTAATTGCAATATATAATCTTTGCAGTAACAGAATCCTGGAGAGGAGGTGACCGTCTACAAATCAAAAATCATATTCTGGATGTGTAATTACTGATAGCTGTGATTATTTCTAGAATATATTTATCATGAACGTAGTCTTCTTTTTACTAGCAAAAAAGATTTTGATGTCAAAGCTTCAGGCAAATATTTAGTCTTTAACTGAAAACTTTATCTCCTTGTGTGTCTATATACACATGTATGCTGGTTTAAACACACATGTTTAAATTTGTGCTATTGCAGTATTAACAGTGCGCAGACGGCTCTTTATTCTGTACTGTTTACGTCGTCTTCAAATTAGCATTCAGTTTCTCAGTTAAAGCCTGGTTGGCTCCGCATGTATCACAGTTCCCTGTCCAAACTCCAGGCCCCCGCCAAAGGGCCTTTTCCATACACACCAGGCACACAGTCAACTTTATCTGCGGCATCGGCCTGGGAAGCCCGCCCACTCGCTTCCCAGCATGCAATGCCTCCCTTTGTCCACATAAGTGTTTCCTCTCGGGCAGGACGAGGCAATGGCGTCAGAGCAGCCAGACCAATCACGTGTGTCCTGGGCTACCCCTGAGGCCGTCTAGCCATAACAGCTGAGACTGTGAAAATCATGTGTAATCATGGGGAGAGAAGCTCTGGCAATATTTCAGACATGCAGCACAAGTCCTGTGATCGTGTGCCAGAGGCAGGACAGGGTGTCAGATAGTAGATGCAGACAGAAAATACAAGGTGCCGGTCTCAACTGCCTGTAATTTTGGAGGCATGCTGCGGCAGCTCAAGGCAAGTAGATGATAGACGTTATGAGAGCGAAAGAACCTATAACTAAAACCTAAAACCATGTTTTTTCGAAAGCATTTTGGAAATTGATATCTTAATTTACACTCTGGAGGGGTGATGGGGAAAAGATACAAAACAGATCTTGATGTAGATTCACGGAACTTTGCAGCACATTAAAACCTCAAGGAATTACACACACACTCATCTTTACACAGTTTATAAGTCGTAAAAAGTTCACAAAGTAGAAAAATGATTTTTAAAAAAAGCAAACAGCTTTGTGATTTTTCCAAACGCTCTGCAATGTGACTCGGGTTCACATGGCCATTGATGAAACCGCATTAAGAAACCTGAGCGTACAAATTTGAATTATGACTCATCAAATAAAAATGTTCATTTCTAGTGTTTAAACAGTGTTATTTAAGATAAACTTCTTTGCATACATTTTTATATTTCAAAATATTTAGATTTACTTTTTTTTACCTTTATTCATTCATTCTTTACTTTCATCCTATTATTTAGGAGTACTTATTTTTGATTGACCGATACAATTAAACTTCAAGTCTTTTATTATTTGCTTCCAATGAGACTTTTGAAAGGTGCTTTTAGTCATTTTAAAAGTGATGTGACAATTATTTGGTTTTATTGAGCTTGCTCTCTGGAACACATATTATGCTGTCAAAAGGAAATGGAAAACACAGTTTCCCACTTGCAGCCATGAAGCTTTCTGAATGACTGCACAGTAACAGAGCTCACTAACTAATCTTTGCCCGGCTAATGGCACGAGCTTGATGGACAAATGAGCCAATTAGAACATCTGCAGATGTCACCGAGTGTTATAGAACTGAATAAACCTCTTGATTGGACCACTCTAAATCACACGTAACGCATTAACATCTGTTCATGTCTAAAAGTGGATTCATGTTCAAATCTTGCACTTATATATATTTAAAAACTAAATAAAGTAATACAGTAATAAAACTGATTAAATAAAATAAAACAAGGAAAAAAATTACAACTACACTTTAGAGCTTGTAATTAATAGGGATTTTAGACCGTTCAGTTCACTGAAATTAATCTCTTAATCCTAAAAATATTTTAAAATTAATAGGCATATGCTTAAATGATTGAAATTATATATGTAGACAAAAATAAAATGCATTATGCATATAATGCAATATAAATGTGACAACATATTAATTTCTTGCATTAGAAAACTAATATTTTATTTATTTATTTATTATGGATGACTTGGCCTGGATTATGGATTTCATGGTAAAACCTTAAGCAGCAACTTAATAAAATGAAAAAGTAAAAAGCATAATTTTCATTTTACAAATTCTAGGAAAAGAGTGACTTTAATTTATTTTGGAAGTAACATTTAAACTCCTTATGTTAAAAATCTGTTTTTTGCTTGCTGCTCTTTGTTTTTTTGATGCTTCTGTGTTTATTTCATTTTTTTCAGTTCAGTCTCTGAATTTTCTCATGCCGATTTCTAAATATTTATTTGACAGGCTGTTCCTGCTTCTTTTTTGGCAAGGGATGATAAGATTTTCTTTGGCCATAAGAGAGTGTGAGAACTTCAGTAATAGTTTCAGCCCGCTCCATTAGGAATAACATGCATATGTATAAATGGTCTTTCCAATGCTAGAATAAAGTCTGTGTGTTTAAAGCCAGCTATAAATCTAAAGGTTTCATGTTTAGCCTAAATTCAGCATCTTTTTGGCCTTCCTGGAATTTTTAGTGTATAGATCAGACAGATCAGAAATGGCAGGGAAAAGACAGGGACAAAGATGAGAAAATGACACGTGCCAGATCTGAACTCGTTTCACCTGCATGAGGGCCACGACTTAACATGTCGGAGCATGCGTGCACACCGATCTGCTATAGACCAAACAGAAAGTTCAGCAAGGTTATTTTCTTTCCATAGAATTAGTCTGTGTATTATTCAACAATAAAAATATTGTAAATGTTTGAATAAGTCTAATATTCTGATTAGTGGCACTATAGCATCTTAAAGCTTGGTCTGCATTGGAAGTACCTGCAGCACTGGAAAATGCTGTTCAAATAAACAACTTCATAAAATCTACAGTATATATTCAAACATAATGGGTTTTTTTCATAAATAGCTTTCAGAAAGAATAAAACGTCTCTCTCCCTTCCTTTTTATAGATCCTTTCCATGACGTCTATCTGGAGACAATTTCAAAACGGCAGCCCTTGGTGAGTTATTACATTCATGAGAAAAAGTCTTGTTTTAACTCTGAGCTTCACAGACATGTTGATCCCAACAGATATTTAAAGCCAATTGAGTAAAGACAAAGCAAAATGCCCTCACTCGTTTTTTATCGTTTGTTTTGTTTTTGGTCGCCCACTGTAAATCACGCGCAGTTGCCAGCAAGACGCGACCCTTCATAACCGAAACCCATAATAGCATAATAAAGGTTCCAGATCTTTATAAAAACATCCATTTGCATTTGCTTCAGACAGAATGCCCTCCTGGCTTTTAATGTGGCCTCTAACGCAATTAGTTTCAGGCTACAGTCACGCAGATGAGAAATGACCACATCTAAACATCTCTGAAGACACATGAGGAGAAGCAAGGTCATGATCCACCGCACGCAACGACAGCCAAGATGATTCATGCAGAAAATGACCTCTATTATCTAGCTGTTGCAGTGTCCCTGACAATTGTGTGTTTTTCATTATGTCAGCCACTTGATATGATATAATCATTCCACATAATGAGCACCATTTAACAGGGTAAACTCTTTGATGTAAGGGTCCCACTTGGCTAAAGTTGGTAACAATTTGCTGGCAAGAGGACAAATCTTGTCAACACCCATAATGACAGAATCTAATGGCACCGTGAACACATGCACGGAACCCTGGCCGTCCCAGGGCCATGTAAACAAAAGATACTATAGCTCTGTATAAGCCAGTCTGGGCAAATCATCCCCATGAGCAGACTGTAAAACCGGAGACGTGTGACACCAAAGCAGCAAGGAACGAAGTTTGTCTCTACGGCTAGATATGACTTTTTCTTCCTCACGTCCCCGTGGTCATCTCATCCATGGGCCAGCTGGAGGGATTCCTGGCAGAGTGATTTGGAATTATATCATAAAATCACATTGCCAGGGATTTCCAACCAGCTGTGAACTGTTTACTTCAGGAAACTCTCCGTCAGCTGACCCTACCTACACCCTGAAGGATGAAGCCGTCAAACCTGTCCCGCTGTCAAATCAAAGAAAACACAAAAGTATTTTCCCGCCATGCCCAGGGGACAGAGTAAGCTACCCTCAGAATGACCCATAGCCCGGGGTTGAAATAATACTAGTGTTATAGATTCAAATAGAAAGCTGGTATCTTTAGGTCCCACATATGTTTTGTTTTGCTTCTTTTTGTTCATTGGATAAACACTGGCTCTGGGTCTTATGACTGCGGTTTTGGGAAACTGGAAACATGATATTAGGCTATCGTGAAATCCAGACATACAGCACATATAAAAAGCTGTGGCTTCGGCAGCTGCGGCGGTCTATCAAATGGGTGGTTCATGTGGCGAGTGCAGGAATTAACACCATACCACTTTGTTAAGCATTTGGACATGTGAGGAAAAATGTGATAATGTATTCATTAAGCACAGCAATGTCTGTTTTTCCTATTTGAATTTATTTATTTAAAAACAACAATTATATATCATTATTTATTCTCTAAAATAAATAAATAATTAAAATTATAATATACATATATTTTAAATTAACAATTTTATATATTAATATAGTCATATTTTATATATTAATATATTAATTATAAATATTAATTGTTATAAATTAAATTAATTACATTATTAATTAAATTAATTATAAATTAAACATATTAAGAAATATTTTTTAAATTATATTTATTATATTTAGTATAAAAATAAAATGTACTTAATCAACATATGTGTTCATATCTTTTTTGGAAAAGCAAGCACCATTACAACTTCTGAAAATAAACAGTCGTGTTCTACTGTGTTATTGCCAATCACTGTGATATTTATATATTTAGATAATATTGATATATTGTGCAGCCCTAAAAATGATAATTTATGATGTCTGATTCAAAGATATTTCAACAAAAGTCCGGGAGAGCATGTGGATTTAGTGTCCTGTTGCAAACACGTGATAACATTTGATGAAGTTTCGTGAGGGGCAGGACTTAGCTCATTCTGTGAACAGATCTCGGATATCCCATGTTCACAGTGGCTAAGTTCCGCTTCTCTGAGGCGCACGCTCCAACAAGAGGTGTGAACACAAACATGACGGATGGCCTTATTATAACAAACCGGAAGAAGGACACAAGCCTCATCCAGAGGAACTATACGGGAAATGAAGTCACAGTATAATCTTGGTTCTCACCCGCTCTCTCGGACAGGGTGGTCTAGTTACACTGGCATTACGCCAGAGCTTTATTCAACCTAGCTGAATGGAGCAGAGCTTTAAAGCCCCTTTAATCTCTGTCAGTAAATGGTTGCTACTAATGTATACAGTTTAAAAATAGAGCAAACAGATAGAATAATATGGAACAAAACACCTAACTTAAATGGGGAGAAACAAATCAGATTTCCTTGCATTTATTGAAGATCATGCATGTTTTCAGGTCATGATGAGGAAATATCCAGTCCACGGATCCTATCAGTAAAGCTCAAGGAAATACTAAGAACATAATAAAAAATGTAATTTCTTTTTAAATTATTCATTTTTTATTTTAATTGTTATGTTGATATAATTTGGAATTAAACTATTACAACTTATATGATCTGTTATGGATTCCACTATATATACTATAAGTAGACATCAAATCTGAATACTGACATATTGTCTACTACCTTCCCTGACTCTGATGCAATCCTTTTTCTTATTAATGTCCCAAAGATATCTATGCTGTAAAAGCTCTGATTTTGATCATCAGATGGACTGATGTGCAAACAGACAGAAAACATGGATGTTGCAATATTCCACAACATTCATGCAACCGCATAGCATGAGAGTGGAACAAGGCACCGCCCTGGGTTTAACCTCCTGTGCCTACTGAGCTGATAACAGTTGATGTATTTAGCACTGGCTCAGTTCAGCAGGAACCGGAGTTAAGCCCCTTACAGACCAAGAAAGCTTTCGAAGACTCTGCGGCTTACTAAAAGTGCAGTCATCTCTCAGGATATTACTCCATATATTAATTTTGATGTTATCTGGCAAGATCTAAAGACCATGGAGGAAGGCTGCTCCTGTAATTTGAGGCTTAAACAAATAATAGGAGCAGAGTTTTTCCAGATACATTTCCAACTGGATCATTTACAGCAGGCTAAATGCAATAATTCAACTAATTACTTGCCGATATGTCAATCTTACTTCTCTAAGGACCTCAGTGCAAAATGAGATTATCTAAAAAAAGCACAAATAATAAAATAACATTTAAAACTGGCATTGAGTTTTGTTTTTGTATGAATGTATGCAAAAAGTCATCAAACACCTTCAGAATTATTGTAACCAATGAGAAAAGTTTCCTTATGCGTCATTACAAATCACACAATGAGACATGAAGGGGGACCCTCAGGTTTACACCGCACACAGATTCACTGCAGCTGTGGACCCTCCACAGTTACATAATAAGCGTTTAGCGGCTTGCGTGTGACGAGATCATCTTGTCTCTATCCTTTCAAGCTCAGAGAGCAGCGACAGATGGCTCTTTGTTAAAGATATATGGTTTGTGAGCTTAGGCCAAACTTTCTGTCAAGAAGAGGCAGAAGACTGTCACAACTATCCGTAGCTGAACCCTCAAATGTAAATCTATTTGTTGCTTTTTCCCTGCTCTAAGCGTCTCAACAGAGGTGGGTAGTAACGCGCTACATCGTTACATTTACTTGAGTAAGATTTTTGGGAAATATGTACTTTTAAAGTAAATTTAAAAGTGGGTACTTTTACTCTTACTTGAGTATATTTCTAATAAAAATCTGTGGTCTTCATCGTAGGCAAACAATAGGATGCATTTGCAGTTTTGGTATGAGTAGACAGATAATAGATTCATATCCACTTTATCCAATGCTTTATGTGTTTTTAAGTTTCCTGCTACGAGTGAGCTGTTAAACACAGTGACACACGAGTTTACAGAATATACACCTGATGAACAGAAGGAAGAAAACCTGTTGATGGGCGTCTGGCTCACTGTATACTGAATCCTTAAATGTAAGAGCTTTTCACAACACACACACACACACACGTGACAACGTGAAAATGAGTTTTGTCTAAAATCAGTTTGTATTTTGTATTGTAACTGCACATGTTTCTAGATCTGGATCATCTCAGTTTAGTTACATTATATCATTATATATACACTGTGAACTCCAAACTCTGCAGATTAACTTTGTTTTGACATTGTCTAATGTTTCAAATAAGTTGTATACTTTGACTTAGTGACTGAATTAAATTCACAGAAATGCTTGCCTTTTTTGTGCTTGTCAATATAATATATTAGAATATAGATTAAATACACTCTATAATATATTTAATATATTGCAAATGTATATCCTTATGGTAATAATATAATAACATGAAAATGAAACATGAAAATATAATATAAAATATTGGCAATATTATTAATGTAATATTATTAATGGTATATAATCAGATTCAAAGTAACTAATAACTTGCTACTTGAGTAGTTTTTTCATTGCATACTTTTTTATTTTTACTCAAGTAATTTTAAGACAGTGACTTTTACTTTTACTTGAGTAACATTTTCTATAGTTACTTGTACTTTGTACTTGAGTAAAATGTTTAGCTACTCTAGCCACCTCTGCATCTCACCAGCCTGAAGTCAATTATCTGCCTGTCGAGGTAGACTGTGTGCTGTGCTATCGGATAAAAGAGGATTAAACTGCTTATAAACAAATATGGTCAAGCACACCGAAAAACAGAAAAAATAAAATACATTTTGTACAGAAATAAAGTGTAAACTCTATAAAGTAAAATTTAAACTTAACATTTAGGTTTGTACTTGTGTAAAAGATTTTTGTTAGTGTATAAGAGCTTTAACAGTAAAAGTACATTTTACTTGTGACTGTTTTATAAAGTTACATAAAATACACACAATTTTTAAGCAATTAGTAAAGCAGTGTAAAATTTACACCATCTGATTTATGTTTGGTGTGTACATGTGAAAAAACCTTACATGGTTTGATTATAGTTTACTGCAGTTTTTGCAGTTATCGTTGTAAATTAAATATTATATACAGTGCTCAATCTTAATTTAATAACTGAAATAAAGATTTTAAGTACTAAAATTAATGATCGTATTTACAGTACGTTTAGTTATTTTGCATGTAGAAATACTGGAATTTGGCTTTCTAATCATTGATTTCAATAGTTGACATTGCCTTACTAAATCAATATTAAAGATATCAAGTTTGTATTTTTACAAAATGTTCTTTACATTATGTAGAATTATGTTTTGTAGACAACAGTAAATCACAAAATTTATGAAATTATCTGGGGTTTTACAGACAGCGTCATGTTTATCATTGTGGGTTTCTCGACTCTTAAGATATCTTCTGTGTCCTTTTGTGTCATCATTGCAGCAAAGCATTTGGGAGGGACAAAAAAAAGCTGAGCTTACATAGTTTCATATAAACTCACTTGACAAAGCTGATTTATTAAACAAATGTTTCATATTTACTGTGAAGGAACAGTAATTTAATAATTACACATGGTTGAGTTTTGTGACTGAAGAGTTTGAGCAGTTTATAGGTTTCTGAGTGATTTATGTATCAAGGTCTTTAGTGTGAAAACAACAAGCAAGACTGTTTTCAATTAAAAGTAATTTTTATCATGTTTATTTCAGTTTCAATGGAATCAAACTGTGACAAAATAAGTTATTTGCAACAATGTATGATATAACTTAAAAATTAATATGTGTTATAATGAGAGTACTTTTTCAAAGTAAATAAATTAATTTAACTTAAAATGATTAATAAAATAATTAAAACAAGTAATTAAAAAGAAAGACTTCACTTTACTTCAATTATTACTGCATTGAGTTAGTAAATAAAAATGTTTCATCAAATTTTTACTGTCTATGTTTATTCATTCCATTTGTTTATTTTATTAGTATTTTTATTACTAACTTCTACATCTGTGAAATTTAATAAGCAAAGCACAAAAAGCACCTTATGCAAGCACCGGGCGGTAGGGGAGGGGGGGTGCATAAACCACCCTATTTTAGGCAAACATGCCTCACAAATATTATAAAATATTATATTAGCCATGAGACAATCTGGCTGGTACCAAAGCCATGAATAATGTAAAAAAAAACAAGAAGCTCTGTATAATTTATTTGCAATACTATGATGAAATTGTATGAAACAAAGGAAAGAAGCTGTAAAGTTTTGTATGCTCTGTACAATATAATGAGATATAATGTACACAACAGATGAAGTATGTGTGTTTGTTTCATGTCAACTAGGTGACAGACTCTAGAATGTTCATGAATGATATTATGAATTTACAGGTATTATCCAAAAATGTAATACGTGTTGAAACGCATGCAGTTTTTGACAGCCAGTCACAGCCTTTGGAAACCACTTTAAAATGGTTCAGTTGTCAAGATGACATTGCCTAGTTTTTTCATGAAAGTGCAAAATGAAATGACAAACAAACTAAATATAGAAAATAAGAAAAGCATTAGTGTAATTAAGCAAAAAGAGGACTGAACCAGGTCAAAATAACCTTTCAGCTATTAGCAACTAATTTCAGTTTTCGCATCTTTGCTATCTGTGTAAACTCTGTTGCTCTGTGTATAAACTGTTGCTCACTAGTAGCCTATCCATAAATTAGGCACATAAGAGTGGAAAAATGACGAACAAGGATAGTATTGTGTCAAAAGAGTTCCTGTAACATTCGGCTGCGGCAGACTCTTTCTGCCACACAAATTTATGCTACATACGAGCGTCCGGGATTTTGTGATGTTTAGTAAGATTAAGCAGAATCCATTAAATTACATTTCTATGCTCTGCTTTATTCAGGTGGTTTTATTGGTGGGTGGCATATGTTATTTGGTTGGCATACTTAACCCCCAGGGGTCGCATTTTTTCCAGATAGCAGCAAAAAGAACTTCATTTTTGATTGTACACATAAATGTAATACATCTTTTAAATCTGTAAAGGGTCTATTTTTATTTGTGTATACTCACAATAACAACAAAACATTATGCTTTCATAAAATTAAGAAAGTAAACAGTGTGCGTCTTCAGCCGTCTCGCCTCCTTCAGCATTTTTCTAAAACGAAACTCGGCAAATTCTTATCATAGAAACGTGAAACATATGTCTAAAGAAAGCTTAAAATGTCTTCTTTTCAAAAACAAATGTTTTCTGAATGTGTAATATGAATGAAAGTAAAGAGAGGTACAGTTTTTCCCGTCTTAGCTCATTATCTGTAATGTGCTATTCATATGGTAATCATCACACAAGGCACGCGGAAAGACAGCAACGCCCACAAACAACAGAGCTCCAAACCCAAATAAATCAACCAGATTCATGGTCAGATTTATTGATTTGACAGCAAAATCTTTGCTTTCCACTTTTTAAAGTCCACTTTTACCTGAAAAAAACAAACGAAGGTTATTATACCTGACCAGTCAATATGCTTTCTTTAATTTTTATCAAACTTTACCATGTAGATGTAACCATAGATTTTGCAGGACTGAATTGCATTTTTATAAACACAACAAAAAATATGGTTACTTTAGTTAAACCATGATTCCTTTTAGTTGACAAGTTGTTTTATATATATGTACATATTTTCCCATTGGGACTGTATTTACACCTGCAATAGGCTATGTTTCATGGCTTGGGTTTGTTTGTGATAACACAATATGTATATGTGCCTGTAAAGGCTAAAGCTGTTTTTTGTTATGCATGGTCATTGTTAGTATTAGTGGTGGACAGTAAGCATTTTTTGGCCCATAAGATTTGTCAGATAAAGTAGTATGATTGATTTTAAAGTTGACCTGCTTTAAACATACACTTCATTTATCCTGAAGATGCTCCAATCCACCAGTAAAAATGCAATTCTATCATGTCTTCATCTTCTATTCAGACCTGTTTGAATTACAAAATTTCTATCTTGCTTTTTTCTCTCTCCTCCACAACATTCCTCTTTGATAGGCATATTAGAGTTTGGGTCTTTGTGTGTTTTTGTCCTTATTTCAATGACTTAAAAATTGTATAATTTTTACTAACAACGCATAAACATGGTTTTCTGAAAAACACACGTATGCACATACATGTTCCTTATACTCTAGTACAGTTTGTGCTGAACACAGTGATGTTTGACTTTAACCATTAATGTGTTTATAAGATACTGAAAAACACACAGCATTTCAAAACTTCTCCCGGGTCCCAAAAACACCCTCAGACCCAGAGGGTTAAGCCTATTTAACCTTGGCCAAAGCCAGCCATCTTCCACTGCCTTAAAATACTGAATGTAGGTGGAAAACAAAATAAATAAACCAATTGTGTAATAGCAATTGTGCAGGACAGAGCAGAGTTTTTAAGAGTGTTGAGATTTCCACACACTCTCACTCAGCAGACCAAACTTTGTGAAATAATTCAGTGACATTATTAAAAGAAAACATTTGAGCCATTGTTCATTATTTCTTCTTAGTGACTTTATAGGCTTTCTGCATGTTGTTTATGAAAAAAATATGTTCTATCACTGTGTTGTATTCACAGTTTCACATCATCCAATTATATCCATACACTAAAGAAGCAGGTTGTACTTGTGAGAACAAATCTTGTGAAAGAATTGCACCGCTACAAACAATCCTGGAAAAAAATGACAACTAGTCCTAGTCTTAGCAGTTTAAATTATTCTAATACTGTTTATTTCAAATAGACTAATTAGGTGTAACACGCTTAGTTCAAACAGACAGACAGCTCCACTTTTTGCCACCCACCAGCATTATCTATACAGTGTTTCAGACAACACTGTGTCTGACAGACACAGACATTTTCATGACAGCTAAGAAATACCTTTTTTGTGCTTTTAAACCACACATTGTTTTTCCAGTTCAGACCCCAAATAGCAGGGGTCCAACACTTTAAAAGCCATTCTCTTTTGCTTTCCTCCTGAGTGTTGTGTAGGCTGAGTGCCCACCTAAAACACACAGAACTGAGCTGTCAGTGTGGTTCTTATTTTTTCCACCAAAACAAGGAACAAATGTGGTCTTTCATGATTACAGAAAAGGATTAAGATGAGTTTAAGATGCATTACATCACTGGATTCACCCCAGCAGTTAAGTAAAGTTCTTTGTGTTCATGAGCAGCTTCACCTCAAGCACCAGTGATTTTCACTGAACTCAAACGTATGAGAGGGTGGAGGAGATATCATCTTCTGAAAAGATGTCTTTGATTAGACAAATATGAATAACTATCATACAACAAATGACAGAGACCACCAGTTAAGCTTATACCACTGTTAATAATATGTGTTTTAAGAAGAACATTAAGTATTTAATGCATTAATGAATACATCATAAAAAAGTAGGTTATTGTTTTTTTGACAAATAATATAATTATTCCTGGCCTTTGGTTTTTAAAAGTTATTTATGTTTTGGAATTAACAGACTATATAAAGTCAAACCAAAATGTATTCAGGCACCTTTAACATTTCTCACATTACCACAGTATTAGCTATAATTTAAAAATGGTAATAAAATACGACAAACACTGAGAGAAACTGTGTCAGGACAAACTTATCTTGCGAATTCATCTATCAATAATAACTTAGGGACCAGGTTAGGGAACACACTCCATACACATACGAGAACTGACCATGAATGGTGAAAACAGAGTCCAGATAAAGTGTCCAGGTAATGAATAACAGGTGAATACAATAATGGCTGACAGGTGACAGTAATCAAAGATGGAGGACGGTGCTGGTGCAAAGGATAATGGGAACTGGAGTCCATGGGGAGTTGCAGGGTGAAACCGTGACAGCAAGGTGGCTATTATTTATTTTTACTATTGCATAAAGGCCTAAATATGTAAATACATTTTACCCAATGTGCGCTAATTAGTAGAAAAAATCTTCATCACAATAAACAAACCCCTAATGTCTACCTCTATTAAATTATCACTGTCAACCTTATTATCAAAGATAGAAAACCTGAGCGGTTTCCACGACGATAGCTTAACTTTGCCATTGATTTACACTCCCGAATAAGCAAAAGAAGTCATAGACACTATAATGAAAACCAGCACATCCCAAGTTGTGTGTGTTTGTATCAACACACAGCATGCGGGTGTATATGGTGTGGTTGTGTGTGAGAGAGGGGAGGGTAATTACACTGTAAGCACGCACACTGCGGTAAAGGAGGGTGGGACAGTTCAGACGTTGCCTTGTAATCAAGAAGTATTTCTACATTTTAAATTACTTCATTGTCATCTCAAAATACACAAGCAGATGGGCAAACGCAGAGGTGGAACCACAAATAACAACACACTACTTCTTTTAAGGCTGAAGAAAAAGCTTTGTGCTCAGTTCATGCCTGTTATTTTCCTCTGCTGGATATACAGAAGGATTCATGAGAATAAACAGCAACCATAAAAGCATTTACATTCATGCATTTGGCAAGCAATTTTGTTTAAGGTATCCATTTGTATGCTTTTGTGCTTCCTAGGATTCAAACCCGTGACTTTGATGATGCTGGCAATATTTTCTACCATCTGAGCAGCAGGAACAATATGTAAAAACCTCAATATCCAATCAGATATATGCAGTCATAAGCTAAACATCATTTAGACAAAAGAAGCCATCTGAATGTATATTTATGGTTAAAGTTAAAGCTCTGATAGGACTTCAAAGATATTTGCTTTGCCGATATTGATGCATCAGTCTTTTGGTAATTTATGCATTTGTTTTAGTTTTTCATGAGCGTCTGTTCTCTTTTCATCAATGTTCACATGCAAAGCCCACAGGGGCCCACCGCTCCTTATCCTGTGCCATCATCCTCATCTAATATACAGCATATGGTCCTGTAACTTCCCTCCCCATAAATGGAAACTCTAAGCAAGAATCATGTTGGCAACTGCCATAAGACGTATCATCTCTTACTCATTTACTGATTTCAAGATAGTTACGCTACATTGGTGTTATTATATCAATGCCCTCATCTTACGACTCCAAATGTCTGTTATATCTTTTGGATCTTCACTGCAGACACTGCCTCTACTTGCAAATGATGAAAATTATTCATCTGTTTCTCATCTGAGAGAGCAAATCTCTTTTTTGAGAATGCTTTTGGCAAAAGCTTAAAATACAATTTGTCCTTAATTTTCTAATTCTTGTTTTCATGTAAATATGTTTTCACTGACAGACAGTGCATGTGTAATGCATTAGTTAGATAAAGTGAACTGGGATTTAAAGAAATTTCTTTTTTAATTATATGATTTAATTATATTCTTATTTAAGTAATGACTAACATCAAAATAACATGAAGGCGTTTTAGTCGAATTAGTTGAATGAGCTCTTATACAAAAAACAACAATGAAGTTGGTGGAACAGTTTCCTTTCACTTGTTGACCTACTGTGGAGTGTTCTTGGACGGATTTCAATCAGACTGCATTACAGAACTAGAAGTTCTTTTAAATAAATAAACTCTCAAGCACATATCCTGAAATGAGCTCCAATAGCCAGTTACTGGGAACCACCTTAATGTCAGAAGCCAGAAGCATAATGGAGCAAGAATACAGAAGCCATCAGTCTGCCATGATGTAAGAACCCCACTCAGTGGTTTTTTGGGTTATTACTTCTGCAGTGTCTGTTTGATATTATAGACCTGACATATTTTAGTAGCCTTAAATAGCAGTGAACAATAGTATGCTAATTTAGAAAAGAAAAAATATCCTAAAAAGATGTAATGATCAAAATGTTTCTCATGACCTTAAAACCTTTTGATCTGATGATGCATAAATGTTTGAAATTCGTGTTCTATAAAAAAATATAACATGTTAATGTTTTTAATGACAAAACTACATTTTAAAAATGGCAAGAGTATATTTTTGCAAATTCTAGGCCAAGGATGACTACACTGATAACTTATAACAAGTTTTCATTTGTTTTCGATTTCTTTTTTGTCGAAAAACATAATTCCAATAATTAAATTGTGTAATTTTATAGTTTTCATAAGTGCAGTATTTATACTTAAAGCTACAGTATAAGCAATTTTGCATAGTATGGAATTATGCAGCAGGCTCTTTCTGATGTTGGTTAAGATATTTTGCTGCTCCTGTAAGATCATTTCCAAAACCAAAAAACGAATAATAGCCTTTTCATTTAAATAACATTATGACAATAAATGAATAAATGTCAGTAGAGGAACAGAAGAATATAACTTGCCCAACAGCTGCTTCTCATAGCAAGACATGTGCAAGACAATTAAAGTGAAAAATTAAGAGGCCAGCATATTTATAATGTGAAAAAACATTTTTGGAGATTATCATTGCTTATATCATAGAATTAAGAAATAACTACTTAATGTAAAAAGCTAGTAAAACATATACATAGCCAAAAAAGTTACCATTACATTAAAAGTTTTACAGTTTGGTGGGTAAGACTAAGTGTTTGTAGATTCTTAAAGCAGTGGGTATATGCAAGTTCCAGTAAACATTCTGAATGAGTTTAATTAAGAATGAAACATGATTTGCACTGTGTAAGGGCATGTAAAGGGCATGGCCAGGATTTTATCCCACTCACTAATGAAGGCAGGCTTGATACAGCCATGACAAGAATATAGGAAATATTAATCACTTTCAGAGTTTGTCATGATCTCATCAGGGATGGACCAGAAATACACCCTGGATACAGTATGCCAATCTGAGAGGTAAGGATCATTATTTTCGTTGTCTGGTTAAAACACTGTTTACTTTCTGTATGATGGATAATTTCATTAAAGACTATAAAGAATAAATTTGGTTCTGTTTGGCTCAGTAGTCCCTCTGGTGGGATTTATTGGTATCAGGTCTGTAAAACTGGCATTACTTAAAAAACCTTACATACACCCAAAAAAACACCACTTCAGTGAAAAACAAGTTCGCAAACATTCATTATTTTGTTTTGTTGTGGATCTTAAAATAAAAAATGGTATTAAAAACACACAATTAATTTTTTACACATCTCCAGTTAAGTAAAATCACTATAGTACGACAAGATAGAAAAATATTTATTTAATAAGGAATTGCGAGAGCTGCACACTTGTCATGTATATTTTGGGCTTTTTAACTTTTTGGTTAAGAATTGTGGGGCACCCCTAATGTAATATAATTAATTTCACAAAAAATAAATAAAGTCTTCGAATCGAGGAAAATGCTTTTCTGTCAGGTCAGGTCAGAACATACCTTGTTTTCTTTGAAATACTGAGAAAAATAGTAATGTACATCTTAAGTAATAATTTAATGTATTTGAGAAAACAAGCAGGCAAATAAAAATACAATCACAGTGGCGGGCTCCTTTCTGTATTTTTTTCACAGAATTAAAATGTTGCAGTTATTTACAGATATATATACTCCAAAAACAGACAATAACTGATGGGTCCTCTCTGGTACAACAACAGTGCAATAAATATATTTGTATTATAATATAAATATGAAATAGCAAATAATATGTACAGTAGTATAACTATAAGAATAACTATGGAGAACAGTCAAAAACGTAAGTCATAAATAAATTGCAGAACAACAATAAAATAAATACTAGAATAGTATCGTGAATAGTACCATAATATAATATCATAATATTAATAGATTGATAATAGTAATATGTAGGGCCTATATTGCATATATGTGTAATAATAATGTTACATTAGAACTAGTAGGTTGGCATACTCGATTTTGAGAGAAAAACTGCAGTATAAACGAATTATCTCGGTTACAGGCTATTTATTTTATAATAGAAAATATGACAAATGCTGAAACTATTTCTGAAAGAATTTAAAAACTTTCTGAAGTCTGGACTCACAGCTAAATAGCGCTATCGCTAGCTATTAATAGTCTGACTCCATACTGCCATAGTGTCAACAAAATGTTTTAATGACCAAATACAAACAAAAATAATTTTTTGGTATTACATGTGAAAGGTAATTTCCTGAAAACTGTTTTAAATTGTGCGGCGGCTTGCACAGCCCCAAGCAGCACACGAAACAGGCATTTTCTCCAGTCCTGTAATGAGAGTTATGGAAACGTTGACCTAGCTAAGATGGCGACGGCGTTGACGTACGATTCAGCTGCCAATGTCGCGTCTAGGTTTTATATATATGTCTATGCTTGGTTCAATGTGGCGGTGCAGCGTGTGACGACACTCGTCTCTAAGCTCTGATTGGTGAATGGAAATGTCAGTCATTTTCGCATTTCGTCAGTCATTTCTCGGAGGCTACAGCGCTCCGATTGGACTAGACGAAATACCTCCTCCTTAAATAATCCAATAACTTCCGCTGACGATTTTTGAATGTGAGGCGGTTGATTTCTTTGGATTTAAGGGCAAAGTTTGACGGTAAAAACAGTACATTTCATTTCTAACATTTAGAGACGTTTATTAAAAGCTATCGTCAAATTACAGCTTAAGATGGATCCTGCGTGGTCGAAACTCCTCATTGGGATTGCTGTCAATATAAGTCGTAGTGATGGTAAGATGATCGTTTGCTAAGAAGCTAATGTTTTACTTTTGCCTACTTAAGCACAGACTCATGCTACATGCTGAAATGCACAGCGGTTCAATGTGTTATAGCCTCAATAAAATGTTTGTCACAAACAAAGTTGCATAAAAAAAAATCAAAACAAAGAAAAAGCTTTTGTGTGTATATATGTATGTGTCATTGTATGTAGTTTCTTGTTCATAGCTTTAATTTAGATGGTGACTGAAACGGACAGTCTTGAGATTTTCTTTATTTCCTTTAAGTAAATGACGTCATTTAGCATTCTTATACACATCACCTAGTTGGCCTGGGTTGCTTATAAGATCAATTAAGATTTTTATGAATGTCACTCTTTCTGTCAACACAGGGAGAATACACAGTGCCACAGTGAAAACTGTCAATGTCACTAAAGCCTCGGTAAATGTGGAATGGTTTGAGAAAGGATTGACCAAAGGAAAAGAGGTTTGTGCTAAATTGACTTATTTAATTTCACGGAACGATGTTGGTGTTTATGGTATTGTATAAGAGATGTTGTCTAGGTTATCACTGTTATCAAGGTTAATATATTGTTCGTTCCATAGGTTGACCTGGATGAACTCAAGCAACTCAATTCTGACCTTATGCAACACCTTCAACCATGCCGTCAAGAAGAGCCCGAGTCCGTGTCTAACGCTGCACCTGTGACAAAAACGACAAAAGTGAGTTCTTTGTTTGTCCAAATATAATCATTTACATTTAGGCATTTAGCTGACACTTTTATCCAAAGCGACTTACAAATATTAGGAGACAAATCTTCTTAAGGATGGACTTGGCACTGTCATTTTGCAGTTTGTTAACACAGTGTGGTCAGAATCGAGACTACAAAAAGTGGTAGTGTAAAATTAGGCTAAGAAACTGAAAATCTAACTTCATGGTGGTCATGATGTTAACATGTTTGCTGTGATCAATCCACATACAAATGCTCAGTTTCATGTTTGTTTCAGAATGCCAGAGCATCCGAACTTCCTTCAAGGTCATCAAGAATACCTGCACCATCAGAAGGTAAATGCATTCTGCTTTGATCCCTGTACAAACAAAGGAATTACCAGTAGGTATGGCTGAAATTAAAGTTATAGGCATCATACAGTAATCTTATGGTGTGTCTCCCATTTGAAGCTGCTTCTCAGGACTGTCCATCTGAAGAGCCAGGTTTGCATGAAGTTCATGTTTTCTTCATGTCCTGATGCAATCACTCACTAATGGTTAAAGGATTAAAACGGACATGAGTGGTATCATTAGGGATAATCGGGGTGTCTCTTCTGTATTTCTCTCCTGTTAATTTGACCTCTTATAGCAGACTGTCTAGAGATGTCTCCGATGACTTTAACAAATGTTCTGATTGCTGAGATGGTGCAAATGTCCTCATAGTGATCAAAGCACTGTAAATGATTGGTTGTCACTAAAGGGTGAAATAAAGTAATGAGTGTTCTATATGATATCACATGTCCTACACATTTTGCATGGCTACATTTTTGGACTGTCTAAATTTTAAAAAGTAACTTGAAAAGCTTGTATAGATATGCATCAGTTACTGCTTGAATCTAAAAAATTCATTGAGAATATCCCTCTTTCAGCCTCTAGAAGGATGACCACACGTCAGACGTGTTTATTCCGTCAGCCTGCTCCTCCACCTGTGGTCTCAGTCACGACTGCAGAGGACCGTCTCTCTCAAGATCTTCCTTCATCTACAATCCCTAAACCTTCTGGTCAGCCTTTCACATCATGATATATAGTGATGTATTCAGAAGATTGTGTTGCAATGGCATAATAGTGATGTTGATGGATTGGCAGGCTACCAGAGGCGACTTGTTTCAAAGCCAGCATCTCCTCTACTACCAACCACTGAGGCTATATGTGAGAGTGAGGCTTCCAAATGTGCTCCCATGGGTCCACCAAGTATGTACGGTTTTGGATTTCTCAGACATTATGGATGTCATTTCCACATCATTATAAAGGTTATTAGTAGCGTTTGCAACATAGTTATGGTGTGACGTAAATTATAGCACATTTCATTTATTATTTTACGTTTTTACATTTTCATTTACACTGGGGGCCAAAAGTTTAGAATAGTGTACAGAATGTGCTGTTTCGCATGGAAGTTGATGCTTTAATTCACTGACGTGGCAGCTGATCACAATGTACTATCATGCACTGTCAAGACACTAATAACATGAACAAAATATTGCATACATAACTGCATATGTGTCATAACATAATTTGAGCATTTAATCCGTGTGATCTCTCTCTGATGTTAAAGATCATTACCAAAACTGATTTACTCAAATGTTAATCTTTTCGGCCATCGCATGTCTCAAGTCTCAGAGATGAACAAAGTGTCCAACAAACGCTTGTCTCTGGCAAAAATCCCTGAAACACAGAAGAGAGGAAAGGTACCACATATCACACTTATTGTTCTTAGACCCAATCACCCTGAAGTCTACATTTTCCCTACAATAGAACTAAACTGTTTTCCGTGTCTAATGTATTGCTAGTTTGGAGATGCATGTCGCCGTAACAAACAGTTCCATCAGATGATTGAGGAATACAGAGAGACTGTGGAGAAAGTGCCCATATCTTTGTCTGATCCGGTGAGTCAAAGAGCATATATGTCTGAAAATTCCAAGAAATCTACAAAAAAGTTGATTATGTTCTAATGCAAGATGCATCTGTTAGGTCAAAGCCCAAAGAATATGTGTCTGCGTTCGCAAACGGCCACTGAATAAGAAAGGTAGGCTCTTCAGTTGTTCCTTAATTGAATTGTATTGTTTCTTTGTGCATCTTATTTCACTGAGTGTTTGTGCTCAGAGCTAGCCAAGAAAGAGATTGATGTGGTCACCATCCCTGGTAATGGAGTCCTGCTGTTACACGAGCCCAAACAGAAGGTGGACCTGACCAAATACCTGGAAAATCAGAATTTTCGCTTCGATTACTCATTCGATGATGATGCCACCAATGATTTGGTTTACAGGTAGCTTAATTCATTGCAGTTCAATTTAGTATATAATCCTAATACTATTTATAGACCCTCATTTTTTAAAACCTTTAAATGACTCATTCTTCTGTGAACACAAAAGAAGAATATTTTGAGAAATAATGTTTTGTGTCCATACAATGGAGGTCAATGCGGGTCAATGTTGTTTGGTGTTTTAAAAATATCTTCTCTTGTGTTCTGCGAAAGAAAGTCAAACAGGGATAAATCGGGTAAATGAATAAGAGAATTTTTCTTTTCTTTAACAATTATATAGTAAAAAATTTGTGGAAGAATGATGCAAGCAATTGTTTAATATAATCTTTAATTTAATTAGATGGTTATGAATTGGACTTTTAGGTTTACGGCTAAACCTCTGGTTAAGACCATTTTTGAAGGTGGAATGGCAACGTGCTTTGCATACGGTCAGACAGGAAGCGGAAAGACCCATGTAAGTGATTTAATTTAAATTAATTATTAATTAAAAAAGTGAAATTCTGAGTTTTTCACACGAATACTTATTTACAGACAATGGGTGGAGACTTCTCTGGAAAGAATCAAAACAGTTCTAAAGGGATCTACGCCCTGGCAGGTGATTGTAACTATCAAATGTACTTTTACATAGTGGTCTGTTCTGTATTTACCTTGTTTGTTCATGTATGAATCTGTCTGCATACCTCACAGCGCAGGATGTATTTAGCCTCCTAAAGCAAAAGCGATATGCCGATATGGACCTGTGCCCATATGTGACTTTTTTTGAGATCTACAATGGCAAGGTTTGAACATGCACATGATGTTTTGCCAAACACCTGTCTGTTAGCTTTGGCTTTGTGTGTTCATGCTGATTTTATGCTGCTCTGATTTTAGATTTCTGTTGTAAGCATTGAGTACTAGCTCAAGCGTGATTGTAAACTGTGCCATTTGTGCAGGTGTTCGATTTGCTGAATAAGAAAGCAATGCTACGTGTTTTGGAGGATGATAAACAGCAGGTCAATGTCGTTGGCCTGCAGGAAGTGCCCGTGTCATCTGTTGATGATGTCATCAAAATGATTGAGCGGGGAAGTGCATGCAGGTATGCAAAAAGTAGTCTTACTTTTAGTATTTTGTTCCGTTATGTGCTTAAAACATAAACATAATTCAACTGGGTTTTGTAACTCTATTCCAGAACATCTGGTCAGACGTTTGCCAATGCCAGCTCTTCACGGTCACATGCGGTATTGCAAGTAATCCTGAGGCGGCGGAATTTCCTTCATGGGAAGTTTTCTCTGGTGGACCTTGCCGGGAATGAGCGCGGTACTGATGTCAGCAGTAACGATAGGCACACTATAGTAGAGACAGCAGAGATCAACCGCAGCCTGCTGGCTTTGAAGGTGCTGCTCATGTCTATATTTATTTAATAGAAAAATTTTGTTCTCAACCCCACAACATTGTAGGTATCAACATTTTTTATTTAGATTTATCCCAGTTTTAACTGGTTTGATATTGGTTTTAAACGCATTTTAATTGAGAAAATGGTCCTGTCTCAGAAGTAATGTCTAGACTTAATTTACAACACAATTGATAGACACAAATTTGTATCCAATTTGTTGACTTTTCCTACAAAAATGGCAATATACGATCTAGTAAATTTTGATCGTGTATTGTATGTATTTTCCCTGACTCCTCAGGAATGTATCCGGTCTTTGGGTCAGAACAGCGAGCACATCCCATTCAGGATGAGCAAACTCACCCAGGTGCTCCGGGATTCCTTCATTGGAGAAAACTCCAGGACCTGTATGGTAAGAAGTTACAATTTGACTGTGCCAATATTTATTTGTTTGTGTTTTTATTTTGTTTGCATTTAAATAAAACCTGTAATATTAATTACAGTAAAAATGTTTTTTGCCTATTTCAGATTGCAATGATCTCGCCAGGCATGACTTCCTGTGAATACACTTTGAACACGCTACGCTACGCAAACAGGTGCAAACAATTTTATCCTTTTCATCCTTCATTTTGATATGCTTTGATTTTGATATTGTCACATCTTATTTTGTTTTTTGCTGAGGAGACCCTCTGGTGGTTTGATTCGGTGTTACAGTCTGACTTTTGTGCTTCTGACAGGGTGAAAGAATTGAATGGAATGTCTAAGGGAGCTTCGGTGGAGAATGGTGCAAACCTAGAACTTTCTGAAGAGGAGGGAAGCTCCTCAGAGGAGGTGAGTGGATAACACATATGGGTAATTTCATGCAAATGTCAACCTTACATGAAAAAAATCATTTTACCAAAGGTTTTAACTACTGATACTACTGATAGCTCAGATGTCAGTATTTGTTTTAAGCATTTTGATGTTCATATGTATTTTGGAATGAGTCTGTCTTGGGGTGTCAAAAATATCTTAAGATAATGATCTTTATAGAAACATCCTTTAAAATGTATTTGTTTCAGGAGTCTGTTCTCCCAGCGTTTGAGGCCATATCTCAAGTGTCTGCGATGGAGGAGAGGTTTTATGAGGAACTGAAGGTCTGTAGTTTTTTGATGTAATGACATTTTGAAAAGATATATTTATGTACACACCTGATCTGTGTGGGAGATTTGTTTTAAACCTTGCTTTAATTCCTGAATGCATTGCTAAAGGCATACTGTCCTTTTAACACCTGCTTTACAAAAACTGTTCTGTTTATTTTCTATTAATCATCATGAGAGTTGTTACAGCAATGTTTCTATTACAGGGTTGCAATGAGGTTGTTGAATTTATGCAATATCCATCATTTGATATTGTGGCAAGTCTACCAGAGATTGATTCATTCATGAAAAAACTGCAAGGTATTTCATTTCAATCCAAACATTTGACTCATTTATGACTTAATAATGCAGTTGTTGTAATGTAAATGTAAAAGTATCAAATAGTTAAATTTACTTGTCATGAAATATAGGTGGACTAGAAGCACATGGTTATGTTTACCAATGAAAGATTTGCCTTCTGTGTCCTCTGAGGCTCTTGCTAAAGGTTGCATTCAAAGGATATATTTGTCATATTTGTATTGTGCTGCTTGCAGACATAAAACAGACATTATGACGTATATGTCCAATGATA
This sequence comes from Beaufortia kweichowensis, assembly GCA_019155185.1. Classification (NCBI taxonomy): domain Eukaryota; kingdom Metazoa; phylum Chordata; class Actinopteri; order Cypriniformes; family Gastromyzontidae; genus Beaufortia; species Beaufortia kweichowensis. The sequence goes on from CM032797.1 coordinate 17,167,353, forward strand.
TGACCTCGGGAGTCTTTTAAATGAGACGTAGCTAGTATTACCTTAACCCTCCCATACCCACTCAATTTTAAAGTTTTAAGAACTGTGTAGTTTATAAGGACCATTAGAACAGCCTGCCATTTCCTGCTGAGCATTGAAATTGTTTTTCTTTTCTCTGTTGTAGAATCTTACCAGGCTTTGAGATCAGCCATTGAAGCAGAACAGAGGGTCAGGATGTCACCCAAACTAAACTGAGATTCAGCTGAAAATGAAATCTGTAAAACAAACTAATAATGCAATTTCCACTAGGTTTAATAATCATATCTGATATCTGTCTAAAGTCATATTTGTGTTTGTCTGTGGATGTTTCGTAGTGTTACGTTTCTTTGTTTACTAAATAAAGGTTCCTTGGATCTTGTAAATCACATTTAGAGTTGTCCTGGTTTTTAAAGCCATCTTTATGAATCTCTTTATATTTCAGATATCAACCTTTGAACAGTTTTTTTTTTTATGTTGATGATGCCATGGTGCACAGTAAGAGGAGGTGGTATGGCTTTAAGAGTGCTTACTTGTACCACCCAACACTACCATCATCCCCATCAGTATTGACTTCCAAACCTTTACTATATTCAAACCAAAACCAGTGTACACACTTGCCCTGCAGGCACAAGCTCAATGGTCTAATAAACAGCTCACACCAAACATGTTTACCCCAAAGGATAAAAAATGGCCTGTGGGTGGCCCTACATCTCCATGTGAGGGCTCGAAGCTCAACTGCTTCCTCTAAGCTCTCTGGGTGGCATTTTTCCCAAACATGTATACATGTATTCACCAATGGAGTGATGTAAATTAAAAATTGTGTCTCCTTTAAATGGGTCTAACCTTCTTAGCATGTTTTAACATTCATGTTATTTGGGACTATTAGGAACTATAATTTATTTTCATTTTTCACAGACCGGGATTAGATTAAGTCAGTACTAGGCCTTAGTTAAATGAGGACATTTAAGCCGCTTATATAAATGTGCCTTAGAAAAACATTACTGTTGTGCATCTTGAGACAAAACAATGGCACGGATATATTTCAAGATATGTTGATGCAGTTGATTTCAGTTAAGACAGCTCAAATATGCATTTTAGTCTGGGGCTATAGGCTTAAGCCTTGTCTGTGAAACCGGGCCAGAGTTTTCTAAAATGTTTTAGTGATGGAAGTGTGGCGTTTATGTAGTATTTACATAGAGGGTGATGTATAGCCAGCTGCTTGATTTTGAAGAATGATCCCTGACAGAATGATCAGGACCCTGTTGCAAACGGAGACTATACATTATCCTGCTTATTAAACAGCTTGCTTAAACAGCTTGTTATATATATTATGCATTATTATATTATTAATTAGGCAAATTTTTAGCTCATATGTCATTAGTTTTGTGTGTTTTTATCAGAAGGGCTGTGTAAAAAATTATAATATGGTCTATACTAAAGTATTGTGGTTCTGTTATTATAAATGATTAGCCAACATTCTCTCTGTAACAACATTTTAGAATAAATGCACATGTACAGACCTGCATCTTTTAATTCAATTGTCTACTGTTTTAAGGAAAACTTTTAAGCTAACTTTTGCAGGGATTTATATTTATCAAACATGTTTGATGTGAGCTGAGTCGTGTATCTGTTGGACATGAGCCTGCTTGACTTTCCTCTTTGGATTCCAGCTGTCAACATTAATATTTTCTCGGCGTGGAGAAAATGCTTGACGTGCCGTAGCCGTTGCTCAGTTCCCATCACCTCCACAGACTAAATAAGGAGACAAACCACCCAGCAAGCCCATTGGAGGACCACCTCTGTTCTTTTTTCCTCCTACAATAAGATATACATGATGCTACAGTTACTTTAAGTATATTGTGCAAATACTAAAATTTACACACGTATATTGCTGGACTGTTTTTAGTCTTGCAACATTAGGGAACATAAATGGTAAGTAAATGGTATTTGACTAAAACGTTACAATGTCAATTATTAAACCCACAAAGTACGAACAAATTATGAAACTGGTATGCTGTGTGTTAGTTAGAATGGCCTAATTTATTCCCTTTATTGAAACTAGTGATATACTCTCTGTTCTTATTACGTCTTATTTGATAAGCTCTGGCAGATGTCTGGAGATGAGCACATTATGCACACAATTAAGTGATTTGATTAGTTTTATAGGAACCATGCAAAGCAATAAATGATTTGATGACTTGCATTAAAATATTAATTAAGCAGATTTGGTCGTCATAATTTAAGATGGCATAATGATAAAAATTTATAAAAATAGCACATTAGGCTGTGCAAACAGAAGCAATTTTCTTTCTTTTAATCCTTGACATGAAGTTAGATTTTGAAATGCTTTAATATGGCCGTATCTTATTTTTGAGATTTTGTTGAACTGCAGATGCAGGCAGAAACAGGCAGATCCCTTCGCTTTAGGATTTGCTTATGGTTGGCTGAGGAGGCCATCTGGTGGATTGATTAGGTGTTACAGTTTGATTCGTGTGCTGATAGAGTTTAGTGCAAACTCTTCAAAGAAGGGAAAAGGTTAAGTTATGGTCATTATATGTAAATCCAAATATCTTTCTATATTCAAAATTAAAATCTGTTTCAATAAATGACATATTGTAAAACCATAGTGGGATCTGTTATACTTCATCATATGCATTTGGAATTCATGTACTTGTGTTTCAGAAGTCTGTTCTCCCAGCATTCTGCCAGTTCTTTTTGTAGTCCTGTTCCAAGTTCAGTTTTATCTTGTTAACCTTGATTACTCGATGTATAAATATATCCCTGTGTTTTCCATTGTTCTCTGCTATTTTGGCATTTGCTGTGTTCATGTGTTTTCTTGCTTGTTGTTCCTGGTTCATCGTTTATGGAATGTCTTACTATTTTGGACTTACTAAACATTTAGTCTTGCACTTAGATCCGTTCTTCTCATCTAAATGTTTGTACATTATTTTAATATCTTAATAATTTAACTTTATTTTAATAATCATTTTGCTACCTACCAAAACTCATATTTGTTTTTGTTTGTGTGAAAGTTTTAATTTTCTTTATGTTAAGTTTAATTTTCATGTTGATGATGCCAAAGTGCACAGTAAAATAAGGTGGTATGGGCTAGAAGCACTGCCTTATACCCTCCACCCTTCCTATCATCCCCAAATGTACCCAACAGCCTTGACCTCCAAACCCTCACTATATACAAGCCACAAGCAGTGTATACACTTGCCCTCCAAGCAGAAGCTGACACATAACAAATCAAAGGTCTAATAAACAGCTCACATTGAACAGTTTACCCCAAAGGATGAAAATAAACAAAATCGTCTTGCGAGTGGGTGGCCCCACATCTCCATGTGAGGCCCAGAAGCTCAACTACTTCCTCTAAGCTCTCTGGGTGGCATTTCCCAACCAACCCCCACCCACCCAATTTGAAAAGCACATAGCAGTGGTACATGTATTCACCAAATTAGTGCAGTATAACTTAAATTGTCTCTGAGCACTATAATAAGATGTTAAAAATCTGTAAATGCATCGTTTGTCACTTTGTATTAAAGCATTTGTTAAATCCTATATGTAATGTCATTTTACAAACTTTGTTTTCTGTTCATTTTGGCCCTATAATGCTCAAATATTTCAGCATATAGTTGATAAACAAAGTGTGTATTTCACGGTAGCCTTTTTAATATGCATGCTGCTACGCATGTTCTAATGCCAAATGTTATAAATGTACATTAAAATACCTTATGTTCATGTACCAGTGAACAGTTAAGTTAAGTAAAGTAAATCTAATTGAATCCTTTAGTTTTTATGATGATATAACTCTACACAATTAGTCAGCATAAATGTTTATCTTCATCTGTAATGAAGTTACAAAATAGCTGCAATGGACTTCCTACAAACCTGCACCTTTTAATTCAGTTGTCTACAGTTTTAAGGAAGACTCTAAAGCTAAATGAACATTTGCAGGGATTTTTGTGAGTCTTGTATCAATTGGACACGAGTCTGTTTGACTCTCCTCTCTGGATTCCAGCTATCCACATGAATATTTTCTCGGCGTGGAGAAAATTGGCAGTGGCCGTTGCTCAGTTCACATCACCTCCACAGACTAAATAAACAGACAAGCCACCCAGCAAGCCCATTGGAGGAGCATGCAGAACAACCTCTGGGTTTCTTTGCCTCCTAAACTCTTTCTTTTCTATGGCCTCGCTCTTATATGGCCTTTTAAATTTGTTCTGATGCTTGGAGAAGAACTGCATGCCAAGTTTTTTATTTATTTCACTGTTTTATAAATTGCTTCTGGCAACACACTGATGATAAGTTCATGTCTCTCAAAATGTTTTCCCTTTATGCAAATACTCCCAATGTGCATATTATAACTGTACAGGTGCCAAAATGAAAAAAAAAACAAGTTAAAAATTGTATAAAGGATTTTTAAAGCCATAACAGACTCTTCTTTCAACTTCAGTTTTCTTTTCATAATCTGAATCCTGAATCTGCCATCGACCCACGGATTCATTGACATTTTACGCACCGAAATATCGTCAGCTCCCAAAACGGGTATATTACAGAAACAAAGATTAGCAAACTGTAAAAATTGTGTCTTTAAATAGTTATTAACCTGTATTATTCTGAATTCACGAAAAGTTTTCATAGAAAAGTAAAGGTGGATTTCCTGACCTGAACATTGCGGTCCTTTCCAGTCAAGTACATCTTCCGGTTGCCATGATCAATCTGGTTTTAACCGCAAAAGTGCTGTTTAAAATTTAAATTAAAATAAATTAAAGCTTAAATGCATGTACATTGACTTTACTGTAAACATTGTGTGCTGAATATTTTATTTTCTATAAATTATTACGTCTATGTTTTTAACTGGTTTGTAAAGGCACATCTCTGACAGAGAGAGGTGGCTGATTATAGCCTTTCCAAAATATATACAGGTGAGACTTGTCCTGATTAAAAAAAAATAATAAACGATAAAGATTTTTATATGTCGCTTACTCTGCCCTCAGTGAACATAAACATTGCAAATAACGCCGTTACATGAATATATCTTAAAAACTAAACCTGGTCGAGGAATATGCTGCAATCGGGTTATTTTAGGTGTAGAAAGCCACTCATTAATGAAGCCGTTTAGAGATCAGTGGCTGACATTGTGCTACCAATAGAGGGCAGTCAAACTGTGCAGAAAGACCATTTAATAGTGTGACGTAAAAGATTAAAAATCTAATGTCTTGGAGTTGAAATATCGTTGGGAAATTAATCTGCAAAGTATGTTTACAAATTAGAAAAATCAACTCTTGGAAGTTCCCGGCATAATATTGGGTGTAGTTTTTAGAGTCAGGCACATTGGCGCTTGCCTATTTTTTATGCAGTTTGGCATTGCTTGGCATGATCATTGGCACCAAACACTGGGTGCCTGATATTAATGTACTCACAGAGGTGCTTTACTATTTGATTTTGTGCATGAATGCTCTACTGTTGTTTGAAGGGATTGTTAAGTATTTCTAATGGTAATGTCCCAGCAATGTTCTCCATGAGATTGTTTCCAACATCATTTAAGATAATTTTGCTATTCTTTTCAAAGGGGGAATGATCAGCTGTGTCTGTGTGGTGTTCGGCATGACAAGGTACAGACACTGGCGGCAGGCACTGTCTTCGGGGCTGCGGTGAGTCTGGTTTTCCCCAGCTGGGTATACTTGTTAATGCTTCCATTTCTGTGTGGCTAGAGGACAGGGTGCCCGTCAACACAGGTGTGCAAACCACAGTGGCTAACAAAGAGGTTGTATTATTAAAACTCATGCACACATTCTTCTCTACTGTATGGTATATTTAGCATTTTGTCATTCCAAACTGTATAAGTGTACAAGCCCTGCACATTAGAAATGAGAAGAACTTACATAATAACGTAACTGCCATGTGGTAAAACATATGAATGTTAATATTTCTCATAATATATTAAATTACGAAAATAGTAGTAGTACGAAAATAGTACTTGGATGAAGGTAAAAGTATATGAAATGCCACTTAAAGTGTTTCACTTTATTAGTTTACAAATACTTTATAGTGTGAATATTTATCTAGTTAAATATAACTATATAAGTGAAATTTTAGTACACAATATTTACTAAACTGCAAGACTTTGCAGTTGACTTGCAGGTTCTAGTCTTTAATAGTAACAGCGCCATCTAGTGATAAAATACCCTAATAGGTCATTCATATGCTTCTAAGTTGTTGCACTTGATAACACTGCAAGAACATTACAACAACATTACCTATTTTAGATTCATAAACAGCAGCACTTTCTGTCTTATTGTACCAAAGGGGACATAATACCCATAAAAGAACATTGCAATCTTGCACTAATATTACTAAACCTGGTCTAATACTAACATTCAGGCTGTTACTCATTTTGTTTACCGCTTGGGGTAAAAACCTGTTTTTGAATCAAGTTGTTTATTTTCTGGTCTTACAAACTTGCTTGGCCTTGAGTCAGGCTTTAAGCAGCTACAAAGAGCAGCTGTGTCAGAGTACAAGTGTTTTATCAAAACTGTCTGTCTTACTTTTAGAGTTAGCAAGCACAAGATCTCTTCACATCTGTAGTTTACATGTTTTTGTTATATTAAGCTTACAAGCATCACACATAATCAATAAAAATGCAGCCCACCAAAACAGCACAATTGTAACATGCACTGCTAAACTTATCGCATTACATTTCTTTGGATCATCTTTGCTACCCACAAGGCCACTAATATGTCAGCGCTGTGAACGCAGTTCGGAAAAGTTCGACGGATGCCATATATGGACAAACATTTAAACCCAGAGCACCCGAGGACACATATGGCGCAGTTTTTTGCGCTACACATGTTGTGCTGGCCACATAAAATGGCTCTGCCAGTCTCCTCACTACGTTTATTACGCTTTACTACCTCTCATGTGTGCTTAATTATTTTCTGACAGTCTTTTAACCGGAGCGCCATGCAGCACACAGCAACTTTATAAATATTGCCTCTCTACTATTTTCAACCTAGACAGTTCTGCCTTGTGAATTGCAAGACTAAAGGGCCCAGAGAGCAGCCTAGAGAGATTTACATCCCCAAATAGAGCCCCCTGACGCACAAAATGCAACTCCAACATGGCTGGCATTCAAACTGTTATTGTTTTAACCAAACAAACCACTTCTAAACACTGGGTTTGCATTACAAGTTCATATTTAGGCCCTTCTGTAAACATCATTGGGCAGAATGAATCAATTAAAAGAGCATTACGTTAGTTCCTGTTTATTTAAAACATGTTTACACTGCAGGGGCCTGCCTGAAAATTCATATTGTTCCTGCGCTGGATCAGGACCTAGAAATTGCAAACACATTTGTTAGTTTGAAGCTATTTTTGTAAATATTGATCTGTGCTCTGTATAATGAGGTCAGTGAACTAATGAGGATAAGTTAATGGATAAACAAGACGTATAGAGAGAAGAGTTGGGATATTTTAGTATATACAAGTCTTTAGTTTAGATTTTGTACTGAAAATATAATATAAAATAATACTGTCGTATTCTTTACAGTCAAGCCTTTAAATAAAGTTATCATCACCACTTCTTGTTTCCAGCTACATCAACGCTCCTAAAACCATAATAATAGCTGAAGGAGATAAACTGTGAATAGAAGTGTAATCTTTTTACCCATTTTCAGTCATGCTGAGAATGAGAGACCCGTGCCAGTCACCATAAATGTAAAGTACACACACACACACTTCTAATTAATCAGTCCTATTGAATTCAAGCAACAATTGAGCGCTCATCCTCTGGCCACCCAAGCAGCACAGCGGATCATGTGTTCCTTCTTTTGTTCTCACCCAATTTTTTCCCTCCCCCTCTTTCGCCTGCCCCATATAGACACCGCTTTGCTCCGATTGTCGCCGTCCAAACGCAGCTATCTGTTGTTAAACGTGTCAGCTGTTATCTCACCCGTATATTACAGACTATTTAAGGGGGAAAGATCTTTTAGTTGGTGCCAGCTGCTGCTCCCGTTGCTCTCTCTGTACAGTTATGTTTGCACACACACACACACACGAGACTGCGTTCCTGCTCCATGCTAATCTCAGTCTCTATCTGCTCTGATAAAGTTTATAGAATTGGGTGGGAGGGAGAGTCAGACCCCCCATCTTGTATCACACAGTGCCAGTGCCGTTTGGCTTCTGCGGCTCATGAAACACAGCCAAAGCCAGACATGAATGAGAGACAGCCCTATCACTCCTACGATCAGCTCGCTCCCCCTCGCTGTGTCTCGTTTCCTCCATCTGAACATGTTCGATACGTCACAGAGCTCCTCAGGAAGATGTAGCTAAACTACGTCAGCTGTTCTAATCTCATTACTGCCCAGCGGAAACCGGTGAAAGCTTGGGACCGCCAGTGAAGAAATATTTAGTGTATCTTGAGAAACTTGTTTGAAAGAGTGTATAGGAATATTTTTGTAATACTTTTTGTTGTCATAAGCGATCAACTTTTTTTTTACTATTTTATTAATAAAAAAAGTGATTATAACTTGTGTCATTTCAAACCTCTCTATGACTTTCTTTTTTCTGCAGAACACACAAAAAATAATTTGAAGAATGTTGGTAAACAAACAACACTGACCCAATTGATTTCCATTGTATGAACACAAAACCACTAACACATTTCTCAAAATATCTTCTTTTTTATATCTTTTAATATCTCCAGTTTTTGAGCAACATGAGAATGAATAAATAAGGATAGAATTTTTATTTTGGTGTGAACTATCCCTATAACCAAATTATAAGGCTTGTCACATCAGATATATACACATCAGTGGGGTATACAAAATGTGATACAAAAGGTGTGTTTTAATTGATTTAGTAATGAGTAGGTCATGAGATGCGATGTGATTAAAGGCATATTGCAGTCAGTATTGTTAATATTGACCACATCTTTGCCATGTTGTCAACAAAGCTCACTTGCACCTTTAATAAGGAACCAGTTATCACTTGGACTATCATATACTGCGGTTCTTCCACAAACGTTTGTATTAGTCTAGTTTTACACCAGCAATTTTGACAAAGCAACACTTTTCACATGTTCCTCTTTGAGAATCTAAAACTTTTGACATGTGCCCTACAGCCTCAGTTTTTTCTCTCTGACTACACGGGGCAAAGCCTCTGACATGCTCTGTCTCTTTCAGTACTAAGGGGCCTCAACGGTTACTTCAAAAGGTAGAAGTGTATCAGATTCAGACAGGCCTGAGGTAGCTGACAGATGAGCCCGTGTTGTGGGAAGCAGAGGAATTTACAGCACACGCCTTTCATCTCCATAGGTGGGCTTATTGTAGTGAAGACACTAGCCTGGGGAGTCACAACAATAAAACAGGAAGTGTAGAGCTGATACATCTAAACTGCCTTCCCTCCTCTCACCTAATCACCTCACACTCCTACATACAAAGAGTATTTTGGCAGTCAGCGTGGTGTGACTTTTAGCCCGAATCACTGCTTTTCTTTGTTTAGTGACAACATTGCATTTGTGTAATGTATATAAACATCATCAACATGTAACAATTTTTGAAAAAGCACACAAGAGTCTAAAATTGTTTTTTTTTTTTACATTTATTTTGTTAGTTGAATTCCTATAAAGGGTGAAGGAAATGATGGTCACAAAAGGTTTTTTCTTTTTTCCTCAAACAAAGTTTTCTGAAGTCACAGTGTTTTAGACAACAACAATAACAGAAACTCTTGAAATCTTTACATGACGAAGGAAAGGCAAAGAGTCTACACAAGGTGGACAACTGTAGCCACCCCTTTCCTTCATTATTTCCAACAGCAATATGAAGATCTCAAAGCCCACTCCACCCAATCTCCCCACCCCCAAAACAAATCTCAGAAACAAATAGATATAATTTTATATTTATATTTAATATATATTTACTCTTTAAAAATATAACTTCAGTCTAGCGACTAACATCTGTACAAACTACAAAAATAAAAATTTAATATAAATAATTTATATGGCATGACATACATTTGAAACAAAATGCCTATGCAGGACCCCCATCCCCTACCCTTGTCTCCTGTCTGTCCGTGCCACTCCTGTCTTTAACCTGTACATGTGCTTTAGATTGCTTATTATGTGTTGTCTTCCAGATACAGTAGCTAATTATTATGTTGTCATTAAGACATTTGTTAAATATAGAGATAGAAAGAAATAGTGTGAGAGAAGCTGCCATTTAAATTAACACTTTTCCCTGCATTTAATCTGGCAGTGATGTGACCAATACTGAATGAGTGAGCTTTCTGCTGAAATACTGCCTGAAATTGGACCCAAGAAAGAGAACTGAACCTAAGACACAATACTGAAAAGACTAGCACCAAAGCTATTTATCTGTCCCTACACTGGCCTTGTGGGAGAAGCCCAGAGGGCAACTACCTGGTAAACGACTGTGCAGGACTGTTGCTATGTACGAAGCAGCCAACAAGATAGAAAAAGAGAAAACAAAATAAAAATCTCCTTTTGCGGTAAAAGAAAATTCCCTTTCTGAATGATATTTGGGTAAACAACACGTTTGCCTGCTATATCCCACATTTACTGGAACATATACATATAGGGACAAATTGAAGCTTACTCAAAGTATGGCTGAAATAACCATAAAAAAACAAAAGGGTCATGTAACCACCTTTCAAGTATGTAAATAGACTGCAAACGACTACATAATGAAATAATGTAACATAAAACATCAGAACCATAGTCCTGCTGTTCACTGCATACTGTACTAGACATATAGAGCATTTCACACTAACAAGAAGATCATAAATGAACAATGACACTGCCATTCCTTAACAATATAGTATCTTCATAAAGAACCTAGTTTAACTTACTTGACAAATTAATTTTGTAAGACTGAAAGTTAAGAAGGCACAATGGTTGCTGTCAGAAAAAAGTAAAATAAATAAAGGAAAAACACTGAAAGTATTAACAGAAGAAAAACTGCTATCTATGGAGAGGTTTAGGTTTTGTACAGTGCAATCAAAGATAAGTCAACAACTTTAATCAATACAGATAAGCTTCCTACTGGCTGCAGTTTAAGAACTTGTTAATATAAGTTAAATCTTGGCTTAAGTTGGGGAAAGGGGTACTGCATATTTCAAGACATGTCATCTTAAATTTGAAGTGTAGCAGCAAAAAAAGAAAAAAGGAACACTGACCTTGCATTTCAATAACCTAATATTATTTAACTTTTTACATATAGCACATTTCAGAATCTATACAAAGGAGAGAACATGCCCTCCAAATCCTCTTATACACAAGTGAATACACAAGTTATACAGCACAATTTAAAATATTTCCCTCTTTTTAGTATTAAAATATATATATTTATAAATGTCTAAGCAGACCTTTTTAATAATTTTAAAATAAATCCTCTTGTCTGTGTGAGGTCTATGTACAGTTTAAAGAGACGAAAGACATCGGGCTGGGACTTCCCAAGACAGCCAGAGATTCCAGACAAAGGGATGTAGGGGCTGGGAGCAGTCTAGCAATCTTTGGCTGCTTGCATCCATGCACCACCTGTAACAGATGCAAAAAATAAAACATGGTTACAACCAGTTCAAAAAACAATCATCTGGATATGTGGTTTGGGTGTGGAAGTTACAAGAAGAGAGCTCTTACCTAGCGCCTGGTTAGCTTGACGTTGGCTTTTCTCTGTGGATTCCAAATCGTGAAGTTCCAAAGAGTCTGTCTTATAATTTGAAGCTTTTCCAAATGTTTGAGAAGTCCTCTTAGAGTCTTTATAAGAGTCTGACTCGTTATCCTCAAACCCTTCGTGCATGTAACCCTGATATGACCCCGGCAAACTGGGGTGGACTGCCACTGTCACGGAGGCTGTGGCTGTAACCATGGTAATAGCATTGTTAGGCCGCTGCAATGCCCCAGGGCCACTGGCTGGGGCTGTAGTCCTGTTTTGCTGCTGCCTTCTGCCTGGTTGTGGCCCCGGGCCACACTGAGTAGTCCTGTGAGAACTGTGGGTCCTGTCACTTGGTAAATGTTGCCGCTTTGACCCTTGATACTCGTGTTTGTTATCCCATCGTGTGATTTGTGAACTGACCGAGTTGACAGCATTCTGGGTAGACTCACTTATCTGTCCGTTAGTGCTGTTTTCGTTGAAAGGTTTCACCACCTTGGAGATAAGAACAAGTTCAAAAATACTATAAAAGTGCTCAATGGAAACAAGCGGTTCAGTTCAAATCAGTACCATTCTTTTTCTTAAAGCTCAACTTACCGTAAGCTTAGGGAAGCTGGGATTTTTGCTGGCTTCCAGTAGAATATGGGAGGTGGGAGGTTGAGCTGGGGGCGTGATGTATGTGCTCCTGTCACAGTACTTGTATTCCTCCTCACCAATGCCAGAGGTGGTGGTGGTTTCAGAATAATACTCTGAATCGGAGGTCTCAGAGAACGCCTGCCGCGGTCCCTTCGGGATGTGCCCAGCATAGTAGCCATGGTGGTTCATAGGTGGAGGCATGGGCTCAGGGGAAGGACTTTGCAGTTGATTGCCATTATTAGCAGGCACAACTTCTGCTGGGGGGCCCATGAGTGACAGCAGTACTGGAAGTAGCACCAAACCATTCAGAATCCCCAACAATGTTAGTATGGCCAGCACTGCAAAGAAGTATCTGCAAGAGAAAGCACAAATAAAGAGAATATTAAAGCTAAAACCATCCACCCAACATGCAAAACATGAATAAACATCACGCAGGAGCAAGGTGAGATACACGAGCTATTGCAAGTGCTCATAGGATGCTGTGTCTCTTTTTATTCATCTTTGCCCTTTCTTACGTCTGGCGACCTGACAAAACTGGAGAGAAATTCCTGGGTTCCATCTTCGGAGCAAGCGCTCACTCTCTACTCTCTCTCTCTCTCTGGGAGCCCTCATCTATCACCACTGCCCTGCCACTTCCTGAGAAGATGTGTTTACATTAGCTAGCAGATTCTATGCGTCAGAAACACACTGCCCGTTGCACTCTTTCTCACTCTCCCTTTGCTTTCTTTTCTCTCTCTGGCCCAAAAGCTGCCACTGCTGTTAATGTAATTTTCCCCTCCGCAACTTAATACCCCCTCTCATTGAGATCGTATTTCTCCTTTGGCCAGGGTGCGCCACCTCTATGTTTACGCTGGGCAGGCCAAGCCAGACCTTTGCTTTCTATCTCTTTCTTTTTCCATCACTCTCTCCCTCCTCCTTGCCTCCAACAGCCATGTTGGCTCAAGAGCTAATCACGCAACACTAGCAATGAGATCTGTTGAAAGGCATTTCTTTCACATGTGTAACAGACTTCTCTGTGCAGAGCCAGTAAAACTGACCCTAGAGTCTATCAACAACAGTTTCAACAAGTACTCTGTGTGCATAAGATATTTGTGCTGACAAAAATCTCTCATGTCGACCTAAGCTGGCCTGACTAAGACTAATACTAAGACTAGCTGCTCTGTTGAAAATCTTTGGACAACACCATTTCTCAGTGGAGGTGACTAAAGTAGGAACCTCAATGCAGTGCTGAAACTTAGCAGGAAACACCACCCTCCGCTGCCAAAGCCAAGAATATGGAGGTCTGGTTGGCACTGACACTAGGAGCTCTGGTGGAGCAATGTGAAGCATTGCAGAGATGCTAAAGACTTGAAGTGGCATCAAAAATGTGTACTTGAACAGAGAAGCCAAAGGAAAGGGTGGTGAATGAGGTTCTGCAGGCTCTAACTCTAAAAACTCTACAGTAGTTGTGCCCTGGCTGTTGTGGTAACATGTAGAGCTCGCTAATTGGCTGCAGGGCTGCGAGGGTGTCTGCGTCTCTGTGCTTCGGTTTAGAGCACTGAGGAAGGGCTCTGATTCACCACAAGAAAGAGAGAGCATGAGAAAATTAGAGAGCACTTCAGTGAAATGGTTATGCCAAAAAGAGACAATTCAGCTGTTTTAGCTGTGGTTCAGACTTCTGGAGGTAAGAAAAAGAGAAACAAATTCTGGAAAAAAGTCTGGTATGTTCTCCTAACCTCCCACCCTCTGACCATTTTTGCTTCTGTCACATCTACAACAACCTTGGGTTTCAGAAAGAAAGCGGAGGGAAAAAGTTCATCTTTGGCATATCTGCTTGGAGCATTCTGGGCGTACAGTGGAAACTGCCGTCCATTGACCCGTCTCCTTCAATGAGGCCATGTGTTTACTTTGGCTGTCTGAGAACCGTCAAGCAAATGAATCAAAAAACCCCATTAAAAAGATTACAGGTCTGACGGTCATCGCACCACTGAACCTCCATTTTACATCTATTTTAGTTGTGTCTCTATCAATTCTCCCTGAGGAGCTGGGCCTGCACTGTATCACCATACCTCTGGTTTAAAAAAGACTGTAATTACCTATTTCAGTCATTATGTATAGTCAGGGAGAGGTAATACTTAACATGACCTCTAAAACCTAAATTTCCAAGGTGGCCTGTTGGGGTCTGTGTGTAAAATGCAACACTACCAGAGGCTCTGGTCAGAATTATATGCCACTTTTAGACCAGAGGCTGAGGCAAGCAAGCCTCCTTTCATTTCTCCACCCCTTCCTCCCTCATCTCTCATGTCTGCCTCATTAACATAGATGAATCAGACAGCTTGAGTGTGAACCATTTTTTTCACTCAGCTTATTGAAATTTTCCATGCCGATGCCAGAAAACAGTTAGACAACTCACACAGTGTAAGTGACACTTTGATTGGAGTGCGAAAAACCCACAATCATGCTTTCAACACAATGTTCAGTGAAAACATGAGGGCTGTTTGAGAATGAAAAAACAGACAAATCAGCCAACCATCTCTGGCTGCACTTACATCCACCTTTTGTTAGTTAAAGGCACTCATTTTGTCTGACGGTCCTGTATACATGAAAAGATTGGAAAAAAGGCGCTTGTTTATTTTACTAAGTCAACATTCCGAAAGTGGAGCGTGATTTATTTAAGGAGTAAAAAAAGAAAAAAGACCAAACCATCCATGGGCCCCACTTGGGTTAGACCTCCAGAGTAGACCTAGTGTTAGGAATTCTGTTGTTTATATAAACTGTAATCTTTTCCATTCCGAGTCAGGGGTTGGAAGGGGTGGCTTGTTCTGAGAGGGGCCGCTGAGCTTGTTCTCCTGTTTATTCAGTGTCCCACAGCCAAGAGATGTTTACAGCAATGTATTTATGCTACTCCCCAGCTAGAGGGCCAGGCCTCTCTCTCTTTTTCTCTACATCTAAACAGGACCTCCCACTGTGAATGCCCCAGTGCTGGCACACCACTTTCACCAAATGGTTCACTCCAATGCCCAACCCCCAATCCAGCTTTACCACTAAGCAATCTGGTTCAACACCCCCTGCAGTTTCCTGAACACCCAAACCATGCTGCTTTTCCTTATATTGACCATCTTTCATTCAAAAAGAGGAAGCTCTCATTTAATTTTCAGAAAACAAATAAATTAAAAGACTATCTTGGGCACAGTTTTTAACATCTAACATCTTGCAAACATGCATTTTTTATGTCATGGGTCTGTTTGAGGCGGCTCTCAAGGTTGTGGTTTGCTTCCAGCAGAGCCCAGATCCAACTGAAAAACACTGTTATTTCCTTCCTGGGAAGCAAACATTAAACCAGACAAAAAAGCCCAAATGTAGTGGCTGGAGGGAAATGGTAACTTCTGGCTGTTGTGTGTCCTGACCTATTGAAACCAAGGATGGGCAGAGTGAACTCTCTATTCATGTGGTGCCCAGTTTAAGTGCAGAAGCTCTGAATCAAATGATTGGACAGTTGATATCCTCCCCACAAATGGGAGGGTAATGCTGTGAGTGTGTGCATGTATGAGTCACTGCTCAGTGGGTTGTATATTTACATGTTTACAAGCAGCTGCTGCACTCCCTTGATGTTTCCTCCATTTGTTACGCGTTTAAGCGACTCAGAGGATGTTTGTGAGAGTGCCGTGGTGGTCTAAGGGGAGTTAATATCCAGACTGACAGCACCAGGTGATGAGGGAGAGGTGGAAGGCAAACATTACCACCTGTACTCCAGAGCCACATGGACAATTGTGTCTTGCTGCCTAAGATCTAGACCTTTTTTAAAGCCAGCACATGTGCCAACTGCAGAGACCGCGTGGAGAAGTGTCAATCACTCACCTCATGATAAAGTCAAATTCTGAGCCAGCAAGCATAAGCACTCCCAGCAGAGTGGAGATGGCGCCGTCAATCACAGGAGCAAACATATGCTCCATTGCCACAGCTGAACGAGTGTTCCTGTCCCCAATGGCAGTCAGAAAACCCTAAACAGTGAAAAAAGAGTGTGGTCAATGCTCAATATATACTCAGTGTCATTGGTAGAAATATTGATAAAGTGTTTTTTCTAAAGGGTCTTACCAGTGCAATGTGTACAGTAAATTCCACTCCAATACCCACAGAAGCAATGAGGATGACCACAGGAATGGCGCTTAGCTTGATACCAATCAGTCCCATGATACCAAAAAGTTCCACTGTCATCATGGCCAAAATAAAAACCTGAAAGGTAAAAGGAAAGATTAGCATGTTAGCTAAGCTCTCAAACATAAATGAGGAAAAGGTCCATTCTTTGACTTCAAAACAAACTAAATTTGTGGAAATAAGTGAATCACAATGCAGAAATGGGCCTCTTTGGGCCAGCATCGTCCACTTTTCACCTTCATCTGCCCCAAGTATCAGATTGCATCATGGACCATGTCCTGTCCGCTCCCCATGTCTTCTCAGTTTCAGAGCAAGGGAAATGACTGACACTACATGATAGAGAGCATAAGGACCTCCTGTCTGCTATCATGTTCCTGGTACTATTTAGTGTTTTTCTACTCATAAAAAAAGTGATTTTTGATACAATAAAGAGAGCACTTGCTTAGTCTTTGCCCTGAAAACCTTTGATGTTGGCAGGGGTCCCAATTTGGTCACGCTTAAATTGGAGATGGTAAAACCCATTTAACTGCAGCCACATATAGCCAGTGAAACTGAAGAGGACAGAGCCGGTTTTGGGGCGATAAAGTGAGTGCATGTGTGAGAATAACACAGATCTGCTTTATCAAAGTAAAGGGTATTAGCACTTAAACAGAGTTCAAAACCTGAAATACACCCAAAATACATCTTAAATATCTTAACTGCTTCATATTGCACACCAAACACAGCACTCAACCAGCCTGTGTGAAACCCTGGACCTTCAAATCATTAAACTAACCCATCAACCCTATCCCCCACTATACTCAGTCCCTGATGGATGGATTTAGCAGGCCAAGGTCGCGACTAGGCAAATCCGTCCTATCCCGAATTTCTGGACAAAGGCAGTTGGAGGTAAAAGCCTTCAGGAGAGCTTTGCATTTCTTCTTTAGAAAGCCTTGCAGCACCCATTTAAATGACAAAAGAAGTGAGGGAAGAGTGTGTATGTGTGTGACTGTGTATGTGTGTATATGTGTGTATGCGAGCAGCACCCTCTAGACAACCCGCCAAGGCCCTCCCCAGAAAACTGCCCTGGTGGCAAACTTATTGAGCTGTGCTGAGGGGATCAGGGGGAGCGAAAGAAATGAGAGAATAGAAAAGGAGGGTAGAAAGGAGAAAGACAAGTTGGAGAGCAAGTTGGAAATGGATTAGGGTGAGAAGGCAGACTTACGATGATGCCTGCGGTCCATGGGTTGAGCAGGAGGATGGCACACACCAGGAAGGTGCATGCAAGGACTACGCTGATGGAAAGCAAAAACCAGTGGCGTAGACCAATGTACTGTTCCCAAAACAGGAAGGGGTAGCCGTTGGGATAGTTCTGAATTCCCTGACGCATAAACTCTTCACAAATAGAGCGCACACTCTCGATGGCCTCAATGAAGTCTGAGGCTTGCCTGAGGCCATTCAGGTAAAAAGGAAACTGAGCAAACTCCAGAGGCTCTGCTGCAGGAACTGAAAGAGAAAAGGTAAACCTTTTAGACACAGACTGAAAAGACTTTAAACCTGGATGATGACATGAGAAAGGTGGTCACTTACTGCGAAGGTTTTCCCCAGTGGTGTCGTACTTATCATGGATCCACTCCCGAGGGTGAGGGTAGAAGTTGGCCTGAGAAGCAGCATACCCCAGAGGGTCATTACTGACCCATACTGTCAGGTAGATGTAGAACACTTCAGAAGGAACGAGACCATCTTCATCCACTAGACGACGGGATGTGAGCTTTAAGCAAAACAAAAACGGGTCAACAACTGTGCGACCAAGCAACATTTTTCTAGAGAGTCAATTTTTCTATATTTCGAAATGCTTTTGACCACACACCTGGCTGTAGTTGAAAGGTTCTTTCTTAGAACCAGTCTGTATAAGAAGTTTGTACGCAAGTGCTCCATCTTCAGTGCCATTGCGATAGCTGTCATAAGTAATCCTGCCAGCCTCCCAATCTGCATCAAATGTAGTTTGCAAACCTGTGTGTAGCACAGAGATGGGAAAATACACCTATAAATTCTGACTTCCATTCACATTTTACCATGCTATGACAGGATTTGTAAAAATCACTTTAGCAGATTTACTGCCAATACAGTCACACAAACAGATGTCCCTCCCCTCACTCTCCATCTTTCTGCCTGGTGCTGAATAAGTGTGTGTGGGCTGAATAAACTAACCAGAGAAAGCCTTTTGAGCACTCCAAATTACAAAGTCTGGCAACAGCTAAAAAACAGTTTCCACAACCATTCTGTAATTACAGAGATCTCCTCACAAGAAAAGGAAATGGCATGTGGGGGGATGCAGAGTGAAGGGAGAAAGAGGGAGACTTTCAACAACCTCCAGTTTCCAGATTCATTCAAAATTAACCTCTTCTTTTCAATTCTATGCGTTTTAACTATTATAGAATCAGCTCACAGTTACCGTCTTGTCTTATAGGATGATGTAAGCAAAGGGGTCACAAAACGTCTGAGATAACCCCTGACCTGCCTGTAATCCTCTCTTTGGCCAGGTGGGAACACAAAAGCAGATGACAGAAATGAACTTTCACTGAACTCCATCTCTCACCTTCCATGATAAGATTTAATGATCCCACAAAGAAAATGAACACAACTGAAAATGCTAGTTTTTGTGGCATTGTTTAGCATAGCTATGTTTTAGGTTTACTCTTTTGTTTGGCAGGGTTGCTATATGCAGAGATTATCCATATCTTAATCGATGATAAACAGGTTATGATGTGAATACAGTGTGAATGCTAATAATAATATTAATAATAATAAAGAGCTATTCTGTCTGTGTGGTTGCTAAGAAGTACTGGCTGATTTTAAACATGGTGTTCTGGGTAGTTGCTAGATGGTTGTTTACTTTCCTAAGTCAAAAGGGCCCACCCCAAGTCTATAAAACATTCAAGTAGCAATTAGAACTAAATAAGAAGAACACATTCTGAAACAAAGGCTTACCTCTGAGCCAATCCTGAAAGTAGTGGAGCCACATTCGGGGAAGTTTGTGATTGCTGTCCTTAACCACATATTTCACAGAGTTAAAGGCATTGTGAAGCTGTAAAAGCTGTCTTTGGGACCGGGCATAGTCAAAGCCATCCATTGTAACCAGGTACATGTTATAGAAGGAAAAATATTTAAATTGGGCCGTGATGAAGTCATACTCCTTTGTGTCTCTGGGGACAATGTCAGTCAAGTAGAGTCCATCATGAACCATTGTTGTACCATAGAGACTGAGGCCTAGAAGAGCAACAAAAACTACAACCACCACAGTCTTGGTTTCAGGCTTAAGCAACAGAGGGGCATACTTTTCCCGTGCAAAGCGTGAGAGATTCCAGCGAAAGAAGGGCAGAGGCACGCACTCACGGCCCTCTTTGGGCTCCTCCACATGGGCTAGAAGGTCTCGGGTGGAACTAGAGGTGGTGAACAACTGGGAGCCATAAGGATCCGTGGTAGGAGTGGGGGTGGAAAGAACCATGGATGGATGGCTGGTGGAAATCTGGGAGGTAGGAGGCAGTATGGTGACAATATGCTGGCCAGCCGCATCACACTGAGTGAAAGCTTGAACAGTCGTGGTGATGTGGGTGCTGGTGGTAATAGTAGAACCAGTGTATGTGGGGGTGGCGGGTGCATGCTGGTGGTTGTCGTTGGCATCTGAGAACTCCTGAGGCTGGATCTGGATTACGCGAGATGAACAGGGACTGAAAAGAGCAGAAAAAAGAAACATGTTGATTCACAGATATGTTGCCTCATCAGTCAAAGTCCTAATTACCAAAGGCAAATGAGCTTTAATTAAATAGGACAAATAGAACAGCCCATTCTAGCTACCTGTAGAAACAGCACAGGATATCCAGTCTTTTGTCCTCTCGTCTGTGCAGGTCCAAGCTCAGAATGGCAGGAAAGATCAGAAGAACCATGGCAAAGTTAAAGACCACCACAATAGCAGCCTAAAATAAAGAGTGAAAGAGAGAGACTTTAGGACACAGGCCAAAGTCTTCTGCATTGCCATCCGACTCCACAGCTGCCGTCTAAACTTAAGAAAAAATACTCTGCATTCAGGATCCCTTACTGTTTTAGTGCCTCGGATTCAATCCCAGAAAGTAAAATATGCACCCTAAATCAACCGGCAACCCCCTCCCCCATTCACCAAATAGTCAACAATCCAAGGAAGGGGGACTCCCAAGGTCACAACTTGTCTGAGCAGAACCCTCCCCCAACTCCCCAACTCGTCATATATTATATTATATATCATTACAGCACAGACCACCCAGTGTTAGCCTGGGGAGATCAGAGGACCACTGTCTGATGGCTGGGTGATATACTGATATATCCACTCATCTCATTATCTCTCTCTCTCTTTGTGTATTCCCTTCCCACCTGAGAAGCAGGCTGTGAATTTAGGTAAATCAAGGGGTTCAACAATAAAAGTGAGAGAAAATGCAGGAAAGAGAAAGAAGCAAAGGCCGTCCTCAATCTGAATTAACTTCGACCGCTCATTTATTAAAGCCACTTCCACTGGCCTTTTTAGAGTCACTGTTCCTGCCAGTCTTTCTAAATGGGCATCACAGTACGCAATGGTTTACGACATAAACTTCCATACAAAACATACAATCGTACCTGAAGCGAGAAGGCCCGGAGGGCAGGAATAGGCACAAGGGCAGCCATGAAGAAAGCAATCATGTTATTGATGGACGTCAGAGCCACACTGGTGCCAGTTCTTCTTAGACAGTCACCTGTTCTTTCCTATGGAAAAAAATGGAAAAAAATTAGCTGTGATTTTGAACAGCAACAGAAAGCTTAAGCAATACATTCATCTTCAAAAAGTTAAGTTGCATAGGAAGTTTTGAAGCTACATGCCTTGAACGGGATGTTGGACCTGGTCTCAGTGAAGGAATGAGCCAGCAAGAACATGTCATCGACTCCAATGCCCAGGGCCAGGAACGGCAGCACCTGTGGAGGAAGACACAGCTCTTAGTTACAGCCAAGCCCCGAGGGAAAGTGTAAATTGAAGATGTTGTTCAGGTGTGTATATACCTGTGTGGTGGCGGCGTTGAAGGAAAGCCCCAGCAGTGAGCACAATCCAAGTCCAGCAGCCACAGACAAAGCAACCAACAGCACTCCTGCTAGCCCTACAGCACCCTGAGACTTAGCACAGTCCCAGCGCAGCATGGTGACACATGCGTATGCCAGCTGTACACAGAGATGCATTGGTAAGGGAATGGCTTCACACATATAAGTCATACTTAATGCATTTCTATTATCCTTAGCTTGTAGTTGGATGTCTTACCATGAGCAGATAACCACCAGCCACCCTGATTACACTGACATCAGAGAAAGATTTCATGATGTCATTGAGAGTGGTGGTAGAGAAGGCATAAACATTCGAGGAAGCGTTGTGAGGAATGCTACCATGGACAACCTAGAAACAAAAATTGCAATTTGAAACATTAAATGATTTAAATGTATGCATGTTATTTCAAAGATCTCTCTTGCAAATTACTTTTCCAATGAAATGTTGCTTAACAATTTGTGTTTTGCATAACCTTTTGCACTCGTTTCAGAACACAAAACGAATCTTAAATTACATTTTTTGACAAGACACACAAATGTTACATATTCACTGTGGGCCACAGCCATCCACCTCATATTTTATCCAAATAACACACAAACAAGATAGCATGGGACCCTATGAAGCTTGACAAGCGAGAAATAATGAGCACAGATGCCAGAGGGCAGAGGTCAGATGGATCAGATGAGATCACATGGTCTTTCTGGCTACTCCATCAGCACCATGAATGGCCGACAACCTTAAGGGGAACGAAATACCCCACCACTTTGTTTTTACAGTGCCCTATACCCCCAACCTCCCCTGACTTCACTTCCCGCTCTCTCTTATTTTCTAAGGCAGTAGACATTGCTGTAGGCTCTTCCCTCCCTCTCTTGCAGTCAGCATGCTGGGTGTCAGTTATCACAAAAACAGCTTGTTCCTATAACTGGGAGTCTGTCGGTGGCCTCCTAGGAGGACTCCGTTTACTAGGCAGCTGAGGATTGATGGAATTCAGGCAGACGATGCCATTCTCTGGTCTAAGGAAAACATCCCTCCAGCACCACTTGTGACCTTCTAGGCTGACCATTGCTCCATTCTTCTTACCTCTCCATTCAAGCCCAGCACACTCAGCAATCATTTAAGCCTTTCACACTTCACATACTGAGATGTAGTTGTATTATGAAATAGGTAATTACCTCAACAAACTTTCTCTGCCAGGACTCCAAAATGGCAGTGGCCTTGTCCTCATTCCAGTTGATATCATGGATTTCGTAGTCATCTTTAAAGTGCTCATAGAGCTGTTTGGGACTCATGAGGAGGAACATGGTCTGAAGGGCCTTTGCGCTGTAGAGGAGAGGGCTGAGTAAGATCACATGTACAGGCAGATATCAAGAAGAAGACCAGTTAAAATAAGGATGAGAATGATGTGTGCGACCCCTCATAGACCCCTGTAAATCACTTTATCACTTCCACTGAGATTAGGCCTAGGCTCTAGAGCTGGGCGGAAGGCCAATGTACCACTCTCATCCGAGACTTTCATTTACTGCAGTTTAGAGGTATTAAATTACAGGGGTCAAATAAATTTGCCTTCGCTTTCAGTTTAGGCACAGTTTGTTTACTTTGTATCATATTCACCTTTTTCTATTTCAACATGTTTTCTTTTTTCTCCACTCTACATTTTAAATCCATCCATAGGTTATGTGGCTGTCCATCATGTTTAATTGGTCTTTCCTATACTGAGGTCAGAGGTGGAAACTGATCCCTCTTCATGCAAGGAATTCTTCAGATGTGTGAGGTTATTAAGAGTCAGAAAGATTCCTCCCTCTCTCTGTCTCTGTCTTTTTCTGGTTTTCCCTCTTACTTTCTCTCTCATCGGGGCCTCCTAAGAGAGGCCCACCCACATACCCCCTCCTTCTTTCTTTTCTCCTCCTTTCTCACCTCTGCAAAGCATTCTGGGAGTCCTTTACTCTTTCACCCAGGATCAACTCCTCCTGCCAGTGCATGAACTTCTTAGAGAAACCATGACAACCCCCTTGAAGTTCTGCAGCAATGTCAGAGACCTAAAGAAAACACAGACAGCGCATTTAATGCAAACTCATAAAATCTAGGAGGACTCAACCCATAATAATAACACATTGGGTTTTCCATTACAACACTGTGCCCACCTGCTGCGGGTCCTTATTAGGGGCGCTATGAGGGCAGTCTGTGTCATTGGGATTCAGGCATGGGCGGTTCATATAGGCATGGCCCACCTGAGCCTTATCCAGCATCTCTCGAAAGCCTTCTAGAGATGTAAACTGGCTCAACTCCTCCATTAGCTTGAGAGGGTCCAGATTCATCCACTGAATGTCAGGCATGCCCCTATGAATGTAAACAACATGATTTAATATGCATATGCACAAATATATGTTGATTAAGTTAGCACATAAGTTCTTATTAAGAAACGCTATTCCCTTTCTCTTTCCAATTTCATCTTCTACACTGCCGCTTCCACGACACCAGGCCCTCCCTGGTGGTGCCGGGCTACAGATGCTGCATAAAGTAGCGTTTATTATCCTGTTACACGGAGAGGCATAATGTGCTGGCGGTCTACAGGCTGCTGTCTCTTAACTTTGTGCATCGAGTCATAACAATTACCTCTGCTGCTAAACATCTTGATAAGAATGAAGGCAGGCAGTGGAAAAGTTGGGAAGGGCTGTGCAGACCCTCCTGAACACTGCTTTGAGCCCAGTGTTTTCAGCCTGCAGGTTTAAATCTGTCTTTGAGGGTTGTTGAGAGACTGAATTTTTTCTATTGATGTGCCAAAGGCTACTTCTCTACAGTTACAGTTCGGCTCATTTAACGTGTTGATTTGTCGCAACATAACACGTCAGCGGAATGGTTCTGCAAAACTGCACTGATAATCAGAAATACTGAAAGAATGCAAACATATTACCCTGGCATATGTACACGATTTAATCATCACAAGAAGCTCCCAGTTAACACTATGTAGCTAAAATCTCAACTAAACATGCCATAGAACCTAAACTGTTCATCCCCCCGAGTAAGAGAGGGGCCATTCACTGTGATGAGTATTTGTGGGTAAAGAAGAATAAAAGTGAATGGTGTCCTAACTCCAGGCCCAATCTCACTCCAATAATTCATGAAGAGCAGCTTCAAATAAAGCTGGTCCTCTCCCATTCCCACATACCAAGCGCCTTTGCTCCTGCTTGCAAAGAGAGTCTCCTTTATCTCCTATTTTTTGCTTGAGTGAACCAGCCTGGGCCCTTTTGTTTTTCCATAGATTGCTGCTCTTTGTTCCCCCAAGTTTTTTCTCCCTCACTCACTTTCTCCCTCCCTTTCGCTCTCTCCCTCTCTCTTTCTCTTTTGGATAAAAAACCAGCTGAACTGAAGCGGAAGCCTGAGAGGACATTAGCCTCAGTGGCTAACTTAAGCCTCTCTTCATGCTCAGCAAAACAGAAAATAAAATCCAACAATATAAATAGCATTAAATTGTCTGTATTTCTCAGTGAGAAATAATATATTGTGTCAGGCTTAACATGCACAGCAATTTTTAAACTTCACAAAATTGTACACAAATGTTACGGGTGGAAGTGTAAACTGCCCTAAGTCCACTGTTAATTTCTCTGTCCTTTTATATCTCTCCCTTTTCTCTCTCTCTGGGCCCACGACTTGAATAATGCCCATTTTATTTGTTGGACAACTTACAGCTCCGAGCCTGGGCGATTACCATGAGAATGCGCAGTGTTACCCAGTGCTGACAAAGCCGGGCCCCCTCCAGGGCCCCCTCACTGATGGACACTCACTCGTAAACTAAAAGAATGCTTACCATTGTCTGACCCAAAGGCTTCCCAGTTCCCCCCCTCCACTCTAACCTCCCAC
Source organism: Beaufortia kweichowensis (assembly GCA_019155185.1). NCBI lineage: Eukaryota > Metazoa > Chordata > Actinopteri > Cypriniformes > Gastromyzontidae > Beaufortia > Beaufortia kweichowensis. The sequence continues at coordinate 17,192,751 of CM032797.1, forward strand.
CCACCCAGTAGCAGTCATCTCTCGCTCCCTGTCCCCCTTCCATAAGGGCTTCCACAGCCTTGGAGGGGGGAATGGGTGGTGGGACAGGGGTGCAGGATTAGAGATTATCCTGCAAAGCCCCCTCACCACACTGATGACAGCTCAAGCCCCAGCGATGACGGAACCAGGCCTCAGCTTATCAACAGACTAAATAGAGCTTTTGCTAGGGGCTTGATGTCAGAGTTTGTCACAGCCAGGGTCATGTTTGATTGAAGGTAAAGCCCAATTGTTACAGGAGCGTGTGTTATCTGTAAGGGAGGGGGTCAGTCATGTGTTGGTGCAGTCTGAGACACTCACTTGAACCAGGGGTAATTCTGTAACTCTTACCTAAATCTAAGTAATGCAGAAATTCAGTTACAGTTACAGAAATGTGATTATATACTAGTTACGAAAGTAGAATGCTTACGGTAAGTAGGCGGAGCCTCCCTGCAACTTGGAGCCTTCCCAAAAGCAATCCAATGGAGTCACAATCATACAGGGGAAAAGCTTGTCAATCATCTGTTGAAAACAAAGTGTAAGTTTTGGTCAATTTGATGACATAACACTAAGAACTACAAAGTAGGTGAGAACCAACCTATATATATATATATATATATATTAATAATACCAGACAGAAAAAATTGCTTACCCTCTCAATCATGACATTTTCAATAATTGGAACACCAGATTTGAAACAAATTTTATTAAGATCCCAAGATCTGTTCACAGAAACACATAGCCATATATTAAAAAATATCATGTTATGGCAGGACCACATGTAAAAGTGTTATAGAATTCCCTGTAATCCTGATGGGGGTTGTACTCACTTTCCATAAAGAGACACCTGGACTTTGCTGGCTGACAGAGCAGCCTCCAAGTGGAGCAGCAAAGCCTCTTGAGTAAGAATATTGCTTCCTTCCTGTTTGGGTGTCTGTATGAGCATCTGGGAGGTGAACACTGACTCCTCTCCTTGCTTCTCCTTTGTGTAACGTAGTTCTTTGCTTACTCGACTGCCAGCTGAGAAAGAGGAATAATATTATATTTATAACATACAGAAAGGGACACTTCTGCAGTCATGCAATTGTAATTCTTTTTTAGTTTAACCCATTGTAAAAAACACACAGTCAACAATGTCATTCTGGGATAATGGTAACACTGTTTCAATTGTTTCTGAGTGAGGTTAATTTCATAATTAAACCTAAATTAAACTGAAATTAGAGTCACCACAGTTATCATTCCCCTGTGTATTGTCCATCCAACCCCAGAAACAGATGTGTGGGATGGATTAGAAGTGGAAGTGTTCTCCTAAACTATACAACACAGCTCATGCTGTCACACAAGCCTAACAAACAGGCTTCGCAAAAAATCCCCCATAAATTCTCTAACATGTAGTCGGCTAAAACCCTCAGACCCACAGAAACTCTATGCCGGGCTAATCTTCCCACCACTGGCTTAATTAATGTCTAAAACTACACTGCTAAGTACAAACTGTGGTTTCTCATAGGAAGAACCCAAGACCAAGCATTCTGGGTCCAAATCTCCAGGTCACGATGTCTGGATCCAAGATGTGAGCAGTTAATCTAAGGAGGGAGTGAGGCATAAGAATAGTGGCAAAAACGCTGTTCATGTGGTATGCTGAGCCGGGATGAAAGGCATCAAAGAGTGCAGAGGAAACTCCGGAGTCCAGCCCCCTAATTAACGAAGGCGGTAGTGAAAAGAGGACACGGGGTATCTGTGGCCATGCCAAATGCACATAAAACAAACCGGCCCAGATCAGAGCCTGTCCGTCTGCCCCTCTGTGTCCCAATACATGATGACAAGCCTGCAGTGGCTGCCTAAGCCCACCGATCTGCACATCTCATTGCTTGCCTTTTGCAATTGCTTGCTTGTTAATTGAGAGAAGGAGCGATGTGGAGGAAAACAAGAGAGATGCAGAAACAAGAGAGATGCAGGAATGCTGTGAATTCTGTGTAGTGTCTCATACAGCGACATAAAATTAACACTAACGCATATAGCTTGATGCACATAAACATTTGTGCTCCTGCTTTCATTCACACAGCTATCAGCTATCTGACATCTAGGTTATGTAAACACATAACTAACAAAAAGTGACGGCATATATCTGAAGGCCGTATCCATTTGAAGAATGCAAACACACTTTTGTGTCGATTTACAGACACTGTGTTCATATTTAATGCATTCAGGCATCTGCAGAAATTGAGTTCCAATCCTTGGGCCTGTAATTACAGGGGCTCCTGAAGTAAATTATAGCTATTTGTGTCTGGTTCCTCCCATCTGGACCACCCAGCTAGAGGCCCGAGTGGGCCCCGCCGCTCAGTCACCGCTCCACTCAGCCACCCTCCAGATGGAAGCTCTGCCCTGTTCTCTCGGCTTGCTGCTGCTGTACACTTAAAGAGACAGGCACGCAAATACTTTCACAGCCAGAAACACACTACAGGAAGAAAAAAGGAACTACGACACACAAGAGTGATCCGGAGTGTAAATTTGAGATTTAAACAACAACTACAACTGTCAAATGCAGCATTTCTTTGAAGCCTGGGAAATTTTCAAAGCACTAATCTTTGTTAGTAGCTGAAAAAGGGTCTGGGTGGGATGCAATCACAGGAAAAATTTTCTAAATAAAAAAACTGCACAGAAACTAAAGTCACGGCTGCCGTATATATACACACAAAGATTCCCATCACCCAAGAAGACCCCTCCTTTCTTTGTTGTCCTTCATTTTTCACAGCCCAAGGGGTGACATCACCATCACAGGCCAATTATCCATGAGGAGGGTCTGACCAACATTCCCCAACGTAGCAGGAAACCAGCCCCCATGCCTCACATATTAGACAGCTATGCAACAGACCCTGTAAATTCTCTCTTGCACATAAAATGCTAAGGGCTGAAGCTAATCTCCAGACAAACTGATGCTTCTGCCTTTGCTTGGATAGCATGGGATGTGACACAATGGTTGAAGACTTTAGGGGAAGTGTTTCGGCTCCCACCCATGAACAGACCAGCAAAGAGAGCTGGTGTATGAAGGTTCCCTCCCAGTGGGCAGTATGGAAAGTGACATGTAATTAACCATAGAGTAAAAGCCCCCTGTGTCACCTCCAAAGTGGACGTTCTTGGCTCCAGTCTAATCCGCGTCCAATATCTTACAATTTAATGCACACAAATTTTATCCAGTTATGCTTACTAACGTCACACTGACCATCATACATTTCTGTAATGGACCTTTCAGGTAACAGATTTTAAAATGTATGGATTACAAAAATGCATTTTAACACGCATACCACTTACATCTACATGTATTTACATTACAGTTAAGTCTGAAATATGCTGTTTTGGCCAATCTCATATAATGCAGTCGCACTGAGCAACAAGTTCTGAATCCAGTGCTTTCTCCATTAGAACAGGCCACCTTCAAAGTGTTGTGGGCCAGATTAGAGGGATTAAGAGGCTTCTGAAAGGACTCACGCTGTTCTGGAGGAAGTCCCACAAGGAATAGTGCTGAAAGAGACATTTTTACCTGTTTTTGCCACCCAAGTAAACCCAAGAACACAGATAAACAGCCGGGAGCCACTGCGTGCCCAAGCACACACTCTCCCATACCAACAATCACTCACTTTTTTTGTTCTGTATCTTTTTCCCCACTCACATTAGTATCTGAAACAACCATGAACAAAACAAGCTGGTCCAGCTCTTTTGCCTTGGGTCCATCAAACCCCCATCTTGTCCATTCCAAACTCTTTGTTTGATTTTTTTCTTCCTCTTCTTTTCAGACACATTATGTAGACAAGAGGGATAGATTTGGCTCACGCGCAAATCTTTTTAAACATTTCAGCTTCACTGCAACTCTCAATCACAGAAAGTCTCAATGGCTTGACCATGACTTGGAGAACCACCCCATCTCGCCCCAATAAAGTGGCAGATGGAGACTGCTCCACCTCTGCTTCTGTGAGTGCTAACTCAAGGCCACAGAGAGACTCAATGCGGGCCTTTGTCACTCTCATTTTCACTCTCTTTTAGTTGTTTCCCAACAAACAGAAAAAATAATGAGAGAAGAAAGTCGCTACAAAGGCAAATTGGACCCAGAGTTTTCCCAGAGAATGAAACAATAAGGCCAGAATGGAAATTATCTACATTACATTACATTTACATTTAGGCATTTAGCTGACGCTTTTATCCAAAGCGACTTACAAATATTAGGAGACAAGAATATCTACGAAAATATTGTATGTGTGTCATCCTATATGTCCATATGAGGTAACTTTGGCTAAAAAATAAACCTCATAACATGCATCCATCAAAACAATATTAAAAACAAATCAGATGGCCAAGATTATGCTTGAACTAGCACCTATTCAAACCTGATACTTCTGTCAGCATTGACATAAATTTCCATCGGTTCTGGCATTTAGGTCCCAGCCATTTCCATATGTATAGCCTTCCCTGTACTAATTATGCTAATCAGTCCTAGTGTTGGCTGCTGTGAAAAATACCCACATTAGGCACTTCACTGGCTGCTAATGCAGCTTAATGTGTGGCTGAAACATACATTCATCCAATGGTGAAAGGCAAAATTTTTCCACGTTGCTGGTCTCTTTCAAACTGGAAATGAATTTATTGAGCCCAGAAACCATTTCTTTTCCACCAAGTACCAAGAAAATTAAAAAAAGTACCCTATCCAAAAGAACAAACTGTTGAGGAGGACAAAAAGGAGACTTTTTTGCAAAAAGTGACCATTTTCTTTTTTCAAAGTAGATCAAAGAAAATGACCCTCATTGGCTGCATGTAAAAAATACTGTCTGAATCGGGCAGCGAGAGGGGCAGCTTCATGGGGGTCTGGACTCCTCCGGCCTCCACTGGCATTGTTCTAGTAACATTAGCTTAAGAATATAAACACAAAGGTGTACCCTAGCACGTCTGCCATGTAGTGAGACCTTGATTTACTCTGACGCATTGCCACAAATATCAATGGGACTCCATTTTAACCTAGATATTGAATATGTTTCATCATAGCATTGACACCCTTTGAAACTGCACCAGCATCCAATGTTTAAAAAACAAGTACGATGCCAAACAAACTGATTAGGTGGAGAGAATGAAAACGCTGGCAGGGTGAGTGAAACCTTAATTGGCTATGCTCTGATTTAAGGGAAGAGAGTCTAAACTCTCTGAGAAGGGATGCATTCAGTTCTTGTGGCTGTTCTTGAGTAATAGAAGCTGGAAGGACGGCCTGTGTGTGTGTATGGGGGTTGGGGTATGGAAAGGGGGGTTGAAATAAACATTTTCTACTGACCCAGGTTGACTCTGGCCTTGTTTGTACTTTCTACTGGTGAGGTCTCAGTCTCGGCAGCTAGAGTTTATTTATGTAGCTGGGGTACTGCGGCTTGCCATTCACCTCCAATAATGCCTCATAGAGCTTTCTTTCTCTTAAATCCATCCCCAGAACTGGAAGACTGTGTATTTTCTAATGAATTATTGCATTTAGCTAACATTTTTTGTTTAGATAACTGCTCGAAAATACAGAAATGTGTCTTTGCTGGTTCCTTGGGAGGTTCCTTCTGCCGACATGTATGTGGACAAGGTCATTCATGCCATGTGTTTATGTTCATTATACCTCTCTTCTGCTCCTCTGTGGTTTTATAAAATTCAAGCAGGCCTGCTAGCCAGATATCCCTGCGCACGTTTGTGTAATGTTTGCACAGCTTGTATGTGTATACACGTCTGTCAGGCACACCAAAATTGTGTCAAATCAGACGAGAAAAATTAAGTTACGGGTGTATATGAGCACATAAACATGTCCGTCTGTTTAAAAAAGTTTGCCGTTTGTTTAGCCCGGCACACATTTTTGCAATGACTGTTAAATGCCAGCAATCCTTTTGGGAGGCCAGAAGTACTCAAGCATGTAATCACGTATCAAAGTATGCTCTTTTCTCCCAAGCTGATGGGTAACATGTCATGGACAAAGCTTTCCTCACCATTCACTGTAAATGCGGAAAAAATCACTCAATCCAATACCAAGCGTCTTACAATTAAAACAAGATGTAGCGCTTCTTGGTTTAGTGTAAGAGACCAGATGAACAATTTAAACTTTTTCACAGTCGTCTTACTCTTAATTCTTTTACAAATTCACTGCCACTATAGAGAGATAATAATAATCACACAATCAAATAGGCAAACCATACAAAAATTCAATAACATGCATTGTCTGCATTAAAGAGGGGTAAAAAGTTATAACACACTGAAAAAGAAACCAGCTCAAAACACAAAGGGAAGTTTTGTGACACAACTGACAAAATCCAGTGTATTCTCTACAGGGTGTCTGAACTGCAGGTCTGCTCTTATAAGTCATCTTAAGACCTTGCTACTTTTCGCACGTAATTTGATGGAAGGCGGAAGCAATTATAGATGGCTGGGTGGTCCCTGAGGACACTGACACTTGGTGGCCTGGGTGACATTTGGGTGGGGGGATAGAGCAGGGGTGAGGGAGGGACAGTTACCGCCTCGGGGGTAAGTAATGAGGCAGCATATGCTCCAAAACGCACAGCTGGGCAAGTGTGAGTTCCATGGGCCAAGCAAATCTTTATAGCCCCCACACACAGCATATTTGCGACTGGTGTGGACATGGGAGGTCGAACAGGTTGCAACATTTAAAGTCAACTGATTACTCCATTTGCATTTGCATTTCAACTAACTAGGACATTTTGCATTTTGCCAATCTAATGTTTTTACTAGGCAATTCATTTAATTTATCAGAACTTGTGATATATACAGTTATTTAATAATCATTATAAATGCAATTCCTAGTCACCAGACCCATTATAAAACTCTTGTCCCTGTGACTTTTTATGTGTGTGTCTGTGTGTGAGAACTAACCTCTCCTTGTTACCATACCACTTACTCCCCATTCAGCCCTGAGCAGCTTTGTCAATGGGCTATTGGGGGAAACAACACAGGCAGAAACTTTAGAAACATAGGGACGGCCTCTTAAAGGCACAGCGTTTCTTTTCAGCACTTTGGCGTTTCACTCCAGGAGCCCGGTGCTTTATGCCTGCTTTACATTAAACTACAAATTTCATCTGACAACTCTCTTCGCTTTAAACTCCATCTGACGTTCTCTCCAGAGAGTTCATATATCATTGCGTTACTACAGTCCAGCATATTTCATATGTAATTATAATACCAAAAATAAGGTTTAGAAAGCTAAAAGTCATATTTCTAAATAAGGTCTTTTAAGGAAACGTATCTATAGCATATATATATAACATAAATCAAATGCTTCACAATTTTTTCCAAACGAAACTAACACTAAATGTGCTACCATGTACAGCATGTTTTATTTCTTAAAGTCAAACTACTATAAAATAATGACTCCTGTTGCGTGTGCACATGGGCGTGTGTGTTGTGTGTGCGAGTGTAAAACAGGTGGGTAAACTTCAGCTGTATTCACTTTTTTTGGTAAAGGGGGGTGCCTTTATTGTTGAATGGAATCCAAGAATAGTGAAGGACCACACAGCGAGCAGGAGGGGGAGGGTCAGCGCTCTCAAAGATGGCTAACGATTCACACAGCCCATCTGTGCAGGGGATCAGCAGTGTGGCGAAAGCCTAGGGGGCTTAGAAGGAATTTGGCAGTGTGAAAACCAAATAAAGCTGCCCGAAAATGCACAGATAAGTGAGGTGCGCGGAAAGGATGTCAAACGGGAAAAAACATCAAGCACAACACCCAGCGCAAACAATATAGGCTGATGGGAAGAGAACAAGAGAAGGCTTGCATGAGCTAGGAACAAGAATGCTACGTGTGCGTGACAGGAGATATGGAATTCCAGAGGCCACGGTCTATGTCCGCTAAAAGATCCGGAGACTTCATATCAGAAGCCCACACATGGTCTGGGTCAAACATCACCCAACGACAGCACCACGATCGCCACAATCAAACTTTTCAATCAGTTAGCTAGTTAAGCTTGGTTAAACTAAGCAAATCAAATTATACAGACTCTATAGACAATTTCATCACAGAATACTGCAAATCTCCACGAAGATCGGTCCCCAAACCCACACAACAGCACATAACCAAAATATGAAAGTTCAGACTCACCTTCCACCCATAGTTTCTCAATGTCCGTTTCAATGGCAGCCACTCGTAAACCAACAGACAAGGCTCCGAATACAAGCAGTCCAATGAAAAGGACTTTTCCACAGTGTCGCTGGATGTGACAACCCAGAGAAAAGAGAAAAGCCTGGAACCTCGCCCGAATCCACAGTGGTGCTTTCTGTCCCACAGCTTTCCCCTGAGACACAAGAGAGAAACACTTATTCACATGTACAGCGATGCTATTTCAGATTACTTCTAACACGGTGCCCTGCCAGGACAGTGAACTGTTTTGACAACGAAGGAATCAATATTTACAAGTTATTTTCTGGAAGACATTTCAAAATTACATACTGTTCTCTTTCTTGGATAACACAGAAGTTAAAAGAAGTGCAGGGTTTGGCTAACTCGGCTACATAAAGAAGTGGTGTGAAGAACTTCTACGATTGAGTTTAGTTACCAGTGTAACCAGTTCAGGATTGTTTTCTTACTAATCCACACCGAACAGGGTAAATACTGAAAAGCCAACAATTTAAGTGTACAGTTATATAATGTGATAACTGGCATGTGCTGGATAACAACATTCATAAGCCTTCATTAACTATTAAAGGGACTTCTCTGAACATCTCACAGGCCTGGAGTTTCCCATCTGGACTGTAAGCAGTATTAGGCCAAAACGTTCTGGTTTAACAGTATACAACATATCACAGCTATAAAAGTTCACCAAAAAGTTTTGTATGTCTTAAGTCGTGCACTTGAAGCAAAAACACACAGGCCTGTAACTACAATCAACTGCTGACAGACATTGCTTGTTATGAACTCCAACCGCACTGAGAGATCCAGTCTAACTTTCTCTAATCAACAGATTTACTTTTTGTCTAGTTTAATAAACAGAATAACCTATTTTTAAAGCTTTCCACTGTTTCGAGCTGAAACAGTGATGTTGCTTTCAAATTTAAGGGGTCATTATTTGTATTAAGTCTACCATCACTGCTGTTTTAGATAGTGCATACTCAATTAAGCACTGCAAACTGTATGAAAACAAACACTTTCATATGCGATTTAATGGAAAATTTAGATGTTACTGAAAGTTGTCTGTGTCGGGCAGTATGTTCTTGCCGCAGTATAACTGGACATGTTTTGGTTTCACTCATGGGAGTTTTGACACATAGCCAAGCGTTCATGCGCTTCACTGATGCTTTGTCAGATCAAACTTAATCAGTGAATTCCTCAGCAGGACGCGCGCATTGTCAAACAAACACGCTACATTGTATCTAGACCAACCCGACTAAACACTGAAGCAAAGATAAACGCCATAAAGACGCAAAACGCGCGTACATCCACTTCACACGATCCAAATGAATGGATTCTCTACTCTCATTCATGAAAGTCCTCGTCTGAACTTACGCTTTCTTATTTAGTGTCGTTTACTCTCTTCATAAACCACTTTCTATCAAACTTTATTAACAAGAAAAGCCTTTTAAAAAAGATGCACATGCGGCTTAATTCCCACGTTCTTAATTCAAATGAAATCTACTTCTGTGTCTCGTTACGTTAACCCCACAAACACACTAAAACTAGGCAAAAGAAAGTCCTTCAAAATTGCATTTGTTATCACAGACATTAACCACAACAACGTGCTGTATATATATTCCTCAAGAAAACGCGTTTGTCACCTTAGAAATCTGTTTTAAGGCAAAAGCGGCGTGGCAGTAACTGGGTCTCCGGAGGAGATCTGAGTTCACAGGCGGCGGAGAGCGCGTGTAACTTGGGGGTAAATCTCCAAAAACACCACCGGCCCCCGGGTCTCTGGGATCCGAGGCCATAGTCCAAACGAGAAAATGAAGAAGCGCCGAATAAAGTTAAAGACGAACGCGGTGCGTTAGGCAGCGGCGATAATAACAACAATAATCCAAGAAACAGGACGCGCGCATCCGCCGGGATAAAGTTGAAAGAATATTCTCTAGTCTTTCCTTGAGCCAAAGTCTTCCAATCCCATCCCAACATTATGCGCCCGAATCCGTATAGATCCTTCGGTCTTCATTCGTACAACTGTAGCTCGTAACTGGTTTTAAAGCAGAGCAAAGTGGCGAGCAGATTCCCTCAGTCTACCTCTGATCCTGTTGCAGTAACATTTGGAGAGGTAGCCCCTTTGCGAATCCTGAAAAGGGTGGTTTGATGGAAAAGTGCTCTGGTTCTCATTGGCCGAGGAAGAGGCAAATTACTTTGCAAACATCTCCTATTATTAGCTGCTAAGCAACAGCTCGCCAAAGTGGAGAGAGAGGGAGACCACCCAGGCAGGCAGGCAGCCCTTTGCTTCAGCGCCGGGAGGGGGAAGTGCGAGAGGAACTCGCTCTCTCTCTCTCTCTCTCTCTCTCTCTCTCTCGCTCACTCACCGCACTGCTGCTCTGCTCTGCACATTTCCAATAGCCCCAGCTCGTACTTTAACACGCTATCACACATGCAATTGATGCGACACACACAGATTTCTTTGATACTGACAGCCTGAAACAGGGAACGACTTCACAAGTTAATCGGATGGAGACACACAGTATGTAGCCTGCGCTCAAAAACTATTTAAGAAACGGCAAACTATAAAACAAACTACAATAAATCATTTGAAATTTCATTAACAACAACATTCATGGCAAACAAAATGTCAAAAGAAAAACAATAATTTGCATTTGTTTTTACTTCCCCCCCTAGTTTTTTGGTTTTATTTCAATAAAAACCAAACCATAAGAACCACAAACTGATCTCACTACAATAACCATAGTTTAACGACAGTATTTGTAGTAAAACTATGGTACAAATGGTAATCAATCAAATCAGCCAAAAAAGAAATGCACTTAGACACCACTAGTAATAGGAACTATAAAACCGTTCCTGCAGTGTGAAAGCATTTACTACACTTTTATACACTTTAACACAAACCATGGGTAATTTTTCAAAGGTTTGCCCTTTTTTCATTAAGCTTATGTAAAACAAAAAAATGGCAAATAAAATACACTTTTCTGCTCCTAAGAATACACTCAACGGTGGTAAAGGATTCATTGTGTCATTCTTTGATAAATCTGCTGTTAAGTAAATGACCCCAGTTTAATTATTATGATTTTCAGGTTTTGCATAATGCCATTGACAGTACACTGATCTTGCCATTACAATGATTTGTGATTTACCAGTATTATCCAGGATGAATGGAACAATTATTAATGGGTTATGTGAGGCTCTGTTGACCTCCTCTAGTGCTTGCCCCTGACCATTGAAGCTTGTGAGCTATAATGTGAAATATAATCAGAATCCAAATCATTTGTATCCCAAAACAGAAATGTGTACAGTGGAGAAAACATGCAATGAAGACAAAGATTTGTATTGTAATGCAACAAGGTTGATATGCAGTTGTACAGTGACCCTCACTTTTTAGTACACATTATAACCAACTAATCAGAAACATCTCATACAGTATGATAATTATTCACTTTAATATATTTGTAGTTGGTTTATCGCTTACAAAAATGTTTTTTTTTTTAAAGAAAATAAGTGTCCATGTCCAATGCTGTATTAACTGTGTTCTGTCTGAATGCCATGGCAGTACTGAGCTCATTTCTGGAAATTGTTTAATTTGATGAGGGTAAGGGCAGCTGGGAATGGGAGCTAATGTGGAATCTGAGGAATTGCTCCATGCGGTAGGGGGCCCCTTAAAGCCTAACAAACTGAGGGAGGTCCAGGTTGAGGTCTAGAGGCCTTGGATAAATAAACTGGGGAGATGACCATGCGCTGTCCAGAAATCTGCCATCACACAAGCCCTGAACATAAACGGCCACGGCCCGTCCCCGCTCGTGTAAAGGTAACCTCCAAAAGCACGGAGCACAGATATCATACAACAGCTGAGAGGCTCTGCAGGCGAAGACGTGTTTATTTTTCCCAAAAGCCTCGGGGCTGAATTTATTTATCTTACGAAGGCATCGGCACGGTGAACAGATTGCTTTGAAACTACCAGCCTGCTTGTGGGTCCTGCTCGAGGTTGACGCATGTGAGCGTGTAACAGAGTTTGCAGTTAGGTTCAAACATTAAAAAACTTACAAATAGTTATTTTCTGTTATGGGAGTATATATTCTGTGGTAGAATTCTTTAGAATACTTTGAAATACTTTGCAAATATTATGATACCAGAGTATGGGTTTGCCATTCGATACCATTGTACCAGCACAGTACTGAATTAGATTAGTGTGGTTGACTAGTATCTCCTTAACACATATATTTGCATTGCAATATTAGTAGGTTTCCCTAAAATGTTCACATGCTGCTAACATATGACTAACTTCGTAAACTGTTACTAACAATACTTACTAAACAAACTTTGCTTCACACTTTTGATATATTTTTGACAGCTTGAAATTATACTTTTATAGTTTATCTCTTAATATTATTATAATATTAATTTTGATAATAATATTAGGTTTATTCACTCTATAGCATTTATAATACCTTATAATTTAAAATTAATAAGCAGATATATTATAATAATACCACACTTTCTGTTACCACAATCAAGGTTTTTAGAAAAAGAAAAAATAAAGTGAAAGAAAAACATGGTTATAAATGTAATTTTTAGTAAAGGAAATAGTATTACAGACAAACTGACCCTGATTTAGGTCAATAGATGGACATTGGACACAGATACCTGATTCAAAGCACCAAAAATCCACATGGATCTTCTCTTCCCTCAGTCACGTACCTAAATATGTTGAGACAAAAATATATTATATTGTGAAAAACACAATTTTGTGTGTGACCATGTTTTTGAAGGTGACCAATATCATGTTACTTCAAAATTCACAAACTAAAGACAAAACATCAAGTATATGTCACATCACAGACACCACTGATTCAGCAACATGGAATTTTCCACACAGCTACAAATACTAGAAACTGAAAGCTATTGTGTTTTGGAACTATCTTTAAGAAAGGAAGTCAAAATTTGTATTCAAATTGGCAGTGGCTGAGTGTTTTGATCTGGATAAAGGCATGGGGAGACACTAGCCTCCAGCTAACATTCAGGACTTGTTTGGCGAATGTTTACAAAGCTTAAAATATTCTTAGCCCCCAAAGTGCTTTGTGACACAGTGATGTGTACATGTTAGCATTGTAAGGGTCCGTCAGTCACAAAAGGAAAAGTCCCGCCACCCACAGCCACAGATAAGATTAATTATGATAATGTATTTCTTTGCCCTTTGTTATCGTAATGAATGGCTCGCTTAAAAAACTTTTTCAGCCGGCTTTGTTTGTGGCCCTTTAACTGAGGTATTGTTGGGACAGCACTAGCAGGTGGTAAGATGAAATCGGACCTCTTTGTTTGCTTATCTTTCTCTACTTTTTTTAATTTCTACTTATTTAATATATAGATATAAAAAAGTGTGCACATGCAACTTGTATATACAGGTGCATGACACATTACATATACATCAAAGACATATCTGTAACTACTCTGATAGACGTATTTATTTCTCACTCTTTCAAAAACAGAGACGCCACACACAGTGGCGTAACGTTGCTGTGATTCTCCGAGATAAACAAGCTTCAACGGCATTTAGCAAGCGTCCCAGGGAGCGTTCAAAAACAGCCAGTATGTTCATTTCAAAGAGCGAACAGACCCTCACATGTCATAGAGGTTATTGGCCTTTACAGGCCACACAGCGTCCATACTGTCTTTGTTCGGCAGTAAGAAAGTACTAATTGTTAAGTGTGTGTGCACTGAAGGTGGGCGTGAGGGTTTGCAGGACGCTTGTGGGGGATGCGGCATCTTAAAAGGAGACGAAAAAGAGAGGAAATTTTGTTTGTGCCTCAAGAACACAGAAGACAAATTGAGGAAGTGTTCTGTTAGTGTGTAGGGGTCAGCAGAAAACATGCAGGTTTTTTGCCACTTGGGTGGCCAACAAGCCTCTCATCACCCTCCACCGTGCTTAGCCCTTCCGCCTAGCATCTCTCCACCCCTCCCCGGCAACTACGCGCACCTCCCACCCCCAAACTCCACCCTACGCATGCATACAGTCTTTTAAAGCAAAGGCGTTGACCGTCATTCGGTCAATCCGGTCACAGGTTAGAGAGACCTGCTACACTATCTCCCTTTAAGAGGTTTGGACATAGTCCAGTTGTGTATTTATATCCGTTCCCTGTGATTTATGAGGACTCTTTCACAAGTACCAACGCACTTACGGTACTTACAGTAACTGCCGCTTGCTCCCATTTACACACAGGCCTGTTCACATTTAGCTCCTTCATTAGAACTGCCTTTGGAGACTTTAAAGAGGATGTCTGAAGCACTTTAAAATAAGCCAGAGCTTGAAACAGAACTTTAGAATAAACACATACATTTTTTGTCATTGTCTGTACCCGTCAATGAGGATTACGTGTCACACGTACTGACTCGCGTTGATATTTGTTTAACATGTACAGCTATCTGTTTGACTCAAGCAGGGTCTAAAAACCCGAGCTGGAAGCTACACAGAGACAGCAAGGTGGGCCTGATATACGATCTGTCAGTTGACATCTGATCCCAAGCCCAGGAAAACACAAGCATCTGTCACATTTGGCCCAAAGGGCGGCGAATGACACTGAGCACAGCTCCAAACCAACACAGCCATGGGGACTCCAACTCTGGGAGCCTTTGTCTAAATATACAAACCTTTGAAAAACAACTGCGGCCACATCTCCTGAGCCAGGTCTGGTGGTCCGAGCGTGGACGCTGCAGAGAGCAGGGGCGAAGGGCATGACATCTGATTAGTTATCACACTGACAAAATGGAACACACATGTTTCGTATTAGCTGAGGACAGGCATTCAAAGAAACCAGCCTGAGGCATTTGGGAATAAAATGAATTCATTTCTACTTATCCTTAACTTCAGAGTAAGAGCAATCTTACACACATTACATGTCTCAAGGGGGAAATTAATTTATCTATTTGGCAAAAGCAAAAAATCACTGCACTACCATGATCTCAACAAGCATAATATGCCAGAAGTCTTGAACTAGAACGAGAAAAGGGAGGACAAATGGAACAGCGACAATCTCATAAATACACATATTGTTTTATGGATTTACAGAGAGCAGAAGGAAGAGAGATATCACTGTAAATTATTTAAACACACCCAGAAACAAAACTCAAAAAGCAGAGGCTTGAAGACAGAAGACGTGCAATCATTTCAGAGGTGACACTAAATGAGTTGGATTGGCCCTAAAAACAAAAAGTTGGAAGAGCTATAAATCACGTTAAGAGTCAGAGCATCTTCCTGAGGCTCTGAAACCATCGTCACCAGGGAACTCCAGGCCTGTAATTTAAGAGATGCAAGTGCTGGAATGCTATAAATCGTCGACAGCAAAGAGAAAAATCTTTAGGAAGTTCTCCTTTTAGTCATTTTGTGAAGGCTTGAGAGTACGAGGGAAAGAAAGAGACACTGTTAGTAGTCGCTATCTGACTGGGTGGTCCGTTTCTTTCAGTCTTTTTGTGTACAAATAAACTTATCCCCATTGTGGTTATCTGCTCCTTTCAGCACCAGAGCATGCAGCCCCAGTCCTGGTGGTCACACAGATGGCTGATGGGATATCCACTGGACAAACAACACAACCAAACAGCACACTACACAAACACTCATCTAGACGTACACTTACATGTGAACAACATTCAGACAACTCAGTTACACTACTATGAGTCCAAGTAGCCAAAAAGCTTTCATCACATTTCCACTTTATACATTATAAGCTGCATGGTTTTATAAATGAGAGTATTTTTTTTGCTGTAACGTGTCTAATACTTCTTCTACAGTGCTGTACATACATATACATGAAAGTGTTTGGTTCTTATAGTAAAATACCATGGTACAAACTTGCACTCTACACTATACGAATAGCAGTTTCAGCATGTTTTTACTTCAGCATATAATCATATTTAAATGCATTACAACTGTATTCATAACATGGTTAGTTCCAGTCCTTCTGATCAGTCAATAATGTTTTATTCATGATAAAGCACAGCTATGACCGTTCACCCAGTACAACATAAACATATGTCACAGTCACTCAGGGACTATTTTTCCAGCAGAAGGAAGGCTTTTAATGATTTAATTTAATGAAAGTTGAATTAATATATATTTTTAGGCTTTAATAGTTGTATTGTGTTTGTAGCGCTTAATCAATAAAGTGCAATGGCGTAATTTTACTGAGTTTACAGACGAAAGTTATTTAACCATTTATGCATCATACAGACTTTAGCATCTGGCATCTCGAGTGCCTTTTTTACATTTATTCAGCTTAAAAAAAACACGTTTCATTCCGTCAAGCAGCCTACGAAAGCAAAAATGCGTCATGAAGGAACAGCTATGCTTGCTCTTGGTAACTTGGGTTTACATTTTGGTGGCATTTCAAAAATAATCATTTACGTACCGGCCAAGGTTATGATTAATTACATCATTTATAATACTTGGGTATACTAAATGAAATGATTATAATAAAATTATCAGCCACTGTACCTAGGAGATGTAAAAGACCACATCTCACCCACCATTTTGTTACAAAAAAGAGAAAAGCCTTTTGATAAATAAATCCACTTTTATTTGAATATAAAAAATGGATCTGCACACACTGGTCTGTACTTCATTAAGGCCTGAGATTCATCTTCACCAGGGTTCTAGATCTCCATGAGCTGGTCTGATCCAACAATGACATCATTGGTTCTTTCAGCTGTAAAGAAAAGAAAACAAGATTCTCAGAACGAGTTGTGAGGCATCTGTCGTGCCTCCAAGGAGATGAATTGCATGTTCTGTTAAGGTTCAAAGTAAAGCTTCAGTACTGATATAATTGCTTGAATCAAAGCAAGAAAAACAAGTTTAAACACACTTTTTTTAGTTTATCTGGAGTGTATACCTTTGTGGGCCATTCCATCTTATACTGACAAGCAAACAGTTTACAAATGTGTCAGGCATATACACATTGGCTTAGGAAGAATGATATCCTCTTGCAGAAATGTGGCTATTCCAAACTAAACGTTTGCGAGCAAGATTAATGATCCCTATTAAGACATATTTTAGTGTAAAGGAATCTGTACAAAAGACTGTTTTTGTGTTCAGAGTTTGGGAAAAGACAAATAGGGCGTGCTATGCCAGAGAGTGAGCGAGAGAAAGAGAGAGAGAGAGGATCAAGGGCGTCTAAACAGTTTGAGGAAAGGTACATGTCAACAGCCTCCATAGCACCTGCGAATCTATTGCACCTTACAACATGGTGCAGAGCGACAGGCCGGGTGGTCCTGGATGTACAAGCCCACCTTCATGGCCTGTGATGCTTTTAGCAGCCAGAACCCAACAGACTGGTTCCTCTAAGGACAAGGATGCTGGAAACACAGGACCTTATAGAGAAAGTGTTCAGCTAGAGTTTATGAGATGTCTATCACTCCTTTGTGGCCAACACACGCGAGCAGCCAGTAGTGGTAAACAGCCAGAGAACAGACAAGAGTGCAAGTAAATGAGAGAAAGACTGAGATGGAGGAGAAAAAAGGTGTGTGTGTGTGTGTAGTTGACTCTACAAGACCACCACGGTGGAACAGCTATAAAGTCTACTTGGAGCTGTCTAATCACTCAGCACCCAATTAAAACAGTGACCATTGTAAAAGTGTCTAATGTGAGGGTAACATACATATATATACACAACAGGTACATTCATATATCTTATCCAGGCATGCACGTATATGGGAACAAAGCTGCAATCTGTAACTTTGGCCTCTCTGTTTGAAACATGACATTGCAGGTTACTTTATGTACTTATATTTATGTGGGTTGAAGTCAAATGATGTCAAACTGACACTTCCTTTTTACCAATATGAAGCAGGGTGAGAAAGGAGACAGTTTTGAACAATTTTAAGCTCAATGATTTAAAATATAGATTGAAAACAGGCTACAAACAGGCCTTTTCGATATTCGTTATATAACCATTGTTTAAAGGTGCAATCTTTAAGACTTTTGCCTCTCTATCACCATTTCTGTTTGAAAATAAAATTGCCAGTTACTTTACATAACTTTCAAAGTCAAATGACATTAGAGTCATATGTTGAGGAAGCGTATGTCCATACTTTGTATATGATGCAGTTCCTGAAACTATGTTTCCAACTTCCACAACTTTAATACCCAAAATGATGTCAAACTGACATTTCAACAGCAAAATCGTTCCCCACAGCTTTATAATTTTGATAAGATTATGGTTGTAAATTGGGGTGAAGAAAAGAGACTACTTACTTACTCGAAAACAGATTTTTTTTAAATTTATTTTACACTAGAAAGTGTTATAAACTGCAGCTTTAACATATAACTTTAAAGAGAGATTACGGATATAAAATCTCGAATCACGAGAATAGATAAACAGCCCCTAACATCTATTATATCTTCAAATCAATCTTTATTATCATTTAAACATTGTCCTCTGCATAGGTTTTAAGTTGACATAACATTTATCAGCTTTGTTTCCCCATACACCAACCATCATAGAGGTGCACTTACAATTTTCTATCTTGGCCATAACAGAAAAATCATCTTTCCTTTGCAGTGTAGACATCAAAAACAGATCAACACTATACTTTAATGAACAAAAATTTCTCTTTTGAGTTAGTCTTTAATTTTTGTGCTTGTGTACAAAAGCACAAGCGTCATCCCTGCGGCTACCAGAAGAAATTTATTGCAGTTATTATAAGCAATGCTTTTTAAATAACAGGTTATATTAACCTCTGTTCTGGGTTTTTCTGGGATAACTTTGAATCGTGGTTTCTCGCTATGCTTTAAGCAGTAAATCCTGAGGGTGTGTGTGCTGGGGGAAGTACAGGGGGTCTAGCTTGTAATTTGGGATTTCTGGGAGCACTTCAATAAGCCAGAGCTTTTTTAGAGGTTATGGCCAACTAATCGAGTCCAGCTCACGAGTGATGATGGAGAGGTGGGGGGTGGAGATGTAGAAATGTTAAAGGGGGGTGGAGGATCTCGGTCGTGGCAGCAACACCCTGTTGTTCAGTCAATTAGACTGGGCAGCCTCTGGACATCTTAGGGCCGCCTTAAGGCACTGTCATTGATGGAGAGGTTAGAGACCAGGCGCAGACCACCCGGAATACAAGAGCCTCGAGCCACACACACACACACACACAAACAGACGCACACAAACCTCACAGTGATCTGAGACTGCGAAGGATTAAGCATATTAAAAAATAAAGCTCAATTGTACACACAAGCTTAGGTTTTAATACGCTATTAAAACAGATTAAAACGCACATACACACACAAGATCACACAAACGAAAAGGCAGACATGGGCGTGAGAGTGCACACATAAACACAAACACAAAAGCCGGATTTAATACGCATACAGCGGAACTACAGAAGTTTAGAGTGTGTGTGTTTTCTGGCCGTGTAGTGTAACATGCAGTGCATGGGGTTGAGGCGTTCTCACCCTCCGGCTCCACGCGCTGACCGCTCCCCACCAGACAGTACTTGATGTCGGCTCCGCGTCCAATCACAGCGTTGTTGCAGATCACGCTACCTTGAATGTTGCACCTGGTGGAAGAGATGAATTTGGATGAGTTTTGTATCAGCGTCCACGAAACAAACAGTTTTCATAAACAGAGATAATCACTAGATATATATGCAGGATATAGGTTAAGTTTGAGCACCTTGACTTTACAGCAATTTTGTTTTATCAGCATTAGATTGGCTGATCACTTTTTAGATCACTGAACAACTTACAGCGATTGACTGCCTGTCATAACCAAAACCTTTAATCTGTATAATTCAAATAACAATACATTTTATTATTTGTATAGCATCTTTCATGTGGTCCGAAGTGTCCGGATATCAGCACAAACAGAAAATAAAATTGCCAAATAAATAAAAAGCCTGTCTAAAATCTGTCTAGATATAATTATTTGCTACATTTAAATAATACAGGATGTTAATAAATAATGAATCACTGACAGTGCTTACATGGCTTAGCAAAACTGTTTACGTCTATGAGCGTAATAAAGAGTTTAATTTTGTATATCGGAGCTTTAGACAGCCGATTGCTTGAGAGTCCATCTTTGAACTGTGTGCACTTTGACATACACCGACAAACACATACACACTCTCTCCTGCACACAAACACACACACATCCCTGTGCTGCTGTCTGTTTACACCATACAAAGAATAATATTTTCCTGGGATCGCTTTGGCACCATAAAACTTTATTTGCGCAGTTTTATGTTTATTCGGATTGCCTGGGCCAACTCTTAACTTTGTCTGCACTCTCTTGCGGTGAAACGTATTTACCATGATCGTTGGGCTTTCATGTCTTTTTACTAATTGCACAGCTGAGGGTCTCGTCCCTTCCTCACCCGACCCTCTTGCACGCCCTTTCCCTACGCTAGTCCGCCTCCCCCTCACACCAATCAGAAACCTGATATCTCAGCTTGTTTCAGCTCGTTTTATTTTTCTAAAGACTGCATTAACATATATATTAAAAACAACATTGTCGCCTGACGTACAGCAGTGAGTGCTGTTTTAAAAAGTATGTCGTGTGGTTTGCTGTCGGGATGTGAGAGGACCTACAGGAAGTGCTATTTCACACTTTCCCCGACTGTACCTTGAATATGGTGAAACGAAATGTATAACCACAATTTCTTGGATTTCCAAGATTTTAAAGCTCGCAAGAGACGGGGCACAGGGCGTCTGGTATTCAAGATCAAGAAGCGGTAAATGGCAAGGCCGTGTAATAGCTGACGGAGGCAGGTTTCTATTGGCAGCTACACAGGGCGCTCCATTCAGGTGCATGGGTGTGTGCGAGAGAGTGAGAGTGAGAGGAGAGAGAGAGAGAGTGAGAGTGAGAGAGAGAGAGAGAGAGAGAGAGAGAGAGAGAGAGAGAGAGAGAGAGGGTGAGACAG
Source organism: Beaufortia kweichowensis (assembly GCA_019155185.1). Classification (NCBI taxonomy): domain Eukaryota; kingdom Metazoa; phylum Chordata; class Actinopteri; order Cypriniformes; family Gastromyzontidae; genus Beaufortia; species Beaufortia kweichowensis. Next base: position 17,213,809 of record CM032797.1, read on the forward strand.
AGGGGGTATATGGGAGATTACAAGGATTGGAGTTTTAAACAGAAAGACCACCAAAGATGCAGCACTGAAAATACCACTAATTACTGACACTATGCTCCTCCTGACTGTGACCCCTCCCCTCTTGCCCTCCACCCCCACCATCATAACCCCCCACCAACCCCGAACCTTCCAAGCTTCGTAAACAACCACTCCTACATGCAAACAAAGGGACAAAAAATGCAAGTGGCGCTTTAAAATGCCAGGGATTTCCTAATCCCTTCTTACATTTTTATGCTTTGAAAGAGTTGCCGTTCCATGCTTTCCTTCCTCTACACTTTTCTCCCACTCTACTTTTAATGCCTGGACTAATTCGTACATGCCGGCTCTGAGCTTGGTCGCTTCAGAAAAAAAACTGGTTTAAAACGAAGCTCGTCTCCAATCACCACATAACACTTGGGCAAAATCACATCATCCTTTACGTTCTCAATGGAAAACAAGATCGTCCTAAATCAGCCTAAATCTAAATAGTTTAGGGAAAATGTTTCACCGAATCTCAAAAACGCAGCTTGCAAGCAAAACTTTTAAATAAGAGGTGGTGAAGTTTAGCAAGACCTATCAATGCGTTTCATTTAGTCACATGTTTGATGCTCCTATTACGACACTTGTTTCTTAGGGAATCATTACATCTACATTCATCACTTTTCTGTTAATTTGTTGTACCGGGGGGCTGTTCGGGGTCAGTGAACACCTTTAACGGTTTGACAACGCAAGTTTCTGTTTTTTCTCAACATAACAATAAGGAGCAACCACCCCCGGCGCCGCCCGCAGGCAGAAGCGGGTCAGACTCTGGAATTATTCACTGTGCTGTCTCCACATTACATGTACTTTACAGCCGGCATTTCACCTAACAGACAAAATCTGATCTTTTTTCTTTAACATGCTACACATCTTATCCACACCACTAAATACCCTTAAGACCTGTCTGTCATTCATGACTGTGGATGTTACAAGGACAACACATGGGGTGCAGAAGTGCAAAAACTGACCAGTTTTAATGTCAAATAGTGGTTATGTTTCACTTTACCAGAAACTCATCAAAACTTTATCCAAACTCATTTAATTCATTTGCTGAACATGATTATAAAGAAGCTGATGGCATCTGACTTGTAAAATGTACCAATCACCGTTTTATTGTCACATTGTATTGTGCACACAATATAAAAATAAACTTGTTACGGTAATGAGCGTAACACTGTTACGGTAATGAGCTGAATGATCTTCAGTGAGATCACTTACCCTTCCTCGATAGTCACTCCGTTCATGATGATGGAGTTGGTTATCTTCACCTTCTCCTTGATCAAAGCCGATGCACCAATGGTTGAACGCTTGATTGATGTTTTGTCTGATATCTGACAGTTATGTCCAATAATGCTGTCACTTCCAACCTTGATAAAAGAGACAGGGGTTATTTTATTTCAGTTTCACTCTTATCACTTACCGTGTTCTACGTTATTTAATACATTTCAATAAGGTGTAATATAAAAAACAGCATGGTACAAATGTTCTTTCATTTCATTCTTTACATTTTACAGCAGTTTTAGTACATCTCTCTTTTGCTTTTGTGATGATCCATGTTACCCCAGCATGATTTGGGAATGTTCCAAAAAGCTTGAAACATCTTGTTTGCTTCAGTGTAAGCAAGGGACTGACCTTTTCATATGAAAGGGTTAAATAAATCAATGTCAAACATATGCTTATTCCACCTATAATTTTAAGAGATTCATTATAAAAATGATCTTGTTAATTTCTAAAATCAGAAAAAGCAATCCGGACTATTCACATGTGTAAGCAAGACTTTCAACATGCATCAAGACTTTCGATGTGCATCACACCCTATAAATGATTTGTCGAGTGGACTCACCAGTGAGTGTTCTGAGACCACAGCAGTCGGATGCACTGAAGGGTCCTCAAACAGTTTAGGAACCTGATGGAAAACCAAACTCAATGAGTCACTGGAGATAACCCAGTGTTTCAAACATGACTCATTTAAAATCTGTTGTCCACTGTTGTTGGTACTCTTGTGTATTCTTACCACACGATTGGCCTCAATGTAAGCCGCCAAGGTGTTCACGCGATAGCACATGCCCTCCTCCATAATGTGAACGTAGCAGCGTAGCTTTCCGCCGTGGTAGGCCTCGCTCATATCTCCACGATGATCGTTCCAGCACGACCTCTCTCGGGCAAGCTGAAACAGCGCTTCGTCTTTGCCAGTGCTGAGAAGCTCTGCCAACAAGTGCAAGAGTTTGGGAATTCAATGATTACATTTACATAATATTCCCTCAATGTAATTTATTTCAAGAATGTGATTTATTCGAAAAGAAACTCACCCAAATTAGCATGAACATCCTCTTTTTTCTGACTCTTTTCTGAATCCTCTGTGGGGTTATGGGAATTTAAGGACTTCGAGAATTGTTTACGTACCAAATAAGGCACCAACTCGCCCCTGATTGATGTGACAGACCTGCAAATAAAAGTATATTGTAAGAAAAGTATTACTGAATACTATTCAAATGCAATTTTATTCAAAATGATTTAATTGCAAATATTTGCGTATCTTAATATTTGCCAAAAAAGACATTACTGAGGCAGTTGAATAGAAGTGTGTTCTCTCAGTGTGTTGGTACTATTCTCTACCAGTTGAGCCTCCATGCAACATTAAGAACATTATTAGGAGCAGGACCATTACTAGTAATCGGAAAACAGGAACATTATTTTCACCTCATTGAAAATAAGCCTAATACTGAAATCACATTAATCCGATTTGGAAAAAACATGCACATTTCGGAAAATGTTTCAGTTGAAAACACAAGGACTTAAATTGCATTAGAATTGTAAAAAGTGAGCAAAAATTAAAGTTAAAGTTATATAAAAACAATAAGCACAAAACTCCTGTGTCACTTGCTACAGATCCTATTAGTCATTTATGACAAATATCACCACACACACAGTCAGGCATTACACATGCACAGTCAGCATCCCACAGCAAAACATGTGTATGTGAGTATTCTCCAGCTTAAACAACGTTACATGAAAAAACTAAAATCATTGCAAAGAAGAGAAAACCTTTATTATTTAAAGGTAAATCTTTAGCCTCTAAAGTTGTGAAATCCTGGTTCAAAAACTTCATGTTAGTTTGAGGAGCAATTCAGAATCTACACTGCATCCAAATCTCTCCCTCTCTTTATTTTCTTTAAGGTAAGATTAGAATTTCCATGTGAATGCAGAGAGAGAAACAACAGTTACTATGTCCATTTTCTACACTGAAGGCTCAAGGGCGACAGAGAGAGAGAGCGCGAGAGTGCGACAGAGAGAGAGAGAGAGAGAGAGAGAGAGAGAGAGAGAGAGAGAGACAGTTGGATGGGGGAAAAGAATATGAATGGGAGAGAGAAAAGGCAGCATAAAAAAGTCAAACTACTTTGATGAAGGAAAGTGGGGAGCAGAGAGGGAAGAGGAGGGGTCTGTGGGCCAGATTAGATGAAATGATATTTATATCAGGGGGAGAGCGAATTAAAATGTCAAAGCTGGGAGAGAAGCCTCTCGCTTTTCTGAAGTTTGTGTGAGGACCTAAGAGAGGCCAGGCACGGCACCACTTTACAGCGGGCCGCCCGGCCTCACAATGTCAGTTACAGGAGCACAAAGGGGACTTGAGGGGCAGGGGAGCCGAGGGCTATTGGAGAGGATGAATGGAGGGATGAGGGTGGAGTGAAGGGGTGGCTGTAGAGGACATTGGGCGAATCCAGGATTACAGACGCTGTGAGTCGACCAGATGAGGCAAAAACTGTTTAAAAGATATTGTCTTTCAATTGTTCCTTAGTTGGATGCATTTAATTTTCAGCCCAAGTAATTTTTTAAAACACTGATTTCTCATCAAATTATGTTTTCTCACTTTTGACTCTCATCTTCTTAATTCTTTCTTGGTTTCCCTATTTACCATTTTTTTAAATTTGCAATTCCTGCATTATGTACGTGACATTTTCAGTCAAAACTTGAAATATAAATTCTCACAATATTTGTATTCATTACCAATGTATTGTTTATTACATATATCTGTTTATATTTTACTAAGTCCAGACATCTAAAATATCAGTCTATGCATGAGTTATCTTTTAAAAAAATGGAAATATACATGTTGTTATGGATGTTATGGATATGAAAAAAGAACACAGGTTTTTGAGAGAAGATGTGCACATTTATGGGGTACAGGGACTATTATGGATGTGACAATTCACTTTAACTGATGAAAAAATCATGTTTTAAACATAAAAAATGCTTAATAAACTTGAGAAACCATGAGAAATACCTGAAACATGAGAAATACCTCACATGGTAATCAGTATGGTGAAAACCTTTGTTGAAAACTTTATTTTACTATGGAACATCTCATCACTATTACTATACACACACAATACACACAAACAGCCAAGTATTAAAATATATAAACACCCTAAAAATCCTTAAAATACCTGATGAACATTGAACATTTAAATCTTGACGAAATCCCCATAAAAATGACTTTGAATTCTTTTGGTACACAATGCACCTGGCAGAAATAGTCTGAGAAAGTTCTTGTTTCATAAGAAAAGCCCAACTTACTTGTTGTTTACCAAGAAATCAACCACAGATCTCTTCAGGCAGTATAGGTGGGCATCCAGCAGGCCTGTTTTGATGAGCATTCTGGGGTGTCTGCAAGAGCAAAGAAAAAAAACTGTGTGAGAATGTGAGAAAACAAGGTGGGCAGTGAAGACTGGCATCTCGCAGCGCAAATAAAAAATAATGACAATAAACGTGCGGAAGAAGGCTGCTCCTGCACACGCAGGGCAAACGTGGAACGCGGATAGTGCTGGATGGTGAAAAAATACATAACAGCTTAGACAAAAACATTGGAAGGCACCCTGCTACCCTGGTTTTCTCAGATGTTTTATAATTAGAGTATATAGCTCGCCTTTACGTTCCATGCAGTCTTTCATTTTCCTGTCTCACTCCCACTCTAATTGGTCTTTTTGGGGCACTTTGAGGTAAGAGAGCTATAATGACCCCCAAAATAAGAATAACAAGTTAAACAAGTGAGGTGACATGAAAGAGATGGAATGCGGTTGTGTCTGTATATAGTCCCAAACAAAAATGTTGAAATAAAGTAAAACATTTGTAACTTTTTTTAGCGTTTACATCACAGCTAACAAGACGGATTACAGTTGCTGCCACAACATGTGAGATGTCAGAAGCTCCACCGGACCCCCCAGACTGTTTTATAGCCTGCCATTGACGTGAAAAGGCTCCTGGAGCCCATCCACAGCAGGGCAGGAGAGCCACAAAATGGCCGCCCTGGGGCCAGAGTGACTCACGTCGATAAAGAGTCCCGTGCATCCTGACAGACAAGACAAAGTGTTGGCAAAGCCAAAGCAGACTAGACAGCAATGCAAGTTAAGCTGTCAAATGTACATGATGATTTCCAGGCTTTGTGTCTGGACAGCTTGTTCCTGAAGTTTACTAGGGTAAAGGTTTCACTAAAAAGCTAATCAAGCATTAAATAAGATTGTGACCGGCCTAAAACTGCCTAACAGTATAATGCTAGTCTCTTAATTACAGTTCTTTCCAAACTTAAACACTCCTGTCTGACGCATTCTACGCTACCCGACGTACTGTCTCACTTCCTGTGACATTTACGAAGCGAGAACGTAAGAGAACCATCTTGTCTCTAGAGCTTTACTGCTTTCCTCCACCAGACGCTTCACGCCGAGACACTGAAACACTGCAGTGTTTACTCACCCAGATCTCAAAAACAGACTCATTTCTGTGTGGACACATTAGAAATAAATTATGATGACACTAAGCCGTTCCATTAACCAGCAGTGACTGAATTCCTGAAAAGCAGAAATAGTGCGTGCGGCGGATATTTTGGGCTACATGTGGCATCAATGTGCTCGGCACACACTTGTGTGGACTGCAGGGAGAGATTCAGAGGAGGTGAAGAATGAACAACTGCATGACACACTGATTTATTGGAACACCCATCATGTGACCTCATGGTTTGGCACCTGCAGGCAGGAGAGTGAGTGAATCAGAGAGTAAGATGATGCGAATGAAAGAGTGATGAGTAACAAATACAGATCCTTGTGGTTTTAGAGGAGGACTGTGTGTTGAAGAGTCAAGAGGAACATGAGACAGCCAAACAGGTGCTGTTTAGAAGAACACAGCAAGGTTCACAAAGCAGAATATAAAATCAAATTTACATTTATGCATTTTTTTTCATATTATACCTGATATGGGAATCAAGGCAACACTATGCTAGTAGGATATAAACACACATTTACAGCACAATTATTATTATCATCATCCCCATTATTTTCATTATTCTCAATCCTGTCTAACTACTTTTTAAAGGGACAGTTCACAGTTCCAAACCTGTATGACTTTCTTTTATCATCAAAACAAAACATGTTCCCAAACAATGTTCGTAACCAAACATTAACATTTCTCAAAATATCTTCTTTTGCCTTCCACAAAAGAAAGAGTCATATTCAGGATTTAAACAACATGAGGGTGAGTAAATAATTACAGATTTTTATTTTTAGGTGAACTATCCCTTTAAAAAAATGTAATCTTGAAGCAAATGTAATTTAGAGTAATGCAAATGTAAACGTCTGCAATCAGTTTTTGTCAAATAAATCATTTCCTCTAACTGTTTGTTTCCCCTTGTCATTCCTGTCCATTGTCCAAGCAGACGAGGAGGATGACAAAGATCTGGGAAAAGTCTCCAGGCTTGCCGAGTGACTCACACTATTAGTTTAATCACTTATTACTAAACAGCCAGACACAAAGAGCAGCGTAGCAGCGCAGTGAGGTCATGCGTTACACAGTGAGCCGTCAATGTCAACATGTAGTCCAAGCAATTTTACCCAGGCCTTTTTAAGCCTGACAAGACACAAGTCCTTTATTCTCTTCTTACCCATCTCAACCAAAAGGGTAAATAACTAACAGACTGTGGGAGGAAGAAAAAGCTGACAATGCTTAACTTTGATGCTTTGGTAAATATTAGCACAGGACATATGTCCCGCTCAGACTTCCTCAGCAAATTAGAGAGAATAAAGTTTGAGCAGCGTATTTAAAGGGATAGATACTCAAAAATAAAAACTATTTTATTATTTACTCACCCTCATGTCATGTCAAACCTGAATGACTTTCTTGCTTCAGCAGAACACAGAAGAAGATATTTTGCAAAACGCTGTTACCGGCACCCATTTACTTTCCTAGTATGGACACAAGGTACAATGGAAGTCAATGGGTGCCGGTAACCAGCGTTTTGCAAAATATCTTTCAGAATCATATACAGCGTTTGAATGACATAAGGGTCAAACATTATGTCATCATTTTTATTTTTGGGTGAACTATCCCTTTAAGAGTGAAAACTGGACTACATATAATGTTAAACACTGTTAAATGTTCACACCGATTAAGAAAGCAAATGTGAAATCAAGTTAACATGACTATCTTACTGCTGGTGTTGGTATGAGACATACAAGAGTCAATGGAGTACCACAAATCTTGGGGGCCCCATCCACAAGTGATGATGTCATCCTCAAGCACTTGTGTCATGGGTAAAATAGTGCTGCTGATGGAAACAGACAGTGATGCTGCTTTGGACAATTTAGCTTTCTACTTTTACTGACAAACTCTTCTACTTTACTAACATTTTTGTATTTATCTTTCTAGAATTTTGTTATATAGAAAGTGTAAATCCGATGGGCTAAAGAAAGTACATGACAAGATCAGTGTCTGAACAGAAAAAGACAAAAAAACACAACCTCATGGAATTTAAATGTTTTTTACGAGTAAGATGTTTTTGACTCAATTCTAGTCAATTCTAGTGTTTATTAAAATCACATGTGAAACAGTGATCTACTACTAGCAGCATCAAGAAGACTCTAGATGATCAAACAAAGAAGATCATCTGTAAGTGCTGTTAAAGCACCTATGACTAGAAAAGCTTTTATAAAGCTGCAGAAAAGACCATGGGTCTAATTTGAATACTATTTCTAAGCACATAAGAAAAAACACAATTATTAGTGAGAGAGACATAATGTTTTTATAGGTGTTATGCATAAAACATATTGGCAAAAGGCATATGGACCGCTCATACGGCTACGCTGTGTCTGTATAAACACATATGTAGACAATGCCAAGGCTGGGAGATGACCCAGACAAACACAGCAGTACTGTTAAACATTAGCAGACGTCTCATACCGCACTGAGAATTCCTGCGTCCTTGACGGGAACAGAAACTTAAATAAAAGGCGTTGCCTTGAAACAGCAAATATGTGAATAGGAATTAAATAAAAGACAAGGAGTTGACAGATGACTCTAAAGAAATAGTTCACCTTAAATTAAAAAAATCATGTCATCATCTACAATTGAAACTTCAGTAACGCTGCTGATGATTGTTTTTTACTAAACTGCATTTAAATGTTCTGCACACAAAGCTGTCATATATTTAATATAATTTTTAGATACGTAATATAATGTGGCATTATACAATTTAACGTTGGAGTAAAGCTCACAAAAACATCCAGATTATACTTCAAAAGAACTAAATGACTGATTTCAGGGTGATATATAAGATGGATATATTTGGTTTTGTAAGATTTTCCCATTAGTTGTTTAATTATACATCAAAATACTAACTTTCTAATAATAACTAATACTGTGTGAATATAAGTGCGATGATCTAGTTCAATACACAATAACTACTGTAACATCAAATTAAGCAGTTTGTGTGTGTTTCCTCTCCCATTCCACGAGACAGCCCGCTAACAGCTGCTACAACCCTTCTATTATTGGGAAGGATTTACAGTGGCTACGGCTCCCCAAATTATTTATGAGCTCCCAAAACAGCCGCAAACACAGCGCCATCACAGCTCTCCTGCCCCAGACCTCATCTCCCCCTATACAGATCCAGAACCAAGAACAGCTTGACCTTCAGCCTCCAGAGCCCAAACCACAAGGCCATACACACTGGGTGCTGACAATCTGAACCGCCTTTCCAAAATCAGGGTATTTATTTATAAAACAATAGAATCAGATAACATTAAAAAAGCTGGAAGAGAGGATGATAAATTCTGATTTTGAAATCAAGCATTTATATACATAACACAATTATTAGATCAGAAAGGTATTTTCCCATAGTCATTGAGCTGAGAACTAATACACCCAACTCCAAAACCTCACACACTGAGAAACCCAAAGAAAAGAGGAAACGGTGAGAAAAAAAGAGCCAAACGGCACAAGAAACTTTATCGTGGGTCGAGGAGGGTGGCGGGTTGGAAAACAGGCAGGATCAACAGTTAAGAAAGGCAGGGCAGTGTGGAGGAGACCCACGTTTTATTAGCCAGCCCACATAAACAGCAGGTCATCACCCTGTGAGGTCACTATTGTTCAGAGCACGCAGCACCTCCTTCTGCTGGTTGCTCCGAGGGCAGTAGCTTTCAAATCTATTCAGACCAAGTCCAAATCTTCCACAACAACTTCTATATGAACCCCTACACACCAAAGTGTCATTTTTATCTGAGGTTAGGTCAATTTTTAGGTATTTCTAATACAGCTGAGCACAGAAAAATTTACATTCACTAAAGAAATTTCCATGACTTGTTACGGTCATTATCTTCCATGGATAGGACGACTCTAAAAGCAGCCATTGTCAAAATAACCTAAATGACATCCAACAGGACAGCAAAACATCAAGCAAAATGACGTTTGTGAGAGAAAACAATTAATATTTTGAGCTTATTTAGCAAAACTAAATGCAGAAAATAAACAGATCATGAATGGTGGCATGTCAATAACTTCAAATCTCATTGGTTCTTTCATGTCTTGGGAAGAAACACACAACTAGTCACAAGGCACCTAAGAATTGATGATATCATATATAAAACAAAAACAGTAACAAAATATTTTACAGCATCTTTGTTACAAATGTTTTATAGTAATAAGCACTTAAATAGCACAATATATATTATTATGTATTATTCATTATTATATTATTGAAGTTTAATATTATTAGTCACTTTCATATTATACATTATTTTAACATAAATATTTCAGTAAACCTGCTTTGTAACACAATGCACACTGTCAAAAGCACTACTAAAATAGATTTGAATCTCACTATATCAGTCTTCTGAGTCTTGCTGTGTCTGCATAACTTACACGTTAAATTTGTATGTACTGGACGTAAATAATTTGCTGTGTTAATATTATTTGACAATATGAAAAGTGATATGAAGAAAAATGTAGTGTGCGTGAGAAGCGAATCTATCGTCGGCACTCACTTGCGCATGACAGACTTTCGGAGAACGAGGCCTTCATCCAGGTCTGCCTCATTGGCCATAAAGAGCAGCCGCTTCCCTGTGCCATCGACACCCACAAAGTCCCGCTGCTCTCCTGCCACAGGGCACAATTTTACTGGGTCATAGTGTGCTTGTAACACCACAGCGAGACACAGTACAGTCACACGGTATTCAACAAGCCTGATTAGCAGGAATGCAAAGTAACACAGTCCAATGATATGCACTTTTGAGTTCATACTAGGGAGAGAGGAAAGGGTCATTAAAAAGTTTTTGGAAACCTTGTAACAACATCCAATCTCTAACAGCATTTCTTTCAAAACCACATCGTCCTTTTCCTGTTCAAGTGAGCAATTATCTGATCATTGGGGAGCTGATCGCTGGCAGCTGCCATTGGCCTGTTAAACAGCAGTCTGTGTGAATGATAGTACCTGTTTTCTTCTTGCCCTTCTGGCCAGGGACAGTCTCTGTGAATTCATTCACTTTGCTCATGAGCATGGACAGCGTGGCGTTGTGGGCACGGAAGAGGTCCACGACCTCATGCAGGGCCACGTCTGTTATCAGGTCACAGCTCACCACCAAAATGTCTGTCTGTGGGGAAAAAAGCAAATATTATTTAAACCAACATAAAATACAGGACAGTTCAGCTATTTCACCCACAATTTGATTGTGAAGCCCACTGGAGGGGCTGCGTGTTCCCTACACATAATAATAATAATGATTACTTTAAGCTTTTGAAATGAGCAGTTGGGTTGGAGATGCCCACTAGTGCAAAAGAACACATATTTGATCAAGTATTATGTCTCTAAAAACATATAACCCCTTTGTATTATTTCTAATGAATATACTTTGATCATAAAAACATGATTAACTTGGAAGTTAAACATTGTTCTTGCTTAAACATTAGTATTGTGTTGCTAGATAGTGAAAAACAAGGTATTTAAAGCTTCAAATATTCAAATATTAGATTAAAAATGTTCCTCAACACCATTTTGTTTTTCAATTTTTCAGCAACTGCTGTTGACTTTACCTCCCTGAGCTTTATATGGTAAACATCAAAGAGCTAAGAGATTTTTCCATGGCCTGCTACGGTGCACCATAAAACCTTCACGTATGAAGACTCTCTCAATATTTCTCCCGACGACGGTCTCAACAAAAGGAACGTTTATAACGTAATACAAATATGGCGTGAGAATACGAGAGACAGAGAGGCCAGATCTCTTCAATATGCGCAGTGCTCCTCCATAGTTCGCGTGTGCGTACGTGTGTGAGAATGTATATATATGAGCACAGGCGTGGAGAGGAACCCAGCGATAAATCCTGCTCGCCTTTGCCATTGTTTCTGTTTGAGTTGTCTGGTTCCCATCTGGTCTGCCCATCTCAGGTCTGCGGATAAATAAACATAGGAGCTGGGGAGAGGAACGGCCGGCTAGAGCGCACCCGCTCAGGCGGCGCTGCATGCCTCATTGGGGAGGCCCAGGGAGAGGCCCTGCCGTGACGCTCCGCTTCCATACAGTTCCGGTTCTCTTCTTCTGGCCTTGGAGCAGAAGGCCCGTGAGCCACTGCAGCACACATGCTCAAAAGATAACAGGGTGCACAGAGCTGTCTGGTCAGATTGAGCTAACAAAATCAGCATTAACTCAAACTAATGTGCAAATGAAATCTTACAGACTTACAATACAGCTAGTATTTTTTTTCTTTTTTAAGCTTTAATTTTAGAAAATGCTTGTAAAGGTTTTTTTAACCAGAAAACATTGTGCATGTACAAGAATAGAAAAAGTAGTAACAAGTGTTAAAGTTGTAATCTATAACTTTTGCCTCTCTATCGCCATCTCTGTTTAAAACATAAAATTACAGGTTACCTTACGTTCTTATTTTTATGCGGGTTGAAAAACTGACCCACGAAATTCAACCCAGCAGTTTTGAACAGTGTTTTTTTATTTGTGATCCCGCCTGTGAAAACCCAGCTAAAGTCATTTTTTGGGTGATTTAATGTTTTCTACATAAAATCATCCTACATAATGTAAATAACATTTTGTGAAAATATAACTTTTATATCTTTAATATTGACAGAGAAGACATAAGACTATGTCAAAGATTTAAATCGTACAGAAATTAATAGGTGAAATCAAACTTTGATGCTCTCAGAATTACATTTTTAGACTTTAGCTTGGTTTTCACAGACAGGGTCACAGTTCCTCAATAACAGATTTTTGTATATTTTCAACCAAATGTTACAGATTGCAGCTTTAAGTAACCATTTGTCAAACTGAAACAAAAACCCACAATGGTATTCAAGTGATGTATCTGATCACAAAAAGCCAAAATCCATCTTGGCTCAGTCTTCGACATCGGAGAGGGTAAAAATGGGCTAGTCTTTTAATTTTGCTCTTCATTTTACACACAGTTTCCCCTTTACTGGATCAAGGCCGGCCACTGCTGCGGCTCAAAGCAACAGGCAGGCGCTGTCTGGAAATGTGGACTCAATCAGTACCAGAGTAAATAAAAGAAACACAGAGCGAAAAAAACACGACCACATAACAGCTATAGTTCAAATAGCCAAACATTTGCCATGACTTCACAGCTAACCAGGAATGCACAGCGTTAAAACGCAAAAAATGCGACCAACGCCAGCCCACCCATCATAAACCACCCAAGTAAATCGATCTGTCACTGCAGCTCTAACCACTTAACGTTTCATAACTGGGCTTTCTATTTTTGAGGGGACCCAACACGTGGCCGAACGGCTGAGGCCTGACAACGGGCCGTGCCCTCTCGGCTGCCGAGGGGGCGGATTGCCTTAGTCACAGTGCCACTGAGGGTCTGAAGTGGGCGTCAGCTGTTGGATCATCTGAGCGCCGCCGCCGGGTCTTTCAGCAGGCCAGAGTTGTGCCTGCAGTGTGCTGCGCTACAGAGGCACAGTGAGGTCAGGCCACCCACAGACACTTCCAGTTCTGCTTGGCTGCCCCCTGGGCCAGCCAGGTGAGACCACCCAAGAGGAGAGCAGAGGAAGGGGGAGAGGGAGGAGAAAAGAGAACAGGATAAGAGGGAATAAAAAGGAAGGGAAGAACTTATGTGCCACAACAAACGTATGTGCAAACCTACCCACAATTGGCCTGTCGTGACCATGCCAAGTCTTGAGATAAGAGTGGAAAAACGTTTTGGCTTAATGCGGTGACATACGTCAATGTTATGTGTATGCAAAACCAACCACCAAACAACGCTGAAAGCAAAACACAACATTAAGAGCTGGCATTCAGCAAAAATGTCCTTTTCCCGACCACCAAAGATTTAGATGTGCGCTTTTTCTGGAAGGATGAGTACACAAGCTGTTCGGGAACGACTTGATCTTGTTGCACTCGGAGCCTTACTGCTAACAAAAGCCGACAGAATGCTACACAACGCGAAGATTATTCAGTTTCTGTACAAACATTGACTCAATGCATCAGTATGAAGACAAACACGAGCTAATGAAAGAGAGGTTTAAGAGCCAGGCACACCGACACATTCTTCCATTATGTCCGTGTTGTTTGCTAAAGTGAGGGAGTAGAGTCTGCGTTTAGACCGTACAATAAACGGGGATTTAGGGCCCCTATTGCCAGCTCTCGTCTCTCAACACGTAGTTGGGCTGTTCGTGCCCTGGAAGGCTCTGAAACTCAATGCTTTTAATCTCTCATTTCTCTCTAGGATTAGAAATAAACGCATCTCTGCTGTTAGCGTGCACCAGCAAGCCCTCCTCCTCAACATTCCCTTTCCACTGCATTGATATTTACTGTGGCAGAGTTAATCTCCTGCGATGAGCGTTCGCACATGTTTAAGACATCCCTCCTCTTACAGTTTTTATGGTATCGTTTGCAATGGTGGGCTTAATAAGTGAACAAACGCAGAATTAAAGTCGGACTATGTGCAAGCTCTAATGCATCTGACAGACATAATATTTTGACCTCAGTAAGAAACAAATTACTAATTTAGCAGATGCTTTTATGCAAATACTTTTACACTCAGATCTTTAACCACCATGCACAACCAAGAAATAATGTGTCCAATAAAAGTGTCCAAGTCTACTTTTAAACTGCTTTAAATTCAATAGTGACCCAAAAACACCCACCAGGCCGTTTCCATGTTGACCCATTCAATCTACACAACAACCCCACACATGTCCTAGAGACCCGGGAAGGTCTGTAGGGATTTAGGAAGGGTTCTGACATCATGTGTTTGTGGATTTCAGCAGGTGAAATGAGGCAGTCTGTGGATTTGGACCCCCTATGACACACAGGATCTGCCCTTGACATCATTCCACTGACCCCAGGCCAGCTCATATGGCTCTGCTACATTATGTCTTCATGGTTAGTCTTTAACTTTAAGTCATTCATGATGTGAACTGCCTAAACAATTAGGTAGTAAGGCTGAGATATTAAAAAACATTATTTTATTAATGCTTTTGATTAATTCAAAAGCATTTTTGTGTTATCAGCTAAATTACATTTTAAAACCCAGCTAAAGTCATTTTTTGGTGATTTACAGTTTTCTACAAAAAATGATCCTAAATAATGCAAAAGACTGCGTCAAAGATTTAAATCATAGTGTAATTAATAGGTAAAATCAAAATTTATGCTCATTATCACAGAGTTAGATTTTTTGCCTGGTTTTCACAGACAGGTCACATATGGTTTCATTTGTTTACATGAATTATCTACATTAACAAACATAAAACACTTTTACAACATTTATTACTCCTATAGTTGTATTTGTATTAACTAACAGTAACAAAGACTGATGAATGCCACTGAAATATGTTGCTTACTGTTAGTTTGTGTTAACTAAAGCATTAATTATTTATTGTTCATGTATCTTAACACAGGGAAAAAGACACACTTCAGCTTTAACAAACAACTTACTCTGTTTTTTCAAAACACTATTAATACCTCAAAGTCAGAGTCAAGAATTCATAGTTTTGACAGAACACACCTTGATCTTTTGCTGGATGTGTCGAAGGGCATCTGCAGTGCCCATGTCAGCTTCCTCCTGAATGCACACCACATCCAGCTTCATTTTCACCTCGGTCTTCAGACACTGATCTGTGCTCAGGGCCTTCTGAACTTCTTTAGTAGTAATGATAATAACCTCTGTGAACAAAATAATACAACCATTCATTTCTTCTAAACATGCATATGACAACAATTTTGATTATTTGCCTCGGTTTTATGGAAAATGGTTTGGTGGAGTTGTTTTGCTCAGTGGTACCATTAGTTGTCCAGGGCAAATGCTTTGCCTGCAACACCTCAAACTATACATGCCTTATGAAAATGTATTAGACAGACACCTTCAATCAAGTCTTTGTGAATTATTTGTCGAAAGTATGTTTTGGCCAATTGGAAAAGACTCTTGCTCCAGAATCTTGCTTTACTGCGTAAATATTTTTAAGCAAAGCAGCTTACCATAGTTTGTACTAAGACTTGTAAAAGCTAATTGCAAGGTCTTGTTGGCTGGCACTCTGTCTGTTAACAAGGCAGACTGTGCCACACATAAAGGTGCACACTGTACTGCTGGGCAGGCAAAGGGCCATAACCACGAACTCCACACCAGCTGGATCATACGGTTAGTCAATACTGCTAGGTGTGAACAATAAACATTTTATTATTATTAAGGCATTAAATATAGATATCAAGAATGTATGCCTCCTTTACTGGCTTTAAGTGTTAAAGCAATGAATGCAACACAAAGTTCTATAATACACCTACTGATTTATTTCTGTATCAAAATTCCCAGAAGCAGATGTAAATTATTATTATTATTATGTATATTATTATTGTGTAAATTATGTAAATACATTTAAATTTAAGGATGCACGCAGTTATTTGAAGAAACTAATACCCAGAAAAACAATTAATAGTTAAAACATCATGAATAAAATATTTGTACAGCTCTTTCATGGTCACAGTATAAAAATAACACTGATATTTCTCGGTTTTGGGCTTTTTTTAGACAAAATCCAATTTTGTGACCCTGTCTGTGAAAACCCAGCTAAAGTCATTTTGTTGTGATTTACTCTTTTCTACATAAAATCATTCTAAATAATGTAAAGAACATTCCTTGAAATCTTGATATCTTTAATATTTACTGAGTACGGCCATGTAAAAAATTGAAATCAATGAAATTAATATGTGAAATCAAACTTTAATGCTCATTATCTCAAAATTAGATTTTTAGACTTTAGCCTGGTTTTCACAGACACGGTCACATTAATGACCAGGTTAGTGGTAAAGTAATAATACTGAATAAAAAAACTGCATAAAAATTATTACCATCAATTATTAAGCAACTTTTTTATCTGCAAGTTAATTTCTTGAGATATGAACCTATAACCTTTGTGCTGCTATGACAAATGAAGCACAGGAACTCATACAAAGCACAAATGGGATGCGACAAAGAACAAAAACCACTAAAATATGGCGTATAAAGCAATGCTAAAAATTTGTTTAAAAATCATGATTAAAAATGTTTCAATGGGCCTAAAATAAATGTCTTCTCTTTAGTAAACCAATTTTGAGATTTAAAGCCAATACATTTACTTGTTTAACATTTACCAGTCACTGGACAAAACAAAGACCTCAGCAGGCATCTGAAGTACAGCATTTGAAGGACAAGCAGTAAGTAGTGATTGATAATGTATTCTGGGAAAATCTCAATTCTGGATATAAGGTTGCAATGGCAATACATGCAATGCAATCTGAATGCAAAAGACACATATCCTTCCCATACTTAACTTTGATAATTAATGAACTTTATTTTCTAAAAGCACGTTTACCTTCAAAACCAACTTTCTCCAGCAGGTTGAGGGGGTACCAGATGAGAGGTCTGTTGCCCACAGGCAGCAGGGGTTTGGGGGTGTTATAGGTGAGATCCATCATTCTGGATCCTCCACCAGCTGCCATCAGCACCGCCTGCAGCTCCATCCCAAAACACCTGCAGGACAAAACCAACAACACGTCTTACCCGCCTATAATAACATTCATAACAAAACAGACACTTAACAGACTGACCAGTTCAGCCTTTTTGTTGAATATTCATTAATTCGTCTTTCAAAACATTACCATTACCATGCGATTATTTCATCATCTCAACTACGATGCATATTACAGCATATTTACATACTGTACATATACAGCATTCTTATTAAGCGAGACCAGTTTTGACTTCTAGGACATATATAATTCAGCTTACCTTTATTTGTCGTCCAGACGTTTACGTTTTGTGAATTAAACAGTGAGTGCTCGTCAGGATCTTTAGTACTAGCAGACGCTCATGCGCACCACTCTGTTCCAGGCATTCATATCACGTTGTTATCAAACACCTATTGCTTAAAATGAGTGAATACACTCTGAAAATACACGTACTAAGGGTAAAATAAAATAAAAGTGAATTAGAGAAAACGCGGGCTAATTTATCTGTATGAGTATAGAGTAACTGACAGGCTATTTCTAGAGATAGTGACAGGAGCTACTTCTTAATCGGTCGTACGCGAAAATCGACCAGCAATTTTGGTTCCTATCCCAGCGTAGAACATGACAACCTGTATTTGACGTATATGAAGATATCAACAGTCAGATTTCAACAGAGATGATAATACACAAACATTTAATAAATTTAATAAATACATTGTGTAAAATATGGTACTCAAATCCCCCTTAAATATGGATATAAATCATTTAAAATATTTTTTTCTTGGTCACAATTTTTAATTGTTCATTATATCTTCATGAGGAAAACAGATTATAAATCATACTATAAACAGTGTTTAAAATGTTAAAATCCATAAAGGTTTGTGTGAGAGTTAGGTCTAGGGCTAGTGTGAGGGTTAAAGGTTACAGTACAGTGTAAAAGTCATTATGTCTATGGAAAGTCCACATAAAACATGGAAGCCCAACATAAATAACATAAGTATTAATTAAGAGCATGCATAATAACATGAAGGATATTTTTTACATCAGTACTATCCTTTTACGTGTTCAGAAGTTGCTAAAAATCATAAACAAGCCTTTTGTCTCAAAATATATTTGATAATTTCTTACATTGATAATTTTCTTCACATTATCTTCCTGAATCTGCACAACCTTACAAAATTATGGTAAATATAATTGTTTTACAATACAGTTATCGGCAATTTACATTTATTTACATTAACTATGTTAACAAACAGGTGTTTAGGAGAATGTTGTGACTGTTCCTTTTTAGCGCTTTTGCAAAAAAATAAACAAAAAAGTCCTTTAGATCTTTTGTACCCCAATGTTAATCTAATGTAGTAAATGGCATAAGATTTAAGAATTTAGATTATAACAGTATCTCATAATGCAATGATAGAAATTGCATTTAACATTTCATATTACAGTTTAATGGCATCCCATGCCATTTAACAATCTGTGATGGTAACTATAATAAATTCAAAAATAAATATCACTTCTGTTTTAATATAGAGAAACAAAATGAATAAAGATTATTCATTAATGTTTTAGAAGATCCTGTATTTACAGCAGTACTACAATGTGGTAATTCTGGAATTTTGGCAAAATGGTTGCCATAGTAAATTTTTATAAGAGACTTTTCCCACATAATAATGCACCCTTATCCTAAGGTTCACTGGAAATTGAAGTGTATTAAGAAAACATCCAGTTTCACACTAAAAAATGTAAAGTCTCAAGTAAAGCCCAGTTCCTCCACCCAGATCCCCTCAGTCAACAGGCATGGCCCAAACCCCAATTCACAGACCTCCGATGTAACAGCAAATTGAACTCTGGGAATGTGGCTTAGCTTTGTTTTCTCTGGACAGGAGATGAGCTTCATTGGTCGCCGCCTGCAGAAGAAACATTAGAATAACAGGGCAGGCTGCCTCCATCAGAAAAAAGCAGCAAGTAAAAGCAAAGGAAATATTGATGTTAAAGCTCTGGCTGTTTGTGTGCTTAATTTACACCTTTGCTAGGCTTCCTAACACCATTGGCTGCAAAACTGTTTATAATCCACTCTATCCAAAAACTTTTGGCCATATCTTTTCCTTCTTTTAACAGTGAAGCAACATTTTTAAAGTATAACCCGAGAAATCTCTCATGGATTACATGACCTATAATTACAGTGACTATTAAATATTAAATGATATTAAATGACTACAGGATGAGAATAAAAACAACCACTCGTTACATATTTATGTCGAGCTAAAGAAGCAAATTTGTTTTTCATTTGTCAGTGTAAAGGAAATGATGCTAAGCCAAAATGATAAGAATAATTATTAAAAATTAAAAACAACCATAATTATTAATACCAAATATAATTGTTAGATATAATTTTTGAATATAATCTTCCTCTAAAAATGCTTTTCTGAATGGATAAATATTTAAGTTTAGGGTTTTCACATTTAATTTAATAAACATTTTTATTAAATTAAATATTGTTGAGTATGTACATGAATGCATATGTATGCAGATTAAAGCTCAAAAATATTGCTTCACAAAAGTATCCATTCATTTTGTGTTTATTCATCACTCCTCACTTCCACACATTTCTAAGTGGGTCAGGATGTCATGCAATCTTCATACAATCTGGCATCCATCATCTCTGCAGTTCTGCAATGAAAAGTTTTATGTTGTAATACCTGCAATTCATCTTTATTTACAAGCTGTTCAGTACATACAAATGCCATATGAAATATTTTTGCTATCATAGAAGTGGGCTCTGGTTCAAGGAAAGGTGGTAATAAAATTCAGTCCAGACCACTGACACTTCTCCAGACATTATCTGCTCTTTTACAGCACTCGGTTTTGACCATGACAAACTACCCGGGGCTTAAGACTAAAGGCAGACATGATTGTGCTAATGATGGCACGGATGGATGGGGCACTGACAGGAAATGTGCCACAGGTGTTGCATTATGGAAACCAGTTGCTGATGAGTGTTGCTTGAGATAAACATGCAAAAAAACGAATGAAACCTTTGTCATGAAATATGACTTAGAGTAACATTCAAACACAAATACAAGACCTGCATTAAAGAAAAACGATGAATTATATTTTGTTTAGCTAAATATATGTTTTACTTTGTTAGCAGTAATAACATTTACAACTGTCAAACCTCTAAGGTGTACAGGTATGATTTTATTTACATAATAAAGCAAATAAAGTAAAATAAAATTTATATTTATTTAGATAATTTAAATGTGGATTCAGATGTAACAAATTCACTGAGCATTATGTTATGAAGGTAATTTACCATGACAGCTTTGTCTTTGTAGAATTCAACATAAAGACTACAGCAAGCGATAACAAGAGCAGCAAACCAGAGTCATAAGGCTACCACAAACTTGAAGCTCTGCCTCGATTTCCTCTGATTTCCTATTCCTGGCCATCTCAGCTCTTGTAAATCATTCCCAATTCTCTTAAACAAGCCAGTTGGATTAGGTTGGTTTAGATCATAAACATTTGCAGGGCCAGACCACCCAGGGAGCGAGTCTCAGCCCTGACCGCTGCCTCGCAGCAAGCCACGGCCAGGTCCGAGAGCACAACACGCTCAGTGTGGTTTGTGTTTGCAGCACTTCCTGGACCCAAAAAAGAGAGAGAGAGAGAGAGAGAGAGAGAGAGGGCCCCATCTGCAATGGAAACAAAAACAGCCCCCACCATCACCAGCGTATTCACGGTCAGCCACCGATAGACTGTGACATGGATAAACACATTGAGCTCCACGGGCTCCATGCTCTTCTGTCCTGCACATTTCAGAAAGCCCTTTTTCATACACTGCTCCTTCGGAAAAAGAAATCTGCCTTTCACACGGCTTTCCAGGACGGCTTCACAGACATAATAATGCATGGAGGAAGTAGAAAAGAATTCTTGTTATGACAAGTAAGGAAACAGAAAAGCATTTCGTGCTGTTTACCTGAGAGATTAAGGATTATGTTGGTGTGGTTGTGACGTAGAGTGTGCAAGCGAAGCATCAGAGCTTTTACTCAAAGTTTTGGGTTAAAAGACTCGAAGAATTAGCCAATAGTTTGACAGAGTCTAGGCACATGGTTTTCATTAATGCACAATTGGACTCTGCTGTAGCAGGTCTCCCAGTGAGTGCTAGTTGACATGGAGGTTGAACTGTGAGAATACACGTTCACAGTCCCATTAGCAACTGATAATAGTGCATAAATCACGACCACACATCCTCTCAGTCAGTTCCATGCCGATCAGCAGCACTGTCTTGTGGTGAAGGTTTTTATGATTGTCAATTTGTAAATCACGACGAGCAAAAAGAATGGCATGTCCAAATGGCTTTGCTATTTGGCTGTGGAAGTGTTTGTGACTTTATAATTCCAGTACTTAACTACCGTCCTGTTCTTTTACAGGCAATTTAAATGCACTCATCTTGCCTTTGCACAAAACCATGTATTTGTGCATGTGATTATTGGTGCATGTGTGTGTGAGTAAAAACAGAGCGTATATGTCATCCAGCAGCTTTTATGACCTTCCAGCTGCGAAAAGGGATATGAAGCTATTTTGAAAAGAAATGATCTAATCTTTTACTCTTTTACACAACAGAATGTCATTGTTGGCAGCTTTTGGTTAAGTAACCACCTGATTTTAAGAATAGTAAAAGTCTTGAGAGAATCTTTTGAGAAAAAAGACTGTCTAAATAGGAGGAAAATTCAATCACAAAATAAAATTTGTCTGTTATAAGTTACAGGTACAAATCCTATTTTTAAATCCATATTTTAGGTTACAAATAGGGAATTAAATAGTGAATAGTAAATAAGTTTAATAACTCATCTGTCCACATCATTGTCACATCCACACGCTGACACTATTAAATTGGCTTTGCTTTTCATAAAATAGCTTATAAATATGGATAGTCAGTTGCGTTTTTTCTGCTTATCTTCAGATTTCAGTCACATATTTGGACTTGTAAGTGCTTGTCCCCACATTACAATAAAACATGAGAGTGTCATCCTATAAATGCAAATAAAGGCATATACAATGTGTTTTATGTTGGTTTATAAATTCTGCTTGGAGAGATGAAACTGCATGAAATGTGGCTGTGTTTATGCAGAACAGTCTCTGGAGTGATGATGTCTAATAAGCATTTGTCTGTGAGTGTTGGAGGAAAGTTTGTTAACTACAAAATATCAAAAAATAGGGTTGTAAAAAATTAGAAAAGCTCATAATGGATAATTGATCAACTGTCACAAAGAGATCATATTTAGCATACAATCTAACTGGCCAAACATGTTTATTAGTCCTTGGGAAGTGACGTCACATCTCATGCATAACACCTTAACCTGTGTTCCAGACAAATTCAGACAAAAATATAGAAACATAATTTGGCAGGAAGCACAGTCTCAGCTCGGTAACAAGACCAAGAGTGAAAAACACTAAAAGAGACGAGAAAACATTTTGATGTAAAGATGTAACATAAGAACCTCATTTGAGTGTTATTGTGTGTACAATACACACACAGTGCCCTGTTTTGGGTTAGTACAAATACAAGAACTGTGGAACTGATCTCACAGGAATGATGTATTTTTAAAGGCTAATTCATTTCAGTTTGTACAATGTGAATTATTAGAAAAAAAGTCATAATAAATCCCTGTCACAATCACTAGGATGAAAGCAGATCATATTGAGGCCTACAAATGAAATTGTACGAATTCAGTTGAATTAGCCACCTCGTAAAATGAATTGCTATGAAATTGTGCTGGTACATTTTTAGCTCTAGTGCTTTGAAATAACCAGTGGTGTGAGTAAATATATACCCTTTACATTCCCGCAGCAGTTTAAAAAAGCTTAATTATTAGGTATACTGAGACAGTCTGTCCAGTTGCTCTTACCAGCTGGTTATTGCTCTTTTTGGACTTCATTAATGCTGGTATAACACACTGAAAGACCGTGCTCCCCAGAGATTTGTAATTTGTGATAACTGCACCAAAAGTCATCATTAACTCTCCGGCTTTAAACACAGGCTTTGCAGGGTGACACTTCATAAAACCTTTCAGATTCCTTGTAAAGCGCTACGTGTAGACTGTTCTCCACTCAAACAAGCGCCCACTAGGTGGAAGAGGAAAGACACATCCCAGTCGTCTCTTCCTGAGCAGCAGTCGTGTCTGGAGGACCACTCCCTTCCGGACCTGGAGCCCTTTGAGTACCAGACTCCTTGTGCTATGTGACTGTATGTGTAAGGATCATGACTGTTTTACATGCTGTCGGGGTTTGGCTTGCCTCATATCCCGCTTAGTTAATGACTGCCATAACTCGTGAATTGGGGCCAGCGTCTAGGCAAGAGTCATGGGCCAGATCTGAATAATGAAAAGGAGGAATAAAGGGCAAAGTGAGAGGCAAAGTAGAAAAGAAAGCCGGATTAGAAGGACAAATCTTTAGATTAGTCATGTATAAAAAATGAGATTCATGTTGTGGGATTTTCTTTTTTTCCCCTAAACATGATGTAATGATTTCATGTTGAACATGTTAATTGTACAAAAAGATCCTATAAGTCTTTGTTCTGTTATTTGTGGGAATTTTTGTTATTAGGATTTAATCATAATCTTAGTTTAGTGAGAATAACTCACAAAACAATTCACAAAAAAAAAAGACTGGGCTGACTAGGTTGACCAATAATTTAATTATTTTGTTATTCGTTCATCCTAGTGTTTTCATTTGTTTATGATATTATTATTATGGTATTTATTTTAATATTTGCCATTTTATTGTGCTGCTCTATTTATTAGATGCTGGCAATATTGTGTTATTTCAATGTATGGATCACTACACCAATTTTTATTTTACTTTTTAAACTTTAAAAAAACTTTTTTATTTAAATTTTTTTTCTCTTAGTTGTAAAAATATTTTATAAGTTTTAACTTATATTATATAACAATATTTTTGTTGTATATTTAATCTTAATCTATATTTTATTTGAGCTTTATCTCATACATTTACTATATTTTAACTGCACATATTAAGCATACACATAAAAATGCAATAAATAATTTTTTAATTTTAGATTTTTCTTTCAAATCTTTTATAATTTTTTTTACTTTCAGGTATTTTTATAAAATAACATTAACATTGTTTATTATTTTTTATGTTTATTATTTTATGTTTATGTTATATTTATTGAGTCTTAGACCTTTTTATCATTATATAGCTAGTCATTAGAATACAACTACTAAAATATTAAAATGAACAGTAAAATAACAGTGTTTCATTTTCAACATTTCAACATTTTTGCACGGTCTATAGAATTGACCAGACTGTATACCTTATATAACTGTGTGTGTGACAAATAAAAATCTTCAATCTATTTACAGTCATTGTGTTGATCAGAAATAATAGTTTGCTTTGATGCTACAGTATAATATAATAATCTGTGGAAAAATATAACAAAAAATCTTATGGTTGATTATTATTGTTGAGAGAATATCAATATGCAATTCTTTACCAATGTACATTTTTCCTCCACCCCTGTGGTTATTTTGATTTATGAGGAATAGCAGGCATGTTGAATTTGTCAGTGTCTGTATCTGTATAAATTTAATTCTGGCTCTGTGTTTTGGGCCAGTGGTTCTCCAGGAAAAGAAACAAGCTATAGATGTTAGTTCACACAAACATATTCACGCACGAACATACACATCACCCTGTCTGGCTCCTGTGATCTCTGTGTGTGTCTGCTTTGCCTGTGTCCACACCGAAGCCATCGGTCTGTGAGGTCTGTTAACCACACATGCTCCCCACGCGGCTTCAAACATCCCCACTGTCTCCAGAGTCGTGCCCACACTATCTCTGCCTTCAGGCTCTGAACACCAGTTTTTGGCTCACTTGTCTGTTGTGCTCAATGTGGGGACTTTATTGAGAAAAATGGGAGTTATGAATCTTGCAAAGGCTTATTATGGTTGGGGAATTTTCTGTTAATTGCGATTCTAAGGGATTTAATAAGGCATATCTGAGCAGTGTTTAATTACTTCTCATTTTATGGCCAACGTGTCATAGTTTAGACATCTTATGTCGTTTGTGACGATATGATTAGAAAATCACTGTTCTTTGGTGTGTTTTATGTTGATGTGACTCACATTTCTGTGTCTCCTTAGTCAACTTGAAGTTTTACCCAACTTGTTTTTTGTTCCTCTTTTCATGTTCCTTCAAAATGATCCTTGGATTAAAAAATGTTAAGTTCCCAACATATTTTAAAGGCGCAAAGCGGACGTATATTTTTCTATCTGCTGCAACCGGGTTAAATCTAGACCTCAGCCCAAAAGGGGAAATATAAAACGTGTTGACCAGATTTATAAACGTTTGATTTATCTTTTGATGACAGGACAGGGAATAGCGTGCAGAGTCCGTGCCAAACATAACAAACATAATACTTGTGTGGTTTGGTGATGAATTTTTGATGTGTGGTTGTGTCAATATAGCATCTTTCACCTGTGCTATTCCGCATCACTGTCATAGATAATACTCTAATGTGTCTGTAATGAACTACTCAACATGCTCTGATCTGAATGCTGAAGATAGAGACAGGAGAAAACAATGTAATGATGACAGATATAATGGCGCCCTCAATGACAATAATTACAGATTTGCTGTTATGTATTTTTGAATGTCTAGTACCTCCAGGCGAAATACTGCTGTTTGGTCCCAAACACACTGAAGTGCTTTTGGTTCCCCCTCGTCATAATTAGACTGATGAGTGTCAGACTAGTCATCCGTGTCTCATTGTGGTTTGAAGGAGATTTTGACTGCAGGCACTGTACTCGAGCTGTCAGACACAGACACCCAGCTGGCCGTCCTGAGAAATTTACACAGCGGCCTCTGAGCTGATATCTGGCAGCATCTCCTCCATTCTCAGAGAATTCCACATTCTGCCTGCAGCGGCTGCCAGGCTCAGAACGCTGTCGGAAACGCTGTGGCTTTGGCTGAGCGCTGTGTGAGGTCCACCTTCACTCTGCGAGCAGTCTGCTGGCAGAACAAATATGGGTGGGACTTCTTGCCGCACACACACAGACAGACATACAGAGGCTTACACAAATCACACTTTAGGATTTCGTTTAGTAGGCTAATGAAGCCATGGCTCGGATTGAGTCATGACTAATCTGTCTGAACTGTTTTCTACTCTGAACCTGACACTCTTCTTATTACTCTAAAACATGTCTTGGAATCTTTTCGAGTCTAAAAACATCCCTAAGGAAACTTTCATTGCTCAGAGGTTGCTCTTTCGTAGCTCATGGGACTTTATTGAGTTCTCAGTTGGGATTTATTTTAGCTATCAAATTCGAAAAATATAAATAGACAAAAATAAGACAATTATTGTTCAAAAAGTGTATAAAGCTGTACAAGGAATGTTTAGGTACATGTTGAAAAGTTTGCTTCTGTAAGAGCAAAGGCAATTTAGATTTTCTTTTTTATGTGGTGTACTATATCAGTTTGTTTATCATTTTTCAAAAATAATTTTACCCTGACTCTGTCTGTGAAAACCAGGCTAAAGTCTAGATAATAAGCATCACATTTGGATTTTACTTATTAATTTCACTATGATTTCAATCTTTGACATGTCAATATTAAACATATCATGTTTATATTTTCACAGAATGTTCTTTACATTATATAGAATGATTTTATGTAGAAATCAGTAAATCACAAAAAATGACTTGCTGGGTTTTCACAGACAGGGCCACATACTTTACAAACAGTGCATAATCATGACCATAAACTTATTTTTGAAGTAATAATTCAATAAAAATGTCTATAACAGCAAAAAAAATTGTTTTATAAAAGATATACTCACGCAAACACTGGATTTGGAGGCTACTTTTATGAGAATTCTTCAGTCCTGGCAATCTTTGCCTATAAACACACATAGGGTGATGTTTGAAAAGCATCTCAGGATGACACGCATTTTCAAATAATCATACCCAAACTAAAGTAAAGCCACCCAAGCAATGTTTTTATGTTTTCGCTGTGGTCGCGCACCTTTGTGTTTATTATGGTGTTCAGGTGCAGTAAGATGTCCCCGGAAGACTATTTGAGATGGAACCATTTAAGTTTCTGTTGAAATAAATGTTTACGGCATTCCAAACATTTTGTGTGAGACACTATGTGTGGTCCTGTCGGCACCTAGTGAGGGGTGCTGTCTTGTAAAGGTGTGTTTCAGTGTGCATGCTTGTTTTACCTGTGTGTGGTTAAGCGTGTGTATTTGAAAGAGAGAACTATGTCTGAGTCTCTGTGTGTGGGAAGATGTCTGCACATGTGTGCTTCTGTGAGTCCCATAACTTTCTGACCAAAGTTTACACATGCTCACGCACACACAGACACCCACAATTAGAAATAGAAAAAAACATCTGTTTTAGTACTTACTGTACAATTGTGTGTGCTTGCATTCTTTTAGATATTTTTTAATTCTCAATTTTACCAAGAAAGAAAGAAAGAAAGAAAGAAAGAAAACTGTGGGTGACGTTGTTACATGTACATCTATTCATACTGATTCATGCTTGTTTGCATGCTAATTAATGCACAAACAGCATATGTGCTTGCATGTATGGAAAAGTAAGAATGTCCCACTGAGACTGTAAAAGCAACACCATAAAATGTGTGGTAGCAATTGTGTGAATTAAGAACACTTTTATTATACAGAAGAGAGAGAGTAGCAAGAAAATAAAAAATTGGCATATTCCAATGAAGTATCTTGTAGCACTAACAGTCTTCTGTAGTCATTTAGATGATTTTCTGTTTGCACAGCACCTCTTGGTGGTCAGATTGGGTATTGCATGTGGACAGGTTGTGATTTCCATCAAGCTGTGTCCAGGTTCATGGATCTCGTCATACAGGGGCCTGGAGACCTAGGGGCCAAAAGAAGGGGCCCGAAGAATGAGAATTCCTTCCTGCTATGGCTGGTAGCAGCTTCCGCTTACTCTGGGAAATCGGTTGAACTGGAACCATCCTGTGAATCCCCACGCGGAAATAAATCATTCCTAACTAGCCCCCTCACACACCATATTGAGGCTCAAACCAGAGAACCAGGCATGTGTTTCAGCACACTGCAATGAATGTGCGTTGGTGTGTGTGAACGTGCACATATGTGCCGTTTGTACATGTGTGGCAGTGTGTGTGTTCAGCTGGATCCATCATTTATTTTACTCCCTGAAATAATATTCCTGTTCTACACAGGGCTATTGTACAGAAACTTTTGCATACTGTTACCCCATATGGTTTTCTTGTTTCTTTCGGTTTTTGACTTAAAAGAGAGGAAGAAACTTATAAATAACACATGCGTGACAGTGGTGAGGACACTTTTAGTAGCTTTCACAAGCATGCCGTCATTCGCAAAGTTCCTACTGAGCCATATTTAAAATCTGACAAGCACACAGACAGAAAAAAGTAGCCACCAACGGATCATCCATGGTTATGATCTTACATGCGGATTTTGAAATTGAAAAGTAACATAAAAGATAAACGAATCTAACTAAGCATTATGACATTTTTTATCCAATATACAATTTTTTTTATGCAATATACAGTGCATCACAAAGCAAATATTTTATCAGTATGTTTGTTTCCTGAGAGCAAACCAATGTCCTTTGTGCTTCTATTGCAATGCCCCACCAGTTAAGATACAGAAATAACCAAAAATACATTACAAAAACATACTTTCATATTCTTGAGATTCATGACAGTTGATGAATTGATTCATTTACTTATGGTTATCTGAACCATTCATTAGACAGCTGTAGGTTAGATATTAATTAAAAGAATAAATGACACATTTTACATTAGGCATTGATAGGGTGCAGGGTCTGCTCGGCAGCTGGCATCCCAACAGCACACCCATCATCTCATTAACCTCATGCCAATGGGAGGGGTTCAAAGACCACCCTAGTGCAGTTTACCATCCCCTGTGCCATACTCATCAACACTCTGGACTGCAAAGTAGTACTTAACAAAAGAATTAGATTGAACCAATGGCTATCACATTAAAAATGTGGATGTATTTTGCAAAAAAGACTTATTTTAAATAATTTTATTTTATGATTTTAAGTGATTTTCAGAACAATTGCAGCATTGAAGATTTTAACTGTATGATTTTGTAGCCCTACAAAAGTATTTGACCAGAAAATGCCATAATTGAGCGAACAGACACAAGTTTTCCAGACGGCTATGTTATCGAATGACAATAATGCAAATGCAAATAAATCAATAAATAAAACACTGGGCTGACTATTCTTTCTAATAATGTATTTGATGGCTTGTTGATAGAAATCGACTGTAGCAAAAATGAGTTATGTGATTTTACTTTAAATCAGTTGCACTTTAACCTCCATAGTGTATCCTCTTTCTTTGATGATACGTTCACAGTCCCAGAGACTTTTATTCTAATATTTGCTCAGCTGAGCAATGCCAAGTTCTAGGTAATATAAACACTAAAGGCAAGTCTGTAAAATATATTATTTGCTTTAACTGACCACATTTACAATTCACAAATCTGATGATCGTCCCCAAGAGAACCCATGAGGTATTATATGCACAAGTTATCGCCCACCTAGGATTTGCTTTATATTTTTGTACAAGTTAAATACACTTTTAGTGGGTTACTAAATTGTTCCTGAAAATCCAGCGAATCATGTCTATGTCCTATTTCAATTGGATGAAATAGAAATGTTGCTGATTAAGCTCAACTGAGGGCTGTCATTACTGGAAATGGTCAACCAGTCAATTGCATGTGTGTGGCCAGTTCAGGACAGTGGATTTAATCAGAATAAAGGAAGTGGCGTATGGACTTTCCAAACCTTCATTTGCTGGGTATTATTGCTTCATGATTTGTGCATTTGAATTCACAGAAATCCTACAAAGTATGTTGCCTTTCAAAAATGTGTGTTGTTTTTGTCACATCCATAACGCATGTATATTTAAAAAATTTTAATAGACAACTTGTGCATAGACTGATTTTTAATAAATAAATACATTCTGTGAGAAATTGTATTTTAAATTTTGACTGAAAAAGTCACATCCATAATGCTGGAATTGCCCAACTGTTAGGTTCAGGGTTCTGTTTAGCTGATTCTGAAGCAGCTTTGTCATTCACTGTTTTCTCATCAGTGAGCACTTGTTGCAGTATAGCCATTGCTCTATGCAGATGTCACTAGTGATTAATGAATGCCCTCTAGTGGGAGACTCAAGCTTTGCCTTCACTCACATGTTGCTTTCACCAGAGAGGAGAATATGAACGCTTTCTGTTAAGACTAACTATAAATTGTAAACTTCTATTAGATACAAAACATGATACCAAAATCTATTCAAGCAGAATGCTCATAACAAAAATGAGGTGTGTGAGTTAAGTATATTGAATTATTTATGTATGTATCGGATTAGTCGTTTAATAATTTGTATTTCGTACACTCCAGAGTCTATACTAAAACACCCAGGTTATTATAAGTCCTTCAGCTAATAAAGTTCTTATCTCCCTTCCAGTCCTCTACCCAAAAGTGGTGGACCCTCCAGGTCCAGAGGACCCTCCCCCCACCCCAACCTCATCTGCCCCACCTCCTCCTCCCTCTCACCCTCATGCTCTTTTCTCCTGGTTGCCTGGGCAATGACTAACAAAGCCATCATTTCACCAATTTCCACAGAAACAGGTGCTGGCACAATGGCTGCTTCCTTCTGCACTGAAAGACAAGGTTAGTGAGGTTCATGGGAACTCGGGCGGACAATCTCAGGGCTGTCCAAGTGTCGTCCTTAGGCTCTGACATAAAAGAAGGCTAATTTGTTGTCGCTGTTTTCCCAGGAGGGGGGGAAAGGAGGGGGGACACATTTTTGGAGAAAAAGACCCTATGATATCAATCTCAGAGTTTGCCGAGAGGTCTTTTCTGATGAGGTTGACGGCCAATGTTTTGCTTATGTAGAGTGACACATGTGTTTGTGTGTACGGATAGAACACAAAACAGACAAGACAAAGGCAGAAACTTTGTCTTGGTTTGAGATGTGTCTTTGATGCTGGTATCCACCTGGTATTATCTACATTAAATCAAGCCCCCTCTCTGACTAGCCCACTCACACGAACTAAAATCCAGGGGTTGGGTGCTGGCAGCATTACAAAGTATGTCTGGATTTTTCAGCAAGGGGAGGTTCCTTTTTGCATGATTATAATGATGTTTTGTGGAGACCAACCATTTTAGAATGCCCAAACGTTTACAACTGTCTACTGCAAAGACAATAACATGTTTTTGCATCTAATTGTACTTTTATGTACATTTATAAAGTTATCGACAGTGCCTAATACATTTCTATCAAGAAAAATATGTATCAGGCTTAAATTAATTTGTAAGGTTAATTCAAATTAATAAATTTTATATTATTAAATATTTTAAAAATATATTACCATCATTTACATGCACCATGTTGTATGCAAGCTATTAAAATAAATGTTAAAATGAAATTTTCCACCTTGTTTAATATGTATTTAAGGTGCTAATGCTGATTAATCAGTGTCTATTAAGGTCTTGTTTACCTCTATTAGTGTTGCTGTTTTCCAACAGATCAACCTCCAAAGCACTGCCTACGATTCAACATGGGGGCCACCAATTCACAAAACACTCCACACAAGAGTATAATAAAACATGCCACAGAACAGACACAGGAGGGGAGAGAGAGACCAGTAGGAGAGAGTAGGAAACAGGAATGAGAGAGAGAGAGAGAGAGAGAGAGAGAGAGAGAGAGAGAGAGAGAGAGAGAGAGAGAGAGAGAGAGAGAGAGAGAGAGAGAGACTTGTAAACCTGTCTGAAAGCATTCCACTAAACAGTAAAGGAATGTACAATGGCTTTGTTGGTAATCTACACACCTTAAAGACAAGACACATGCGTAATGACAGCATCAAACAACACACAAATACTGTCATTAATGTTACATAACAAATCTATTCTAGGATTTAATAAAATTTAAATAATTTAAATAAATGAAAATAATTAAAAATGAATAATTAAATATGCACCTACAATCAGTCATAATCAGAACATGCATCCATGTTTAAATGTTTTTGTGAAAATGTCTTTTCACTGTCATAACATAACATACATTTATATCATTAGCTACAATGTTTGATCGTTCTGTAAGTGCATGAACCGGGCAGAGGCGTGACTTTTATTTTGAAATGTCTATTTCCGGCGACAGTCAGGAAATTCTTTGTGAAAATAAAAAATAAAAGTGGATGGTGTCTCGCTAACCCTGTGTTTGACTTCGTTTTATCTGCCTAACTGTTGACGACTTAAAATCCACTCTGGACCGATTTAATGGACAGTTAAGGTAATGTATGCATACGTGTTTTGTGAATGTGCTTTATATGGTTGTCGCCATAATAAACAAACTGCAGGGACAGTAAAGATCCAGGGTTTGAGCAAGCTAAGCTAGTTGACACTCCGTTAGCGAGATTTCTGTAGATCGTTTGCCGCGTATTGACATGTTTAAAAAGTGTATTTTATATACACTACTAAAAATTGTGCAGTTTAAATATGTGTAATCGAGACTGAATTAATTCTTGTCAGCGTTAGGAAAACTCTGGGCCCTGTCAGATTGATCACAGCAGCATCACATAGCAAAAGTCTGTTTATTGCTGTTATTTAAAGCATCGTAATGTTCATTTGCGCAGATATTTGTCTGTTGTACTGCACGTCATTTTAAATGTGGGCAATTTCAGGCAAAGGTCAACCTCACCATTACATTTTTTTACCAAAGGTTTTCACCATAGTGATAGCTCAGGTTTAAATACCCATGTGAAGTCTCTTCGAAAGTTTTTAAAGCTTTTTCTATATGTTTAAAGCGTGTGTTTTCATAGTCAGGTAACAATACCATAACAATACATATTCCTCGTATATGGAAACAAAGTAAAATAACTATTTTATCTTCTGGTTTGTGCATTTTAATTCACAGAAATTCTCCAAAGTATGTTGCCTCTCACAAACGTGTTATTTTTAGTCACATACATAAAGCATGTATATTTCTATTCACTTGTTAAATTTAAATGTTTAATAAAACAGAATATACTCAAGTTAAGTGTAAAGATATAATATTGCCGGTTTTTTAATTAAAAATGAATGTCTCATAGAGTGGAGTGAACACATTAGATTGTTATTGTGAGTTTGTTTACATAACACATGGGTGTGTATTGCTTTTCTGAAAGGTTCTGCTTGCTCTCTTATTCACACGTTTTTCTGCTTTTAAGAGTTTTAGCTTATAATAATTAAATGAGTCATGTTCAGCCTGTTTCACTTGCCTTGCCCAAAGGCACAATTAGTGTTGCACATCTTTAGGAATTAAACCAGCAAGCAGCATTCATTTCTACATAATACTCCTTGTTTTAAAGTAAATCAACGTAATTTAAATAGCATACATGTTATGTGTTTTTAAGGGGTACCAGTGGACGCCCAGATACCACAGGAATGGATATCACAAGCCGCTGCACCCTGGGTGATCCCAACAAGCTTCCAGAGGGAGTGCCCCAGCCCGCCAGGATGCCCTACATCTCAGACAAGCATCCTCGGCAGACCCTGGAAGTCATCAACCTGCTTCGCAAGCACCGAGAGCTGTGCGATGTGGTTTTAGTGGTGGGAGCCAAGAAGATTTACGCTCATCGTGTGATCCTATCGGCCTGCAGCCCTTATTTCAGAGCAATGTTTACGGGCGAGCTGGCCGAGAGCAGGCAGACGGAAGTCGTCATTCGGGATATCGATGAACGTGCCATGGAGTTGCTCATCGACTTTGCGTACACCTCGCAGGTATCTTTCAGCTACAGTTTGTTGAACGTTTAATTGTGCAGTGAACTTCAGATGGCCTGTGATTTTCAGAGTAGATTATAGTCTGCTGTTTTGTGCTCCGTATTTCTGATCAATATTAAATCTCTGCTGTGTTCTGCAGGTGACTGTAGAGGAAGGAAATGTCCAGACGTTGCTGCCCGCTGCATGCCTGTTGCAGCTGGCAGAGATTCAGGAGGCCTGCTGTGAGTTCTTAAAGCGGCAGTTGGACCCGTCTAACTGCCTGGGCATCAGGGCCTTTGCTGACACTCACTCCTGCAGAGAACTGCTGCGGATAGCTGATAAGTTCACCCAGCATAACTTTCAAGAGGTAATGACTGCCCTTTACACACCCTCCATTGTGTTGATTGTGAATGTCCTGTGACTTTGATCTTGAACCTTTTCTTCTTTTGTTTTGCTTACATTTGATTATGCAGCACATGTCCTTTCTCTACTAACCAAAAGTTACAATAAAATTAGTTACAACAATTAAAAAGGACAGTATTAAAGTGTTTGTTTTGGTTATACACCTTTAAGAGCGACTTGCCATCTCATTTCACACCTAATTTTAGCAGTACACCCTTCCTATGAAGTTGATTCTCCTTTTCTATCAGCTAGTTTAGGGTTTCCCTGATGACTGTGCAGCCTGTTATTTTTGACTCGGGGAATTACTCCCACTGCTAGTGTCAGATTAACACCCTTAATATTGTCAGTGTACTGACCCCCTTAAAGGGATAGTTCGCCCAAAAATGAAAATTCAGTCATTTTAATTAATTACACACCCATGTGTCATTCCAAACCTGTATGTTTCTGCAGAACACAAAATAAGTTATTTTGACCCCCATTGACTTCCAATGTATGGACACAAAACCACTAAGACATTTCTCAAAATATCTTTTGAGAGTCACATACAGGTTTTGAACAACATGAGGGTAAATATGATTACAGAAATTTTATTTTTAGGGGGACTGTCCCTTTAAGGAAGTTTAGGAAGATGAGGTTTTGGGTTTAAATCGATAAAGAGAAGAGAACTAAACCTTTTAACCTGTTAACTTTCACTGTTCCTCAGGAGGAACACTTATTGGTCAATTACATGCTGTTTGGTCTTTAGGTGATGGAGAGTGAAGAGTTTATGCTTTTACCAGCAAACCAACTGATAGACATCATCTCCAGCGATGAGTTGAATGTTCGGAGTGAGGAGCAGGTGTTTAACGCTGTCATGGCATGGGTTAAATACAGCATCCAGGAGCGCAGGCCTCAGCTACCACAGGTCAGATATAAACACTACAGAAATACTGTGTGTGTTTGCATATAAATGATTGCGCTTGAGATCAGTAAGAATAATGAATAACACATGAGATCACTTTTGTCTGAATTGTCATGGCAACAGGTTCTGCAGCATGTGCGCCTCCCACTTTTGAGCCCGAAGTTCCTGGTTGGGACCGTGGGTTCAGATCCTCTTATCAAGAGTGATGAAGAGTGTAGGTGCGTATGTAAAGTCAATCGGTTTTGTTGTCAATGTGGGACCGTGAAATGTGACATTACAGTGGACTGTTTTGATTATCAGTCATTGGTGAATGTTATGTTTATTTAATGTTTATTTAATGTTTATTTTACATTTTATCCTTAAAAGTATAGTTTTAATTTTAATTAACACTTTGTGCCGTAGGGATTTGGTGGATGAAGCAAAAACTATCTCCTGCTACCCCAAGAGCGTCCACTGATGCAGGGACCTCGAACCAGACCCAGAAAGCCCATTCGTTGTGGAGAAGTACTGTTTGCTGGTCCGTATTTTAATGCAGGATATCTCAACCCAGGGGGTCACCAGAGTTGCAAAGTCTCCTTGACTGTTTTCTGTTTTGTTTTTACTTTTTGGCACAATCAAATAATTAATGCTGTTTATAACACACACAGAGACTCGAATGTAATTAAGAAAAGATCTAAATAAATATGTATGACAGTTTGTATGACAATCAGTTAAATCACTTCTGACAAAGCAGTTTTATCTGAAAATATGTTTGCCATATGTGATTTCCTCCAGTCGTGTTGTATGACCGTATTGTTCTTTCTGTTAGTGGGAGGTTGGTGTAGCGGCGATGCCATTTCAAGTGTTGAGCGTTACGACCCGCAGACCAACGAGTGGAGGATGGTTGCGTCCATGAGCAAACGACGGTGTGGGGTTGGTGTTAGCGTCCTGGATGATCTTCTGTATGCTGTTGGCGGACATGATGGCTCATCTTATCTCAATAGTGTGGAAAGGTATGCTGCTTGATTTAGACTAATGCTCATGAATGAGGTTTTATCACACTAAGATCATGATTTTTAATAACAATAATGTTTTTTAAATGCTGTCAAAATCCATTTACAACTGATGCAAATACTAATTTAACAATGCTTCCCTCTGCTGGTTTCTGTCAGGTATGACCCTAAGACTAACCAATGGAGCAGTGACGTGGCTCCTACAAGCACCTGCAGAACCAGTGTGGGTGTTGCTGTACTGGGCGGGTACCTGTATGCGGTGGGAGGTCAGGATGGCGTCTCCTGTCTCAACATAGTAGAACGGTCAGTAATAAAATTAGTATTTGTTATTAATGCTGAATCGCAAACATTAGTATCTGATGACTGTATGATCATGGTCTGATGTAATAAGGGATAAATGATATGCTGTTTTGCAGGTATGATCCGAAAGAGAACAAGTGGACTCGTGTTGCTTCTATGAGCACTAGACGGTTGGGTGTGGCTGTAGCCGTACTAGGGGGTTTTCTTTACGCAGTAGGAGGATCGGATGGCACCTCACCTCTTAATACAGGTAAGTACAGAAAAACAGGCAGAATTTACTGCTGAAACAAACAATGAAAATTGTTTTTGTAGAATTGTAAGTGTTGTTAAGGATGTGCAGAAAGTTTAGCAGCTGTGTTGTTGGCATCTCTGCAGTGGAGCGTTACAACCCTCAAGAAAACCGCTGGCACACGGTGGCACCCATGGGCACACGTCGGAAACACCTGGGCTGTGCTGTATACCAGGACATGATCTACTCTGTGGGCGGCAGAGACGACACCACAGAACTAAGCAGCGCTGAGCGATACAATCCTAGAACCAATCAGTGGTCACCTGTGGTTGCTATGACGTCCAGAAGGAGCGGGGTATGTGTTAAGGATTCTCAGACCTCAGCTGTGACCTTGTTTCAACTTTAGATGAACAGCAACACCAATAACATTGTCTCTTTCGTTCAGGTTGGTTTAGCTGTCGTAAATGGCCAGCTGATGGCGGTAGGAGGATTTGATGGTACCACGTACCTGAAAACTATAGAAGTTTATGACCCTGATGCCAACACATGGAGGTGAGTATCTAACAGCTTTAATCACATTATAAGTGACTGATCAATCTGTTAACCATTTGTCTTTCTGTTTAAGGCTCTATGGTGGAATGAACTACAGGAGGTTAGGAGGTGGAGTCGGTGTAATAAAAATGACTCACTGTGAATCGCATATATGGTAACACCCTCAACATCTGCCTCACCATAGCTCGTGCCTCACAGAGACATTGTACATCATGCAAGAGATAAAGACTGATATCCGTCTCTGGTTACTGACATGGCATAAGCCAAGGAACACCAACTCTTGAAGCTGCTCTGAGGAGACTCACCTGTACAGCCATAGACCATTACTTCATTATTTTAAAAAAATCTGAGTTCTCTTTCATACTTGAGCATAGCCAAAGGCAACTTCATATTGGAGAGAGAAAAACAATAGATGGAAAAGCAAGAGTTCATTTACTTGTTATGAAGCCATGCGGAGGACAGACCTAACATTTATTTTCCTGGAAGGAGCGAGGTCTTCACTGGGCTGTTTGACTGCATTGAAGAACGACAGAAAGCAGAAACACATTACTGGGGAGTAGTGTGAATGCTTCTTGTTACTTATGTTTGAACATTTGCTGATGTTTTAGTTTTAATGAATTGGATGCACTGTGATAGCTTTACCTTTTCTTTAACTTCTTTGAGTTGGTATTTTATGAGTTGTACACTATTATATTTTCCTTTTGCATTCTTACCAGATGCAAGCGGATTGGTTAATCTTGCGTTTTTTTTTTTGTTCGAAAAATGCAGTTGCTCCCATTTAATGAAGTCTGAGCAGAAGTAAATAAGTTATTTTGAAAGCAGTCTAAAGAGGGTTGGATGTAATAACAATTTGTTTACTTTTATACAAAATAATGCATCAATGAATCAGTCCATGCACTTTAATCCACAAGGTTTTCTTTAAAAAGATTGTTGGATGTATTGTTTTATGCATTTTCTTTATTGTTGAGTTTCCAAGGTAAAAACGGTTTAGTTCTAAATCTGTAAGAACAAAAAGGTTGCTGTTGTGGCCTGCATGTACAGCCAGAAACTAAATGTTCATCTTGTTACAGAACATGATAGTCAGTAAGTGGAAAAAACTGCCCTTTTTGTCAACTGTTTCTTTTCTTGAGCACCCTTATTACTATTAAAGACAGATTTCATGTTATACGTTTTCCCACTGAACAGCTTGAAATGATTTCAGGATCTTACCCCATTTACTTTTAAAGATATTCACCAACTGTCGATACATTTCAAAACTTGGAACGTGAAAATAAAACAGGAAAATGAGCCAGTGTCCAGTGTATTGCTGTCATTGTGAAATGTGATGTTTAAATCCCTCACATGCAGATGAGAAAAATATCTTGTAATCAAAGCATCTTTATTTTATCCCATAGAAACTGGAGGATTAAAATACAAATATAAGAATGCACATTAGGTTTGTGCTTTTAGTTTTAGATGACATTCAATTGCATTTTATGCATATCCTAGGTGCTCCTTTTATTGTTGGAAAAGAACATGTCTTGTTACTCCTAATAAAATTTGTCTTAAAATCCAAGTTATAAGCATGACTACACACTGCAAACTTACACTTGTAGATACATGACTCATATATCGCTATATCTTTAGACTGTTGAATCCTGACACTGACATGTTGCCATTACCACAACAACATAATAGGATAATTTCTACTAAAACGATTCAAAGGCAGTGAGTTTACACAAATGCAGGTGAATAATTCAATTAAAGATGACAATGCTACCAAATTAATTTACATACTGTTTAGGAATGCAAAGGTCTATATAAAGTTTTAACATATTACAGTGTAGAAAATTCTTAATTAGCCATAAATGCCTGAAGTCTAACTATTCATGAAAATCTAAAATGCAAAAGTTAGCCATTTACACATAGTATTTATGACACTTTAATTGTCTTGCCAAGCCTTTTAAATTGCTATACTGTTATTTACCCTTGATAAAACATAGGCTATTTAAAGAAAAAGAAAATAGGGGTCAAAAGGCAGAATAAAAACGAGACATTTTAAAAGCTAGGAAAAACATATACATATTTTACAGCACAACTGAAAAAATAAATATCTCAATTTTGAGTATATAAAAGTTTGGGGGCCCTTTGTATATGTGATGCAAATAAAACGAGGAATATGTACAAATCTAAAATTAGCAACAGATATTAGGTTGGCATTTTCAGAAGGGCACATTCTGTCAGCAGTGTTAGTAAAGTAGTAATGTAGTCGCTATTTCCGATCTGAAAAAGACAAACAGAAAAATATTAGTGCTCAAAAGAAATAAATACAATAAACCGATATATACAGATTTTGTTAAACACAGTAGTTACCTTAACTTTCCCATCAAGATGTGCTGATCCAAGAGCAGTGGATACTTTTAGAAGCGTCCCAGCAGACAGGTACATCTTGAAATGTCTGAAAAAATGAGTCTCCAGCCCATTCATGAACGACTGAACCTCCTTGATATCAATCCTGTCATCTGTATTTTCATCTGGATGGATGCTGTTCCAGAGCCCCCAAGCATCTTGTGGGTTTATAGTATACGAGACATCCAAGGGTGGCTGTGTTGGAAGCCTCCAGGCCAGCTTCAGATACCTGATATTGCAGGTTGGGTGGCAGCCAGTCCACAGAGCAGCCAGCCAATTAAGTGTGGTGGAATTCAAAGTCAAAGAACCAAAGTTACAATCAAAAGCTCTCTCAAACCAGGACTTCACCAGGGCTGTTAGAGATTCTGCCCCACTTGTGCAAAACAGAGGCAAGCTGACAAAGTCAGGAGGCAGAGACCTCAGGTATTCCGGGTCACCGTTGACACACGTGAGCCAACCACGCCAAACCACTTTTGGTGCGTCTCCTGCAGCAGCAAACACAGGTTTGGACTGGATCTAAAAAAGATAAAAAATATTTCACTTGTAATCAGGCAATTTTATTTACTTAACATTCAACAATAGGCAGAAAATAAAGCAATATCCCACCCAGTACTGGTTACTGATTAACCCATATCAATTGAATACTAATATGAATTCCGTTCACACTCACTTGAATGAAAACAGTCTCAGCGTCCTCTTCAGTCTCAGCCATTCCCAGGACTGCAGTAAACGTGACGGTGAATCCTACATCTAAACCCACTTCAACTGCAACTCCTTGCTGTTTCTCTGACACAATGAAGGCCGAGAGATGTTTGGAATATGACTTCAGCTGTGTATGTTTAAAGCCATGCAAGGGGGTGACGTAAGACAGCTTCCACTCATTTTTCACCAAAAGGGCAATGTGCTCCGGGTCAACTTTATCCTGTAGAACGAACACAGAAATGTAACACACAATCCGATGTATGGTGAATACAATATTCAGATATTTACTGGCTATGGGAATAAATTAAACATAATAAAGCTTACTGTGATGATTTGTGATTTGGCAGCCCCTCTGCTGGTTGGGACCTTCAGGACAGTTAAATGCCCTGGTGTTTGCCAGAAATACGAAGGTGCTTCCACACAGCTCCGACCATAACTCTTGCTTCGGCGAGTAACAGGCCTGCGGGCAGGAGTATTCACGGCACTGCAGGGACAACAGAAGTAACACAGCTATTATATACTGTTTTATAGAATTACATGTAAATACATCATAATTTGTCAAGCATTATATATTTTAAAAACCGCTGTGATGTTTTTAATTAAACACAACCGCATAAGAATACAGACGTTCGCACGATCGTTTCTGTTAGCGATTGGCTTAGATCCATACGACCACAAACAATAATGTTTACATTATTAATACATAATTAATACACGTATTGTGTTTTAAATTGTATTTTCAATGCTATTTTGAATGATAAAATGCCTTTTAAACAAGTTAAATAGTTTAATTCACCGTACCTGCCTTTCCCCTCCATGATAAACAAAAAACATTGAGCCGAGAAACCGGAAGAAGATTTGAACGTCCCGCTCTCCCATAGTGCAACGCGGTTAAAAAGGCATACTAATCGATTGCCGCTACCGGGGTTAAAGTCTATTATATACTCATGCATTTTGTATACTATAGATTATAATGATCAGAATAAAGAAATATTTTGTATTTTTTATATTATGACGTATGCGTGCGATATATAGCTTTCATTTTTATGTTTCTAAATTTAAAATCGATTAGTTTGGGTTTGATTAGTCTTGTCGAAGGATGTCATGCTTCGAACTGGTGTAAAACCACAACTGAAGTGATCTTTACAGAATATTAGTACATTACAAAGGGTATCGATGATGAAAAAAACATTTTAATTAAATTATATTAATATGCCGTATAAATCGAATATTAGTGAATGTTTATGTTCGTTGTGTATGTGTTTGTCTTCGGCGCAAGGACATAGAAAGGGCATGAATGGACAGAGCAGTGTCAGTGTATCATGAACTGAAATACTACAATAAGATTTTTAAGTCTAGAACCGCTATAAACATGCTCACACAGAAGTAAACGATCAGCTGTTATTTGAATTTAATAGGCATTCGTCTAAAGAATTGCGATACCACAATATCATAGACTTGCTAATGGCACATAAATACAGAGCGATTTTTCTTAGGTCAGCGCAACATGTGTTCAGGTACTCACACAGAGAAGTGTGTGTGTATAACAGGAGATCAGTGCCTGCAACCAAACACATCCGCTTCATAAAACCAGCTCAAGCTCCAGGATCTTTGGCATGTGCTTATACCTTCTCTAGAAACTGCTCTAGTCACACTTCAGGTAATGTGACATTCAGTTAGCATGTGAATAGTAGTGAGTGGAAAAGTGCAATTTTTGTAATTTTAGAGTATGTCTTTAATTTGCCCCAATAGAGCCTATAATGCAAAACAGA
Source organism: Beaufortia kweichowensis (assembly GCA_019155185.1). Taxonomy (NCBI): domain Eukaryota; kingdom Metazoa; phylum Chordata; class Actinopteri; order Cypriniformes; family Gastromyzontidae; genus Beaufortia; species Beaufortia kweichowensis. The sequence continues at coordinate 17,256,172 of CM032797.1, forward strand.
GAATGTGCATGTATTTTTTCCTTGTAGGTCAAAGCAGTTTTTCTTTGAGGAGTCACACATGTGGAGAACTGTGCTCCAGACATATAGACGAAGAAGTTACACTATGTGGCTGGGTTCAGTATTTGAGGTTTGAACAATTATATTTGAGCTGTATGACTATACAAGCTTTTCTGTAAATAACACATTTTCTACTGGACATTCAAGGCAGGATCTTTTTGTGATCTTGAGAGACTTCAGTGGATTGGTGCAAATTCTTATCCCACAGGATGAGGTAGGTTTTTGTGACTTAAATGAGTTACAAATGCATTTTATATGTTATATATATAAAATATGCTGCTCATATGTTTTTTATTTTGTTGTTATTGTACGTCTTTACCTTTAGTCTTTTATTTTCCTTTGACACTTTAATCTTTTAGTCCAAGGTTGAACTGCAGAAAGCTTTTCTTGGCCTCACAGTGGAGTCAGTCATTATGATTAAAGGAAAGGTCAGGCGTAGACCAGAGGGACAGGAGAATAAGGTTGCAATGCTTATTCATATGTACTTAAAGAAAAAATGTTTGACATTTATTCCTCAATGTAAAATATGGGTATTTTTTTCTTTCATATTAGAAAATGTTTACAGGAGAAATAGAGGTCTGTGCTGAAAGTATGGAAGTGTTGAATACCTGCAGAAAACTGCCTTTTGAAATTAAAGACTTTGTCAAGGTAAGTGTACATGCCTTTCTGATTATGTAAAGGAAAGTATTTTATGCTTCATACTGTTTATAATTTGCATGTAATAGTGGCAGAACATTGCCTTATCAGTCAGTAGCAGAATTATGTTTTTATTATTAATGCATTAGATTAATTGTTGATTGACTGAGTGTATGTAATGTTTAAGGCAGGTTCACCTTGGTCAAAACATGTACATATGACAGAATAGATGTAATCTCAATAGCATCTAGGCATTCATCAATTTGAGTTTACTTAATTTTAGATTACTTTTAAGCACCACTACTTTTTTATACCTTTTTTCTCCAAATTTGCTGTGAAATATATTTCTTTCAGTATATGATGTATTAATGTTACTCCAGTGATTGATGTTGTAGCAGTTGCTAGACAACCATAACATATATACCTATATATATATTGCCTTGAAGAAATCTGAAGCCCTCAGGATGCAGTATCGCTATCTTGATCTTCGATCATCCATGTTGCAGTACAATTTAAGATTACGGTCACAAATGGTGATGAAAATGAGAGAGTACCTTTGTAATATGCATGGTGAGGATTTACAATTTACAGTCACAATTTTATACCTTCCTGTCTGTTAGTTACAATGTATTCAAATAGTTAATGAGCATTGTATATGTTTTTAAAGGATTCGTGGATGTGGAAACACCAACGTTGTTTAAAAGAACACCTGGGGTAGGTACTTATTCAGTAATCTCTAATATCATTTCTAGAAAACACGTTCTGAGCTGTTATGCATCTTTATGTATTTTTTCCAATTTTAAAAAGTTCTGAAAAATTTAAAGAGAGAGAGAAAGTTTTGTGACAACTTTTCAAGCCTAACAGCATAAAATGTTTTATGCAGAATCACTGCAGAATAATGCCATGGTGACTCATGCTACTGTTTTTTGTCTCATGCGAGACACTTTGAATGAAGTTCCCAAACTTCAACAGAAACTACAGCTGGTGCAGAATACTGCTGTCAGAGATTCTGGCATTACTCGTACTCCCTCTGTCCCCTAATATGCATAAGTGTCTGACAAATTATTTATGAAATCATGCTAGAATGTAATTTAGTTCGGTAATAGGTTCCTAAAGCAAACTTTGTCTTCTGTACTGTTCACTGCCTTATTTTTTATTGTTTGTCCATTTGTCTTTATCAGTGCTGTATGGATAATTTCATTTACTGCTTTAGATTGCATAACATTTCTGATGAAAGTTTTTTTTATACATTATTCACTAATAAATAAGGTAACCCTTTTAAAATAATAAAAGTAACAAAATAATAAAAAATAAATATAGTTACACTGATAATAATAAAAACCCTTGTAAATAAAGTAACCTTTTGTACATTAAAGGTAATTGTAAATAAAGTGTCAATATTTACTTGTCGATATTTTAGCATGCAAGTTTCTAACCCCCTTTTGCGTAGTGCTAATTTATTTTTGCTTCTTTTCTTTTTTTACGTGAGCAAATCATTTATCATATTGGCTTGAGATTCTAGCTGCCTTAGATCTCAGCGAGAAGCAGGAATACACAGAGTTTATTCAACCATTACTGTGTTTCTCAGGGTGCCAAAGAGTTTGTGGTGCCATCTGGAGACCCAGGGAAGTTCTACTCTCTTCCTCAGAGCCCGCAGCAATTTAAACAGCTTCTTATGGTGGCTGGCATAGACCGGTAAGACCTTTTCTTACATTTTTGCATTTCATTTGCTTGATATTCATAGATTGTTGTCATATGCTTAACAGGTAAATTAAGCCCGGCTTTCACTGACTGAAAGCGCAATGCAAACAAATTTTGTCAACATCTGTCAACTCTCAAAATCAGACAGTATTATTCTTTGCTTTTAACAGCTCCAAAATAAGCAGAAATGTATTTATTTTTATGCTGAAATAGTAAAACTTGTATGTCTGAGATGGATTTTTAGCCTCTTTTTGATTTTGTATAATTGGGAAATCAAAGCAAGGAGTTGTGAGGTGCCATTGGCTCATAAGGATAAGGATTTCTGGCTTTGTTCAAGGGCCATCTATTAAAGAGATTATTTTTTCATTGTCATTTAGTTGTTTGATATCATAGAACCTAACAGATGATCTATTCACTTGTTTAAGGATTTATAAAGAAACATCCTGCCATTAATTATCTATATAACCTTTAAAGTAAAACAAAATCTTGAATTTACATTGAATGAAGTGTCAAGGATGTCTTGTAATAAGAATATCATGATGGTAAAGGAATGGACTTCAAAACCTTATCATTGTTGTAGCAGTTTTGTACAGGCATCTCTTATATTTCCTTTAAAAAATGTAAGTCTAGTTTTAAAAGCATTTGAATAATAACTTTGACCACAGTAGACTCATTTTCATATTATTTTTGCCAGCACGTCTCTTTGAGTTATAAGCTACAGTAGGACTGGAGGCACACGTTTATGAAAAATCTGTCAAAGGAAAATGATAGACTATGCATGATTTTAAAACGCCAACTCAATATTGGCTCACATTTATATGCTGGTTATCTCCCGCAATCTCAGGTACTTTCAGCTCGCTCGTTGTTACAGAGACGAAGGCTCCAAACCCGACAGACAGCCTGAATTCACACAGGTAATAATGTGTTAAAGATCATGAGCAAACTCGCAGCTCGCTTGACAATATCTGCAGAACTGGAGCTCGGTCCTGATGCAGATGAGATATTTTTAATGATGTGCATCGCTCTGACTCCCACACGTGCGTGTGAGAGCTGCTAATAAGCTTGTATTTTCCATCTAAAATGCACAAACCTCTAAAGACTCCATTTTAAATTCAATTCTCCTCTATGTTGGCACAATTTTTCCTTACATAGGTGGATATTGAGATGTCCTTTGTAGACCAGGCTGGAGTCATGCGTTTGATTGAAGGCTTGGTTCAGTACTCCTGGCCGGAAGACAAAGGGCAGGTTAATGTTCCCTTTCCCTCCGTGACTTATGAGGAGGCTATGAGAGACTACGGAGTGGACAAACCAGACACAAGATTTGGGATGAAGGTGATTGCATGTTCCTCCTTTGTTCACATCATCTTAGATTAGGTGTGAGACGGCAACGAGATGTTTGTTTGTTGTCTGTCCTTGGCACCACGCTGTGCTGGAATGCTGTTTCCCCTCACATCACAGATTCTCATGCAGTGCTCAACAATTAAAAATGAATCTCTCGTGATAACAAGTTGTCATGCACCGTTGTGTGTCCTGAATGCATAAATAACCATCATCCTAAAAACATCCCCCGCTGTTTGACGGGTTACTGTGTCGTTAATTTGGATGTTTTTTCTTGTAATCAGCTTGTGGATGTCACCGCGGCTTTCCAAGGCTCACAGATCGAATTCATCAAGGACGTGCTTCTTGAACCGGGGGGCTGCGTTTTGGCCATCTGTGTCCCACAGGGAACAGTAAGTATGGGACCTGAGCTCTGATGCGTAAATTCTGTGTATGCACAGAAAATTGACGACTCGACTGGCCAAGTAATGAACTGAAGAGAATGATTGAAAACCTTCATTTAGTACAATCTTTAGTTACGTTTTCAAAACAGTAATTTTTATACAGAAGTTATATAGTTTGTTAAAATATGCATTAAAATATAAGTGTTGTAAAAGTATTGTAATGTAATATATACTATAATTATAGTGATTGAATAAAGACAGGATTATGCAGATTGTTCTGTATTATAGAAATCACATTGCCAGGATGTTCATTTAAATAGAAATCTGTGTTGTGTTCGTGACTCAGAAACAGTATAATGACATACACAGCAAGACACATCTGCTGGTTAAAAAGACAATTGGGTGTTAGTCTTTTTTAACAGTGGTCAAAAAACATCCTTATAAAAAGCAAAATAGCATATGTTTGATTTGATTCATTACAATTTGCCAGTGGAGTTAAAATAAAACAAAAAATACATTTTTTATATATTGTACAGTTTTGTATAGTCCATGTAGATATATATTTTATTTAATAAAGTATGTATTTTACTAGTTTATATATTTAGTATAGTTTTTGATAATGTATAAATATATTTTTTATCTGTCTTGGATTTAAAAAACAATCTTTATGTATGTTCTGCCATGCATAGTTTTAAAAACCTGAAACATTTGTGCATGTATTCAGTTTTCTTTCTACACAGTATAGATTCTGACCTCTATTTCCTTATACACCCGGTCAGTCCTGTAGTGAGAATAAAGTGTGTTAGCAGTAGAAACATGATCGTGTGTGTGCTATTTCATCTACAGAAACACCTGAAGGCCAAAGACGTGGAGTTCTTGAAACAAGCAGCCAAGACACAGTATGGTCAGGTGAGGTCTGCTGGTGGAACGCCACCAGCGTTTGGTATGTGCATATCATCACAAGACTCATGAAATGTTTATCTGCAAACTAATCAATAAATCAGGGGGATTTGGGTGGTAAAAGCTTCAAATGTACCATACAACATACCCTGAGGCGAGCCAGAGTTCACTATAGGCACCCGGCTCTGCAATTGTTTTATAGGCTGTCCGTTATAATAGGAATTTTTAAGGATATTCTGCCTGTCCCCGCATCATAGTATCGATGTAGTAGTTGTCGAACTTTTCCCACTTAGTGTTAGTGTAACCTGTACTATTGTTCATACTTGGGGGATTTCAAATCCCCCCAAAGTCATCCTGGCATTAAACTTGAATGATACCTTTAATAATGCAGCTGGTTGAGATCACATTTTCACTCTTAAAACTAAAAAACTACAGAGAAACCCACGGCATATCTAAAAAACGTCGTCTTGGGGTGGGCTCTTTTTAAACTAGGGCCGGTGAGAATCCACCTAGCAACCATCCAAAACCCCCTAGCAACATTTTGTTCGAGTGAATTTTTACGTGAGCAAGCACCATTTACTTTTCTTCACAAATGTAGTATTAAAAGAAAGAGAATGTTCTGTTAATATGCCATCTTATAAATTTCAAAACTAACTGTTAGTGATAGTGTGATGATTTCATTAAGTGATGTGTTCATTAAACTTTTGAAATCTGGCTGCTCTGAATGTCACACCCATTAAAATCTGTCTGTTTATATAAATGGAAAGTGTTATTGGGGCTGGTGTCCCGGGCTTGAACTAAATGGCATCGTCAAAAGTGATTCTCCACTGCTATCCATTTTAGTTTGAGACTTGGCTTCATTTGAGTCCGGGAAACCAGCCCGCTTTGTTCTAGAGACTGATGATTGCTCAAGAGTTGTGCCCTATGTTGTCTATGGCGATTGAATATGAGCCAGTGGATGAAATGGATGATCGCTGCTGTGTTTGTGCCGTGTGTTGTACAGGAGGTGAGCGTGGCTTCGGTGAGGGCAGATGGTTCGATGAAATCCCCTCTCACCCGACTGCTCTCGGACTCGGCCAGACAGCAGCTGCTCCAGATGGCCCAGGCCAATGCTGGAGACTTGATCTTCATGACGGCCGGACCCCGGGAGAACACGGTGCGTACCGCCCCGATCCTGTTACACACCCATGCAGATACCTAACCATGCTGGTTCAGGCTAATAAATGTATCATTAGGGCTCTGTGAAGACATATCTGAACGAAACTACAGGGACGGTTGGATTTCATCATTTATTTACCGTCATTCCATATGACTTTCTATCTTCTGCAGAACACAAAAGAAGATATTTTGAAGAATGTTGGTAATCAAATCATTGACTTTTATTGTATTCTCAAAATATCTTCTTTTGTGTTTTACAGACAAAAGAGTCATATGCAGATTTTCAACAACATGAGGGTGAATAAATGATAACTGAACTTGACTGAATTTTTTAGGAAGGGATTTTTTTGTTGTTCATCTTTGCTCAGTTAGGGCTGACTTTCAACCATAAATATTGTTACATGTTTATTTAGTTAAATTCAAAACATTGTTATGTTCTTTTATTTTGTATTTTAAATCTTTGTGGTAATCTAAGTACTTGTTTTCTTTGATTGGAATAATAATCTTTGAAACCACGTTAGATCGGCACTTAGATATATTTCTGTGACCCTGCCTGTAAAATCCAGGCTAAAGTCTTATAATACAATAATGAGATAACAAGCATCACGATTTGATTTCAATCATTAATTTTACTTGACCTTTCTCAGTCAATATTAAATATATCAAGATTATATTCTCACAGAATGTTCTTTACATTTTATAGGTTGATTTTATGTCAAAAATAAATCACTAGAAATTGACTTTAGCTGGGTTTTCACAGGCAGGGTCACATATTTTTTCAAATATATTCAAAAGGCACCTATTTTATTCGCCCTGCCGTAATCTCAATCAAAAATTCAATTCCCAGCGCCCCCATTTACATTTACCTTCTCATCAGTTCAGTCACTGTGCCCTGAAGTGATTGATGACTATGGATTTTTAGAAAATATGGCTTCAGAAGAATGCTGACATGATCTAATCACTTTTAAAAGAATATTCATCTTTCTCTTGCCTCAGCTTTCGCTCGGGGCCGGTGCAGATGGTGAGCTTGGCACAACGCGAGACGGCTGCTTAGTCACAAAGCAGAGAGTGGGAGGTGGTTGGGGATAACTGGCAGGCTTTGTGTGCTGAGGTTGTGGGTTGAATTGTGATACGAGCGCAATAAATGAGAGAAGTTAGTGATGTGAATGTACTTGCCTCTTAACACCTTCCAGCTGTACATGTCCGCTGCAGTTCAATATTGTAGAAAAAAAAAACCGTTTTGTTTCATTTTTATATTCATGAATTAACAACTAGAAGAGCTGTGCTCAGCTGTATTAGTATTAAGTCAGATTTTCTCATTTTCAATATGACTAATCCAAAACATGTAAAGGTTACATGTGCTTCTCTAGTGATATTTGGCATCTCAGTATGCATCCTTTTAAAGGCCATCCTGGATTTGCAGCTTCTTATTCTGAAACATTCATTATCTTTTAATCTCTTTGAAATGGTGGTTTAACTTCTAGAATTTGGTGCCCTTATGGATGAAACAGATTCAAGACCTTGTCTTGAACTTGTCTTGATCGGTTTTATCTTTTTCTCCCCAATGATTTTCTTATTTGTACTTGTATAAGAGGCCCAAGTCCAAAAATTAAAGTACCTTTCACTTCCTCTTTTATCACATCTTAGCGCCCTCTACTGGGAAAGCTGAGACTGCAATGCGCCGAGCTGCTCGAGAGCCATGGCCTGCCTGTCCGTGACCCGTCCGTCTTTCACTTTCTGTGGGTGGTTGACTTTCCCCTGTTCTTACCAAAAGAGGATGACCCAGAGATGTTTGAGTCCGCCCATCATCCCTTCACTGCCCCAGTGCCTGAGGATGCCAAACTGCTGTACACCCAACCCCATAAGGTATGTATTCATGTTCTTTAAGTGTATCATTACCATTTTTTCAAACCTTTAGATATTTTTTGATGGAGACATGAAAAAAAGGCTTTCAGGAGAGGCTTTTGAAACCATGTGTATTATGTCATTTAACGTTATGGCAATTTCATGCAAATGTCAAGCTTACCATGAAAAAGCATACCAAAGGTTTTTACCATACTGATCAATATTTCTCTCAAAGTTTTTAAAGCTTTTTATGTTTAAAGCACGATTTTTCAGGTAAAGTCAGGTTAAGTGCTGTTTTCAGAATTTTCACATCCGTAACAGTCCATATTCCTCATAAATGAGCACATGAAACTTACAATAAAATAACTATTTTATGTTCTTTAAAGAGTCATCTCTTTTCCATTTGTTGGGTATCATTGCATTTTAATTGACAGAAGTCCTACAAAGTATGTATATCAATATTGGTGCATCACAAGTTATTAAATCAGTACACGTATCGCCAGGGGTGTCGCACCCGTGGGGAAAACACCCACACTTTTCCCAGTGAGAGGGTTCAACACCCACACTTTTTCTGCAGTTTTTCCGCAGTTTTGCACAAACGCCTTACAGCAGTCGCTCCTCCGTTTCTCTGGCCGCTCTGTGTCTCCCTCCCCTCCCTCTCAAACATGACACCGGCTGATGATTGGCTGTTCTGCCTTAAGTCCCGCCTCTCTCAGTGTGTTAGATTTATCGGTCAGCTCGTGCTGAGGAGGCGGGAACTTATGGTTATGGTTATTTACATCTCCCTTTTCCAGGTACTTTGAATGAGTGTTTATGCTTTCGAGGTTTAAATAAGCTTGATATGTGTTTGGGAAGATGTTTATGTTTTGTTCTTAATACATGTTGTTTGTATATCTGGAGTTTGTAACAAAAATAATTTCCCCCTGGGATTATTAAAGTATTTCTGATTCTGATTCTTTAGCAAGTCTAACTGTTTTGACTTTTTGACTTATTTTCTGTGTGTTCCAAGTGTGTTTTTATACTTTTCTAGTATCACTCATTTAAATGGGAAGCTTTTTATATCTTGTATGTTATACCTTTTGTACCCTTCTGTCATTGTATTCATCGTTTTTATTGTTAACAAACAAACCACATCCATCCCCCGCACTTTTGAAAAGCTTGCTACGCCCCTGCGTATTGCAACACACATTATATCATAAAATGGTTGCGAACATCCAGCCCTACTTCCAACTTGTTTATCCTTTTTTTCAGGTGCGTGGCCAGCATTATGACTTGGTTCTGAATGGCTGCGAGGTCGGAGGAGGGTCCATTCGCATCCACAGTGCGGCTCAGCAGCTGTACGTCCTGGAGACGATCCTCAAGGTAACCGACCAAGTGTGAAAAATTTCATAATAAGTCAGGTGCACCAATACAGTAGGTTGTGTTCGCTGAGGTAGTTGTTGTGTTGGGATTTGTGCAGTTTATGCATGACTTTCGCTTTCAAGCTGAAGAGACTGGGAGTATACTCTCTGATAGTGTGTTTTTATTTGTGGTTTGTGTAATAGGAAGACCCTTCTCTTTTGTCTCATCTCTTGGAGGCACTGGAGTCCGGCGCCCCTCCGCACGGTGGAATCGCATTAGGTGAGCGAACATTCAACACATGCTATCTTTGACATTTTCAAGGTTGTAGAGGTTTAACTGTGACTGAAGGACTTGTTGATGGTATTCTCCTATTGGTTAAAGTGGAACGGTCATGGTCAGACACTGAAATTGCTGGCCCGTAACCTCGAGCATGAAGTGCCCTTGATCGTGCGAGATTTTCGGTTTGTTTTTGTTTCGGGCAGGGTCAAAGATGTTTTCACAGTTTGCTTATTTTGTGATACACAAATTACTGTGTTCTTGTCTAGATGAAAAAATCTAAAGAGTATAAAATATCTCTTTTACAGCTGAAAAAATAGAATTGCTCTTATCTTGTTTTCATGTGCAGGGCTGGATCGACTGATCTCCATCATCGTAGGAGCTCCTAGCATAAGGGACGTCATAGCTTTTCCAAAATCGTTCAGAGGTCACGATCTCATGAGTCACGCCCCAGACTTCGTTTCTGAAGATGACTTGAAGCCGTATCATATTTCTGTGATTTGGCCTGACGCAGATACAGAGAATCAACGGGACAATTAAGTTTAAGCACTTAAACTGTCGAGTATATGAGTATGATGTTCACGATTGCCGTGGGGACCGCATGCTCGCCATTTATGCCTCATCCTGGTGATGGACGATTTTTTTCACAGCAGAAAGATCAGAATTACTTTCGTGATCTGTGAGCACCATCTTCTCTCCCCATTGCCTCATGAAACACGACCAATAGATCGATCGTACATCCTCATCAAATACTTTTGCTCTATATTTTGTGTTTTCAAGTCTAAATCTTTTAAAATAAAATCTTTTTAAAGAAGCCAGTCTGGCTGAAAGTTTCAGTAGGGGGCAGCATTGTTCCATTGCAACTCTTCAGATGCCCTGCGGCGGAGGCAGCGTTCACGCATGCCGTATCTTACATCCTTCCACCAACAGACATACCAAATAAAGCTATATTTCAGTTTTACCTCTGTGATGCCTTATCTGCAAAAGCAGATGCTCATTTTTCATACCCAGGTACATCTACTCATTACAGCCAGTGTTATTTTAAAGTAGACCTTTGAGTTGAGTCAGAAAAAGGCCACCAAGCTGTAAACATGCTTCTTTGTGTACGACACACAGCTTCTGCTGTTTTTCCTAATGATAAGTTAAGTAAGTATGCAGTTGCTGCTTGTTTACATGACTGTATGAAATTCCCACCCACGTCCGACAGCAACGCAGGTAGATGTTTCCGTTAATTCTTTGGAGAAAAACGCAGGTGAGCCAGTGCACCCTGGCTCAGCTGTCTGATATGTAGAAAGACACCGTTTCAGATGTCATCCACCATTGCCATCAACACCCTCTGAGCTTTAAGCAGACCTTTTCTTCTGCCCTGCTGTTTTGAAAACCAGACAGAGACTTGGTACTTCTGGAATTTTATGTTCCCGGCCACTGTGTGCAAAAGTGATGAGACGCCTCTCCGATTCATCCGATTGGCCTAAATACCCGAGTAGTCTCCATGACGCAAAAGGTCAGATAAAGAGCAACAAAGCCCATGTTTAGTTTTTTCAATACTGACTTTCAATGACTATGTAAGAAAGGTAATTATAATAGATTCCAGCTGAGACGCTTTTAGGCCTCCGTAATTTGTTTCTGTGTAATTTTCCCTGTTTTGTAATCTCGGGGGACCTGCGCTCTCTGTGGAGAATAAACAGAGCGATTTGATGGGAAGACCCTTTGGGTAACTTGCAGATATAGTGAGGGGATAATGAGCTCGCTGCCTTCATACCTTTTGTTTCTAACTGCTTATTTTTTTCAAAGCACTCAGATGAGATCCAAAGGAAATAATTGGCTGGTGCTTGGTGCTGTTCATCAATAAAGGAGCATGGGTTGCCTAGCCCATGTTTTGCACATAATTTATTTCTGCAAATGTGCGACTCGCAGATTTCTGTGGTGTTACTTTTATTTTTTCAACTTGGAGACTTTTGCAACAACGCACAATTAGCGGCTTCAGTAGGAAAGGTTTGTGTGTTTTGGCATGTATTATAAATGGAGTTAAAGGAATAGTTCACCCAAAAATAAACATTTTGTCATAATTTATTTGCCCTCATGAACAACATGCTGAAAACCTGTTAAAAACTTGTATGTGACTCTTTCTTCTGTGTAACACAAAAAAAATATTTTGAGAAATGGTTTTGTGTTCATACAATGGAAGTCAATGGGAAACAATGTTGTTCGGTTACCAATATTTTTCAAAATATCCTCTTTTGTGTGTTCTACAGAAGAAAGAAAGTCATACATGTTTGCATGACATGAGGGTAAATTAATGATTTATATAGAATTTATATATTTGGGTGAACTATCACTTTAAAAAGGTTGAATATATGGAGCTAGTCAGCTATCTGAGTAAACATCACAAATGCTGTATATTATGTTATACAGTACTGCATTCAATCCCAGGAGACCTGAAATATCTAGACATCTGTACGCATTCACATTCATCTCAATGACTGCTGCCTGACTGGTAAATGTAGCCATGCATGCAAATACTGTATGTGACCTGCATATTGCCATTATTGCTTCAGGGCATTTAACTGCAGACATTTCTCTTAAGCCAAGCTAAGGACAGTCACTAATGTAGGCTTTACCATGATTACTGCATTTACAGCTCAGATTGTTGGTTGAAAAAATGAGCAAAGATTTTAAACTGTGTACTTTTGGGTATTGTGAACATCTTTATGGTGCATTGGCTTAATCTAAGTTTTACAGAACATACTATGGAGCAAAACCATGGTTCATTTGGGTTACAATGGTTAAAGCATAGTAACCATGTTTTCTGTTGTTGTTTATTTGTAGTAAAATCCTGATTAGTTTTTCGTAAGAATAATTGTGACCCTACCTGTGAAGTCATTTTTATGTGATCTTCTGTTTTCTGCATAAAATCATCCTACATAATGTAAAGAACTTTAAGTGAAAATATAACCTTGATATTGACCGACTAAAATTATGTCAAAGATTTAAATCGTAGTAAAATTAATAGGTGAAATTACGATTTGATGCTTGTTATCTCAGAATTACTTTTTTTAGACTTTATGCCTGGTTTTTACAGACAGGGTTATAATTATAGTCCAGTTTGAGCTAACCAGCCAAACCTGTACCACTTTGGTTCAGTCAGACAGTCATTCTTGTTATCACAAAATAAGAATTGATGTGAAAAATCAGAGAATCACATATCAAATTTTGGTTGTTTTGATATTGAATAGTATAAAATTGGAATTTAAAGCAGCGTCTCTATGGATTGGGGAGAAGAGATAAAATGAATGTTCTTCAAGGCAAATATGTAAGATTGATTTAGAAGTTTAGAGTACATAGTGGCTTGTATCTGAAATCTCTGGTGCTCAGAGGAAAAGCAGTGTTCTTCCGATAAATATCAGGCTTCAGTCAAATATTTGACATGCGAAATCGTAGGATTTAATCTACAAACCCTATAGCTAGCAAGCTATTTTAGTCCTACCTTGTATTATAACAAGGTTGAGCAATGGCTGCTTGACTTATGCTTACAATAATATGGACCATCTTATATCGTTCATGTCATTTGGAAAAGAACAGAACAGGAGAGAATTATTTAAAGGTGCCGTGTGGCATCAAGCTATATAGTGCTTATTAAAACTCATAAGGAGAAGCTTGCTGGCAGATTCCCAAGGGCTTGAAGAGATTATATTAATGGTGTGTTAGGAAGCTAAATGTATCTTTATAAAGTCAGACTCACATATCTAGTTTTCCAGATTAGATTTAAGGCCCATACACACCAAGAACAATAACTATGTGAGCATCCACACCAACAGATGTTTATTCTAAACCTGTATGCCACAGTTTCACACTTTAAACAGATGAAAAAACATTTTTGGCTGTCAATGATTTATTATTCATCGACTTGAAAAATCACTCTAAAAGTGATCCTAATGATGTCTGTCCTCCGTATTCATATACTTGTGGTGTAAAGTCTGCTATTCTCTCAAATTGAGGACCATTTAAAACTGTAGCCTATAGTTATAATCTTTGGTGTAAACAGGTCTTTAGCTGATTGGTATTTTGAAGAATTATAAGGTACCCCAAACCATTTGTTAAATAAAATGCAATTAATTAAATAAATGAATGCATTTTCAAAAGTGTTTGCAGTTAAGATTTTTTGCTCCCAAGTGACATTTGACTTCACTGTAACAAGTCTCGTGGCCCCACTGTTGACATGAAAAAGAGGAAAAGGGATTGAGTATTTGTCCTCTCTGCTTAAATCCATCAAGTTGCATTGTGACTTGAATAATAGATCGTCTGTCAGGCCTCATGATGTCATTTTCTGTCAATATTGAAGCAGCTTGTGTATTGTGATACGCAAAGGGAGTTGCTGCTCAGTCCACGCCTGCTGAATTATTCTGAGCACAAAAATAAACATATCCAAAATGTCTAATTTGGAGGCATGCTGACTGGCTTGGTAAGGAAGGAGATCAGTGGGAGGCATGTTTCTAAAATGGAACGGGAATCAATAAAGCAAGCAGTTTTCGCTTACAGAAACTACACAGTTTTCCAGTGCTGTTTGAATATATTACTTTAAAATAGGAGCAGAGTTTTTTCCATTTCTTTGTTGTGTTTTTTGAGTGATGCACACTGTGAAGGTCAAAAGACCTTGAATGCTTGTAAACAAGTACTCTAGCTGGACCAAACAGGATACCTGTAAATAATCCAGTCTCTAGACATTTGTGAAGTAAAGAGAGGGAGAGAAACCAAAAATGTAACCATCTATTTCATGTGCATGTTTATTCACTCCTGCTTTATTTTGCTTGTAAAATTGAAATGATAATACCAAGACCTGTTTTGTTAGTCTCAAATGTCTAGTGCTGTAAAACCAGTGAGCAAAGAATTCTTTCTTTGTCATTATACAGTATGTTCACATGCTATATGGCAACATGTTTATGCACAGTATGCGGTTATTACTAACGTTGGGTAACGTTTAGTGTGCCTAAACAAAAACTGATAAAATAGGAATAGGGCAAACCTCAGCTAAAGGCCATACCAGACCATGAAAAATAACAGCGCAAGACATTTGAGGTCCTCTGGTCTGTCGTTCATTTCAGTACACGACATGGTGACAAAAGACATTCGAGTTATTGGTTAACCTATCAGAACAAAAGCTTTAGGGATGGCAGTGTCCAAGTATTTCCAAAGCATGAGAGATCAAGCCTGCTGGCATCTCAGTCTGAGATAGACCATCTATAGAGGTGGAAAGATATTTACAGTCGGTGGTCCAGTCATGCTACATTTACTGTTTGATAGCAGCGTTTTCCTTTTTGGGGGGATGGAGAAAGAATTTATTACATCTTTTCACTTGAATCAACTCTATTCCTATACTTTTAAAATTGGCTTTGTGGACTGTGTGTTTGTTGGCTTCTTGGACAAAATGTTAAATGCTCTCTCATTTGTATTAAGTCACTTTGGATATTGGATTTTAATGTCATTTGTATTTGTATAATGTCATCATTTATCATTTATATTAACATTTACATTTAAAAATTTAAATGAATAATATGCTGTTGTTATTTTCAGGGCATGAATTGTTTAGGGTGCTTTTTATTGAATATCTATTGAAATATTCCAAAAATGTAGGCCTAATTATATTCTGCAGAAGACACGTGTGTTATGTTCTTTCTGCCCTCTTCTCCTAGAAATGCTGGAGATGCTTGTGCTATGATTTATTATGATGCATTATAGTAATTATGGACAGTAATTTAATTTACTTATTAACACTCGTGCTTGTCATTAGCCATCAATTAAGTGAGGACAATAAACTGAAAGCTGTAGGTCATGAGGGCATTTTTGTGTATTACATTGGCTGTCTGTATTACATTGCGCATGTCAGAATAAAACATACACTATATACTAATATGATCAATTTTGTTTTATTTATGAGGTATCCCAAAACTATTATAATAATGGAAATGATTCAAGTCACAAATTATGAATATACAGTATTAGTCTTTGTTTATGCCACTGACATTAAACCGTTGTCAGTCATGCAGGGTCACATCTATCAGCTCTTTATACTCAGATTACCCATGAGAGAATCACATCCCAGGCCACATCAACAAACACGCATTATAATGCAGCACATGACAAAATGATCAAACGCTAGTTGCGAAAAACCAGGTCAGTTAGGGTTATTTAGCATTAGATGCGAGTGTGTGTTTGCAGAGTAAGGTAACACAATCTTATCATAGACATCTACTGGATATTTGATTTGGGACTAAGCTCTCGCAGGTATGGTTTTGCATTCACAACTATGTCTAGGGCAAAACTGCTTTAATTCCAGTGTGCCGAGAAATTGACCAGGTGACTAAACCTCAAGGGTGACTTTGTCCTGAAACTCATGTGGCATTAGATTCGTTGGTTGATGTTGTTGAAGCATGTGTGAAGTTGAGTTATTTATGGCTTATGGTGCCTTTACAAAATGCACATGTGGTATGCTATGCTATGTTCTGTCTGATATTTTATTTAAGACCTTTTGACTCTGTCTTCATAAAGCTTACATGTACATCTGAAAAATGAAAACGTTTGTAAAGATTTTCAATGGATGTTACTTTGATGTTAGGCTGTATTTATGTAGGTGGTCAGATCACACAAAGATGAATGAATAATAAAAATGAAAACTGTTTCATTTCGTCTTTAACACAGTGGTTCTCTACTCCAGACCCACAGCACTGCACTTTTTTATATGGGTAGTTGACAAATATACAGTGGAGTCCTATGATGTGACAAAAAAAACTAACATTGAAGATAAATCTCTCTAATCCTTTGTAACCCCAACAATACAGTCAATCTCTATTTGTACATTGTTAAGAGTTTTTCGTCTATATTTTTGCCGTCACACATTGATACACATTTGCACATATATGTTTGTCAACTACCCATATCTCCTCTTTTGTGGAAATCTTAGCTAACAATATGAAGATTTGAATAATACTTGTTAAAAACAATCAAGCAGTGCTGCATTGTCAAGTGATCATTGTGAAAAAAATGTATTATAGATGAACTGCTTCTTCTGTTTAGGCTTATTAGGAGCATGGTAAAGCCGTTTGGTAATTCAAGTAGAATTTTGCGTGTTTGCTCACTCTTGAACGGAGTTGCTGAGTAAAACGCTATAGGGAGAAAATGTAGATTGAGAAGGATGCGAGCGAGTGGCCTGCACTTCAGAAAGCCGATGACTATTCATCGATAGCGGTCCCTAAGCAGTGAAGGGTAAGAGCATTGCACTCTGGGAAAGAAAACCATCCGCTCCAGAATTGGAATATTATTCCGTTGCATGCCTCCCATAGACGGCAGTTTCCTTTCTGAAGTGCGTTAAGCCTCACAGCCTCTCTGAATTCAATCAGTCATCGGGGCTGGTGGCAGGTTAGTACTCCTCTCTATTGATTTCGACCCAGGGAACCTAGCAGCTGACAACATGCATTTTCAATCTCTGCGACTGTGAGAAGTTGCATAAATAATACATACGATGCATTTTCATCAGTCGCTGTATTTCTGTGCCGTGACGAGGCTTAAAGGACGCGCTGGCTCGAGATGCATTGATATGCCACATGAATAGAGCTTGACGGCTCTGGCAGCATCAAGATCATGTCCTGCAGCAATGTTTTGTTTTTAGATGCATCGATACTTCATTTCTGAGGTGTGAAAGGGGGATAATGAATAGTTAATATTTCTGCCGCTCGCTGGCAGTGATTAACTAGAATTATTACTAGAGTCCTTACCACCACATGCAACACTATCTGTCGGCGAAATGATGAATTGCAAATTCATCCAGAGACTTGAAAACACACCAGACATCCGTTACGCGGAGTTCAATGATATTCTATCTGCCAAACGCATCTCTGTAATAAGTGGACGTTTTTCATATTGGTCCGATTTGTCTGTGTAAGGATGTGAGGGCGCACTAATTCATTGAGATTTACAATGGAATGACAGCGTAGAGGAAAAATAAAAACAGAAAGAGTGATGGCTCTGGCGACATGCTGGATTTCTATTCACACTATAAATCTGGCAGTGGGAAAGGCGTGGCAGACAATATGAAAACTCTGCTGAAGTAGTCACACCTTATCTGGGGTAACCTTGAGCTCGTATCATATTCCTCACCATCGCGGTTGTCGCTAATGAAAACTGTTTAACAGCAAGCAGAATTGTGAACGTGCGTTTGTCACGTTTCTAATTTACATGTGCCCAAAGTGTTCCTGTATCTCTACTTTTAACTCCATGTGTTAAAATGGTCACATTTCATTTTGTACGTAATGGAATACATTATTTCTTTCTTTCGAGAACTTAATTGCTCCTTCCTTTCTGAATATTCAGTCTCAGGTGGCAGAGACTGATTTGGTTAGGAGCAATTTTCGCAATACATCACACTCTGCTCATCCTCCCAGCTTATTTTCACCTCATTTATTGATTAACAGGGTTTTTGCATATATATATATTTTCCACCATAAGCACTTACTAGGCAGCCTAATCCCCATTTCTAATCCTTCTGCCATTTTGCCTGGTATAAGGTTGACCTCTATCACAGATAAGGAGACCACCTTCTCTTTCATTCCTTATTAATAGTCTTGAGACCAACCTCATAAAATCTTGCTTTTAACTGCGTTTTGTCAGACAGTGAACTCTGATCTGGTGAATTTAAGTGTTCACTCCTGGCAGATGAGCCAAAGATGGAGCTCTCAAGAAGTGATGCCTTATCTACAGAGAAAAAGATTAGCTTTTTGACATGTACATTTTACTCTGTTTTGTCACCAAATTACTCTGCTTGCTGCATATGACTTTCTAAATGATCATAAGTGTTTTTCTTATGGTATCGTCATTGCATCTAATACTGAATATGTCATAATTATAGTTATGGTAGACATTATATTTACTTTTAAGGACAGAGGTGGTTTGACCACATATGATTTTTACAGTTTTTACAAAGTCATATTTTTAAAGCTGCAATCTTTAACTTGTGCCTCTCTATCTTGCTATTTATGTTTGAAACATAAAATTGCAAGTTACTATGTGGGTTAGAAGTCAAATGATGTGAAAATGACATTTCTCAGAAATCATACCTAACAGCTAAAATTCTATTTTTTTTACTGTTGTGATTTGAAGAAAAAGTACAGTTTTAAACAGTGATTTTTATGCACTTGATTTTAGAATAGATTTTGTTTTTTAACCAAAAACTTTATGTATTGTAGTTTTAATATTTACTAGCAGAAAGACTGACACCAAAGTAGACATCAGCACAGCACATTAAACTGACTGTATGCCTCATAGACATATTTTTATTCACCTCATTAAATACGGTTCCGTCCTTAACTGAGGTTTATGGTACTGAATAAATACCACATCTACATACCATATTATCAAGTTAAGTACTTCAAAATAACACAATGGTATTAAGAAACTAGAATAGGAAATGTATTTGTGCCATGTCAGGCACATTTCTTCAACTTTAAGATGCTGAAGTAGATGGTGCTACTTAATGGAGTTTCCATAACGCGTGAGGTTGGATCATAAAAGCCAACAGCCACAACTCCCAGTAAGAACGTCAGAGGTGTTAATAGAGCCGATCAATCACTGACACATTGCGCAGTAGTTTGGACGGCAAGACAGCTTTTGTCATTAAGCATGCAGTCTGTTGATGTTATCTGCTAAGGTCATGTGTAATGAACTGTCAGGAGATGTTGTATATCTCACTTCCATCTGCTACATACTTTGATTTTAGCCACACGGAGGTACAGGAGATGTTGTACTTAAATGATAATTGTAGTTAATTTTTCTCAGTTGTAATGTAGTTGTTTAGAGGCACTGAGAGAGAAGAATCTTACATCATATATCCACAGCATGTCCCTGAGGTTTGAACCGTACTGTGGATAACAATGTAGAGGAGAGCTTTCCTTGTTTGTTATGACAGGTGCTTGGACTGCTAATAGAGAGCTTTGGGTAGTGTTGGGCGCTTTTCAACACCACGTGGTCTGTTGATGGGTATCTTGGGAGCTTTCAATGACTTCCAACAAAGCTCTCGCTAGACCGTCTACACAGCACACATCATGTTAGTGGAAAGCTAAAATCAGCTGAAATCACTGGTTTCTTGGTGTAAACAACCTCTATTGGTTATAATGGAGAGAGGAGAGTATTTTTATCATTCCTGTCATGTTTATGTTAATAGTAACATTCTTGCCTGATGAGAAAAAGGAGAAGAATTTAAGTCATATATTAGTATTAGTGCTGAAAAATAAAAAAGACAATACCAAGAATTTACATATACATTGAAATCCTGTTCGTAGAGATGAGCTTGAGACAATGAGCACAATATAATTTTGGTTTTAAATTAGTATTGTAACTATTTTTCTGTAGTTTTGTTATTACCTTTGAAAGCACACACAAACAATGGCTGTAAATGTACAATAAAAATCACAAAAACAAAAAGATTAGAAGCTCACTGGTCATTAGAGAGGCAAAATGCAAACAGCGAGCAAAAATAGGATGTATTTTCAGTGTGGCGCATAATGTCATTCCAAATTTTCACCTAAGCCATGAACATTTTGTTTTCTTATATTCTGTCGCAAAATACAGATTTATTGTTGCAGATGAGGGAGAAAGAAACAGTGAAATAAAGTCCAGAGAGTGAAAGGGTAAATGGTGAGAGAGTAAGTGTAATGAGGTCCAGCGGTCCTATATATTCTCATGACCGAGATAATTATCTGACTGCATGGACAAACTTCTCATTTAGGGGTTTCTTATAGGTTAATTCTGCATACACGATGTCAAATGCTGTAAATAATGCCCTGACATTAGCACATTAATTGGATGCTAGAAAGGTGAGGTTACACATTTTAAATTAGCTGTAGGTCTGACAATTTCAGACTATCAGAAAACCCTGTAATACCAAATCTAAGCTTTAATAGTTCCTGGTTAATTGTGTCTAAGCAGATAAAAACAATAACTTAAAAGCCGGATAGTTTTGATATCTGCCATAAAGCTGTAGCTGCAGTAGTTTTGTTTCCAATTAACTATGAAGTAAAACATTTTTTACTCATGAGTCCTTCGCAAGCCCTTTAAACATTTCATGACAATTTTTAGAAATGTGCTAATAAGCATAATCTACTTTCCCCATTGCAAAGCCTTTCAATGACAAAAGCAATCTAACAAATCATGTAAACAATGTCCCATCTTTCTGCTGATATTATTATTATGTTCATCATCTATAGGTACTATTACAAAAGTTTATTCAGCTTAGCCGAGTCACATTCCTCCGTGTAAGCTTTTATTCATGCAGACATCCATTGCCGTGACTGTAGTCATGACTGGCATCTGCAAGCCAAAGCTTTTAAATGGACAAAACAAACAGTACAAAGCTTTTAACTCATTAGGCATTTACTTCAGATTCCGCATCACATCCCTTCAGACCAACCCAAGACAGACAGGTGTTAGTGGGGAGGAAGGCAGCTAAAAGCCTGTTCAGCTGGGTATCAAAGATGGTGTCTAAACTTTTAGCGATCAGATGGGAAAAAAGTATTTGGAGATCTCAATGGGCCTTGACTCCAGTGAGGGGTGGGGATTTGTTTAAGCACGAATGCCGTTGCCATTGTTGACAAACTTGCTTTCAGAAAGACTTTTCTTCTCTCTTCTGTCTCAACATGAGATGCATCCATCCATCATGGCTGTTCGCTTGGATAGAGGCCTGGCTAGTGTTTGATTGAGCAAAAAAGATGGTGTGTTTCTGAAAATTAGTCATGTTGTATTTTTGTAGGCGATGGAAATGTACTGACAGAGGCTCTTATTTTCTTCTGTCATTTCTTTTTCCATCAGCGTTAGAGCAGCTTAATTGCCTCTGTGGGATATAATATAGAGCCGGAGTATGGCTCATTTTCAGCAGATTGCATTCTGTATGTTTATAGTGAAGCATAAAGCAGATATGACAGATCTTAGAAAATGAGCACACAATCACTGTGCACTCTGAGCTGTGTCATCTATAGTGTTGACAAAACTGCAGACGGTCTCTTATGCTTACCGGTACCAGTATCAGATACATTAGATAAATTGTAATAGAAAACAACAGCAATATGCAAGAAAAAGGAGATAAAAACCGCTGCTAATCGTATTAATTTCTTTTACCACCAATGAAATAAATGTTTACCCTAATGGGATTAGGAAGTTTAATATCAGTTACGTACCCCAGAAAAGATATCTGCCTACATTGTCTTAATTCTTATTTTGATCACTGATTACCCCATTACAGTTTTTAACAAAACTTTTGGAAGGATAAAAGATATTTTTACATGGTGCTCTGGAATACTTGATTCTGATTGGTCAGTGACTCGATTAAACTGCTAAAAATTACTAACACAGGCTCATCCGGATACTGCAAGTCAAAAATAATAAAAAAAAATTAAAAATAATTTACCCAAGAATAAATCAGATAGAAATATGCCTAATTAATAGCATGTTCAAATGTTGTGTCTTGGCTGACAGTTGTGTCTAAAGACGATAGGAAACGTTTGTAATTGTATCACAAATAAACAAGAAAATAATAGAATGATTAAAATGAAAAACATATAATAATAGTTCACATGTTTTTGTTCCTAAATATTATATTTCTTATTAATATATATGTGACGATTTGAATTCATGCGAGAAAGTCTTTATGACAGTTCAATTAAAGTGAACTGAAAGTGTACTGTGAATGAAAGTCGCAGAATGACTTTGACTGTAATATATTTCTGGCTATGATTACTCTGGAGAAATGATTATTTCACTCCCATTACCTTTCTCAAATGTGTAATTCCCTTAGATTCGAAATCCGGGTCCCAGGGTTCTGCAGTTTTCTGTGCCGAACAGCTGAAAGGATGCTATTTCTTCTGGCTAAACGGCTCTGAAGCGAACACTCCCCTGGCTGTGAGACAGCATTCATTCAGAGAAGTCCCCGCTCTAATCTGACATGGTGTTTGAACAGTACGGCTGCATGTAGAAACGTCCTCCCGTGCCATTTTGCCCCAATCACTGCTGACTGGGAGGCCATTTCAAAGCCACTCTCAGCATATATCTCCGCCGGATAATTAAGACTGGTGTGGTGAATTATTATAGATATTACGGCTTGATTTAAACCTTATTTAGCCTGTGCTATCGATTTTCACTTAGTGCCCCCAGAAGCGCGCCGCCATAGAGAGTTGGGAGCGGAAAATGGCAAGTCAAATTCAATGCAGCAGGTAAAATGACCTTTATTAGAGGGCTGTAAGTAAGCCAGGGGAGATCCTCGCATGTTGTGTTAAACAGCGGGCCACTGCGGAGCCAAGGCAGAATAAATTAGAAAGAAGGGATATCATTTATTGTGCTGAACCATGGGCAAACTGACATCATTAATAATCCTCTGGGTTACATCTGGTCCCAACCCCCTGAATTTAAATAGAGTCCTGCTATTGAAATGTTCAGTTTCAGTCCAGTTTAACCGGGCCCTAGCAAATGTCCCACACCACTTGAAATATTATCAGTGTCATGGATTATATACACAGTCACTAGATTTACTAATATTATACTTTAACGACTGACTGAGCTATTTCTCTCATTTCACGTGCAAGAGAAATAAAAATGCATTTCGTGTGGAACAACATATTTTTTTGGATGGAGAACTGGTTTGATGGACATTTCATAAATTTTTCAAACATCGTTTTGCTGGCCATTACTTACAAAACCGAGAGTCTTACATGGCACTGAATAGGTTTAGTTTGCAATAATGACCGGCTGACTGAACAATATCCATCATTTTACATAACTACTGACATGAAATGGACATAAAATGTTGAGTTGAGTTACAAATTATTATGTGAGAAAAGCGACTACGAAGGGAATATGACACACAACTAGAACAGTTATGTTAAAAATTGGTTGCTGGGAGCAATAGTTATACAAACACATTTGACAGGAAAATGCTGCAATTGACCAATCAGAAAGCAGGGTAATAATAGGTTAGAATAGGTGTAATGGGTTATAGTCATATAATGGATTAGATATTAAAGTTTGTGTCATTTATATAACTGAGAAAAAGCACCTTTGAGGGAAAAAAAACTTTCGAATGACTGTTGGCAAGAGTAAAGCTATTTTTATCGTTCATCTTACACTTCGACGTAACTATTACCCAGGGTGCAATATGTGACATCATCAGTTATATTAAAATCCAACATCAGGGATTAACGCCGGCTTTTATGTTGATACATTCCCGGGCTCGTTTTTTATGATTTTTAGGTCAATACTTTGTGAGAGTAATAAAAAATCAATAGAAGTAGGGAAAACTTGGTCTTATAATCCTCCAAGAGACACTTACATCATTCATACAAATACTGCAGTCAGAAACTCAGTTTTTCACTTCAGCTGAATGTCATGAGAATAGCCCTCGGCAATGCTGATTTTAATGCTAAGCTAATAATGAGGGAAGAGACATTTCTGGATGACTTTATTGTGACATTGTAAACAAACAAACAGTTTTTTTCCATATGCTTTTGGAAAAGATTTTATGCTCATAAACACCTTGTATTATACAGCGTGTTCCTTTACTTGTCAACAATATTTTCAATTCATTTTTTTAATTTTTCTTATCTTTTCCATCTTTTCTTTTTCCGCACCGCATCTGAATGATAATTGAAATAAACATAACTCAAAATTGAACTCAATCTTGTAATAATGAGACCGTGTTTGAAAACTCACGGCAAAAAAAAGTTCGTGATGCGAGCGAAACATACTGACCCCTTTGAAAAGCTAAATTGAAATGCAAAAATATGTGTCTCAGACAATGGCAGGCTATCAATGCGATCACTAAGGGTATAATTGTTTTCACCCTCATAAAATCCTTGAGTGTTCACACATAAACACTGCTCTTTTTCAATCTACCTCTCGTAATATGCAGCAGATGGCTCTTATTTTATTCATTCTCCATTCCAACCAGGCAACCATGACACTTGTTGGATGATTTGAGCCTTCAATTTCTGTTTTATGTACTGAATTGAAGGAGATATACAACATTCTAAAATACATCTTCAATACTTGTGGGCGGCTTTATCTCTGTAAAATCCATCCTGTCTGCGCTTTGCGGACACAATATTATTATAATGTGCAGTTAACAGAGTATAGAGGAAGTTTATTGCTTTGTTTGCAGATGGTGTTAACACATTCTCCAGAAGGATAATACAGTTTTAGAGTCGTTATATAACTCTTCTGAGCTCAGGCTATTCATTTTGAACTTAAAAACACAGGGAACATTAGGATCATGAAAAAGCATAAAATAAAATTCATAACTGTACCTTTGCTAAACTTTACACAGATTAGGTTTTAGTTTCAAGGCCACCTAGTAAACAAACAGTTCACAATTCATCTGTGTCAGGGACTCAGTGGTGTAGCTAAATTGTTTTGGGGAAAAATAAAAAAGTTCATTGCACCCTGTTTTGTTGTATTTTAGAGTTATTGTTATGTGTTTCCATGATGGTAAAGAAGGACATTAAAATTCAGGAACATTCCCTTACTTAAAGATCCCAGGTATTTTTTAATTGCTTTTCATATCTGATGAGATTCTCTTCATTGATTGATGGGCTCTTCTCATTACTTTGTAGCTAATAGAATTTGTTTGAGGCTGATAGAAATGATTCCCGTGACACCCTGTTATAGTCATTCACATTCTGGTTAGAACCGAGGACACCTACAGTATTAGTGCTTTACTATAGACCATTTCACAAGATGTAAACAACACTGGTCCAGAAGCACTTCCTGTTTCAGTTTTTCACATATGTAACTGAACCTTAAAGATGTTCATTAAACATTTTGATTCCATTGTAAATGTTCTTTCTGTTGGTTGTATTTCGTTCTGACATTTGTGTAGTGTTAAAAAACTGAGACAGGAAGTGCTTCTGGACCAGTGCTGTTTACATATTGTGAAATGGTCTATATTTACTGCAATCACTGGCAATCCTTGTGATTAAATTATTTAGTAGTGTAATTTTTAGAATAGAGTTAAAAACTGTAGATTTTGAAGGTTGAATGAGTTTTGAATGAGTTTTTACTGTATGTCCCATGTTCTTAGTGAATTACAGTAAATTCAATAATATTTGTGACCAGATTAATAATCTCTTTTTTTTCATCTGCAAATAAAAAAGTGACACATATATGTTGTACATGTATTTTAAATGGTGACGTAAAACAAAAAAAGGAAAAGAAAAAAATTTACGCTTTATGTTTTGCTTAAAGCATAGGAGATAGAATAGGAGATGCTTTTTAGAACGTTCTCAAAGCATGCTGGGATAGCATAGTTCATCAGCTTTCACACATAATAGTCAAATTCATACATTTTAAAATGTATACAGTATTACGTTTATTAATGCTTTATCTATGCTAAATAATAAATATATATAATTTGTAATGAAAAAATTTAAAAGATTAAAATGAGTATCTCTCAAAACCACGACTTTATTAATGGGATAGTTTACCCAAGTGGTAGTTCACCAAAACATAAAAACTACCCAAATTGTCTTTTTTTTAACAATATGATTTTCTTTCTTCCATGGAAGATATATTAGAGATTCCATTGACATATTTAACATGCCCAGCCTAAAATTCTGCCATTCCTAAGAGGAAGTCATACAGGTTTAAATAGACATAATCATGAGTAAATGAACTTCTATTTTTGGATAGGCTATTCCTTGAACACCCTATGCAGTGTCAAAATAGAGATATTTGAGACGGAGTGTGGCTTAGACAGAGGTAATGAAGCATAAGGACAGATAGAGCAATGAGTGGAAGATATCTGCTTTAACCATTATAAAGAGAGCTGAGTCACAGACAGCCTACATGAATTAAACAGCTTCTGCTTTAAACCCCTGCTAAGGGTGAAGAGATAGACAGCTTCTGCTCAGACGAGAAAGAGCCAGAAGCAATCTCTCTCAGTGCGTTAGACACCTTTTCAGACCCGGTTCAAGTTGAATTAGTTGATTTTGTTTTAACAGGATGCAAATAAGCAATGGAACTGGCTTCATGAGAGACTAAAATCTAAAACTAGAAAATAACATTTATTTCATGTGTTTGACATCTTTTATCAGGATATTCTAGATCAGTTTAGGCTTTTGAAACTCATTATTTGTACATTTCACCTAAATGGTGGGTCATGTGCCTGTAAGGTTTCGGCAAATGCACACAACACTTTCCAGAAAAAGGGTACAAAATAGTGTAATAAATGAAGCAGACGCCCATTCATCCAACCATCAGATAGAGTTCACTCCCATAGGCTGTTCATGAACGATGTTTTTCACTGCTCATTTCCTGTTTGTTACATATACAAATAGGCATGCTAGACTGTATTTACATTGAGAATCATGAGTGTTTACCATTGTTTTTGCAATGTTCCTTGTTTTTTTGGATTACTGTTTCTGGATTATCTTGTTTGCCTGGTTGGACAGCTCTCATATTATTGGAAACTATTGCCTGTTTAATGTTGTCTCCCTGCCTGCCTATTTGGATTTGTTTGTTGTTGTTGATTTAAATAAACTTCTCGCATATGGATTCCAACACTGCCTTTATGTACAGACCATTATGAATAGGGCCTGAATGGCTTATTCTTTCTCTATTTCACAAAATGGGCAAAGCTTCCTTTGGTCTTTTCTCTCTTTTTTTTACGATTTACTGACTAAAACACAGAAAACATCAAACTTTAATACGTTAAATGTTTTTGATGTGACATGGATGTGTTTTAAAAGACTTTGGTGGTGCTTTTTCTCTTTTGTGGAAGTCCCCTCAAATTAAGTTTCTATTCATTTTATTTTAATATAATTATTATTAATAATAATAATTAATTAATAAAATTAATAAATAATAAAAATGAATCATAATAATAAATAATTATTGCACCCAACATAGTCAGTACTGCAAATTTTCCTAACAATAAATCTAAAGGAAAAATAGAAAAAAATACATTTCTGAAGTTGAATTAATAAATAAACTACTAAATAGAGTGAATACATGTGAGACCATTTTTAAGACCATTTGGTGGTATAGGCATTTATAGGCATTTGAATTAACTAGCTAATTTTTTGCTAGATCAATTCTAGTTTATCTAATATATCTAATAGTTATTGCAACAAAAACATTGGATTTTGGGAGTCCCAGAACAGCAAAGTTCACCGTATGTGTGGAAAGTTTTCACATATCTTGCGTCTCATGGCGCAGACAGTTTGGTGTGACCTTTAGCATTGGTGCAGAAATCATCCATCTCTTTTGAACTGTGTGGGGACGCTGTCATCACTTACAAATGACAAGTGATACTTCAGTGACATCATTACGGCTTGTGAAGTTGCCATTTCAAAGAGGCCGTCGAGGATGAGCAAAGAGCCAAGGAGAAGGTTAACGGTTTGCATGCACAACGAGAGCACATTTGTGATCCGTACGGTCGATGCAAAATCAGGCTGATGAATGGCTGTATAATGGTAAATGATTGCCCTCTGGGTTCACGGCTGTTGTATGTCATGAATGTAATATGAGGGAGATAATGTAATTGGTATCGTTTCGACACTTCGCGGTAATAGGGCGGCCTTATCGTCCAATCGCAATGCGATATTAGCACTGTTGACTGGAGCTCTCATTACGTTCCACAGGAAAAACAGAAACACACGCTTGTTATCTCATAATCCTAATTTACGCATCCTTAAACTCTCTTTTTGCTTAAAGCACTTTACCACAATGTTATGAGGGATATGACAAATTCAACGATCTGAGCTTTAGTGTACATAAAGTGTCATTTACCAGATTTAATTTAATGACTCCCTTTGAAACAGTGTTTTAATGACTGTCTCATAGTGCAGGAGTTTTAATTGCATGCAATTTACTGTATGTTTAAAGCCATAACAATCTGGGTCGGAGGGTTGAGAAGAACGCAGATTTCACCGCACACAGAGTTGCGAAAATCTCAATTAGCACCAGGAGATGAAAACACCCACAAATAGTGACGATGCGCTGAACCTCCGCTGAGGTTTCGCTTATACGTCACGTCTGCTGTTAAAATTTGCCGTTAGCGACTTTGTTACCGCTTTCAACAGGGGAAGTGTATGTTTCTCACACAGAGACTAAATCAATTACATCAATCCTCAACCACCTACTGCTGGAATAATTTGGAGAGACTTTATTAAACAGTGTTATATGGATCCAAGCAAAACCCGAGGATCAGTTTTCGGTTTATCAAATTATGTAAGTCATTAGCAGTCGGATGCGTAAGAGCTCTGGTTAGTAGCAAAACAATAAATCTTAATAAAGCTGTCCAGTTGTGTTGTAAGTTTTTAAGTCAGCCGAGAACTAAAGAGAAAAAACTCTTTAAATAAGACTTTTTAAATAACCAAAGACCATCATTATTTGAAAACTACTTCTTTAAAAACAAAATATTTCTTAAAAACAATAATTCTCCTTTAGGTTTTAGCACTACTGACTAAACAGCTTTATTGCAACTCAGTCTAGGGCCGTTTGCTCAGAAGGCATTTACAGCCTTAGTTTATCTGGTAATGGAGAAGATCGCAGTTCTTCAGGCTCTTGCAAACAGCCACACTGTTTATCATTCGCCAGTATTTCAGTGCACTTTGTCTTCACCAGACGACAGGGTCGAGGCAGGCTAATCCAGGACAACTTCATCAGCTTCTTCTTCTCTGTGAGAAGCTCCGCAGTGAGGTGTCTCCTCACCTGTAAAAATCAATATCTGTCTACATAAGAGAAGTAAATATTGCTGCTATCAAGGTGTGGAGCAAAATATGTTACCAATTAATGTCGTTTTGGATGGTAGGTTGTTAGAAAAGCCACAAATTAGACGACACCTAAATGAAAGAGCGAGGAATTCATTAAGAAGAAATTGCTTTTTCTGTTACTGCCCTTTATTTTGCACTCCTAATCAGGTTATGTAAGCCAAATAAAAATGATGAAAACCCCTACAGTATAGATTTAAACATGATGATCATCAATATAGGAATTAATATTATTTGTTGCTTGAAATAAATATTCTTTAATAATATTCTTTAATATTCTTCTTTAATTTATTCTTTCTTTGTGTATTTTGTGTTTCAAATACCCATGTGAGGTCTCTCTCAGAGTTTTTAAAGCATTTTTTGTGTTTAAAGGATGATTTTTCATAGTCAGGTAAAGTGCTGTTTTCAGTCCAACAGTCCATATTCATGTGCACATGAAAACTTAAATAAAATAACTATTTTGTGTTCTTTAAAGAGTCGTCTCTTCTCCATTTGTTGGGTATCATTGCTTCTTGTTTGTGTATTGTAATTCACAGAAATCAAAGTATGTTGCCTCTCAAAAACGTGTTTTTATTGCAGATTTTTTTTTTGAAATCTCATATTTTTGTATGATTCACATCATACAAATTCATACAAATTAGTCAACATCTTAATTAATTTGATAATAAATAAACCATGAGCATAGCCACAGAATCTGACATGGCGCTAAAAAGGAAAGAAAAGAAAATGTATCAATATAGAAACTATATATACAGTTATTGCAAAACATTCAGATCAAGCCCTCACCAAATAACGCTACATTTCATCTTATTCATTTTATTATTCTGCAGATAGTGCCCTGAAAATACAGCGAGTCCCATGGTGAACTGATAATCTCAGCAATAAGCAAAGAACAATGTTAAAATAAGCTTGAACATTGATTATGAATACAATATAGTGAGAGGGTGGAGGTGAAACTTAAACAGCACTTCTTTCAGAGCCAAAAGAAAAAAGCATTATTTCCAAGCATGCCCTATCTTTGTACCCCGTTTGTTCATGGCAAATCCAATCCATTTGGCCGGGCACAAAATTGGAACTCCGTCTCTGATTCCGTCTCCCTTCATTACACTTTCTAAAGAGATGGAGAATAGCATCCGTCAGGAGTCTGCCCATGAAAGGTCCTCTGTTGCCTGTGTTCCTCATTCCCTTATTTCTCCTACAGGTTTTATTCTTCTTGGCATTTGATAGATCTTACCTTGGCTCTAAGAAGCCCGACTCAAGCAATTGGCCAATGCGGTATTAAACGAATATTGACTCTTAAGTCAGTCTTTGCTCAGACGGGAACATTTGATTATCAATATCCTGGCCAAAGCTCCTACTGTTTCAGCGAAACACTGGCTGTATTTTCTGTAAGAGCCCAGATAAACAAGCATTCAGAGCATATATATGTACTTTGTTGCAATGCTTGTCTTTGTTAAATGAGCTCAGGCCAAAAGTCGACCCCTCCCTCTCATGTTTTGTGTTGTTATCCGAGTGCGCTAATAGGTCTTCTGATCTCCTAACACACCAGGAATACCAAGTCATCCATCTGGCGAAAGGAAATTACATTTCCATTTCATATTCATTTACCGTAGCTCACCACCTCTTGACGGGGTCCGCTCGCTCTTTTATACAGTGTGAAATAATCTCGAACCATGAACCCCGGATCTGCCAGTAATGAACATCGGGTATAAGTGAAGGTCACGCTGGCATGATAATTCCAATGAATTCATTGTTGTGCATGTAATGAAAGACAGAAGGGCCCTTCAATTCTTGTCAGCAACACTTCTGTCATGAATATTCCTGCACTTATCGCTTAAGATGAGCGAGATTCGATGAGCAAATCATTTAACACAACAGATGCCACCCCTAGCCATGTATTTAACCTCATTATGCCTTTTTTTGGAGCTGCTTTTTCTCTGTTCTCCCACATACACTTCTTCCTCTCTCTAAATACACACACAGAACACATACAGTCTGCCTCGAAATGTCAGGGAAAACTTTCTTAATAAAAATTCCTTATAGTTTGACTCACAAGCAGTTAAGAGAACATGCTCAGGTGTGGGGTTACAAGTTGACATACTGTTGATGACAAAAGGATTCACAGGTGTTTGTGATTTTACACAGATGTGTTTAATTGCTTAATTAGCACATGCATGAAAAAGCCTTCAAACTGTGATGCATACAGGTAAAGAAAGAAAGGAAATAATAAAAACACAGCTAAAAATACTTGGCAAGCAAAATATAAAAAATGTTTTAAAGATTCTCATGGCCATGCTAGTTTTTTAAAAAGCATAATGTGTTTACCATTTTTATGGTTCTGAAGCAATGAAATTCATGATGTAACGAGTACCCAGAAATGTCTTAATACTTTGTGGTGGTCACTGTATACTGTCTTAAAGTTATGGTTTTTAATATTTTTTATGCTTTTTTTGACAGTCATTCTCAGAGTTTCTGTATTAATCATTAGTTCAAAACTGCATTTTTATTCATACACTCATCCACTTCACCACCACTCGGAAAGCCCTTACTACTGCCTTACCTCTGCTCTTAAATGACTTCATAAGACTCTGTAAATTAGGACTGTTCTTGGAAAACCAGACCGGTGTTTTCTTCCTCTTGAGATGTAGAAGTGTATTATTTTGCATAATAGCCTCATGTAAGATGAATTCAAAACTAAGTTCCCTGATATGTTGCACATATACTCCTTAAACACTTCCACTGATATACAGTCCTTTCTTTGTTATTGAATACATAAATTATTTATCAGGAGATGATTTATTTTCCTTACATATCCATTGTTGGGAGCATAATGTGTTGCAGCTACAAAAACTTTCTTTGTGTTTTTTAATGAGCTATTAAAGTTCTGTGAACTGTTTGTCACACGTTTCAGATCTAAGACAACATTTCGTAGACTTATGGGCAACTATGCCTGTAGAGTAACAAATGCCAGGACATTACAAGATGTCTAACAATAAAATACTACATTTAGAATTTGTTGAATATACAATGCTCCACAATGGTAACAATCAAACAATTTTTAACAATTTATAGTGACAACAAAAACAGCAGCAACATTAAATAAACTAGCAAACAATTGTACTGCATTATTTATTAATGCACACTATTACAGCTAACCTTTAAATATACAAGAGATTACTGTAACACACACACAATGTTCTGTACAGCACAAGAACTACTACTGTACATTCACTTTATTGTAATAAATTGTAGAGCTAATAATGTAACAATATTAAAGTATGGCATCTAGAAGTGAAGAATATTCTGTAAATTCCCACTAAAATATGTCGCAGTGTGAATTATTGACTGGCTACACTGTTCTGCCCAGTTCATTTAATGAATACACCTAATGAATGTACTCTTAATTTCGTTTGCCATCAGGGCAGAAGCCATTAGCAGTGATGTAACATACCAGGCCAGAGAGGATCTTTTTTCCAGCTGCACTTCATCTATTACAGACCCGATTCCATCCTCGTTCACAGGCCTCATGCGCTCACAAGACAAGAGCTGTGCCTGAGAAATATGACAGCTAATATTCATACTCTCCACATCCGTCCTTATTAGAGGATATCTAACCATAAATCCTTTCTGGGGGACTGTTTGAGCTGTAATTGCGAATAAGTTTACTTTGAATATATAAAACTTGTGGCAAAAGAAGTTCAGAGGCAAGTTGGAATGTCAGAATGTGTGATATGAGCAAGTCTATATGTGAAAACCAGGCTGAAGTCTACAAATCTAATTCTGAGATAACAAGCATCAAAGTTTCATTCACCTATTCATTTCACTATGATTTCAATCTTTGACATGACCATACTCAAAAAAAATAAAGATATCAAAGTTAAATTCACACAGAATATTCTTTAAATTATGTAGGATGATTTTTATATAGAAAACAGAAAGCTAGATTAGCTGGATTTTCACAGACTGGACAGAAAGCGAGGATCTTGCAGGTGGCGATGCGTGGAATATCAACGGCCATGGACTCAGGTGTACTAGTACACACATCTATCATGGTAAGACACAAAAAAAATTGCTTGTGGTTGTCTGAAGAAATTGATGGAAACATAATTTTTTCTTGACACTATTTTTATGTGGTCCCAGCATCTGCAGCACTATAAAGTTCATATAGGAAAAGAATTGGTGAGGTAGATAGAAAGAGGTACAGAATCAAAATGTTCTTATTTTTCTCCTGAAAAAACAACAACCCTATTTTTTTGTGCATCAATATTTTTGGATGGATAATCTAGATATTTTTGTTGGGGTGGATTATACACACAAAGTGGTAGTAAACTGCATGACCACCAGAGGGCAAACTATCTCCTCCACTGCAATGGTTAAAGACCATTATGTCATCCATATTAGCAAACTTTTCAAGGAAACTTTTCAGGTGCTTTGATACCTAGAAAACACAGTTGTGCGACCACTGATGAATCGATGCTTGTACATGTTTATTCTGGGAGCTTTTGCTGCACACGGTCTTTAGATGCCAAGCTTCACAGCAGTTTGTTCACGCTCTACGAGTCTGAGGGAAATTAGATTAGGCTCTTGAATTGGTGAAGAGGCCTCATAATGCGGGTAGCGCAGAACAGAAATGCTTCCGCCGTACCGCTGTTTGTATCTGTGGTATTAGTCATAGACACACACACACACAGCTGCTCTGAACTGCCTGCCAGCTCTCATCATTTAAAACAGCAAACAGTTGATAGTGATGTTAAACTCAGACATATACATCATATTGCACGTAAACTTTTACTTATTAATTTGAATGATCTCTTTACACGTTTCGCTATTTATTATGGTAGTAAATACAGCAGCAGCTGTGAATTCACTGCATTTGTAGCAGAAGTCTGTAATTGCAATACAGCAAACTGATACAGTATATACTGTAGAAACTTGCTGTTGACACAGACATTGACACTTCTCATCTCATCAAGTTTAACAACAAAACAAAAAAATCAAGAAAATCTAAAAAGCAGGGAGGTGTTCTATTTTAAAATGTGTGCTTGTTAATGTTTACACATTAGTATGTATAACAGTACTTGCATACTCTTTTGCTTGATAGATTAATATCAGATTTCTTTTTATTGTTATTAGGTTTATAGAAACTGGTCACATTTTACCTGGTTAGGAAAAATATGCTGTACATGTAAACAACATCATCATTTATATAAACATTATGTGGGTATGCAGCAGACCTGTTTTTCAGCAGAACAGGTGGGAGATCATAAGCGAGAGGTCGTAACCCACTGGGTTGTTTCTCATTTAAGGGAGTCAGGTCATGTTTACTAATGACAGAGTTGGCAGGCTGTTAAAATGACATTTTGCCAAGGCAGAGGACTGGTGATCTGGAGGGGTAGAGAGCTCTGGTTTACCATCAGCCGGCTGTTCAAGTCAACGCTATCCAGCTCCCAGTCAGAAAGAGTATGGAGGCACTGATAAAAAATGACCAGGGAATGGAAATAAAGCAAGTGGTAGAGGATTTTGAAGGATTTGTGTGACGGAGTAAATATGGTTTTGAGTTTAATCCTGATCACCAAAATATTGGAAATTGTTTAAGAATAACTTTTGTTATGCTTTTTCATTCACTAACACACATTTGCTAACGCTACTTATATGTAATATTAATGATCATTAATAAGGGGTAATGTACATCAACCGGTTGACAGGGTGATCTTTACCCGATACAGACACTTTTCATTAACAGTTTTCGAGATTAGGTCTTGCAAAATGCAAAAGGATGCAAAAGCATCCGTCTATTCGATATGGATAAATGAAGAATGAATGGGATGTATGAAGTACAATATACGCGCGGTAGTAAGAGCTTACAGCAGTTCAAGTTGGGCAAAACACATAAAGAAACATTCACAAAAAGACATTTACATTCAGACAGGACTAGTTTGGTGAAATCACAGAGCATGTTTGAGAAACACGAATTTCTCAAACCTTCTCCGTCCAGATAGGGCTAAAGTTAAATTGCAGTACACAGATGACCTGTGTTATTAGTTTTGACCCCGTGGTCTCGCAACTGGCCAATCAGAATGAAGTATTCCAGAGCATTGTGTAATAAAGAAATTTAACATCCAAAAATAAAACCTCTGGCATCACTTTAGTTTTAAACCCATATTATTGCATCTCTTCAGTAAAACACAAAGAAGTAACAACAGAATCTATACAATTACATTAATGGAGAACATTTGAATATTGAAGAATATTGAATAACGCAATATTGTTTATTTATTTTCATATTGAAACTTATTACTACTAATAAAACTATTACCCTGCTTGTGAAATTGCTTTGAACACACACTCCTGCAGTTGATCAATACTATTTACATTTAGGCATTTAGCTGACGCTTTTATCCAAAGCGACTTACAAATATTAGGAGACAATAAAGCGATACATCAAAAGAGGCAACAACAGTATAAAGTATTTAGCACCAGTCAGCTATTACAACAATGGCAAACAAACAATATATTTATGTTCTCCATGACACAAGATGGCCAAATGAAGAAGTAACAGTATCCAGTTCTGCAGCTTCCATTGGGTGTTAGATCAAGCGTCTGACCTGATGTTACAGCAGTCTGAAGAAACTTTTATTTAAAGCTTTTCTCACGTCGTTTCATCGATCCTTCCCAGGCCTGAGAGGTTTCACGCTGTGCTGCCTCTCTCAGCGAGAAGGCCAACCTACAGGAACATAAGACCACGAATAAACCCTTTCCTTTACATCTCAGACATTCATGCCATCAAAAACAGCTGCTACAATGAGACTTTAGTCCTGAAGAGATATTGGATAGACCCATCAGCATGCTATTCAGGAAGAACCGGGTTTCCAAATCAGTAAGAAGATGATATAGTTTTGTAGGTTTTCTAAGGGTAACAAAACTGGGAAGGCAAAAAATGTGATACTGGTAAAAACTGGATGGACACCAGCTCACATCCTGGCACATGCTTCTTTTCTGGGAAAGCAAATCAGGCGGCGATTTAGGCGACGAGATGCCTTTCTATGAAAGAAAGTGGTATGCATGGACTGAGGAGATTGGTCTCTTGAGGACATGCGCTCTCGACATTAAACCGCATCAGTGATAAGGCATCATTAACTTTAGGTGCGCCTCATTACATACTGCCATGGACGTCCCTCCTGTCTCACGCCAGCTCCAGCGGTCGGGAGTCTGCCTGGCGGGTGGCAATCGAAGGAAAAGGGCTGTGCTGAAACGAAGACAGGAGCATGTTTAGTCAGTGTCACATAAAGTCATATAGAGTCAACGTCTCCGTTAATGGAAATTCTCTGTATTGTGGTAATGTCTTTTGTACAGTGTGTGCCGGCTATGTGAATGTGCTATATCTTCCCGCAAAGCAAGCAGTCAGAAGCATATATTGATCCTAGACCCCACCACTCATGATATTATAATATTATACTGAGACTCTATGACTCTCGTTGTGAGTATCAGAAAATGGACTGGAATTGATTTAATGCATTCATTCAACTAATGGAACTGTAATAATATGCGACAGAGAAGCATTCTGCTAAAAGATTCATATCCTCTTGCAATATTATTTGTTAGAAAGGGACAATTGATTTTTAGTTAGCCAAATGCATGACTCGAAATGGAAAAATAAATACAGTATTTAAGTAACCGCCTCTTCCTCATGAAATGCAGTTTTATGCAAGTTAAAGGGACAGTTCACCCAAAAATCATCATTTATTCATCCTCATGTGTTTTTAAACCTGCATGACTTTCTTTTTTCTGCAGATATTTTGAAGAATGTTGGTAACAAAATTTCCACTTAAATAAGAATATCAAGCATGCTTAGTCACACATGTATTATGCGTTTAAAGAGTGGGATGGTTTGCAGGGCCTAAAAAAGCAATTGGAAATAAACAGGTGAAAATATTACATTGATATGTTTACGTGATACTCTACTACTGTTATACGCACTGAAATGCTTTGCAAGATTAAATTTTAGGGAGTTTGGATTTTAATCACATAGAAAAAAAATCATGTCTTGTTATTTATGTGTGTTATTTTGAAGAGAACAGGATGAAATAATTCATTTTGCATTGATCTGATGCTTCTCATAGACTTACTCTAAATATTTGTCATTTTTAATACAGTATATAAAAAACTTTACTACAGTATGTAGTATATTTTCATCTACTGTATATCATATCATAATACTTTATATTGTTTCCTCAGCCCTCAACAATTGCAGCTTTATTCTAAGCATATGAAGAAAATGTTTAGAGTGTTTCATTTAATGTACAGTTTTTGTGTAATTTTGCATTTTACGAGCAGAATAACAGCCGATGTAGTCTCTAAACAATCTAATGTGATTATGAAAATGAAAAGAAAAACCATCTGTCAGTGCAAAACACACCAAGCTGTTTTTTCCCTTTTCTTGAATCTGTGAGTCTATGCACTGAAAGGAACCATGCTGTGCACCACTGTTTGGCCTTGGCTAACTGATGGGTGAGATGTAAAGGTGCAATGTAAGAATTTGTCTGTCAGAAACGATTTGCATTCTGTGAAAGACTGACAAGACAGCATCTCCTGCAGCCATGACTCCTGAAATCTCAATGAATACCTTTCAGTCGTAATGATATGGGAACGCAAGAAACTCCTCGGATGACAAGCATGCTGAAGCACCTTTTGTAGTAATGACTGTTTTTCGTGGAATCAGCACCACTATAACACGAACGACAAGATCACAGGTCTCAGGGTGCCCTGTACTAAATTTGCATGCATGAGGCTGTCAAATTCTTGCGTTAGCTCCGACATCACGATAGAACCTGATGTCCCTAAGGAAAACAGCTTGAGTTCCCAACCTGACGTGACTCATTAATCCAAAATAAATACATTCTGTAAACAGCCAAGAAAGTAGTTTTAAGTGGCTTTAAAAAGTTAAGTGGCTTGGCCTTAATTGTGTGAATTAAACGTGTCATCTTTATCAGTTTCTTTAGAGTTTCTTTTCTAGCTCTAGTAGATAAAATGGCTAAAAATTGTATAATAATGATATAAGCGTAAATCCATTTCTGACATATTTAATGCATGCTCAAGTCCTTTTGAAAGTACAGTTTTAATAATCTGGCTAACACTTCCATTTTAATAAGATATAGCTTATCCTGACAGAAAGACAGAAGATGTCAAGAGGGACGATGAAGAATAACTTTGAAATGGTCACCACTTCTTTCAATTATATATAATAATATGTTTGGGGGTTGGTGTTTTGGCTCTTCAAACTGTGCTGAAGTAAAGCATCATTCAGAACTGATGAGCGTATAGTGACTTGCTCAACAAGCAAAGGCAGATGATCACATCTACTGTCTATAGTGAGAGTACTTATGATGTTGAAAAGTCTTTGAGAACTTCATATTCATCATATTCAGTCACTTTGCGGGAAACATTCACAATATCGACTCATCACTGGTTCACTAGCAATCTCAAAACACACAGAGTAAAACAGTTCTGATCATACTGATCTGCACCAAAATGAATTTAATTATTCAACTCTGTATTCATTATTTATTCAACTTTCCTATTTCTATTGATTAGGAATAATTAAAAAGACTATAATCTGAATTTAGACATTCACTATGATTTCTATTGGAGGCTTTACAATGATTTTTTCCATTTAACGTTTTAACTGTCACTCTTCCTCAGGAGGAACAATTGAATATTTCATAGTTTCATTTTAATCTAATCATGACAAACTATAAATTGATGGAAAGGTATAAGACTCGAGATGAAATATTTGACAAATTTTCATAACAATAAACATAAACAAAAAATAAGTTAAAAAAAACAATAGTGTTACTGTAATTTAAAAAATACCTAAAATTATTTTTTTAAAGACTTAAAAATGTTTGAAAAATATCTAATAAAACTTTTAGTTCAGATACTCAACTTCTGCTGTGACAGTTATCAGGTTAAACCTAAGGTTGCCAAATATACATTATTATATATACATACATACATACACATATATATATATATATATATACATACATATATATATATATATATATATATATACATACACATATATATATATATATATATTAATGATTAGAAATGAGATAAAACTTATGGGTGACAATACAGATCTGATTAACATAGTAGTGGACTAATTCTGTTGCTATAATGTAGGCTTATCTAAAGAAACGTAGCAGTGGTGGTAGTCGTGCAATGAATTACAAGTTGCATACCTTTAGTACAGACATGTGACAGCCCATTGGAATTGATTTTTCCAATAATTTTTCATTTGAAGTCAGTGACTTCCGTGTCAAGCTCGCAGTCTATTTACCAATCGCTTTAACATCTCTTGACTTATGACATTCCTTTTTAAAGTTGTAATCCCTTTCAAAGTTTTAATCCTTTTCTCTCAAATGAAGCATTTTGATCGCATTTACGTGCACAGTGATAATACAATATATATTTGCTCTTTGCTTTATCAGTGTCATGCACTTAATAAGTAGATTTTAGCAAAATGCAACAATAAAAACCATCATAAAATCAATTTTACACTTTAGGGTTGTCAGGCGTTCCCCAGCCTCACTGAACCATAATATAGAGACACTTCTTCTTACTTTTTACTACTACAATCCAGCACGGGGCAAAACCCTGAGGCTAATGACAAGAGTCAAAAACAGTGAAATGAAATTCAAATGAATTTTAAGATAAACATGCCATTAGAAAGTCTGAGAATATGAAAAACCCACTTTGCCTATAATTTGTCACTGTATTTAGGGTTTTACAGTAAAGCAGGTGTTGTACTACAACAAACTGCTGTAAAATACAACAGATGGTGCTGCAGTAATATTCATTATTTATGTTTGGTCAATATATTAATATAAATAGCAATACTGTTGTGATGAACTGAGAGGTTGTTTTTATGTTTTTAAAAACAGGTGATTCAAAAAGCTTTATTGAACCCTATTTTAAACACCTTAGTATACCTATACCTGACACATCAGAAGAGTGTGTTGCATTGTTTATTGAATTCTTTTATCTTTTATATGATAGATGACATGATTACATTCAGATGGAGCTGTCATCAAAGGATTGACTGTCCTTTAATAGAACAGAATTGGATTAAATATCCATCATGCTCACTTAAACATGAAGGCAAAGTAAACATATATTCTGTCCTTCACATTCTCAAGGTGATCAAGATGTTCAGTTTCTGAGGGATATACAAAAGACATGTGAACATGATGACATACATAAGCTTTGTTTTTGTTTCTCTTTCAATACTGAACATCGTTTGAGTACTATTTGTTCCTTTGTGATAGCACAGCTGATTCTACAACATAACACTGCAACATGGCCACTTTTTGATATCGAAGCATCATCTAGAGCCTCTTTAACAAGCAAATGAAGCCTGGAAGCCAGGAGCCCAGATGGAGTCTGGATCACAGCCTACCTATACACAAGCTCTTAGTGGCTATTCTGGGAGTCAATTAACCTCCATCCTTCTAACTCTGTGAGGGGTCGGAACAGTGCGGTAATTTCTGCAAAAACTACTTTTATTTACAGCTCTGAAGTGATTTCCTACTAATCTCTCTCCTCTCACCATTCCTCTCTCGCTTTCTCTCACTTTCTGTTAACATTCAATTTGTATATATGTGAATTTATTGTTATTATAATTTATATCATAATGAAATATATTTGGCTGGTTAAATAATGAAGAAAACAATACATATACCTTAGAGTCCAAAGTGGTTATTACTTTACTGTTTAGATTACAGTAAATGTATACATTTGGCAGATTGTGTTATCCAAAGTGATTGCATGCGCTCAGAGTATTTTTATCAGCATATTTATATAGTCGATGTTCATAACTGTTTGTGAACCTGTTAACTGTCACCGTTCCAACACTTAGATTATTTCACAATTCACTAATTTCATAGCCTAATCTTATCTAATCATTACAATATATCTGTATCTAAAATAAAAAAGTTTGGATAATGCATTTTTATGTGAATGCTGAATATGTGCAGTTATGAATATGGTAAAGTACTGGGAACCCATACAGAATTAACAATCATTTCTGTTACTGCATAATATTGTGTACATTTACACAGGTCTAAAGTTCTAACTGTCTGGGTTACTGCATCAGCATGTGACCTGAAACAATAAAAGAGAGCTGGTTAATCAGTGGTTTTTAATGCCCTTTACAGCACATTTTGTTCAAGTTGACCTTTATGTACTCAATAGTTACTGATTCTGCTGTTCCATCAAACAACATTGTAAAAAACAATCATTGAATTTTTTGTAGCAGATAGTGAAGTCATCGTATATAAACAAATATAATGTTTATTCTGTTTGATGTGGATCTTTAGTATTCCCACTTTTTGAATATTGTAAAGTAACATACTGACATTTAACTCTCAGAAAGTAAAATGTTAACTACAGTAAAATGAATATTCTATATTTATATCAAACAAAACAAAATTACATACATTTGTACATCAAAGAAAAATGTCCTAAAAGTGATTATATTTAACTTGTTATATTGCTGATCTCTTTTGAAATACATTTTTTAAACTTTTAAAAAAAATTAGTCGATGTTCAACAGATTCAGTGGGATGTGTCATTGATCTGATTAAAGATGATGTGATTAAAGAGATGTGTCGACATCGTACTTAAGCTTTGGGATGTACATTTGACACAATTATTTTCTATATGGCCACCATAAGACCTCTAATCAAAGTGGATATTCATTTAAAACTACATGTGCAGATCTGTCCACACCCCCCACCCTGCAGACACCTTAAATCAAGTGTATGATAGTCAAATGAATCGACCTGAGCAACAGTAACTAAAAAACTAAAATTATGTTAATTATGTTTAAAGAAACTTTAAGAGCTAAAAGCACTGAATACCCTACTTGTTATACGTTTACCTGTTTGTCTAACTTTAATTTTTCTATTACTATTATTTTGAACTTTTGGTCTTATTTCTGTCTCAGTATCAGCACCTTTTACCACTTGTTAGTCTGTCAGGACATTTGCATGGCACTGAAGCAGGACTAAGGTACAGTATGATCCAGGTAAGGTGAGCTGCAGGATCAAAAGACACCAACTGTGAACACAACTAGCTCTCAAACTCAATGGCTGTGCAGAGAAAAATGGCCATATGCCACTTCCATTTTTAGATAAGCACTTCAAAGGAACTTCAAAAGATCACTTTTTTCCCACATATGAGGCTGCCATTTGTTTTACACATGCACATATGTGTGTACGTTGTTCACGGACTTTGCAAAATACTTGTTAGAAAAAATAAATAATAAATATTGTATTTGGTTTTGATTAAGCAATTTACATATATTCTATTTGATGAAAAAATGACTGAATTCACACAAATGATCCTGTTAAAACTTTATACCCTTTGGCTCATAAAGGATCAAAGCAAGCAATGATCAATGACTGTTTGTAGGTTTTGTGATAGTTGTGCACGAGAAAAATCCTGCACATGCTTTAGTTTTCATCTTACTTGATGTAAATTCATCCAATAATAACCCACTAGATTAATGTAGGTGGCATTTAGTAAGATTTACATCGTTTACCACCAGAAATGCATTTTGAAGTTTCTCGCTGAATGAAAGAAGACATTGCCTGGGGTGAGGAGAGTGGATTTGACATACACTTCTTCATCTTCTCAAGATCCATTTAAAGTCAAGATTGCATAGATGGTAACCCATCAACTGAGCTGTACAGTGGAAGGAGAAGAATGAGTTGAGTGAGAAGACGGTTAAGATGGACCTGTGGTCAAGTGCCCAGAAGCATCTAGAAGTCTTCTAGAGAGCAAGATTGGACTGATAGAGGATAGAACAAAATAGACAAACTTAAAAAAGATGCAATGTTTTCAGAAAACTGAACAACACAAATGTTTTACACGCATTTAAGAAGAGTGCAAGAATCAACATTCAAAATATGAGGTGTATGGTACAAAACACTAACTTTTTACGGTATTTTTTAGCAAAAAAGTAAACTACAGCATATCGGGGAATGTGGGTTTTATTCTAATATAAAAAATGTTTAGAAAAGCAAAAAGATCACTGGAAATAAACTACACATTAACTACAATTGTATCTGTTATGAACATTTGTCGATTGTCTCTTGTGGTTATATTTTGTCGTTTCTTTATAAACTGTGCACTTGTATTTCTTTGCTAAGCCTCCTTAGATTTTTCTCAAAGCTAATCTTCTAGAGGACAGTAGGAAGTATTTAACTAATATCATAATGTAACCCATCAAGAAAATACAGTACAGTGTAGCCGTCCATATTTAATATCTTTCTCTTTTTTGTTAGAATTATTCAAAATGCACTTAGATAAGAGACCAGGTTAAAAAAAGAGTTTCATTACTATCCTCCAGCCTACTCTTTAAATCAAGAGATTAATTGAAATTACCCAAAGGCATTGAGTTTCTCCGTCTTTCCTTACTACTGTGTTGAAACAGGGCTCTTTTTATGGAAGGGTTTGAATATTTCTATTTGAAAGGGATGAATGACTCAATCGCAGATCTTATTACTTGTTTTCAGTCCTTCTGGAGATGTTTGGTGCTCCGGGGTGATGGGACGAGAGGGGGTTTACTTTCAGATCTTGACTCCCACTGTTCAGAATGTGGAGCCTTGATTAAAGTCGTCTTTCTTACTTCTGAACCAATTTAGGGATGTTCACTTCCCCTTGAAATATACATGATGGGTGATCTGCATACCAGGGAGAATGTTTCTCCATTATTACAGCCCCGTTTATTGACCCCAGGCATTGAGAGCTCTATAGTCTCAAGTCTTATTTGCAACTTACTGAACTGAATGCTTAATAATGGATCAACTGTTAATAAGATGCGCCCCACGCTCACTCTTTGGGTCAAAAGCAATTTTCCATTCATCTCAA
This sequence comes from Beaufortia kweichowensis, assembly GCA_019155185.1. NCBI lineage: Eukaryota > Metazoa > Chordata > Actinopteri > Cypriniformes > Gastromyzontidae > Beaufortia > Beaufortia kweichowensis. The sequence continues at coordinate 17,300,543 of CM032797.1, forward strand.
GTGTTTTAGCTGTTATTTTGCCATCTTTGTGAGGATCTACAGTGTACTCGTATTCATGAAGTCTTGTATTATCAAACTACATTTTATCTGCATTCTGTTGACTATGGCCACTTCTATAACAGTGATGTTAAAACTGTCTCAGAAATCTTTAACCATCTCTTATGTATTAATTGTATAGATTTTTTACATAACTCAGATTATCAGTATGATTATCAAACAATAATATGAATATAGGTTAAATCATGATTATAAAAAACTAGTAATGATAATGTTAATACTTCAGTAGCCATAAACCATTTCAATACTGTGAAGGTGAATTGTTTACATAAGTCAGACAGTTTACATCCAAACCAAATATTTTACCATTATATTATTACATTTTATTAAAAGTAACTTACATTACCAGTAAAGCTAAAGAATCAGGAAAGACACTTTATATATTAGACAACGGCAGAATAATAATCAATGTAAATGTAAATAATATGTAAACATAATATTATCATTTTGTTGTTATTTTGTTAATTATGCAAAAAGTGTACAAATATTTTACTGTATTTAGTATTGTTAAATTGCTTGTTTGTAAATTACAAAAAAACATTTTTGTTTTTAATATGTTTTAACATGATCTTCCTGAAAAATTACAAAAGAAAAAACAACAACACAAAAACTATATTAATAATATGATATAAATTATTGAAAGTTTGAAAAGGCGAGTTTATTCTCTAAATGTCTGCAGGGTCAAATGGGTCCTTTTTTAAAGAAAAAACTCTTATACAATATATTTTGGATTTCATCTAGCAATGCCTCGCTGTGGCTATTTTTTACCCTCGGATCCTTGTCTAGATCCCCTGCTAACACGAACCCATGCTGTAAAAGTAACGTTTATCAATCCCTCCTGTCTGGGAGAAAGCACATGTCTGATTACTAGCAGAGCAATACATACCTGTGTCACCACAGACTGACATTAAGAACAGAAGAAAACTGCTAGAAACTACAATTAAGCTATAATCCCTCCATGTCTTATCTATGCAAAGTGGGCAGGTTATATTACATTTTACAGCCCACACTCCCACTTTAATGTGATGATGGGATAAAATGTGTTCTGCGATTAATGATGACTGCTGATTACTCATAGCTGGAATGAGCAGTATAGAGGTGGAATGAATTATGAGGACAGGATGTGTCAAAAACACTTACCACCTACAATTTTAAGATGCATGTGGCCTGTGTGCTTGAAAATGAGTCACATTTAAGGAAAGGTGTCATTGTAATCTTTTCATGATGGGGCCATGATCAGTCTTATTTTCACATCTTTATTTTATTGTAAAATTTTGACTTTACAGTAAGTTTACATTAACTTTAGATACTGATTTACTGTATCATGAACTAGCAATATATTTACCTTTATTTAAATAATTTTTAAATAATTTTTTTAGTATTGGTTAATGGTAAATTAGCTATTTATTGTGTTGTACTTTCTGAATTTATACACTCTAAAAATGCTGGGTTATTTTTCCGAAGCACAACTTAATAGATTTGATCAACTGTTATATTTAGATCCTTCAATTTCTTAATCCTTTTTCGTAACCCAGCTCTTTCTTTGTTAAAATACTATAATTTACTGTTATTTTATACAATGTTACGGGTGGAAGTACAATGCTCATAAACAGAATCGTCCACTTCACTACAGGATGTAAACCAAAGCCAGGAGATCATGTAGGTACACGTATTAGTTTGGATAAACCAACTATATACAAATGAGACCTGACACAGAACATCTTTTTCTTGTGTTGTTTATTGGCGGTTGACAAGCCAACTTATGGTGTATTACCGCCACCAATTGGACTGGAGCATTAAGACACCAATTGGCATCGGCCGGGGAATAAGAAAAAAATTACATTTAAATTCTTCTTTCCAATTCAGTTATTTTGAGATAATTGAGTATTTCTCTCTGCACTCTTTATTGTTCCGAAGCACAACTTAATAGATTTGATAAACTGAAACTGGTTATATTTAGATCCTTCAATTTCTTAATCAACTCGTCTCTTTCTTTGGTAAATACAGTACAATGTAGAAGTACATGCTCAACAGTCTCCACTTCACTACAGGATACACACAATCCAGTTTAATGTTTCCCTATTATGAACAATGAGTGATTTAAACCAGAATGTCCCATTCGCAGTCGTGTAATAATAATTTTCTCTCCCATCTTTAAGGCATACTCTCCCTTTTCCAACTTGTTTTTGAATGTTGTATAAGTGCCTGCCCTTTATTTCCCTGTCCCACACTTCTTGCCACTTTTTATTAATGTGATCTTTAATTATTCCCTTTATTTCTGCTATACTCAGTGGAATTTGTACTTCAATGGTCATATGTTTAATTGCCTGTTTAGCCAGTTTATCAACTGTTTCATTACCTTCTACTCCCACATGTGCAGGTACCCATATGAACCTCAGAACTACACCCATTTTTGTATTCTAAACAGATTTAAAAGTATCTCATATATTAATTATTGCCTTGCTGTTGTTAGCCCACCTGATATACTACTTAAACAAATAACTGTCCTTGGTGGCTTAAATTCCTCCACCCACTGAATAGCCAACAAACTTGCTATCAACTTAGTTGTAAAGACCTGACACAGAACAAAGAAACAGCGTGACTGATATAGAGTCCAAGATGATGAGGTGCAGGTGCCGGTAATCAAAGATGGCTGATGGTGAAGTAGAGGATTGTGGGAGATGGAGTTCAGTAATCCGGTGAAAGTGAACGGGAGAGACCGAGTCTGATGCTGAAGCAGGGGCTGGTAAATCCGTGATCAAAACAGCTTCCTTATCCTGAATTAAAATAATGATTTATAACTTATGTTGCCTAATACAGCTTTGTAGAAAATGTCAGTTTGATGTCATTTGACTTGTGAAATATGTGAAGTATCTTGCATACAAACAATTATGGATTGTAGCTTAGCTTTACATTTTGTTTCTTTTTACCCATAAAGTGCAGATGCTTGGCAATACAAACACACAGTTATTCATCATGCCAATAAAGCACACTTAAATAAAATTGACTAGTTTGAGATCTGAACCAGACAGATGTGTCCAACCACATCCAGTACGTGTAGTCTCTATGACACTGGGTACTCAAGTTAAACATGAATATGATTCAGTTCCTGGATCCTCTTAGAGAATATGGAAGTTATAATTTCAAGGAAATTGTAATTATCATCATGTGAGCAATTATAGAGGCTATTTTAGTAAGCCATCTGGTGACGCAGATGAACTTCATTACGGCTATTGTCATGGCGACCTTTAGCAATGCTCTTTTCTGCTCTCTAATGCTGTAACGTTATGTGGCCAGTCTTTAGCATCTCATTCAAGATATAAAATTCGATTAACTTTATTTATGTTCCTGACTAGACTCCTTAAACAGCGGCGATGCAACCGCTGACACTTATCTCTTAATACACGGGTGACGTTTCCTCTATTAGCTTCATTTGTAATTGTATTACACCTCTGAAGGTTATTACCTTCATTCCCTGATTATTTTGTCTGATGTAATCAGTTATAAGGAAACCAGGGCTATTTGTCAAATGGAGAAGTTGTCACAGGATCTATATCTCAGTAACTACAAGGTTTTGAATCAAAAGCCCAATTGTGCAATTGCTTATTTTTACTTAGCAGTGTTTTTTGTGTGTTAGTTTTAAGAAGCAAGCTCAAAACATTCTTTAAAAGAATACTATTGTGGATTATATCAATAAAAACACACTGGCATACAATAAGTAGAGTATGTCATTTTAACTGAAATTCATATTTTTATAAATTACATTAAAATTTGTCAAATATTTTTTCTTGACTTTTAGATCTTTTCATCAATTTATAGTTTGTCATGATTAGATTCAATGACAGTTAACAGGTTAACCACATACATTGTGGTCCCCATGAGTTAAATTAATAATTAATCATACCAAATTATGCTTATTTGAAAATGTAAAAATGCAGAACTGTTTGTGTGAGGGTTAGGTTTAGGAGCAGAAGGAGGGTTACATGATACAATATTAATGTACAGATTGTACAGTATAAAAACATTATTGACTATGGAAAGTCCTAACAATTTGATAAAAACAAACGTCTTTGTGTCATATTTCATTTTGTAATTTCTATTATGTTACGTATTCACCATATTATTATTTTGTATACTTGGTTTGTATATTATTTTATTATATATTCAATAAATTTTGCTTATTATTTCCTATTCTAATTAATAGTTGTTTGATCTTGATGTTGGGTGTTGTATTGTCTTCACAGGTCTCCATCTCATAGTTTATAATTTTACATTTTGCCATTATAAAAGTTGGATCTTTTAGTATGAGCCTTTAAAATATTAAAACAATGCTCCATATGGTTTCTAACCACTGCACAGAGCAAAATAAATCTGTACCTGAATCTCATTTTCAAAAGAATTAACATCACGGTCGAACTACCTGAAACATCCTTCTATGTGTCTGACAAGTTAAATTTAGCATGTCTATAGATTGTCTGTAAAACGCTGAACAGTTCCCTCCATCAGCTCTGTGTTCTCCAGCTGGTCTAATCAATCTACACTTTGCTCCATTGCTCGACTGCTCTAGATCTCAGTGTGACATTGACAGTCTATCATTCTGCGCTCTGTCAGGTCACACTTTATCAACCAACCCTGCATTCTTGTGCACGGTGAATCTGAGCCCACCGATTCAAGACTAATGTTTCCAAGAGTCCAGTTATTACTATGTGGATATGCGGCTCCTGAATTTCATTCATCCCCTCAGACAGGAATCTCTAATAGAATTCTCATGTGTAACGTTCCACAAAAATATCCGCTAGCAAAAACAGTCTGTATTCTCTAAATCAGGCTTTCTTTATCAGACCGTCCCGTTATGAATGAGACTTTAAGGCCGAGCGTACTTTTTTCTTTTTCACGCTTGAGGGAAAGATTAATTTAAGCAGAGAGAGAGCGGCTAATGGATTTCAGATAGGAAATTATGCTTGAATCCGTATACACCGAGATTCTGATATTTACTGTATTGCACGGCTGGCTTCAGCTTCGGAAATTGGCTGTCCTCGAGCAAGAAAAAGTGACAGACAGAATGAGTCAAAGCGAGAAATGGGGAACCCGAGTTTTATGGGCCATGTGAGGTAACTTTCTTTACTCCGTCTTGCCAGATAAAACATCCACAAATGGTGTAATATACAAATGTACGCTACTTCATTTTAAAGAAGTTAAATGCAGATTCTTCTATTTAAAAAAGTGTTGCATGTCAAAAATTTCTTGGATCTGGTGTTTGTTTACATCTCCCGCACATCCTGTGGAAACACAGCATCATCATATGTCCCATCTGTCTGCAAACGGCCACCTGCCCCCAACAAGCTGTGCTCTCCCCAGGGCTGTGCTCCGTGCCGTCTGCCCTGTGACCTGTCTGTTGTTATCTCTCTATTTCTCTCAGTCAAGCCATATCTAGTGAGAGCCAAACTTGAAGTGTGAAAAGTGACAACATGTTCATCTTGTACAGTATGTGACTATAACCATATTTTTCCCCCACTGGTTTACATGACATATGACAAAAATAAAGAAAAAGTGTCAGAAAAGAGATAAATGCAGAACAGACTGTTATTGCCATCAATCTTTGAATGATCATCTAAACATGTGCATGTTTATGAACAAATGTTGCTTTCACACAGTTTAATAACACTGTCTGGTGGAAATGATAGAGGTGGACATGACCTTAAAATAATGTTTTGGAAATAAAATGGCAGATTTTTTTGCAATATAGTTACTTGTTTGTCTCACTAAGAATATTTTTATGTATTCAAAATATAATCACAGATTTTAAATCAATCGACAAAATTAAAGAATTGTGATTTTTTTCTGGTTGAAAAGTTACTGAAATAAAAAATCAGTGTAAAAAATCAGTGTTACCTCGATTCACAATGATAAGCTTATAATAATAATTTCAGCTGTCGGGTATGGTTTTTGAAAGGCCATTTGACTTTAAGCCATGTAAAGGTAAGTAGGTAAAGTAACCTGCAATTTATGTTTCAGACAGATATGGCAATAAAGGGCCTAAAATTACAGACTGCAGCCTTAAAGTTTGAAATGAAACACAATTAAAACATTTTGATTTTCACATCTACTTTCTTTTTGATTGATTGACAAGTCAAAATGTGAGTCACAACTCCATATGACAATGAATAATTTTCCAGTCTAACTTTCAAAAAGTAATTAGAGACGTAACATTTTTGTGTGCACAGAGCATTGAAACATTTGTTTTTACTTTAGGTTCACATTTAGGTTCTTTGGTTACAGTAATGTGTATGGAGTGGGAGATATTTAACCTCCATGTACTGCTTCAAATTAGATGCAGATTTGTCTTTTTACCATATAAAATTTAACACACCAATATCAAGTAATGATAATGCCATAGATGCCCTCTCATGGTACCATTCCTTTCTGTTTCATTTCAGCTTTAGCGAAGAGTGCCGATAGATAGGATAGAAGAGGTGTTTATATCAGGGTGGTGTTTGTTTCACTACACTAAAAAACTCTGGAACAAGTGCCCATAATTAAAGAAACAGCCTCTTTCATTAATAAAAGTGAATTTTGTGGCCTAACCCAGCGGATGTGTGTGAGGTCATTGACACTGAGCAGTATTTAAGTACATCTGACAGTGCACATTAAAGTGTAACAGAATTGGCCGCTTTCTTGGACAGAGTAATTTACGACTTAATTCATTGCTTAAGGGGGTCTCTTACCCTCTTATTGACACACGCTGTTTGTTCGATGTGCTGAGTGTGAGCATATGTTCAGAGAAGACACCAGAGAAAATAGATGCAGAACCGGCAAATCCTCTCACAGCATCTTCTCAAACTGATTAACGTAATGGCTGACCGTTTGTCTTTTTAGATCGTTTTTTCATTCAGCTCTGAAATGACCTTGAAACATCTCCAAGCAGTGGAGAGCCTGACGCAATGAATGAAATAAGCTATTTTGCACAAGCAGAATTCATTAACTTCTCTGTATTATGGAAATTGCAGTAAATAGCCGGCGGTGTGGCGGCTTGATGTTTTTTTAATACAGTTGATGGTTTTGGAGGAAATTTTGCAACACGTCCAACAGGAACCCTGCTTCTAAAAGTAATAAAATAAAAAGACGTGTCTGGAGATAAAAGTTACTGTAGGTTTACAAAAAAACTTTAGGAAAAATTTTAGGTGCTTAGATCTGTTTAGATCTGCTTGTTTGTCTCTTAACATCTGAGAACTCTTATTATTATTATTTCATGATGCATGACATACTTTAACCAAAGTTTGTTTAAATACAATTTCTTCAAGCACTCTGGTCCTAAATATCCCCAATATATATATATATATATATATATATATATATATATATATATATACATACAGTATATATAACAAGCATGTTCTTTTTATGTTTATGTTTGGATGCAATTTGGCAATTTATTCTCTAGGCTAAATTCATGCTAATTTATCTTTGTCGATGTGAAAAAGACCCATTGTTCCTAATAATGCAACTATGCATATTATCAGAGCAGCACAGACTATCTGACTATAAATCTGACTATGTTTTCATTAACAACTTACTAAAGACTACAAGTCACTGGGGATTCCAGTGCCGTTTCATACCCGAAAGTATTAATTCACCTGACTGGAAATATAGCTTTTACAGTATGTTCACTGGAAATATAGCTTTTACAGTATGTGCACTGGAAATATAGCTTTTGCAGTATGTTCACTGGAAATATAGCTTTTACAGTATGTGCACTGGAAATATAGCTTTTACAGTATGTGCACTGGAAATATAGCTTTTGCAGTATGTTTTATACAGGTAAATGTGATTACATAAATCAAAACACAACTTGCTATCAATACCCTTAGAAATATTCACCAAGGTAACTATGCAGAGCATCCATTAAAAACATAGTTACAATAATTACTGTTATTACTGTTGACCGTCTGTAAATTTTCAGTAATTTCTCATGTTTAAATGTTAAATCCAAGCTAAGCACAACTGCTTTCCTAAACAGCTTATTAGAAACAAGCAATACAACACTATTAGTACAGTAAACGGCTGCACTGTGTATGTATAATGAATTCCTCGAAGTATTTTGTCATATGTCATATACTTCCCTGGAGGGGAAAATGTGTGCATGGAGATCCAGTTCAACATTATGTTAACTGTTTGCTTGTCAATGCTATTTAAATCAGACAAGGGTGTTTTGGCATGACCTTGGGTGTTTCCATTCTTCATATCATCTGTGAATGCTCATTTCTCTCCTTCACGCCAGAGGCTGCTTACTATTAACACCTCAAAGCAGTGGTTGCCAAGTTTGCCACATTTATTTGATGTATGTATGGAGGAAGACAGAAAGAAAAGTGAGGCAATTTAATTTAAAGTGTCTTTCATTTTGACCAGACACAAAAGGACTTTTGTTCTTGAAAACGCTTGATAAAGCCCATAGTATTGTGGGATAATAAGGGATCAATGCTGAAGATGTGAAGCAGAGACATTCAATGAGATTATTCATCTTAGAAGCGGATGATACAATCTTAGTTATAATGGCAATGACATGCGCTGTCTCACTGGACTGAACAGCACAATGAAAGAAAAATAATTTGTGAAAGACGCTGGGGTTTGAGTGTCAATGGATGGATGAGATATATCCAATTCATACACTCTAAAAACAGATGTGTTAAAATAACACAAGATGTGTCTAGTTAAGGACAACACACAGATGTGTTGTCCCTAACTAGACACATCTTTCTTTGTGTTAATTTAAAAACAACACATTTTGTGTTACTTTTAACTCAACTTGTGTTACTTTCAACTCAACATGTGTTGTCCCTTTTATGTATTTAACACAAAATGAGACATTATGTGTTAAACAGCATAACACAAAAAATGTGTTAAAAAATAACACATCCTTTTTTAGAGTGTACTAACTGCTTATAGTTTAAAAACTGTTTGGTTGGTTTCTTAAAGAATTATGTTGGTTAGATATCTGCGCTACTGATATCTATCTCTGAAAAACTGTATCATTGATAAAATTGCATTATTGCTTAATTAAAGCACAGGTGGAAATATGTGCGGCATTCATTATCCCACTTAGTCCAGTAATTTTTTTTTCCCAGAATTAAGGATCTCTGTTCTAAACATGGTAACAAGAATTATTGAAGTGAAAATCCAATTATTTTGCTGATGTTCAATTTTAATATGTTACGGTCAATTATATAACTAATTAGAAAGCTAATTTGAACACAACCTCACACATTCTGACTGCTTTCATCATTTGGACTGAATATCAACTGGATAGCCACATTCATTATGCTGTTTTGAGATACTGTAAGTCATATCTTGCAGTTGAAATATATGCATGCATTCAATCCCGAATTAATATCAATGTCTGCTACTGTTCTGCTTCTGCTATTGATTGATGATTGGCTCGTTTTCGTGGAAGGTCGATATTGAGCGTGACTTTCCACCCATTTATAATAACAGCACTAAACAAAGCTAATAATATTTATTATCTTTGTTTAGGTAGTCCTGTGCAGTCAGGACACCATCAGTCTGTATAATCATTGACATTAGGACTAATAGATGCCATTACCATCACTTCAATAACACTTAAAGTTACTGTGCTGGATTATGTTATTTAATCTTGTGTTTTACATAAAGACTCATGGTTGAAAAGTTATTAACAGTGTGATCATGCACTATAATTTCCATTAGTCTCAAATGAGCGTTTTATGTATTGACATCAACATGCATATCTGTGTAATATTGTCCTGATATAAATATTCTCCTTCCTCCTTTTTAATCTCTTATGTGTCTTTTTATAATACCTGTCCAGGGATTTTACAATTAGCTGTAAAATAGTTAAACTGGCACATTTAAACTGAAACAAAGTGAAAATGCAAAGTTTGGTCTGACAAACTTGGGGAAATACTTTTAAATAGAAAAAACAAAGAAGGTAGTCACAAAATCAGGTCTCACAGGAATCTCACAAAAAACCCTGCAAATTCATACTTCTTTCAGTGTATTCTTTCATGCTCCAGAATGAATCATACTGTCACATTTTTTCTCTCTATAAGCGCATATGTAGTAAATGTGAAATTCTAGTCTAATAAACCGATTTCTCTCTCTGATAATAGGGCAGTGTAATTGATTAGTGTACTCAAGGGGACAATTTAAGCATTACAGGCTTAAATCGGCCGCAGCCATTCAAGTGTAGTGCATCCTGGGTAACTGTACCGCCAAACAGCAGCCCTCTTTTGATGAAAATGGAAAACTGTAAGTATGAAAGAAACAGTGAGAGATAGAGAGCACCGGGAATATGTGTTTAATGTAATCTTGTTTAGTCATGTCTTTAACAATCAACAGAGACTAGATGTGCCTTCTGAGATATAGAAGATAAAACCCATCCAGTTTTATAAATTGATCACTTTGCATGTTTTTAAACTTTTTCCTTCTTTGAAAAAGATTTTGAGATTTTTTTATGTAACATAAATGCATGTCAGACTGATTCCATATATAATGGAGTTGTTGAATTATGTGTGAACTATTTCTGATTACAGTCACACAGTACTGAACAAAAATCAAGTAACAGCAGACAGAGCAGTTTATTTGTCTAAAGATATGAAATGTTACTTTATCCATTGGTATCTACATTTAATCCTTACATTCTCTCATTCAACTAACAGAGGTTACTCTGATGAAAATAAATTCTTGTGAAGAGGGCAATCTTCACTGGATGTTATCTTTACTTTAAAAAACTTTCAATTGACCCTGACACCAGTGGTAATGACTTCATATGATAATGGAATATAAAGCCAATAATATTTAATTTCCAAATAGCATTGAATCTATTGGTGTCTCAATCAGCTGTCCAACTCCCCGGGTCAAGAATCAGTCTTGTGTACATGATCTGCAAACCCGATAGCACCCGTTAAATGGCATTACAAAGCTAGGAAGAGCCAGGATATTATCTAACATAACTCCAATTGTGTTTAGCTAAAACAATAAATATACTAGGATGTCATGAGGTTAAATAAACGATAGGGTAATTTTCATATTTTTGGTGAATTATATTTCTTAATTCTGTTTCTTCATGTCAAACCTGTATGACTTTCTTGCTTCAGCAGAACACAGAAGAAGATACTTTGTAAAGCGCTGGTTACCGGCACCCATTCACTTTCATAGTATGAACACAAGGTACAATGGAAGTCAATGAGTGCCGGTAACCAGCGCTTTGCTTAATATCTTTTTTTGTGTTTCACAAAAGAAAGAATCATATACAGGGTTTGAATGACATAAGGGTGAACTATCTCTTTAAAATAAGAAAGCGTTTGATCTTGTAAACTTTTTGTGAAATAATGTGATGTGTGAACAGGAGAATCAACACATGCCTTACGCCTATATGTTTTATTATTTCCAATTATAATGTATTTTTTATTCTGTACACAAACAATATCTTGTTTTAAATGATTGTTTTTACTTCCTCTCTGACCTTTTAAGATTTCAATATAATTACAGACTTGTATGATCCTGAATTCCTTATATACTGTAAATAACAACCACAGCAATTGTATCCTTAAGGTGTAGTAATGGCTGTTCTGGTTCATCAGTTAACCCTTTCAGCTTTAGTGGGTGGGTCACAGAGACATTTAGACAAAAGTAAGCACCGACATCGTGCAGTAGAAGCAAGAAGCACTAATACTCGATATACATTTGTGTTTCATTATAAAGAAGAAAAATCCAAGCAAGCCACATCTATAGTTTGGTTTAAGTAAATGCACTTTTTGCCTTGAGGAGGAAGTTTCGAGCTTTGAAACTTGGAGTATGTTCTTAAAGAACAATGAGCTCTTATATGTCAAAAGATCAAGGAAAGTTTTTAAAGTAGCATAGCACTTACACTCTCAGCCAGGAGAAGGTGTTTGTTCTAACCCTGGACCAAGACATATCGAGTTTCCTTTAGAAACACATTTTCTCTCTTTCTGCTCAGTGACCAAAAGATGAGTAGAGAACAGGTCAGCTGGCAAACATGACTCTGTCTGGAAATGTGTCTGATATGAATGAGTCTCTTTGTCCGGTGTCAGCGAACGCTGTTCTCTTGCCATTTCTGATGTTCTCATTCAAATGCTAATGTGCTCGTTGTATGTCCTGAAATGCTGGTAATTCAAACGAATAGCACAGCTGCAGAAAAGGAATTGTGTTATGTTGTGGAGGTGCGGGTAACAGTTATGTCATGCTATGCCTCAGCTACTGAAAACTTCTGTTTGGTGTCTTGTCAGAACTCCCCAGTATGATCAATAATTCACAGATTGGCCTGTTCTGCGGCTGTCTGGCTCTCTCTTCGTCCTCAGCCCTGTGACGTTTACTCAAATTAATTTTAATCCTTCCACTTTCTTAATAAGTGTAATACAATTTAATGTATATGCAGGAGGTATTAAGTAATAAAATCTAAATGATTTTTTTTTTCTTTGCAGTGATTTGTAATTTATCACATGAGATCTTTTATAATATTTAATTAAGATATTCAACCGAAACCTATTTTTCAACCTACAGCAACTATGGAAACTAACTATTGAGTACTTTTACTCAAAAGTTAGAAATTATACCTTTTACTTAATTTTTTTACTGGTAATCATTTGTTAAAGCTATAATTTCATGCAAATAGCATATAGTCTAAGTTACAGTTAGTGATCGGTCTATAATCAACTATTCAAGTGCCAAACAATCAGTTTGCTCTGGCTGAAATTAGGAAAAATTTCATCCATTATATCCTCTGACTAAATGTCCTATAGTTTTAGAAAAAGTAAATACCATTTAAGTAGATTACAATATTTCATGAGAACAATAAAATATGCAGTAATGCCATTAGTTTTAGGTTAACATCTTGTAATCTGTAAATACTTTAAAAATGTCTGCTTGTCCTGGTACTTTTATTTTATTTGTTTTCCCTTCTTAATGACTCTTTTTCAGTCCTCGTTTCCCCTTCATTAGTTTTGTCACTTACAATTAAACTGTTTTTAGATCACATCTCTCGCTTGTCTGTGATTGCTTGCATGACTTTAATATGTCCTAGAAGCTCTCATAAAGATTGAGAACATGTTTTATGACAGCTTTATGCATTTTTTCATCCATAATAATTCTTCACTTGAATCACTTCAGTTGAACCATATTCTTTGTGTCACTACAAAAAACATGTTCTTCACAAAAGGATAATAAAATGGTACAATTGGATTGATTCCAAAAAATACAGTACAACCTAATGTAACAGGCTTACATCACACATGAGAAGACTTACTAGAGGAGACACAGGAGGGAGAAACTGAAGTATAGGTATTGGTCCGCTCACACTTCTGCCCTTTTCATCCTTTTAACAGCCATCATTTCTCCACATGGGACTTGTCAATTTCTTCCAAGACTAATAATTGCTTTCTTTGCTGTTCTACTACAGCCTTATGCTGTGTTATCATATGCTGGAGCTGTAACAATGACTGAGATTACTTTATTGATCGTCGTGTCTTTGACTGTTGGGCACTTCTGACTGTTTGATCAGTTAGCACATTTCATAAGCAACGGTTACCTTCCACTATCACTTTTACAAGCAATGTGCATTGCTATTTATAACACTGAGAAATCCTTTATGCAATATAGGATACTTTTAAAACTTGTAGGAAAGTTTGCTATATTATTTTTGCTTTTATGTGCAGGAGAACACAAGGTTGTACAAAGATCTCTAGATGATTTATAAATCTATGCTTCTGTTCTGTTTACTGATTTTATTTACTTTTTTCTAAGCTGCTGCTTCAAAGAATTTGTGGATTGTGAATCACAGAAACTTTATCTTCTTTTGCTTGTTAACAGTCCTCAAAAGAAAAGAGTTTATAGATTATCTGTCATTTTTTTTAGAAGTTGATGTCGGCTGGTTATGTCTCCTTACAAATCGGAGTTTTACTAGAATCCTGATTTTGTACCTTAAACAAATCATTATTTCTCCTGTCTGACCTCACATGATAAGTGGGTGCAATGTCAACATCTGGAATAATTGGATTTTGTTCAAATGTGCATCACGCTCTGATCATACCGGATAAATGAGTTCACTTTCCCGACTCGAGATGCCCCAGCTCTCATCATTTACGAGTTATGCTGCTTGAAGAATCCTGAGTAAACAGTTTCTGTGCTACAAACGTCGCTGCCGTATAACGGATAGGCCAGCGGATGTGTTATTCTCTCTTTCTTGCGTTCTCCTGAGCTCTGTTACCTCGACAACAGGGTCTCTGTAAAGCTTTGAGAGATTGCAGCATGATCCAATTAAGGTACATGTCCTCACACGCTGCACTGGAAACAATCTCGTGGGCCAATGATAATTACCCCAGGGGCTGTGCAACTCCAATAACCTTTCTCAGTCCTTACCAGGCAGACGGCAGCTTTCCCTTAGTAACTTACTGTTAGCGCGGCCCCTGGGGTCAGGGCATTCACCAGCAGAAGGCATTTTGCTGGAACTGTTTATTGATGAAAAACACTGATGCACAGTGGAGTCGGGGATGTAGATCAATGTGCTTAGCTTGTTTGTTTGCAGCTGACTTACTTATTTTACTTATTTTAGGGCAAAATATTTTGTTAAAGGCTGTGGTTTGTGATGCAGTTCTAACATAACGTTTAGGAATAGGAATATTTAGATCTGGTCCTCAAGTGTCACATATGATGGTAAAAGTGAAACCGAAGGAAACAGAACATGCGTTCTTTTGCCCTTTTTAAGTTATACTGCGTCTTCCAGAGTCTCAAACTTTTTCCCACTTACTCTATAATAATAGCTGTAATGTTTTTTTAATGCATCTGACAGAGAGTGTTATTTTTTAACCATTGTGTGGGTTTCAGTATATGAAGGTTCAGGCCCGTGTCACTGTTTGTGTTAGAGGCGAGATGGTGTGTGGGAAGGCAACTACAACTTACACATAAATTCCACATAATTATATTCTTTGTGGACCCTAAAAGGTTCACACTTCCTGTGCAGTCATGAGTGACTTTCTATTTGAGTTCATTTAAGTTATTTGCATCTAAGAGGGAGACGTGAAGGTTTCATTCTGAATTTATTATTAACAGGCAGAGTTAAATCCTTTTAATGATATAAATTAGCAAAGAAGTGTTAATTTAATGCTTTTAAATACATGTTTATTTTTGGAGTGGTATTTATCAGTGTCATGACCGAACATTACTGTACTAATTCATACTAATAAAAAGGAACAAATATAACATGGAGGGGTGGGTGAAAACAGTGTGTTTATTTACACATAAAATTAAACATTAAAATACATTAAAAAAATAAAAGTGTTAAACAATCAGATTCAAGTGTTTAACGTAAAGATACTGTTTAGATAAAAGGGAAGGTGGGATCCTCGTGGTGAGAAGGGACTCGGTACAGGCAAAGGAGTGCTGAATAGGTTTAGATTAAAGTTAAAATAATTAAAATAATGTTTAATTTCTTGCACAGACCGATCGTTTCGCTTTATAAGACCTTTTTCACAAAGCACTACATTTCGGGTAAAAATCTAAAAACTCTCTAAAGAGAAGCAGCAAATGTTTATTTTTGGGTGAACTATCCCTTTAATCTCCTAGAGGTATTGTGTCTTTGATAACGCAACCCATTAGGACATGACGCATGCAAAATTTTCAGAAATCCTATTCCGGTACTATCCTGGACAAGCGTAAAGAAAGGTCTCCTGAGGAGAGTCTCACTAAGGATTTAATATGGCGGTGACGAGATGTGATTATTGATGTGTTGTCAGTGCGCTCCTCCTCTCTGTCACGCCACCTCAAACTGAAAGATGGGAGGGGCGGCACTCATATCAAGGGAGCTGTTCATCCCGTCACACATAATTTATTAGATTTTACAGTGAGCAATTAAATATTATTACATGTTACTTTTACATGTTACTAACATTCTGCAGCACAGATCAGTAGCACACATCACCTTTCTGTTAATCACAAATGCATCCAGCTGAGATACACAAAGCTAAACTGGGACTGGGGCTGTTTACACACATTACAACATTTTAACCAAAAACCATCAAAGAGTACTAAAAAGCATTTTCGGGTCAAATTTGGATATACGTAAGTGCGTGTATGATACACGTAGTAAATGACATGAATAATGTTTCTGTTTTTGACCAGCCTACATTGTTGTCATGCAAACGTGGCCTTGATCCCAAACAAAAAGCTTTTAATATCTGCAGATACAGTACAATACAAAAGATTTGGGATACTATCAATTTTTCTTTTCACAGTATATGGATGTCTTTTAAACCCGTCCTATGACCTCACTTAATGCTGTTTGTTACTTCCCCTTAAATAATGGGACAGCCTCGAGCCGGTTTGGCAGAGAAACCAACTCTCTCTTCATGAATCTAGTATAGATATCACTCTGTTCCCAGCTATCCGTGTTTCTGACCCCCCACAGCGCACGGGGCTGTCGTAGTGTGTGCTAGAGCTTCACTTTCCGTCCAATTTTAATCTGATCCTTAGAGATTTTGGACTTCACACTGTCACACATGTGCCAAAGATGTACAAACAAAAAGAAAGAAGACACATTTTAACAAGGACTATCTTGTGATCAATGTGATGTAGGCTTTGAAAACATGTTGTTTTTGTTAGATCTGCAAATGTGCAAACTCTTTATAAAACAATGTTTAACGTGAGGTTGTTAACAGATGGTTTTTAGTTGGAGCTGCGGTAGTAAAAACAGGTTGTAAGATTTAGGTAGAAGACAAGAAGCCACATGTTAAACTAAACAAATTCGGAGTAAGCAACCTTTATTGTTTGTGGACTTATGCCCCTTTTATATATATTAAATATATTTATAGATATTAATAATGATTTGTAACACTAAATGAAGCTTAGGGGCTTAACTAGAAATAATGACAGTAAATGGACACTATAGAGGAAAAAAGACACTTTGCGGGACCATAAATGAATAAAACACATCTGAGTGTACACTACACTGAGTGTAGTGGGTGTGGTCAGCTGTCACTCCAATCAGAAGTGACCAATAGAAACAGGTCTTTCATTCAGGCGAGTAGACCCCGCCCACTGATATGCAGACTGATTTGTAAGCAAAATATTTTAACCCAAAAGAATTGGACCCGCAAACAAAGACTGCAGGAAAAAAGCAAAATATATGGGTATGTGATGAAATGTGTCAAAACTGCTAAAAAAATTCTTAACAATTTTGTAATTAATATCAGCCTTTAGAAAATATAAAATCATCATATTCAATCTTTTATTATATTGCTTTTAAACACTACATTTTTGATTAAGTAAAAAGAAACACCATACCCAGCAAGCACTGTGGTTTGAGAACATGTTACTCTTACACTAAATACAGTATTTTGTTTTACTGTTAGGTGACTTTTTTAATGCTTTTCTTGTTTCTTGTCATGTTCTGATGTTTCTTTTATATAACAGTTTTATTTTCTGTTTGTTGGTTGTCACTGTTATTGATGTTAGCGTGTGAAGTGTTTAGGATAATGATGTAAGATGTTTTTGTTTCTTGTCAGATGTCCTCTGCACCTTTAAGAGGAAACAGACATTTAATGACAAATAAAGACAAACACAGTTTGTGCCACAGAAGAATGCTGTACTTGCTGCCTTAAGAGTTTTCTGGCTAGAGAAGTCTTATTCAACATTTAGACTAAGCTTTTAACTAAATGAAAACAATATATTTTTAGCAATATAACGGGAAAAAAAACAAAGAATAGTTGTACCTTAGGCAGTAGGAGACAGTAATTCATTATAACTGCTATTTAGAGAAGGTGAGCTGTGGGAAATTGGTACTAAGCATTTTTTTATACAGGCTTAAATTTTTGGATGAAGTGCTATTTGCTTTCTTTTTTAAACTTAAAAGTTCACCATGCATATAAATTCAGCACACACTAGTGTTACAGCTGTGCCCTTTTAGTGATTACATACAGTATGTGAAGAATGTAATTGATATTCAGTCGTCCACTCTTATGGCCTTTCATGTCTTGGGGTAAAAACACGTCACTGGAGAACTTTGCTCTTGGGACAGTGGTCTATTTAAAACAAGAATAACAAGGTCAAGTCATTATTTGATTGATCACATTTCAATGCCAAAGGCTTCATTACCGACACCTCAGGCTACAACAGGTGCACATTAATTAATAATCTCACTAAATACTTCTGACCTCAGGCATATCAATTCACTTAGTCCAAACGGACACGGTTCATTATTTTTTATCTTTTAAATGCCAGTGCTAGGTAAGAACAGGCTAGGAGTTGGAGAGTGTAAAAGTGAAGGTGTTTCATCTCAGAAAGCTTTGTATGGAGGCATTGTGCAGAATTTTAACGGGGGAGAAGGAAGCTTTGAAACCACAAACCACCAGGGCAGTACAACAGCATACAGCACAATCAAACATAAGCTAGGAAAAGAGCTAGAAACGGATGTTTGTTGTCAAATGAAAAAATATTGAACATTACTCAGTGGCTTTCTGCAGTTTAGGCACTGTTTATGCTCTTAACGTCTCTCTATGCATTTGTCTTTATTTGAGGTGCTTCTCTGGTGCTTAGATTTGCATCTTTAAGAGTCCACACCCGCCCGCAGTGAAATAACACTTCCAGATAGTTTTAAAACAAATCTCGCTCATTATTCTGATGACTCATAGATATAGATCAACACGGCCTTGTGTGGTATATTTGCAATTTCATTGACTTTAAAAGCTGTACGTTTACAATTTTAAATATACAGCTGTGGTCACTTCAGATTAGCCTTTAATCAGCATTTTAACATATATTACAGCCTTTCCATTCCAGTGGCTGTTGAATTTCAACAAAAGCAAAGCCTTAGTAGTGACAAATATCAAAGTCAAATATATCTAAAAACATTAATTTTGTGTTCAAGATTTCTTGTCAAAACTATTTTGTCCAGTTTAATGTAAATAAATTAAAAATGGAATTTGAGAGAAATTTACAAAAGCAAGCAAAAATTGTCATTTTACCTAAACTTTTGACTCCTTTATTCTCTACATTTGTGGTTTTCTTTCGAAAACAGAACCAGAACCACATGACCATGTATAAAGTCCTCGATACTGTTTGGTCTTATCATGGGGACCACTTTTTCAAAGGTTTTGTTTATTCAAAGAAATATCTGAAAAGAGAGGAAAACATTTTCACAAGTTTCAAGTATTTGATATCTTGTGCACTTTCCAGCTGCTAAGTTTAGAAAAGCCTATTAGTTTACCAATAAAAGCTTCATACATGTTCTCTGAACAGCAAATAAATGATTGCCAGAATTTCTGAGTCTTGTCTTCTTTATCTCTTCCAAATTTATAATTCGTTTTAAGGTGCGGCCTTTTTCCGTTTTTTAGTCTTAAATGGAACAACACAGAAGAAGAAATAAAGTTCAGAAAACGAACACAAACAAGTTTTTGATTCATCTCTTGAGCTGTGAGGAAAACCCTGAGAACTCTAAAGAAGTTTTGATATTGATGACGTGTCTTTCTTGAGATTTTCTTGAAATCTAACAGACTGAAACTGTTGATCTTGTTGGGAAAACTCTGTACAGAAGCTCTTCAGCATGTTTCTGATCACAGCGTGAGAAAGTTTTGATGGTGGCACTGCTGGGTTACATGATTCTGGAAGCTGTTCAAAGGCTACATTTTATATTGTTTAAATATATTACATTTATATTTATTTATAATATATTGATAATAAATATATGTCATATTACAAAAGGATTTTACATTGTATATGAGGTCTACCACAATTAACCAACAGCTTATATGGATTTGTCTAAATTTGCGTAGACTTCTTTTTTTACATGGTTTAAATGAATCAATATTATCTGATTCCTCTCATGTTTAAAATGACAAAAATGCTCTAAAATTACTGACATCATCGCATGAACACTCTTGAGACATCATGACATCACAAAACAAAATGTTACCAAGTGTGACAACAAAATCAATAATAGCAGTGTAAATAAACCTGGCAAATGGTCAGACGATGCAACTATGTTAATTATTCATGTAGCGGGGCATTCTGGGAACAGGGTGAATGGGATTAAATTACAACAAACACAAAAAAGCAAATGTACATGTACTTGACTAAGAGTTATTTTTCTAAGAAAATGCTGGTGATTCCATCCGGTTTTCATTTTCTCTACTTGTCACATTCTTATCTCCCAAAAGATGCTGTAGCACTTTGGATTTGCATTTCTCTTTGACTTGATCCACTCCTCTCCTGAGGATTCTGACAATAGTTTCATATGGATCGGGTTCTAGCTTTCATTTTAGGTGTCCTTGTTTCTCTCGCTGACACTTTGGATTACAGTGGTGCTCTGATGGCACTTCTTGAGGGACAGTCAGTCTCTGGACATCTTCAGGGATGCTTCATTCTGGGACAGTCACAGCGACCAAGCTGCCCTTGATGGTGAGCACACGATGTCTATCCAGGCATGCATGAAGAACTTGTTTTTACACACTGCTGCTCATGTCCTTTACGTCTGCGCTTCTGATCTGTGATCTCTTTTTTTATAATAATTTACTGCCTCTCAGCACATGGGGTGATTGTCATTTCAGTTGGTCACTCAAAAGAAATGGTGTTTGACTGTTTTTCTACTTAATTTAAAGGCTTAATTAAAATATTACAAATATTAAAAGCCTAAAAAATATTTATAACTGCACCTTTCATGAAGTAAAATCACTAAAAGGCTCTAAGTGACTGTGATATATGTTTATGTTGTTAAGCGTGCTGTGCAGTGATTCACAGAATCGTTGGGTGAAACGTTCACAGCTGTGATTTATCATGAATAAAACACAACTATTGACCAATCAGAATCAAGGATTGAAACTAACCGTTTTATAAAATAAAAATGATACCCAAAATATTATATCCAAAAGATAAAAACTTAACAATGTCACATTAACAAATCGACAAACAAAATGATTCTGTTTGGTAGTTTTTCATCAAACACTTGCATGACTGAAAGACAGACACACGCAATGCTTCTGTTACTGTTATTCTGCACAGCTTCATATGAGCCGAAGCCATTACGAAGTCCTCGCTCTCTTTCTCAAACACACATAGCCCGGAGCACAAAAGAAGATCAATAAAGACTCATGCAAGAAAGACCCGTCATTTCATTGTTTGGTGAAGATCCTCAGTTCTTGTACATTCAGCTGGCCTTAGACAGTTTTTGGTTTTGAGCACTTTCAAATAGACCTTACATAACCACAATCAACAGAACAGAAAAACCAAGTAGAAGAGCTTTATTTTTTAAATTTTTTAAACCTGGACAGCTTACAGTAAGTCATTAATGCTTGGTGTGATTATGGTCTACAGTGCTGACACATACCGAGACAAAATCTATTAGAAATATGTAGTGCACATATGTAATCCTCCAGATTTTGTACTGTCAACTCTCAGCCACCCTATCGATTCACACATCTAGCATGCCAATTTCTCCTGTTCCTTTACTAGTGTTGACCTTTTCATTTCTTTACAAATCAGTTTGTAGGGAACAAATAATCTAGTCTGGTATATCGGCTCTCAATACCCATGGGAACCTGTCTTGTTAACTTCTCCTCGTTCTCTGTTGTGCTCGACCTGTTTGTGGGGTTTCTTATCTTAGTTTGGATTCTCAAAATACACACTGGAGGAGAATCAGAGAGAATGTATTTGCTCTGCAGTGTGGTGTGTGGAAGTTCGATTATATTTTGTGCTCTCTCACTTGCTTATCTTGCCGTTTCCTCAAAGGATTTCAGTTCCAGCAGGAACATATGGAGTCAGTAGGAAGGAGTCACTCAGGGTGAAACAGCCACTCCCATAAACACAAAGCAACGGCTCTGTCACCCTAAATCTAATGAAAGTTAATGAAGGAAAACTGAAATACACACCACAGACTAAAATCCATATTGTAAGAATATTCTATTACTTCATAATGCTATGCAACAGAACAAGTTTGTCACTTATAGCCCTAAACACGATTCTGTTCATACACAATTCACATCTAAACCAGAGAGACAAAATGCACTTTATAAGTGACTGAAGCTGCAATTTGTGTCTTGTTAATCTTGTTTTGGTTAAAATAAACAAAAATAGTTATTGCACAAGTAAACTGTAAAGACTTGTAAACACTTTGACTCGTAAAGATGTACTATAAAGTACATAAAGTTACCTGCAGTCAATTGTTTAAACAGAAATAGCAAAACAGAGGCAAACGTTGTTTTCAACTTTAAATCCCAAATGCTAGATGTGTAGTCAAGACCACCTAAACTAAGACCAAGACTTATAAGACCAGACCAGCACTTCTCAAATTAATCTAAAAGACCTACATAACCCTAACCCTAAAGAAATCATAATAAAATAATAATGAAAGTCATTGCAGTGATTTACTGTGGTGAATTTTATGAGTGAGAATTTTTCCCTTCTGAAAGCAAACACACACTGCAAAAGCTGAAATCTAAGAAAGCAGGACAGTTATAAACTGCAATGTTTTGGCCATGTTTGGTTAGATTGTTGTTCTAATTTTAAGACTTACACCAGCACTAAAAATGACTAATTATTTACTGCTTATAAAAAGTAAAAATTGTGCCATTTTAAGTCTAGTTTTGTGTAGTTTTAAGACGCAACAGTATTTGTGACTAAGTGACTAGATTTAAGGGAAAACTGACACAGTTTTAAGCATTTTATCTAGTTTAAAGATCCAGTAACATTCATTAGTGACATTTATGCTATTTTTAAGAATTCTTACCAAGTCAGTTTTGCTTACCCCATTGGCAGATTCTTTGCTAGATTTTAGTATATTTTAACTAGATGTAAGTTTATCTTGCTTGTTTCAAGAAGGGCATTTTTTGCAGCGCATAACAACAAAAATCAAACTAGAAATCAGTTCCTTATTGCATTTAAAGAAGGAAGTTTTTTATCCAATCACATTAAGAACGTTAACAAGTAAATTAGACAATGCACTGGCAATTTAGTGATATCAGAAATAAAAATAAAAGTCAGAGACCAAGACAAGACCGATTCCAAATGCATTAGAGATCAAAACATGATGAAGATCTTTGAAAAATGGCCTTAAGACGTGTCTCAAGCACTACAACAAGGCTAAACGTATCAAAGGAATAAGCTCTTTATAGAAAAGCAGTTACTGTATGTAGAGACTCCATGGTGGGGAAAAAGGATTGTTTCATCCTTTTATTAAATCATTTAAAAACATTTACATCATCTTTAAACAGTAAGAGAAAATGGTTTAAGAGTATTAAGATGTTTTATTTCATGGCCACAATGCCCATATCTATACTCTATATCCATTATAGACATCTCATATACAGAATTCACTCTCCAATCAGCCATTAGGAGCTCTCCGCACTGTGTCATACTGGAGCCTTATGCTCTTAACTGAGCTGTACGGTTTCTCATACAAGTGAATGCACTCAGACTATTTACATTCAGCACTTTGGTTCTGAACATTCATAAAAAACACTAAAGGCATGACCTTAGACCGACTTGTTCAAGATGAAATGTTACTTGGATATTTTAATAAAATTGTTGCAGGTACAGGCATATTGAAGTTACACTGCATAAAAAATAGATAAGCATAAATAAATGTCCCAGCACTGGAATGGCAATGCATTAGAGATGAAACGATAGAGATGGAGTTTCTGACACTTAATGTTTACAGCGTGGTAAAGCTGTCTGAAATGCTGCATTCATAAAGATTTAAATGTCTGCATTACAACAAAGAGAAGTGCATTAGAGTTGATAAGAAAAAAAGATTGAAATGATTGCATTTTAAAGGACTGAAAAAGCATTGCTGAGGTTATTCTCATGTTTATGTGCTCTCAGCAGCTACAGTCGTATATGAGATGTATTATTTGACAACGTGCCATTTTGATTTTGCAAAACAGGCTGTAATTAATAAATGTAATTATGTCATAGCAATAATTGTTTTATCCCCTCGTGCTACTGTATTACTGTACACATCTAAGGATCTTTTTTTAAAAATCATGCTAATGAGAACTGGTTTTCTATCATGTCTTTGGAATCTGAAAAAACCTCACATTTAGTCATTGAAAAGCTGTGGAGAGAAACTGAAAGTAGGTCACATCTGATGCGTTTCTAAAAAAGCATAATCTTGTCCATCTAAGGAGAAAAAGAGGGATAAAACTCCCGGTGAGTTCCCAAAGATATAAAAACAAGGTTACTTGAAACTGTTACAGTAATAAATCTAAGAGCTTTGACTGGCCTATGTTGAAAGTATGTGTCAAGTGACATTTTTCATACACTACTAAGGGTTAAAAACGTCTCTGGAATCACCAAGATAGCTGGATTACACACTTATGTTCACTTTGACAATTGTTTTTATGTAGATCGACCAGATGACCAAATATTAAGTAGATGAGTAGATGATTTTTTTACTGAAAAAAGCTTTCTCTATCCACAAACAAACTGTGATTTATGGTTGGAGGTATTTTAATTATAAGTCATATACAGAAAACTAAAATCTGAGATATTTGCCCAAAATGCACATATCAATTACATAAATAGGTGGAATTCTAATTACCTTTACGTTAAAATTGACCTGAAAATACTAAAAAGTGATTAACAAATTAATATAAAGTGCCTCTAAAAAGCCTAACAGCAAATTAGATATAGAATCTAGTTTAAACTTAGATACAAGAATTTTGACCAATTTAACCAAGTTTAGCATTTTGACCAATTTAAAACAAATGAGTTTTGTACAAACATGTGGCATCCATATCAACTTATTATTTTAGCTTATATTTGTATACTTTCTTTAATCACACTTAACATTTCCTTCAGGTAGTCATTCTCTATCATTGTGATAGAGAACTGCAGATCTGATTATACTGTATGATGTCTATTAATGGCTTGATTAATGACAGTTATTATCAAGTGTTAGCAAAAAGTACATTGTAACCTTTGTCAGTTCAGCCATCATAAATCATGAAATATTCACATTGTTTATATCTTTAAAAACTGGAAAGTCTTTGCACATGGTCACTGTGATTGATTAGATGCCCTTCACTGTCTGTGCGATTTGTTGAAGGTAAAGAACTGATTCCTGTTTTAGACATTAATATAAACAAGGATTATTTACAGACTCCCTGTGATTTCAATCTCATGAATTTAATGAGAAGGTTTTTTCAGATATACTGTGACAGTGTATGTGACGGCCCTATACCACTATCCATGACAACTGCATAAATTGCATTTACTCACACTGTAAAGGTTACTCTTCATATATTGAGCCATTTATCTTTTCGTGACAGAAAACTGAACGTTTTTTATGCATATATGCAATTTTCAGAGATAAATTCTGTGGCTGATTGTGTTAATAAATGCTACAACTTAATCAATTTAAGATTATTATATACTAAGAGCAAAAATTTTAATGTAGAAATACTAAAATAAATTCATGTGTTATAGTTAATCTGTCACCATCTCCATATAATATGTCTATGTATAAGAAAAAAGCATATGTTAAAGAACAAAGATATGGAATCGGGTAATGTAAATGTAACTCTGTATTTGCACATAGATGACACATAATGCACTTCTCATATAATAAAATCAATTAAAAATGAACATTTACAGATTAGAGTCACTGTAATTGAAATGAGTATTTCATATAAAGAAAAAATAACAAGAACTAATGAAAAGGCTTAAGGAGAGAGAAAGTGTTTTTTTTCTAGAGAGAGAGAGAGAGAGAGAGAGAGAGAGAGAGAGAGAGATAGAGAGAGAGATAGAGAGAGAGATAGAGAGAGAGAGAGAGAGAGAGAGAGAGAGAGAGAGAGAGAGAGAGAGAGAGAGAGAGAGAGAGAGAGAGAGAGAGAGAGAGAGAGAGAGAGAGAGAGAGAGAGAGAGAGAGAGAGATAGAGAGAGAGAGAGAGAGAGAGAGAGAGAGAGAGAGAGAGAGAGAGAGAGAGAGAGAGACATACAGCCAAGTGTGCTTTGATATCAGAACAGAGACTTCACTTCATAAGGCAATTGTTTTGTGTTGAAGTGTTTTTTTTTGGTCTTGCACTTTCAAAAAAGTACAAATATGGGTGTTTATCTGTATATATCCAAGAAGCAAAGTGTAGCTTGCCACGTTTTGAAGATGGAGCAATATTTACAAAGCTGTCCACAAACCTGTCTTAAAATGATATTGTATATTACCTTTTTGAAAGAGATTTCAACATTTAAAAAAAGAGTAAAGAAATTTTGCCATTCAATTTGCTTTCATGTTGACCTTTTAGTTTAACCTCTGAATACAAAGAATTTTCTGTCCAACGTTCTGTCATTTCAATCCAACATTAAATACAGATATACAGATCTCACAATACAGGATTTGCGACTCCAGATAAAATAGAAAAGCAAGGAGTGAATTGTTGATTGTTGTAACCGTTGGACCACTGCTTTCAAAAACTTTACAGATCCTTATTGTTGATTCTCTGTTTTCATCTCAAACAACGACATTGCCAAAAAATACCTTATAGCATCAGCACATGTGGTACACGCAGGTACACATTTTTGCTTAAAATGTTCTCTTTCCATCCCCTTAAGTTAAATCCCTATTTCATCAAAGGAAACCCTTCCTCAAAGACACTGAGTAGATTTGACCGTAGGCTAGATTCCTAAGATTTTCCCAGTGAGGGAATATTCTGGCAATTCAACAGCTTCCAAAACATCTGCTCTTACAGTATATGAGTCAATCAAAAATTCTGTTTGTCATAACCGGCTCCCAAACGCGGACGGTTCAAAGACATTCTCATCCACAAACATTTACAATATATTTCTTGTGCCTCTCTCTCTCATTTACAAATACATTCTCACACACAGGCAAAATCGAGCATCAAGGACTCATTAGAGCTAGCTGCACAGCTGGCTGAGTTCTGGCTCGGACGAATTGGGGAGTCTGGCGTTGAAACTCTGGAGCGCGTCCCGTATTCGAGCCACCTCGCTGGACGACATCTTGAGCCTGTGCCTCAGCAGGCAGGAGAAGAGGTCCAGCTGCTGGGCTCCCGGCGGAGAGAGCCTGTTGATGCGGTCCCTCATCTCCAAAAGCATGAGGAAGGCTGCGTCTTGGGAACCCTGCGTGTACGGGTAGTCCAACTGCAGGATCAGGTCCTTGATTCCCTCTGGGTCGAAGTGCATGCTGTAGCCAAAGACCTTCAGGCTGTTGATTTTCATGTAGCCCAAGTTGGCCGACTGGTCATCCAAGTCCAGCGGTTCATAAAAAAGAGTCTCATTGACGGTGGGATCGTCCGTGATGATGCGACTGCGCAAGTAAATGTGCACCGTCTCAAAGAAGGACTTCCACTTGCCGCCAAGACTGAGGGTCCAGTTATAGCACTGGAGCGAGGCGTCCAGTTTAGTTCTTTCCCAGTCTGGAAAGTCCTGCTGGTTGATGGGCATGAACCAGCTCTCGGAGTGACTGCCCCCGAAAGGGTTGACGTAGATTGCAGGCACGGGTTCCAGCGTGCTGTTCTTGGTAGAACAGATCTGGAAAGAGATCCCCATCAACATATGGATGAGGTTGGACTTGTTCTTGTTGCTCTTCAGGGTGAGCAGCATGCGTTTCCTCCACGCTGGTTGAACCAGCTGCCCAGGCGAACGTCGTTGCTGATGTAGATGGCGTGGACCTCCATACGGCTGTCTAACCTTTGGAGGAGGTAACGCATCTCTGCGTCTGGCATGTCAAAGTCAAAGTTGACGTAGTGGTCCAACGAGTTGGCGATGTTGGGACGACAGGAGCCCATATGGAGGATGCTGCCTGGGAGGCATGTGCCACAGCGGGTAATGTTGTCTGGGGCACAGGACGAGCAGAGGGTCCCCTCACTGACTCTACAGGGCACCGTGCCCTGGCAGACGTTACGCTGATCTGCGGGACAGATGCAACCCTGCAGTTGCTCCGAGAAGGTGCCATACACACCGTGCTCGCTGCAGTACAACAGAGACTGGGCCTTGTTCAGCCAAAAACCCAAAGTCCTGCAAGAGAAGACGATAATTGCAGACATGATTAGGCTTTATCAAATGAAGATTTCAAGTCATAGCTGACGTGAAAAATTGTTCAAGTAACATGTTAAAACTGTTCATTCAGGACTTGACATCAGCCTTATTTTCTATCTGCTAAATGAGGCGTTCATTTCCTCTGACTGACTGATAACAATATTAATCCGGTGCTGATGGCCTAGTCTTTGACAAAGGCAAATTGTTTTTAACCAGAAGAGGGAGTCTTAAAAGCACCAGGGATGCATGTGAGGAGAAGGAATTCTTTTTATTATCTTCATGCAATCTAGCAAAGAGACAAGTCACCTAAATTAATGCTTGACTCCACAGGCTCTCCATTATCTTCCTACTCACTTCACAACTGTTGGCGCGTGCTTAATGCCAAACATACATAAATAAAGTCCATTGCTCTTCCTGTCTGCTGTTTTCTTGTGGGATTTTGTTTTATTAGACCTGCCTTGTGTCCTGGACTTTTGAGTTTATTAAACACTCTTATACATCCATTAATTTAACATGTTCTTCTTTTTGAAGATGATCACGAGAACGTTTAATATCAATTTAATCAGTGAGATAAACCACTAAGCAGTGCTCAAATGTTCACATTGACTTCTCATTACGAAACGCCACTGTGACAACTATTTAAGAGTCTTGCAAGAACCAATGAGATTCAGATTCATCAGTGTGCCGCTATTTTTTAACTTGTCGTATTAGCGGTGTCATGAATTTGCATTTTATTGATTACAAAATAAGATCAGTAAGATCATTTTTTGTAAAAAACATATTGTTTTGCTTTAGAAGACATTTTTTCTCTCAGTGTGTAATGATGGATCTATGCGATTTTTGCTTTAACATTTTGGATGCCATATACTGTAAGAAGATACAAGGACAGGATTGTAATATTAAACTCTTTGTGTTCAGCTGAAGAAAGTCAAATACCGCTGCGATAGCATGAGGGTAAATTAATTATAGGAGAAATTTCATTCTTCACATAGCTTAAGTTGAACAATTACATAAAGATGTTAAGATCCGCATAAATAAATACACTGTATATGTGAAAAGCTAGCAGAAAAGAGAGTAAAATCTCAGACTGGTTGAGCTCTGGTGCAGTTCTGCCGTCTTACTGTTCAGTACAGATCGGACACGTGGAAGCCGTCACAATGGAGTCTTTCCATTGATGGACACTAACTATATCCTGTCACCCGTGTGGAGCTCTTGATTATAGTGTGTTCTTACGTCCACTCGTCAGGTGTGTTCTCAGGCTAAATGTTCCCTTGTTTTAATACCATACAGTCTCCATTCTTATATTTTGCAATTTTCTACCATGATTTCAGAAATTTGACAGCACGATTACCTATTTAGCGCCAACTTTTTCCTCACAGAATCATAAGCCAAATAATCTCCCCTTAACAGCGACAGCTGAACCATGTAAAAGTGCTGCTTCAACGCCTCTTAGTCATGCTCTATATAAATCACGCCATGTGGCACATTGGGAGAAAATCATCCAATGCTTCTGTAGATAGAGCCTGAAAGACCAAAGCATGAAGGCTAAAGTAGGCCATGTGATGTGAAATACTCATAGCCAGTAAGCGTTAAAGGAATGGTTTACTTAAAAACTTGTTGTTGTATTTGTTAACATAACAAATAATAAATTTTAATTGTTAATGTAAACAAATACAATGTTATTGTAAAGTGATATCAAATTTATGTCACTTAGCTTACTGACCCCTCATGTCTATGATGGGTTTTTTCATGCAACACAACAGGAGAATTTCTGCTAAAATATGAAGCAACTTTTTTGTGCAATGACGGTTTATAATGTTCATGTCTGCTAAGCTTCAAAAAGGAAAAATTTTTTTTACGTGGTCCACGGGAATAAAACATAAACATTTTCACTTCTGGCTGAACAACTCTGTTAAGGCTTATTTTCATCAATTATTCCTATAAATAGATCTGAAAACGTCATTATGAGACCTTGACCGTATGAGCCTTCAATAAAACTTCGGTAAACTGTCTGAAATATTTACGTCCGTCAGTTTCAAACCCCCACTGACAGATGCCCTAAATTAACTAAATATATCAGATATTGTGTTGATGCTGTGCAGGGATGTGTGGCATTATACCTTTCTCGAGGCAGACTGATCTTTGGCTGCGTGGGACAGCGCTTGCTGAGAGCAAAGAGCTTGCGTACTATCTTGATGGCTTTTCCCAGCACCACTTTACTGCTGGACTCCAGCAGACCATAACGTCTCTGCAGGACCAGATCCGACGTCCAGAACTTTAAGATAGCGGAGGTGTTCAAAAAATTGTCCGTCGGCAGTTTCTTGAGAAAGGCCTTGAACTCGTCTGAAAAACAGACAGAGAGCGAAACAAAAGTTATTATTATCGTGAAACCTTGGCGAAGACGAATAAACCATATTGAGCTGTTATGAGTTTTGAATCTAGTGAGATGAGACGACGTGAAAGGCTTCATGATATGAATGAATGATGAGAAAGCTGTATATGAGTTATTGAGCGGCTCACTGCGGGTGTTGTATAAAAGATGGCGGTGACAATAATATTAATCACCTGATTCACTGCATATCACCATGCTAAATAGCAGCAGCACTACGTGATGTAGACGGTAGATGTAGAGGCTTATTAAAACTTTGACAATCATTTTGTACTGCTGATTGATCGCTGCTTGAAATAAGGACAGGTTGTACAGTAATTTGTCTCCGTTTAGTTAAAAAAACCCTCATACGCTATAAGCAAAATTACCCAATACCTTCCATTTCAAACAGCAATATAAGCTGAAACAGCATAACATTAGGAGTATTATCAGATATTATTGAAGGGTAACCCATTTGAAACTTTAAATCACTTAAAAAGACTTCAAAAACTAAGAGAAATGGGAACATTAGTACAGATTTGAACCAATCCCTGGTGTTTCTTATGATGAGGTCATACAGAAAGCTTTCCACGGATGTCACAGGACATTACAATATGCATGGCACACCGCAGTGTCTCAGACCGTTACTATGTGCAATGATCCTGTGAGCCCACAGGCCCCCGCAGACTCGACTAAATCACAGCGATAACATTAGCGTTCGCTCAGACTGTCATTTGAGCTCAGATAACACATGCAAGAACTCATGATCTGTCATTTTTTCTCTGAGCACATCGCCATTTGACATCAAAATGAAAAATGTGACATCAAAATGCAAAAAGAATTAAACAATTAAATTAGAAATTAGATTAGAAATAAAAAAACAGCTTAAAACATCCAAAACCTGTCTGCAAGTCTAAGACCAGCAACCATTATATAATATTATATAAATGATTTTTACCTTAGTTATTGCTAATATATCCTCCAATCCACGTAACTATTTCCACTAAACATTTACTTAACATATTTAAAACTGATGTACTGTAAAGTACAATAATTTCAGTAATTAATTCAAAACCCCACCCTAAGATGGTTAAAGTTGTGGCCTATTACAAGTGAAGTTTATTTAAGTTTAAAGAAATACAGGGTGATCTCATTTTATAGGTATTTGAATGTACATCATACGCATAGATTTTTATACATTCGGATAGACACGGAAATGTACAACTGTATTTCCAGAATCTAAAAATGAACACTTTCATGTATGTGTGACTTCAGACACCTCAAAATCTTAAATCCACCTTTACCAAGATGCATCACAGTAAATCCCAGTGAATTTTGGTAAATGGCAAGGTTATTTACCATTTATTAAAACCCAAATGGAATAGGTCACACGTTGGACTTTGTGCATAAACTTACGTAAATTTCAAATGTGATGCCATCACACATATTTATTCATGTGATCTACTGTACCATTGTTATTTAAACAATTAGATAACAATTTAATCGTTATATAAACAATTAAATGTTTATAAATCTCAAGAATTGATAAGCATTGTGTGTCTTTATTTACTCAGTTCATATGTTTAAGTATATCCAAATGTTATCCAAATGTAAAAGTGTATGTGTGCTAGAACCACACTCAATAGTTTTGAATACTAATGAAATCACACTGAATAATGACATTCATCTAAAATATTTCCTGGTAATTTTTGCTCACAACAGCTTGTTGTTTTCCAGTATTTTTAAAGCAAAGGTATTGGATTTCTATTGTATGAATAAAATCGTGGCAATAGGGAAGAGTGCTACAAAAGCTCTTAGATAAACCACTGTGACCTGTATGTTTATGTCTCATATTTTTCTTGGCCTTCTTAATGCCTCAAAAGACTAGAAAGTCCATAGAGTGAGTTGCAGTCAATAAATTAAGTACACAAGCAGAAGCTTTATCACCCAGTGAATCAGGCTCTGCAACACGCTTGCTTTCATTGCATGATAACAAAAGAAAGCGCTTAATATGTACATTTAAAACATAAAACCACAGTCCAGGATCAGGGTTGTGATATGGATATATAACCCAATAAAACCACAGCAATTCATTCTGTACCCTACATCAACAAATCAGAACGCAATGACCGACCAGCCCCGTCCCCACATGCCAGCATAAAACCTAGCCATATGCAAAGCTGCTTTTATGAGATTTTGCTTTCCCCTGTTGACTGTCAACTCTTCTCTCCATCTCCTCAGCATCTCTTTATCTCTCCCTCACCCAGATTCTGCAAGAGTGAAGACCTCATTATTCACAACACATTTACACAACCCGAGTAGCCTTATTTCCTTTTCTGCCTCACTCCGGCACTTATGACATTACGGTCAAATTTACGGACAATTTAGACCTTCCTTAAAATGTCAGATAAAAGAATGAGGTTATTTTCTTCAAAACGCATTCTCATCCTGCACATTAGCACTTCAAATGTCTATAAACAGGGACAGACGGGCACCAGCGGGCATCTGTGCATGTTCAGTTAGTCGCACAACAAGGTCTTAACAGCATTTCTGCTCCATAAAAGTAACTAAAGGCATATTCTCCAGAGAAATGTCACCTTTGCACCCAACCCTACTGTGGTGGTGTTTTTTTTTTTAAGAAAAACACACATATTGCCGCTTTCTTATGCAAATATGGCACAGGTCGTGGCTTGTAATTCTCAACTGTGTTTGTACAGAATTAGATCTGTCTAATGAGCAAGTGTGCGTGCTGGATTTATCTTCATGATATAACAACAGCTCCTTCTGGGACCATTGCAGAGGGGGGGGCTGTGACATTTAATGTACTTGCAACATTAGATGTGTTGTTTCTTATATTTCATCCTGGTGTTTACATCTTCACATGGTGTGCACGTTGAAAACTACAAAGAAAGAGGAAAAGAAGTCTGCTGATGAAAACTGGTGAAAACGTAATTTTTCCTTTTCAAACAAAGTATCATCAATAAAACCCAACCGTTGTGTGGCGTTCAGGTCTTTTGGACTCGCTTTTATGGTTTACTAAAAATGATGTGATTACCTGTTTTTCAACCTCAGACTACATTTATTCAATATATTTTTACACCCATTTCAGACATTTTTTTTATCACTTTATGACCAAAAACAAATAAATGTGACCGTGCCTGTGAAAACCCTGCTAAAGTCATTTGTTGTGATTTATCGTGTTCTCTGTAAAATCATCCGACATAATGTAAGGAACATTCTGTGAAAATATAACCTTGATATCTTTAAAACTGCCTGATTATTAAAATGTCAAATATTAAAATCATAGTGATATATTTAGGTAAATAACAAATATTAACCACATACTGAATGTTTCTTGCAATTGGGATAGAATAAACATCTGTAAAGTATGTTTAATATTTTATTATATAAAATAGATCTGTACAATGTCCACCAGATCTTTAAACATTGTATGAGTAACAAAAACATGAACACCATTAAGAACATTTGAAAAGCTGTCAATTTAGTCATAAACAAGTGAATAAATTGTAAAAAGTCATGCTGGATAAATAATGAAAGTAAAACATGTCATCTAACCATCTAACAAATACTAACAGCTATAATGTTGACTATAAAACCTATGCATCATCTTTAAATGCAAGCAGATAATCTCCTCAATAACAGAATTAAGAAAGTCTGTTGTCAATGTTTCCCTTTCTTTCAGAAATTCAGTTTCTAAATAGATTTGTTTGTGTGGCGTAAAGCTTCTGCTAGAGTGATCCTTTATGTGCATTAGACAGCTGTCTGAGGACGCCTGCAGGTAAAGTCTGATTTATTTTTGTAATTATAAGCAAAACATCAACGAGACGTGAGCTATTCACAAGCCGAGACGCTGAGGAACTTCAACCAAGGATATCAGGCTGAAAGCAAAAGCCGGCAAAGTTGTTAAAATTACCTATTATACCCAAGTCTTACACATTTTTATCAGATGCAAATAGGACTCGAAAATTCATTATACCTGTAATGAACTGCTTTGCATCTAAATAGCAGAGAACATAATTATCACTCCCAAACTCTGCAGAAGTTGCATTTAATGCAATGCAAGATACACAAAGTTCTGTGACGTGAAAGGCATCGTCTTGTCAGTAGCTTACAATCTTTTCAACTATCGTAAATGAAATTGTAGCTTTTTTAATCAGGACAGGGGAGATAAATCAGATCAGGATGTTGAAAGTAGAACCTTCTGCCCCTTGTTTTTTTTTCAAAGAGAAAACAGGACACCTGTATAATGTATTCAAATGAGCGCTGTCCTCCTTCACGGGCGGAAGCAGCCGTGTTATCTTCTCTGAACACCCTGCAGAACACACAGTGTTACCTGACCTCTATGTGTCCTTTATATCTCTAAGTGGAATGTGATTTTGAAGCTGGTGAAATTTGGTGGCTCCCGGAGGGGAAGATAGTAATACACAGTTGAATCAAATAACAACAACAGCGTGCATTGGCCTGTTTGGAGAAGTGACAGGGACTTGATGGGACGTTTCTCAAAATAAAGGATATTCACTCAATTAATCAGAGGATCGCATTTTCCCTTGACATTAATGCAGAATTGAGCTGTCCCTGTAATTCTGGAGAGACATTTGAGATCTGAACACAACACGGATTTTCAAAGCTTGTGACATAAGAGCCGTAACAGATTTTCACAGATTCACCGATTTAACACATCTACATTCACAGCGGCACACGTATGTGTTGTTAAATTTCCAGGAAGCAGCCCAAGTCTTAAATCATCCGTCTATATAACAAACAAACAAGTATTTGTTTATTATAATCGCCCTTTTTTGGTGCATAAAAGAGACCCAGGAAAAACATCAAATCTGTGTTTCACAATGAAGACGACAAACACAGCATCTTTATTCGCTAAACAAAAAAAATAAAGCACAGAATACTATTATAATGCCTAGCCGGTCACCTGTTGAAGGAGAGCACTGCTTTTAGAATAAGAATGAACTGTCGTATGGAGCTTGTCTCTGATAAAATACTGTTCCCTCCACTCCTGTTGTCATCAGAGCTCCGAAAGCGCTCACTGAAATATATTCCTCTCAGCTCTCGCTGTTGGTGAAACCCAGAGTCATAAATACAAAGCCTTTACCCTCTTTGTCTTAGTGCTGTGCAGCGTGATCGCGGCTTATTGGACTCAGGTGGGCACTTTCAACAAGGTCAAGCTGTGTTGTTGCCATCTCAGCCTCCAAAATCTTATCAATCCTAACTAAGACAGTAATTTTTGCCTATCAAAGTCTGGAGAGGAACATAAAACACCCGAAACGGTCGCTCGTAAGTTGTGAGGCCATTGCGGTGCGACATATTGTACATTTATAATTAAAACGTTTACATTTGCAAAGTACACTTCAATCCGAAAAAACTGTTATTGTGGATTTACTGCAGAGACGTTTTTTTAATAAACATGAAAGTTTATAGTAACTTTATAGTAACTGTAGTACGACGGGTATTCCTTGTTTAACTAAATGATCATTTTAACATCTCCATGCTTATATGTCAGCAGAAATTACAGCAATGATTATTTTTCTTAATAGGCCATTACAACTGTACGAAGCATATTAGGCCACCAAGTTATTATGATTTTGAGGTGCACTGGTGCCTGGTCTAAACTTAAATGGGGCAGGAGGATAAATGAAGCCCATATAATATAAAACAAGTGCCGGTGGGCTGCGGCGTATCCGCAGCAATGCATCAAAACCGAATGAAGTGAGCCGTCACACAAGCCGCTGGTCACATGTTTAAAGACTCTATGTGGAAAAAGTCTTCAACTCGAAATACAAATAATTGTACGTTTAAAATCAAAAGATATGTGTTCAGATTCTCATAAGAACACTGGCTTCTCACTTCCTGCTCCTGCTGAGAAAAACAGGTCTCAATCTTCCATCACTCTGGCAGCTATAAAAAAATCCTCTCGCCTCTCCATGTGTCTCTGAATTTCATTATAAAATATTATTCTCAGCCTCCATGCGAGGTCAACAGCACTGAAAACAAAAGCATTAGGTGACCTGCTACTTATTTAAAGAAACTGTTTGAAGACTTTTTACCTAACTGAGATTTCAAAACGATCTCATGGAAATTCGTAAATGTATTTTACGAGTTGGTCAATTCGTACAATCTTAGATGCAGCTGTGGATCATGATTTACTACTAGAACATTAACCTGTTAACTGTCACCGTTCCTCAGGAGGAATGTTATTTCCCTATTCAATTTAATATTTCATAGTTGAATTCTATTTTAATCATGACAAACTATATATGGATGGAAAGGTATGAGAATCAGTAATAAAAAAAGAAACATTTTCATAAAAATAAACCTAAACAAAAGAATATTAATGTTAATGATATTTAAAAAAATACCTAAAATAAAGAAAAATTTAACAAATTAATTAAAATATAATATTTAAAAATATATAGTTTGGATAATGCATTTTTATGTGCATGTTTGATATATACAGTGACAGTTATCAAGTTAAATTTACTACTTCACTCCCTTAAAAAAAGAAAATGCCGGTAAGTTCAAAACAACTTCTCACAATATTGTTTTTACAAAAGAAAAGATTATATTCACATGTATATATGTCCTTAAATGAACTTTTAGGACATGCTAGCATACAGAAAAAAACCCTGACAGAGACTAAAAGCCAGAAAATTCCTTTGTCCAAAATTCTGATTTAGATGGCTAAAGCCACATTTCAGTCCTCTTTATGTTTCTGTCAGAGTGCCGCTCGAATACATTTTTTCACCATCTGAGCCTAAGGGCTGGAGTCACGTCTGCTGACCACATTAGACTTCTGACAGCGGTGGTGACATCACATGTCACAGAGGCACTAGATCAGTGACCTTAATGCTTTCCAGGAACAGCACTGACTCGCTTTGCTCACTCTGCTGGCATCTTTGTAGGGAAAAAAGCCTTTTCTTTAGATGAGTCTTTAGATGTCTAAAGATTTTCTGACAGCTAATTGCTGTCAGGTGATATATGGCTCTGTTAGACACAATATGCTACATGGGAAAAAAACCCTGCACACACAATGCTAATGAGGTAAATATGCATTACATGTACATATTGTTAGCATGTGTAATTTATTGAATACAATCCAACGGTTTTTCACTTCTGTTTGATTTAGAAAAGCAGGAAGAGAGATGCAAATGCAAACAAGCGCAGATGGCTTCATGAATTGAACAGGTGTGTGGTTAAATGCTACTTCCGTTACATGAACAAAACAATGAACGTTTGCTGCATCCATCAAGGCTCTTGAATTATATTTGCATCACCAAGAAATGTTCTCATTGTTTCAGTTCATGTTGTTTTTTATTTTATAACAACGAAAAATGTCTTCAAAGCCCTATTCGGATGGGATTAGTTTTACATGGGGAGGTGGGGGTAAAGTAATTATTACCAGAGCTTCTCGGTGATTTTAGTCCCGTCCAAATGCGCCATCTCGGTACGGACAATGTCAGTAAAGATTACGCCGACTTTTACCTTCTGTAAAAAGGTCCGGAAAAATGACCTCGGGTAATACTAATTACCCGCTGTAAAAATCTACGGTAAAATTCCGTCATTTCCTGTTTAAAAGTAGTTTTTGGCGCGTTTTGCAAGCATGGAGGCGCTTGAAGAAGCATTCTGTTGCGTTGTAGGTGGTGAGACAACTCTGTGGCAAACCTCCAGTGTTTTCCGCATTCCATTTAAAGCAAAAAGGAGATCGAAAGCACTTATTAGAGGCACAAAACTTCTTTTAGCTCTAGGTAAGTGTCTATTACCTACACAATCCAATCAGAACTGTTAGACTGGACCTAACTGTTTTATATAACATGTATATATATGTGTAAAAAAATAAAATAAATAAAAATAAAATGTTGTGTGTTTGCGCACGTGATAACAGGACGCAACGTCATACGCACATGACGACAAGGAGGTTACTGTGGTGCGTAACGCGAGTTACCCCTCCCACTTCTGCTAGTTTTACTGAGATGTCTTGTCCCGTGCGAATTGGCCATTAATATTACAGATGTCCTGTAAAATTACTTTACCCCCACCTCCCCATGTAAAACTAATCCCGTCCGAATAGGGCTCAAGTCAACTATTTAATATCAAGGAAACTTCTTGAATGAACACTGTCAGTCAGTTTGTTCTTACTGAAACAATTAAGATCGAAACAGAAAAAGAGACAAAGCATTGACACGATGACCCACAGAACAAAACAAATGTGAAATAATGAATTCAGTCATTGAATGTGATTGTGTAGGAAGGGGCTTAGGTTTGGTTTTCACATCGTGTACAATGTTTTTTAGTCTGTCCCTATACTGTGAAATTGCCTGTTGTTTTATTTATAAAGATTGAAAACCATTAGATTATTATTTAAAATACTATTATACTACTACTATCATATACGATTATTTATAAAGATATAAAAACATGTATACAATACATTGGTTTTTAAGTTTTTAAAAAACTGTTCAAGGCACACTTGTCATCTGCAGTCTTTCATGAAAAAGCTTCAAAAGCTTATTGTGCCAGACAGTGACTGTTTGATACATAAAGAAAAATAATCCATTCATTTTATTA
The DNA here is from genome assembly GCA_019155185.1 of Beaufortia kweichowensis. Lineage (NCBI taxonomy): Eukaryota > Metazoa > Chordata > Actinopteri > Cypriniformes > Gastromyzontidae > Beaufortia > Beaufortia kweichowensis. The sequence continues at coordinate 17,339,592 of CM032797.1, forward strand.
ACACAACAACGCGTTACATTTAGCTCAAACATTTAACTTACAAAAAGGAAATATGGTTTATTATCATGATAAACCAAATTTACAATTTTCTCATCCCAATAACAATAGTTTAACCATAAAACGTGTAGTAAAACTATTGTACATGAATGGTAATCAATCAGCCGAAAAAACTTGATTACTATATTCTTACAATAATAAAACCATGGTATAAGTAACCTTTAGATTTGGGTAACCACACAGTCTTACTATCTATACCCAACTCTCATTTTAGCATGATACAGATGCAACTGTCTTTTGCCTGTCGTGTTGGATCTAATTATGCCATTTATTCATAACAGTGAATGATGCCAGTAAAGGACCGAACCGCAGGGAAAGTGATGTATGTCTGCTCAAACTGATCATCATGCTCATCACAGTGCGGATACGACTTCCAATTAGTCTCCTAATGTCTTGCCTTTCTTCCTCTGTGAGATCTGAGGAAGCAAATGACCTTGATTTTCCTGCTCTGCGAGAGAGTTCGCTACACATGTGAATGCTAATACCATCCCTTTTTTATAGATCCAAACCAATATATAATTCAACAGGGCAGTACAGAACAAGGGAATACCTCCCGCGCTCTGTTCAATGGTGATGTACCAGCAACAACACGTAATACCTCTCCTCTAGTAAAAGAGCTCGTGGCGAACCATACATTTCAGCAAGCACAGCAGGGGAAAATAGGATAGGTTTCAGGCTTTCTTCCTTAAGGAAAATAGCTTTTATTAACATAAATGGTGTTTGAGGGTCTCTCTTCACTTTTTCTCTTTGTTAAATAAATCTACTGCTTTTTCTGCTTTTCCTTTAAAGTCTAAGAAAAAAATTCATGGAAAATAAATTGTGCTCAATGACTCGCTTCACTTCACAATGTCTCAATACATATAATCTTGTCTTTATCATATGGTGGATTACCGCTATCATGGTTAACAAAAGTGTAAACAAATTGTGGGAGTTTTTTTTTTAATAAAGTGCAATCTTTAATAACCCAAATTTGTATATAAAAGGTGTGTTTGATAGGGTTAAGGTTACATTATGTATGCATTTTGTGTCCTGTTAAAAACTAACTGAAATGTCTTAAAACGCATAGTATTTGTTCAATGTGTTATCAATTTCCATGAAAACTAGAAGTGAAGGGCGGGGCATATTGAGTGGCTCCTCCTCCTTTTAAAATAGCCAATAGTGTCTAGTTCACCTCATAGCCTGGGATTTGATAAGAAATGCAGAATGATGTCATAAAAAAGAAAATGATCTTAAGGCACTAAGTTTTGCATGTTTATATCTTCTAAATGCAAATTGTCCATGTTTTGGAGCACACTTTTCCATTCTTAAGGCTGACATGTTTATACTAAAAGCAAAAATTCTTCAATGAAAATTTCAATTGAACTAGACTGCAGGTGCTTTAAAACTAAAATTATGCGTTCAAAGGTGGTAAAACTGCTTTGTGAATTTGTCCTTGAACGTCAATCTCTGGTTTTTTCCCGGCTGTTTGTGTTTTGACTGATTTAGGTCTGTGGGACTCTAAGCTCAGTCACATTAAAGACAATCTGACATGCAGTAAGCAGTTAAACTCTGTCCTAATCTCACTCTTTTCCAGATGTCATTGCACCAAGGTGACAACAAACTGTCGAGCTGTGATGTTCACAATTCCAGTTTGTTTCAAATCCTTCAATATTCAATAGCTGACGTGGATGTTTGGGAACCTCCACCGGAGATGTAGAAAAACTACATCATGTGGTGTGTTGAACATTTGCTAGGTCAATGAAAATCTACCAAGCTGTCCACACATCGGCACTGTTTATACAGAGACTGCGATAGCATGGCAAGTGAAATAGAAAAGGCAAGCAAATGCTATTTATTTTCCACCTGACTGAATTTATTGTATTTACTGGGTTCAGAGTGACTCACGATTGCCGTAAATCTGCTGGTTTTCTGCTATCGCAATTCATGTTGGGAAGGGCGATATGTGACCCTCACAATTACACTTTTATTGGGTTCACTGAAATTGCCTAGAGGCTCAGCTGCAGAATGCATATAGAGATTCACAGCAGATGCTACCTGATATTGACACGACCAGCATTTGGTATCGTTTGCCCCTTCACACTGCTACACAGCAGGGTTAGGGTTAGGAGTCAGAAATGGGGGCTTGGCAAATGTTTTCTATTAGTAACATCTCATTATATGCCTCTAAATATTGTATTGTAGGCCTAATCATTCATATTAGCAAAAAATATCACACAGCGCTCTGGAATCACAACATTACGAGGCATGTTATTCTCGGTACTCGTGGTTAACTTGACCTTTTTGAATTTATGTATGAATAAATTAAGTCGATAATGTATTCATTACAAATAAGCAAATAAAAAATTTCAAATCGTTATTTTGTGTTCAATACTTGACTCATGTGGAAAGCCATGTAATACGCAAGAAAACGTAAAGCCATCCGGGTTGCTTTTTGGCTGTAAAATATTCCTTACATATATGAGTTCATATTGATATTTAATTTTACTGGTAACAGCCAGAAACAAATAATTATTCAAATTAAGTGGCTAGAAAAATAAAAGGCATCATGAAAAATTTAAATAAAGGGCTCTATGAAAGAAAAAATGCAATAGAAAGCTAAAGAAATGGGACAATTATTGATTGTTTCTATGTAGTTTGTATAAAAAAAAAACGATGGAGAACTAATTTCTGATGTTTCTTTCTTTTGGGAACATTAACATTAGATCGTCTTAATCAAAAGGAAAAACATCGTCTTAATCAAAAGTATAAAATAGATCTGCATTTAATCTCATTGATGTCTTAAAGAGACAGCTGAGAAATTATGTTGAACTCATTTCTAATGTTTTTTCTTGTGTGTATATTAACATCTCGATCAATGACATAGAAATTAACCAAATAGTCTATTATTATACTCAAACATTGACCGAAGCTGCCTGTCATTTCTCATCCAAACAGGACAGACAGAACAAAAGAAGTGTGGACAGCATAAGCAGTTGTTTCTTGAGTATGTCTGACGTGCCGGAGAAACTATACCTCTCACCCATCATTAACCATTCTCTCTCTTTTCACTGCCGCAGGAGTGCCTTTTGATTTTAATGAATTTATATCACACGGATGAAGGTCCACCCTCCAGTGATGAAGGCAGGTATTGATTATGTCTCTCCAGTGACTTACTTTACAGCAATTAGAGCAATTAATCCAAACAGCACTGCTGCTGTCAATCATTGCAACACCGAAATGTTTTTAACACCGCATATTTTTTCTTAAACATTTATGAATGTGCAACACAGGCAATGTATACTTTTGCTGTAAAATCACCTTGCTGCATCTTGCGACTTCAACTTGAAAAAAACAATATAACAATATGAATGTACTATATATACTTACATGTTGGTAAATGTTTTTAATATAAATAATAAAATGAATAAAAAGGGAGGGGAAAAGGAAAGATGGCTAACATAATCTTCCACCTACATTTCAGAATAGGATAATTTACAACAATCCTGTCTCTGTATGAAGATATCAGAAGACAAATTTGATGGCTTGTAGAAGAGCAGATGTTTGTAGCAGAATATTGGATTCCTTCAAAGATAAGATTTATTTCTGTCCTCATTTATTATTTCAGATAATTAAATCTCAGCATTGATGCTGTTGTCTAAACTCAGCTGTGAACAGCACTACAGAATAGTAATGTCCTTTTTGGCTTTGTGTGTGTGTGTGTAAGTAAAGCCGCTCTTCCAGATGACATTATTTAGAGGTGCTCAGTGGGTGATCTCAGCGAGAAATGTGACCTGAATTGAAGCTCTTCTCTCCCTACTCCAATTACCCCATGTGGATTTGATTCTTTTCCCTTTACTGCAGCACATAGATCAGGCCGCGTACAAGATGAACCGCCATTGTCTTTCACATTTGTCAGCAGAAGAAGAGTGGAGGAGTGCCTGAGCTACCTATAGATCTAAGTGGCAGGCAGTCAGAAAGTGACACTTCTAATACCGGCGCTGATGAAAATGACGGTATTTTTTTCTCCCAGCCGAAAACTCGTTTTGCACACATCGCACTGCACAAATCCGTCCTCATTTTGTGTGGACCACCTGCCACATTTAATGACCGCTGCTTATCAAAGTAAAAAATATATGCGGTTACGCGGGACACGGTTTCCCACCAGTCAGTGGGAGAGGCATTATGTGACCGAGGAGGTCTAACTATCAGTTTGCATTTCTGTTCATCTCAAAGACAGATGATGCACATAAACCTTTCAGTTATCTATATTTTTGGCTCCCTAGGCTGTTGTTTAGGTTCTGTTTTGTTAAATAATGCAATCAATACTGGACGTTTGTGGCTTTTATAGCTTTGAGGTCATCAAGATGATGAATTGCACAGGCATGTGACTCCTCCACTATTACAATCAGTCTGAATAGCAATTGCATGGCTCATGGGTGCAATATAATGTAAACTAAAGCCTACTGGCTATTTAATCAAGGAACATGTTGTTTATTACATTCTTTAAAAGAAATTAAATGCTTCAAATGGTTCTTCACGATGCCATAGAAGAAGGATTTTAGTCAAAGGTTCTTAAAAGAACCATTTCTTTCTTACCTTTCTAAAGAACGGGGAATAAAGATTTGTGGGGAATCTTTATTCCCCTACAAAGAACCTTTTGTAAAGCAGAATTTTTTTCTTTATGGGACCATTCAGCCAAAACCGTTCTTCTATGGCTTAAAGACGACCCTTATTTTTTAAAAGTGTGGAAAATAAGCAAAAGCATACAGGCAACAGTTCTTGTCAGGCAATAGAAAAAACTAGTCATCCTTGATTATTTATAGCATCAGTACATATTTTTTTAGTTATTTGTTCAATTTAAAATAGGTTCACCTATAGCAATAAACTGTCATGTTAGAAATAAAATTAAATTAGCCTTTCAACAATTTTTTTCATATTTAATAAAGTTTTAATAAATATTAAAAGTTAATACATTTTAAAATGCATTTCAAAGAAAGAGAATAAAGCTCCCACACTACAATCTTAAATGAAAATGTTATGTCCCATCTTTGAACCAAGAATTATTATTTTTATATCTTTGTATTGTTAGCATTATAAAGTATGTAAACTCAATTTTCTGTCTCTGCCCCTTCTCACTGTCCATCCAGGGGTCCTTGGCCTGGAAAAGATCTCTATCCCCTGGCATAGGGTTGTGAAAGACTTTATGTGTAAGCAAGCGTGAGATGTTGTCAGCGTGTTGCGGATCTGTCCTACACCACCAGCAAATGTGCAACCACACAGCCCTTTGTAATTATCTACGATGTCCAGCACTGGACCTTGTTGAAGCCGATGTCCCTAAGCCAAGACCTATCTGTCAGTCTCACCACAGGAAGTGTCACCACTGTCCCAGAGCTTCTGTCAGGAGATTCAAGCAATGCATTCCTCAGAAACACTTTCTGCCTGAATGTGCCCTGCCTTAGTCATCCTCTCCCCTTGCTCAACAACAACTTCATGTCAGTTAAACTCCTAAAGTTTCTAAAAAAAACCCTTTCCACAAGTTTCAAGACTTTTCTGAGATGCATGGGAGTAACCATTTCTCAATGCAAGTTTGTGAGTGTTCTGCAATAGTGGCTGGGGAACATGTTGATGTGTTTGTGAATGTGTGGCCCTTAAGCACTAAACACAGTCTATAGTGAATATATAATCACAGAGATCGAAAAGGTCCCGGACTCCCGGGTTTTTATATATTCAAGAACAGACTGTTCTTTTATGACAATTTAAAACATTAACACCAATGCCAGCAAAGACAGAACAGCACCAGAAATGTCTACCTGTGCATAGTAAATGGAAAATAAATATACTTTTCTAAATTGGATCAAACTATTTGCATGCATTTTCATAAATCAAGTTAAAGCTGTAACTTTTTCTGGCTAAAAATCAGTGTTCATAACTGTCACTATAGCTTACCCTCACTCACAAGAGTAAACTTATTTTATTTTATATAATTTATTTATCTATAATTTGAGCTGTTGGGTCCGATGTCAGTTTGACATAATTAGACCAACGTAACGATAAGTACTTAAATGTAACTTGCAATTTTATGTTTCAAGCACAGAGCTTTAAACTGATGTATTATTTTAAGTTAAGAAAAAAATCTAAATGACATTTTGATGATAAAAAAATAATCTGCTTTTCTGCTTAAAAAAAATAAATGGCCAGACATCCTGATTGTCCCATTAGGGGACTGTTAAATGTACTTAATTGACAACAACAGCAAAGCCGAATGGAGGAACGCGCAATGAATAATTCATTTCCTAAATCCACCACAATTATTCCTCAAGCAACCTGCAGAAATTAAATAAGAATCTGGCATTTTGGGTGTTTGTGAATTTGTGATAGGTCGACCTATGCTGAGCTTTCTTTAGCATCTTTATGGAAAGTAAAACACTTGTGGGATTAAGTCGGGGAGACGTATCATGTTTTGTATAATCCCTGTTTAGACTAACCAGCGCAGTCACTGGGTAAATTCATTCGTTCTGCTAGCCGATTTAACCTTCTTGCGCATGCTGGAAAGACTGAAATATGTTATTATTTAATCCCAAAAACAGCATCCAGCGCACGAGTCAAACTCCCTCTGATTTACTCCATTTATGAGATAATGGGAAGTATAGTGAAGCCATTTAAATTTCATAACTCAAATGTGAAACAGGAGGTGCGTTTATGAAAAGTGCCACTGTGTAGCTCATTTAACACGAAACTTATCTAACAATTCAAAAACTCCAGCTCTCTTTTTAACTAAAGACTTCTGTATACCAAAATTGGCAATTAATGAAACGTGTTTACTGTAAATGTCAAGTGTGAGATCGGTCTGAGACACGGAAATATCTGTGGAGCGTAAACCTCTTCGAACAAACTCAGTGGATGGTAAATGGGTGCCATTTATTGAACCAAAGAAATCAATTCACTGAAAAAAAGACCTTCATTTGTTGTTTATTGCTATCGGTCACACTCAAACAGCAAAAGCATCTTATCTAAGAGCAAGCGGTGGGTACTTTAACGACTAATTGAGCCCATAAATGGACAAAACCCAGTGAAAATCTACACTGGCAGACTCTAATGAGAATAAACATTGCCAGGGCTGTTTGTTGGTGGTAACATGCATAAAATAATGTATCTCGAAGACAGCTTTTTAATTAACATAATGGTATAGTTCCACTAATCAAGCTGTGAATTGAAGGATGAAGAAGAATGCTGCCAGAACTTTGACTTTAAAGGCTGGATTTACTGTTGTAAACATGATCAATCATGGAGGTTTAAAGAGAGGTGCTAAAATCATTTCACGGTGTGGTTTAGAAATTCAATATGACTTCTGAGCTGGGAAAAGGTCAATGCGTGGTGCCGATGAACAAAGTTGAAGTGAGGAAGAGAATAAAGTTAAATTATTTCACAGTATCTGTGATTGTATTGGTGTGTGGGTGTATGATTGTGTTTATCTGTCCTGTTTGAAATGCACAGTGTAGGAGGCTGGGAGACTAACCAGAGGCTGTTGTTTTGCTTATCTATTTTTGGTGACACTGCTGTTGATCCTCATTCCAAGTCATCAACCTGACAAAGAAGCTGATCGGATTATATATCTTGCCTTATAGAGTCACCTACTGTATGTATGTGTGTGTTTACATGTTTCTTTACATTGATATACACATATATATATATATATATATACACCCCACAGTGTCCCCACAATGATGGTAAAAGTCCACCTACAGTGTGGGTCCCTACAAGTCAAAACGAGTATAAATCATACAAAATACAGGATACAACATACAGTTTGTACAGAATAAAATTATATATAGTCCCCATAAAACATGAAAACCCAATGTGTGTGTCCAAAATCCCCAAACAGTCAGTATCACAGTATCAGATGTGTCCACCACGTCTTAATTTATTTTAACTGTGTTAAAATAGTTGCCTAAAGACAATAAGAATGTAAATCTAACATTACTGTACTTAAAGTAGTCATATGAGGGTTCTAAAAAGAACATTATTTTGTTTATTTAGTTTAATGCAATGTGTTTATGTGGTTTTAGGGTTTAAAAAGTCATTATTTTACACATATCAGAGATTATTGTTGCTCCTCTCTGCCCCGCCTTTCTGAAACACATCGGTTTTTACAAAGCTCATCGTACTGAAAAGCGCGATGTGCTCTGATTGGCCAGCGATCCAGCGCACTGTGATTGGCCCGAATACCTCTAGCGTGTGACAGAAATGTTACACTTCTTACCATATTTATAAAACAAAGCATCTACACGACAAAGATACGCCTTCTTCTTTGCGTTTACATTTGAACGGTTAGGAAACTTTGACGTGTTTGTACGATGCGTTTTAGAAAGCCTTAACATTTACAATGAATATCTCTTTGGGTTTGAGACTTTGAGTTTTGTAACTCTGCAGATCTTATACATGCACAAACGGCTACATAACACACTAAAGAGAAAGGAAAACTAGAAAGCAAATGACCCCGTTAACTTCATTCTCAAAGTCTAAAGCTTATTCAACTTTTTCTCCAGAAGTAAAAATATAATTACCATTACACACAATAATAAAACTCAAAATCATAACACATTATAATAAAACTCACTTGAAGATTGATCAAGGCCATGATTGGCCTTTTTATTCCAGCACATGTGATGAATATTTTAACATATTTTAAAAACATTTCTTTCAGTATGTTTTTTTCAAACCATTTTTCAAAAAGATTTCAGAATATTTAGTAGTCAAAAGTGCCTCTAGTTGAAAAACCACTCATATGAACTTTTTATTTTAGTTTGCAAACTTTTGTTACTTTTCATTTTTTATAATATATAAAAAACCAGCGTGACGAATCGTTTATTCCATTATGATTCAGAACGAATGTTGTCCATCTGCTGTCTGGCCTTTTGACAATAGAGGTGAGTTTCTGTAAGGGTGGGTAAATAAAACCCTCGACACTGTAGCTATGCTATAGTCCTTTTCCCAAGCCTAGCACTTCACCTGCTGAAAGCAAATATGTGTTAATATGAGTCCAGCAGCGCGATTAAAGGGATTTCAGCTTTTATTAATGCTTCATCACTGAGCAGCGGAGATTTTTAAAACCAGTCAGGATTTATATCCATGATTCAATCATTCTTTGAATGTGAAAATGCTCGGCTGGGAGAAAAACCTGAGGTGCCATCTTTCCATGGTTCCCTTCCTTCTCCATCTCTCCATCTCTCTCTCGCAATCATTTTTTGGATCACAGAGTTTATCATGCTGGTATTTCTGCAAGCGGAACAATAAAGCAGACAGACCCTCCCTCACCTACTAATTTAAGGTTTCCACTCCAAGGTGCAAATGTATCATAGTCAGACAACTTTAAAGAACTCAGAATAAAGCCCCATTTATCAAAAGCCTCCACGGTTTATTATTGACTTGCATTCCCTTCCAGCAGATTCACGAGTACTTCAAATCAAATGAACCATATTTGTTCTTTGATGGCTCTCACTGGCTCCCTGCCTGATGAATAGCTTGAGCAACGGTTAATGAATAGCACTGGCTTTCCCTCATTTGTAATATATTCAGTCTGTAGGGTTTGTTATTGTTTCCTGAAGTTCACACTTAGCAGATGCTTTTTATCCAAAGCGGCATACAGTGCACTAATTGCAGAGACGATCCCTTAGGTATACGGTGGGGTTAAGTGCTTTGCCTATGGACACAATGGTAATAAGAGCAGGATTGAGTTCTCATTAACTTTCCATCGCCTTGGACACCTGAGATTGGTCCTTCAGCCTTTGTGTTCGCCGTACAGATTCTTCACTATTATGCCACCATTAATGTCTACTGCACTGCGTATGGGGGCTGCATTATCGATACACAACTCTGTGTAATGAAAAGATGCCATTGGGGCTGTGGTGTAGCAATAATGCACGCGCTTGTTTCAGTTCATTCAAGTTATTTGTTATGCACCAATCCCACTTGTCAACTATCATAATAATTTGATGCTTTGCTACTTTACACATATGGTGCTTTCCAGAAATATGGCACAAATAAAAGTTTATCAACATCTATAAACCAACATTTGGTCACACACTAGCTTTGCTTCTTGCTTAACTGAAGGAAAATTTGAAAATGTGAAACTATTCTGGTGTATGTACATGACTGTGGCCGAAAGCTTTAAAATACTCTGGGCAGCATTCCAAGGTGGGAAGGCATCGAGGCACATCCAAATTCAATGCTTGCTTCACTTCCTGTCTCCTAAGATACCTTCTTTTGATGAATTTTTAAAGGCAGCGTAGATGCATCCTTTACTGCCTTCGATTTTACAATCCTGTGCATGTGTACAAAGCACAATACAATCCTGAGCTCGAAAGAGTTTTGTATTACATTTACATTTAGGCATTTAGCTGACGCTTTTATCCAAAGCGACTTACAAATATTAGGAGACAATAAATTGAAAAAAAATAAAAAAATTACAATTTTAAAATGTAGACAATAAATTGTATAAATTAACATTTAAAGTTTTATTATTTCTTTCATCAATATCTGATTGATAGTATTGTAGTTTTGAGATATTGGATTAATTATGGCCAAAGCTGTTACGCTGCCTATGAATTCCGTCCGAAACTACTTTCAGGAGGTGCCTTCATGTCCAAACGTTGTCTTCAAAGTTATTGCCTTATAGGCAAGACAACAAGTCAGCTATTTAAGCTAAATGCTGTTTTCTGTAACTTTTGTGGTTATAAAAAAATAAACAAAAATCAGTTTAACAAAAACATTTAATCTCAGCGTTCAAAGCTGTCTCTTTTTTCCTCCGAATCACAACATTAACATTAACAGGAAATGTCTCAGTTTGATGTCATTAAATGCCTAAAAAAAGTGCATAAAGTAACCTGCGTTTTTATGTTTTAAATATTTCATATTGCAGCTTGAATTTACTACAGTTACACAAAGAAGATTTTAAAACTGTGTTTTTGTGTGGCATCCAGAGGTTAATGGTTAACATTTTCTAGTTCATACACCAACCAAAAAGCTGTTTCTTGTACCCTTTTCAGTTGTAATGCACAAAGTACTTTGTGCAAACTGCTGCTGTTTATGAAGCAGTGAACCCAAAATCCCTGCAAGAACGAACCGCTGAGGGAATACAGATGCTGACAGTATATCCATCAATTGTCACCACTGTTATATACCAATGAGATTTACCTGTCATTTTTAAACCTAAGCACTTCCTCTCTTCCCTGCACCCCCCACCCCTTTAATCTAGTCAGGACATGACATCAATGCGAAAGAGTTTCATAACAGCAGAATCTGTGGCCTACCTGACTCCATAAACTCATTGTTGAGGTTGCTCCAGGACTCTTTGCTCTTTCTGAGACTCTCCTCCATGGCTTTGATATCCGCAAAGGGGCAGTTACAGTCAGGGAACTTTGTAGAGCAGTGGCACCAGCAGTCATTGTTGCGACACAGCAGCTCGCCCTCAGAATTACACGCCACGTAACTGAGGGCCGCCTCCACAAAACGATTGCGCAGGTACTCGGGAAGCACATCCTGCAGACCTGTGTGTGAGAAGAGGAGAAAAACTTAGTTTACCGTCACGTTACACACTGTGAACTGAAGAGAAATTTGATTTAAAGGTTAGATGAGATATTATGGGAAATACATAACACAGCATAATGGGTTTTTCAACTTCTGCCTTAAAATGATGTGCATTGATGCTGGAAAGTCAATCCATGCCTTAAATGCTGTAACCCTGCTATAACCCCACCTATCATCTGTCTCTCTATCCCCTTAAAGTAGTTAATAGAGTAGCCTCTTTGAGAATTATACATATATAAAGTAATAAAAGCAAGTTTCTGTCTGAATTTTTTTTGAAAGAGTCTGCGTGAACCAAGGCCAATGGAAATGCATCAATTGCGCAAAAATGTCCATATATCGCTTGTATAACGCGCCTACGTCTCCGGTTAAAAACAAAAATTGCGAGTGTGTTAGCTGCGATATAAGTAAACCTGCCTTTATATGTTGTCATTGTTTTTGGAATGGCGTATCGTGAGAGGACGAGTTTTAGTCGTATCATATTGTAAATGGAAGCGCCGCCATTTTGCAATGGTTTCTTATCGACATTTAGAAAATATTGCAAAAGTTTTGCGCAAATCTGTAATGGAAACACAGATGGTTTCCTGAAAACAATAACCATGATGCTAACAGAAAACAAGTGCTTTACACAATATTTTATTTTTATACTGTGGATCATTCCAAATATATCCGAAGAAAAGCTGCCTATCGTGCCTAATCAGAGTAAGCGCCGCTGCAGAAGAGACATTTTACCGCCCTTTGACAGCCCTCCAATGGCTCAGCGATACAGGATGGAGGCTGAAAACAGACAGCATGTTAAGTGGGTCACAGAGACAGGCAGGCTGACTGCTCAAGCAGCTTCAGTGAGAGAAGCTCTATTTGGGACAGAGGTCTGCGATGTCAGCGCAGTAATGGGCTAATGGAATGAATAAAGACCAACAATCTCAGTGGCAAGGTCATTCGGCCGTAAACCCCCGTCATGAACCGCAGGCCCTGCTGCAGACAGGGAATCAATGAGGCTACTGTGGAATTCTGCTGCCTGCCGGGTTAGATATTCTGATAACAGGCAATGGGAGAATTGACATTTGCTCAGGAAACTAGTTATTGATTATTTGAGCGATTGGGACAAGCTGTTACAAGGTAGTACAAATGTAAACAGGGTGCAAAAATATTTTTATTGCCAGACCTGCCAATAAATTTTACAGCAATTAATATTCCCTGCAGACTATAAATATATATATGCATCTATATGTTGGATATATATATATATATATAAATATATATATATATATATATCAATAACCTTTTAAATATATATTTAAATATTTTATAAATTATTACAAATAACCTTTTAAATATATATTACCTTTTAAATATTTTATAAATTATTACATTATATATTATTAATTTTGGAATAATTTAGATGTTTTTGATCATTTTGAAAAGTAGTCATCCTTTGTCTACATGGATTATGCTGCTTATCCAGTTAACTTAATTTAAACATGTAAATTCAACACAATTTTTAAAAGACTTTAGTCACAACATTTTTTAATTTCTGTTAAACTCTGTTAACCTAATGTCTTAATAAATAAAGAAAAAGTTAATGCATTTTATTTTATATATTTTATTTTATAAATAAATGAACAAAAGATTTACATTTTAAAATCAAGTTTGTTAAAACATAAAGAGAAGTGTGAATATGGATAAATTATGTTGAGTATTATGTGCAACTGATAACATATTTTTTATGCCATCCACCAGACTTTCTTCTCAGTAATTTTCCTCTTAGCATTTTCTCATCCAGTTTCTTGAGCTCTCAACCTGGAAAGCCTTTTAATCAGCACTATAATGCATTTCTATATGCTGGACCCTCATTGGCTGCTTTTTATTCATTATTTGGTTCAAGTAATTCATTTCAAAAATATTATTTTTTAATTAAAGAAATTAATATGTTAAACAAAAGCAAGTCAACCATTAAAATAAACACCTTCAGATGAAATGATTTTTAAGATCATGAGAACCATTTTTGCCAGTTGTGTCTAAACCTTTGACTGGTATATACAGTATGTATACATAATATTAACGAACAGACTGTATAACAATTTAGAGATCGGAACCCTGCTGTTTATTTTACAGACGTGATCTCCTAAGCCTTTCTGATCAATACTATCCTATAAATTACTAACGAAAGCATTCAGTGAATTACTATACCACGTAAGTGATAGATTCACATTTTACAGCCCAGCTGCGGGTGCTGAACACCTGCTAATTATATTATCTGAGAAAACGCTCTTCACAACTTTAACAGGTCTGACATCCTTCAAGAAAGAATCAATGTCTTTCCTTCACATTCAGCCTTTTCAAATTCTCTTCCCAGTGCGAATATTTATGATGTGTTTCTCAGTATTTATTCGTCGAATTGTGAAAAACAAGAGACGTAATTAGATGCGGTCTTCCTCCTAAAGCTTTGGCTTCTGCTGGGTACAGAGCCAGCAGTGTGGGAAACTGCATAAAAGAGACCGACTTGGATGGCTTTCATTCCGGAGACAGCTAAATAGCTGCTCTTGTGCCCCCCTCCTCCACAATCTCGGTTTCTTTACAGAGAAAGAGAGGAATAGGAATTTTCCTGTGGATTATTTTGGCCCTTTTTGATATAGAAGACCTGAGAAAGTAAACCTATGCAGGGGGGCGTTATCCACCCGTTTACTGTATTTATACCCTGATATAAGACATGACATGAAAAATATAAATACAACTGAATAGTTATTCATACAAGTGCAATAACCTTTAGTCTAGTAGTTCATTTTTCACCACAAAATGTTTAAGAATGTCACATTGTTGTAAAGTACTTTTAAACTTTTTAAAAGTGATGAAAAACGAGCAGTTCAAAGCAGAATTTTTACAGTTTACAGTAAATAACCAGATTACAGATTTTTTAATTTAGTCACAAATTCACAATATTTAATTTCCCTCATTTTAATTTTTTTAAAAGCAATATATTACAAATCCAGACGAAACTCTTCTCATTCAGCTGTTTTCACTGCACATTTCCTTGTAGGTAGTGGGTGAAAAGATAAGCTTGGGTGCAGAACCCTACGGCTACCTCATTAAAGTAGTTACAAGATTGCGGGCAGCAGAGAGCTTTGCTGTAGGAGATGGCAGTATTAAGTGGGTTGACAATTTGAATGTCAATGTCAGGACGGCAGTGGGAATCGGCACAGGCCGTGTGTATAATTAGCAACTGGCAGGTTTAAAAATCTTCCTCTTTGCCCCTTTCAGTACTGTTACTTTCTGTCGACTTTCCTGCACCGACCACTCCTGACTTGTGGTGACACTGCTGTCATGAGAGCGTAAAGCAAATGAATGCAAGTCTAAACGCCCGTCTCGGGTAACCCTTCAATTGCTTTAAAAGCATGAAGGTAAGACCACTATTAGCAAAAGTCTTTTGCTCTTTCACCACATCTGCTGTTTTTTCATTTTTTTCTTACATATTAAGTGCAGAAGAGTTTGATCTCTTTGACACGCACTGCGCATCCATGGCAACACCGTTTTATGTGGAAAATAAAGTGATTTCTGAGTTATCAATGACAATCATACGTTATGAAATGCTATCGGGCTAATTGGCTTTTGAAAACTAATCACAGACTTTATCCTTACATCAACACATTTATAAACACATGGTAATTTTTGGTTTTTTTTTACATGAAACTTGAACCCTAAAGTAAAAAAAGTAATCAAGTAATCAAGTAATATCATACAGTATATAATAGTAAGTATATAAAACTGATCTGCAACTAAGTTCATAATAATGATGCATACTGTCACGCTATCGGGTCTGATTTCACTGGAAAGCCAGTTTGACTTTTTAACCCAAAATAACCTGTAATTTTAAGTTTGAGTTTCAATGGCTTTTCTGCTGAAATAAGCTTGGCAAACGTGGCAAAAAGAGGTTCAAAACTAAAACTCTACTTTCATGTAGCTTCTGGGACACAGTATTTCTTTGTTTGCTGTTCAACGTAAATACTGTAATTGAGCCTGTTAATATAAACTGTGAAATATACACCGCACTTATACGTGCAGCATGTGTGAAACAGCCAATAATGTTTTTGCTTAAAGAAAAAGTGCAAATTTTCACGGATAAAATCGAGATTGGTTGGTTTTCATCTATAAAGTAATTAGCCACAGTGTTTGTTCTTGCAACATCCAAGACACATTATGATGGAAAGTGCAAAAAAAGTTATTACTGTATATGTTTGTTTGAATAGTAACTTTAGTAAGGCA
Source organism: Beaufortia kweichowensis (assembly GCA_019155185.1). NCBI lineage: Eukaryota > Metazoa > Chordata > Actinopteri > Cypriniformes > Gastromyzontidae > Beaufortia > Beaufortia kweichowensis. Next base: position 17,355,471 of record CM032797.1, read on the forward strand.
TTTGATTACTTAGTACAATCACCTCAAGCAAAACATAAGTAAATAACAAAAGCTCTGTCTCTTCAATTTATGACTACATGCCGTTTTCTGCCCGTATTAAGTAAAGGTTTTAATACTTTAAGGACAGAGTTTGTATAAGGGTGAAATTTACGAGATTATAAAACAGAAATACTTGCATTCAGTTCTACATTCACATTTTCTAAATGACAATTTTAGACCAGTAGCCATGAAATCACTGCTATGTGTCTGCAGTAATTTGCTTCATCGCACTGCCAACTAAAGAACATTAATGTTAGATTCGCTCATTTTCCCCTCCGCTCTTTAGCCAACACTAGTCATTATGTTTGACCTTTCTGCATTTCCAAACTACAGTCCCCTGAGTTCATTATTCTAAACGGTTACTTGCATAAGAACTAAAGCCCCAGTCCCAAGCATGTGAAATGTTTGCTACATTCTCCCGCTATAAATAAAATCCTAATCATTTAAAGTTTAACTAAGATCTAGTAAGGGTCTCAAAAATACACCAGGGGAAACTTGAATAAAATCATGTTCCACCACATTACCGGCACAGCCGATACAAGTAAGTGCCATTCTTCTGAGGACCACAGAAGCTGTCGTACCTTTCAGATGGATTTTATTTTCCGGGCTGTGCACTAAGACGGAGCTGACGGAATCCAGGCTGTCGTAGTTACTGCATCCGAGAGGCCCCGTCCTTGTCTCTGTTACCTAGGAAACAAGCATATATTTTAATGCCTTATTACTGTGGAAATCATGCACCTGTTTGTTCCTCTTCTGAATGCGGTAGAGTGCCGAGCATATGCTGTTGTCTAAAACAAACCAACACACCTGTGCAATAAGCCCGAGTCAATAGCTAAATGTCACCAAAGCATATTTCAGCATGTCACAGCCGTACAGAAATGCTCACTTTGCAGGAGTCTCTAGACGGTACGTTGACTCCCCGAAAACCCTTGTATTAGAACTCAATGCATTATTAATTTCAAATCCGGCGAGCTATGTGCACCGGCAGTGTTGTTAAAGGAAGACTTAAAGGATGATGTATGTACAGCAATCTGTGTCTGACCTGGTAATTCAGATGGGACTTTTAAACAATGGGGCAATGCCTAAGGACATTTTGACTGAACTGTGATTGTACTTGGGGAAAACGCATACAAATTGGAGGAAAGCATTATAAGCGTTATATGGGTAGTTGACAAATGTCTGTCCTACGGTGTGACATACAAAAAATGTTGGAAAAAACCTTTAACAATTAATCTAAATTTGTAAATCTCTTATGATATTCGTGTAAGTTTTTTTTCTACATTTTTGATGTCACACTATATGACACAGTCACATATTTATTTGTCTATTACTCACATACAGTAGCAAAATCAACAATTGAAAAATATTGATAAATATTGGCAAATATTCACATAATGCAATAACCAAACACTTGAATACTGCATTTTCAACCGTTAACTGTTCCTTTCTATTGCATTTATTATTTGCTAATTGACCTTCAATTTTTCCAGGAACGGTTTCTGAATGATTTAAAGTTAAACGTGATGGACTGAAATTACATTTGATTTAGTGAGCGAATGTTCAGTTCAACTCAGTAATTACTTTTAACACCTTGTTCAACAGTTTGTTTCAATCGATTCTTTTAAGAAAGAGCCTGTTCAAAAGACCACTTGTTTGTTAATCTGACAGTTTAACACAAGAACACATCTCGGACACAAAAGATTAAAAAAACTGCTTGCTGTTCTCTTGTTAAACTACACGTATTATTTCAGGCTCCTTACAGAATGTAAAACAATGACACTCATTAAAAACATTTCTGATAAAACATTATATCATAACCTAAACTATAAATTAATTCTAAAAATGATTTAATTAGTATTTATACAGACACTATAGATGTTAATATAAGCAGCTTCACATGATGATTTAGTAATGAAAGAATATGATCTAATTCTAAATAGTCAATCTTTTCCCAACTCCTGCAGACTTGCATAATAAAATCTGAAGAAAACACTACTGAATCACAATTTAATATTTCATGTTTTACATTGCAGTTTGACTATGGGATCTGGTTTCAGAAAGTGCCACTATGGTTAATCATTTTAAAACTTTTGATACAATAAAGTGTCGTGTTTAAAGCCTACTAAATGATCCATTATGCACAAACTTTTGCAAATATTTCTTATAGTAGTCTATTACTTCACTAGCACAAATAGCTCAAATAACCAAATCTTTTTAATTCATCTTAACGAATATTAACCCAACACTAAAAGCAAAGGATTTTATACAATTTCCTCATTACACTATAATCATATAGCTATTTTTGGACACTATGTAGTTCTTTAACTAGGAGTTTGTACTGTAGATGGCATTCTAAAACATTGACCATTTAAACATTTTTCTTGATCAATTTTATTTCTGATATGTTACCAAGCAGTTTAGACTTGCAGTGTCAAAACAGTGTGTCAAACTACATGTTTCAACTTGTGCCATTAATTAATGATGGCAAGTCGTTCCACTTAACAGCCTATTGCTTACATGTCACAATTTATCACCACATGACTTTAAATAGATTCATGTCTTTACTCCATTTATATCACCTTCCATAGATCAGCAGAATTTTTAAATAACATCTATAGTCACGACTGCACAGTTTTTGGCGAGAGAGCATCATCATTTATTCATTGTTTCAACACATTCATGCTTTATCAATATATTTTATAAATGTTTCCTTCCTCAAAGTATAAAAATCTCAGCATGGCCTCCTTCCCACACCGTCCCACTGTAGGATCTCATTGGATTTGTTGTGCGTGATTGCTTACTGCAGTTCTATTGCCTAATCGCAGTAAAACTGTACCTCACATATAAAACATGACACTGATCCTTATAACTGTCTTCATAAAACCTGCTTTCTTCATAAGAAAATAATTCCTTTTTTCATGATGTGCCATCTTAAAAATGAACGGCTTCCAGTGTTGCAAAAATCTGTCTCGACAAGCTTTTTTGGTTGAATAGAGACTACATTGCAAACAGTCCAAAACCTTTTAAAAACATCAAAATCTGCCACTGTTTATTCATTTAAAGCTTGAGGAGAAAGAACGTCTTAGGATTTTGACAAAGAAAGGTTATGAGATAAAATGAATAAAGAAACACTTTAATAAATGTCAGATTTGTGACAGTTTTGTTTGTGCACTCATTTTTAGAAAATGATCAAAACTTTTTGGGATGACATAAAACATCAATCCATAATTCTACTCTTTCCTCAAATTCTTATTGTTATAATGTAACATTTTGAAAATGTAAATAAAAAACATTGCTATGCATACACAGGTATATATATAAACAAAAACATATTTGGGTTAAGTTCAAAGTTCTATTTCAAAGCCTCTATTGTCATATGCACAGTACTGTACAATGATACCGCTCTGGATGCCGTCAAATAAATACAAATAAAGAGTAAGTAAGGAAAAGATATATTAATGCAGTATTTTTATGCTATTTTAATGTTAAAACAATGTTATTTTAATGTTTTAATGATATAGTAATGCAGTATTTTGATCGTAGCCTAGTTTCACAGAGAAGGGATGATAGTAAAGAAATAAATTTCATGCTAGGGTACACAAAACGTCTGTATATTATTTTTCTGTCACCCTGTATCTCCCCCAACTGTACATATGGTTTGTCAGCGGCACTTAATATTGACAATATCGAAGACATCTATTTACTGAATGTCATCCTACCTGCCAAACTAAACAGATTATGGTGAAACCAGACATTTTTTCCCCCTGCCTCTTCCAAGTGTCTTACTATGTTGTTTGTCTTATATTTACTGGAAATGCAATTCACAGTATCCTCAATGTGCTTTTTAAAGGGCATACCAAAGAAAATTATACGCTGGATGGTACTCTCATCTCATTAACACTAACATCTCACATCATCCAAGGGCCCAGAAAACTCCCACAGACTACACCTCATTCCCAGAAACTGAAGAAATGCATATCACAGACTCATTTGTCTGAAAATCTTTGTCCGCTGTGTGAGAGACACATTGCTAAAGACCGCAGATGCGCTCTGAAATCAGCTGTTTAGGGGTTCATGACATCTGACAGGAGTTTAAGTGCAGGTTCTGAGCTTCATTGGATTTGACAGCTGATGATGAGTATGCGGCACTGTCAGTCACAATTGTCTAGCGACAGATCTACATACAAACACTGTTCTGAGCTCTCTGTGTTAAACACAGGAGCTAATGGCAAGTTTTAACCTTACAAAAAATATTTACTTTGGAAAGTAGTAAAAGTTCTTTCGTGTTGTATTTTCTTGTACCATGGGCACTGTGCAAATGTTTAGATTAGTTACTTAAACATACCGTTTACACTCTCGCTAGTTTAATTTAATAAACATATCAAAAAAAAAAAAATGTTTGTTGTGGTCACAATGCAAACTGAGTAAAACTATTGTAACAATTTGTACTTCAAGTAAACTATTCGGTAAAATAAAATAAAGTTATATTTTATGATGTATTTTTATGTTTAAAATTGGATAACAAACAAATTATATAGGATTTTTTGAAAGATTTGTTATAATTTTGAGAAACTGAATAAATATTTGTACAGAAGCTGCCCTTTGGAACATAATTAAAGCATGATTTGACTGTTTGGACAACATAACTGTGATAATAATTATCATATATTTTTTGGAGCCCACAATATGTAGAGGTATATAATAATATATATCTATACAGCATAACATATGGATTCTATATCTGTTTAAAATTCTATCTATCTATCTAAAAATATAAAAACAATTAAATTAATATTATTGCATTAAAATGGTTTTTTCACACTTTTTCTTTTGGAAGATTTATTGTTGATGGATTATTATTGAAAAAATGCAATGGAAATTTTATTGGAAGATTTATTGTTGTATTAAAGTATCCCTTGCATTTGAAAGTAGCACAAATAAAGAATCAATTTTAATAAAATCAATTTTAATAATGAAAAAAACTACTACATTACTACAAAAGCACTGTGATATACTGTGGTTACTAAAAAAACTATTTTCTGTTTTTTATTGCATTGATTCTGTTTAATGCTGTAAGAATTCATTTTTACTTCAGTACCCTTCAGAATCCTGCATGTGAAACGTCCTTAGTTACGCGTTTAAAGTAGTGTCACCTTTCATGACACGTACCAGTAGACTTTTAACACAGTTTGAACAATTTTTCTCATGTTCCAGGCCGTAGCTTTAGCACTAACTTTGAGATGCTTGTCCTACACTGAGGTGACTGCTAATAGTATGTCATTATGACAAATGGATATATTACACCAGAGCCAGAGAGTCCTTCATGTCAAGTTGTAGATCTGTGCTGAACGGTAAACTATGAAATTACATGTAGACGCAGCAATATTAAATATCTCCACAGCTGTGCAAATTTCACCTTTTAGCATTTAATTTAAAAGACTATTTGATCTTTAAAGTCCAGGTAATCTAAGCACTGTTTGTTCCTGCAAAGTCTGCCATTAAACCTGCCTTAAGATTTCAAGTTATTTTTGGCCTTAAGTGGTCTGTGATTACATAGAGGTAAAGTGTTGTCCCCAGAAGCATATGCCTGGTGTGCTTTTCGCACTCCATTTCTGAGTGGAAGGTAATTGATCGTCCTTTATGGTGTTATTGATGAGGCCACTATAACCCACTTCTGCTTTGGTGCCCAATTCATCAGTCTGATTTGCGCACGGCGTACACGAAAAAGGCAGTCTAAGGTGGGACCGCTAGCCCTGTAACGTCTCATTAGCTCTCCCGGCCTGAAACACCTGGCAGAAAATGCTGCTTCCCAAAGAGATGCACTTTAGCACTTTTGATTTGCTATAACAATTTTGCCTACTGTATCTGATTTGATGAGATCTGTCTGTCACAACGTGGCCTTTATGGTTGCCATGGACACTTGTCTAATGCAGAAGAATAATACAGTAAACTTCTTAATGCACGACTGTGTGTACAAATTGAGCAATGCAGATTAAAGTGTTTCACATTCATTTGCAGCATGCATTGCTTATACAAGGCGATGAATCTTGATAGGTTCTTGGTCATACTGAAATGGGAACAGAATTCGTGTTCAATTGAACGTCTCCGCCGATGTTGTGTAGGGAAAACTCAGGCTAATGAAAAGCATGCGGCGGCCCAAAGGAAATGTCATTATCGTCTCACAGAGTTTCTCTATTTCATCTGCGTAAAACGCTCCCGCTTTCATTACAAGCCGTGTTTCTAAAACTGAAAAACGGAGAAGGTGCAGCATTGAAAGTTTGGCTTTGATAGCGTTTGATGGAGCATGAAAATGCTGTACATCATTTTGACCGATCCGCGTGCACTGGGGTAACTGACAGTCATGGGTATAAGAATGCAGAGGAAAGCATCAGAAATATTGCAGTATCAGTTTTTGTTGGCATGCATGTGAACATTGATTGTGGTGAAATATGTTTATTTAATTAGTAAGTCTAATACCAAGCAAAACTAATTAACAAAAGCTCAGTTTGTCATCATCTTTGCCAGTAAGAAAAATTCTACAAGAAAGCTACAACTTATATAAAACCCAGCTTGTATGCGACCAGAGGTCCGTGTATCTTAATTGGAAGTCAATAATATCCGCCTCGGATCACCTTTAAGCGGCACAATTTTGTGCACAGCTCACATTAAAGGAATCATGATGCTGCAGTCGCTGAGATCTACACCCACACAACAGCTGCGAGCGAGTTATGAGGGGCACTTGACACAACATGGAAATGGCAAAGATGCTTAAAGTGCAAATGTAAGGGCCTTAATTGCAGAACAATTACCATGGCAACACCAAATACACTTCAACCCCAAGCGGTACAAATATGTACCACAAGATGATTATGAGCTACAAAGATTAGCAGTAATTAACACACACAAATATAAAAAAACACACAAACTGCTGGTTAATTTTTAAAATAAGGCAAATGCAAATGTGAACTAGTTCAGAGATTAGTGTACAATTAGGTTTTACTGATTAATCTGGAACATCTGAATTTATAAAACAGCATCGCCAAAATGATCATACCCTTAGGAAAAAGCTACATTGTCAAAGTCATTTTAAGGAAAGTCATCACACTCCGTAACCATATCTGCAGCTACTTCAGTCATAAAAAAACTAAAAAGTCCTAGCTACTTAAATAGGGTAAGATCGATATCTTTAAAATCACTTGCTAAGGGCACAATAAAACAACACATTTCCGACCAACGATTTAAATTGACATCAATTGTACCATTTTTGTTCCAGCTAAGGAGACTGTGCAAAGGTTGGCAAGCACCAACGATGAGGCTTTAACGACTGACGATTGGCTCATTTCACAAGGCGGCGGGACTTCCATCGCTAGATCATTGACAAAATGTTAAATGCTTTCTCATATATAAGTCGCTTTGGAATGAATAAATGTAAATGTAGATCGACTTCATTAAGTGTTGCACTTCTCCATTCATAATGTGGTGTTCGTTTAATATCTAAAGTCATTTGTTACCTTGATGGCAGATGTGGCGATCTGCAGGTGGTGTAGACGCCGCAGGGTGCTCTCTCTGTCCGTGAAGTACGACGCTGCTAACTGGTGCAAGATTTCCAGGGAGACCACAGAGCTGTTGCCACTGCCATCTGACTTTTTACTCAGCTTCTGTTTGTCCAGGAAGATTGTGAGCGACTCCTCTCCTAAAAATCAAATGCATGTAGTTGAGAAAACATACATCATTGATCAAAAGTTTACAATCACTTATTTATTCTTCATTTATATGTTTTCACATTTTAGAAGAGCTCATCCAAACTTTAATGTTAAATTGTGCTATGACTAAAAAATCTAAATAAATTAACACTTTGTTATATTTTAGCATCTCTTAACACATATTTTAGCAAAGTAGCCACCATGTTCCTAGAATTTGCATTTGCAGTCTGGTCATTTTACCATCCAGACCTCACCCTGTAATGAATGAGTCTATTCTGTGCTTTACTGGCTTTTTCTTTATTATTTGGTACAAATCTTTCATTTCAAAGAAAACTTTTAAACACTCAAAATTATTTCTAACCAAGTGATTCTTTTTCTTATTACTTAAGTAAATACTAGGGGTGGGAATCTTTAGGTACTACGCGATCCGATCCGATTCCGGGACTCACGATCCGATTCCAAAACGATTCTTTATATAATTTTTGCAAATATGATAAATTTGCATTTTAAATAAATAAAGAGTTTTTATGCTTTTTGTTTATAGTTAGAATCTCTTTGACAGTATTCCCATCTTGAAGTTTAATTTTATTGCTTTTATTTTAACAAAGTTATATTCAGGATGAACAAGTCCTGACATAGAATCGATTCTGAATCTTTGAGAATCGATTCAGAATCGTTAGAGAAAGAATCCCGATGCATCGATTTTTTCTCCCACCCCTAGTAAATACTTATTTGATGTCAGGCCAAGCCTGAAACCCAGAAAAAAATCTTTTATATCTGCTAGTCTGAGAAGTGTCTTCTGCATCTATCTGTGGCACATTAGCACCGTTTCAGTTTTATTAGTATGCATGCAATAACATAGTCCCTCCATTTTCTTTGCTTTGAGTCGTTAATTACCGGCATTCACCGGAGCTTTAGCACTTTATTCCTGTCTCTTGCCGTTGGAGTTCTGCAGCCTCACTGAATACATCCACTGATAAGTTACACCATAATTAGTGTCGATATCGTAGAGATGCACTGTAAGATTTTGCTGTTAAAGAGACATCGTGAAAGGTTTGAAAGTACCATGGGGACAAGCTGGCCTACTTATTATTTGGGTGCCAGCGGGAGAAGAGAGAATTACGGATGGGTAAAGTGGTGCCAAGGATGTCAGAAAACAGCAATTTGGTCAATAAGACTGGAATGCCAGTGCAATTTGACTCTAGTGATATTATGTTGTGATAATAATAATAATAATAATAATAATATAAAACCAGACAGACACTCAGGAAATAGCTTCTTTTCATATAGTATTTTGACTTAAAATTAGTAAATATTTTCAACTTTAATCCCATAACATTGCAATTCTTTTCCTTAAAATTTAGACTTCATATTTCAAGTACACTTTTCACAAAAGTCACAGTCAATTTTAAACTAAAGTCTCAGTAATTAGATTCAATAATAAATGTCCTCTGTCATATTCAGGGTTATAACTTGGTAAAAAGGTGTTGTTAAAATGTCTTTTTTAAAGTTTACAGGTACAGTATCTTTTAGAGCATAGAATCAAACACACAATCAACATTAAACTTCATGCTTTATATGAAGTTGTGTGTGCTATAATGCATTATAAATATGTACACAGTTAAGAATGTATTATTAAAGCATGTTTTCCAAATACACCTGCACAGAAACCATTGCTTACCTCCCAGTGTGGCTGATACCAAGAAGTGAGTGCCATATTTCTTGATGAGGTTTTCGTGGATCTGCTGGAGGCTCGGTCTTCTCCCCAGAAGCCTGAGGTTGCGTAAAAATTCGGGCGCCAAAGGCAACGGAGCTTTAAAGAAGTCTCTCTTCTCTGTGACCAAGCTGTTCACTTTCCAGTGACTAAACTCCCTGCGAGACAAAACAAGCACAGGTTAAAGCTCAGCTTAATGTGATGTATCTAGTGAATTATGGAAACCATTTTGTTTGGGTTAGTTTTTAATGTTGTTATTCTTTCGTGGAATACAGGAAAGCAAGTGTGAGTGTGTGTGTTTTAAAGAGAACTTGCTGAAATCAGCAGCATAAATATGCATGGGAACTTAGGGCTGAATATTGATTCATCTAATTTTAATGCAGTGTGAACATAATTCATGTCAACACACAGTAAAATGTACATGATGCAATTGGAAACTGTGTACAAAAACTCTCCATTAATATACACTAAGAATCAAATTTGCGCCATCGCGCCTGCAGGTTTTTCCAAACATTTACCCGTCTCTACTGTACAAGCATTTCATAACAATAATGACATTCCCACTTCATGTTTTCCCAGGGTTATAAACATACTGTAGCACAGACCTTTGTTCATTCCCGAACATACCACCCAAATGAATCTCATATTAAGCTTAATACAGTTCGTGGAGATCTCTAAGAGTTAATTAGGAAAAGCAGTGGCTGTCCGACCATAAGCTAATGATGATAGATGATCTTAATTAAAGGGCTTTAGCACCAGCTGATAGCACCTGGAACTCTGTTAGGGAGTGAGACACTTACCCAGAATGCTCTTCTTTTTAATACTCCCTTACCGGGATGCACCTGGGTGTCTCAGCATTACACCGGCTAGAATTTAACTTTTATTTGTTGTTTCCATCTTACCTGTCACCCAATTATAACTAAGTGCAGATTTAGTCCTTTTGGCTGGTTTTTGCATTGCTCTTCTGAGTTTTAAATTGCATCCTTGCATCTGTGCTACGGCACGCGCGCACACACGCACACACGCAACCTGAAGAGAGAACTGCTGATCTGCAACACTCCGCTCTGCTAAATTAAAACTGGGTCTTCTGGCCCATTTCTATGAGCCTGCCAATCAGGCGCAGGATGGCAGGTGCGCTGGATGAAACGCTATCAAAATAAAGTCTTTACCTTTCAAACTTTATACTTATTAAAACACACACGTGCCTTTAAAGGACAGACGTAATGAATGGTTCGTCCTCTCTCTATAGGTGGACTGAATGGCAAAGTCATTATCGTTACTGCTTTAGAATTTCATGTGGATGAAGGTTAGTGTAATGCAGAGTTTGGTGAATGAAGACGGGGAATCTGAATAGCAATTAGAGACGCTTTTGTTGTCCCTTGTGAACCGGTGCTGGCGATGCATTCTGCTGCATTATAAAACTCACAACACTTTCTCACAAATTTAAGTCCAAATTAAACATTTCCTCCAAGAGAAACTTAACCCCTATTCTGAAAAAACATTATATATTCCTTGTCAAGTGGCCAAGAAAGTATTACTTTAAAGTAGCGTTTTTTGCTTTGGTAAATGAAACAATGCTGTAAATAGGATAAAGTGGTGTGTACCAACAGGTTTATTTTTTCAAAATGAAGCTGAAGAGCCAAGAAGCTGATGTTACATTAAAATGAGCTTAAATCTTAATTACAGACAAGAAGCTTGCGGTGGTAAATGCTGTAATTAGATTTTCTAGCCCTCGGGTCAACAATAAGAGATTTTAATAGTAAACACACATTCTTTTAACGGCAAGTGATGAAAGAGCAAGTAAGACTTTACTGTATTTAACTACACTGACATATATTATGAAAAGATGCTAGGGGAAAATAACATATTCTTACTATTTGGAAGTTTGAGATGCACATGCTTCTTTGTCTGGAGTGACTCGACATTTATTCCAGACACATTATGTTCACCCTGTGATAGGGATGGATGGGTGGTATGACAAAAAAACCCTAATATTAACGATATGAGTAATTTTATTTTACGGTAACAATATATGCCACAATGTAATTATATACTGTAGTTATATATAGAAACCAAAACCATGTTCACACCCCAGATATCACACCTTTTAATAATAATCTCCTCTTACTGCTCAAAATGTGTTTGTGGGTTATCTTTCTCCACGTTTCTGTGTCACATAGTCTCTTTATGTCTCAGTTAGCAAATGCCACAGCACAGTATACAGGAAATTAAATGGCATATTTTATTCTGTTGCAATGGTTTATACCCTGTGAGGACCTTCACAGTTTTCCTCTGTATGAAATCAAATCAGAACTGATGTGGATTTTGGATGGAGTGACAGACTATCAGATTCGTTGTATGGCTGAAAAATATTTATTCCCAGTGCATCTGGACTATTGTCTGTAAAGTAAAATAGGATCTTCTTGTCAAGTGAAGTACAGTAACTATGATATATTGCCTCTCTTTTCACCTGCAGACAGTAAGGCATTTGGTAAAGTCTTTGGAGACATTTAGCTAATGCTCACTTCTTCCTAAACTTCACTGCAAATTTACATGTTTTTCTGTAACAATTAACTGGTTTTATTCAAGTCAAACGTTCAGTTAAACAAGACAAAATCAATGTGACCGCATTAGGCTACTCTAATTGAAGTAATTTTAAAGGGTTAGGAAAGATTAGATGGAAAAATTATTTACATAATTGAATGTAAAAAAAAAAAAACTTAGAAGAAAGAATAGAATGACAACAAGCCCATGGATGCCATAAACAGACTGTGCCAACTACACAACCAACTTCTGTCAGGTAAGACACAGCATGGTGCTAGCAATGCCAAGGTCACGGGTCCGAGGAATGCAGGTATACTGCACAAACATATAGCTTAAATGCATTGTAAGTTGCTTTGGATAACATTGCCTGTTAAATGCATGTTTAATATTATATATATTGTATTATATTAAATAGGTCTAATGTGCAGAAGCTACTAGAGGCTTTACACCAGCGTGACCAAAGACTGTCCAGCATTTTTGTTTACTGAAAAAAAACCTAAAATAAAAAAGACTGATCTGTTTTCAACAGATGGTTGTTAAATCAATCTGAACAGTTTGTTCACCTAGTCAGCCAAATGCTTAAAATGTCACAATCTGTCTAAACGTCCCATTCTGTCTTTCCTCCCACTTTTGTTCTTCTGTTTCTTGCAAAACTTCAAAGGCCTATTTAGAGAGCTAAAATATTGGCACAATCTGCTTTTAGAGGGCATCATCGAGAAAATAAGCTTAGGAACCTCTCCCATCAGACACTGCATTGTATCAGGAAAGCAGCTTTAACTATAGATTTTTAAAGAAGGATTAGTCCCCAAAGTTAAGCAAATAAGAAATGACAAAATCATGCTTTCAGCAAAAACTAAACCTACACAATGGGGAAAGAAAAAGCTGCTCAGCAAAAACTCTGGCGAGCGTCAATGCCAGAGAGTAATATTTGACTATGATCTATGGAAACTCAGACAATGTTTGTCAAATGCATCTAAAGTATCCTTAGGCGAGTGATTGAAGTGGTAAATTGCAAAAAGTCACAGAATACAAAAGAACCGCTTTTCAAGATGCTATACCACATATTTTCCCATTATAACATTCAAGGTTGCCAGACATTTGTTTTATTATTTCCAAATTGTAGACCAGCATCACCTGTATGAAAATCCTCATGCAGTCATAATTCATCAGCTTTCTGACATTCCTCTGAGCCTGACAATTTCCTAGTTTCCAAACACCAAATTACAATCTCAATCGTTTGTGGCTTACAAATGTCTTCATGATTTTTTTTGCACCGTGACTTTGGAAACCATCTGTTACCAGGTTACAATATTCCCATGGAGTGGCTTCCCATTGGTCGCAGTTGCCTTCACCTCCGCGTACAGACGAGTGACGTCTACAGATAATAGCATAAACGGGAGGTAGGAAATAGTACCGAGATTGCACATGGGAAGATAAGTGCGTCACTGTGCAAACATATTTACCATTGTGGAGTTGAACCACAATGGTAAATATGTTTGCATTAGTACAGTATACAGAACAATTATTTTGATGTATTTTTGTCTAATGAAATGTCAAATCAAGTGCATTAGTGGAAAGCTACTGCAATATCTCTGTTATTTTGCCCTTTCTTGCTTATTTTTTATTAAAAATATAATACACGGAAGTTCTAAATCTAAACTGTGTGTGTTCCTAAAGCTTTAGAACAAAGCCATGCAGGACCATATCTCTTTTCATTCACAGCAGAAATCCCCATCGGAGCTGGCAGTATGACTAAAGACCATAGAATCTACTCTGCTGGGGATCCTTTGGTAAAGTATAACCCCCCAGAGGGGAATTGTGCCCGAGGAAGCACTAAAAGGAACAGTCCCTCTGTCTGCTGGTGTTCTCAAGCATCACCATTCTCACAACGAAGACCCAGTTTCTCTTCCAGCAAAGTCCTTAAGAAACAATATCTGTTACCATATCAAAGGGCCCGTGTAGGCCCATCTTTTCCATGTGTGAGGTCGGTGATCCTGTTTACACAATGCACCTAAACTATAAGACACATGCACAGAAACACACCTACGCAGAAAAAAGCCCTGCTCGAATGCACCCACGCAGACTCTTTGGCCTGCAAGACAACCTTTCAAACTGAGCTGGCAGAGATCTGTCTCCCCCACACTGAGTCCATCACTGTTCTGCAGGCCTTTCTCTGCCCAGCTGCCGTACTCACGCTGAGGCCTGAATTTGGTGAGCGGGGAGAGTTGGACAGAGTCGGCTAGGGCGCTGGCGGGAGGGAAAGGAAGTCGGCAAAGAGGCCAAATTCCCCCGACAGATTTAAGGTCAGTCACAGTAACGCACAAAACACATCTTTCCCTCCTGTCGTGCATGCATCTTTGATGGTCGATATTTAAATGCGTTAGACTTTTTATTGCTTATATTGTATTGCTTATGTAATTAGAAGTGATCAGCTGAGTAATCACTGCCATGTTGCAAATGATGTATTGCACTTTTTCATCAGAGTAATGATGACCGTTCCTGTAGCTCGACCGGTGGAGCCGATGTTAAGATCGGGGGTTAGAATCCTACACGCTTAAAAAGTCTGCAAAATGCATGAATGAATCCAAGTGAGGAATATTGTATAAGTCATTAAGTCAGTTATCATTATTATGAAGAAACGGGGTCACGGAATGGTCATTACTACCATAAATAGTGCAGTTCTAAAAACCGGTACATAAACAGTGTGGACACTGTGAACTACATAGTAAACATTGTGCAGACCCTTACACAGGTTTTGTCTGTAGTTATGTTTGTTTAAGTGACTTTAGACAGTGTTACAGATAATAATAATGATCTATTGCTGTCTACACTGCATGCACCCTGCGCTCCTGTAAGTCACATGACTGCACCTGACTACTCACCACAGATGATACCAGCACCATGGGCTGCAACAGACTGAACAGATCCAAGCCTTAACACAACTGAGATGTCAATATTTTTTTCCTTATCTCCCGCCATGTTTGTTATTGGGCCTTTTCAGTGAGCTTTTCTCGATCTGTCACACGACTGATGAAAGGTCAGTTTATCTGAACTGAATCTTCACCCACACAATCAGCCGGGAAGCTCCACACATTTCCACACAATTCAAGTGCCTTACTTACAATGTTCTACACATTGTTAAACCCTGGTTTGTTTGCTAACAAAAAAAGTTGACTAAAAAGCATTTTACCGATGCTAATATTGTTCCAAACCCTAGGACATTTTTTGTTCCAAACAGTAACAGTGCATTTTTGCATACAATTAAAGTTGCATTGTATAAAAGCATCCGCTAAATGCTGCAATGTAATGTAAATGACAAGCCAAAATGACAAAAAGCTCCATTAAAATATTATATTGTAAGTCTATTAGATACTGTAGCTTTTGTGTAATTGTACAATATTTATACTTCTGGTAAAGCGCTTGTATAAGGAACATTTAGACATGCCAGGTTTGGTACAACATGAGAAATGGATGAACCATTTCTTTAAACGCTAATTTTAACTCTGTTTATTACATTAATTTCATAATTAAATACATTTTTATCATTTAGATCGGGGCTATTCACACTTACAAACTTTTTGTCATTTACAAAGTATAATAAAGTAGTCATCTGTTGCTGTTATATCAACAGATAATTTGGCCTTAGGGACATCCAGTATTATTCATTAATGAGATAATCTTCAAAGTACTAACCTGTAGATTTTATACCGTGTGGAGAAGCCTTGCTGGAAGCGTTCTTTAAATTCGGTGTACTCTGGACAACGATGGAAGGGTCCTTTATCAGACAGGAGCCAGTCCAGTTGGCCGCTGGTCCGGCCGGAGATAGAAGAAAAAGGTGATGTTTTCTGGTCCAGACGCTCAGCCAGAGCCAGAAACCAGCTCAGTGGGCCCAGAGGTGCCCAATGCCAGAGGAGCATCAAGAGGAACCATCTAACAACCGCAGCTCTCTGCCAACACAATGCCATCCTGCCCCTGGGCACCTGGCGCCAGCATTCTTGTGCCAATCACTTTGACCTGAACAGATCGGAAGAAAAGAGAAATTAGCACTTTGATTATGAGCATACATCAGCATGTATAACAATCTTTAATCTTTTGTGTAGTTACATATAGCACAACAATGCATCTAGTGAGGTGAAAATATGTGATAAAAATAAAGCAAGATATTTTCTCAGGTGCTTATTCAATGCAGCATTTTTCAGCCATTGTCTCATCTAACTCCTATATACGAAACTCTCCCGTTTCTGCAGTTGAGCAGATGTGCATTTGCTTTGTGAGTCATGGTAAATACTCAATTATTTACAACAGTGCTGGGAAAAACAAAAGCCAGAAAATAACATTTGACGTGTATGTAAAAAAAAAACAGGGGCCCGGGGGACCTTGTATTAATGAATGAGCATAGATTATGTTCAGCACTGGTAGACATGGGCTTTGGGAGCAGGAGTGCCATCATGCACTGATGCATATGATATCAAATCATTAATTCCATACAGGGAGAAATATTTCATGACATTCTTTTATAATCCTACTCAAATCCATGATGAAAATTAATTTTCAGAGGAACTTAATGCACATTTGGGTTCATAATGATGCATTAACTACCTTGCATTTCTTTGTAACCCTAGTAAAGTATAGTACAGTTTGAAAGGTAGTTAAATAAAAGCAGATATTAAGAAATGCAAAACAAGCCTGGAAACCATACAGACTATATACAGGCGCTGTATAAATTTCATCTCGCCACAACACAATTCATTAAACTAGAAATAGCCATCAGGTCACACAGAGATACTTTTTTCATATTGTTTCTCTTATTGCTTCCTATATGAATATCTTATTTCCACACCTAGTTTTGTAGTTCTGATCGTAATTATTCTCGTTTCTTCTGCAAAACATATTCTATTACTTTTTTCTCTCATACACTGCATTTATTACCTGCAATTCTCCCACGGCTTGGTCTTGAAATATCTAATTCTCTTCTATTGCATTTTCTTTTAACTCATATCTTTTATTCTTATAATTTTTTTTTTTTTTGCAATTTATCCCACTGTTTTTTTCTGCACAAGATTTATGGTTCTGAAATGAAATGATCAGCTCCAGTGAAAATGTATTAATTATTGGGAAAACAGAGCGACTCATTTTCCTTATTAACAAACTTCAATAATGTATGATCAATGCAGAATTGAGAAACGCACAAAAATGTATCAATCAATTAAGCTAAATTTCAAGGCCCAATTAAACAAGTGCATGTTTTCTCTGGCAGTAATACAGTATGTTTATCAACTAAATAGATCACTTTACTGTAAAAAACAAATTAAATTAATGGTGTGAGTAAATAAGAGCTGTATTTGATTAACAACATTTGTACATAAAGTCAATTCATCATCACCTGCATCTTCACTCTGGTCTCTAAAGAGATAAATGCCATGCTATTCGTCAAACCTAAAGCCACAACAAAATATGTTTTTCACAGTATGGACCAAATTCTCTAGCTGTATAAAACTGAAAATGTTACATAAATATTGAAAACTACTACTTTACTCAATTAGAAAGGCAGAAAAAATTTCTTCATAACTTAATGACTTAATATTCATATATGAAAATTGTATGATAAAGCATGTGATAAAGTTATGAACAAAACATTGCATCGAATTCCTTTCAAATGAACTGAGAGCATTATGTTTCAATATATATTATATTTGATTTCCTAACAAAACTGCTGTATTGTTTGTATAATTTTTAATTGTACATTTAATATTTTGTGTGTAATTAGATTATATTCTGTAAATTTGCATTGTCTTATTTTTTGCATTGTCTCACTCTTTAAAATATGTAATGCTTTTTTATTGTATTAACAACACATAAAATCACATACTGTACAAGCATCACCTGTTGTTATAGTCCACACCACCTCTTCATCTCTGTACTGTGTGTTAAAGCTGTCATGCTTAGCAGCAGATAAGAGATTCTAATGCTAATTTCATCATTACATAATATCATTGCTTCTGTTGAATCCGACCAACCTTTAGTCAAACTCATTGAAAGCGCCAATTAAATGCTATTGCCACATTTTACAGTTACAGCAGATGGGAGCAAGTATGGTCTAGCCTTTATTCTAAAACGCCTTGGAGGACTTTTCGTTGCAATTTTGCCTTTTAAATCTCAATGAATGAGCAATGACACCCCAGACAGCTATATCCATACACAGCCTTATTGCACTCCATTCCTCTGGAGGCTTTACCTAATTAGAAAATGCATAAAACATGGAAATGCCAGGTAGACAATGGAAGAAACACTGAATTTAGCCTTGACATTTTCATGCTCATTTTGCATAATTTACACCTTTATATTTACCCATCCCACTCCCGCGCTCGTCACAAGTCTCTAAAATTTAGCATAGGGTAATGGGGACACAGAACAACTTCAGCGGGCCTAAAGGTCACCTTAATACTTCAGCAACATATGCTTAGAACGGAGAGGCGTTAGATCTAATTGATCAAATAATTACTATTTGTGGTTTGAGAAACTGGGGAGAGTTTGCTGAAATAGCAGGTTTCTATAATTATGTGGGATAAAAAAGCTCTAAGAACAGATACTTGCTCAAGGAGTTGCTTGTAGTTTTGTAGCTCATTTTGTGCCAAATGTGATAAAACGAATGACATCTGGACAAGGCTTGATGTTGTATCGTATAGTACTGTATGTGTAAGATATTGGTTTGCTATGTATCTGCATAGTGATTCACAGGAAGACCTCAGAAAATTTGGAATAGCTGTTCTTGAATAACATAATGATAATTGCTTTCATTTTTCAATGTTCTTAACAATGTTTATAAAAGAGGCTATGACTCACGCTGTGCACCTGCTAGCATTTTGGTATCTTGCTATGATTATCACAGTTCATTATTTTCAGAGAATAAAGCACCTGCAGATTCAAAAATTATAGTTGACAATTTTGCCTTGTATGACAAATATTAAATTAATCAAAATATGGACAATGTTCAAAAAATTTAAAATGTTGCTTTAGTTTTTTAGCAAAGGGTTTATCATATTAAAAGTTTGGGTTAGGGCTATCATGACTTTTTTGGCAGATTGATTACATTACATTTGTATTTACAGCAAACACAATATTATTGTAATATACATATATACATATATACATATATATATATATATATATATATATATATATATATATATATATATATATATATATATATATATATATATATATATATATATATATATAATCAATATCCATATTAAATATAATCAATAATATATATTGATTAATGTATATATAATATATATATATATATATATATATATATATATATATATATATATATATATATATATATCATATATATATTGTGTATACATATAATATATATATATATGATTAATATATATATATATTATATGGATATATATATTATATATTATTATACAATATATAAATGAAACAATATTATTTAATACGGTTTTATTGTACATGTAAATGAAACAATAAAACGATTGATTTTCGGATGATCTTTCACATTTATCCTTAATTTTTCGTGTATTTTATATCTTTATATATTACAAAATGTACAATTAGCAAATTATACATTTTTACATTTAGTGCAAATTATTACAAGTAATCTAATACATCAATTTGCGGTACACTTACAAACATGCTGCAGTTCCTCTACAATCAGTTGTCATGCAACGGAAAAATGATGATGAGAAAATGACAGTAAATAAATCTTTACTCACCAGTGGCTGGCGACTTTATAACAAACTGCATTATAATGCAACATCTAAATTACATGTATGACCTATAGCCAGACAAAGTCGTTCAATAAAAACGCCAAAACACTATTTATAATATAACGCACATCTGAAACGCTTCCGAAATGAGTTGAATGAAGTTAAATTTCGCTCTTTCCGCACTAATAACCAATCACAATTAGAATAGACGTCTTAAGCCAATCAGCGTAGAGTATAGCTGTTGCGCGTCATCAAGTCTTCCTGTGGTTTACGCTACAGGTGTAAAGCTGCTTTCCAAACTATTGAGGAACTTTAAGCAGAAGAAAGACAACACAGTATAATGTGCCACGATCAAGAAGCGAAAGATGCAGTTTATTTATGGGTAAGCCAGTCTGAATAAACCTCTCCATTCATTTACTGTAGAAATGTTCGTTTGCGTGCTGATGTTACGTTCCTTTATGCCATTGACAAGTATTGATGACGATCTCTGAATGCCATTAATTGTCACAACTGTTTACAGAAGCATATAGTATAAAAACATTATAGTAATGATTCGTATAATGTTTAAATATACACATATAATGTTTATTATTATCATATATATTATTGATCTAAGTATGAAGAAGAACGCATGTTGTACATGAAAACATCACAGTATTAGTGTGTTTTTAACAAATGCAGTTTTAGTGAGAGAGAGGAGCTCATACTTTATCACTGTATGAAGCGACTGTACAAACAACACGGGCTGTTTCTTATGAACAACTGCAAACTCATTAAGACTCATGAATAAAAGTGATGCAAAACAGTGTAATGGCTGATATATTTTCTAAATTTGTAAAATTCAACAGGATAGTGCATGCATAATCTAAAACGCATTAATATTCTTTTACTTTGGTGTAAATATGTGACCATGAAAGAAGCTAAGATGCTGAGAAGTTACAGACCCTGTCTGTTTACTAATCTAATTATGAGATAATGAACATTAAAGGTTGATTTCAGTCATTAATTAAACAGTGATTTCAGTCAGTATTTTAATATATTAAGGTTAGATTTTCACCAGATCTAATCACAAAAATTATTTTTTATTTATGTAAAATACAGTAAATCACTAAACACGACTTTTTATCTGCTATTCGGCTCTTTACCTGTAAGCACAACTACACTTACTGTTCACATAGCAACAACATCAAACTTTTCTTGATTGAAACAACTGAAGATTTTGCCAGCACAGCAGCGCTCTTAAAAATGCCCATGTATTGATGTAGGGAAATTAAAATTCTGAGCAACACATTTGGCCTGAGCAGTAGGTAGACCTGTTGAGGCAAGAGGTTGGTTTTGCAGTATGTTTACTCATTAATTATTCAAAATGAAGCAAGAAATGCTGTGCAGCACAGCTGTGGACTTTTACTAGACCTGATTGTGCAGAGGAAGCAGGTGTACTTCCATTACCATAAGACCAGCTGTCCTTTTGAACTCAGGTACTCCTGCTCAGCATTCTCTAAACTCAGCAATCCCCATCAGCTGCCTTACTCCTAGCTTTGGTGGCTACAGCCCCTAAAACAGAAATCTATATGTAAGCAAAAACTACCAGTGCCCCTGTGAGCAATATTATTTTAATGCCTCATGAGAGGAATATTGTAATTATAAGATCACTCCTAACAGGTCAAATTTCACTTCCCGGATGAGTATTTTGCTAGTACGTAGTACATTTGAATCTTCTCTATACTGATAACAACGATCATAGATAAATTGACTTTTAAACCAAGACTGTCTAACCCAAACTATATTTCCTACTCAAGAGAAATAACCATAGACCTAAGGTGTTTCTCCCAACCTTTGATATACTGCAGAAAGTTTCTATCCTGCAGTTCTTGCGTCATCACTTATTGTATCCATCTTGTTTACTGCATTTGGCCTGTCGGTGTGTCTCAATAAAGAAGAACATTAGATAACCTTCACGTCAGGTCAGCCGTCAAGTGCCACAAACCTCCCTGGGTGAATGTTTATGTGCAATTTCATCCCGAGAAAACAATTAAACCATGTTTAATTCTACAGAAAAGATCCCCAGGTGATTGTTTTGTAAGATGGGAGATAAATAAATGAAAGGACATAAATCTCCAAAATGTGTTTAATTAAAACATGCGAGCATGGCAAGTTAATCAGCGAAACAATTACGTGGGTGTGAAAGAGCATTAATGTGAAAGAGCAATTTTAACAATACCTTGTTGCTGAGAGATTTTTAGTGTGTGTAATAGTGTGTGTATTTACATGGGTGTGATGCTGAGATTCTGTTAGCGTCTGACATGGTGCAGCAGGTGTTAAGCCATTACAGAAAATGAATCAATTGTAATGTCAGCCATATATAAACCAGATGTGCTTCAAAGGCAGCATAGGGAAAATATTTACACGAGAACTCGAAGCACGCACATATAATAGGCAGCATAACTCGCATTTATGACTGAAGTATGCACAGTAACATACGGGTAATTAAAATTCAACAATGCTTTTTTTGTTTCAGCTGTATAAATTCACAGTAAGGTTGTATGTGTTAACATTAGTGAAAGCATTTGCTAACATGAACTAACAATGATCAATATAGATATGATGCATTACATACAACTTGATTTTAAAAATGTATTAGTAAATGCTGAAATGATCATGAACTAAAAGTATTGAATGCTGTAAAAGTATTGTTCATTGTTAGTTCATATAAGTTAATGCATTAACTAATATTAACAAATACATTATTCGTTATAGCTTACTTGATAATAAACAGTCTTCTTGAACTGAGACTCATGTTTCACAGTTTCATACTGCGCAAATGAAACGATATCAACACCCAAGGATCTCTTAAAGCCTGACTGCCCAGCTGTTGTATCTCCATAACCACATTTCAACCTTCCACTGGGTCTAATCACTTACATATCACACTTTAAAAAACACTGTTCACGCACACACACACATACCCACACTCAAGATAATTATCCGGGCTGTTTATTAGATTAACACTGCTCCATAAAAACGCATCTACATATTGTTCTGCTTCTATTAGCTCCGTGCCTCATCCTTAAATATGTGCTGGAACACTTCAGCCCCTCGCTGACTTTTCAGGAGTTTGTTGCCAGACCCTGTGTAAACTCATTTAGTAATTGAGAGGAAACCAAGGTCCCTGTGCAAACAGACCTCCCACACGCCTATAAAACATCCACGCTGGTAATGAGAGAGTGAGTTTAGAAACATTGAACACACAGAGGACAAGTCATCCTTCTGTACACATGGGACACATTCGGGTGTAGTTGCCATGGTCACCTTATATGAGCAACCAATCGCATATATCGTAGTAATATACACTACGGGTCCTTGAGCATTTTGGGAGTAAGCATTTCACCAAATATGTACTGTTACTCTTTTATCTTTGAATTTCCCTGAAGATGCAAACTAAATGCTAATTGAAGAGAAGGCTTGTTTTGGTGTAAAGGCAGGCATGATATTTTTAAATTAATAAACTCCACTATGATTTTTTTGACCTATGACCAGCCATGTCAACTAATAGGGAAATGTAATGATAATGCATCACACACATCATAATGTTTTGTGAAATTCGTTGAAAACAGACAAATGCAGCCAACTGCTGATAAACAACAAGAAGAATATTGCACTTTTAATAAATGTAAATTCATGTTTGTAAATGCATTAAGAGCCACTTGCTTGAGGTTGTGAATTATTACAGGTTATAATATTGTAAACAGTTTTTGGTTTCTTGCACAAATCAGTTGTTTTCCCTTATCAGGCCTCAGTATTTGGCCAGGAACATCGGGTATTAATTTTGTGTTTCCTGCATCTGCTTTTTTTCCACTCTCAAACAGATGGCACCTTTGCTTTTAATGGATCACCAGAAACCCGGCTAAAAACCTTCTCTTCTGATCTACTGAAGAAACAACGTCTACCAGTTTTAAATGGCCTAATGGTGAGTAAATAAACAGCAAATGTTCATTTGTAGGTGAATTAACCCTTTAAAGCACAGTTGTCTTTGGAACATTCTGAAATCATATCATGATGTAATAAATACTAATGGAAAAGCATTTTCACAAGTAGTTTTGGTTTCTTAGTCTCCAGTATATATTATATCATTGTATTTATTGCATTGCATATTGTACATCCCATGATTTATTAATTTATCATATATTGCATTTTCTTCAATATTGAGCAGTCCTACTGTAAAGAGAGCAACATTGATTTTTTTTCTGTGTACTTTTTAAAATTTCAGCCATAACAATTTCCACATCACTGTGATAATAAATTCATAATGGTGCCTCCTATGATGAAAGAATACTAAATTGTGTCCAACCAGCCATAAAATTGCAGGTGCTTATTAATTGTAACAAATGTAATTAGCGTCTTTACACTTTTCCAAATGATTCCTCTTTTATCAGTTATTGTAACACACAGGTTGGTTTATCACACACAGGTAATGCATCCCTAATTTAACCTAATATGTCAGAAAGCTACATAATTAAATAAGTTATTAGGTAAAAAGGTTATAGTATCTGTTCTGTAAACCCAAGAAATAATTTTATAGCTTCAGTATACCTTAATATTCAGTATACAGCTTTCTCTTGATATAGGAAGATTCAATGTACAGTAAGCATGAAAGTAACTCAAAAAGTAACTTAAAAGCAATAAACGGCACTTTGATGTCCAGCTATTCTGTTAACATATAGCACTATGCTTAATTGTGTAGACATGATTTGATGTTATAGCTTAAGATGTCCCATATGTCTGTCATTGTTCCCGCTAAGTACTTTTAGCGCACATATGTGCATGTGAATTGCCTGTAAAGCCATTTGTCAACATGTATCTGGTTTGTGTTTAATGGACTATAGCACACATGATGATTGCCAAGCTCTGTATGCATGTGCACTAATGAGTGAAGACAGATGTAGTGTGCAGAGACTGATCAGGGGCATCGGGGTCCTCAAATAGTCAATAAATCTACCACAGAGCAGTAAGAGGTCCATTACCCTCCAGCAGCAGATAAAACTTCCCCTATAGATTGTTCTAAAAAGAATTTGACCCGTGACCCCTTTTATCGGACTTTCACTGATTGAATTGAAAATGCCAAGGACTGTAAAGCCAAAGTGACTATACTGTACATACAGTAACATCCAAAATATGAATGTACAGATTTGGCATTATATCTTTTATACCATCACTTTTACATTTTTAAAACAGACAAACTACATATATTTTCTAATTCAGTTTGGTTATATTAAACTTTATAATATTGACATCTGCAGAAAGTATATAAATACCTTGTAATATTACATTAGTTTATAATTGTTTTGTGCTGTGTTAAATTTGTGGCAGTAATGCAGCAGCGTAATCAGTGTGGTTTGACTACAACAGCTGAATTAAAACTTCCAAGCCATCAATCTTTTACATGTATTCATTTAGCAGACGCTCACTCCTAGAGACTTACAAATGATCCATCCTAAAGAAGACAAGAACACGAGAAGTGCCACATCTCAAAGTTCCAAAATAGTGCACGTTAGATCAGAGATGAAAGTGAGGTGTGTGGAGGATCAATCAGAAAGAGAAGAAAGAAATGCTGCTTTACTGTTTTACTGTATCTTATGATGTTTTGTTCCATATGCACCTAATAATGAATTACAGTAAGATCTGGGCAAGTATAAAATCATTTTCATTTAAGTATTAAAAAAAAAATTAGATCAAAAATCTAATGAATACCAGTAGCGATTGTGTGGTTTTTTTTTTGAGAAGCAATAGAAATAAATCTTTGAACTCCTCAATAATTATACAATATGTGACCCTGTCTGTGAAAACTCACCTAAAGTCATTTTAGATTTACTGTTATCTGTATAAAATCATCCTAAATCATATAAAGAACATTCTGTGAAAATATAACTTTGATATCTTTAATATTGACCGAGTAAGATTATGTCATGAATTTAAACTTTGATGCTCATGCTCTCAAGATTTTTAGACTTGGTTTTCACAGACTGTCACATATGTATAGTTCAGAAAACCTTAAAATACATTTTCTTTCCTCTGCTGCAGTATGACCTCCCCTCTTGATGTTTGAAGTCACTCTTTCAGTTTTGACTCAGCCATGTTACAGTCCTGCAGGACATTTATCTTGTCATATTGTATGAGAGTTTACAGTTTGAGCTTTAATAAGTCCTGATGTTATTATCCTCGCCTTGAGTCTGTGAGCTTATTTAGTTGGCCCGCAGTGGTCGGAGCAGCCGTGCTGCACTACATCTGTCACCTCGCTTATCGGGGATTATAAGCCCGGACCTCAATATCGCAAAGCCAGACTTTTGACTATTGGCATGAAGTCTTATCCAGATTGGCTCATGTGACCAAAATGTAAAAAATGAATTGAAAAACATTCATATTGCTGTACAGAAGAAAAGTTAATTGCAATTGTGGACACTTGTCCTTCAAATATAATTGGCTAAGTATTGATTATGTGACAGACATAACTCAGAAACAAATCAGACAGTTCTGACTCAAACCAAGTATCTTTCAAAGTTTTGATCTTACTTACTCAGGTCAAAACCTGGTATTGCAACTTTAGCACCAGCCAATCAGATTAGAGCTAGCAATTTCAGCCACTTTTTGTGCAAAATGAAACACATGGCTAATGACACGGTGTCAATTTGCTGAGGCACTGTACACCTTAAGCCAAATCACAAAACGTAATTTTGAGATCATTACTGGCACATCTACAGCAGATTAAAGTACTTCTATTAAGCAAATTATTATTCGCTATGCTGCAGAAATATGAATGTGGCCAGCGCACGATGCCAAGTATATAATGCATTGAATCAGCCAGACTGAACTATTTCCAGTACTTTCAGTTCTGTGCAACAGTGTGTTTCTATAGAAAGCAGTATAAAGCCGCTGTCATCATGACTTCAATCACTACAGAACTCATTTCTGATGCAGTTGCACACGGGGCATACCGTAGGCACACCGCGTGATTCATAAATGTGAAAGGCAGGAGAGATGATTGACGGGGATGGATGGTTGGGGAGGATTAAACAGGTCAGTTTTGATCACTCAGTAAGGCGGTCTCTCGGCTCGTCACTCCTGCTTTCCAGTATAAACCCTGAGCACCCTGAGGGGAAAACTGGCAGCAGAAAGCTAATTTCTCTGGTGGTTTCTGCTACTGAGCTTTATGAGTTCTAGGCAAGAAGGTCTATGATATCTGGGGAAAGCTATCCGTTAGCATTACCAGTCATCCCAGTAGTGTTAAATTGCTGCCATAGGGTTTTTTGCATTACGTTTCATACACAAAAGTAATTTCAAATACTTTACATAAGAATGTGATTTGATGGTTCAATTGTTTCATTTTTGTTAATGAACACAGTTTTTTATAGTTTTTTTTTTAAGCCGTTAATGCCATGTGGTTGG
This sequence comes from Beaufortia kweichowensis, assembly GCA_019155185.1. Classification (NCBI taxonomy): domain Eukaryota; kingdom Metazoa; phylum Chordata; class Actinopteri; order Cypriniformes; family Gastromyzontidae; genus Beaufortia; species Beaufortia kweichowensis. Next base: position 17,382,653 of record CM032797.1, read on the forward strand.
CTAAATAACATGCACATCTCCTCAGGTATGTGTGAGAAAATAAGAAATATTTTGACTTTATTTAGTGAAAATATTATATAACAACTTTTTGTATATTTGAATTTAGTGCCAAGTTTCATTTTTACTAAATATGCTAGAAATAATCTCTTTTTTACATACCTATTTTTTTACTTAATTATTGTAAAAAAAGATTTAGTTGGGTAAAAAAAAAAAAAATGGTTGTGTAAACAAAGACAAACCCAACAAGTGGGTTATTAATTAACATTTACTGGGTTGTTTTAGCCCATGAATAGGCCAAATATGGACATTTGCTAGGTTAAATTAACCTAACAGAGGGATGTATGTATGCATATAAAACAACATTTGGTGTTTTTAATGAAACAAAACTTTTTTTCATCTAAAGAACTGTTCGTGAACTATTCTTTTAATAGAAAAGATGTTTTCTGCTAGCATATTGTGTAGTTATGGCATCTACCAGCAGGGGCAAACTAGGCCATGATGTGAGATATTGGTTCGAGGTGATTTACTTCCATCTCTCTCACATGCTACAGTTAGCAGCGACAGCATAAAGGAGAAATGGTTTTATCGGCATCACTATGCATCAGATATCATCAGTTAAAGCGGTCACACCAGGCTGTTATGGTATGGGTGAATAGATTTGCGAGGCTGTAGGGGCGGATGAGATCTACATTCATTTGTTTGTTCTGGTAGAATGCGCTAGTGCTTTTGGCCTGCTATCCCAAAGCATAAAACAACAATTGCATTGGCATAGAAAAATCGTTATGCTGACCAGTGGAATAAAGTGGTTATTTGGCTTCTCGCTCTGTAATGAGAGAAGGGCGTAGCACTTTCGGCTTTCAGAGGGTTTATAGATAAATGCATGGGGATTGTTCCATCAGGGTCAATGAACATTAATGGCCAAAGGAACAGTAAAGCATGCCTCATGGAGCAGCACTTTAGCTGCTAACACAGATATGTAACAGATATTGGTGATCGTAGATCAGACGTAGGGTACACGTCATTGTGTATCAACAGGAATCCATTAATGTGGACTTGGGCCACAGCGTGTTATGGTAATGGGCAGCAAAGTGTAGTGGGGATTCTTAGTTTCATAAGATAAGCAGTGCTACATATTGGCGGTCGCTTGGTTTCTATTTTTGCTGCCTTGCGCCTAGTGGCTCCAACCACACGGAAACCCCATCAGACCTAAATGTGTTTTTTCCCCATTTATTAAACATGCATGAGAAGAGACATACTATGGGAATTCATTCAGATGAGCTACAACCATAAAAAGCTGGGTGGTATGAAGTTATATGCCATTGCAGCGGAATAAAATGTCAACTGGTTTTGATTTGTGATTGGTTGTTACGCCCCATTTTTGCAGTCTGTGTGCACAGAAGAATTCAGTCACTAGAATCTCGTCACGTCTGATGTGGTGTTTTTTTTATTTTGTAGGCAAAGGAACAACTGTTGAGAGCAAATCCCATGTGCTGCCTGGTGAATATATATATATTTTTTTGCAATGTGTTGTATTGGGTGAGAGGATGCAGGTGCGATGGTGTTTACAGTGAGTGTGTATGGATGTTTGATGTCTGCACCTTTGAATCCATGCATGCATCTGGGATGTTTAACCGTGCTCCCGCAATTCACAAGCCTGGAAACCTTTTAACTGCAATATTACAATGTAAGATCAATACACACAGTTATAGTGCATCAGTCCAGTGGGACAGCAGCCAGTGTGATCTGGATCCACAAGCGGTACTGTGATGCCAAGTCTGCTCCATTGTTTCTGAAGCACTTAAAGCTTTCATCAGTCCCAAAGAAAATACACAATAAAATATTAAAACATTGCCAGGATTCCAGTTGATTTTACATTAAGATCTTAGGTAAGGAAAGAATTGTATTAGGGTCATTTTCAAAATATTGTAATAAACCTACTCCTACACTTTTAAGGCATGAAGAAGGCTTTTAAATAAAAGAAAATCCACCCTATTCAGGCATTAATGTGCAGCTTAGTGCCTTTTAAAATAATTATGGGTTAATAAGTCTATTTTTCACCTTTGTATTGGGTATAAACATTTCCTTTTTATTTTTCTTAAACTTAACAGAAGCACGGGGCTTAATAAATGGACAGAAATGCAAACCAAAATAATTATTTATTAATATATATATATAAGAATTTGTATCCTTTGATTTTGTATCATTGGTGTTATTGGTGACACAAATTATTATTTTGAAAGAATCAAAATATGTGAGGAAGCCCTTCCATTGGTGTAGATAGTTGTGTTTCATTATGGTGATCGGCATTCTGTTTGGTGAGCGTGATTTCACCAGGTAGGATACCAGGATTGACAAAATGGTAAATAGTCTCTTATTTGAAAATGGCTTTGAAGAAAAGCATTTGCAAAATGATAATGATAAATGTAAATATGTTATTGGATCAACATTATTTGTATTAATAAAATAAGACTGGGTTACGGGTTTGTATCAACTTATTATTTCTCGCTGATTTGAGGCAGGTTATGGTTCGCATTTGTGTTAAGGGTAGGGTGTTTGTTAATATGTTTCTTTGACTGGGATGTTCCAGGAGCAACAAAAGATTTTGATCCAGGAACACATATTGTCAAAATCATAGTGACCTATTCATTTTAGAGGGACGTAATCCTTAAAAATGAGAATACAATTATTTTGTTTTGTCCTGTGGATGGCAAATTCAACAGTGTTACAGAACACAGTTGGTTGCAGTGTGTTGCATGGAGAAAATAAGATTATTACAGCATGTTTGCTCATAGCTTCATAACATTAGCAATCAGTGCTATTGTGACAATTTGATATAAGAAAGTAAAAGAGAAATTATTATGTGGGTGTTGAGCTGATGAGTCGTGGTTCTTTTATCTGGTTATCTGTTAGTGTGAGCTGTCAACCAAGCAGGTGCATATATCAACACACCACATGACATTATTAGCAGATAAAGATGCATATAAAATATATGTTATATAGGCATATTAAAATGATGCTGTAGAGAACTCAGAACCGACCCACAAGAGTTCAGCTTGCATTTAGAGGCAACTTTCTACTGTTACAAGTTTGATTTGCCCAATTCCTTTAAGGAAACAGGCACTTAAAAACAATGCAAACAGTGCACTCACATTAAATGTACTATTGTGCACATCATGTTTTTATTTTCCCATATGTATTCCTGACAGTCAGTCTTTGTATTTATGGATTTTATTTAGCTGATTCTGATTTGTTATCCTCCACTTCTGTTGATCAGTCAAGAACATTTAGAGAAGTTCTCCAAATGTTTTGTTCTCCACACCCTCTGGTTCTGAAGCATGCCAAAACAATGAATGAAACCAAAGGCAAAACTAGGATGCAATGATGTTCGAGGGGGTGGAAGTGCACTCGGCAGAATGATGGACCATTTTCCATCCCACACTGGCAGTTTTCACATCGCTAGTCAGCAAAATATAATGACGTCTATCCTATTTATATTGGCGGCTGGTTTTCATGCCTTCATGCATCATAATCCACTTTACCCTCTGCTCCAATGGATGGCCATTGATAACGGCTTTCAAAGTTAAAACTGAAAAGAGAAGCAGAGTCTTCCTTCTACCATAAAACAGCAGATCCACAGGCAGTTTTTGACCTTATTTTTTTGATGTGCGAGCTCGGCTCGAGATTTCAAGCGCTGACTTAAGTGGAAGACTGAGAGATATGGAGGTGGATGCTTAATATGCCTCATGCTGAGAGTGGGCACAGCCGTGGTAATAGACCCAAATTGCAGCACATCACTGCAGGTTCATTTTGACATTGTAAAGACAAGACAAGAGTTCCTTGTTTTTTTGGAAAAATATAATTATGTCTTACTATTTCTGTGGCAAGGTATCATTTGAGACCCTAGAGCAGCCGTTCCAAAACTTGGTATATAGCTCTCTATCCCCAGGGATACTTGAATTACATTAGAAATGAAGTAGTTAGAAAATAATTAGTTTAAATCTCATATTTCTTCTTCCCTCACATTAGATTAAAGAAATATGACAATAGTCCAACTTAGTTGGATAGTCAAGGAAATATTGTGTACATTGTCTTGATCTTTTGGTCTCAGCCTGGCTAAACTCAAAGCTTTCTGTGCTGAAACTCTCTGACGTGCTGATGCAACATGCATTCTGATGGGCATCCAGTTCTTTTGTATGTTCTGTTAGACGGCTTCAATGAACAGCCTCTTTATTTTCAGTCTGTTAAATTAAAATAATTTGACAATTACAAACATTTATATATTTAGAAGATTTATGACAATTGTATAAAAAGCAAGTTACAAAATTAAATGGATGGTAATTTTTTCAAACCTTTTAAAGACTTATACGATATATACGTAGTATTGCGGTAAGTTTTGTCCTTTTTTTTTTAGCTCTCGAGTTACTGGAAACACAGGCCGGTTTTTGAGAAAGTCAAACAGATGCCAAACAATGATGCAGACAACAGAACCCGAACATTGTGTTGAAACAGACGTATCAATCAGTGGATGCCAGTGATGAAATTGTTACCTGGCTATGAACATCAGGGCTGTCAAATCAATTATTGTTTTTCGTGTACCCATGGGGGACACTTTGAAAACTGCTTTAGACAACCTCTCGCTTCGCTTTGAAACTTGTGAAAGTAACATTTATCTCCAACGCATATTTCAAATGTTGAAATGTGCTGCAATAAGACTGTAAAAGTACTTCATTCATACTGCAAACAAAGAGAAATAAGGAAGAAAACAGTACTGTGGTGTTCCGCACGTCGCTGCATTTGTGAAAATATAATGCCGTTCTCTTCGGGGGTTTCAAGACTGAATGCTTCAACAAGCTAATGTGGATGAAATGTCAAGCTGCTGTGGGAAACAATCAAACTAGACGTTCTGTTGCAAGAAGATGAAAACTTTTGAAAGGCTTCTCATGTGGAACAATTCACAGGAAGGCCAAAGGCCCACGATAGTTGATTTTGGCACACAGTTGAGGCGGACGTTTGCCCTAATATAGTTAAAGCATTAGGGACCAATTTCAAGCCTGCTGACGCAGCCTATCTGCCAGAAATAGTTCCTGACTTGCAGTTTAAAGTAGACCAGTTATTGTATAATGCATCATGTCTGTAATGGACTTAAAATGAGAATGTTACATGTAGCCGTGCTACTCTTTCTATATGAATTGAGATTTGACCAGCTTGATCTCACAGGAATTCCTAACTGTATGTGACCCTGCCTGTGAAAACCGCTGAAGTCGTTTTTTTGTGATTTACTGTTTACTACATGATGTGTATAATGTGTATGTGTATGTGTATGTGTATATATAACCTTGATATCTTTAATATTGAGTGAGTAAGACCATGTAAAAGATTGAAATCATAGTGAACTGAATCAATAAAATCACTTGATGCATTTTTTTTTAATTACATTGAGAATCGTTTTTACATGCAAGGTCACATTTTACGATATGGCAAATTTGTGTAAATTCCTATGACGTGAAACATGCAAAGGCTCACCCCTAAATATAATGGTCACTGTCACAAACGTAGATCGTACTAAAAGAATACAAATTAAGATGAGTAAGATCATACAAATTAGTCACCTTAAACATTTGAAGAAATATTGTGTCTTATTTGTAGTGTACCGTTATCAGAGTTTCAGAAGTAGTTGAATGGGATGTCATAAATTTGTCACATAAGTTTGTTATAAATTTCATATAGAACAGTATACATTTTGTTTTGAAATAAAAACTAATTAAATCCATGAATGCTTGGTTTGACATACAGTAACAAGGAAGAAGTTGGATTTGCACTTGCCATTCCCCCCCAGAGAAAACCCAGAAGTCCACTGACATCCTCTTCAGCACATTTGAGTTCACACTTTGTAGACTGACTACCTCTCAGAAACACATTTCATCATCTCTGCCCAGTGTGCCAATGGGGCTGTGTGCAGTCTTTCTGACAGACCGCATGCCAAGCCATATGATAAGCCAAGGCTAGCAGACGCTAACGGATAAGCTTACAAACCCCCCAAAACTCCACACCCACACACAGTCTTTCTTGCTCACTTTTCATTCTCAATAGTTCAAGAACTATATCTAGTTTTTTTTTTTTTTTTAATGCACAGAATTGCAATAATGGTCAATACTACAAGAATGCAAACAACTACAGCATCGTGTTTAGCATATCGCTGCAGGAGATTTTGCAGCAAGCGAGTGAATTTATACCCGTTAAATAGCGGGCTGAAGTTAGGGTCTTTAATTACATGCGGCGGAAGAGCGTGTTCAGCATTCGGGCGAAGGAATCGACTGAAGTGTAAGAAAGGGATAAGAATAATGTTGCTGACAGTGTGCCCTGGAGCAATGGACAAGTCCATACCTCAATACTGGCCCTCTGCATCATTCTGCACCGCCTCAGCCTGCTTTCAACTCACTGACAGCTAATACTTTTCAGTAATACACTCTTGAAAATAAAGGTTCTTAAAAAGTTCCTTGTCAGGCTGTATGGCTCCGTAAAGAACCATTAACATCCACAGAACCTTTGTTGCACAAAGTTTTATTATAGTGGAAAAAGGTTCTTTAGACTATAGACCATTTCACAAGATGTAAACAACACTGGTCCAGAAGCACTTCCTGTTTCAGTTTTTTGTATTTCACATATGTAAATTAAATTAAATCTTAAAGATGTTTGTTAAACAAGTCAGATGTAAATGTTCTGTTGATTGTATTTTGTTCTGACATTTGTGTAGTGTTAAAAAACTGAGACAGGAAGTGCTTCTGGACCAGTGCTGTTTACATCTTGCGAAATGGTCTATACACATGAATAAAAGAAATGTTCCTATTGGGCAACCAAAAATGATTATTCTATGACATCACTGTGAAAATGCTTTTTAGCACCTTTATTTTTAACAGTGTGGTGTTTTTTTAATATGTTGTCATGCTTATTTTTAATGGGGTGAAACACTAATTAATTAATGAGAAAATGTTTATTTTCCATTTAAGATATTCACCTTCATGTCATTCAGGACCTGTATATGACTCTTTCTTCTGTGGAACACATGATATTTTGAAAAGTGTCCTAGTGGTTTTGTGTCCATGGAAGTCAATGGGGGTCAATGTTGTTTGGTTGCCAACATTCATCAAAATATCTTCTTTTGTGTGCTGCTGAAGAAAGAAAGTAACACAATTCAAGGTTTTTTACCTTGGGTGAAATATCCTTTTAAATAAGACGAATGAACAGATTTCCTGTAAACTGCATGTTGTATTGTTTGCGCTACTCTGCTGTTCTTCTGCAGAAATACAGAAGTACAAAAAGGATAGTTTCTCTCAAATGTCAGATTTCTGCAGTATTGGATAACTGCGCTGGGTGTATTTCCATTTTTTACTTTTTCAGAACGATTTCCATTTCAGACAGAATTCAGTGCTGGAGTTTGTAGCTTTCCACTCTTGAACCTCTATCTGGCAGGAAGCTCAGTTGATGGTGTGTCCATTTGCATGAGAGAACAGGATCACAGCTGTTTGAATAATGCTTGCATAGTGTCAGTAAGTTCAGTGTACAAAACGTGTTGTACAGTGCCAGTTCTGTAGCCTTTTGTCTCTAGTCATGACTGTCTCTAACTTTCCTCCTGATCCTTCTTTTATTATCATGCACTGAAGCTATCAGCAGCTGTGATTGTGAGCTCTGTTAAAGCACGTGTACCTCACCCACCCGACCTCTACTCTCATTAACATACCATATAATGGTTGTCGCATTTGTCTCTTTCCATCTTCCTTCTCTCACTGACATATTTCTTATATTTCTTAGTATGCTTAGTGTGATGTGGAGAAAGTAGACTTTGTGTGACCTTTTTTCCTGCGCTTATCGCGAATAATGCCATGACCTTTCCAAAGACTGTCTTTAAAATTTCATACGGCATTATCATTCTTCTCCATTTGAATGCAGATACTGAATAGGTCTATTGTGTTGTGTGCAGCCTCTGGATTTAATACCTCATTTTAGCAAGTCTATAAATCATACATACAATGCCCAATGTATTGTCATACATTTTTCGCACATACTGAGAGGTGTTTGACTTTTGGTACCTTGACAAAAGTCAAAATCTAACTTTGAAATAAAGCTGTAGTATTTTGCAAAAGAATTATACTATGAGACATACAAAAGAATATGAGATTTATGATTCAGCACCATTTCTGCTTTCATTAGAGAACTCTAAACATCATCTTAATATGGATCATTAGGTTCTACACAAATTGCTAAAGTGTCGTGCTGTCATTGAAGCTAAAGTGGGGAACATGCCAAATACCAAGATATTATTCATATAGAAGTTGATATATGGGTGTAGCGATACACAGTGCTGGGTTTGTGATACGATAGTATCCTTCTGATATTTTAATATAACAACATCCTGAAAATAAGTGAAACTAAAATTACCGATTTATTTTCAATACATTAACACACATACTGGCAACGTTTAAGGTTTAATTTGCAAACCTCTCCATGTATGTAAAATAATAAATTAGATTTTCCAGACAGAGCTGTTTAATTTTAAGATTACATTAAAATCAGTAAAGCTAAACCGGTCTTAAACTTTTCTCCTAATAAAGGAGAGAACTTCATTAATCAGTAAAAAGACTAAAGTAAAAAAAAATCCAGTATATGTATTGACGCAGGTAACGTGATGGCAGCAACCTAAGGTTTAGACAGACGTTATATCATAAAACAATCACCATAGCTCTGCAAAACGTATACTCTAGTAATGGTTTTGTATCGCAATATATCATGCCACAATATTTTAGGCCACTGTTATATATTACGATATGTAAATTTATGTGTGACATCTTGATCTTGATTAAATAAAGCAACACGATCGCTCTGTTTTGAATGTAATATGGGGATATTACAATCGTGTTGCTTTGTTTAATTCTCTTTAAAGGCACACATGCATCTGGACCATGCAGAAGTAAATTCCAATTACGTATGGAAAGGCCCTTTAATCTTATATTCAGCTTAATCCTATGGGAGGCTGATTTATGCCTGTAGGTGTAAGAGAAACAGTACAGTATGACTCATTTGCCCATACTCTGAACAGACAGAAACATGAAGACATACACATTCCTTTGAATCCCAGACACGAAATAAAATAGAAAAAAGTCAATGTGTGCATGATGACTCAATGTTCTCATAGGCCAGTACTTTGTGATTTTCTGCATGAAATATGTGTAAAGACAGGAGTCCTATATTTAGACATCAAATTCTTCCGTTGCCTTTGCGTTCTCTGCAGGGTTTTTTTCTGTTTTTTTTCCACTGAGGTCTGTTTCTCTTGTCTGTGTCCCTTGCTATTGTCGGCAGTCTAAGACATGCTCAAGGTACGAATGAATCCAGCAATTGACATGACAAGCATGTTCTTCAATGTGCATTAACTCCGCTGGGACTGAGATGCACACTGGAAACTACGGACAAGTAACAACCTGTAACCGAGTTTTATTTTTTTGCTTGTTCCATTTATTTTTGGCAGTACAAGAATCTATCATGGGATTTTCATTCCATAAAGGCACTTTTAGCACAGACAGTAGCTCTTATCATCCAAAACTTCACTTATATAGAGACAGAGATAGAGCTAGGGAATTGGATCGTGTTCAGATAAGACTCTAAAAGCCTTGGGCCCTCATAGAGATTTCGGATGTGGTCAAGTAAACGCTGAGGAGTCAACAATGGTGGAGCAATTTAATGGATGGAAGGATGGCAGGACTAAAAGACATTTGATCAGTGGAGGATTTCCATACCTGCCTGCCTAATCTCATGAACATCAGTGAGTTAGATAAGCTCCACTTTGAAGATGATGTGCAGAGGGAAATTCTGATGACAGTGATTATAGCGCAAGAAAGTATTGAGGATCAAAAACAAATGCAAGCAAAAAAATTCACTACAAAGCAAAAAACTAGATCATTTAGAGCAGAATGTGTTGAGAAATCTGATTCTCATTTAGCCTTTTAAAAGGTCTCCGTATCTGTTCAGAACAGTGTTGAAATCACTTTGCTATCAATAAGGATTAACTTTATTGATTTTTACACAGTATGCAGTTTCTGATGTATGAAATATGTATGTAGAATGAATATGGCTTCCAAAATAGCAACGTTTTTGTGGACTATAAATTGGCCAGCGCCAATCCGTGTAACACACAGAGTTTAGGCAAGTAATCATTATTTTGAAATGATGTGACTTAACTTTCCATCGGTCAGATCTTCATACCAGTGTGCATTTTGTCCCCTTCACATTAATCAAGTTTGTCTTCAAATGAACTAATTTATCAACTTAAAAAAGAGAGTCCAGTCGAGGGTACTATGAATTTAAATGAACCCGTGTTAAATGCGTTGGAAGAAATATGCAAATATGTGACATTTTATCTTCTCTTTGTCATTTAACAAAAATTGAATACAATGGAGCATAATGTAGCTGTCATGTCTACCCTTTTCAAAAGTAAAACCAAAGAACCACGAGGAACTTATCGGGAACAAGGTACCCATTGCTTTCAGTTCATACATAAAGATTAAGGGCAAAACAGAGCAAGATGTATTCACAGAAAAATCTGGGGTGTGGGTTTCTGATAACTTTGAATGATGATACATCTACAATATGAGATCCTTCTAAATTTCATGATTGGTCTTTCATCACAACATCAATACAAATTTTGAATGTAATGGCTGACCGTTTGATGTCACTCCTCGCATATCTAACCATCAATATCTACCAAGCATCATATTTCAAGCCTCAAACATTTACATAGCTTCAAGGATTTATAGAAAGCAAGGTTGCCCATGCATCTTCCATTGATCTTCCGTATATCAGGTTTGACTGAACATAAATAGCACACTGGTACAGTACTTGTCCTCGGTGAGACAGTGGTCAGGAGTTGATCGATAGGTTATGTGCATCACATTGCTGCAAGGAAAGGGCAGAGGGGGACGGAGTGAAATGCCAGGAGGCTTGGCCATAACCATAACCATCCATCTTGCCTAGCAGAGACTAGGGGACTGAAGAACAGACAATGACAGCCTTTTGGAATGTAATACAATGGTTTTGCCTTCTCTTCTGCTCTGTCTTCCTCTCCTAGAACATAGGTTCTGCTTTTCTCTCACATAATAATGGATTGTTTTGGGGTCACAGTATGGTGGCGGCCAATGAATTGACCTTTAACATTAACCTGATAACTGTCACAACTGCACATATTGTGCATACACATGGAAATGTTTCCAAACAACATTTTTTTTTACATTTATTTTTGTTGTATATTTTTAGAAAATGTTTACAATTTTTATTTTCTTAACATGAACATTTTTATTATTTTTTTCAGTTTATATTTATTGTTATGGAAATGTATCAAATATTTATTCTTTAGTCTTCAATCTTAATATATAGTTTGTCATGATTAATATTTCTTTGCTAAATTCTAATCTAAAGTTAAATAAATGTGAAAGTGTTCCTTCTATGGAACGGTGATAGTTAACAGGTTATCTGATTGCAATGACTCTATTGCATTGATTGGAAATTGAGTAAAAATGAATTTGTTTTCTGTTGGACAATGGTTTGAGTTATGAATCATTTCCATAGACCCCCTGTTATACAAAGAAAAAAAACTTAAAACAAAACAACTTGTGAGACCGCACAAGACATGCTTTTTGAGACATGATGTTTTTTGAGACATGAACAATGACAGAGGCCCCGCCTCTGGGGTCTTCTGATTTGTCCACTGCTCTGGAACTCACATTTGATGAGCAGTGCACAAATGTAAAATGTTATGTTTTTTTCCTTTTTTTTTTGAAACAACATCTTAAAATGTGGCATTCATGTGCGAGATGCTGCAGAATACACAAGCACAATGGTCTAACATGTCCGTCTAATGTTTGTTTTTATACAAAAACTACAGTAGTGCAGTGGAATTGGAAAAAAAAAGTGTTCTATGTAAGCAGCCCCTTAGCTTCCTTTGAATTGCAGTGTCTGCCAAATGCAGAAATGTAATGCAAATGAATAATCTTGACCACTGCCACGATATGCCTCACTGGGTTTTGTAGGTAAGGTCAATTATATACTTGTTCATATGTGAACCTTCTCTGCCAAAGAGTGTCATTCCAGCGTGAAGAGCAGTGGCGATGTGATATCTGACCCTGCTGCCATGTGTAATGTCCTCTGGCTTGGGGTCTGTGAAGGCTGGACGATACACAGCAACCAATTAAAACTTTGAGAAAAGGCCCTGCTGCTAGGGTTGATTGGTGGAGACTCCTCCTGTGATCGTGCAGTAGGAGATTGATGCACCCTGCTTAGTCTTTGCCTTTGATTTTGACTCTTTGTCAAATAAATCATTTTCTACTTGGTCCCTTGACCACATTCCTATTTTGATGCCTCATCTTATGGACAATCAGATCAGCCAATCAAATCCTAACTTGGAGAAATACTGCAGTGTTTACATTTTTATGGTAATACATACCATGTTGAGACACTAATTGCTTTGTTACAGCTATAGCAGTTATATCTTGTATTTTATAGTATTAATGTAAATATAAAATAGTCTAAGTGCTGTTCACAATGCAAAAAAAAATGATAGTTTGTTTTAATACTACAGCTACAATTATGAATTATGGGTAATATCGGAGAACCCTTCATTATCTAAACAGCAAAGATTCACACTTCAAGAGATGTCGGCAAATATATGCTCTTTTATCATAGTGCCTCCAGTTTGGTCTGGGCAGGGAATTACCCAATTCATTTAAATTAAATGTCCCTTCCATTAAAGCAGTAGATTAGGGATCCCCTTTTTAAATTAGATTGAAAACTACTGAAGCTTATCTAATGAGGGACTTAATACACCATATGATAACCAACATGAAAGGCTTAATTTAGTCATCCTGGACACTAATGAGACTATATCCTAAAAAGCTTGCCTAATCAATTTACCTCTATTAATAATTAGGAATGCAGTGAGATAGATATAAAAAAATAGATCAAAGATAACAGACAAAATGTAATTCATGCGTTATGTAATTTTAACATTAAAGACAAGGGCTTTAAAGGATATAGGATGATCCTTTCGTCAGAATGACAGGTATTATTAGTTTAAAAGCATGCATTTATTTCCATTCCCATTTCTTGTCACAGATGTGCAAAAACGACACCGTTTTGCCTTTTGAACTATGACTGAACTGCAGTGAATTCATTTGAAGGAGTTAAGATTACAGGGTTACTAGGGTGTTTCTTGGTTATTTTGAGCATTGCATTTAATTATGCATGCTAATGAGGCAACAAATTACGCTTTCAAAGTTGAAGCCAACATAAGTGATGAACCAACCATCAAAAAAACCTTATCATCATGCGCGTGTATGAATTTAAAGCGTGTGCTTCTGGAATATTTCTTATATCTGCACGTTGAAACATGGCACATTTAAAACAAGGTTCTCTACGTTGTCTATCACTATTTATCCAGCTCATGGCCTTCAGCAAACATTTAAGTATTTTTTCAAACATTTTGCTTTTATGCTACTGTGCCAAATAAATAAAGTGTCCAAGAGTTGCTCGTTGGTTAAAAGCCTAGGGAGATGATTATAAAGTTGGCAAGTGGCTCGACAGGTCATTTTAAGTCGACATAGACCTTTACCTTTTTCTAAACTTTTGACTATATTTTTCATAATGGAGATTATAGTATTTTTATATTTTTTGATTATATACATGGTAAATTTGGAATCCAATTTACATTGGATTTTCCCTGAGAGAGTGAATATTGCTTGAGCGTGCACACACACATATCCTCAGTGTCTCCTGTGCGACCAGAAATAAAATTTTGTGTTCTTTTCACCACTTCAGACTTTGTAGGCTTCTTAAGCAGGTGGACTAGGGACTAGGGTTTGCATAGGCCTGCACATTACAAATGCAAAAATATTCAACATCATCTTCTCACCTCACATGGATTAAATGAGTGTATCATTGGAAATCAATCATGTTTGGATGTCAAGCTGAATGGATGAAACTCTCCAATAACCGAATCAATATTGTAAACTGATCATTTGGTCATGTCCACTTGAAAGCCAAGATGTTTGTTTGGTTTATGCAACAGATTTGGCACAGCAGCTCTGCATGTTTCATAAAAGGGCTGCTGAATGATTTTGTTGGCGTTTGGCTGTATAGTTGTGCACTGCTCCCTCTGTAGGCAAGATGAAGAATGAAAGTCTGCGCTCTGTGTTGGGTAAAGAAAAGAACTGCATAACTCCTGTGCACCTACAGTACATGTCTGTCTCCAAAAAAGCCTGCTGTTTTCTGATTGCTTGTTGATGGCAAAACCCTAATATCAGGTGCTGGCACTGCTGAATAATTTGGATTAAAATGCTATTCTGCCCACACAAAGATGGCCTGGTGTGTTGTTGTAAAGCCCAAGCAAAACCTCGACAGGAGTCAGCTTTCCCAAATGATTCATACTGCATGCTACTGTTAATCCAAGCAAACGTGAGGAAAAACAATAGATTGAGGGGGTTGTGACAGTGATGAGAGGAGGGTAGAGAGACTACGAACAGCTTAAATATTTCTGCAAGAGATTAAAAAGAAAGCTGCTTTGTATTTTGAGCATTAAATATTCTCCTACAACAGTGGAAATGTCAGCATGTGTCTGGTGTGTCACTGCCAGTGTGAGAAAAGAGGATTATTGTACATATGTGAGACAATAGACAGTTCGTAGACACCCATAGACTGTTCGTGGACACCGGTTTATCACACTGCACGAAAACGGCACAATACAGGATCTAAGAATCGGGGAACGAGAGGTCAGAATCGGTTCTTTTCTGGTTCCTCGCAGTGTCCAGGCAGACGTCCAGTCCAAACTGTGAGGAATCCGTCCTGTGATTCACAAGTAGCCGTGGGGCGATTTTGTTTCAGCTCTCCGCTGCTGTCTGTGTTATTTCCACGCTTAAAGCTTCAGAGTGAGGAAAAAGTTTGGAAAGGGAGCTGAAGACGACTTCAGTGTTTTGAGAGAACCCCTCTGGGTTATTGTCGTTGCGTAAGGAGACGGAACTCTTGGGGCGAGCTCTAGATTTAGTTTGAGAAAGCATTGTTGGATGAAATTAAATCCGGTTTAATGAGATAGAGGCAAATGCCCTGCGGAAACTACAGTAGTCATGATAAAAACCTAAAATGAGCCGAGACAGCAACATTTATAGCTCATCATCATCAAGTATAGGGTGGAGGAAGTAGAACGTTACAAAAAAAAACTACATACAAGGAGAAGCAAAATGAAATGTTTCTTCATCTGTGACTGCGGTGAGCACACAGCTGTGGTTTTGCAAACACATTAACATCTAAATTAGAGCAACTAACTGCTTCGCATTTTGATGAATTAAGCGTCACCTCCATTTGTATTGAATCTGTCTTTGTGGGATCCAAAAGTATTTATCTGCCTCTTACGTTATCGTCACATTATATTAGAGCTTTGGTAATGGATACTGCAGCTTTCATAATCAGATAAAATGAATACCAGCGTGCACAGATACAACACAGTCACAGATAAGACTCCACAAACACTTTAACATCCGTGTGGGCGCAGATGATTTCACCACTGCATCTATAACAAGTGAAGCTCTGTGAAGCGGTATAACACATTATAGATGCGTTCAGTGAACTGTAAAAGACTGTACTCACCCTGACTGTGAAGGGTGGTTCCACTTCTGTCTCTGTAGTGCTTGTATCCGATCAGCTTGTAACACCAGTCCGGATGTTTGATACTCAGTCAGATCTAAAGCAGAAGAACGCAGCCCCCTGATGTACCTTCACCTCCTCTGTTGTGGGTTCAGAAGGGTAATCCAGGCATCCTACTGACAATCCTCTTGCTTCAAAATGAGAGTGCACAGCTATGTTCAGACATTGTTTGTGTAGTCCTTCAACATGGCAAATAAAATGCCATTAGGTGCTTTTCTTTCTTTTTGATCAGATCAAAAAACTGAATTGAAACAAACTTTCAAAAGCCAGTTTTTAGAGAAAAAGTCCTGGTTTGTTGACAAGCCAAGAAAGAAAGTCAGAGGAGTATTTCTACTGATCAATATGCAGTCTGCACAAAATAAGAAGAATAAAAACAGATAGGAGGTTAAAATCAGACAGATGATAAATCCACAGGGAGCATTCTCCTTTCAGCTCGTATGCATTATCCAGCTTCATCCAAGTAAAGAAACTGCACCTGCCTCAGTTCAGTCGTGGCATCCAATGTCTGTTTTTGTATATTTATTTGTATGTGCGTGCCAGAGAAGAGCTGCTCGTGCTGTAGTCATCACTCACTGCCAAGCCTCAGAACGGTATGCATCGCGCGGAGGAGAGCTACTCCAAGTGTTTCAGGAAAGCATCTCTTTCTTTTCAACAAGCCCTGTCCAACTGAGACCAGTAGCCACGCCCCACACACTCTGATTGGCTGAGCCCAGCAGGGAGTGATGTGGTGTGTGTGTGTGTGTGAGAGAGAGAGAGAGAGAGAGAGAGAGAGAGAGAGAGAGAGAGAGAGAGAGAGAGAGAGAGAGAGAGAGAGAGCGCACCAGCGCTCAGGGAGGAAAGGATAGACTAGGCACTGAGCCCTGGAGGGACAGGGTGGCTAATGAAAGCGAAAATGCTTTTCTCCCTGTGCTTTAGCCAAATTTGTGTGCTACAAATTTGTTGTGACTCCTGGCAAACCGAATTCATACTGACAAAGTCTACAGTTTCTCAGGGGAGATGTATCTTGTTCTTTATACAATAAAGCCGAAAGTCAGATCTTGTCAGCTTAGAGCCTGTTTGTCCCGGATGTTTTGGGAATTGAAGGAATAAAAAAAAACAATAACATTCACTTTGACATGCCAGATATTTTTAAGATAACAATTTACTTTTTGAATGCGCTCGTTTTTTTCTCTATAGACCATTTCACAAGATGTAAACAACACTGGTCCAGAAGCACTTCCTGTTTCAGTTTTTTGTAAATTAAATTAAATCTTAAAGATGTTTGTTAAACAAGTCAGTTGTAAATGTTCTGTTGATTGTATTTTGTTCTGACATTTGTGTAGTGTTAAAAAACTGAGACAGGAAGTGCTTCTGGACCAGTGCTGTTTACATCTTGCGAAATGGTCTATAATATGTTGTGTGTACACATTGTCTTCCACTAGCTTGTAAAGAATATGTGTGTACATTAATCATGTACCATTAACAGACTGTTGTTTAATAAAAAGATAACTACATAATATTATAATGCAGAAAAGAAAGTGTACAATCACCCTCGTTTGATTGCTGTATGTACAGTACCAGACATGTTTGACAAAAAATGTTTCTCCTGATCTTAAAAATAGTTTAATCTGAAGGTGTATATGTCAATGTTTGAAATTACTTTTGTGGACAAAAATATAATTGTGCCAACATATTCATTTCTTTCACTAGAAAACTAAAATTTAATAAAAAAAATTTTTTAAATGGATTACTTGGACCAGATTATGAAAGGAAAGCAACCAAAAAGAGTCTAGCAGCATAGATAGAAATTCCTTCAGTGTTGTTTAGAAAGCTTCTGAAGAAGCTGGATGATAAAATGTCAAGAGTATGATTTTACAAATTCTAGACAAAGGGTGACTGATGTATGGGGTATAGGATATTATATATCTAGTTCAAGTTCAAGTTTATTTGTATAGCGCTTTAACAATGTAGCACTGTGTCAAAGCAGCTTTACAGCAGAATAAACAGAATGACAAGCAGGGAAATATAAAAGCTAATTTAATAACTAATATCTGATATCAGCAGTCTCCTAATAAGCACTCCAACAAGGCGATGGTGGCAAGGAAGCCAAACTCCATTAATGAATGTATATATATATATAACCCAGTCTCACTTGGAGGGTCATTTCTCCTCTGACGCGTCACAGCTGCAGTCAGTAGTTTGATACAAATTATTTGATTTAAAGTCGTGTACTAAATTTGCTAAAATTAGAAGCCATGTAGGTCTGAGTTTTGAGTTGATCTGGATTATTAGATTAATTAATTATTAGATGTAATTAGTCATAATTTAACGACAACAAACCTTAGACAGCAAAATGTATATATAATATAATATACATTGCCCTCCTTAAGCATTGAGACAGTAAGGGGCAAAATTGCTTCGTTTGCTGTGCATTAAATGTCTAAACATTAAAAGTTGAATATAAGACAAAAGTACAGAATGTCAATTTTTATGTTTTACAATTTATGTTATACATTTTACCAATTTTCATCTTATCAATTTCTTGACCCCACAGCGAAAAGAGAAATGTTGTCTTCCAATACTTATGAAGGGCACTGTATACAACCTATTGGACATCTGATATTTTTATGAAATTTTTAGAAAAGTGAAACATTCACACAGCTTTTTCTCATTTTTTGAACACAACAATTTAGATTCAGCATGAGTCTCAGTGAAAATATGTTTTTCTGTCTGTTACAGTGACCTAGTTCAGCCATGAAACCTCTGAGTTTTGCGTTTCGTCAGCCAATCAGCTTTCACATCAGTGTGAATCAAACTGATTGGCTTTGCAGGTAATTCAGCCAATGACATGTATTACTGCTTCTACCTCCACATTTTAATACTCTCGCTGGTGTGCAATATGGCACAGTATGCTATCAGATCTCTAACAATCATCCACCTCCAGCTCCACCTGTCTAGATCTAGATATTACGAAGAATATTCCGCTTAGCACTGCAGCAGTATCATTCGCATCCCGCAACATCCGTGTTATAGCAGTAGTCTCTATAGTTGCTCTGCAAAACCAGCTGCAGCGTAAGCAGATCTAGTTCCACAAAGACCGAATACGTTGATTATGTCACGATCACTAACATGCTAAAATGTATCCCGAGACTAAAAGGGTCTCTGGAATGGTCAACAGGCCCTGGTTTCTAGATGACCCCTTTTAAATATCATAGAGAATCAGCTGAGAAAGTGTTTAGAACTGTAAAACTTGTCGTTACGTGATAAAAGCACAGATCTGTGGTATATTAACGGGTGTTTGGAGAAAAAACAATCGGTTTGACAGGTCTTAGAATGCATTAGCTTCGTCTGTCTTAAAACAGCATATGATATGCATTACACCCACATTAGGGGTGGGAGAAAAAAATCGATGCATCAATGCATCGGGATTCTTTCTCTAACTATTCTGAATCGATTCTCAAAGATTCAGAATCGATTCTATGTCAGAACTTGTTCATCCTGAATATAACTTTGTTAAAATAAAAGCAATAAAATTAAACTTCAAGATGGGAATACTGTCAAAGAGATTCTAACTATAAACAAAAAGCATAAAAACTCTTTATTTATTTAAAATGCAAATTTATCATATTTGCAAAAAAATTATATGAACAATCGTTTTGGAATCGGATCGTGAGTCCCAGAATCGGAAGCGGATCGGATCGCGTAGTACCTAAAGATTCCCACCCCTAACCCACATGTTGCTGATTTTTAGATATTTAACATCTATCATTTTTGAGAATGTTTTATTCCATATCCTAGATAATTGTGACAGCTAAGTGAATGTAATTTTTTTATCAATAATGATTTACAAAGTGATATAATGTGATTCAGCTGTAAAGTATTGTTGACAACTATTCTTGTCTATCCCAAACTCAGAGTGTTTCTCTGCTTCCAACTGGGATGTTTTCTGCATATTATATGCCTCCTCTGCCTGGGCTTGATAAAAATAAGCTAGGTCTCTGTTTGTGCCCCAAGCATTGCATTTCTATTTGCTTTTTAAACAGCAACACTTCTAGGTCTAAAGAAATCAGCGAAGTATAACAGAATTGTTGACATAAGCAATGACACTATTTTAACAGCACCTACATTTGAATAAAATACTGCACAGTATACAGTTTTCCTGCAATCTTTGCATATTTGAGAAGATCATTCTTTAGTATTACACAAAGTATATAATAATGATAAGTTTTTATTTTTCATGTTTCTGGTACAATGTTTTCAATCTGACACAATATTAGTGAATGAATGATGATGATGATTTCGGGTATCACTCTTTGAAAGTTTGAACAAAGCACTAATTAAAATATCATTAACATTACTGCCAGCCATTGAAAAGATCAGTTGCAATAATATTCTCTGGTTAATGCTCTTCTATTTGAAGCGTAATTGTCCGTTTCTGTGCACAGGGTTATATTGGCGAGTTAATGATGCTGATTTACCTGCAAATGAAATACCTGGAATAGAATGTTCTTGTTATCCCAGTTTCAATGTCATGGCAACCAAGCAAAGACAATTACGGTGTATAAATATGTAAATATCGCAGGACACCTTACCAAGAGTCAGGTAATGATATTTTCAGCCCCGGTCTGCTTTATTCCCAAGTCGTCCCAAATTAGAAACCTTAATGACCAGCAATAGGCCACAGATGGTCAAACTCTAGGGTACGTGAGTCTCCTGATCTGTCTCTGCTCCTTGCAGAATCACTTTTACGTGCCAACAATACATTACCTTACCAGCTGCTGTGTGCTCAAGGGACTAATCATTGCTTTGAGAAGAAGGTCAGGACATGGCAGTGTTTGTCAGTGAGATCGTTGCCCGGACTGTGTTTGGTGAATGGCAAACTGGACAACAAGGGTGATTCATCTTTGGGGGCGATACTTTTCACTGCTATTTGTCTTTTGATGTTGACGTGTAAAAAACACTCAGAGGGCGCAATCTCTGGAGTGAAACCTGGCAGATGTTCACAGTCAATCTGGATTCTAGCCCTTCTGATTGTCTTCTCTCTCACATCAGGCCTCATCTGACTGACTTTGTTCTCTTGAGCTGAGAGAGCTACAATTTGATGAATGGATGTAGATTAATGCAATTGTGTTAAAGTCATAAAACGACTGAATGAATGCCATCAGAGTATGTCAGGACCCTTTCTTTGACTCTTGGACAATAAATGTCATTCTAAATGCTAATTTATGAAGAATAAACCGTTTGTTCACAAGCATGTGAGGCTAGTGATATTTATTTCAAAATTGCATTGAAAATAATAATATACCTTCAAATGACATCTAACATGCAGACATGCAAAAAATTTTTCTTCTAAAGCCATAAAAATCTTTATTGCACTAATCTTGCAGTTTATGCCATAAACAATCATGTGATATGTTATGGCTATAATTCAATATAATGGACTTACTTTTTCATGCTTTTTTTGACAAAATAGTTAAATAAGTGTCTGGAAATGCCGATTTGGAATATATAATACATGAGAGATGAGTAGATGGAGAACATGAATCTCATACAACCATTCTGAAGTAGCTTCATTATGCAACTTAATAAAATATTAACAGAACTCAGATATTAACATATAGCTGCCCGAATGTATTATTATGCATTGGTTTAATTAGAGCTGCCCTAAATATTCAGTTTCTCAAACTTAGATTAAAAAAAAAGTTTTGTATGGTAAAAAGTTGTCAAGATCAAGAGCTTCTCTATAAGGATCCAGAAGTGCAATAAATGTCAAAGTTGACAGTCTCGGCTCTGATGTGAAAAGATTTGCAGTTAGAGACAATAGTCACATACCCATTTGGGGTTGCTGACAGGAAGTCACAAATGTGTAAATTAAGAGAAATGCAATGACATTTAACATTTCACAACCAGTTAAATGTAGCTTTTGTAGTTTAATTAAGTTAAACAGTACATCACGAGTCGGGACTTACAACCTCTCACTTCTGGCATTTCAAATCTTCGCGCCTTGACTTTTTCCAACACTTTTATCTTCATAGTTTCTTTTGTGTGCTGTATCAGCAGAACCGTGTGCAGTGCTTCATCTTTCTCGCCAGCTAATTGGTTAAGAGATAACACCTTGTACGTGAGGGGAAGGAAGTCTCATTTTGTCAAACATCTGGCCCGTATTACTGCTTACACATGGCTGGAAAGACACCTGCCAGTAAACAAATTACCCATCTTATGTTGTTTTTAATAGACCATGTTTCAGCAGAAGTGTACTATAAAAAACATAAAGGAAAGAATTTCATAGACCATATACTGTTACTACTAACCTAACACGGCTATTAGTACAACACCTATTTGAACATAAGTTATTCTTGTTTTCAAGACAGATGTGTTTTATAAATACATGGAAATTATTTAGAGATTTCCACTTTTGCATGTGCATATTTTAAATGAGCGTTCATCCCTAAAACTATTGTTTGTCCCCTAATTAAATACAATGTGCAACATACTGTTTGAAGATCATTTAGTGTGCCATTTCTGACTCGGCAGGAGACATTTTCAAGCTGTAATTGGAGAATGGCAAGCGCAACATTGTGAGGTTCACTTTGGTGAAGACTATTTTGTGAGGATATGATTGTGTGCTGAATGTGTGTGTCAAAAACCTTCACAGAGCAGTTCCACAATTACACAATTTCATTCAAAATGTCAAAGACAACTGTACTGTACATCTAAAGTAATTATTTGCTTTGAGAAAAGCAGCTTATGTCTAAACCCTGCTTCACACTATTTAAAATGCAGGGACATTTTATCAAACATAAGACCAATATGCTGGCTATACTGAAATAATTTGTCATGTCAAATACAGTGTGCGCTAAGCCTTACAGAAAACATATGGGAATGTTCTCCTGTTTTTATTCTGACACAGATTTGCATTAAATTTAGTTGTCGTTTGTATTGCAAAGGCCAACGTTGCTGCCAATGCAAACAAATACATAACACCGAAAATGGCATAACAAAGAGGATCTTTTTTGTGAGGGTGGATCTCAGGGTATCATGCTACAGTGAGAGCTGTCATTGAATCTCTTATGTTTTTTCATAACACAGGCATCTCTGCTGAAACTGTATGATGTAATATCTTCTTTTGCATTTCACTGCAGATCATGATTCTTTTTCATTGCCTCTAAAGTTAAGGGACCACAATAAGTCTTGTCTGGTTTGAGTCCTTTTTCTGCATAACTTCTTACTGCTGAAACTAGAAAGTACCATCAATTAGCCTTTTTGTGCTAATAGTTACCAAAACATCAATCATAATAAATTAATATCATATTTTTACATTCTCATCTCTTTACATTCTCATCTACAATAATATACAGTACAGTGATCTCAGTAATCACTACCTTACAGTAAGAAAGGGGCACAATACTCATTTTAGCCTTATAAACACCAACACATCGTGCTCTCTTTTCAGACTTATAATAAGAAAGACAACATTCTTTGAAAAAAATAATGTTATCATGCTGTTTTCACAGTTCACTGTGTCCCTTGCCATTGGATATGTGTAAACCACAGACAGTAATAGCTTGGCCAATCTCGCAAGAGACCCCAAAAGAGAAAAGGATATCACAACAACAGGACCACGACTGTGCCGAAGCCCCTCTTTTCTCCCACCATCCTCAAAGTTCAATTATTGAACAGGTCAAAGCTGAAATGAGTATTGTGCCCTTTCATCAGGGAAGTGCTTCACACTTTGCTAAAGCCTGGCTTTAGCGCTGGAGTAAGCTCAAGATTACACAGGGAGATCATTCTTTGGGGCAGACTGCACTGCTTCTTTCTTTCATTTCCTTCCTTTTTTTCCCCCAAGTGTGCAGCTGCTGTTTGCTTCAAAAGATGCTCTTGGCTTTTAGGCTTCAAAGTTTATCTCTTCATTTCTGAGCGCTCCATGAACTGTGAATTTCAAGATCATCTACTGAGTTTTTTTGTCTATTGATTGTTATGTTTTGAATGATATGAATTTAGTTAGCATTTATTGTCTTTATATCATGTTTTAAATTTAAAGTACATATTATTAAAAAAGAATTATAAAAATCGCATGGCTTGTAAGTGTATAATAAAAAAAAAAACATGCAATAATAAACAGAAGACGTGCATATTGAACATGATTAACTATAATGCATAAATTTAATGATTATGTTATCAAAAATATTAATAACTCGTGGAGTTTGAAAATGTCAATGCACAATTATTATAGGTTGCATTTGCTAATGTGAGCAGACTGCAACAAGAAAAATCGTTTTAAATGGCTCGAGATGCAGAAGTCCAATAACGGGCTGCGATGCTGCGCTGATCCGCCTCTCTCTCTGTCATCACTGAACCCGGTCGTGTTATGATGACAACACCAACCTTTAGCATTCGGATGGATAATATCTGAATTTGAGAATATCAACGTTTATTTTGTCTCGAAACAGCGCGCCCGGAGATCAGTGTGTATCCCGCGCATCCCCGGCTCCTCTTCCTCCAGCTCCCGGTGCGCCGCTGACCGACTGCCGCAGAACGCGGAGCCGCTGCACAGTCTCCTGCAACATGCTACCGCCACACTCCGCTTTCCTTCTCGGCGTTTTGTGGATTGTCGCCTTCAATCCCGCCGGTGTGCAATGCCTGAACGGCGAAGAAGATCAGTCACAAGATATGGAGTGCAAAATGAAAAGCGTGACGGTGTCTGCTTTGCCGTTTTTGCGGGAGAATGACCTGAGCATCATGCACAGCCCGTCGGCCTCCGAGCCCAAGCTGCTCTTCTCCGTCAGGAATGATTTTCCCGGTGAGATCGTCGTAGTAGACGACTTGGAAAATACCGAGCTCCCGTATTTCGTTTTGGGTAGGTGCTCGTTGTTATTTTGACCTTTTACTGAATGTTATTGTGTTTTATGTAGAAGCGGACATATTAGTCGCAGGCCTACGACAGAAACTCAAATAGGTCAGTTATTTATAAGCCGAGTGTAAGCGTCGTATTTGTGTTTTTGTCTTGAATGATATGCGCACATTTGCGGGTTTTTTGCCCTTAATGAAGCATGATGCTCGTGTTGCAGACATGCAGACAAAAAGATGGGTTTTATGGTGAAATTATGTGTAAGAATATGCAGCTGTGCGTCCAAAAACGAAGTGGTCAATGAGGTTACTGTCATCTATCTACTGTGTACTGAGAAACTCATGTTGAAACTTGAGTAAAGTTTGTGCTGTACCTACACCACGTGTTGTTAACTTTGTGAAAAGATGACAGACAAAAGAAACATGGCTTCACATATTTTCCGAAAGAGATAGATAGATAGATAGATAGATAGATAGATAGATAGATAGATAGATAGATAGATAGATAGATAGTGAAGTTTGTAAGAGTCTTCAGGCTGGCTGCTGTCCGTGGTGCTGATGTTTCTCTCTTCACATAGTAAAAGAAGCGAGCAAGTGGGCAGTTGTACAAGTCACTGCCAGGCAATCAATTTGAACAGCAAATGTGTTTTGCAGTGGATATGTCTGTCATAGAAAAGGTCTGACAGATGTGCTTGCGTTGACTGTTTATTTGGCACTGCCATGGCATTGTCAAAAATGTCATGTTATCTCTCACTTTAGAGGGCTGTCTGAGAAAAGGTTAGACAGGAAGTAAACATGGTGAAAAGACAGACATGTTTACTAGAGAAAAACTACTGTGTGGGCATTTTGTAAATTTTAAATAGTAAAAACTCATTGTGCATAGATGACTACACATGGACCAAGAAAACCAAGAAAGTGTAAACACAGTGGCACGTTTCAAAGATTTGCTCTGTATACTGTATGTAAGCATCTTGACCGCACTAATGGCAGTGCAACATTATCTAAGTGTGCACATTCTGCAACCCTTGGTGGATGTAGGACTGTAACCAGTTTGAAGGCAGTCCTCATTTTTGCAACCTTAGCTTTTGCATTGCTTTTACAGTAAGTTAAATTAATTGGATGAGGCACTGTCGACGTGAAGGTTGTTGGGTATGTTTTGAACCTACGCAATATCAGTAAATAAAAACATGTGCTGTTAGGTTTTAGTTTAAGAAATGTAAAGTGAGATATTTTAAATTGGCGGATTAGCATGTTTGAATGGTTTCTTTTAAAACTTGGAAAGGCGAACTATATGATGAATATGTAACTTAACTCAAACTTTTAATTCAGTTACACATGGGAGTGGCACACAGTTTGATCTATGTACTGTAATATTAAAATGCATGAAGACTTGCATATTTATTACTAGAAGTCTAAAACACTGTCAGCGTGCAGAGCTAACTAGATTTTCAGTTTGTTTACAATGTTCAGATGTGACTGCATTTTTAACAAAGTTCTTAGAAGTCAGGAGTTTAATACTTACAGTACACTACAGAATTTCAAATAAACTCAGCAGTTTAAAGTGGCTTTAAACTCGCTTAAAAATAGCATGTGTGGGCTCTGCAGAAACATGCAGGGCTTTTATACAGGAGGCCAAAAGAAAATAGGATTTTCTAGGCTTATGAATATTGAGATGTTTTTTGTCAGTGAACACATTGCATATAACATGTATCATCAGTTCTAGTTTTTCAAGTTTGGCAATTGTCTGTTCACGTACAAAATGATTATTCACAGTTTGCTATTCACCGCCAACACTGCTGAAACATTACTCATAGACCATATGATCAGCACTTAGTTTTCTTTAAAGGTCTTATGTGTTTTAGATGCCATTGAAAGTAAAGTTTACACATTCACATTATACTCTTAAAAGAATTATTATGTTATTGCTTATAATGACACACAGCGAAAAACTACAATCAATACAATAGTCGTAGCTAGCAGCCAAACAGCTTGGCTTGACTATATTGTAACAACAATACAAAACTTTCTATGTAGACTATCAATAGACCCATTAGTAAACTTCCAGGTTGTGATCCAGAGACATCAGATTGTCCTGATAAAGTGGGAACGGCTTTGAAAAGAAGCCTTTCAGAGTAGACTACAAAACAGGCGTTCACTATAGTTCATGAAAAGTGTTTTCTGTTCAAGAGAATAACCCTGTTTGGAATGGGCTGCTTTGTAGCTTTGCAGATCATTTACAGTACAGCTGTGTTACATACTGAATAAAGCTGAAAAGTGTATCAAACCATTAGTTTTTTATCTTAACCAGCGGAACACTGGCTCAACCAAACATTTGTTGATGATTTAGGGTCTGTTTAGGGACTTTGTGATTAGCCAATGGCATGCAAGGGGAGCCTGTTTAGAAACGACTTTTATTTTTGCAATTGCGAAGTTGCCCCCAGCACTGAAGAAATTACACACTTCCTTTAATGTTTTTATATTAGGCTCAGTGGTTTATAATTCCATTCAAACAAACTGCTCCTTTCCGTACTAGATAAATCTCACTTTTACCTCTGCTCCTCCTTCCTCTGCCTCACAATGGCTCTTTGTTTCTATAAGATTGATTGCTATGATCATGGGGAGTATATTCAAGGCAGTGTTATAAATGTTGCCATAGGTATTTGCACGTCTCTCCCTTTGCTCTATGGTCTTGGTTTCTGATTATAAATGCAGTCTTTACAGAGCAGCCACTAGACTTCCAACAAGCTATTCTTGATTGGATACATTAGGGTAATTGGTACTGTTTACAAACGCATGCACAAACACACACTTGCACACACACACACATTTTCTTGCACTCTCACATCTGCGTATACACACATTTACAAGGCTGTTTAAATAAGTGCCGCAGATTTATTTTGCCTTTAATAACTGCAGAATCACCCTAACCCTAAATTACATTTATCACATTTAGTGGCTAACTTTATATTTTTGTAATAATTTGTTTTGTCATAGCTAACCACAGATCTACAGTAAGTGGTAAGTGTAAAGAATAAAGCACAATATAGAAACACATACTTAAGTCTGTTGTTAATATTTATTTATATGTTACATTTGACCATATAAATATCCATATTTTTTTGCCATTATCCGGAATAACAATCACAATGTTTGGAGTCCCACAACAGACACTATGACCCACGCAGAGATCCCATCATACATACATGCAAAAAACCAGCAGAGATTATCATCGGGATTATCATTGATTATGTTGTCTGACCTCTCTGACAGCGCTATAGGCACAAGCAGAGCAAATACAGTAAGATATAATGATCCATGTTTCACTCCGAGTGAAATCCAGGATTTGGAGCTGAGCTTTACTGTGTGTTTGTCAGGAAGGGTTCTAAGAGACGGCACAGGGAGATTGTGTGGCAATGAATGGTTTCCATGGCAACAGGAGCCAGTGCTTAGAGGATGCCTTGAAGAGTGGTGACATTCTGCATCCAGCCATTCTAACTCTAACTAGCTCTGGAGAGAGTCGAATGCAAATTCTGTTTTAGCTTACGTTGGCAAGCCCTTGCTGTTGAATCCTATCTCTGTCACGATCTGTATCTGTTAATGTTTGGTTGTTAACAAACAGCTCCATGGGCTTTTCACTTTGTGATTACAGTTGTCTTAAAAAAATCCATTGTATTGTCAAATCTTAACGAGGGGAATAATTAAATTACTTTAAACCCCATGTTGATCCTGTGTTATTTACCCAGCAGTGGGACACCAGTTGAACAAATACATGCAGAAATTAAAGTAGAGACAACCTAAAAAAAAACAAAAACAAAAGCAAATGGATGATGTCCAGTTCTGCTCTGCGACACATTTATTCACACTGTTTATCTGACTCGCATCATCTTCAGCTTTTGAGTACCCAAATTGTCCAAATTATGCAGATTTCTGGAGAAAATCAAGAATGGAGAATATCTTCAACCAGCAGCCTTTAGCAGAGTAAAATCCAGGAGACACTGCAAAGAATTTTGATCCGTCACTGATGTTTTTGTATTATCCTTCAGATGTCACAGTGTAGTTGAGCTGCTGTATATAAGAAAGCAAAGCAAAGAAACCCTGATATATACACAGAGGAACCAAACATATTTATGCACACTCACGTGTTGCCAACAGGGACATACACAGGACTAGCAAACTGAACAAACTAGACTTACCTGGCAAACTTTCGGTGAAAAAAACGGTGTTTGCATTGACAGTGTTTGCATCGGTTGTAATGTATGACACACCACGTATTGTTACCTGTAGAGGGATCTTTGAGCAAACAAGGAAAAATAGCTTGAAGACAACATCACGATGTATACATACCTGCATGCATACAAATAAATCACAGAGACAATCAAAAGCCCCCCGTTGGTAGTTATCATTATCATTAGTCATCATGATTTCTTTGTGTTTTACTTTTTAATTTATAACAGTGCACTTTTAACAGTGCAAAAAACAGGTAACCGAATAAAGTACATGATGCAGTGAGCATGGAGCGCAAATTTTGTGTTAAACAAAACCCTTCAAATCTTTCAATGCAATTCTTCCTTTGTTTCTGTGGTTCATTGTCAATCTCAAAAGTGTCAAAGCCCTTTTGCTTTGGAAATCACTTGATGGTGGCAGCAGAAATCAAATAAATTCTTGGCTGAAAGGCTGGGGGCCTTACTGTTAGCCGACCATATCGGTTTTAAAAAGGCTGAATTGTCAATGACTAATAAATGAATTCTCTCTCTAGCTCTAGGATCAGGAAATTGTTCGATCTGTGTTAACACTCCTCTATTAACAAGTCTTTATATTTTCTTTAGTTCTGAAAAGTTTTATTGTTTGTCTCCTAATATTTGTAAGTCGCTTTGGATAAAAGTGTCAGCTAAATGCCTAAATGTAAATGTAAATGTAAATTGCTCAGAGGTAGGGGTGTCACAATATATTAACAATAATCATGATATTAACAAAAATGATTGATATTTGAATGGTTATGATGGTAACAGACTTAAAGGAATCACACAAAATAAAAAAAATATGAACTTGAGTGACTGTTATCTAAAAATGAAAAAAAAAAGAACAATAGGTACTGTGAAAATATTATTATAGTATTTTTTGACCCTAATAAGCATGTAGTGAAATGGTGAAAATAGTGAAAATCTGATGTTGTGACAGCCTTAATTTTTTTCATAGCCCAGGAGACTTTAAGTATCCATTTACATCAAATTTTAGGTATGTCTTAGATGTTCAATTCTTTTTATACAGAAACATAAATACAGAGGTATATATAACATTTAAGTGGTTTGCATAGCTCACCAATTTTGTGATTTAACCTGTTAACTGTCGCCATTCCCCAGGAGAAACACTATATATTGATGGAAAGTTCTAAAACTCAAAAATAAATATTTGACAAATTTTTATAACAATACACATTAATTAATTAATTAATCAAAAAATAATAACAAAATGTTCATGTTATTTATAAAAATACCTAAAATTAATAAAGTTAAAATTGTTATTAAAAATATCTAGAAATACTTCAGATTCTGTCAGAAATGTTTCAAGTTGAATTAGAGCCTGATCCACTTGTGGTGATATTTGGAATCTCAAACAACGTCACTTCTTTTCAAAAATCTCAACAACAGTTGTTGTCCTATGGGCTTATTATTGCAAAGAAACTAATACTAAAGTTTTGGAAGAACTCCAAAGTCCCTACTGTCAAACTGTGGTTTGATGAAATGGTAAGGTTATTACATCTGGAAAGAATTCGTTTTTCTTTGTTAAACAAGCTGGACCAATTTGATAAAATTTGGTTTTCCCTTCTCCATTACCTTGATAGCATTGACTGTCCCATTAATGTGATAATGTGATGTCCCTAGGGTGGTATGGGGATTGTTTTACTTTGTTGTTGTTTTTTTTTTATCTATTGTTATTTTATGTTTGTTTCTTCCTAATATTTATAATGAGGAATCATAAAAGCTATATATCTAGAAATATTGCATATCTTGGATAGTGCATTTTCATATGTACACTTAATATGTCTGGTGACGGGTGTTGGGTTAAATAAGTTGGTTAGAAATTGAGTTCATATTAAAATATTTTACTTGTGATTGCAGACTTTGTGTCTTAGCTCAAGTTGAGACAAAGAGCAGGTGACATGGTATTTTTCTAATATTGTGTTGGAGTCCCCTGCAACAGGTTTAAGTGCATCTAAAGTCAGAAACATTGTAATTTTCTCAACAAAAAAAAAACATTTAATATTATCTCACTTTTCAATAATTCCTAAATGATTCGTCCGAAGCAGTTCTGAGCTTCAGGTCTGTAAACCCCGCCCTACTCTGCTCTGATTGGTCAGGTGGCTCAGCCCGTTGCTATCAGTCTTTCCTGTGTTTAAATTTTGCGGGAGCGTGTGACGTGTGTTACCCAGTGATGTAAATATGTAACGGGCCAAAGATTCGTATTGATTTTGACTTGTTAAGGCGATTCAGAATCAACTTCTTTCTTTTGGGAGATGATATCTTTATTTATCATGCACTTTTTTAATTAACAACTTTGCAGACCGTTTACATTTAAGGATAGCTACGTTACAAACTGCAATAGAGATGATTTTTCAGTCACCATGCTTTTCTTGTGTCATTTCGAGGGTCCATTTTTCAAAAAAAATGAAGAAAAACATACCCATCATGTGTTCTTCCTGCACTGATCTCAAATATCAAAGGTGGATTTGATGTGAAAACTGTTGTATGGAGTGTGGAAGAGGGAAGGGGTGACCCTCGGGGTGTGGAGGATCTCTAATGGACACTCTCTGTCACCTCCACTCAACAGGTACTTGAGCTGAGTGTATTTTTCCCTTTCCTTCACATGCCACAGTTCATCATCTCCTCAATTTACAACAACCTTTGCTCGTCGACCTTGACATCCTTCCCTTATTCACAGGAGTTTGAAGAATCTGTGAATGCAGAACTGCAGACAGAAACTGCAAACTAACTAGCATTCAAGGAGATAATCATGAAGAATGGCCTTCTTATGTTAGCTCCTTTGCTTACTAATGAATGAGCATGGCTTGACTTAAATAAGCAAGTGAAACTTGGAAATAAATGAAGCTTGAAATTGTAAAGAGGAGAGAGTTTTGTTGTTGGTGTTGTGGCGTTTCATCATTGATTCTGTGATGTGTATTAATTGACATGGCAAACCCAAGGACTGAAGACCACAGCATTTGTAGTTTTCTTGTGTCTTTCTGCTGACGTCTGGCATAGTATTAGGAATGAGAAAGCTGATGACGTCAGTGAATTTTTAAATTTAAAATAATGGGCTACTGCAGTTTCTATAATAGATTTAAAGGCGTTGGTAGTGCACATTATCACAGACACTCATGTCTGAACAGCCTGATTTCATTTCCTCTCACACAAAAAGCCCATAAATGAAATTGTAATAAAAAATTCCTATTTTGCGGATTGCTTTCAACCTGTCAAAAGCAGTGGTTTAATGATTAGAAACATGTTCACCTAAGATAGAGTTGTGTGCAAGGTGCACTTGGGAATGTACAGTTATACATCATGATGAACCATTGCAGCGGCTGTACATGATGCGATACCTGCCAGTAATGTTCAGGTTCTGCCTGTAATTGAATAGTGTGAGCGAGAGAGTGAAAGCTTGGTAAAAACTTTTGATTGACACTGACTCTTGGCACAGTGGGAGTGACCCTATTTAATGCCAAACCAGGAACAGGGTGTCTTTCCTATGACTTTTCAAAAGAACACCCTCACTCCATTTCTTAAATGTGCTCATTTAATACATTCCTCATCTGCTCGTTCTGTACACTTATCCTGCAGTTTAAAAAAAAAAAACGTAGGTCCATCTTTCTACATGACACGTTTCCCCCACCTTTCCATCTCTTTCCACTTCAACCACATGGCAGACAAAAGAACCATTCTATTATATAGGTTTTGCACCTTCTTTCGCCGCTGTGCCACACAGCTCGGGTGCTCGTGAAGAGGCCCAGGCTAATGAGATGACACCGGCGGCACACTTGTCTGGTCACGACAAGAGCCGAGATAAAATAGAAAGGCTTACGGCGCAGGTAATGGACATTTCAACAACACAATGGCGCTGTGAGGTCATTCAGCCTCATGTTCATGAAATGATGTGCTCTGTTGACGCCTGCTGAGCTGTGCTTTCTTTGCCTCAAAGAGAGAATTAAAACAAACCCCCAACACTAGTGCTTTTAAAGTGATATTGTCTGCATATTTCTAGTTTAAAGAGATTACTTTGTGCCTGAAGAAGAATATTATTTTAAGGATTATATACAGAAAGTCCAAAGGTCTGACACTATTATTAAAAATCCTTCTGATTTACATTGTTTTTAGTATATTATGCAGTATATGCATGCATATTTTGAATTGCTATTCTAAACGAATGATATTCTAAATATAATTTTGATGAAAAATTAAATCCAAAAGTTAACATGAATTTATTTTTATATTATAAAGCTTGTTTATTATTATCATTATTATATAAATGTGAATGTGAATGTGAATGTGAATGTGAATGTGAATGTGAATGTGAATGTGAATGTGAATGAATAGGAATATGAATATACATAAATAATTTTACTTTTAATTTGAAAAAGATTGATATAGCAACTGCCTTCTTGTCATGATATTTTGCGTCTGTTGACATTTTGAAGCTGTGGTCCTGTCATGATGTACCCTCCTTTCTTTATCCCTCTAACTTCCCTTTCTTCCCAACAACTTCCTGTCACTCTCCACTGTATCCATCCAATTAAGTGAACTCCATTACGAGATTGTGAAGCAGTGTACAACTGATGATTGTCAAGATTGCTATAAATCTTGGAATTACAAGCAGATGCATACTTGTTCTAAAGTTCAAAAAGGTAAAACATTGCTTACATTACAAAAGCATTACAGCATTACAGAAGACATGCATATAAATGTCAGTGTGTGCTAATATACAGTATGTTACAGTGGGATTACAAGGTATTGAAAAATGAATGTGCTGCCAAGAATGTGCTGAGGGCAATTCAGACAAGTTAACACATAGTCTGCCTTCACATTTTAATAACCAGACGGATTATTTGATAACTAGATACGTAAGCATGACTGCAATGCATGACTGATTTAATGTAATGAAACACAGTAATTCACATGCAGTTTCTTACACAGATCTGTAATGGATGTGCCTGTTCTGGCGGTGTGCGATCAAATCGTATTTCTTCATCCATATATCAAAACACAAAGACTTGATTATAGCTCATAATTTCCATCATTCCCTCTGTTTCGCTCGCCAGTAGTATAAAGTAAGCAAACAGAAACTGAACATGGTTGATGAAAGTTTTGCCCAAGGTCAGATTGAGATGGTAACATGCCCTTGGAGAATAGCTGCAAGTGTCTTTCAGAAGTAGCTTTGGACCGTTTGAGGTGAGTGAATGCTCTTGAAGGGCAGGTTATTGTCTTTCATTTCGTTCATGAGATATACTTTTTCTTTGACTCAATGCTCAAATCTGTGTGCTCTTTGTGTGCAGATTATTAAAAAAAGCTTTCTTTTCCTTTGCCGTCTGCATTCCCGAGCTGTTGTCTTGTCTTGCTCTCGTCAGGATTGCTGTTGTCTCGCTGATACCCAGCGCCCTTGTGATAATGTCTATAATTAGTTCAAGTTTACTTAAAAGACTTTTTAAAGCTGACTGTAGCATAGAAAATAATACGTCAGAGCAGGGGGATGTGCATATGATGTTATGATCTGCAATGCTTTTATCATTTTTAAGTTTCAGATGGCTGCCTTGACAAAAATGTAACATCTTCATCTCAAAAAGGATGATGCCTTGGGAGGTTGTCTAAGGACTGAACAAAGAAGCCCTACTTTCAATATTCTGAGCTGCTTCGTGGAAAACTTGTTCTGTAGTTGTGAATGAAAAAAAAATAACGTGGCTTATTCACCCAAAGATGAAAATTCCTTCATTATTTATTCATTATCATGTCATTTCAAATCTGTATATGACTTTATTTCTCTTCTGCAGAATACAAAAGAAGATATTTTGAAGAATGCTGATAACCAAAACAACACTGACTCCCATTGACTTTCATTGTATGAACACAAAATCACTGAGACATTTCTCAAAATATCTTCTTTTGTGTTCCAATCTGCAAGTATATAAACTATAACAGAAGGTCTTTGAAATGCTGATAAATCTTTGGTCTTTAATTCTGCTCTGAGCCGAGGGTCAGAGGAAAGAACAGACAGGTGAGCCTGCACTGTCAATCCAGTGGTCAGCTAATTGCTAAAGGAAAGTGTGAACTGTATTGACTGTGTCCTTGACTTTTAACCTTATGTTTGAAACCCTCAAACCTTCAAATTGACCTTGCTCCTGTCAGGGTAGATGTTACAGTTAGCCAGTGTTTAACTTCAGACACTGATGAGAAAGTACATATTACCTATTATTCAATGACATAGTCTTGTTGGATTAAGCTTTGGAAGCACTCATTTCTCAAGTTTAAGGGAATTGAAATCTTGATAGATTTGTTTGTTATGACCTAAGCATGCTGATTTATTACACATACAGTACTTCACTGTATTACTTATGGTAACTATGCATTTACATCTCAATTTAATAAGATTAAGGCATTGATTAGTTGCGTTTGAGGAATCACAAGTCTGCAAAGATGCAGTAAATCTTAAATGGGAAATGACATATTGCGAAATGTTTCCAGTAATTTACTTTTCTATGGAACATCATTTTTTAATGGTTTAAAGTAGTTATAGAGAAAGCTGTTTTTCTTTCATTCCGGGCCGAGTCTGACCCACATTTTGGTCCCAGCAGTACAGTATGATACAGTATACAGACTTGCCTTACAGAGAGGCTCTTTGGTTCACCCGAGACAGAATATTTCTTCAATTTTTAAAACAAATTTGGTTTGGAAAACAAATTGTCAAACAGCAAGTGCAAATAGATTTTTTACAGTGTAGATTTGCAATTATGTACACATAAAAGCCGATACAATCAGTCACACTTCTGTAATTCTAAAATTTATATGGCAATAACTTGGAAATACTTTTGTATGATTAATGTTATAAGTAATTTTTTTAGGTATTTTGATCTGTTCCCTGCTTATCTTAAGCATTGCTCTCTCTTCATGCTGGGGTTTTTTCGTCACCCAGTCGTCAACAACGATTGGGTGATGCAATGCAATGAATTGTGCAATGCATTTCTTTGGCATCTTGATAGGATATTAATGTAAACAGCATGTTGGTCTTTAATAAATATCAAATTTGTGTCCAAATATAGGCTCTTTGCTAGTTTCATCTTAATGAATAAGGAAATGTAATCTGTACGTGTTAATTTCAGAGATTACATCAGGGTGGTGATAATTATTCCATCCCTTTGATACATTCATTAACAATTGGATCAACTTGTTTTTGCTTATGAAATTCCCAGTACACATAAGCTCTGAATAGCCATTATTGAAGCGAATGCAAGTAATGGGCAGCATAAATGCTATACAATTTCCTTAAAGTACACATTGGCAGAATATCACAGTGAGCTGTGAGGTTAAATATACAGCTATAGATCAGTGTAGAGCAGACTTTTACAGTATCCAGGACCTAGTGCTTAAGAGGCAAAAGAAAATCTTCCAAAATACTTATG
This sequence comes from Beaufortia kweichowensis, assembly GCA_019155185.1. Taxonomy (NCBI): domain Eukaryota; kingdom Metazoa; phylum Chordata; class Actinopteri; order Cypriniformes; family Gastromyzontidae; genus Beaufortia; species Beaufortia kweichowensis. The sequence goes on from CM032797.1 coordinate 17,418,876, forward strand.
CCTCTCACCCATCATTCATCATCACCGTAAAACAATCATTTTTGGATGACTCTTTTGCGTTAGAGAAAATAGCCTCTATCACATGAAAGCGCTCCCCATTTTCCATAAACATAGGTAATTTTCTTTCAGCAATGCAATCTCGGCCTTCATCTTTAGTGCTCTTTTCATCATTCTTACAGTTTTCCTTTCATAACACACAACACGCTCTCTAATAGGATGAAACATTTACCCGAAAATATGATCAGCGATACCATTATCATTTCTCCACATAACAGATCTCACTGTCGTGTTTATCATTAGATTTAAAACAAACACTCTTTCTGGACACCATATGTGGCGACAGATGTCATCACGCAGCCCCTGAGGGGGAAGACAGACGAGCTGTCTACATAACTGAAGCTGAGAAATTGTAGTTTAGGGGAAACATAGAGCGTACATTTACATTCTCTACATGTCCTTCATCCAAGATTCATTGTTCTTTGGAAATGCTCCAGAGACTGATGTTAGCAAACTGTGTGAGAAGGTGGCACACATTCGGCAAGGTTGGGAGAAGTTTATGAGCGTGTTATTCTTATCCCTTGTCTTATTCTTATTAACCACGGCTTTAGCATAGTATAAATCGATTAACTACGGTATTTGTAGTAAAACCATAGTAACCACGAATTTACCGTGGTCACACTACAATTACCATAGTTTAATCATGGTATTTGTAGTAAAACTAAGGTAATACAAATGACCACAATATACTTTTTACACAGTTAATTTTCCTAAGGGATAATGAGTGTTATCTTTTAACTCACTTTAAAATAAATATTTAATTGAGCAATTTTTATTATAAATAATTACACAACATAGAAATATCCATATTATTCCTGAAAGGTCATAAAACCTTTAGTTAATGAAAGCTTTATCTTGACTTAGGTTACAGTTGTAATTTAAATTAGTCTCAGCATTATGTTTATAGATTTATTTGTCGATTAAAGTTATTTAATTAAGAAATACAAACACCGGTGTTGTTTTTAGCACATTCCTCAATAATGTCAAGGATTTTACAGCCTTTCTCTGAAAGCAATTTAACCTTTTACAAAAAGGCAAAAATACAGATAAGTGAATGCAGTCCCAGGCAATTTCACGTAAAGGTCACATTAATTCTCCCGACATGGCTGGTTGGTCTATGGTTAAAAATAATGCTTAACATGTTTATCCAAATGGCAGGGGCATACTTTTCACTTCTGTTTATTTAGAAAAATATAGAATGAAACTATGATAAAATATTGTTTAACGATTCCTGCAACATTTCATATATATGTGTTTGAATTACTTAAAGGGATAGTTCACCCAAAAATAAAAATGATTTTATTATTTACTCACCCTCATGTCATGTCAAACCTGTATGACTTTCTTGCTTCAGCATAAACCCATTTACTTTCATAGTATGGACACAAGGTACAATGGAAGTCAATGGGTGCCGATAACCAGCGTTTTGCAAAAAATCTTCTTTTGTGCTCCACAAAAGAAATAATCATATTCAGGGTTTGAATGACATAAGGGTGAAAAAATTATGACATCATTTTTATTTTTGGTTGAACTATCCCTTTAAATATGTATTAATGACAGTTCACAACAGTATCAAGTATTGCACTCAAAAGAGCCCTTCTCATATACTCTCATTTTACAAATGTCCTTAACCCAAGAAGCAATATTGAGTGGATTAAGTCCAGATTGGTTCCAGATATTTTTATAAAGTAATCATTAATCTATTTTTGTGAAGAAATCTCCTCTATTCTCAGTTAGGTCCTCCAGGAGTCCTTAGGCGCAGAACTACATCAATAATAGAAGAAAGAGGATAATCTTATCTTCACATCTGGGACCCTTATTAGTTCAAATGAAACCCTTAGTCTTGCACATGCTGTCTTATCAAAATAAAAGATCATGCAATTTCTTTCCAAGAGACACTTTCCCATAGACAGATCATTGCATCAGACTAAAATAGCAATTTCATTAATAATTATCAAACCATAAGTAAAAGCATAGTTTTTACTTCGTTTTTGCAGTATATGCAGTATATACAAGTTTAATACTGCAGTCTGTCACTTTTGGCTACATAACTCCAACTCTCTCTACGAAACTGAACAAAATTTCCCACGAAATTGAAGCCGACAGCTCAAATTATCAATGGTTATTATAAAATTACTGTTTTAAATTAGTAATTAGTAATTGTCTCCTAAGTAATTTGTCTCCTAATATTTGTAAGTCGCTTTGGATAAAAGCGTCAGCTAAATGTAAATGTAAATGTAAATTGGGGTAAAGTAAGGTGACAATTTTGACTTGATCAATAACAGATTTTTGTTTATTTTAAGTAAAAAAAGTTATGGATTGCAGTTTTAAACATGCCGTATGGCAATCATATTCACATTAATTATAATTGTTATATAATATGGAAAGTAGTTAACAATTGTGTTGCTTTTCTGCTTGAATTCTGAACGCTGCCTCACTAAAGAAAATGTGTTTAGGATGTAACGAAGAAATGATTTCTGACTTCCACACAGTTTCAACCATCAGGACTAATTGGTCATGCACAGTGGGCATGCTGTTTTCTGTGAGACTATAAATTATTAAATAAAAGAAGCAGAGACTTTTAGAAGTGTAAAACTTTAGTAAGTTCCTCCATGTCACAGCCGAGACCTTTCCACTAAAATTACTCATGTAGGGACAGATTATTAGTTTGCAGTCTTGTGCTGTGAATCCTGGTCTATTAGTTGGTTGATTTATATTACATATAAATGCAATATGATATCAGTAACGGAATAGAAAGGCCTTGTGAGATCTCATACCTTTATTAATATCCCAGCTAATTTAACAAAATATAAAACACCCTCAAACTCAGACAAATGAAAAGAATATTACATCCCGTTTCACACCGTACCATTTACATGAGTGCTGAATGCATATTGGTCCCTCCGGTGAGAATAATTTGGTCGCCAAAAATCTGCTTATCCCATCTCTCGCTCCGTTATTTGTGTTTTTAATGCGATTTCTTCTTCTGCTCATAAAAATAAATGCACTTACTGTGAAATGAATTTGTACCATTTTTAAATATAATGCACTAATACACTTGCATTAAATGTTCATCTTTTTTGTCCATGCTGGCGTTTCCTGGTCTTTTAACACACTTCTCCACAGGGGGCTTTAGCGCTAAGTGCATGTCATCGTGCTTTTTGCACTATGAGAGCTTTTTAGTGTTCTTTGTTTTTTTAATTGCCCACTTGCGTAATTGTTTCATTAGCTCTTTCTGAAAATAGTTGCTTGGTAAGTTGAAGACGAGATGCGTGTGGGCACCTCTGGTGAACGGGGCCAGTAAATATTAGGTTAATTGAGTCTGTTACAGTAGCACTTAGGGCTCAGTGCTGCCATTCCGTATTATTTGCATAAATTAAAGCGCCTGTGCAGTCTCGGGAAGTGAGAGTCCCACTGCTAAAGCAATTTCTCAGTGGGTGAGAGAACAGAACTTGGAATAGAGCACTACAATATCACTCAGATTAAATTTGCAGTATGTATACTGTCCAAAGTATGCACATTTGGGTAAAATATGATAATGACCTAGTGATTTTCTTGCCAGAGTGCTTTAAACCTAAAAAAACGTTAAAGATAATTTTGTCCCTCTCTGGTAAAATCAGGATAAAGTCTCAACATTAAATTATGAGATAACAAGCATCCAAGTTTAGTTTTACCTATAATTATCAGTATAATTTCAATCTTTGACATGCCATTAGTTAATCAAAGTTATTGAGGTTATATTTTTACAGGATGTTCTTTACATTATTTAGGTAGAAAACAGAAAATCACATAAAAATGACTTTAGCTGGATTTCCACAGGCAAGGTCACAATTACAGTAAATTGGTTCAAAATGAGAAAATAACTGAATAATTATTTACATTACAAATAAATATATGTAATATACTGTATTGTATTATTTACAGTGGTACATTCCATTATAGTAAATGTGTATATAACCATGTGTAGTTTTTTTCCCGATAAACACATTTTTCTATTAAAAACGATTAAAAAAACTTTCAGAAAGTAAACACTTGTACGCAGTGCTCTGTTTGTTTGAGTGGCCCAACATCTGAGCTTCTGTCTCGAGCAATTTGTGTTAGTTCTGGGTGGGACTGTCTGTTTGTTTCTGCAGGGCAAAAAAAGTGTGCAAATCAGAGGGAAACAGTTGTTGCAATTGACACTATTGCTACAGAAGTTACACACTATAAGACAGTTTTAAAACAAGGCAGTGTGTATATGTGTGCACACTGAGATGTTGAAATAAGCACATCAGTTAGCCACACCCACTTATTTACATATCACGTTATACACAGAATAGAAACACATTTTGTAGCTGACTTTTTGTTTTGTCACAACATATCTTAATACCATCATCTCTCCACACATTCCAAAACACAATGTTGTTCATACTGACTGTCACTCAAGTGAAGCTTATTGTCCCCCCACAACCCACCTTATGAATCAATGAGGATTTATATGTATTTTACATATGCAAAGTGAAGAATATAATTAAACATAACAAATTTAAGACTTTAAGTAAATCCTTGGTGTATTCAATCATGTGTAAAGACAGTAATAAGGCTGCAATCTATGTGTGCAGTTCTGATGAAACGACCCTTTAGGCATGTATAGTTTCATAATTAAATGAACCGTCAGTGGAGACTTTTTCAGACGTAGCATGAAAATCTTGGTTAATGAGGTGCCTGATGTCATCCCGACTCTCTTCCTCAGGAACTTTTCGGAAAGAACTTATTGTTTCCGTAAACAGGAAAAGCTGGGCTAATACATCCATGAATATTTACAGTAATGACCCCTGCTGGTACTAAGTATGAGCTCTACTGCGCTCAGCAATGTGGAATGTCTTCATTTTACATACTCTCCTGCTGTGCAGAAGCAAGTCTTACAATGGATTACCATACCGCTCGACCACCCCGTGCCCCAGACACATTCATTTGAAGGACACAGAATGTACTGTATATAGCTTACACTTAACAGAAGTATCACTTGTCTGTGTCATTCCTGTGTAGAGCTGGTTTATCAGCATCATAAACGCAGCTTGAGTACCCTGTGGAGTGTTCATTAGTGCGAGGACACGTTTTAGTTGAATACTTTCGTCCCGACAAGTATGTGCTGGGTAAAAATGTGCTTGTGTACTGTACTTTCTAGTTGCGATTAATCAAGTTCTTCCAATCTGGTAAATTGGGTTGCATTTTGAAAGTAGTAGAATTACCTGGGGAACTAATGCAGGTAATGCGATTATTTGTCACGTAGGATAAAACCTAATGGTTTTTATTCTGTGGGAAATTGATTTACTTAAAACCATGGCATTTGTTTGAATGATCACCATCTTTAATGGTTGAAACTGTTTGCAGAAAAGTTGGTAGCTTAACATCTACACAGCACAAAACTATTAGGAAGTGTTTTTGTACGGTATATGAGGTATTTATCTTTGTAAGCTTGCAATACCAGAATGACTCTTTATTCATTTTGAAGATTAAGAAAGAAATACATATAGCGGTCATGTAGCCATATGCCTGAGCACAAAGTGCGATAAATGTGCGTTTTCTCTCTCCTGTTTGATAAATGGCTCATGCAAACACACGGACACATATCTGCAGATGAATATCTATTCATATTAACTTCTGTTTGGCTATCCGTGTTGGGCTTAGGCATGGACATCTCTCTATCTGTTTGTCACAAGGGCATTGCTTTGTAAATGTCAGGTTATTATTTTTCCAGTCCGTATGTAAACAATCTTTATTCCAGCTGCTGTCAGGTACACCAATGGCATGTGATTCGTGAAATGTATTCACATATAGTATAAGAAGATTTTATTTTACACAGTAGAATCAGCTAAAATCTTTACTAACTAGACTTTTCTTTACATTGACATTCATTCATTCAGACTGGAAACGCAAGCTCCTGTAAAATGTTTTGCATTTCGTTGCATTCCAAAGGGCAAGTTTGGTGATCACTGGTTTTCTCTATTCACTTTAATATTTCATAGTTGAATTTTAATCTGTTGTCTTTTTTAACAATCCTGGAAATAATGCAAAGATAAAAACATACTGGGCAAAATTATGCCCATTTGGAAGAACTGGTGCATGTCAGACATTATAATAAGACATATCATAGATCTTATGAGGAAGAAATCATTCTAATGCAACAAGATATAGTTGGAAATGAAAACCTTATTAAAGAAGAAAGAGGTATTGTGGAGGACCCGAAAGGCAAGAAAGGAAGTGAAGATTAGGAGTAATATCAATTCTTCAAAGTGTTGAGACATGCAGTGATTTTCAGTCTGGTGTGCCATGTAAGTTGCTCATTCCATTCCAATTATCTGCTAATTCCCAAGCAGAACGAGGAGTATTTTGGATTTTCTGAGATTTTTCCTGTTCAATCAGAGATTAGAAAGTCTTTTATTTGCCATTAAGTCTGTAATGGCATTAGCTATTGTGCACAAATGAGTCTTACACCATTACAAGACAAGCATCCCTTAAAACATGTTACTTTGTGTTGCCACTTCCAGATCATTACTGCTTACAAACTGTATGCTTGACTTTAATTTTTGTATTTTTTGTATTCACAAACAACCAACCAGTTTAAACGTGCACTAAATCAGCTGAAATGGCATTGAAACATGAGTATTTCAATTAAGTCACTACAGTTCTTAACAGCACACACATGCCCGCTTTCTGTGTAATTAATGCTCATTATAAATTGCAATTATATATATATATATATATATATATATATATATATATATATATATATATATATATATATATATATATATATATATATATATATATATATATAATGAAGATTTTGTTACTTATTCTATATTGGAGATTAAATTGAGCATTATAGTAATGTGTAGTTGATACCTAATTATAGAAATTTCAGTAGCACTTTACAATGAAGTTGTATTAGTTAACAAATAGTTACTGCATTAGCTAACATGAACTAACAATGAACGAACATTTTAACAAATGTTAACAAATGCATTTACTACTATTAACTAATACAACTTTATTGTGAAGTGTTACAAACATTTCTTTAGTAAATTAGGTACTGAACAACATGGACAAAGTATATTCACATAAACAATGCAATCAGTGAATATAGTTGAATACATCTGTCCAGATGTTTTATGCTTAAGAGATCCTGCAACAACCCTGTTATTCATTTTTGTCCTCTTTCTTTTCTTTCCACAGCTGCTACATGAACATACTATGATTTACCTCTTTATTCCGCTTGAGCAATTTGAGAAAATTATAGTAGATTTAAATTTCTCTTTGCAAGAAGGAATGACACGACTTGTCTTCTTCACTGATGAAGTTTTCTTCCTAAGATCATTTCCTTTGAGTAGTTGTTTGTGGGGTCGCTTGGTAAAAACTGTAAAAATGCTGAAGGAAATGATGTGTTTAAGGAAACAATCATGCAGTTTGATCAGCTTTTTGTAGCAGTTATCAGTGATTACATTATATGTGCACCCCTTTTTTTTTGGTGTTTAACACACAACATTATACATATTAAGACATTCAGATCACTTGTAAGAAAGATATAAAAAATACATGATTGTGCAGTATGAATGTGTGTAACAACCTTGAATCTACATTTAAAGTATATAGTCTAAACCAGCTAAACATGAAACCTCCTGAGCGCATTTGTGAAAAGCCCTTTAGTCTGTTTTGTAACATTCCTCCCCTGTAACCTTGAGGAGCAAGAAGCTTTGTTTATGTGGCTTTTTATTGTCCAAATGATCCTCAAAACGAGTCGTATTACCATTTGGGCAAAACTGCCGTCATGCTACATGTCACTTTCTATCAACATCGAGATGTGATGAAGTGGCAAACGGTAACATGTCCTCTATGGTGTTTTGGTCCTGCTGTTTCCATTAGCAGGGTCTTGCTATCCTCATCGGTCCCCTTAGTCCTGTTGACTTGATCTAACACTATAAATAGACTCGCAGAAAGACCCTGTTGAAAAAACGTGCGTGCCTTTAGAGAACCCTCTGTTCTCCCCTTTTAACACATCATCACCTGCTTTAACATCACACTGACTTCAGGTATAGCTTAAAGGGATCTGCCTCCCTGTGAGAGAGCCTTGGGATCACACAACTAAAGACCTGGAACATTCACTTCGTCTGCCATAGGTGACATGCTTCAATGTTAAATCCATAATGCATTGTTTGGCACAGTGTTCATCTGTGATCCATGATCACAGATTTATTTATACAATATAATAATGACTGAAATTCTTTGGAAAGGTGAACCTATGCCCTTATTATTTGTTGCACCAGATACAGTCAACATTTGTGATAGTATTAATGTGTGTTCTCAGCAGTTAGATGTTTATGACAAACACTGGAATGCTCTTTTGCATCTCCTCTCCCGTCGTGCCGCAAATTGATTCTCGGATCCGAGGGGCTCTGTTTGCCTCCTGCTGATCTAGGGAGGGCATGGGCGTCTTTATCAAGCTTTATTTGTAAATAAGTATACAAGTTATTACGCTGACAAATAGACAAATGCTGCTTCAATAGAGCTCAGGGTTTAAAGTGAGGTCTCCAGATTAGTCTCCTCGTGTACGTGATCAATAGAAGGAAGCTACACACATTTGACTGAATATGCAGACGCGTCCCACTGAGTCAGAGACTGCCGATAAGTCCATTGTGGCTCTCCCTGAATGTTTGCGATAAGACGCCTTTGCTGTAGTGCAATAGCAGGGTTATGCCTTGCAGACGAGCCTCATTGAGCTGCAATTGTCACATTACCTGAGCGTTTTCTCTCAGTGTGCAGGTCTAGTGTCATGCAGTCTGAAAATACAAAATGCTGTGATCTCACTTTGACTGATGTTACTTTTGGGAAGGGAAGTCTGTTTGGTATCAGCACCAGATTTACCAAAGTGTAGGTAAAAGTGAAAACAGAGCTGAATGAAATTTATACAGCACGGCTGCAAATTCTCCATCTTTTAGGCTTGTTTTGAGTGGTTGATTGTGGAGGAGGATGAAGACCTGAAGAGAACAAAACTCTCTGTATATCATATAAAGTTTAGCTTTTCTTCATCCTTTGATTAGTGTATAATGAACTTTTGCTGCTATGATCTGTAGAAAAGACTTCTTTTATCTGTTTATTTATCTGCGTGGTGCATGTACTGTAGATATGTTTCATCATTCATCAAATTATTTGTATTTTATGTTCCAAATAAATGTTATGAGTGTACTTACAATATTAAGTTACTGTGTATATAATGTTTAAACTGACCAACATTAATAGAAAATGTGCATTTTTTAGATTTTATTTAAAAATTGTTGGTCAATTTTGTGAACAGGTCAAACTTTACAAAGTAGGGCAATTCCAGCATTGTGGATGTGACATTTTCAGTCAAAAATGTCACATCCACAATGTCATTTTCAGTGACATTTTGTTGAAATATTAATTCTCACAGAATGTATTTATCTGTTTATATTTGACTAAACCCCTGTTGACAGAGTCCAGACATTAAAAATATCAGTTTATACTGATGGTTATCTGTTTAAAAATATGGAAATATATGCGTTAAGGATGTGACAAAAAAGAACAAACGTTTTTAAGAGGCAAAATACTTTGTAGAATTTATGTGAATTAAAATGCACAAACCAGAATCAATAATACCCAACATATAGAGAAGAGATGACTGTTTAAAGAACATAAAATAGTTATTTTATTTTTAATGTGCTCTTTTATACTGAATATGGATGTGACTTTAAACATAAAAAAATTACATCACATGGCAAAAAATATTTTTTCATGGTAAGGTTGCCTAATATTGTAATATTCAGCAAAATCCATAATCTGAACTCATTTTGAAGATGACTTGTTTTATCTTAAAGTGATGAAAGAAAGTGATGAGGACCACACGGCATGAATCCAGAGATATAAATGACTGATACTTAATTAAATTAATTACCATAATGATGCTGGTTTGTGCTACAGGGGTTGTTGGGCACTTAGAAATGTCACATGAAAACGATGCCACAACATGTGACCTACAGTATGTGCTGCATGACTCAAGTCAATTATCTCCATCTCTGCTTCCATGTTCACTGTAATGCATTTAAAGACTCAAGGTTTAATGTCCCAGTGTGCAAAGTGAAGGATCCTACGCTCAGCACAATCTGAAGCGTGCACGTGTTCTCCTCTCGCTGTGATGTGCATTATTTAGCACTCTTGAGTGGCTCAGAATATCGCAGGTGACATTAAAGGCTGGTGGGGCCTGTTTGTAGACGGTTTTTAAAAGTGAAGCGTATGCAATTTAATGTCTGTGATTCTATAGTTGTCTTTCAGCTAATTACCATTTGTGAGGTCAAAATAATACAGTAATATAGTAATAATACAGAACATTTCAAATGTTTTTTATGAAAAAGTGCTTCTCAGGTAAATTTACTGCATCATTTAAGCTGATGAAAGAAAGCAGAAGTCTGTTGTGTTCAATCTTAAAGCTAATTATCCAGCATGAAACATTAAACATGGCTTTGAGCTCTTAACAAATTACCATTTGCTAGCCATTGCTCTTAATGTCCTGAATGCGGGATAGGTTGACAAAACAATATTGACTTTGACTGATCGCTCAGTCCTGAATTCTTATTCAGGGAGAAAATAGGCGACATCAGAGGAAATATACCTTGAACAGGCTGCTAAAGTAAACTTAAATCAGACGTGAACAAGACGATTTGCAATTCATTTTTGGATGTTTGTTCCTCATAACTATTGTGCCAGACTAATGCTGTAACAGATAACAGTTTGTGAATTTCACCGTAAAGGAATGAATTATATTACATTTACATTTAGGCATTTAGCTGATGCTTTTATCCAAAGTGACTTATAAATATTAGGAGGCAATATTTCTGAAGTATGAATGAGTTTTTTTTTTTTAATTTGAAACAAACTTTCTAAATAATTTAATTTGATCACATATTAAGAATGATTAAAAGTTAATTGCACTATATCATATGCAAGACATCATTCTTTTTGCTCAAGCATGGCATGCCTACGCTCAGACAATGGTAACTACGACATAATCACCTGTAATAATTGCATATGCTGACGCACATGAGCACAAAACTAACGCTGATCTAAAGAGAACAAAAGCCTATTGTAAACGTGGTCTGTAGTCTGTATGAGTCTATTCAAAAACAAAAGTGAATCAGAGATTGTAACTTGTTTTATCAAAATGTGATTCATACACAATGGAAATCTCATTTTTACAATGTTAGCCTCTGTTGTAACCAGATTGTAAACTTTTAGACGATGGCAAGCGCTGTGGTCAGGTCTGAGAAGTTTCTTACGGGCAGAATATGTAAATGGCTGATCTAGCTAAAGGCCAGCTTGTGTATTTGAGTGTGTGATTCTCTGTAAGTGCACACACTCACACACACACACACACACACACACACACACACACACACACGCGCACACACACACACACACAGGAAAAGAAAGAAAAGGGAGGGCAGTCTCTAACACTGCATCAGGATGTGAGATGAATAGTACCATCTCTCTCTCTCTCTCTCTCTCTCTCTCTCTCTCTCTCTCTCTCTCTCTCTCTCTCTCTCTCTCTCTCTCTCTCTCTCTCTCTCTCTCTCTCTCTCTCTCTCTCTCTCTCTCTCTCTCGCTCACTTGCTCTCTCTTGCTCTCTCTCTCTGCTCTCTTGCTCTCTCTCTCTCTCTCTCTCGCTCCCTCTCTCTCTCTCTCACTCTCTCTGTCTTCTTTTGGCCTGTGCTTTCCTGCAGTTTAACAGGCATTTCAGACTATTGCCTGATATGCATTTAAAAGAGAATTCAGCAACAATCAACATGTAGCTTTTAGTTGCTGTGACAGTTTCTAATCAAAGTAGAGCTACCGGTTCACAGCATTACAGATTATATTGCTTTTGGCTTTGTTTGAGATTTGGGCATGCTGCAGAATAAGAATCAGGATGTGAGTCGTCTTGAGAAGATGTTGCACACACATCATATGGGATACTTTTATGATATGTTTAACCTGATCACTGTCACTGCACATTTTAAGCTTTTTAACTTATTAACTTTTAAATATTTTTATCTTTTTTTTTTTTTTTTATTATTTCTTAGTTATTTTTTATCAGTATATAGTTTGTCATGATTAGATTAGAAGTGTTTCACCTGTGAAATGGTGACAGTTAACAGGTTAAAATGCTTTTTAAATGTACCGTGAGTCGCTTTGAATTAAAGCATCTACCAAATGCATTAATGTACAGTGATGTTATTGTGGTCTTACAAGGTTTTTTTTGTTGCTACAAAGCTCCACTAGAATATCAATGTGTTTACAAGATGTTTATTCTGATGGTTTGGTGTTACAAATGTGTCATGACAGTAAATGGATTGAGTTCATTAAACCAACAGGATCGTCAGGAAAAATAAAAAAAGTGTGATTTCATTCATAGTTCAGAGTGTGAAATGGAAAGTCTTCAGGTTATTTTCCTGACTATGTGAATGTGATAATTCAATTTGAAGTTGGAATCCTAAACACAGTTAATTAAATTTACCTGTGGTGGTGTCACATTTGTTTTATTCTCACCTATGAAAAATTTGAAAATGTATAAATAAGGTCATATTCTTTACAATTGATGTTTTTTTTACCAATTTTAAGTCGACACGGGCCCAACAATAATAAAAATCAAATACATAACTAATTTTAGACATATCCTTTACTGACTATTATAAAAGAAAAATACCTCATTTAAAGAGTGTCAGGCCATATTTTGTACCCTGTTCATGGATGGTGCCAGAGGAAACATCAGTAATGTGGTTCCACTAACATTCTTTTGTTATTGTTACGTCATGCATGTTGTTTCATTAAATAAAGTACACTGAATCCGTGGGGCTGGAAGTTTGGTGATGCAGTGCAGAGTCATTCTTGCTCGGGTTTGTACATAACGCTCAGGGTTTCTATACCAATTTGTGGTCTGCAGCATTTTAAAAAATTGTCTGTTTCTCCTTTTTGTAAAATATTAATAATACATAAAGCTGAATTGGTCAAATGCTTTTTTTTTTTTTAAGAGTGCATCACTAGGTTTACAAAGGTTTAACCATACAAACAAAATATGAATTCTGCAATACTCACATCACTCTGCCCATTTACTTTGTTATACTGTCACAAAATGACAAGTTGCTCGATTTCAAAGTCTTATCAAAGTCAGACTTTAGTCAATGTTGAGAACATATGGTAAATTTGCTTTGCACTGCAAAACTCTCATCTGAGTTAGAAGGATGGCCCATTTTTCATTTCTCCACCTACATTGTCTGAAAATATAAAATCTGCTAATACTCTTCCTGTTAATGTATATTTGCTTTGAGCAACTCATCCGCTTCGACACTCAGCCAGACATACAGTAATGCTGTTAAATCACGTATATTTTGTGAACTAAAGTTTAAATGCTGGAAGGATTGCTTTGATGTTTGGAGCGATATGAATAATGTATGAAAGCAGTGTACCACGGTTTTTGCATAACAGAAATATTTTCAGATTTACCTGCAAACCATCACAGTGATTACCACGGTATCAAGACACTTAGGTTACAAGTTTCATCTTCATGACATTGACATGCATGTGCAAAACATCGACCGAGCCAGATTCCTAACAACTGTTTTACTAATATAAACAGCTGTCCATATGATAATTCTGTGTTTTGTTTGTGTTTACAGAGATCTCGGGGAACTCTGAGGACATTCCCCTGGTACGTTGGAGGCAGCAGTGGTTAGAAAATGGCACTCTGCTCTTCCACATCCACCATCAGGACGGCAGTCAGACTTTGCCCGGCCCGGCTGCCACAGCTTACCCCGCTAGTGACTCTGCAGAAGAAGAACTGCGTATCCTGCACATCTCTGTCATGGTACACCATCAACACCCATGTACATTGATTTTACAGGAAACAAACCATTTAAGTTATAAAAACACAAGTTTAAGATTAAGTTAATTGTTACTAAAGATGTTTTTAGTGATATATGCGTATATGTGATTTAGATGTATCATTATGGCTTAGTATAGCCCTTACAAACAGTAATCTTAGTGTTATTGTAGTTAAAGTCCAGTAACCATGTTATTTTTTGGTGGATTAATTGCCACTGGTTGGTTATGGTTTAACTATGTTACTGTGTACCATAGTTTTTTGTTTGTTTTATTTAATGTGTGAAAGGATGTGATTTAATAAGCTGGTATGTGCTCCAGTCCTCCCATGACCCTTCAGAGAATAAGCCGAGGATGAATCATGGCTTAGCAACCCCCTGTTGGTAGCCAAAAACATGATTATCCCAAAATGTTTAATATTCAAATTACTAACTAAACACATTTTGTTTAAAGCTCTTTTAAAGTGCAGATTAAGATTTCCTACACATTTACAGACTCTCAAAGAGTTTTGTAAATGACAGGTGTTATCTGTAGATCTGTCACTGCAGTTCTGAGGGTGCAGACGCCACGCTGGTCACGCCGTGAGGGAATTACAAAGAGAAAACATTGCGTAGATGGAAAAAAATGAGGTGTGATGTGCAAGGAATGATGAAAGTTTTTCCCAATTCAGTCAATTAGTGGTTACGCCTGCTGGCTTCACAGTTGTCTTCCCTTGGATCGTCATCTTCAGAAGTAGTTACCTTCACAACAACCGGAGCAAAGAGTCTTAGGGGCATGAAGATTATTTAAAGCTTTAAAAGCGCTCGGGTTGAATAGTGGAAAATCCATATTTGTACATTGTCATGCAGGAAAGAGGCTTGTATGGAGGAGGAGACTGGTGTTTGGGGTTAGTAGCATTGTAACTAAGATAAATAGAAGAATATACAGAACACTGGTTACATGAACAGACTGTTGTGACATTCAGGCACTCGGTATGCAAATACTTCAATAGAAAGCACAAATGGCTCATTATTTCTATATAAAGCAAAAGGGACATATGGGGCCTTCAGGCTGTGCTGGATCTGCTTTTGTTGCTTGAATGTTAAATCCTGTAATTGCACATTAAGGCAGTGTAGCAGTTGTTTTGGACGGTTAGTTTATTCCCTGAGCAAAGCCGCCGATAACCAAACGATCAGTGCGGGAATATGATGCCACCAAACTCCGGGAAGTCTCCTCTATTGAGCTCACCCTGCACGATCTCTTAGAAGCTAAGGAAGATTGCATGCCTCGTATCTCAGACACAGCCCCAACATTGATATCACCATAAAGAAGATAGTTACAGTATTAGTATTCCAAGAGTGACGCGCAGGAAATCAGCGGCTTGATTCGACCTTATTGAAAAAGGCAACAGGACTCGAACGGTTTTCTCTTCTCTAAGAATTATGTTTATCACTACAGAAAGGGGAGATCAGTATGACAGAGAATAGATTGGGTTTTGATGTCCATACATTGTATACACAACCATCATTAATTACTTAATGATGCAGACTGAAGTTGTACAAAATAAGATCGATTGTGTGTTCACCGTAATTGAGAGGCACTGTAAGATTTAGAGTAAAATTATAAAAATAATGACTCTCTATGTTGTATCTGCTTAGCTTATTTTGACCAATAGTTTCGTTTTAAACTTAATCCCTGTAGCTGCCATAAAAAAGTCAGTGTCGTGTTGCTTTTCGTTTGTATGCGATGTGTGAACTTTTTACATAGTCCCTTACCCACCATTTTTTAAATATAAAAAACACATTTTAAATATTACTAAAATTATATTTATTGCATGTAAACGCTACTAAACACAGAAATGGTGGTAATTTTGATGTATCATCATGGCTTGCATGTGTCCTCAGAAAGTGCGCTTTCTCCAAGTTTCTCAGGACATGTTCAAAGGCAGAAAAGTTCAAATTGCAGAATGATTGATTATTTCTATTTTAAAATATGAGCAAAACAGGTCATAGCTGCATATGCCGTGATGCTTGCTGAATTTAAAGCGATCAGGTGACCTTGAGCTCTCCACTCCAACTCCAGTTTGAACACATTCAGATTTGCAAATGAAAGCTTGAAAATGCTCAAAAATAAAAAACTGTTCTATATCTCAAAAGTGATTTCCTTGCCAAAACCTTCCCTCTCATAAAATTTGACATTTCATTCCTCCTGCTCAGAGCCGAGGCTGTTATTTCGAGGTGGCAGAGTGAAATTTTTATTGGAGTTGTGTGACAGATGGTACCTTACGCCGCGTCCCCTCCTGGCTCCAGCGTTGCATCTCGGCCGGAGGGCAGGCCTCGAACCCGGCGCCCTGTAAAATCTTGTCGCTTCCTTGAATGCTTTGCTATGACGGCGGACCCAAAGAGAGCGAGCCGCCAGCGTAGACACCTGTCACTGGTCTGTATCTGTCGCTGTCTGTACGATGTGGTCCTCTGACCAGCTGGGCTTTTGATCAGTGCAGTGGCCAGTCCTGTTTTGCAGTTTAAGGCTTGTGGATAGATAAGCGCTTACCAAATGTGCCTTTATAAAAGAAGTCCAGCTGTGCTGTCGTAATGACTCTGATGTTTTCTTTTTTCTGTGTTTTAAGCATCTATTCTTCAGGCTAGCATATCCAGCTGCTTTCACAAAGGCCACGTTGTAAACTGAAAATGTTTTTCCATAAAAGCTTATTTTTGGCTCTTTGGGGGGTAATATGTAACCTATTGAAAACAGCAGTGGTTTGCTTACATGCGTTGTTGAAAAGTGACCACCCTCCTCTCGTTGGGCATCTGTGAAAGATCAGCAATTAGTTTTGCGGCTCTTAACTGCAGGAGGGCCCTTACCTGTGAGAAAGTCACCGTACAGTAGCTCATCTACAATCAAAAACTTCTTTCCACAACCATTTGCGAGACTTTTGATATTTAGCAAGAATTTTTTCCACATCACGATATTCGGGCTTTATCGACACACATCCTCTACATTCAGCTGACTATTTTACAAGCTGCAAATTGCACTACTCAGCAAGCCTGAACATCCACAGGCCGCTCCTGACCCCCTGTTTCTCCCATTTGCCAGCCTGAAGCTTGTTCCCTGGTGGTTTATCTCTCCGCGGATGGCTGGCTCAGCTGCTCTGTGCCCTTGCAGTGATTTGCACATGCTGTGTGGAAAGACGGGCAGCGTGTGCAACATAGTGCTCATTGCATCTATATCAAACCACCTGACAACCATTCTCGAATGGCAGAAGAAACAGATGGTGTTATTGTGTCCTGGATTAAGCACAATAGTAGATACAGTATGATGTTGTAATTAATAGCAACCACACCTTGGACATTTCGGTAGCTGTGTAGTTTGGATTAAACGTTCAATTACACAGATGGTTGATTTCTGTAGCATTTTTATTTATTTTTGGTTTAAACAATGTTTTTTTTTTCATTTATAAAACAAAAATGTAAAACATATTAATATAATTAATATAGCTGATACATATAGTCAACAGAAATGTGAAAAGGTCAACATTTATTTTAATGAACTCTTCTACAATACCAGTCAAAACTTTATACACAATTGACAAAATGTTTGTCATGTCTTATAAATCTTTTAATCTAAAGGTGTATATTTCAATGTTTAAAATTTATTTCGTAGACAAAAATCTAATTGTGCCAACATGTAAATTTCTTAAATTGAACCACTGAAGTTGGATTTTTTTTTTTTTTTTTTGATTACTTGGAGCAAATAATGAAAAGCAGTTAATAAGAGTCCAGCATAAATATCTTCAGTGTTGTTTCAAAAGCTTCCCAGGTTGAGACCTCAAGAAGCTGGATGATAAAATTTCAAGAGAATGATTTTACAAATTCTAGTCAAAGGAAGACATTTAAAACTGCTCAAATGTAACATAATGTTCATTTATTTATGTTTTTAGTCACAACATAATTCCCGCAGTTACAATTGTGTTATTTCATGGTTTTGTGGAGTTTACTACTATTCTAAAATGTGAGTGAGTGTTTCCAAACTTTTGACTGGTATTGTGTGTCAGTAGTACAATAATATTTAGGATATAATTAGTATAATAATATAATAACTAATTATACAATAATTCATATAATACTATTAAAATTAATAGAATACTGTTAATATAATACCATTAGACGTTTAGATATGTGTTAGTATTAGTGTTAGTATTAGTATAAATATAATTAGTAAAAAATATACAATTTTTAGGTATTATTCTTTTACAGAAATGGACTGAAATGTGGATATTGTACATACTGCAGAAAAGAAGTTAACAGAGTAACAACTAGCTCTGATCTCTCGCTATTAGTGAAAACAGTGCAAACGTCCGTCACAGAGGTGAACTTACTCTTTGAATGTGCAGTGATGATAAGCCAAAGATGTCCTTCATCGAATGGTGGAGAGATATATGAAGCTAATCCAATTACGTTATTGATTGAACTAATGCATCCTCAAAGATTCTCAGCTTCCTGTATTATTGGATTATGCAATCGTATGGTATAATTTCATCACTATAAATATTATGCGTTGCCTTGGCTGTCCATATTAATCCTTCAGATATCATTTTCAACAAAAATACACTTGTGACCTCTTGAGTTGAGGCTGATTCTTTTTTGTTTTCTTCCCCCGGTGCTAGACCAAAAAAATCTAAATTCCCTTGGATTAATGTCTCAGACAATCTTTAGTGTTGCTTTAAACTAATAAATCCAGACTTTAAGATGTGATTAAAGTCTTTCTTTGTTTTGTCTTGCTTCCCGTGACCCATAAAATGGCACATCACACCTTGTGCTGATGTATCTCACTACTATTCTGTCTATCTTCAGGGGCACACATGCATAATTTCTCATTCTTCTGAAGATAGTGTTTCAGAGGAAATTGGCAGGGTGACATTAAAGAATCGAATATGAACAGGAGTCAAAGTGATTTAGCAGAAATCTATTCTTTCACACTGGCAAACATCTAATAAAATTGTTTCCCAACAACCACCCAAAATAGAGAGCTTATGGTAACATCCATGCTGATATGTTCCTCTGAATAGTTGATTTTATTTACCTGGACAAAATAATGGTAATTTTAAAGGGGTTTGATTTCACAGCTTCACCGTCTCCCAAAACGCTGACCTTTCCAAAACAGTTTCAAGCGTTCAATGCTGTTGTTTCTCCTGAAAGTTCCTTCTGTAGAAGGCACCTGGAAGGCAAGATCAAGCGGTGGAGGTGTAAACATTCTGAAAGCTCAAATCCATTTATAAAACAGACCTGCTGGAGATATGTGTTTCTGCCCTGTTAGCAACCATAAGAGGAAGGCGATATATCTTTACGCTGAGCACCGTCCCAAGGGCCCTGGGCTGTGTGGATGTAACCAATGGCTGAGAATGTTAGAATGAGGGGCAAGCAATGTTAAAAGCAGTGAAAGATGAATCTTTGAGGTATAGCCATGGGGATGATGTTCCTGGAATAGTTATTTTAGGTTACATTGCAGTCTAAAGGTATAGCAGAGCTATATATTTATAATAGAGTTTATTCTATGAATATTAAGTCATTTATATCCATCATTTTAAATGAACTGTCTTCCATAAGTACACTTCTAAACATCCTGAACATGGTGGTCTTCATATGTATGGTCTTCATACATATTCATATACATGTACATGTATATGTATATGTCAAAACTTCGAAAACACTTACACACTGTTTAGTTGTTTATTTGTAAAAAATACTGTTTATTATTTTTTTCCTAATTTTAGAATAGTAAACCATGAAATAACACAATTGTAACTGTGGGAATTATGCTGTGACTAAAAGCATCCAAACACTATGTTATATTTAATCATCTTTAAATGTAGTCACCCTTTGTCTAGAATTTGTAAAATTATCCTTTATTATTTTGTCATTCGGCTTCTTGAGGTCTCAACCTGAGAAGCTTTTTAAACAGCACTGAATCAATTTGTGTCTAAGCTGGACTCTTATTGACTGCTTTTTATTCATTATTTGCTCCAAGTAATCCATTTAAAAAATGTATTCTTTTTGGTATGGTATATACTATATTCATTTACCATGATTTTATTGATGACCTGTCATTTTATCTGGATGATTTGCCAAAGACAAAACATATTGTCCAAATAGCATTTACACAAAGAAAATATAACAAATAAGACAATAAAAGTATGGAAGTCATGACCAGTTCAGTAAATCTCTTTTATCCCTCAAGCTTTCCTTTTTTGAAACAAGCACTAAGAGTTTAAGTGCTTGATAATACCTTGTTTTATGCCCGCATGCCCCCTTGAACGGAAAGGGCATTTCCTCTTCCCTGGCTCATTTATTCTGCAAACGCCACCTAGATCAGATAAAGGCCCATCTGGGAAATTTTCCTACAATGACCCGCTCATTAATATTGTCCGGACCCATGGTCTCACATCACGCGTGCACTGACACTTAAACAAACAAGCCAAAACAAAACTTTTGTCTTAAAAATCACAATTATTTATCACCCTCATACTTGCAGAGAGATGAAAGTCAATGAGATCCTGCAACAATAGAATGTGCGGCACGTTTTGCATTGATTTTACAGCTGAAGCGGAGGGTGATTTATCATAAAGCAATGCTCAACCATCATCCTCTCCTCTCGTACAGTTTCCCCATCCAATAATCTCGAAGAGATCTTCGCTGGTCTTCAGATTGTTTTCCAGAATACTAAACACGTTCAATTTAACGAAATACAGAAGAGGCACGAAATCGTATTGAGCAACTAAAAAACAAAAATCACCGAAGAGAGTCCAATTACACCACAGCAGTTTATAGTCATTTCCCTTCTATTCCTATTTAAAGGAATTCTGTCATTATTTGTTATTTACTTTTTCATACAATGGAAAAAAATATGAATCAGACCCACAATCCATTTCATACTGTATCCATTCTTTAAGATCTCTTCTGAATCAGAGACATACAATATTTCTGGGTCTCTTCTTGAGGCTTTCCATGTAATCTCATTGCTGTTTAGGCGTAACAACCGAAATAATAAAGACATCTCATCTGTGCTGTAGTTTCTTCTTACAGTAGCTGTAAACGGCATGCTGCATTATGTTATATGATTTAATTTACACTGTACTTTGAGTTGATTAAAAGTAACAATCAATAGCCTAATTATCACAGAGTGTGTTTAGGATGACGGAATGCATTAAAGCTCTCGCTGGAATAGATTTCCTTACAGGACAGCTGTTTAAAGAACGTGACAAACCCATAATAGCATCACTTCCATCTTTATTGCAGTTTATCTGATTGCAGCTCCTCATGTTGTAAACTGATGTTTCGTTTGGTCCTAATAGTTTTCCTTTATAAAGTGATATCCCATCTGGTCTCATTTTAAACCGTCTCTAACATGCAGCTCCTCATTTTCTCTGCAGTTAAGAGATTCTGAAGTTATATTTTGCTTGTTTGGCTAATTCAAAGTGATAGACCCGAAGGAAATCGAATTACGTAAAATGAATTATCTGTTGGTGCTGTATGTGGTCACGGTCTTGGTGTGGTTTTAATCTTGATGTATTTAGAGGCACATATAAATTATTATCTTACTGGCTCGAGGCAAGACGAAATGAAAGGGTTTTTAATGTTTTATCTTTGTGATCAGACGTTTAATGTCAAAACATTTGTTTGAAATGTTGTACTGATGATCTGATGTGTGCATATATATATATATATTTTTTGCTCTACCAACCAAAACACACACTGCAAAAAATTTAAAGATACAATTATTAAGATAATAAAACAATTCTTAATATATATATATATATATAATATATATATATATATATATATATATATATATATATATATATATATATATATATATATATATATATATATATCATGACAAAAAAACAAGACATATACAAGAAATAAGCTTTTTCTACTTTGTTAGATTTCATTATCCAGTGCAGGAATGCAATATTGCTTTAACTGTAGATACACAAATTATTTTTACTGTTGTGCAGAATTGTAAGAAACCCAACCTCTTTAAAATCTTTATAATTTGATATGCTTTTAATTTCTACTCTACTCTGTGTTGAAGGATGGACTTTAAAAACTTCAAAAAAAAAATGTTGTTATAATGAATTGTCTTTTATCTGGACCCCATTCTTCTCATATCTCTTCAGCAACTGGCCTTGTACACATCATGTACTACCAGTAAACTGATGTAATACCTTTAAAAAGAGTGAGAATATGTCATTAACACACGTCATTTCAGTCTTCTCTACAGCACGCACAAATGCCAGTTCTGCATCACTGACCTATAAGGCAACAGAAGAGATGAATATATGTTTATTATTCTTTTTTATGATGCAGACATATCCATTACTCACCATAGGCCTGCTAATTCTTGACATCCACTTGTAGGAAAATGAGGATTTTTGCTTTTAAAACAGATATTTCATTGTTCTGTTTTGAATTTGTAGGGGGCCATGTTTGTCATAACTGTTGGTGTAACCTGGAAGGACAAATCTGAGAACATGTTCTAATGATGTTCTTTAACCTCTGATAATCTGTCTTTCCCATCTTTCTGTCTTCATTCTCTTGTACTTCTCTGTAGCTCAACTAGTAAAGCCTGATGCCTTCATCGTCAAAGTTTATGAGCTTCCAAGCGAAAGTTCATCCTTATAAAACATATGGCTTGAATGCACTTTTGATAAACGTGCCTTGCGTCTTACTTACATTTCTCTTTTCTCACACTCTGTTCTTCTCTTTCCCTGCAGGGAGGAATGATTGCTCTGCTGCTGTCCATTCTGTGTTTGGTATTGATCCTGTACACTCGCAGACGCTGGTGTAAACGCCGCCGGGTCCCTCAGCCGCAGAAGAGCGCCAGTGCGGAGGCAGCCAATGAGATCCACTACATCCCCTCCGTGCTCATGGGTGGCCAGGCGAGGGAGAGTTTGAGAAATTCACGCGGCCAGGGCCACAATTCCAGCGGCACCCTTAGCATCCGCGAGACACCTATTTTGGACGGGTACGAGTATGATATCACAGACCTGCGACACCACCTGCAACGCGAGTGCATGAACGGCGGAGAAGACTTCACCAGTCAGATGACTCGTACCCTTGACTCGCTTCAAGGGTGCAATGACAAAGCCAGCATGGATCTCACTCCAGGTGTGTGAGCTCACCGCATCCAGAGTACATGAAAATAATATGTTTAGGTTGATGGGGAATGGCTGTAAATGTATAATCAAATCAAACATCGGTAAAAAACCTTGATTCAGTAATCCGCTTGTTAAGTCTGACGTCACACACCACCGCTTCTGGGTACAAATGCTGTACCAGATTCCAAAGACAAACAATAAATAATGTTCATTTACACATATGATGTGCTGTAAAACTACCAAAAAAAATCACAATGGTAACTTTTCACTTCACAGACAGCGATTCATCCTTTGTGAATTAATAAAATATTGCTTTCAGCGATCCCATAAGCGTGGACACTGTAGTGTACACTGTGAATTTATAATTTATAATATAAGTTGTAATATTCATAAATAGTGCTCACAAACTGCTGTTTAAACAGTAGCGTCTCTATAAAACCGAGGAGTCCTTGACCCAGTTTTCCTACATCACAGCTTGAGGATGTGTTTTAAGTCTTAACATTTTAACGTAACGCATTTCATGTTTTAAAGGCCGAATGAATTGTCAGTATGTGTATTGGGTATATTTAAAAGTGCATTTTTTATGAATCATGATTTCTGTATAAAAACTTGGTTGTACAGGCAATTAATGAGTGGGATCCAATAACCTTAAACTTTTTAATAACATGCTTTAATCATTTACCAAATTAATTCACACCCCTAATTCACTTTTTAGATCCAGTCTAATTTCTGAGGTGTGTAAACAACTCAAGCAATGAATTTATAATTGGATGAACATGATCAAAGAGTGTTTACTTTCTAGCTATAGATATAAAAACAGTCGTTTTTTCATGTATAAACCTTTGAATATCTTTTCTGCTTATGCATACATATATGATGCAATACCAAATCTGCATTTTGAAACCTATGAGATTCATATTGGTAAACATTAAAATTCAAAGCCCATTTGTTTGACATACACATCTAGAGTCACATGACTCGACCTGACTAGAGTCAGATTTTGCATTAAACAAATGGAACTTGGAATTGTTTTCCGCTTATTAGATGTGAAATGATGTTGATGTTTGCCTTGAATTGTTGCCCGCTCTAAATACCCCTAAAAGGCTGTGCAGGAGAGGAGCGATTTCACGCTGTCGCACTAATTTGGCTAATACAATAAAAACCCTGCAGTGTCAGTTGTCTTTGTTGTGTAATTTACTCATTATTAGAGGACAGGCTAACTACAGAAGATGGCAGTGTTGCGTAATGGCCAATGACGAAATGTCAAATCCTGAGTCGCTGGCCCGTGAAGGCTCCCATTGGCTTTATTGTAACATAAACCTAAAAAGGCTTCACCGAGATAGTTAGATTTGTCCTTCTGAATGACAAGCGCTTACGTGGTGTCTCTCTACACCCGCAGTGGGCTATTATTTGCTGTCCGTCTGCCGGTCTCCCTAACTGTCACCTTTTCACCATCAGGAAACGACAGTACGAAACTGTCCCTTATGAGCAAGTACAAGGATAACATCATAGCCACGAGTCCCATTGACAGTAATCACCAGCAAAACACACTCCTCCCACACAACAGCTCCACCAATCAGCGCAAGCGCCTCTCCAGCAAAACACACGGTGAGTCTGGATCTCATTTCAACCACAGTCCATGTGTGTTATCAAACATACTTGTCTGTGTACATCTAAATGGAAGGTTTTTGCAATTTTTACAATTTATAAAATGAGTAATTATAGCTATTCAGCATTGTATTTGAATATCATCTTTTAGAAGTCTGTGCTGATTTTCACAAAAGTGAACGTAATTTATGAAACATTTATGAAATCTGCCAAATTGGCTGGTGATTTGACAGCAGTACCGACCACGGTTGATTTTTACCCGCATTTGGCGAGATGTCAGGTGTTCATTTCAAACCCTGATTCTGATGAGCAAGTTTTAGGTTGTCTAATCCACAGATCTGTGTGTCATTTCTGTGCACGAGGGCGGAGGAAACATCACCCGACACCTAGAATGAACAGAGTCATTTAAAAAACGCCGCTATGAGTTTGTTTTGGATGTGTAACCTAGATTCTGATAATGTGATGCAGTTGCCACACACAAAAATATGTTTTTAATGTAATTTGTATTAATAAACAATAATATTTACAGGGTCAAGAAAACATTTGACAGCATATGAAACGTGCAGCTTTAAATATGAATTTGAAAGCTTTATGCTTGGGCAATTACAATATGAACAATAATTACAAATATATTGAAGCATCGCTTTATATTTTTATATTAAGTCCTGTAAAAATATCATTTAATACACGAGTTATCCACTTTAAAACTGAAACTATAAATGTGTTTTGGATATGTTGTGTTTTTGAGAGGCAATATATTTTGTAGGATTGCTGTAAATTAAAATACACAAACCAGAAGCAATAATAGCAAACAAATGGAGAAGAGATGACTCTTTAAAGAACATAAAATAGTTATTTTATTTTATTTTCATAAGACCATTTATGAGCAATATGGACTGTGACAATTCTGAAAACAGCACTTTACCTCACCTCAAAAACCATGTGTTAAACATAGAAAAATGGTTTAAAAACTTTGATAGAGACCTCACATGGGTATTTAAACTATCAGTATGGTGAAAATCTTTGGTTAAAATAAAATCATTCAAATGCTTGTATGTTGGTGAAATGCTTTCATGCTTGTGATATTGTTGCCTGTGAGGATGTACTGTACATGACCTGCTTCATTCCAAGTCTGTGTTGGATTTATGTAACCTTATTTTCTTCCATTAGTTCACTTTGGGGCATCTTTACAGCTTTATTTCTTGAGCAATACAGCAATCTTCTCTGAACAATCAAATGCAAATTCAAACATCTCCGTCTTTCTTTTCATGTGCTTAGGGAACAAATAGCTCATGTCCAGCGAAGTATTTCCTTTGAATAGGAATCGGCTTTCCTAGCTGGACAAATATTTGCTTCTCTGCTCATGTTTTTATGCTTCATTACCTCAGTCCAGCAAACACACAGCCTCTCCCTGACCTTCAGACCTGTCCTCTTTCATACCCGCTGCACTTTCATTGTCCATTCTCTGCATTTAAATGTAAAATTTGATGTGCAAAGATGGAATAAACAAAGGGTTGAGACTACATGAAACTGCAGTTCCAATGATAAAATATTTAAGGAAAAAATAACGGAGCCGCTGTTTCTCTGTGAATCTGTTTTTAACAAAGCCAAAGGGCCCTGAGTGTACAAATGATTGTCAAGAAATTAACATCCCAGACGTTTAATCTTTATTTTTCAAGGCAGAATATATCATTAATTCACTAATTACATCATGGATGAGTTAGTCTTACAGGATTTGAGACTGTTGCTGGCCTTTTTGACAACTCTTTTCAAATTTCCGCATATTTCCATAGTTTTCACATGCATCTCGCCCCGTTCGTTTGTCGCTGTACACAGGCAAACAAAGCGAGATAAATAAATTTGTCAAAGTTTATTTTCTCATGATTTGTGACAAAGCGACTTTGTTCCCTTTAGGAAGGTTTCTCTCTTTTCTCTAATAAACCCGGCGTGACTGCCGAGCTCTCGGAGCGTTCTGACGGCTATGTTTAGACTCCCGTTCACGTCGCCCGAGGAGTCGCACACGTTCTCTCGACTCTTCAGTCACACCTGCCTCTCTCACCTCATCTATTTATACCCCTGATTTTCATTAGACAAATTAGAACTGTTGCTCTCGCCGTTCCACGGTTTTCAGTCATCTCCAGGTCAACGGTGTTTGTGTAGGTGTTTGTTTTTCAGCTTTCCTCTGTGTGAGATCATTCTGGTGCCGCAGTTTGATTCCGGGACCTTTCTAATCATTGACTTCTCCCACCCTGAATAGCAGAACAAAATAAGTTTTGTTGTAGGAGGCATGTGCACCAGCGCTGCATGCCGAGAGGCCGCCGACTCTCCGTGCTGAATATTTAAAAGAGCTCATCTTTTATTCCTCTCCACGGAGCTTTGCACCTTTAGCCTCTGTCTAATTGTGGAGGCTAGCACACAGTCCTCACCTGCTCTGTGAGATTTACAGCTAATTCCTTTGAAGGTGGTTCTTTTGTTCCCATTTGTTTCACGGCTGTTCTGGCACGTGTCTTTTCAGAACGGTGTTTGGATTGAAGCGATAAATGCTTGATTTCCGTGGTAAACTTTCACATTTTTTAACACAATGTTCACAGTAAAATCATTTTGACAGTAGCAGATTGTTGTGTGGATGTCGCTTTTCTCACCAGGGATACGTTATAAGACATATTGAGGACGACTTGTGTTCTTAATCGCTGTTCTGCTTCGAGCATCTCCACAGTGTTTCTCTACTTTTTCATCCATTTATGAATCATTTTAATTTGTCTTTGCATTTTGAGCAATAAATGCTAGTTTAATAAATGCTGTGTGCTTGTTTACACTTGCATGTTGCTTTGAAAACCTTTGGATTCATCATTTGTTGTTTAAATGCAATTGCACACGTAAAGTAAGTGTCATCCACTGCTTATCTGTACATGATAATTGCTCGATTCTCCCCTGCACATGCAAAGACATGTTTAAAGGATAGTCGTACTGTACCGTAGATATAAAGTAACTCAAACATTATCGCTCTTTATTGTGAGCCAGTGTTATCCACGGGTCATGCGTTTCTTCATCGAACGCTGCGTAATGAAAGTGTTTGTCTGGCCCCGTGACGGGTAAATTGTGTCTTTTGTGCACGACGAGAAACCAGAGGAGGCGTGTGTGCATGCGTTATCTGACTCAGTTCATTTCTTATATTTACCCAATAATCTCTCTGAGGAGAAATGCGTCTCGCAGGGACCCACCGAACAATAATCACAGGTTCCTGCTTATTCTGTCATTCTGTTATAGAAGTCATGTTGGTCTGCACTGTATATGTGTTTAAAATTGTGCAATTTGTTTTATCAATCATTTAAATTGAAGAAATGTATTTAATCTTTGTTCATTTAATCAGTATTGTCTATTCATTTTTATGCAATATTGTGACTATGATATAATTATGTATTTGCCATTTTATGTTTCACATATTATGCGTCTTTCATAACAACATTTCATTTCGTGAATTTGCATGTCTGTAGAGTACTGTAGATGAACTTTATGTCTCCAATAAATTATTGAAATATAAAATGTACAGTGTAAATGTACAATGTCTAGTGAGGCTATAACTATTTAGAGATGCATTTAATGTACATTTTATCTTGATGTATTGATGGGTTTGAATATGCTGTAATTAGTTGGGCTACAGGAAACTTTTGCATAACTAGCATCATTATTTAAAATACTTATATTTGCATCAAACTTTTTTCTAATATGATATTTCTAATTAATATGTATAGAGTCACGATTACATGCTGCATTAATCAATAATGCTCGATAAACAAACAAAGGGATTGACAATTACATTTATTTTAGAGAGAAGCAATTAAATTAAAGAGAAGCCATCTTATTGTCATGCTGTGACAATTTTATTTCAAACTCAGAAAGTGACAGCATGTTTCTAGGATTTTTTTCAGAAATTAAAAATGTTTTATCAGATATTTATAGGATATGGGTGTCCTATTTACAAGACCAGTTTAATTGTAGAAAGTTAAAACTGCTGCAACACAAAATTCGATTTAATGAAGATGTTTCTGGAAGCTCTGCGGGGGGCCTGTATAGTTCTTTAACCTGATTTGATGAATAAGTTGATGCATGATTTCTGTGTGAATCCTACAGCGGGTTCAACCTTCCTGAACCCAGATGGAGATTCTGGGACGGAGGCGGACAGCGAGCCGCAGCTGACCTTCTACACCGACCCAAACCGCAGTCGTCGTCGCAGTCGAGGTATGAGAAACGGTAACGTCAACACGGCTTGGGTCTCCGGGGGTAAGGAGGACTTCCACACCGTCGCATGATTTCGGCCTGTACCGCCTCACCGTGACCATTTGGTGTTCGTGTCACATGTGAGAGACTTTGTTCGGAAGCTGAACAAAGTGGTAGTTGCGACGTGACGCGCCTCACAACTACCTCGCTAACCGGAGCATGTGTAACAGTGGATTGTTTAATGTGAGATTTGCCGTTGGATGTTGTATTTAATCGATTTACAGCGAGGCTTAATGCGTTACTTTTATTGTTTTTTTTTGTTTATTCTCCTCGAAATTGGACTGAGGGCCCCTGAGCAATTTTTAAGTTTGGTTAGAGAATTCTTTGTGGACTTCTCTGAAGTGAATGACGACTAAATACAAGCTTACAAGTATTTAAGCACTTAAAGCTCAGCAGCTCGAGTGGTAGACCGCTGTTCAACTTTAACGCTTATATGTTACGTGCCGTGAGTGTCACGAAGCAGTTGGACAGTACTGTCAGACGCTAATGGCTGGAGTCTGACTGAAACTTCTGTATTGTCCCTTGAGATCTAAGGAGACCAGACTGAATGCAAAGCTCTTTAACTCTTGAGGAGCTGCCACTTTAAAGACAAATAACAGACAGTCATTTCACTTTAATACCTCCTTCATCTAATTACCAAGTGTTTAAACCTTGTACTTGTCAAAAACAGTACTAGTCAGCTGTGGCAACAACACCTTTAATTAGACGTGGTTAATAATAGACGTGACTGGTTTCGCATTTTGCGTGAGCTTGCGATTGGGTGAAAGCAGCGTGTTGATTTTGATAGACGTGTTTATGTGCGTTTACATTCAAAATAGCAGGTGTTAGTGTGCGCTGTCAGATTTGAATAATGTGAAAACATAGTAATCTGTTATTGCTGTGAGTGAATAGTGTTGTTCAGTTGGTTGACGGGTGTTGTTTAATTTGTTTGGGTAGTTTAAGGTCTGTTGAAGTAGTCCAAATCTCTCTATATTGCATCAAAATAGCGACTTAAAACGAACAATCAAATGAATAAATACCTCATATACATGTAACATTTTGACCTTTCTTTTAATATTTTGAAACGGGACAGTTTTTTTTTTCATTTTGAGATAGGCCAGGGGACAAAAAGCCAAATTATATTCTTATCTAAAATGAATTCTTTTAAAACAGTTTTGCTTTAATGACTCTGTGTGACGTGATTCGGACATCTAAGCAGCTTTACCTGTGTCAAACGGAGCAATTCCCGAAGCATAAAATCAATAGATGACTGATAAATACTCAATGACAGGAGCAGAATGAAACGGTTTTTAGATTTGAAGACCTACCCACATAGTTTAGTGTTGTAACATTTGATGTATTATTCTGGCAGGTGTGTGCAAATGTTAGCATCAATACTTCTCATTTCCATTTGATTCTGTCTGATTCATTTCTTCAAAGTCAACATTCTGGTTTTTGATGCGAGACGTCTCAGCCAACATCCACGCTTGAGATGATGTTGTGTCATGTCTGTGCTTTTATTTTGTAAAACTGTGGTTCATCTTTTTTTGTGCAATGTATTACTGCATTAATGCACTGACAGGTGTTTATTCTCTATGGAAGTGATTTGTGAGCTTGATTCCTTGTTTGTACTTCACAGTATATGTATTTCATTTCATGTCATATGTATTACTTTTGTTTATTTTTCAGACCTCTGCATGCTAATTGTCCATATGACACATAGATTATCCTGAAATGTTATCAACTGATTTAAATATAACTTTGTGTTAATGATTAGAAGAGTGGAGAGAGATCCTCACCATCTGATCATCTGTATTGTTGTGTGAATAGATGTGTATGTACTGTATTTGTCTTCTTGTGTTGTGTTTTTATGGCTGTCAAAGCATGTAATTGTTGTACATTTTAAGGCATGCAATTTTATATGTTTAACCACATTAATTTTAATCTGTTTTATGTGATGTCTAATAACTGATCAGAATTTCTGAACAAATCTAAACTGTTATCTGTGTTTGTGTGTGCTAGCAGTGTTATAGATCTACAAAAGTCATTACGTTTTTTTTGTATTTGTTTTTCTAAAAAATAAATAATTTGCATTAAAGTGTTCACTATGCATACATTGTTAAAATAATCACTTTTTTCATTTTTGGATGAACGATAAATACTTTAACTGATTTAAACCCTAGTCTTCAGTCAGCACTGCACTACAACGTTTTCCTGTATTTTTGCCATTTGCTAAAATTCTGCACACAAGGCAACAGCCTTCAAACAGTAAACCGTTATCTCTCCAGCGCTCTGTTCGTGTCAGGGTCTGGCCGGCTGGTTTGATCCCTTCATGGATTTTTCTAACAGCTTTCCCTGAGCCACAAAACTGTGAACTTCACCTCTCCATAGCATCACTCTTATTATTTTCTCTCTCTTTCTGTTCATTCTCCCTCAGGTTCCCCACGAAGCCCCATCAACAAGACCACCTTGACTCTGATCAGCGTGGTCAGCTGTGTGATCGGACTCGTCTGCACGTCTCATCTCTCTTGCAGCCTCAACGTCAGAGTCATACTTCACGTCCCGGAGCACCTCATTGCAGACGGTAAGAATGCCATACAAGCCCCTAAGCCTGTCCTAAATCTAACACTCACCCTGAACCTAATCCTGTAATGCGACTGGTTGATTGAAATGTTTCAGAACCAACATTGTTGATCCAGGTATATGTCATACTTTGTGAAATCATGTTTACCATTATCTCATCGCTGAGCCTGTAAGTCTGTAAATATTATATTGTAGCAAAGGCATGTTGAGAGACTCGGGGTATGTTTACATGACAACAATGTACAAAAAATATAAAGATTTTAAGTTCAGATAGTGACATTGTTAAAATGATCCCAATTTACACAGATCTACACACAAAAACCCCCAGTATTATTCATGTTAGGCCAGTAGTTGGTGATGTCATCTTGTAAAGAACTATTTTATTTTTAGATATTAGATATTTTTTCAAACATTTTTAAGTATTTTACACATTTTTATTTTAGGTATTTTTATAAATTACAGTAACGTTAACAATTTATTTTTGTTTATGTTTATTTTAATGAAATTATGTCAAATATTTCTTCTTGAGTCTTATAGCTGTTGATCAATTTATTGATTGTCATGATTAGAAAAAATTCAATTATGAAATATTCAAATAAATCGAGGTGTTCCTTCTGAGGAACGGTGACAGTTAACGGGTTAAAAGATTTTTAAGATTAAGAGAAACATTTGTCAATTGTGTCTAAACTTGTACTGTTCTGTACTGTACTGTAACTGTACTGTACATGACATCACCGATTTCACAGATTTAAATTTTTTAATTGTAATATTTTTTTAATTTCAAAAACTTGCACTTTAAAATTAAAATTTGTGTTTTAGACCCCCCCCATTCCTATTGTTGTATAAATGAATGATTTATACAGAAGTTAAGTTTATTTTCCCTGAAAGAAATATGCAAATCAGTTATCCTGCAAACATCATTTCTAAAGGTGATGAGCACACTGCAGTTCCCAGTTTCAGGTTATAAAGGATATGCAGCAGGATGCTGTGATCTGTTTTTCTTGGCAGTGTGCAGCTTCGCTCCTCCACTGTGATTCAGACATCTGACATCGCTCCTTAAAATGTCAACAGTATGCTCAACTACACGGCACATCTGGATATATTCTGCTTCTCCATCATTTCATTTCATCATCATTTGATGAACTGCTGCCACGATCAGTAGAAACCTAAACAAAATTCTGTTTACCACCTGCTTTCTACGGGCAGTAAAAGCACAACGCTTATTGCTGTGCCAAGCAAGTGGCACAAGTTTTGTCAATAGAGAATCTTTAATGAGCTTAATTTACATGGTGCTGAAGAAAATGGCAATGATTTCATTTAAATATGTGTGGCACAGTTTTGTACCAGCGCATTGAGTTTCTTGTTAATATGTGCAGTTAATGCGTGTGAAAGGTGATTAAATACTGCATTAAAAACTGTGCAAGATTCTTCCCATTGCCTCCGTCTCTCATACATATAATGATACACACAAAAACTCTCTCTCTCTCTCTCTTTCTCTCTTTCTCTCTCTCTCTCTCTCTCTCTCTCTCTCTCTCTCTCTCTCTCTCTCTCTCTCTCTCTCTCTCTCTCTCTCTCTCTCTCTCTCTCTCTCTCTCTCTCTCTCTCTCTCTCTCTCTCTCTCTCTCTCTCTCTCTCTCTCTCTCTCTCTCAATATGGGCTATATGATGGATTCTAACTGTCTTTCCTCATCTGTCATTTTGTCTTTCATCTAGTGCTTTGCTATATGTAGTCTGGTGCTTTAGGGAAGATTAACATTCACACAGACATCTAAGTGGACAAAATTTGAAAAGAGAAGACGTAGAGTATTCACAGTTCCCCTCTTTTGATAAGAAAAAATCTGATCAATTTAAGATGTGTCTATAACTGTCTAACAGTATTACAGGGTAAAATTTCTGATCTGAAGAATAAATTCTTTCCAGTAACCCTTTCATAGTGTCTATGGGTATACAGAGGGAGTGTGCTAAATAAAGCATGCTTCCTATTGAAATTTCCTTAAATCCAGCCTACAAATCAGTTTTTACAGTACCTTCTATGTTTATGATTACTTCTTCCTACTTATCCTGGATTGCACATTTTTTTCAATTTAACAGCATTATTTGTATGAATTTATTGCGTTTTCATAATAAATTTATATGTATTTTGACCTTTGCATTTGGACCTTTCTTCACGGAGAAACCACAAAAAAAGTATGTAACCATCACATAAATTCTGATGGACTTAATATTTATAATGGGAATTGTACTGGTTTTAATGGACACTGAAATGATCTCTGTAGATTCTGATATATGGTACAGACCGTTTTGTGGTATGCCATTTATGCTGCATAGAAAATCTTCACTAAAAGACTTCACAAATCAGTTTGACAACTCCTGACAGATGTTTCCTTTGATTTGTCCTGATTCTTCTACCTACAGGCTCCAGATTCGTTCTGCTGCAGGGCAGTCAGCTGGATGCGTCTGATTGGCTGAATCCAGCTCAGGTGCTGCTGTACTACCAGCAGAACGCCAGTGGGCCCTGGGTTAATGATCTGTGTGGCCGTCGCCTTCTAGATCCCTGTGAGCACCAGTGTGACCCAGAAACAGGTATAGTGACACCCTATTGGGATTTTGTACTTCACACAGCTACATAGATTTACATTTACATTTAGGCATTTAGCTGACGCTTTTATCCAAAGCGACTTACAAATATTAGGAGACAATGAAGCGACACATCAAAAGCGGCAACAATAGTACTAAGAAGTGCTTTCCTACGTTTACAATGTTTTGCAGTGCTAGATAAGTACCTGTAGAGGAAAGAAAGGTGTTTTTTTTATGATGTCAGGTGTTCGTGGAAGAGGTTATTTTTTGGTTTCTGCAAAAACTGAATAAAAACTGGACAGACTCTGATCAGACACTTTGATTTAAAGGGTAAATAAAAACATAGAGAGTATTAAAAATATGAAGTTCTGTAAGGATATTACTTATTATTGGTATGTTATCTAAAGTGGGTTTACTGTACTGTTATTTTTCTGGCTTGATTTTTCAAAAAACTCCAAAAATAACTTTAGGATTATAAGACTGGAAATAATAAAGCATGACTCCAGTGGGCTTTCGTGTTTGTTATTATTTTTCTTTTTGGTGCTGGTTTGAACTGAAATCTACCTGCTGTTCCAGGATGTGGTTTTTGTGTTTCCACACACAGGTCTTCTCACAGCTTCTGTTTCATACTAAAAATCAATAGATGTGCAGATAAAATGTTGTCTGTTCATGTTCTGGTCTTCCTTTAGCTTTTTCTCACATTTTTGCCTTTTCTTTTGAATTGCACACATATCTTAGAGAGTAACATCTGAGGAAGATACCTGATAAAAATACCCTCACAATGTTTGACACTTGTATGACTCATAAAACAAAAGGGGCTGTAGAATTTTAGTGGATTTATTATGGAACATTCTTTATAGTAGTTTTATTAATATTTTAAATGAGCTTATATTTTTTAATTTGCTTTTTAGGTTAATTTTTAATATTTTATTATAAGTTTTAATAAGATAAAAAAAATTATCTGCTTTTCTCATTATTTATTTATTTATAATAATGCTACTGTAAATAGGTTTAATTTATTTTTGATTACATTTTTAATTATTTAAGATTTCATTTAATAATTTTGATGCCTTGACTTTATTTTTTTATTTATTCATTTTAATAATGCTGCTGTATATAGGTTTCATTTATTTTTATTACAGTTTTAATTTTAGTTTAGTTTTCACTTATCTTCAGTTAATAATTTTGATGCCTTAACTTTATTTCTTTTTATTTTTATTCTAATAAAGCTGCTGTATATAGGTTTCATTTATTTGTATTATGGTTTCAGTTTCAGGTTAGTTTTTTATTTATCAGTTAATAATTTTAGTGCCTCAGCTTAAACTTATTTATTAAGGTTTATTGCTTAGGCAACATTTCTAATGTAGTCAAGGTTTTTTTAAATAATATTTATTCCTGTATTTTATTTGTTTGCAATTAACAGAAATTTTTATATAGTTTTAGTTTTGTGATAACCTTGTTCCACAAAAGACACACAGCTATTCTGGTTTGTATGTGAGGATGTAAAAAGTGATTTATTTTTAGGCTAAACTGTCCGAATGTTTGTCTGCATTGTGTGAGGAGAACATTTTTGACTGTAAAGTCCTACTCTAAAAATGAAAGAAGCTTGTATGAAATCGCACAACTGTGGCAGTCTGGTACGCTGGTTGTGTATCATTGACACACCTTCATTTTTCATCTGCAAATTGGGCTAAAAAGTGTTTTCATGTAAAAAGTGTACAAAAGTCTGACCTACTTTGAAGAGCTTGCATCTTTGCTTAATTCATCATGAAATAATCTCCTATTCCACCCTTTCACCCATGTGAATAAGTGTCCATCCCGTCTGCTCAGGAAAATCAATGTGTTCAATGAACTGCTGTTCTAATGTGGCTTCCTGAAAGGAGCAGAGAGGAGGAAAGAGCAGCTTCGCTTTGATTCATCTCTCGTTTCATTTGCAAATTTCTCTGAAGGTGTCTCTCTTGAGTAAGTGTTAAGTAATGAATGCTAAATTGAGCGAGAACAGTGAGGACAGTAAGGCTTGGCTATAAATCTTTGTATTGGAGCGCTTTAGCTAATTCAGAGTGACCTGGATTTGAGTTATTCTCTTTTTCTTTTAATTGTAGGCTTGGATATAATTAGACAGAGCAGGGATCAAATGAAATACCCTAAAGGAATAGTTCACCCAAATATATAAAGTTTGTAATTATTTACTCATATCAGTTCAGTCTCATATGCTGTTATTGCTCCATAGACCACAAAGGTAGACAATTTTTGCCTTATCGTATATCTACCTTTGCCTTATCTTATCTACGTATTTTGTTTTATGATCCTCTGATTCGCATTGATCCACTTTTTGGATTTTGTTATGATATATTATCATATATTGTCATTTTTAAGTGTTAACAAGATACTAATTTAGGACTATTTGAGGAAAACAAGGAAACAATGACACAATTCATTTTTAGTTAAAGTAATCTTTCCACAGAAGTTTTATGATTTT
This sequence comes from Beaufortia kweichowensis, assembly GCA_019155185.1. NCBI lineage: Eukaryota > Metazoa > Chordata > Actinopteri > Cypriniformes > Gastromyzontidae > Beaufortia > Beaufortia kweichowensis. Next base: position 17,455,480 of record CM032797.1, read on the forward strand.
GTTAAGAAATTATTACTTGTATTCATTAATTATTACACAAAATTACATATTTTCAAAGCAATTATTACAATGTTTTTTATAAGATTCAGGGTTTATTAATGGTCCTATACACCTATATGTACCATGTACTGTACTTTTTGTGTAACCTTGTAGTTGCTAGGTAAATCTTTTTACAGTAAGCTACTGCAATTTGCCACAACAAATGCAGTTTAAACACATTATTTAAATAACTGGATTCAAAGTGACAATAAGACTTAAAGTAACTAGTTGTCACCTATGCTGCCACATGTTACTGTAAAACAACTGGTATGGTCTAACAGTGTACTACACAGTAAAGTGCAACGGGTTCAGTGAAAAAGAGGACCCTCATTTCCTATCAACACAAAGCAGATTCTTGGCACAAAGCAGACTTTGAAGTGTGCATATGAGTGAAGACAAAGGGCACAATCCTTTATATAGTGACAGTATATTGGCGCCTGTGTGGTGTGGGATTTGTGTATATGAGAGATGGTGAGAAGTTCACTACATTCTTCACTACATCTAAGAAATGGTTCACCTAAAGGAACAGATTCACTTGTATTGCTGGGGCATATCATAGAGAGCAGGGTTGGGTGGTTTAAAGTCTGTAGTGTTTTAGTAAGGAATGCTATTAAACATCTGTGTCAGGTCGACAGGGAGAAACTAGTCTAATGGTACGGTCTTTAAGAAACCTAATAGCCAAAGAAAACACACATTAAATTTATTGCGATGTTCACATTGTTGCTGTATTTTGTATTTTATGCAAAATTATCACATATATATTATCTTCAGTACGAGCAGATGCTGTCTGGGTACAAGATTCTGGATTTTTCCACCATCTTCTTTTATGTTTTTTTCTGGTACAGATACTTATATAATTTTTATTTCTGTTTTACAGCAGATGGGATGGTTATAAATAAATGATCAAAATCAATACAAACATCAAAATACCCTAACAAAACCCTACCCTACAGTAAAAACTAAGTTAGAAATAAAAAAACTGTAACATCATTATTCCAACTGCTTTTATGGATTAGGAATTGCAGTACAGCATTACATTACAATGAAACTCTCAACATTAAATTGCCATGGACGGCCCGACCATGTTGATGAATAATCTTGATGCAGTGGGTGGAAGTTTTTATCAGTTTGCATCATAAATTTTAATAATCTTTTACAACATTTTCCCTCTGAAAATTACACAAAGTTTGTAAGCCATGATGGATCTTTTTAGTTTTATAGCTTTTACCCAGGCAAAACAGCAGGTGCCAGGTACATCAAATGAAGAATTAATGCGTTTGCTTTATGGATGTTTCTTAATCATCTTCTGCAGGAATCAATTCAACGTTGTTATCATTTGTTGAAAAGATCCTCGTGTTTGCATCCATAATTCAAGCGAGAAGCAGCTCCACCGGGCTTTGAAAAGTGAATCTCCCAGCCCTAAATGAATTACAAGTTAGACCGTTGGGAACCCTGTCCTGCTTTTCTCACAAATGAAATCTTCAAAAGATGAGACTTTGCTACTGCTACGGTTCGATAATTGCATTGTGCTTTTTCGCATGACGCATCCCTAATAAAAGCTTCGGTTTGTGTCGAGGTAAATGAGGTGGTGGGGATATTCACAGAAAAGTGTAAGACATTATCAATCAAACATGAGAAGTAGATAATGATGAAAGCATGGATGGGGTGTGGCGATAACTGGAGATCTACATGCCTTAAAACAGAAACAGAAGCTCTGAGAGGTTGAAATGAGAATCAGACTTGTAACAAGTCTCTCTATTTAACTCTCTCATTCCCATGTGAGGTTAAAAGACATTTATTAAACAAGAACACACATTGCTATGTCGCAGGCTATCTGATCCTTGCACTTTGGTTTCATTAATTTGACTGAATAATAGATCCCCTACAGGTTTTTTCTGGGGCCGTGGCAAGAGAAGAATTACTCAGGACTTAAAAACTTCATTAATAAGTAATAATACGCAGTCACTCTCTCTGTCTAAGTCCAAAAGTAGTGATTTTTTTTACAACACACAATATAAATATCCTAGGGAAGTCGACAGTGTTTTGCATAGTGTTACTGGCACTAAAATCCCAAAATATTATGCCTTTTCCGCTCTTCTCCTGGTGTTATATTGAGTGGATAAAGCTGTGCTGATGTCAAATAAATAATATTTATATTTAATATAATAATATTTTTTGCAAGTTGAGATATAAATACTGTAACATTTAAGTTAAAAATCATTTAATTCTAATTAGAAACAAGAGGCAAAACAATTCTGCCACCCCTTGATTTCTGCTTAGAATGTAGATTTTGTTAAATGCAAATTAACAAACTGCACTTCAGGCTGTCTGCTTTTGTCTGACTTCTAGACCAAGTCGTGCTTCTGCTTATACGGTGTTCTGGGACCATGTAAATTCAACGAGATTTATTTTATATGCATACAGCAGTGGCTGTGTGACTGCTGGATATCTTTAGTGATCAGTCAATCACAGAGCCACTGGGTAACATGTTGTTTCCTGACAAAATTGTCATTTGCCACCCGGAGTCATGATGGCTCCCTGCACCTAATTTAAATTTATAAAATGCTATTATTACCTGCGGTACAACTTTAATTTCAGTTTTACAAATTACATTGGCAGAACTGAAATGGTTAATTATGTAAATGTGTGACATTATGTAGTGTATGTATTATTTTTGAAATATGGTAATCATTAATATAACAAATTAAGTGTTTCCGTCTTGTAAAGGTGAATGATTTGACTTGTTTTTACTGTGTTTACTTTAAACCACAAATCATTATAAATCTTTTGGGTAATAACTAACAAATTACAGCAAACATAGTGGAAAAACAGAACAGGGAGTAATACAGGTTTTCGGAAATTATCTCTATAAAAGTTCACGATAAATAGATATTCTCCCAATATCGTCTCCTTACCTCGATTTATAATGGTGAGTTTATAATAATGATTCTATTTCATTATTATTTGAATCATTTGAGCTGTCAGGGAGATGTCGGTTGTCATTGACATTTGGCTTTTCAGTGTAGTTTTAAATGTTGAATGTCTTATAATTATCTTAAAAAATATGTATGTAAATATAAAGTATGCAAACATTACACAGCTTGAATAACCTAAGCCTGACTGTAACCCTGAATTCATTTTCAGTTTCATGCTTTCTAAACTGTTTTGGAGAGATCTAAACTTGTCTTATTAATTACTATACATTTTCAAGCAATATGTTAATGTGAACTGAGCAACTTATGATTTGATGTACTGTTTAAAGTTACTATTCCTCACCCACTATAGGACAGACTAAACTGTACTCTGTACAATTGTGTTATGGCCCATAAATCAAATATTGGACACGGACCGAACACATCAATGAGCCACAGACACTTGTTGCAGTTTTAGACGCCACTCGCCCTCGTTTACTTACAAAAATCAAGTCATCAAACAATACATAATAATTCACAAATAATATTTACACACATGATCTAACAACACAAGAAATCGGTAAACTGGTAGGGTAAACCGGGCCTCTGCTTCCCTCACTATACTTGCTAAATAAACAAACAGTGAACTAATAATTAAATCCACTACCAGTTACCGAAAATAATATAAGAAATCAATCAAAGAAAATCACAAGTAACGTAGAGCAACAAAACACAAGAGGTACAATTTAACACAACGAAATAAAGAATGAATCGCTCCAAAGAAGCGATGAGAGCGGCAGGCGTGAGAACAAAGGGAAAAGACGAGAGACCGCCATTGTCACCGCCAACGGCTATTTATCCGGTATTCCCCGATGACATCACTGTTTCACCAGATTGAGGATTCCCCTCAACACCACCTAGAGACTTTTAAAAATAAATATATATACAGCTATACATAACAAATTGCCTTTCATTCTGTTGTCCAACAGGGCATGAATCCATCCTCCTCCCTTTAGTCAGAACATCAGGGTTGCAAATCCAATATTGGTCTGCATAATGCAGAATTTAAGGTCATTAAATTGCATCAGGGGAGCTCTGGGCATATGACGTGAGAAGTTAGCATAATCACTGACTGCTGCTTTGCACAAGGGGAATATGCCGACAGATAGTCATCTATTTCACTTGGCCGATTCCACACTTTTCCCACTCCACAACATGTTTGCTAACTCTCCTCACCCGCTGCTAACAGAGCAGGCCCCTCCTCCTCAGGCTGTGACCTCATCAGTCCCATGAACTTAAATCCTGATGGACGTGCTTCCAGAACACCCTGACAACACCCATCAGCTGAACCCCCAGAGTGACCGGACCCGTCAGGATAACACCTGAGGATGACTGACACAGGGACTCTGCTGTGCATGCATACAGAACAACAGCCATTACAACACAGCATTTTATAACAGTGAGGTCATTCTCTCATGATCCTGAAGGAATAAAAATAACATGAAGAAGGTTAGACTGTTTAGGTGTGTCTCGTTTATCTTGATTGCATATGTTAAATACTGTTATTCTTCAAATTTATGTACTTTGTTGTATTTCCTGTGTTTCCTTGTTGGTGTCAAGGATTGTTTTACATTTGGATTTATAAACAAATTTTAATCTGCATGTAGATCTCTCTTCTTGTTTTGTTTTCAATACTATGTTACGCATGGGTTTTACAGCACTGTATGTGATTATCTAGTTCAAAATAACGTATAATAATGCATCATTTAATGTGTAAAGTATATTTTTATGGAAGGTAAAATGCCCTAAAGGGATTAGTTAAAGCCTGAAGTCCACAGAAATGTAACAACCGTAGTTTAGAAAAATGCTCTTTAGAAAGACAAGAAAGGCATTTTTCTAAAAGATTTGTTTCCTTCTGGAATGAATGTAGAACTGAAGATTTTTTATGTTTTTTTAACATATATTTTTTATTTTAAATATTTTTCACAGTTGTATGTATATCTTTGTTGACATATGTGTACAAAAGATATTTTTTTTATATATAATTCATATTACAATCTCTTTCATTAGATGTTCACAATAAGAACTGAGGTTATTGACTAAATTGTCTCTTTTGCCATTACATCTGACTTTCTTATTGGTAAATTGCAACTTTAAATTTTGTCTTTATATTTAGATAGATTTTTGTGCATCTTCAGACCTATTGATTGCCTGTGGGCTGTAATGCATTGGCAAAATAAAACAACATATTTTTATTACTTTATTACGTTAACCTCTTCCCATCACAATTGTCGCTGGTATTGTCCAAAAATACAAAATTCCTGTATACTGTAAAAAATACTGTAACTTACTTTAAGCATAAATTTCGAAGTCATTGATTTTGTGAAATTCTTCTGTGGAATTGTTCACTTTTTTTACACTGAGAAACAATTAAAAACTGTGCACGCATGAAAAAACAAATCCTGTGGGAACAATCTCTAAAACTCTTATTTGAAAATTATAGTTACCTTGGTGCTATTTTGTAAGATCAGTGAACAAGCAAGGCATTACAATTACTGCTCAACACGATACAATTATACTTAATTATTTTGTGTGTTTCGTTATTGCTGAAATTGACTCAAATGTAAGTATACGTCTGCTTTTAGGAGAATGTCTTTGTTCTGACGGCTACATGAAGGACCCTGTTCACAAGCATCTATGTATTCGCAATGAATGGGGCCCAAATCAGGGGTAAGTACACTATAACTTACACTTATACCGTATAGACACAGTATGTACTACAGCACTACCGCAATCAGGGATCTATCATCTAGAGATTGGCCGTGCTGTTTAGCTGTAGTAAAAATATCTCCTGTGCTGATAGACCGCCAGGTGTTGTGTGCTGTAGAGAAATTAAATGGGCTTGTTTGAATTAATTAGCTGTTTTGCCATTATGTTCTTGCTCTGAAAGTGGAAGAAAGATTAGTGCTGTAAAACTCCAGGTCACTTTACACTTGCATTTCAGTCTACCATTGAGATTCTTGTCTTGCCAGTTTTGGCTTTATAGCTACATATACAGAAAATTGCCGCATTATTGATTCACCATTAACATGGTCAAGTAAGTTTTATAAAAGAGTGTTTCATTGTAGTTTTAGAAATTGTCTTGGTGCCTTCAAGATATTTATGCAGAGGAGGGATGTGTTATTAATACAGCTTATGATCAAAGTCTCAACTGAATAGATGGTTAAAAATATGAGCTTACATAACCGAATTGTTGGATTTAGGTAAACAAATGAATATGAATAAAACACAAATATAAGAGGCTGGTAAACTGAGACCACTTTAACAATCCAGAAATAACGAAAGCACGCGTTTTTAATCCCGGAAAGACCGTATTTAAAATGTTTGAAGTTAATTAGATCCTCCCTTAGGAGAGTTTCACATGCTCATCTGGGTTTGAGGCTGTCGCTCTGGAGCGGTTTGATTAAGACTTGGAGGTGAGGAAATCCTTGCCATTTTAATTGGAAGGGAGATGGGAGTGATGACGGTTGGTGAGATGGATCCGATAATTAGAAATCAAATTGGAACAATCAGAAAGATTGCCTTAGGGAAGCGGAATAGCTTTGGATGAGCTTGTTCCCGTCGTGCCGTGAAGGTGCGAAGAGTTTTTAATTGACTCTAACACTTCGCGAACAAGATAGAAAGTCGGACACCTAGTTCTTTTCAAAGTTTTAACAATATTTCTTAAACTGTTCGCTTCTAGATGTCTGTATATGCGCTTGGGCCTTGTTTCTGTGGCATTAAATGGTGTAAGCAGACAGCGACTGCTCTTTTACTGTGAGTAACAGTTTACTTAAAAAGACATCGGCTCCTTGTCTCTTGTCTCACAGCACAGCGACAGCCCCTGTCCCTACGCCTCTCTGTATTAATCTCCATCAGCTCGCGTTGCTTCAAGAGCTTTAAGTAAATAGACACTTCAAGTCAAGTCGAAGTTTTTACCATCAGCATCAGTTGGAGGAAAATCTGTTGGTTCGATCTGAGGGGCGGCTTAATGAAAGTGTTCTTATAAATATTACAATATTTTATGTATCTTTTATGAGGTGGATATGTTTTCGTGTGGTTTTAAAGGTCAGGTGGCTTAGTGAGGACTGCACTGGTTTGACAATAAGTAAAGTATTTGTGGTGTGACATACAGATTGTTATTTTAGACGTGAATTATTTATTTCGATTTTGGATTTGTTTTCTTTGTTTTGCAGGCCGTGGCCTTACACAATTTTCCAGCGTGGTTTTGATTTGGTGATGGGAGAGCAGCCATCGGATCGCATTTTCAGGTAGGAAAGTCATCAACACGTGCTGTAACACATTTTCTAGTGACAAGCGATTTGGCTGTCCAGAGTGAAAATGCTGTGATATGTCACAAAATGACAACCTACTGTATATCTTACAATGTAAAGTATATTTTATAGTGTAAAGGAAGTAACCGTTCAAAAAAGGTGTTGACAAGTATAGAATACTTGGTGTGTTTCTGTCTGTTTGGATAAGCTGGCATTTCTTTATTTAGCTACTAAGAGCATATTTCACAGTTTAAATAAAAGCCTGGAAATGGAAAAATGTTGTAATGACTTTTAATACTGTTAAACACGGTCTCCATAAATGTATTTTTTTTCCACGGACAAAAGCAGGGATATAAATGATGTTCACCTTCGGCCAAAACTCAAGACTAATAAGTACATATCTTTATGCACTCGAGATGTTTCAATCTGTGAGGTGTATGTTATGGAATATTTAGTTATGCTAATGCCATTGTTTTCATTTTGAATTATTCATCGAGCACATGTTCTCCCGTAATGTTTAACTTTTATTAAATCGGTGCTCTTTTTCTGACAGCTGGCTTCGAGTTCGTATTATTATTCTCTCGATTAGACTCAGGTGTATTCATCTGAAAACAGCAAAGGGCATTTTGTAATTGGATGCAGTGTTATACACACAAAGGGGTGTAAAATCTCATATCCTTTTGCTTTGGGCCACCAAATACAATTTCATTGGGACAATTAAATGTTTTATTTCTAAGCATACATGCACAGACTTGACAGTTTGGGTTGACTTAAATAAAAGATTTATTTTCAATTTCACAGAGCTTCTTTTTCATGCATCAGTGATTTGTGCAACGAATGAATAGGAAAGGCCATTATCAATTTTAAATGTTTTGATTATCTATATGTGTTGCGTTTAATGTCGGACTCTGAAAGTATGTGACTGGTGTGACCGATACTTTTAAAGTCACATTATAAAATACAAGTAATGCAGGGAATATGTGTTGGTACGTTTCAAACACTTTAAATCACTCTGCAATTGATTTATTTTTCAGTCTGCAAACCATTCGAAGATGGAAACTTTTTCACACTTAAATAACATGTGGTATCTGTAAATATCTAATCTGAACTGTTTTTATGCTACAAGGATATGCTAGAAAACCACATCATACCTGTATTAGTCATTGAAACGTGTTAGTTGAAAAGCTATCCTGGTGCTTCTTGATAGATGTGTTTCTTTTAACTTCTGAGTTTTACCTCAGTCTCAGTGTTTTGTTCATTTTCATTTTCATGCAGAACTCAAATGAAGCCATTTCACACTACAGATAGCAACAAAATTCCAGTCTGTCAGGATTCACTTTGTTTCTCCCTCAAACTGCATATAACAACAAGCTTGAATTATTTTCAAAGATCTGGTGTGTGTCTGCCAATCCAAAAATGCAAAACACATTTCAGTCCAAATTCTTAGTAAAAAAAAGGAATAGAAACCGTTACTGTAACACATCCATTACCATTTAACAGTACAGTAACTTTGACAGATCCAATGTAAAAATAGGTTTAACTGGATTCAGAGTTTAAATTTTAGAGAGCACATTACTCCTGTTCTCATTTCCTTACATTGGTTACCAGTGAAATACAGAATTGACTTTGACCGACGCTTTTATCCAAAGCAACTTACAACTTTACCAGTGCACACTGGGAGCGATTAGGGGTGAGGTGTCTTGCTCAAGGGCACCTCAGTTGTTTCCTGCTGGTACTGGGAATTGAACCAGCAACTTTCTGGTTGCAAGTCCAACTCTCTAACCACTAGACTACAACTAGTGCTACAAGTGCTCTAGTTGTAGTTGTAGTTGTACTACTAGACTACAAACTTTAAGGTTTTACTGTTGGTTTATAAAGCTCTGCATGGGCTAGCACCCCAGTATATTGCCGATCTCCTTAAACCATATTCTGTGCCAAGATCTCTCCGCTCTTGTAACCAATTGCTTCTGTCTGTTCCCCGGTCTCGTTTAAAGACTAAGGGTGACCGAGCGTTTGCAGCGGCAGCACCCAAGCAGTGGAATGCACTTCCAGGTTCCGTGTGGTCCTCTCCTACATTGGTTACTTTTAAGACTAGACTGAAGATATCACCTATTGTGCATGTTATTATTTGTATCTTATGTGTTTTTATTTATTGTTGCTTTTATAATGTTTAATTATGTTTTTATATTGTACAGCACTTTGGTACAATGCTTGATAAATAAACACGAACTTGAACTTGAACTTAAAGTGGAAGATGATAGATGATATATTGACAGAAATGACTTTGTGATGTAGAGACACATGGACCCTTATAGTGTAAAAGGTTTCAAACAAGTCTAAAAAAACATCATTGGGTTTGCATTATTTTTTTAGCATAATTGAGATTCATATTATTCATATTGATGTATTAATAGATTATTTGCATGGGTTGCATGCAGTTGTCAATCTCTTCCCGTGAAGAACTACATAATGGGGGACATTTAGCACATTGCTTATTGTAAATAAAAAGAACAATGTTTGTGTTATTGTTAGAGTCTTGTAAAACTGTATTATAAATATCTCTCTTCGTGTCAAATATTTCTGTCATGAGTATGCTGGTAAAACCCTATCCGCACATAACGCATTAAGAAACACTAAATTGAGCAGTTATCTTTGGCATTCCCATTCACACATTCAGGGAAAGATGCAGGTTTAATAGACCCATCTAACTGTAATGAAGAAAGGCAATCTATTACACCATATTACGCAGCAGCAGATAGAGAGATCGATATATAGTACACCAGAGAATGGTAATCTGAGCAATGTAGTAATTTTCTTTTTTTAGTTTAATCAGATTTTTATACTGAATGCAATGTAGTCTGAGTGATCCTTCCCCCTTATTTTATTTTAGGCTTTTATTTGATTAAATGGTAATTGAACACCTTATCAAAAATATGTAGAGTCTACAGAAAGAGGCAATTTCATCTGTGCATGCATAATACCAGCAGACTAAAGGGCATCTGATAATAAAGTCTGAGAGGATCTTTGCTGCATCTTATGCAAATGGAATCACTGGGGTGATTGTTTAGTTCATAACTGATTTCAGGAGGACCTGTATTGCATGGGTGGAATTTACTCTGTAATCTATTCACTTTGTACCACTTTATGAGCATATTTTAAAGAAAATGGCACACAAATCTCCAGTTCAATGGAAAATGACTGACAGTAATTAATGGGGTGGAGCTTAGCAAAGTGTTATCAAGGAAAGATGATTCAATTAATCAAATGCATCCTGACTATTTTCCTGTTTCTAACATCAAACACTAGAGACTATATTAATGTTTGATTTTATAGGGCAAGGCAATGTTGGATAGAGCTATATTTACTGATTATTGCTATTAGTCTCTTTGAAATTGAGCTAACTGGTTTTTAATCTCTTTCTACCATCAATTCTGTGCATTATTTTGCAACGCTTAGTTGCTTTGTTTTGTGGTCCTCTATGGATATTCACCCACTAGTTGATGTTATCTTCCTGGACATCTCTCAGCACTAAAACCAGAGGGAGTTTTCAAGGTCAGATAAGCATTCTGGTAATGACTCGGGTTTGAAAATGTGCTAGTTTTAAGTAAAAATATTGTTTTATTTGATTCAGAGGGAGAAACAGGAGCTGTTTTTTTTCTCAGCATTACAATACAATCTGTTTAATCTTTTAGATAGATCAGTAAGTAAACACATTACTTATGAAACCTGACTCCATAGGGTAGAGTCACACAAAGCAGATACATAAATGAGTTTGTATACTTGTGACCGTCTCCCATGAGGATGATTTTTTCATGTTAGAAATCATTCAGTGAATATGAACAATATTCTGTCTCTTTTTGAAAGCACAATGCTAGTTGTTAGCCTGGACAGTGACATCTCACAAATCCTCTAGAGAAAAAAAACTTTAATAAGTAGAGCAACTGTCAGCCAAATGCCATTTTTTTTGTTTCACAATGTAGCCATACAGACTATATGATGTAAAAACTATTTTTTTATGATGGGAGTTTGTTTCTGAAATATTCAGTGCCCTTTGTGTTTCAGATTCACATATACACTTGGAGAAGGCATGTGGCTGCCACTTAGCAAAAGCTTTGTCATTCCTCCTGCTGAGCTGGCCATCAACCCGTCTGCCAAATGCAAGACAGATATGACAGTCATGGAGGACGCTGTGGATGTCAGGTAGGAATTGACATTTTGACTCTAAGCAGCTCATTTCAAAGTAGAATTTTTGAGCAGGAGGAAATATTGAAACCAGCACGGATTAGTTGGTGAATTACCTGAGAAAGCAGTGTTTCGTCAGGCCTCTGAAAGGCATGGATTTAAACCTAAAATAAACAAACTGTGTTATAAAAGGGAATAAATGCCAAATGAGGTATCTCTCATTCTCATTTGTAGTCTATGCAGTTTTAAGAACAAAATAAAATGCTATTATCTAGCACGAAAAATAATTATTTCTGTTTGATTTTTATCACTTCATGAATAAGTATTACTATAACACACATAATAAATAATAAAGAAAATCTTATTTTACAATTTCCTTTACTGTATGATTACGGTTAGTTACAGTTGCCCATTAATATTGAACTATTTTTACAAAAAGCTTTCACTACTAGGTACATAAAACATGCAGATGCAAGAATGCAAATGCAAAAAGAAAATGTAAAGGCGAAAAATGCAAAAGAGTAACTGGCTTAGCTTCTGCAAGCTTCTGTTGACGTATATCAGCCTAATACTTTATTTTTATTGGATTGACACTTCTCATAAGTTGTCTGAAATGAGAATTGTTTACTAATAGAGGATTCCATGGGGTCTCTTTATTTAACCACAACAGATTAAAGTTCCCAACCAAATGAGATACCTTATATTGTGAAGCCTCGGCAGTTACGTGATTTGACATTATCCAGATCTTGCAGGGGCTTGAATACATTGCCAAAGGGCACATGCTGATCTGATTAATTTGTTTTCAACCTAAAACTGATTAATCTTGTGATTAATTTCACAATAAATCATCAGGGTAGTTAGTACTTAAAGCAAGTTTTAAATATTTAAGACAGTAGAAGAAGGTGAAACCGAAAGTATAAAATTGGATATAACTGATAAAAGTTCTACTGGTATAAACAAATAAATTATAACTGTCTCGAGGGATAGTTTACCCAAAAATAAAAATGATGTCATATTTTTTTCACCCTTATGTCATTTCAACCCTGTATATGATTCTTTCTTTTGTGGAACACAGAAGAAGATATTTTGCAAAACGCTGATTACCGGCACCCATTGACTTTCATTGTATCTTTGTGTCCATACTATGAAAGTGAATGAGTGCCGGTAACCCTGCTTTTACAAAATATCTTCTTCTGTGTTCTGCTGAAGCAAGAAAGTCATACAGGTTTGACATGACATGAGGGTGAGTAAATAATAAAATCATTTGTATTTTAGGTGAACTATGCATTTAATCAGACAAAGTTTTAATGTTATTTTTTTTACAGGTTATTTGTTTTGTTTTATAATTAACACCCTCTTTCTTAAGAAACACATGCAGTACTGTACAAACAGCTTATTTGATTCGTTATTTTTCTCCCACTCATATTTGTTTTTCTGAAAGTGTTATCTAGTTCAAAAGCACATACTGTGTAAAAAAGTGTGACTATAGGGGGTGGATGGTGACTTGTTTATTTAAAATCTTTAATTTATATTCCTTGGAAGGTCCTCTAAGTGCTGATATCCCGCAGTGTGGCGCTCTTCATAGGGTTCACTGCAGAGAAATCTGGCAGGTCATGCGGTCTCAAGGCTTTGGACTTGTATCGGCTCAATTTCAAGTGTTTGGAGTATTTCTCATAATCGTACTGAATTGCATTTAGAATCTGCCGTTGAGGTCACTGTTTCATTTTGTCATATGCAACTTATAGAAGAAACAAGCTGGTTTGGTCAGAAAGCTCCAAGAAACAGGGAAATGTTTAGAAAGCGCCACAGAGCCACCATGTGTTTTGTTTGAAAGGGTTGAGGTCTATAAATGACTTCTTAAAAAGCCTGCCTATTAAGATGGGATTCAAGATGTCTGACATAGAAAATTACACACCTTTGCTTAAAATAACATCTTTTATTACTTAATAAGTGCTATAATCAACAAACCATGAGAAAGTTAATTATCATTTGGCTGACTGGTTATAATTCAGGCTAAAATCTGTTGACTTACTAGTTGTAAAAGAATGGAGGATATAATATATTTATCTTATGTAGCAATCATATTTAACCATTTAAGTGTCTCTGTAAAATGTTAATTTGTCATCACAAATACTAATTACAAATCAGAATGTTTACATACTTTTAATTTCCCCACTCTGTCCAGTGAGGGTGTTTGGAAAATGACCACAGTTGCCGACCATATGTACACCACAAATATTTGCTCATTTCAAGCACGGCACACACATTTTGTCTGCTTTTGTGCAGACGAACAGTACACTGTTTCAACTCCCAACAGTATAATCTTATCCAGAGAAAAGCAATCTTGGAAGCTCAGAGAACAATCAGTTTAGAGAGAATACAATGTGGAGTTTGTATTGATGTGTGTGAAAGAGATGTTTGGTACATCACTGCCCACATCATCTGCACAAAAAAGATCAGATCATGTGACTGCACTGATTTTGAATAGTTGGTATTAAAATGTTTTCGATGTCCTCATTATGGTTTTTATTAGTATTAATTATTATGCAAAGTGATCTGCAGTTACAATGGAGGCATTGGGAGAATGACAGATTAGTGGTCTTAATGGCTTATAACGTTTGTTTGAATAGTATTATGTATCAGATTTGTCACCGGCGAGTCTTCTGTTACTCGGATAGCCTTTTTTATTATAGTCTTAAGTGAGGGTTAGGTTTAATTACTTCTGTGCTTTTAAAAAGAACAGGCTGCACTTTCTAGTGTCTGGTCTGAAACTGCTTGCTTTGTATTTGGAGTTAAGCTACTAATTAAAGCTTCCTCACACTTTCTCTTCTAAGCCCTGCCAATTCAGATGCTTTGTTCGCAGAGGTAGATTTGTCTCAATTTGTTCAAAGTGCCCTCATTACCGTGGAACGTCATTATATATTCTCCCCTATTACGATAACATCTTCCCCCTAACAACCATAACATCATGGCTTTAAAAGGTCTGCTTTCTCCGGTACTTTATGTATTAAGCTACAATTAATGGGAACCTGAAGAACCACAGTGCCCTCGTGTAGGTGAGGTGGATACTGAGTATTGTTACTGTAGATATAATCTAAAAATTAAATGCATAAAACAAATTTTTTATTTATTTTATGAAGTATTTAATAGAGAGAATAATAAATTATTGTTTTTAATTCCTCTATATAGGGTTGTTTTAAAAGATTTTAATTTAATTATAATTTTATTTCCGATAAAAGAGTGTTCATTGCACTGTAAGTATATACAGAAGTCAAAACATCACTCGCAGTCCAAGACAACAAGATTGTGAAGTACAAGGTTTCCAATCTCAAATCCAAAACATTTACATCAATTTAGTGTTCTGATATTAAATCTGTCAAGTCAAGATGTGGTAATACAGAGAACGTAAAACTGATGCTATTTTTCCTATTTTAAAACCACTCCTGTGACAAAAAATGTGCATCTCGCTGCGTTGTAGTGGTCAAGTTTGGTAAACTGTAACCTGCAAATTCATATCACCTGACAAGAATCATATACGTAGGGATCTGCATTAACGTTTTGCATTCTGAAAGTCTAGTGTGATGATGGCATAACTGTTAAAAGAGGGAAGAATCTGAATAAGTCTAGTACAGTAATTTAATGTTCCCTAACGAACCGGTCTGCCACATCCCTCATAAAAACTACTGCACCTTTTAAACCTTTTCCTTCCTCTAGAGGGCACTGCATAACATTGTAAATACTTCTTTGAATTGCTGCGCTTTTGATGTAGAGTTTAAATTTGTACAGTTGGATAAAATAAATGCCTAATGTAAAATGTAATGTAAATGTAATTCCAATCAGTGAAACAGCTGTAAATAATTGAATTATCAAAAATTGATGTAATTGATTAATTTAATTCACAATTGAATGAATTGAATCCCATTTCTTAGCAAAAGTATTATTCTTGGCTGTAGGTTTTGAATCTTTGAACCTTTCATTCTGTAGGTCTCATCATGATCTCCTGTAAAAGGTGACACAGGGGGTTTTGTTGTTCAATAGTCAGAATTAAGACAAAATATCACAGGAGAAGCTGAAATGTACTTGAATGTGACCGGCATATTTTTGCATGAAATATTTTTAGAGAAGAATAAATGAAACTGGGGCACATTGACACATAAATAATGCATTTTTTGGGATATGGATGGCTTGTTCTTTTCTTTTGTATGTTTTCCAGACAAACAAATCTATCCCTGTATATATAGCAAACACAAATAGCAAACCTATCAACGTTTTGCTCATGTAATGCTAAATGTAAGAATTAACAACCTAAAACATTATGTTTGTTAATGTCTAATTGTTGTCCATACATCTGTTTCTGTACATTAATTATTTATAATATTTATTTATTCTAAATGATTATAATATTTGCATATTAATACCATACACCATGTCTACACTGGGTTTTAAGACGAATGTTTTTGTCCATTTCATACAAATGAAACAGGAAAACAAATCACAGAGGCAGTGTTTCTGGCCTGAAGTAGCGGAAGTGAAAATCCATTTATCATTACAGTCCACATCTCCAGCAGCACGGGGATTTCACATTCTTAAAATACATTAGACAATGAAAGGTCGCTGCTTTTGCTCCTTCATCATGGCCAATATCCATTCGTATTTCACAGTAATGATAAATATTTGGATGTTTCAAAAAGCTCTGGAAAGAAAGGATTTCACCCAATACAATTTTCCAGCTACACAGCTGAAGGTCAGAGCAATAAAGTTCACGTGTTCAAGGTTTAGCCATCAGTGCTTTTGTTTATTTTACCTGCTCTGTAAAGCGTTTCCCTTTAACTGGATTTATTGTGATGTCGAAACAGGTCATTTCTGTTATGTGCCACCTTTTCAACTTTATAACTTTTTCAAATGTACATCCCCAAGTTTAGGCACTTGCATTTAATATAATATATAACTCTATAACTTACACAATACAATGTAAATATATATTTTAAATATAAAATGTTAAAAAAAAATGCCTAATAGGATGGAAATACAAAGTTAGCTATTGCAAAGTGAGGGATTGAGAGTTAATATAAGGGACAGCTTGAATTTAATTTTCAGTATTGTTCATCATATTATTTTACATATAATTTCAGTTTTAGATTAACACAAACCAACAAAACACAGAAATTATAAAACACACTGCTCCTTACTGACGTTTGTGCTGTTTTTTTTCAAGTTTTGTAAGAGAAGATTACGAAAGAACATGAAAAAAGTAAAATTGGCCTTCACATAATTTGCATAATAAAAAGTGTGAGTGTATTTAATCTAATATTTGATATCTGAAATGTTTGTTATTTAAAAAAAACTATTTGTTCATATTACCTACATTAGCCTTATCTAACTTTGTAAACTGTATTTGCTGGCTCACTGATGAAATGTCAAAAGTCGCTTTGGATTAAAGAATCTGCTAAATGAATAAATATACATTTCCTGCATATTAGAATTGCATATTACAGGTTAGCTTTTAATATTAGTCAAATTTAATGTTCTGTGTATTTGATAAAGTACATAAGCATTTTTGGTATTAACACATTTCAGAACACAATTGTTTATTCTTCCAGAAGTTGCCATTACTAACTGTTATATTTCTCTGTGTGGATGTTCATCAGGGAGGAGCTGATGATTTCCTCATCCTTTGACAGTCTGGAGGTCCTGCTGGACTCATTTGGGCCCGTGCGAGACTGTTCCAAAGACAACGGAGGCTGCAGCAGAAATTTCCGCTGCATCTCTGACCGCAAGCTGGATTCAACTGGCTGTGTGGTGAGTTGTCTTCACGTCCCCCTGCTGTGCTGTTTTACCTAAATTATGCAAATCAGATAACACCACAAACACTGCCAATAAAACCTAAAACACAATTTGCACAGAGCGGTTACCCGTCTCGCAGGCCAGTTGGGTATGTGATTGCTTATGGAGGATGCGACAGACTGCCGTGATCTTGCATATTTTAACTCGGGTCTGGAACTGTACACCATTGCTTCACCACTGTGATCCAGACACCTGAATCAACACCTTTTTTATTTTTGGGCGTTTTGACTTTTTAATGGAACCCAGTAAAGATGGGGTTGAGAATGTGCTTGATGCCACCTCATTTCTATAACATCCCTGGTTATAATGCTCTTCTCCATTATTATTTTAATAGTCATTTAATGCATTAAATATTAATGATTAGGAATACATTAATTATACATTAATATATTTATTAAATACATTTTAAATATTAAACTGAAATTAATTGATATACTGCTGTCAAGATCAACAGAAAATGTAAGTAAAAAATATTATAAATATTTTTTATATTTTAAAAATATTATATAATATAATAATAAGTTATATATAATAAGTTATTTTAATATATTTTATGTTTTATTTAAGTTGAATGTGACTTTAGTAATTCATTTTTTAGTCTACAGTGAACATCATTTTTCTTGTTTTACAGATTTTATATACAGCATAGTTATTTTAGAGAAATATCACTCACAAAAGCGTCACACACTGTTGCGTTCGCCTCTTTGTTATTTGATGCGTCGTTTCTTTTTCCCGTCTCACACTTTTGGAATAACGTATACTATCTTTCCTCTGCCTGCATTTCTGTGTTTACCTGTTTGCAAACTGTGGCAGACTTGAAACAGAGATAAAAATGAACCATTTCCACCTGTGCCCTTATACACTTTACCACATCACAGCAAATGAGAAGAAAGAAGATCCTCTTGTATTCAATTTCTATGAAAAATACATTTACTATCATATGCCTTCCCGTCCGCCGATGAACGTGAAAAATCGCATTTCTTTCTTTCACTTCTTCTTCTTTGACATCACACTTTCTCGTGCTCACTTCTTAAACAGCCATGAAATGAGCCAGGAGCTGAGATTTCACTCACCATCTGGCTGAGGTACATTTAAACTGTTTGATTTCTCACTTTGGCATACGCCCTGATTAGTGTGTTTGGCTGGACTGGCTGATTTGAGAATTGTTTCAGCTTGGTTTATGATAATTTTGCCGTCTCATTCATCTTTCTGACATCCGCTTCATTCGTGAGCCCTGATCCTGCTCGTGTTTCTGATCGTGTGACTTTGGGTTCTTTCAGATTTCTGAACTTTAAATGCCTGGTTGTATAATTGTTGCTCTTCGTCTTGCTGTTTTGTTGAGACGTTTGCACTGTTCGTATTTTCAATGCATTTGAATATTGAGCGGTAATTTCAGCTTTTGTTTAATCTGTCATGGACGTTTCTAGACCTCTTCAAGACTACATTAATGACATCATATCCTGTTGCTAATATTTAGAGGGTCTAAAGTAATTGCACACACTGGTACTGTATGTCTCCCAAAAAAACGAATCTAGTTTTCTATAACGCACACCTGATGGTAATAAAACCCACACATTACAGCATTCTCAATACCCACGTTTATCTCTTTTGCCGATAATGTTTCCAGAACTTGACGTTTTGGTAATTAACGGACGACTGAAGCTATAAAAACGATGCTTCAATCTGTCCAATGGTAAGAGCTCACTGCGGGACCCCTAGAGATCCTTATTCCACCCTAATCAATTAACACCTTGTCTAAGGACAGCAGCGGCACCACTGCCTCTGTGTTTTAATATGGCAGTCTGCATGAGAGAGCTGGTTCCGATCTGTTCTGTCTCACTGATGTATGGCACTCCTGGGGAGAGGAACTGTGCAGCAGTTTGGAAATACTATGATAATCGCTAAATGATGATGTGATTAATTAGTTCCTTTCCCTCCAGCACACTAGGTGTTGAGTGCTTTTGTGGGACACAGAGGGGTGTCCGCTGTACATCCAGCCGTACACACCAAAAACAAATTGGTTCCTTTACAGAATTGAGCAAGGTGCGTGTGGTGTTGTAAAGAGACTGATTATGCCTTAAAATATTGCCAGAATTGAACCCTTTTCTTTTTTTATGCTGTTCAATTCTACACTACACAACTATTCAGACTTGTACGGGCCTAAGAAGCTTAAAAAGCTTCTCATAAATTAGTAAGATGGTAATAATTTGAGGGGACATTTTATAAAACAGCTTAGAAATCATACTTAATGATGTTTATTTCAAAATGTAAAAATGCAGAAATATTTATGTTAGGGTTAGGATTAGGGTGAATGTTACACGATACATTATGCAGTTTGTACAGTATAAAAGTCATTATGTCTATGGAAAGCCCCCATAAAACATGAAAACCCAACAAGTGCTGTATAACACATCTAATAGATTATAATAATATATTCTGTGATGGCAGATTCACACACATAGTGTACCACAATGGGCAGTAATGGTGATGGCACAGTCCAGTAGTTGCCTGCAAATAAATAAATGTAGCTGAACATATTTTACTTTTATAAACTGCTATAAGCAACATCAGGTCATTCACTGGTGGTGGACCAAAAAGCTTTTCTGTCTGCTATATGTTCTGGTTGCTAAGCACTTCTGAGTTCTCAGTCAATACTTGGCAAAGGTCTCTTAAGTGCAAACTTCATGGGAGTGATCCAGGTGCTCAGCGGGAAGGGAACACCACTGTTTTCACCTCCCAGGATCAAAAGGTGGTTTTAAAGGATTGTATCCATATCTGTGACTATCTGCTGTAGAGGGACAGACAGTCTGGACCAGCAGCACATGTTAATGCAGCGATGATGCCTGAAGCAAAACTTGAAATATGATTGTGAGTGTCAAGTTTAGAAGTATAAACCATTTTTTAATGCAAAAGCTTGACTGACTAATCAAAAAAGCACCTTTGACTACTTTAATACTATTTTAAAAGCATCTCAAGGTAAGACCTGATTGATAAAATGACATTTTTTACAAATTCTAGACAAAGCAAAGGGTACATTGAAGATGTAAAATATTACATTTACATTGTTAAAGTTTATTGTTTCTTTAATTTTCTTGTGTTGATTCACTAAACATAATTTCCATATATTTGTGTAATTCCATAATTTTAAGAAGTTTACTATTATTAGTTTTCTAATTTTCTAATATTAGTTTACTTTTCTAATTTTTAAATATTTATTAACTTTGTCAATAATTAAATGTAGATGTTTTGGCTGCTATAAGTTGGCTCTTTAGACTATATACTAGCCCATAAACTGTATAGTTTAGTACAATTTAATATAGATTATTACTTACAATCAGTATCCTGTAAACTTCATACTTTTAAATGACATTAAAATTTGCTGATTTAACAATGTGTTTCTTGTTAGTAAGATACTAACTAATTTCGAATCCCGGCTCTGACGTCCTTTCCAAGCCCGTTACCCTCTCTCCTCCCAATTCACTTCCTGTCTATCTACACTTTCCTGTCTGAAAAAATGAGAAAAAGACAGGAGAAAAAAAAAAACTAACTAATACTATTTTCAATTTGAGCAATTGTGGCTTTTGCAAAACATGGTTAAATCATCTCTTGTAGTTATGTGCATGGATTTATTTGGCACAAAATAATGCACCTGATAATCCATTGGCACAACTAACTAATGTTCATGTTTCTATAGCAACTGTTCATGACATGTTCAGATTTACAGATGAGTTTTATCATGGATTTGAACAATATTATAGTTATTATTAACATTTTCCTCCCCAGTTATTCATGTTCTCTCAAAAATCTTTCTGATGTACGTTCTCCTTTCTATTGAATTTGCATAGCTTATCCAAAAGTCTGAAATGGATTTGTTTTTATATGACCTAAGCATATGGGCAGTTCTCTTAAGCTTTGGAAAGCTGTGGGACTTCTGTAGATCTCCATTTGGAAATGAGATTGAAAGGCTCAGCAGTTCAGGGCTTTCTCAGTTTATCTTGAATTTAAAGCCTTCATGAGTTCTCTGGCTACATTAACTGTCTCACCATGTCTTGTGTACTACAAAGTGCTTTTCAATCACGAATGCTTTGAGCTCAGATAGAAGGCAGCAATACGACATTTTACATAGTGAGATGGATGCGGGGGCATTCCAAAGCAAGGTGAGACACGAATTGAGTGATTTTTATTTTTTTGTGAATTGGACGAGCCGTGTTCCAGCAATTTTCATTTATGCTTCCCTTGATCACTTATTAACTTAAAATCCAAACAGTACGTTTTAAATAATTATCATAAATTGCTCGCTTCCTGACTCTAATGCGTTGACTTTTTAAATCTGCGGTCACAAAGTAAAGATTGCAATAGAAGGCAAAATCAATCATCGTAAATATGTATTTGACCTCAGTCAAACTCACTAAAAGAAAGCTGTTAAGGACAATTTAGAAACTAAAGAAGCTGTGTGGCCTGGTCAATAGCGGATGTTTATTCAGCTAATAAAACTTAGATAAAGTATTTGATGGTTAAAAATCTTAAAGGTTTAACAAATGTTTTAAACATTTTTTTAAATAATGTCAATGTATAAATAATTATATGTTCATGAATCAATTATTAATTTTTAGTGTTTTTTCTTTTATTGTCGTTTAATTTATTGTTATTATGTAAAAGAGATCTAACTATTTTATTGTATAATATTGTTGTAATATACTGCCATAATTTGTTACATCTCAATAAACAAATTGTTCAAAATTATAAATTTTTAGTAATATACATTTTTACGTGATTTTTTTATTTATTTCAAAAAATATTTTTGCCATCATTATCTTTGCCTGGTTTTGTCACAGCCCCAAGTGTTCCAAGGACTCCACTTCCCATAATCCCTTGCACTCCACTCACCTGTTTCCTATCACGGACTTATTATTGTTTAATCGTTGTCACCTGTCACCTTCATCACTCCCATGTATTTAAGTTCTGTGTTTGTCACTCCTCATTGTCTTCTGTAAAACGTTATGTTGTGTGATTATGTTCCTGTTCCTGAGTTCTTCCAGTAAAGATTGTTCCTATTTTGATTCCTGGCTCCTTTCGGTCCCTTGCGACCACACCGACCGTAACAGAACAGAAGACCTAAAAGCAAAGAATGGATGAAGACATCGATGACGTGTACATCGACGATCGCCTTCGCCAGAACCAGGGGGAGAGACCATTGCTGGCCCACTCCCTATACTTCCTGGTCCTATGTGAATCGTCGGACCTCCCAGACCGCTTCCTGAGGCTGTTTTTTCATATCAGTCTGAACAGGGCTGTCCAGGATCAGCTGTCTGGGAGGGGTCCACAAGGTGGGATCAGGGAGTAAAAGCTGTGGCTGTCATCCCTTCTCCGCCCTGACTAATGGCTCCCGCTCCGCCCCTGAGGTCGAGTCACGTCCCGGGCTAACTGGCAGCTTCGAGAGTCACGTCCCGGCCAAGATGGCCGCTTCCGAGAGTCACGTCCCGGCCAAGATGGCCGCTTCCGAGAGTCACGTCCCGGCCAAGATGGCCGCTTCCGAGAGTCACGTCCCGGCCAAGATGGCCGCTTCCGAGAGTCACGTCCGGCTAAGATGGCCGCCTCGGTGAGTCACGCCCCGCCAAGATGGCCGCTTCCGAGTCACGCCCCGCCAAGATGGCCGCTTCGAGAGTCACGCCCCGCCAAGATGGCCGCTTCCGAGTCACGCCCCGCCAAGATGGCCGCTTCGAGTCACGCCCGGCCAAGATGGCCGCTTCCGAGTCACGCCGTCCGGCCAAGATGGCCGCTTCCGAAGTCACGCCCGGCCAAGATGGCCGCTTCGAAGTCACGCCCGGCCAAGATGGCCGCTTCCGAGTCACGCCCGGCCAAGATGGCCGCTTCGGTGAGTCACGCCCCGGCCAAGATGGCCGCTTCCGAGTCACGTCCCGCCAAGATGGCCGCTTCGAGTCACGTCCGGCCAAGATGGCCGCTTCGAGAGAGTCACGCCCCGGCCAAGATGGCCGCTTCTCGAGTCACGCCCGGCCAAGATAAAGTCACGTCCCGGCCAAGATGGCCGCTTCCCGAGTCACGCCCCGCCAAGATGGCCGCTTCCGAGTCACGCCCCGGCCAAGATGGCCGCCTCCGAATCTCCGCCCCGCCAAGATGGCCGTTCGAGCCTCCAGTCCCGGCCAAGATGGCCGTTCCCGAAGCCTCCAGTCCGGCCAAGATGGCCGCTTCAGCCTCCAGTCCCGCCAAGATGGCCGCCTCGAGCCTCCAGTCCCGCCAAGATGGCCGCTTCGAGCCTCCAGTCCCGGCCAAGATGGCCGTTCGAAGCCTCCAGTCCCGCCAAGATGGCGTCCTCGAGCGCCTCCAGTCCCGCCAAGATGGCCGCCTCGACCTCCAGTCCCGCCAAGATGGCGCTCCCGAGCCTCCCAGTCCCGCCAAGATGGCGTTCCCAGTCCCTCCAGTCCCGCCAAGAGGGGCCGCTCTCTCCGAGCCTCCAGTCCCGCCAAGAGGGCCGCTCCGAGCCTCCAGTCCCGCCAAGAGGGCCGTTCGAAGCCTCAGTCCCGGCCAAGAGGGCGCCTCCCGAGCCTCCAGATCCAAAACCCGTGCCTCCAGAGCCCGTGCCTCCAGAGCCTGACCCCTGAGCCTCCATCAGCCACCCTGGCCGGATGGACTGTTTAGCTGCCCTCGCCCTCCCTCACTGTCCCCTCCTCCAGGACCCCCACCCTCCCTCCTCTGTTGGTCCTTCTGCGGCGCGAGGACGCGCCTTCCGGGAGGGGGGGGTACTGTCACAGCCCCAAGTGTTCCAAGGACTCCACTTCCCATAATCCCTTGCACTCCACTCACCTGTTTCCTATCACGGACTTATTATTGTTTAATCGTTGTCACCTGTCACCTTCATCACTCCCATGTATTTAAGTTCTGTGTTTGTCACTCCTCATTGTCTTCTGTAAAAACGTTATGTTGTGTGATTATGTTCCTGTTCCTGAGTTCTTCCAGTAAAGATTGTTCCTATTTTGATTCCTGGCTCCTTTCGTCCTTGCGACCACACGACCCGTAACAGGTTTGCAGTAATATCTAAATATTATTTAGACAAGAAGTAAATGTTTATCTAAATGTTTATATATAAATAAGAATTTATATAAAAAAATATATTTTGAATTCTTCTTAAGCATAAAACAAGAACAAGAGGGTTAGAAAATGAAACGCTTGTCTAGAAAACAAGTCTTAATATAATTTTATATGTAATTGTGCGAATTTATTTTGTTAATTAATTGTCTCCTAATATTTGTAAGTCGCTTTGGATAAAAGCGTCAGCTAAATGCCTAAATGTAAATGTAAATTTATTTCGTTTTATTTACCAATGAACAAGACAAATACACTGATTAAGAAAGCTTATTGTCGTTCCCTCTCCGAAAAAGCACTTTGTGAGCCTCATCAGTCCACCAGGTGCATGTTAAAACATTGTCACGCTGCCAAATGAGAACGGCCGAGCGGATCATGCGAAAAATTTGCTTTGCGTCGAACAATCCTCCACTTCCCCAATAATGTCTTCTGTTTAGCTGATCAAACTGGGACTTTGTGATTTAGGGAATCTGCCAGAAATGAGTTGGAGACTCGGCGTCCTGTGCTCTCCGTGTTGCTGGTAATAAATCAGGTGTCTTGTCAGCTGTAGCTAACTGACAAAATCAATATGGATGCATCCAGGGACAAGATGTGCTACTAAGATGCATTACCAACATCTGGGCTTTGATCCCTAATATGAATGAGGTCAAGTGAAAAGACGGTGGTCAGAAAATGTGTGTTTTACGCTCAACCTGCAGCCGCAGACACTGAGGAAGTGAGGTGGTGAAGTGTGATGTCATGCTGTGATGGACTTATTCATCATGTCTCCCCCGAGGGCCATGTATCAATAGCACAAAGGCATTAGCTATTTAATTATAGGACATTTCAAAAGAACATTTAGTGTCTTTAGGAAAAGAACTATGCGATTTTGCTCTGGCATTATGCATTTTTATTATAACAGCTGCTTCAACGCCCACAGTAATAGAAAATTATGCCCTTTCAACCTCTTATTTTAATGATTTTTGAATGATGAATGACAAATTGTAGAGAAGCTTTTTCTCTTGTTCAAACCTCCCTCCAATCAGTAAAGCTGCTTTCTGTTCTCAAACATGATTGCTTCCTTGTTAGCTGTTCTTCTTCTACCACATCTCGCTGAAATCTATAGGCACCTGCTACAGACAGAAGCATGTGAAGCTTATAACGTAAGGTCTGGGGGTGTTTAAATTTGATCCTGTTCTCCAAGCGGGAATGATCTGTAAGAATCAACCAGTTTGAAGTCAAAAGCGTTTCAAAAAGTAGTTTACGTTTGAATGAATTTCTAATTGTCTTTTTCATCTTCAGTGTCCTCCACGTTTGAGCCCAATGAAGGACGGCACTGGTTGCTATGACCACCACATTGGCATTGACTGTTCTGATGGTTTTAATGGAGGTTGTGAGCAGCTGTGCTTACAGCAGTTGGCACCTCTGGAGGAAGACCCCACTCTCTACAACATCCAGATGTTCTGTGGGTAAGAACCCTCACAAACACACACACACACACACGTCGCCTTCTGTTGACTGTTGAGTTTTCTGTTTGATAGCCGGATTCACACGTGTTAACAAGATCGACATTTAGAACAATCACAGTGTAAATGATTGAGTATCACTGATTTTTTGTTCTTTCATCAGCATCTTTGGAATATTTCCCTTGAAATTCACAGCTAGTGCATTATGGTTAATTTAGCTGATTATTTCACAGCATCTAACTATAACTCTATATTTGTTCGGTTTAGTCCGCAGTGGCACCATGTGTGAATTGCCACATTTTGTACGTGTTACAGAGGCACGACTGCTATGTTTTCCATCTATTGTGTGTTTAAATATACATATATTACAAAACTTCACTGTTAAAAGTTTCAAGTTTGTTGAAAAATGCTAATATCTTCATGCATTCGCCTGCAAAAAATGCACTTGGGAGGCAAAACTTCTTCAACTTGGATTTCTGTAAATTCACAAACCAGAAGCAATAATACCCAATAAGAGATGACTCTTTAAAGAACATAAAATAGCTATTTTATTTTATCATGTGTGTATTTATGAGAAATATGAACGTGACAATGGATGGATGTGACAATTTTGAAAACAAAGCATGACAAATAATGTTTCAAACATGCAAAAACTTTGAAAGATCCCACATTCACCACTGTGCAGTGAAGAAGAATTTGAAGATATTCAGTTTTTTATCTATTGCCTTCTTTAATAAAATTATTTTAAAAATAAACATAAAAAAGATTAACTTGTATTTACTAGAGATAATTTAAAGGGATAGTTCCCCAAAATGAAAATGTTTCCAACATTTCTTCCCCCTCATGTCATTCCAAACCTGCATGACTTTCTTTCTTCTGCAGAATACAAAAGAAGATATTTTAAAGAATGAAACTTCTTTTGAATGGACACAAATCCACTGACACATTTCTCAGACTATCTTCTTTTGTGTTTCATAGAAAAAATATATAGGTTTTGAATGACATGAATGTGAGTAAATGATGACAGAACTTTTTTTTTTTTTATCTTGGTAACTCCACCTCAACAGGGCCACGCAGGACAACAGACATCTTCAGTGAACGTAACATGAGGTTTATTTTAGCCCGTGGTAGATTGATACAACATGTAAATCATGAACACAGTTTCTCTTCTTGAAGAAATGCCAAACTTACACGGCCCAGTTCTTGCTCTGAATCATCTGGTGGAAGTGCTTTTACCCTGACGTAAAATCACACAGCATTTACTGTAGAGAATATGACCCAATCACGATGAATAGCTTCATTCTCACATCTTCTCCCCTGCTAAAGCAACCTTTCTGACCCGCTCGGTGAGTCTCAAATATCATTCGCTTCCACAGGCGCTTCTCTTCCACTGAAGATGGCAAATGCGCATAATTCACTTTCCCTCAGGAGATCCTGATAATATGACAGGCAATCTGAAGCCACTTAAAGTGTTTTCTGTGTTACGGATGCGCTTCTGAGAAGATGTGTCTCACCTCGCCTCATGACAGTTCCCTGTAAAACCATAGTGCTACGGAGAAAAGTGAGATTGAGTATTTCAGCTCTGACACCCCTTTCTCTCTGCAGCTTGTGCGGTGCAGATCTGCGATGACAGATACATTTTAAACTTCCATAAATATAAGCGACTCTTGTGATGCGTCACACTATTAAAATGATATTGTTTTACTGGTGGTAAATAGTGGTAGCGTGTTGAGCAAACAAAGAGAATAGTCAAGCATGAATTCGTGATGGATCATTACCTTTAGTAGTTGTGAATGTCAAACCTGTACTTCACATTGCCGTCTCGTACAATGTGATGTCTTATTGATTCAGGAAGTAGACAAACAAGTTAATAGGAATGATTCTCAGCATTTTGTATTTGTAATGTATTTTTAATGTCTCATAGTGCACATTGTAATATATATGTATATGTTTTTTGTACCTTGCAATGCAAAAGTGCAATTACATGCAAATGTCAACCTTGCCATGAAAAGTTTTATCATACTGATAGCTCTGATGTCAATATTTGGTGGTTTAAATACCCATGTGAGGTCTCTCTCAAAGTTTTTAAAGCATTGTTTATGTTTAAAGCATGATTTTTCATTGTAAAGTGCTGTTTTCAGAATTGTCACATTCATAACAGTCCATATTCCTCATAAACGAACACATGATAAATCAAATCAAATAATCAACTCAAGTCATCTCTTCTTCATTTGTTGGGTATTATTGCTTCTTGTTTTGTGCAGTTTAATTCACAGAAATCCTACAAAGTATGTTGCCTCTCAAAAACGTGTGTTTTGTTTCATTACATCCATCCGCGTATTTCAATTTTTTTAGATAGATAACTTGTCCACCAACTAATATTTTTCAATGTCTGGACTTTATCAACAAGGTCCAAACAGATGATTCAATATATTGATAATAAATACATTCTGCTAAAAAATTATATTTTAAGTTTTGACTGAAAATGTAACACTGGAATTGCTCATTACGAACAGTTTGTTGAGTTTTGTATAGGCTAAAACTGCCAGCAACTGCCCAATATATTCATAAAACTGTTTAAGAAACATCATTTTGACTAGTAATGTAGTGCAAACTTGCTTTACTTTGGCAAACAATACTTCTTCTCTCTTCTCTGGTCAGTTGTCCAATCATCTTCATCTTTGCTTTCTGCGTGTAGGTGTATTGAAGACTACAAGCGAGGAGCAGATGGTCGCTCATGTCAGCCGCTGTCAGAGGCGTGCACCGAGGGAGTGGACTGCGGAGATACAGCTGACATCCCCGCCAACCAGACTGTGTTCGGGGACCTTTTCTACGGCTACAATAACCACACCAGAGAGATTACATCAGGACAGATCCTTAAAGCCACTTTCAGGTGAAGAAATTATAAGGTTTTGCCGAAGGTGACAACTGACTTGCCGTCACCCGTTTAAAATTGTGCTGAAATTGAGGATTGTGGAGGCGATTTCACTTTGTTGGAAGAATGAATGAAAGCAGTTAAAAGATGTACATTACAGTAAGGGTAAGGGTTAAGTGTTGAACATATTTAATTATTCATTTTGCAGAATATTATTCATGAACTCATGACCTTATCATTTCTAGTACTATACCAGCCCTACAGGAAAGCAGTGACAGGGATTATATGGTTAAACTATATAATTAACCCACTTTTGCACAACAAGTAATTACATTTATTAATTATTGCAATAATCAACACCTCCTGCCAAGTAAAACATCTCATTAGCCTGTAATGTATGTCTATGTTTTCAAGCTCCCGCATAAATGTAGAATTGACGTGAGGTCAAACTGTTTTTGACATACGCAGTATCCTATAAATAAGAATCGTTTCTTTCCACCTACGCCACTGCATAGTTTGTCTTTTAATATTAGTGCCATATGCTCATAAGTATGTTCTGTGTAAATTGCTACATAAGGCAAGCGTTTGAGAAATAGCTCTTAAATACCCAACATTTCCATTATTTAATCATCTAGGCTAATTAGTAATAGCACACATCCCGTGAAATACATCACCACCGAACATCTAACAAAGCTGACAGACTCACTTTGAAGGCTTCTCTAATTACCGGAGCACTATGATGTCCTCTGTGGTCAGCCAGCCAAAAGGTCACCCTGAAAAGTCATAGACGGACTCTTAAATTAAACACGCACTTTCCGATCCAGTTTCCTGTCGCAGTTTATCCGTTTACTTCACTTGGTTGGATTGGTGTGGCGGGGGAAGAGATGAGTGACGGAGGAATAGACAGAACGGAGGGAGAGTTAATATTATCGGAGAGCCAGATCTCAAATGCTCTGATCTCATTTGGAGGCAGCCGGAGAGACGGCAGGTTTAGACAGCCTTTGAAAAGCTCGACCGGCCCCCGTGCCCCAAGGCTTGCTCCCTTTGCTTCTTTCTGCACCTTTTGAGGGGATGAGCCTAATGTACTCTCTAATTATGTGGAATGGCAAAGAGTTAATTAAAAGTGACCATAAGCAAGTTTGGTTTAATGGGGCTTCATTGGGCCGGCAAAAACTACTGGATCTTCAGATGAACAAAAGGAGGCTGAGCCAAGTTCATTAATCCTTCATACAGTATCACAGTGAGCTGACAATTAATTTCAGAGCTGAGGAAGAGGGACAGGAAATGAAATGTTGTTTGATCTTCTAGTGTGTGGAATGGAAATCTTTAAAGATCGCACAGATAAACAAAACACTTTCCTGTCTGATTGCGTTCTGAGATAAACGCAAGCCTTTCAATTAACTGAGGTACATTTATCTAGTCTGGTGCAGAAAAAAGAGGAATATTGTTCTTTATTTGTTTTTTTTTGTGATTGAATCTGCTGTCTGTAAGTTTTGCCTCTATTTCGGCATCTCTGTATAAAACACAAAATTAAGTTATTTTACATACTTAGCATTATGTGTTCAAGCAATGTCAGATTAATTTATGAATCATTATTATTGCATTATTATAGCCCGCTTACTGTTGTGAATTAGGGTAATGTAAGGACACAGTTTTAAACGTTGATTTGTTTTTACTGAAGTCACAGTGAAATCAAAGATTCGAAGATCAAAGATTGTTTATTATATATGATTTATCTGTTCATATAATTTTTTTAATCCACATGCCCCATAATCTTTCATCAAAAACATTTCTTTCCTCTCCACCTCATTTTGGTAATGACATACTCGGCACAGGGGCGGGACTATATTAACTGTCCAATGGCCAGGATTTTATTAATCCAATCAGATACTGAAGAACAAAATCAAGTCCCACCCTACATTATTTTCAACTCTAGTAGCCATTTTACTCTTATATACATTAAGAGAGAATATATAAAATGTTACGACTTTAGAATTTAGTTTGCCAAACAGTTGTGGTGTTTCAAACCCACCCGTGACTCAGTTTAACCAGACGCTGTTTGTCATTAAATAGAATTGTATTAAGATATTGTTATTCTTTTCCGTGCAAACCTCTATAGTATATAAATTAGGCTCATTATAAATCTGCTACCACTCACGGAAAAGCGGATGGGTAAACACCAATTTTGTTTAAAATGATGTTTACTGTATGTGTGTTTTCTGTTGATCATAGCACCAGTAATTCAAGGATGGAGAGGAGTGTTGTATCCAGGCCTAGGCAACATTCAGAAGTGCACTTTAAGCATTTTAAAAAGCTGTTCAGTCTTACTGAAGTCAATCTCACTGCAGATTGCAAAACTCGTTTTTTTCTTTTGGGTATGTTTTTGCCATTACCCGATTTGCATAATTCCTTTAGAGATTCTGGTGCTAAAATAAAGCAGCCGGTACATCCAAATACGAGTCGCTATCAGTGCTTGCGGTTTATTTCTAGTGAATTGAGTCATTTCTCAAAGAGAATAAATTGAGGTAAAGTGAGATTCATCTCTATCCAAAATGATGCAAAGGGGGAAAGAGGAAGGGAGTGTCAGGTAAAACCTTTCCGGAGTAGCTGATGATCTTTATTATTCTGTTTTAAACCCACACTACCGTGTGTTTCCTTTGGCTCTTCACCAAAAGTCACAACCCACAAGTCTGGCCTGTCACACAGCAGCTGCTTTTACAATCTGACGCATATCTGAAAGGATTGGTTACGGTTTCATGCCGTTTAATAATGAATGTGAAGTGCAACACACTTCCTGTGACAACCTGCCCAAAAACAGTTCTGAATGTTTCAGTTCCTGTTTGATGCTTTTCAGGTCAGCCGAGTTCTCTGAAAGATCACGTAAGACCGTGTAAGAATGTCTGTGCAGTTTGTGTGGCTTTATATTAGGCAACGGTGGTGGATCCATCAGTGTTTTCTCTGTAAACTAATTTTGAAATGCAATATTCAGGACACCAGGGAACCAGAAAGGAAATTTTATTGCTCTGAGGTTTGAGCGTTTGTTCTTGGAAGTTTTTGATAAGAAATATGTTTGGGTTCATATTGAAATTTCCGACTTTTGATTGCAGAATTTGGTATTGTGGCACAGTTTTTGACTGACGTGAGATTTTTGGGCAGGTTTATTTGTAGTCATTATATGGAGAAAGAATTCCGACTAGGTTAGGTCCGTCCTGTAATAGACGGTACAGGACACAGAGCTTTATTCATGACCGTTACACTAGGATCTATATTCGCCTGCCCCTTGTTGAAAATTATTTGTGTCCTTGCAGGTACAGAATGGTTCCCTGTGCTATACTTTACTCTTTGTTATTGACAGCTCTATCTCAATTCTTCTGCCCCCAGAGTTTCCTCACCTGATATAAGCCAAACACGCCAAAAGATGGATGTTATAGTATATCTGCAGTCCTGTTACTATACAGGTCAGCTTTAATGCTTAATGCTTTAATGCTTTAATTATGATCTGATACATTATTGTATTATTTTACATATAAATTATATGTATTATATAATTCTAAAAGATTTTCTGAGTTTGAGCTGTGATAGACTGGCATTGGTCCCTCACTTGATCAAGGATCTCAGTTTATTTTCAGCTTAATGTCTTTGTTAACTGCAGTTGGAGAAACATTTGACAACAGAAAGCGACATCTCATAATTTTTGTCATTAACACTTTTGGTCTGATCACATTATCTTAGTGAAGTTTCTATCCCCCGCATAGACCACATCAGATGTGAAAACTCTAGAGACATGGAAGTGTGAGGAGCAATTTGTGAATTATAATGAATCACTGTATGGCTTAAAATATCTAAATGCCTAAAGTTTTCTTTACCAGCTCTTCACAGTAGCTCTGATGAATCTGAATCAGCCTGTTTCTTAACTCTCCATGAGAGAGAGAGAGAGAGAGAGAGAGAGAGAGAGAGAGAGAGAGAGAGAGAGAGAGAGAGAGAGAGAGAGAGAGAGAGAGAGAGAGAGAGAGAGAGAGAGAGAGAGAGAGAGAGAGAGAGAGAGAGAGAGAGAGAGAGCGAGAGAGAGAGAGAGAGAGAGAGAGAGAGAGAGAGGAGAGAGAGAGAGAGAGAGAGAGAGAGAGAGAGAGAGAGAGAGAGAGAGAGAGAGAGAGAGAGAGAGACCTACAAGATAACCTAACCTTTCCAAACCAAACTTTTTTTACCTTCAGCTGTGAACTTGCTTATTATTCAATCATATTTAATATTTTATTAGCATGGCATATCTGTATATATCCATACCTGTCAACCACACAGATAATCTGTTACTCTGTTCCAGTCCGGTCTATGTATATCTATGCCTTCCTAAACTAAAATCAGTGCCACTGTGTTGATTCTCAAATCTCCAGACTGTTGTGCTTGTTAGATGCCAGCTTGTGTTTCAGTTGCTCAACAGTTCAACACAAAGGTCCCGAGTTCAGTTCCCAGTGAATGTGTGTACTGATGAAAATTCATGACTTGCACCGAAAGCCATTTTGAATAAACGTGTCTGCCAAATGCAGAAATGTAGATGTTGCTTAATTTATCTTCTCATCCTGGTTTGGCGAGCCATATTCTCAAGCCAGCTGCATGTCTGTGCTCATCCTTTTCATCATATGTGGTCTTCTGAGATGTGGCATCTGGCATGTTTCAAGTAGAATTTACCCCCCCTGAGAAATAACTGGCATCTTTTATAGTTATTTCACACTAAAATTAATGTGCCAATGTCCCCAAGCTATTGTGTAGTGGCACTGGCAACAAATAAAAACTAAAAGACAAGTTAAACACAAATCAAATTGTTATCAAAAACTCCCCATGGCACCACTCAAAAGCAGTTTTTCTTAGCAAGACCTACAGTGACATTTCTGTCTTGCTGTTGTAGAGCAGAATTGAAAGAAAATTAAGAACATTTTGTTGGCATGTCAATTAAAGGGTTTTTTTAGAGAGGGTTCCACATACTGGTATCCTGTACATTCAGCTACTTTTTAGCATTTCCAGGCAAAGTTTCATTTAGGTTTTTTTATCTTTATAAGACCTAAAACATGTAGCATTTCCTAATTACTCTGCTTTTCCTCTGGGTTCCAGCCTTAACCGGTTTTACTCCCATTCTTTCCCAGCATGCTTTGAGGCGGTTTTAATGAATGTTTAGTGGCCTTTGTTCCCATCATTAAGAATTTGCAGAATCATGATTAGGACCACCTTTCTTAAAACCTCCCAGTTGGGTGTTTCCATCCACTGTAAAAGGTTTAAGTGCTACCTTATTCTCAGCACTAAATGAAAATATCACACGAGAGCCGTGCATAGACCGATTATTCTAAAAGCCTGAACTGTCTTCATATGACTCATCTGTGCCGACACTTTTCTAACTTTCACTTATAATCTGTGCCACTTTGGAATGTTAATTTCGGGTTTTCACTACACTGTGATATTAACGCTGTCAATAAAAACTTGTTAATTGTTGCCTTGTGTTGCATTTAACAAGTTAGAAATGTCAGCTGAAAATTATTCAGGCTCATTTATTATGATTAATTATCCATGAAATGATCTCGTAGTTATAATAATTGACAATTGGATATCTCATTATCTTTCCTAAAATGGAATATTAGGCAAAATTAAATTTTTTTGAACCTTTTGTTTGAAATAACTTACTATTAATAAAAACAAAAGAAAAAATGCATCACTAACACAATTCATGCCATTGTAATTTCGTTTCTCGTTGATCAGATGTTGTTTGAAAGCAGTTTTAACATTCTAAAATGTCACTGTTATTATTTTTTGTATTCTTTTTCGACAGATTCAAATTGCACCTGTGATGCCCTGAGCATCCCATGAAATTATAATCATCATGCTGCTGACATTATTGCAGATTTTTTTTATACAGTATATCTGTTCTTCATTGCTGACCCAACTTATAAAGTCACATTTCCTCTGAAGTTTTCTCTAAGACAATTTTCTACTGTGTGTGCGGTGTTTTATTTTTAGTCACAGTGATGATAACAGACGGTTTAGAGAACATATCATTTAAATTAGTTTAACCTTTGCAATTTGTTGTGCTAATTTCTTTTCATTTGTGTTAATTGTGTAAAAGTTTTTATTTCTACGTTAAAACTTGTTTTGTAGCAAAGCTTACATTTACATTTATACATTTCCGATGCACCAATATTCACAGACATTTCAGTTCCCACGGGTTATATTCATAATTGTTGCCCAGTATCAATTTCAGAAACTTAAAAAGCATATACATCATTTTCATTAAAATTACTGGCCCCTGCGTTTTTGCACTTTTCTATTTAGCTGCGTTGTCTCTGTGGAAAACCAAACCTCTTATCAGATGTGGATCTGACAAGCAATATGCAGAGCTATTAATATTGCAATAGGCGAATATCTATTGAAGCATGTAGTTCAAGTTTGACAAGGGAAACAACTTTTTTACATTTTTTATTAGATGTGGGAATGAACTCCCTTGGTGTTCAGAGAAATGGTCTGATGTACCTTTCAGCGAACTTGCTGGCGTATGTGGAGAGCATATTTTTTGAGGTGTATGTCAGGGTTTAATTGACAATTTGGCGGTAGGGTGTTAATGTTAAAAGCTTCCTCATTTGGAAGTCGGTTTATATAAAGGGTTTGCCATATGAATGCATGTAAATATAAGGAAAAGATATATTTGTCCAAAGAAGTCCTTTATAGTCATGTCTATACTGATTTCAGTTTGAAATATTGGAGGAAATGATTAATATCAAGCAGGAGAAATAACAGTTTTCCCAAAGAAAAGCATTGCACTTGTTAACATCATTAAGTCGTTTCAGGAAGATTCAGGAGGTATTTAACACTTTAGATCCCCACAAGCGTGATTGTTTTTTCAATGACAGCGCTTTCCTCTGCCAGCCACTTTTCACTCGTACATTAATGTAAACAGCATCTCGCAAACCTCTGTCTTTTCTGTTCAGATGCAATTATTTATAAACCCGTTCTGTATATTCAGAGATAATATAATTCTCTCATCCACGTCCACTGTGAAATCAGATATGACAGTAATGCTTCAGGAAAGATTTAGATTGCATAATGTTGCGTGGTACAATTTCCTGAATGCTCGCTCATTTATGAACCGCTCCCGCGTACCATGTTTCACATTTTCTGTGTGTTCTGCGTATTTCCCCTGAGTGCTTTCTAGGTGTTTATATTGCTGACTTGAAAAAAGCAACAGTCTGCACTATTCTCCTTTCTTCCATTTATTCATATTTCGCTTTTCCATATCTTATATTGCTTTATTCAGTCTCCAAACACACAGAGGTTCAGTGTGTGGAATATTTTCACCTTGATCTGAGTAAAGATATGTGAAGAAAATTGAACCAGACATTCGCCGGTGTTAATGCTTGTGCATCTTTGCTATACGAGTCTTTTTATCTTTGGCTTTTCTATTCACATCATTTCTTTTGTCCATTGCATGATTATTGTTTGCTCATGCTGCTGTAATGCTGAACTCTTCTTTATCTTCATGTTCTTTTGTTTAGCTGCTCTTTCTACAAACTGTATACGAACTGTATGTGCGGGTTACCATACACTTATACAAATAAAGGTGCCTAACGATGCCATAAAATAACCTTTGAAAAGGTTCTTTAGACTATAAAAAGTAAAAAGAAAATGGTGCCTTTAAAAGGTTCTTTGGGGAACTAAAATGGCATCGCTGTGAAGAAACGTTTAAAGCACCATTACTTTTAACAGTGTACCATACGTTTTATTTTTTGTATGTTAATAATTGCTGTTAGAAATATGCTATAAAGCTTATTAACAAACACAGATTAAACTATGTCAATGTGGTAGGATTTGTGTGATTAGAGTCATGAACTGTGTTTTAAGTCTATCTTCTTTTATTTAGGCAGAAAAACTTTGCCCGTGGCATCGAGCAGCAGCTTCCGGATGGAATGGTGGTGGCATCTGTACCGACCGAAGCTCAGTGCCAAGAAGAGCTGTCTGACCCAGTGCCTGATCCAGAGTATTTAACCGGTAAGAATGTTTAAACGTTACACTGCATGTTCATGATAAATCAATCAGTCCGTTTTAAGGCTGTCAATCATTCAATCGTGATTAATCACATCCAGAATAAAAGTCTGTATTTACATAATATATGTCTGTGTACTGTACATGTTAATTTTGTATTTGTAAAAACACATACATGCAAGAAAATTATTGGTAAACATACATTTATTTAATATAAATATAAAATAAAATGTGTGTTTTTGTGTTTATAAATACAAAATTTATATGCACAGTACACAGACGTATATTATGTAAACACAAACTTTTAATCTGGATGTGATTAATCACGATTACTCATTTGACAGCCCTGGTCTAACCAAGACAAAAGCTTAATTCATTTGTTTAATTTGATTTATTACTCCTTTGGTGAAATGATAATGAATCATACCAAAGCTTTCTTATTTTTAAATTCAGTTGAAGGATTTTTCTGAGATTAGATTCATTTTAGGGATTCTGTTTTTTTTGTTGGCAATAAAAGTGTTACATAAGCTACGTGCTATGAATGTAGGATGTAGTAATAATTTAGATAATGTAGAAAATAGCCGCTGTTACATTACCAAGGCTACCATGTGAAATGACAGGGTTAAAGACTTTAATTGCTACAGTAGATAGTGACTCATGCAACACATGAAAACTCTTCAGTGTGTTGCACAGCGAGGTTTAAATATTAAATTATTAAAAGTGCTCAGTGTTTCTTTTCAGGGGTTTCACACCTTAATTAATGAAGAATATATTAACAAATTTCCAATTAAAATTAATTAACAATCCATGCTGACAAGAACACTTTTCCTTGAACAAAAACTTTTAATGGTTTTCATCTGTTGACATTTTTGTAGAACTACAAAATATCTTGTCTTGATTTGATGCCTCGACTGCTAATCTCATAATAACAATACATTTCATTTGGATTTCCCTTGTACCACAACAACTGCAGGATATTTAATGCAAAAACTATGCAAGTCAGATATTATGAGGTAAAACATGGAGAGGATATTAACAAAATCATTTTTTAGCTGGCTGAGGGGGGGTTCTGGATGTGTGTCAGGACTCATTAGAGGACCTTTTTTCTGTAGCGCACCACCGTACAAGCGTTCTGTTCACCCGTCGCTTGCCCTGAATACACAGGAGTCAACTTTTATGTTGGTGCTAATGAGAAAAAAATAGGATGGAGGGAAAAATCTTGTCCTGTCATATGAAAGAGACTTCAAAATGCTTCATCTTTCATCGTACGCTCGCCTCTGGCTCCAGCCGCCCATATGAGGCCGATGGAAAATGAAGGAATATAGTCCTAAAGTCTGATGTGAAAGAAGCAGGAAAAAACAAACAGAATAAAAAAATTGTCAGCTGCAATATGTTTTTACATTTATCTATTCAAATATATATATAGAATCTTTTAAGCATCCCATAATGTATATATGGTTAAAAATTTCTTGTGATGTAAAAAAAAGGTTTTGTTCTTGTGATGTTCTTGGCATATATAAGTTTTTACACAATAAGTTTGACTTTCTGTGTAAAATTTAAACAGGGCGAAGTTGGCATTTATCCCATTTTATAGCAATGTTTATGACCGAATTGATTTCTCATCTAGCATTCAACTCCAATTTGTAACCCAGTCTACAGGTCAAAAGTGTGTGGGATGGAAATGGTGGATCTGTAATCTCGCAGAGGATGCAGGTGCAGCTTCTCTCCCAGTGAAACAATGTCCGACATAGTCGCTCCTCTGATATAATGGTCATGGCATCAGGTGAGACTTGTGTTGAGGTCATATTGGACACTTGAAAGAAGATTAAAATGGGTAATCACGCTCTGTCAGTCGCGCTTGAGGCACAGGCTGTGAAGACGTGAGTTATTTTTCCACCGCAGGCCTGCGGGATGTACTCTATGAGGCAGGTGGTTCGAGACCCTCGATTCATCACCTCTGCACCTGATGCTTCTCTATCACAAGAACTGCAAATTATCCCTAATACACGACTCATTAGTCATATTAGACATGCGTATGCCATCTAGATGTTAAATTACTTCCTTAGTTAAGCTCTTTGGAGAACACGTCTCCAGTCCGGCCCTTTTAGCGCTGGATACAAACGTGATTTGTTTCATTAGATTCCAAATGCGTCTCTTTCTCTTGCGAAAAAGCTTCAGAGCAATAGTTGACCTCAAAACGAAAATGCTGTCATTGTTTTTCTTATGTTAGTCCAAGCCTGCATACTGTTATGTCTTTTGAAACACAAAAGAAAAACCTTCATACAGCTTTTTTGCCTAAATAAAAATTTCATAGTGACCACGCGCTCCAAAAAAGACTTAAAAGTACTTTGAAAGTAGTTTGTTGGTGTTTTGTGTTCCACAGAAAACAATAACAGCATGCAAGTTGACATACAGTAAGGGTTAAAAATAATGACAGCCCATATAACAGTAAATGAATGTTTCTTTGAGACTTTTTTCACCAGCATTAAAGAACTGTGGTTAAAAAATGTTTTTAAAAAAGCTTTTGTTCCCCATCCGTGCCCTTAATACATCATACTAGGGTTTTTCCCCTGACTGTCTGAAGGCATCAGTTGTGAAACACACCCGAGGTTAAATTAGTCACTAGCTCTGGTAATTGGGTATGGACGGCCATGTGGCACGTACCCGAGCAAGTTGTTGAAGCTGTCAGGCCTCCGCCAGCCTCCCCTGCTGATATGGGCGAGTTGTTGCGACGGTCAGTGTATTTGTCACTGTATCAGCACTCCTGAAGCTTTTTTACCCAACCCTCTCAGGGCAAGACATTCATCTTTCTATTCATCTTCAGCTTAGAAGTCATTCATCATAGGACCAGAAGACTCCATCAATTATTCCAATGGGGAAGGAAGCAGGCAGAGAAGCTCTGAAAGGCAAATACATCTTGATTTAATTGGAATGCAGGTAGAAAGCACACGGGCGCTAAGCAGATTTCGTGCTAGATAAAGCGAAGAGGAAAATCATCTCCGACTCCGAGTGCGGATAGTGAGTCACATCCGTGCCCGCAGATGGAGATGTGTTGGGGGTGTTGGGGTTAAGCAACACTTGTCTTTGTGGCACAAAACGCGCCTGGGGTTTCTTTCACAGGCGTTCGCTCTCTGCCGCAGTTTCATGGCAATGTGAATGAAAATTTTGAAAGAAATCACTTTAAAACATGCATTATGTGATGGAAAAACACCACAGGTGCTAGAGCCTGCTGGGCAGATGCCGGGTAGAGACTGAGGAATGAATAGATGCCATTGATCATCAAACACAAAGGCTGACTGTAGAGAGTTGGGTAAAATGGCTGACACAGGGATTTTTTGCTACTTCTTAAGAATTAGCTGTGCCCGGGCAATCTCCCGAATGCAGCTCCCGCCGAGAGCACAAAAGTGACAAGGTCCAGATTTAATCGGATGGATCCAGTCAAGTTAGGCCTTTGTGAGCAGTCGGTGCCTGGGTGTGAGGTTTTTCTGCTTCAAGTTTGGGTCTTCTTTCATCGCTGCTCAATCAGTCATCAACGATTTATAATTACTAGTGGGACCGATCAACATCTTCAGTGCTTTTTTACTGACAGTAGAGGGAATTCACTAAGAATTATTTGCACATGCTGGCTGTCCTATTAATGCAAATTATGTTACGTTATGATGCAATCACGTAAAAATGTATGTTTTTAATGTTATGTTTAGAGTTTTGCTCCACAACCACAACTTTCTCTTTTAAGAGCACTTTTGCTCATAGCATGTCCAGATAAATGCCCATTTATAACTTATCTATCATTTGATTATCATTTGAGGGATTAGTGCTGCCATGTTTGCTAAAAACCATGCAGCCACATAGATCTTTTAAAATATTTACCTTTTGCTTTCTGTGTTTGGTAAAAGCATCAGAAAGTGGCAGTGGGTTTATGTTTAAACTGGATTGAAGATAGTGAGTAAAACTATCTTTGTGCTGAAATACTGCATCCAAAAGTGACACGACTCCTTTTACACTACTATAGTCTTTTATCTTGGACACTTTCGCTGTCTATCATAAGGCATGATTTGATATGTGACCTTGCTGTGAGTATGTCTTTCAAAACTTTGTCTGTGTCTTTTGTGATGTAGTACTTTTTGTATCTGGTATTTGTAATCCATTATCTCTAGTAATGCAGAACCTAGAAAGCACAAGAAATAAAAAACGTCCTGGAGGATTATGTTAATGTGTTTTTACCTTGGATTTTGGAAAATAGAGCCTGGAGCAAAATTGTTAATAAATAATAATTCATACTTTAAAACACACTAGCTTACATTAAACACATGAGGATGTTGATCAAGGACTTGAGTCACTTGCTTATTTAATATAATAAATAAACTATTTGGATTTTTAAACGACAAATTAAATTCAATAAACCCAAGTATAACAACAAACTTTAATGGCTTTCAGGGTTGGTTCCATGTTTGTGTATTTGAAGCCTCAGAATATTGCTCGTGTTTATTCTTGCTAAGACAGAAACTCTTTCAGGATATTATCTTCACATTGGGAAACCTCATTTAAGGTTTACCGTATCAGTATGTGTATTCTCTGGGAATCAAATTTGTGAATATATACATAGATTTCTTATTTGGGTAGATGACTGTGTGACTGTGTCCTATAGTGTGACAGCAAAAATGTAGTAAAAACTTCTAAAAATATACAGATTTTTAGAGATTTATCTTCATTGCTGGAGTTACAAATAGGATAAGAAAGATTTATCTCAATTGTTAAAGGTTTTTTTTTTGCTTTTTTGTATGTCACAACAGTACATAGACATTTGTCAACTACCCATTTGCAGTCTTTATGTCAGTTTGTGAACGCTCAGGACTTTGCATCTGCAATCATAGTTACACGCATATACAGTATAAATATCAAATGTTACATGCTATTGTATAGATCCAAACATAGATGTTAAACTAACACAGAAGAACAAGACAACAACATTAGCACAACTATACCTGCAAGATTATTCTATATAACTGTCACCGTTCCTCAGGAGGAACACCTTTGTTATTTCCTTTTATCTTTAATATTTCATTGCTGAATTTGAATCTAATCATTACAAATTATAAACTGATGGAAAGATATAAGACTCAAAATGAAATATTTTACAAATTTTCTAACAATAACAATAAACAATTAGTAAATGTTACATTACTGTAATTTATAGAAAATACCTAAAATAATAAACAAAAATTATCTATAAATAAAGAATGTGGTTCGGCAGTGCATTTTCATGTGTATACTCAATTTTTGCGGTGACAGTTATTAGGTTAAGTTAAAACATTAACAGACAACACACTTTCATCTGTAAAAAGCTATGTCATTTTTGATATTTCAGATATTAATTTGATCTTTAGGGTGTTAAATGGTGAGATTTCTAATAGATTTTAAAAGAGTTGGCCTGAGAACATGATTTAAAACCCCATGCTTTATTCATTTCATTGAGTTTTTTCTGCATTTGTCACATATTAATCTACAAATGTGGAATTTAACTCATTCATTAAACTGCAGTCATTGAATGCCAAAATGATACTCTTCTCTAATTGTTTATTCCCTTCAGAATTAATTGGAGGAAAGAAGCAGCTTTGCTGTTTACACACATCTCTTTTGTAATTCAGCGAGCGTTCCTCGCAGCCTGACTTGTTCCTTACCTTTCAGGCCCCCACGTGTTAAAAAATGAAAACGCTGTGTAGTTGCTAAGGCAATGTGACATTTCCCATCCCTCATATTCCATCAGCTTGTATTACAAACCAAGTTGAGCAGTTTCCCAGCATCTGTGATAATTACCTTCAAATTATGCAGCTGGAATCCAGTTGTGCATGAACATGAGAATGTGGAAAATGAAACAAACCTTTCTTCTGCTAATTGGCTTCCCTAATTAATAAATAATCTTTCTGTCATTTTCACAGATAGAGCTAAGCATGCATTAAGCTTATTTTAGCCATCGTCTGGTATCATTATATCTGCTCATAAACTTTCAGACGAATCCAGAATTTAGCTAAGACCGAGCTTAATGTACATCGAGCAAAAAACGAAGGTTGGGTGTAACCTTCATAGCCTCCACATCCAGGGTTTCATTTATTCTTTGACAATGATTAATAACATTGAATTGCTGGAGTCATTTCCTGCCGTAAACGTCAATTAATTAGCCCACAGCATTAGATGTGATAATTAATACGGTGGGTGCCGCAGCATGAGTCCTAAAGCCTCGAAGGGCGGCCCTTCAGAAGCCTGCGACCGGCACGGACACCTGCAGCTCCGGAGTCTGGAGAGTGAGTGCAACGTTACCGTACAGTATGTGTCTCTGTATAGGTTTCTGTCTTGTTAAAGATGCAGAGACCAGTGCCAATCGTCAA
Source organism: Beaufortia kweichowensis (assembly GCA_019155185.1). Lineage (NCBI taxonomy): Eukaryota > Metazoa > Chordata > Actinopteri > Cypriniformes > Gastromyzontidae > Beaufortia > Beaufortia kweichowensis. Next base: position 17,498,593 of record CM032797.1, read on the forward strand.
TCGTGCGCTCTAACCGTGACTCTCTCTACATTTGAAAACCCTTGTTGATCGCTGACACGCGTCTGAGTGGCATTGGCTCAGTCTGCAGCACACGGTTTCTCTCCCAAAGTCCCTCTCAATTAAAATGGCAGCATATGGCCCTGTGACCAAAGCACAGAGGCAGCTATCTGCTCAGATGTCTGGAGGTCCTGATGGAGAGCCACCACAGTATAGCTGTGAAAGTGTGTCACCTTGATCTTTTAAGATGTGTCCCTTTCTCCAGTGTCTATTTTTGGAAGAGATGGATCCTCCTGGTGGATAGTTTTGTGTTGGCCAAACTGTTTACTGTGGTGTTCATTTGCTTGCATGACTTTTTGACTCAATTAATACACTCAGATGTGTTTTTAAATTTGTATGTGGACCAGGCTATATACAGTATGTTTAAAAGTCATTGAGTAGGTTTAATAAGCGGTAAGAATTACTTATAAAACGGTTAGTTTCAGTTCTTGATTCTGATTGGTCAATAGTTGTGTTTTATTCATGATAAATCACAGCTGTGAACGCTTCACCCAACGATTCTGTGAATCACTGCACTGAACGCTTAACAACATAAACATATATCACAGTCGGTCAATGACTATTTTATCCAATGGAAAGAAGATTTTTAGTGATTTTACTTCATAAAAATTGCATTGATACTATTGATAATTTTTGTATTTATTGGTAATCACTTTATAAAAGCAATATGGTACTCGAGGCTAGTGCTTTATTGTGAATAAGTCACGGCTGAAGGTATCGCAGGTACCTTATTGCTTACTGGTAACAGCACTGACAGCAAATATCTGCTCATATTTACAATCTTTCCCACCAGTTTCATCTCAGAAAACTGCTTTAATGAGTTGCTTGCTGTCAACGTGATAAATTTGTATGTCTCACATTTTTTATTTATTTATTTAAAAAGATGTTTCGGATGAGGTGTGATTTTTTTTTTTTTTTTCTGTGAAATGTGTAAACTTTTACTCCTCTGGCACTTTCAGAACATTGCTCTGTTCAAGATGACTGGTGCAACAACATCCCATGAGAATAAACAGATCACATCTCTTTAATATCTCAATTATTTATCCTTGCTAGAAGCAGAGCTTTCCTCTAGCTTGGTCGTTAAGAGTTTGGTGCTGGCAACGGCAAGGTCATGAGCTCCATCCCACAGATTGTACAAAAATGTATAACGTGCAGTGTAAGTCACTTTGGATAAAAGCGTCTGCCAAATGCGTAAATGTAAATCATTAGTACATTAGACCGAGAGGAAGACTTTTCCTGAGATTTCTTCTTAGAAAACAAACCCGATAATCTCACATGTGTCTCCTCTATATTTTAAAAGTAATACTTTACTTATGGAAACAGCACATCCAGTTTTAGGTGAAATAGTAAGACAGTTTTACAGTGTAGTCCACAGCACATCCAGTTTTAGGTGAAATAGTAAAACAGTTTTACAGTGTAGTCTTATCAGTGTGTGAAATACTCGTCTGCTTCACAGCTCCATCAGTAGTCCTCTATTAGATAAGACCGTTGCGGTTTGACTTAAGTCCCAATGTTCTATCATTTTCCCTGTAGTCATCCATTCCTCCGCTCATCCAAGAGTGAAATGAAGCGGGAGGTACAGCTGTTAATGGGGTTTCATGAGCCATACGATGGCTGCCACCAGAGGTTGTCGCTATAAATCCTCCAGCGAGAGGATCCAAAATAGCATGATCTGGCCACTCCATAGTGAGTTATGTGCTGTCGTCACACTGTTCAGGGCACCGGGAGCACGCAATATGATATTAAGATTTTTCTCTCGTCTTTTCCGTTTGATATATGCGTAATGGCTTGTATTTTTGCACTTCTTGAGCACTTTGAAACGGATGTATATGGCTGTCTGTTTATTTAAGTGTTGTATCTGCTTTGATATTCCGATCATAGCGTGGGTCTTGATTGTTTTCCTGCATGCCTGATCATTCCCTGCTAATGATGCCACAACCCAAAGGCACACGACGGCATGGCTAGCCTCTGAACTTGTGTTTGTGATGTGAAGTTCAGTCGTATTAATCATTCTGTCAGACAATGAGAGCAAGGCACCCATGGGGTAAAAAGGAGACATGACGCTCTGAAGCAGAAGGTTTTAGCGGAGCGAAAAGAAAAAACGGCTTGCTGTTATTTATCTGAACTCCGGCGACGGTTTCTTCTTCGACGTCTTTAAATGGAGAGCTGTTTTGTGAGGATCGGCACATTCACAAGCTTATTTATCACGTTTGTGTCAGAAAGATGTCTGCCCCAGAGAACGCAGAATCATGCGGATTTGTGTTGTGCTTCACACAATCAAGCTCTGTGTAGTTTGTTTTAACTGATGGTCTGTGTTAACAGGTAAACTGACAGAATCTCTTTTATCATCAGATTGTCATCAGATACATTCACTTCTTTCTGAAAATCCATCAGTGGCACGTTAGCGACATCTTAAATGATAATTGTAATCTTTTCTGCAGACAGACAGACAGAATGGTTTTGGTTTTAGGAAGACATCAGATACGGCTTGGAAAGCAGTATGATTTATATGGTTTTGTGCGATCATCCAGATGTGCTATATATGGAATAAGGTGGGGTTAAATTGATACATGGCTGTTTACTCCCTAGACGGTGCGACGTGGCTGACAGTTGCTATAGGAGATGAGATGATTGATTACACTACCCGCTCAACATATGGTGATATGCTAGATTTTAGCTCACAGGGTATCCACGGGTAGAAAAGCGATGTCTCAAATGTTAAAGAGTCTTGGATGATAAATGAAGTATGTCTCGATGGATTTCATTTACGCACTTTCTATTAATACTGTTATCCTTTATAATGTGGTTTTTCTCAATTACTGTTGTCTTCTGAACAGAAATCAAGACATGTCAGTTAATGTATTTTAAATGAATAGTTTCAAGTGAAAATTATATGTACTCATTTACATTCATGTATTCATATGTTTTAATACTATATTATATTTTTCTGTGAAACACTGTGAAATGAGATGGTAATTCATTTCAGTTCCAGTTTATTTCTATAGCACTTCACTGCAGTTTTGCATTGTTGCAAAGCAGCTGTAGAGAAAACACACAAGAAAAAGTTCACAAGAAGAGGTATGATTACAGAAATAAGACAAAAAAACAGGACAGAACAAAAGGAAACTATGTGAAATTATAAAATAAATAGAATACATGCTATTATGGCAACTTTTTCATAAGATGTTTTTTATACAGTAAGATGCTAGGCAGAATATTAGAGACTGACATACTCAGTCCCAATTCACTTCCATTGTTTGTAAAACTAGAAAAAAAGACAAATCCATTTTTTGTTTTTGTTTTGTTACTTCATTTTCTGGACAGGATTTATTTGACAATTGACTGACAAGATGATTAAAGCCAATATTTGTTTCTTTGCAGCTCATTTTATTATGTACAGTATAATCCAAATTCTGTGATTGATAAACAACAGTAGATCAGGATACATTCAGCAGAGATGCAGTCATGCGCTTGGGATGAACAAAGAATGTACTCAATTAAGCAAGGTTTTGATTAGCAAAAGCCGTTTCAAAATATTAGTGTATTAACATTGTTTTGACTGTCAAAATAGCACAAAAAGAACTGCTGTAGGTTGCAGCTATTGCAGTTATCATAAATAATCATTTTAATGTTATTTTTGATGTCATTTTCTGTATTTATAGGTATGGTAAACTACAGTGAGGTCACCGGCTACCCGTTGGTCCAGCACTGGAAACTGCGGTCTATCATGTACCATGTGAAGCTCAATCAGTGGGCCCTATCTCAAGGTAAAACAGTGTCCCGCTTTACCCCTCGTATTGATCAAACACTTATGACAGTGGTTTGGAAGAGGTCACAGGATAGCTGACTGAACCCTTCTTGGTCTGGCAGATGAGAGTAATCTCAAGCGAAGCTCTCTCTCTGCACTAGATCAGCTCTGATGGGCAGGTAGTCAAGCAAAAACTCAATACCATCAAATATGGCTGCATGATGGGAAAGAAGTGCTTCTTAGAGTTTTGCCGATTTCAGATACTGTAGTAGAAACTTTATCTCCAGCTGGTGGTTTAAAGCCAAAGTGTTTTTAAGGTCAAGTTATTTTGTTATTAGAGGTGTAGACTTCTGGTATCCCCTTAAAATCATTTAACCTGTTACCTGTCACTGTGCCTCAGGAGGAACATCTATGGTATTTCTCTATTCACTTTAATATTTCATAGTTGAATTTTAATCTAATCATGAAAAATTATAAATTGATGGAACGTTATAAAACTCAAGATTAAAATATTTGACAAATTGTCGTAACAATCAACACAAACAAAACAAAATAAACAAAAATGTTAATGTTACTGTAATTTATAAGAATAGGCCTACCTTACATGAAAAAGACTTAAAAACATGTTAAAAAAAATCTAAAAATTAAAAAAACATTGTAGTTCCAATTATGGAGCACAAAAAGTGACGGCACTTTTTTGCACTTTACTTGTTTTGGCCACATATTTGCACTGTGAGTGCATTCGCTTCATTTGTTTAATGAATGTTGCATATTTAATGAGTAGATGTCGGATCCCAACTGCAGTTTTATAAGTAATACTCCCTATTAATAAATGGCCTGAATGGCCTTTAAAATTTGATTTCCTTGCACCAGTTCCTCTCATCCCATAACCATTAAAAGTAATAATTTTTCATCTGACTGAGGAGTGAATGTTTTTACATTTTCAATTCACAATTTTTCATTTTGTCGCTTTTTATCTTGTCTTTTCTGCATTTTGTCATTTGAGGTGCATATGAATAGGCAAAAGCAAAAGCTTTAGAGACACACGTTTTGCAATGCAAGATCCAGGGTTAAACATTTACACTATTCGGGTATCAAATGCAAGTGAAAATATGAACATTTCGGGTAAATACAACCAAAGAACGCATTACATTAGAAGTTGTTTTCTTTTCTTTGTTAAATGGTGACTAAATAAGCCACCAAAACAAAACTATGTGAAACAGTCTTTACATTTTTGTGACAGGTTGCTTGCCAGGAAAAAACATGAAAACAACCAAATAATTCCCGTAATTCCTCTGAGCATTCTCTGAATACTTAAAATAATGTTTTTTTTTCTTTTATGAGATGGATAACACGCTTTGCCAACATGCAAACCACTGTGCTGTGTTGCCTAGCAAACATTCAGAGGTCTTGTGTGCTTTGCAAAGTGCTTGCACTTCATATTTATTTGTACTGAAGGTAAATTTAAATTCAGTAACTAAAAGCATGCATTGGAAGAAAATAACTAAACCAGTTTGTAGAAGGTCAAACATCAGCCTACACAAAAGAGCTTGAGATCTCTGCAGGGCCTGTTGTTGTTTATGCTTTACCTGTTTCTACACAGAACACTGACAGATTATATTTTCTCTTGCAACACGTTTTGTCATTCTGACCGTGCAGTGATGTATAGTGTATCTGAAAATGAGTGTTGTAATAAAGCTTTGAAATGTTCAAGCGTAGCGTAACTTCAGTGAAAATAAGCATTCGATAATAAAGCTTTGAAATCTTCACATCTCGACATATTTTGAATCTTTTCTCTCCTGTTTGGTCTATTATGCTGTCTTTCACCTTTTTACTGAGTCGTGAAATAGGATGTAAAATTTTATGTGATGCTCTGAAACCTCCCACCTTTGCGAAACTAAATGCTCTTTCTTTTCTCTTCTGTTTCAGTGTTCAGTTCAGCGGTTCACTCGCTAGACGGTGCCACCTTGCGTAGTGATTTTGTGTCTATTTTAAAAGAGTTTGGCAACCATTTCATCCAGGAGGCAGTGTATGGATTTGAGGAGTCCTGTACCATATGGTACCCCAACAAGCAAGTTCAACGAAAGCTGTGGTTGGAGTACCAGGATATCAGCAAAGGTAAGATTAAAATGTCTATAATCAAGATTTATTATGCAGGTTTAGATGTTTTGTTTATAACTTGGCTTCTGTTTCTGTAAAATTGTGAAGCTCCGCCCACAGTACAATCTCATTGGTCCAAAGTCCTGCTTCTCATAACTGTACTTAAAACACCAAAATCATTGTATTGTGATTATGAATCAGCAGTGTTATACAGAGCAATGTCATGTGTGGACACTGTGTTATATTTTATTTATTTATTTGTACAGTTTAGAATATATATAAAGAGTTTTGTGATGAAATAAACAGAATACATTCTCCATACTTATTAGTAGCTTTGTAAGCAACTGAATATTTATACATAACCAGCTGAATAATTTAGGATGAAGCTGAATTTAAATAATACACCCTGCAGAAGATTTGCCAAATGTACCCAAAGTTTGTGCTGTGAAAACATTTTAGAGAGAATTTGGACGGGAGCAGAGAAACTAAAACTCAACACGGCCCCTGGGAGGTTAGTCACATCTGTTCATCCAATAAAAAGGGGCAAGGGCAGATGTGAGAAGCCTGGCTGGCTGGCTAAAGCTGAACGCAGGCCAACGCTGCTCCATCCTCAGGAGACACCTGGCCAGCCTCACCTAGTTTAAAACTGCTTCAGCTCCTCAACATTCAGCTGTGCCCATCTATATGTACAAGGTCAGTTAGGACAAAATTTAAATGGTAAGAAAACAAGGAAAACTAAATCTTGAGTCCCTCCAATACTTGAAAATAATTTTTACAGCAATGCTGTAGAAGAATCGTTTTTGGTTCACAAAGAAATCTTTCAGTCTAAGGTTTCCACCATTTTACAAAATAACCTGAATAACCCTTTTTTTCACTAAAAGAAGCTTTTTTGCATGAAAGCTAGAACCATAAAGCCTAACAAAGAAACAACTTTATTTTTAAGAATGACATTTAAAGTTCTGGCTGTAGTCCTGAGTGTTGTAAAAAATAATTAATTCAGTTTAGGTAACAATTTTACTTTATCAGTTCAGATTTGTATTTTTGCGTTGTTAATCCTTAAACAGATTTTTGGAGGTGTTTACATTAATATTAATGTATAAAACATGAACATTATGAATGCTTCACCCCGATGATTCTGTGTATCACTGCACATCATCTGTAATGACATAAACATATATCACAGTCACTCAAGGACTATTTTTCTAGTGGCTTTAGTTCATTGATACATATTTTGAGCCTTTAATATTCCTATTGTAATCGTTTGAAGTACATGAGAATTGTGCTTTATCATGAATAAGTTTACACAATTTAAGCAACATGTCAGTAGTTTCCTTACTGAACTTATGAGCTTGAGGTTGTGCTTTGTTTATTAATCTTTTGTTAACAATCCTTCTCTTTTTTGGGTTTGGTGTAGAGTAGTGAATCTTTAAGGAGTTTTGAAAATGCTCATTATATTGAAAAGTCTCCTATTGCTTGGCAAATATTGATTTTTGTGCTCAATTTAAGGTTGACTTTGTACAGTAATAAACTAAATATTATAGACCATTTCACAAGATGTAAACAGCACTGGTCCAGAAGCACTTCCTGTCTCAGGTTTTTTAACACTACACAAATGTCAGAACAAAATACAATCAACAGAACATTTACAACTGACTTGTTTAACAAACATCTTTAAGATTTAATTTAATTTACATATGTGAAATACAAAAAACTGAAACAGGAAGTGCTTCTGGACCAGTGTTGTTTACATCTTGTGAAATGGTCTATAACTGTATTAGTTAGGTGGCCTTTACTTCACTAATAAATTCTATTTTTTGGGATAACAACAAACCTACATTATATTGCACAAGCATTCCCTTGGTATTTTACAGTGCTGTATCAGTTCAGCATCTCTGTAGATACAAGCTAGACATCCTATAAAGTGTCTTTGGCAGGCAGAGTTCAGGTGTCTGTGTTTACAAATGCCTCATCAACCACATACCATTGTGCATTAATGAAATAGCAGAGCTTTAAACATAAACAAAAGCATTGTGATCCACACAGGCATTTCTTCAGGAACTGTGAAATAAGCACCAAGGTCGTCCGACACGACTTGCAAGAGGCCTTAGTCTGTGCTGCACTGTTCTCATTGGAAACATGAGGTGAATAGGATGAATAACAGGGTGAATAACAACAAAAAGAAAGCCGTAGGTGCGCTGCAGTGTAAAAATCTGTCTCCTAGTCATCACAAATGTGTAGGTATAGTTTATTTGTGTCATTATCAGTATATTTGTGGTGCAAATCCCATTATTCTCAGCTGACTTTTTTAGGATATTGGTGTGACACAACATCATCTGGTCAAAACCAGCTCCACCAGAAAAACCATTCTGGACTATCAGCTGCACCACCAGTAACAAGCAAACCTACAAAACAGCCCACAACTTTTAAATGTTAATCACAGATCCATTTAGACGCTTTTTCTAAACACAGGTATTGAAAGCCATCCATCTTTTCAATGGTAGGTTTAGCGTCTCAGACAAAGTCAGATAAATAATGGCCCTCTCACTACTGTTTCAGCCCAGTAACTCCAACACTATTGTTTTCCTTGGTCAAATGGACTGTGCTGCCTTCTTTTGAAGGACGTCGCCTTGCAATTCACAAAACAGTTTTGCTGATGGATAGCCTTAAATGACTGAGTTTTCTTTCCTATCTGAACATGTCATTATTCTTCATTTCGTCTCTGACTCTCCGCTATTATGGCGTTAAATATAAAGCTGAAACCAGAATGTGCTGTTTTTCTACTCTTTGATTTATTAATGGGTTTTGAAACCTTTTTCTCCGTTTATATTCTTCAATGACATTTTGCATGTAAATTTCACAAATTAGCGCCGGTGTACGTCCGTGACCTGCGCGTCCAAACAGACGACTGTAAGAAAGAATGAAGATGCTGGATGTTAGACAGGTGCTTGTGGACCACCGTGAGGAAGGGACGCAACACTGGGTGGGGTTTTAATATCTCTTGTGCCTCAGTTAAAGGTCCCGCTCTTTGGGTGTGGGTAATGAGCTCTCTGGAGACTGGAGCGCTAAGACATTCTTTTGCCCTAAATAGCACAAACCTCAGACGCTGAAGTGTGTCACCTAATCATTTCTGAGTGTTTGGAGGAAATGTCGACCACACAGCTTATGAATATTCATAGATCAGCTGAAGATGGAAGTATTGGACTGATGCCTCAGCAGAAAATGATGTGATTGAAGTCAATCTTTTCAAAAGTCGAATTTTAGGAAAATATTAGGGTTTTTTTGCGCAATTTAAACTTTTAAATGTTATGTTACAGATAATGTGAGGTTCGATTGTTGGTCGGAAATATGTTATTGAATTGTGATTTTATGATTGCTATTGTAGAAATATCTGCCTTCCCCCATTTAAGTAGATGGCATTGTTGTCTTGATTGTCTTGTTCGAAGACGTTGCAAACATGGCGGCGGAGTGAACCGTACTGTCCTGTATGTGAACCGACTTCCGTAAACGGACTTTGGTTATCTGGAAATGGTAGACATTTTATTTTATGATTTAAGTGTCCAAAATGTATCCAACATCTGTAGCACACTTTTTAGAGACCATGAGGAAGTTTAGCAGCTTTGTGTTTAAAGACAAAAATTAAAATGTCTGAAATATACCAACAAGTAGATTATTCATCTTGTTTTAAATTATAACTTTAAATAAACAGCATGTATTTGAGACTGTGACTCAAATAAATGTGATCTTTCTCTCCAACAAGAGCACTGCATGTATAGTTTTCATCTTTATTATTAAAATCATTTGCAAGAGGAGAATATTCTGAGGCTATATGTTTATTTATATGACTAAACTCACACTTTGTAGTAAATCACTCAAAATCAGATGAATAGACTGATTTAGAAACTAATTTGCGAGCTTGGATTTCAAATAACTTAAAAGCAAAACCTGAGCTACAGAGATTTAAAGATTGATTCCCTCCAAACTTTTGATACTCCAGATACGTGTTTTATTGCTAGTCTCCTTATACTGTATGTTCTTGCAAGATTTACTGAAATGGCTTTTTGAGGACAGGCGATAGTAAGCATATAAAACTTGACTTGATGATCAATATATTATTGATAGTAGGACCGACTCAACATCATAAAATTCTGAACCGAAGAGATGAAATATAGATTGGACAGACAAACTGTACTGAATTACAGGGCATCAGAAAGGCACGAGCATAGGTTTTATGACAGCCGTCGTACACCCACTTCTCTCTGCATGACCCTGCGTTTCTCTCACTCCCGTAACCTGCCTCTTCTGTTACATGGCCTGTATGACAGCGAGGTTAAAGGGTAACAGCCCACCTCTGCAGTGGCCACCGCTGCCCGAGGCTGAAAGATTGAGAGCGAGGAAAGAAAGATCAGGAAACCTGGGAAAGAGGAGATTCTCACCAGCCCCTGAGGATGTGTTTCAGAGATAGAAAAAGAGAGAGAGAGAGATGATTAAAAGATTGAAAGAGTGTAGAGATGCACTCTCGGCCTGAGCTGACATAGAGAAGTTCTCTGGGGTTTCACCTCGGCAGACCAGGTGCTCAACACTTGCTGTGGTGCAGGAGTTTGATGAACGAGCTTTGGGTGCTCTGGTGTAAAACAATTAAAATCTAAGGAAAGCAGATGTCTTCACTGAATGAATGTCTTTTTTGGGGGTTATAAATTTGGAGGCTGAATATCGTAACGCTACAGTATGGATATAGGAGAGATCCTAGAATGAGGTCATCTTATTATCTGAACCAAACATACAATAGCCCAAATGAAAGATGCATGGACCGTTTGTAACCGTGATCCTTAATGTCGAGCCTCGGTGTGTTACGTGTATATTAAAAAGAAATAGTTCACCCAAATATGAAAATTCTTACATAATTTGCTCTTTTTGAATGTAAACTCAAATAATTTTATATTGAAATATTGTCATATTATTTACTTTTGATGATGGATTATTGATTTTGAATTACCATATACTGTGAGGTAGATAGCATGAAGTCATTTTAATATAAAGATATTTCATGACAACCACATGAGAACCAATAAGATTTAAAGTTACCGATGTGTTACTGCTTGTTTACATTTCAGTTTTGCTAAATAAGCAAAAACTGAAAAATATTTACAAAGTTTTAATATTAAAATATTCTAATCTAAATGTAAAACTTTTCTGTATATATGATAGAAATATTTGACACATTTTATTAAACATAAACTGAAAAAAACAAAGTTAATGTTAATGTTATTTATAAAATACCTAAAATGTAAAGATCTATAAAAACTGTACAAACTTATTTCATTTTTGTGAGACATTTATAAACCCACTGGAGACATCATTTTTGATAATGGATGGATGTGATTTTTGGAGCTTTGCCGCTTTGAGTACCACATACTGTGAGGTAGAAGCATGAAGTCATTTTAATATAAAGATATTTGTTTGTGTTCACCTGAAACAAGAGCTTGCAGAGCAAAACTAAAACTTAATATGAATCTGCTGTGGGATGGCCTTGGGATCATCACCAGATCATCGTCAGGCTTAAAGGATGTAACATCTAAAATCTCCACTCACTCCTGTTTGGCATGATATTCAATCATTCAGTCGTGCTCCTCTTCATGAAATTTCATGAGAAACTAAGCTGATGACATAGCACTTTTCTCTTCTGGAGACCAATGGACCAGTGCAGTATTACATACGTTTTAAACATGAGCTCAAAGTAGTTCTGAATAAGGAGTTTAAAAGCCTAGAGGTCATTCCCATAAGAAAACTTTAGGAAATGTATTCTAGGCTGTGGATTTTTTTTGCCGTCTCCTTTTCCCAGTTGATCTTATTAGTGCTCTAAGGAGCGGAGAGAAGTGGTTTGGTTAGGTCCTAACCTTTAGCCAGAGATCATTTAGATTGTCCTTCAACTGATGTACAAAACCACCTAGAGCCCTTTGGATCTTTGACGAAATGGAGACAAGGAGAGGACAGATGTGGTATTTGGGTCTCTCTCTCTCTCTCTCTCTCTCTCTCTCTCTCTCTCTCTCTCTCTCTCTCTCTCTCTCTCTCTCTCTCTCTCTCTCTCTCTCTCTCTCTCTCTCTCTCTCTCTCTCTCTCTCTCTCTCTCTCTCTCTCTCTCTCTCTCTTTCTCTCTCTCTCTCTCTCTCTCTCTCTCTCTCTCTCTCTCTCTCTCTCTCTCTCTCTCTCTCTCTCTCTCTCTCTCTCTCTCTCTCTCTCTCTCTCTCTCTCTCTCTCTCTCTCTCTCTCTCTCTCTCTCTCTCTCTATCTATGTGGCCACAGATGGTAAAGTTTCTGCTCAAAAGAATATTTTATGTAATATGGAGTTTTAAAGATACTCCCTGAACTTTAGAATAACTCCCCATTGTGATTTAATGAGACCCTGGGACACAAATATCTTGTCCTCAGAGACTTTAGAGTTTGTTTCCACTACAAAGTAAAGGTGTTTTTAGGGCCTTAGGGCTTGGCAAACTTTACCTTAGTTATTACATCGGCTTTCAAACCGCTTTAAGGATTTAAGGATCTAGAGTTTTGTGTCTGTTAGTTCATGTGTCTGGGCTCTGATGCTGTATATACAGTATATATGTGAGTTTACTCCTACATGTTGGCTAAATTAAATCAGCATATATATGCATTTTCTCTACCAGAGAAAGCTTATCTTGCACTACACAGATTTTTGGTTCAGTCAGTAGGCTTTCAAGCATGAGGATAATATCATCTGCAACAGACGAGCAAGAAGCAAATCATGCTTCATGCCTGTGAAGTCACTGAAACCCACGGACCATTTGAAGCAAAAGGGATGATCCCTTTAATACTGTATTTGCTGCCTCGCCAATCATCCTGTTTGAATAACAAGCTGTTTTTTGGGAATGTTATTTGATATAATTGTATTCCTTCTACAATGGGGAAACATGTCAGTATATAATACTAAGCTGTTCAGTAATCATATTGGATGGCAGGTACAGGACAATTATTTTTGGTTGCACAAGCACATAATGGTTTTGTTTTTATGGATCACCGTTTTTTGCTTACAAAAGTTGTTTTTGTAGTGTGATATTTTATACATTTATGGCATTTGGAAACATACTTTAATTAGATATTACATTATTTATGTTACAATATTAATATGTTTGTACAACATTGTTTGGATCGGTGTTGTTTGGTTACCAACATTCTTCAAAATACCTTTTGGGTTCTGCAGAAGAAAGAAAGTCATACTTTGAAAGCAACTTTGTAGCAAAGCGTTTCTATTCTATCGATCAAAAGATTTTTAACAGTTCTTTTTGTGTGTATATGATTAGATTATGGACTCAGAAAGTGAATATACTTGTGTGTGTGCAATGCTTGGTTTGGTGCTGTAAAGAGTGATAAGTAAGGTGTGCAAGGCTTTTCATCAAGGCCATTGATACTTTAAAGTGTGTCTTATCAACACAATCCAGCTCTTTGATTGGCTAGCACTGATCCATAGTTCACTGGTTTACCTGCTGGTCTGTGAAAATGGATTTCCATTGCCGGCCTGCTGCTTCGGTAGGCAAAAAGGATTCCTTAAAATGTGTGAGGTAAGACAGTATTGAAAGTTAAGATTAAAGAGCTGCACAAAACATTTATTCAACCATCACTTCTTGGCCTAGTTGATGAAACACATGCTTTTGAAAAATAGGTTGTGACATTTTTGTTTTAAAATGATTTTCCTTTCATTTTAAGAATAATATCTTGTGGGGGATTTCAGATTGCATGTACAAGTCGACAATAATAAGGAGGTTTTATTGTTGTAGGGTCTTATCAAACCGCAGGTTAGTTACAGTATATATGCCTGAGTTACCCAGAATGCTTTTCAAAATAAACCTCTTTAACATTCTTTTCATGATAGGCATGGCCTTCAGGACAACCTAAAAACATAAATTAGCAAGTGGGACAGACAAAACACCTACACTGCATTTAACATCAAAGTAACTCATTTACAGTATCAATTTAAATATGCTGCAGCAAAGGTGAGCCACGTTGGGTTGATTGCCAATCAGCAGGAAGTTTTAAAGAGACAATCAGCACTATGTAAATCACAAAAGCTGCAGTAAACACACAACAAACAACTGTACAAAATAACATCGTGTCCTTACTGGAAAATCCAACTTCACAAACCAGCACTAACCAGAATAAACATTTGTGCGTCGCCTGCACGAAGATCATTAGTTTGATTACACGCATTGTCAATATGATAATCAAAATGATTAGTATCCAAAACATAACTTACTGTTTGCTGGTTACCAGCAATCATGTTGATGTCAAACACGTACTCATGCACATACAAATATACACATTACATACAGTAAATGTCACAGAATCCAATCATCAACTTTGTGACCCTGTTCTAACAAAAACTACATTGTGAGGTGGCTGGAACTGTTGGCAGTACTGCCATTCAGAAACCTCTTGACTCCAAGGCCGGCCACAAAAGTCATATTCTGGTACAGAAGCACAAACTCTGGATCCGACTGGAAAATGGAAAAGTAATATGGTCTGATAGGTCATCTTTTACACGGTTTCCAACATGGGGACTGGTTGAAGGTTTGTTGAAAGCCAAAAGATGCCAATTATCACATGTGATGGGGGATATCACGTTATAATGGTTTGGCCAGCTAACTAATAGGAAACCTTTGGTCTAGTAATTGGTTTCACATTCAGTGGTTGTATAACAGGTAATGACCATATGATGCCATTTCACAAAGCCATGTGCAAGCTGTGCTGCAAGCACTATTCTTCTCCTCATGGTCCCGTATTCCATTAAAATGTGCCTTAAATTCTACACAAAATGTATAAATTCTGAGCATCATTATCACAATTAAACAGCTGATTATTTCAAGGGAGACCTTGATAAATAGGAGATAAGGTAGAGAATGCCAACGCAGGTTAAAGAGAAACTGCAATCCGGTGTTTGGAGATGATGATCACAGTCGTGTCGGAAAAGGTCCAACCACCCGGCAGATCTCTGCTAATTTAATCATAATGAGCAGCACTGATTCTTCTCTCCAAATTAACAGGGGGATTTATATCTTTGTGTCAGACGTAAGCCACCTAATGGATGTCCTAATTAATACAGAGCAATAAAAACAGGATTGCAACTGGATGAGAGCAGTAGTCGCTGAGGAGAGAGAAAAAAGTGGAAGAAATTAAAGATCAAGAAAGATTTTTTTTCTGGTCTGGCTTTCTTGCCTTTATGTGGTGTTTGGATGAAGCTAAATTGCCCTCTGCTGGTTTGTGTCGGTACTACAGACTGAGTAGAGAGTTGGAGGACTGGATACCGTCATTGTACTAAAATTAAATGTTTTTTTGGAGTCAGGGTGTGTTTGGATCAGTTCATATTGTCTCTTTTAGAGATCAGCATTACTGTGCAGGTTTAAGAAAGTGCTACATGTACAAAAGATGCTGCCTGGAAAAGTAAAGAAAAAAATCACCATCCTGTGATTTATGGACAAAACAGTTTCACTCGTCTATAATTCTCAGGATTTTTATACTCTAGTATTTTTAAAAAGTCAAATAAAAGATTTATACTTTTTTACACTTTTATAATTTATGAAATTTTATATTTGCATATGTGAATGTAAGTTTATGTGGCCATGTGAGTATACAGTACAAGTGTTTAAAGTATTTTAAAATGAAATATATTGACTGTTGTAAGTGCAATGTATAATAAAGACATATTTAGATGGTCCTCCCTAGTAAAATAAAGATCAGAACAGCTTATAATCTGATGATATTCACAGATTTGTGTGAAGGTTAGGTTTATGAGCAAGGTTAAGGAATAGAAAATATTGTTTGCCTGGTATGAAAACACATGTTTATGTGTGTCCTGGTAAACCCCACAATATGTCTCCATAAATATAGTAATACCACAAATTTTTGTCCCCCATGAGAAAAAAAGGATATAAATCATGCCAAATATTGATGATGTAAATGTTGTAAACATGCAGAAAGGTTTAGTAAATGTTATGTTTAAGAATTTGTACAGTATAAATGTCATTGTGTCTGATTGGAAAAAGTCCCCATAAAACATGGAAATTTAACACTTCTGTTTATGCGTGTGTGGGTTGGGCATGTCACAGCGTACCAGCCAACGCTCATCTGGCTTTAAAGGCCGGCCGAGAGTGGGCATCATATATCGGCGCCCACAGTAATGCCAGCTGACTTCATTAGATCCAGTCATAGGACGCGTCTATCACTTTCACTGCCAATCTCTCTGTTCTGACAGACAGCCGTCAACTGTGAAAAACAGTGCGAGCTCTTTGATGACACCGTCATTCAGCTGATTATCTACATGTGGGTTATGCAAGAATGTAAATTGCTCTCATGCAGATTTATTATGTGATAGATGTGATGTACACCCAAAGCACTGTGGATCTTGGAGATGGTCATGCCCCGCAGGACAATTGAACTACTTTGAGTGTTAGTTCTGTCTAATTTATTTATTTTCAATGCTGTTTGATATTCAAAGGCAGAACGATTTACTGATGGGAATGTTTGAAATCTATTCTGCGGTTTTGAAATGCAAATGTTCAGTGTGCCAGTCTTACACGACTAACATCATGAATAGTTCTGTCCTGTAGCTTCACAGTGATACTAATTCCAGTAATGGTTCCTGTCTCTCTGAATGTACTTCTGAGTGTTGTCTTGTTGTGGCTTGTTATTGTTTCTGACATCATGATCTGTCAGCCCTTGTCTATTTAAGGCTTCCTTCTGTGAACGGTAGTTTGAGAGGCGTCTTGTTGGAAGTCAGTCTTACCCTGCTGGGCTTCTCTTTACAAGGACAGAGCTAAACATTAGAGAGACTTTAAAAGCATTTGGTGTGATTGTGAGCAAAGTAAAAAAAATAGAAATGCCAGCAACCACTCTGTTTCTTGTTTATGTTGCCATCTTGCTGTGTTACTTTTTTCAAACAGTTGGAGACTTTAATGGGAATTTTACAGAATGAGATTGTTTTACTCCTTTATATGCAAAGCAGTTATAATAAAGGTAAATGTAACACTGTTAAAAATAAAAGTTTATTGTTCCTGAAGATTGTAAATGTTGTGTTGTAACATTATGGATGAACATTATGGAAGTGTGCATGAGAAAGCTGATACTGTATCTAAATCTAATAAGGAAAACAAGGGAACAGTGCTGACAGAAAAAACATTGTTGAAATGATTTTTTTTCTAATTATGCGCAAAAAAGACTTGTGGACTTAAAAATACCCAATAGACTACATAGTTTACATTGTGATTTAGTCAAAGAACAATAACCATGTTTTTTTCATCATAGTGTTTCTTACAATGTCACCTTATTCCTCATTCTTGGGTGCAATGAGGTTTTGATTACATCTTTATACCCTGTCACATTTAGTTATCTTATTGATGCTTTGAAAGGTTTATCCTGCTTCAAATAAAACATATTGCCTTCTGATTTGGGTTATCCTTAGATTAGTTTCCAGACCCTGCAAGGGATTTTCCCCTTTTTTTTGCTTTGGGTGTCAGTCTTCATAACACATCAATAATGTCTTCTCTTTCCCCTGTACACCAATGGGCGTGGGATCAGCCGGGTCTGCTATCCGCTGTGGCAGGGGCTCTCGTGGAGATACTTTGGCATTATTACAGCAGAGGGACTATTGGAAAAGGACTGTTAAATAATGTATATATGCCCGCTCGCTCTCGCCAGCTGCCCGTGTGTTCAATAGCGCAGAGCCTGTGGGTGGGATGGTAAACACATACATTCAAAGCCTGTGACAGGCGTGATATGATGTATAATGTCTTTCGTATTATTACACTCGGCAGAGTACTCCGGGATAATGATTAAGTAAAGCAGGCAGTCATTTTGCTGTACGGTTACGTATATAGAGAGATGTTTTCCCTGTGTAAGCAGAGAGAACAGCAGGTGTTTCTGTAAGAGTCGGACCGACTGTAATGGAGTCTTGAGCAGCCTGGGGATTTGGCTCTGAATTCGGTTAGCGCGTCTCAGATGTGTCAAAATGTGAAAATCATGCCGTTTTCTCTCTAGGGTAAACTGA
Source organism: Beaufortia kweichowensis (assembly GCA_019155185.1). Lineage (NCBI taxonomy): Eukaryota > Metazoa > Chordata > Actinopteri > Cypriniformes > Gastromyzontidae > Beaufortia > Beaufortia kweichowensis. The sequence continues at coordinate 17,516,553 of CM032797.1, forward strand.
GAGTATCACTGATTTAGCAACCCATGCATTTATGATTTCACCGCCCAGATACTTTCAGAACAGTTGATCATCAATAGTGTGAACGTGCGACAAACGGAGAATATGCGGAAAAATATTGGCACTGGTTTGAAACACAGCTGTCGAAACAAAACATGTTTGTCTCAGACTGATCGACTATAGTGTACACTTTCAAAGCTTTGCAGAGGAACAATTTCTATCCTATGTACTGAAAAAACATTGTGAAGACAAATATACAAAATGCCAGCAGAAAGGGAAACAGACCCAGTTTGGATAGTGTTAAAAGCATGTCGGATATCTAAAATGTCAGCAGTTTTTTTAGACAATTGAAAAGAAGAATGAAAGAGATGAGTGTGGGAATGTACCAAATGTAAAAAAATATATAAATTTGTCATTAAAAACTCTTAAAGAACCACAAAGGGTTCTTTGTAGCAGTACTGTGATGGAACCATTTTATGTTCCCCAAAGAACCATTTAGTCAAAATCAATTTTTGTCAATTTTTTTGTACCCTTTTCTACCCTGAGGACTCTTTTTTTAACTACAAACTATTATTTAGCAACAGAAAGATTATGTGGATGTTGAAAAACATTGAAGGAAACTTTTTTAAAGGGAACTTATTAAGCTGATTATGAGCCTTTAGTCATGTCAAATATGAAAATAATCGTTTAATAGTAGTCTCAATGACAAAATCCAAACATACCCATTTACAACAATTCTTTATGTAATGAACTGTGTGACATTCACTATGCGTTGAATAGTGAATGAGTGAAAGAGTCTGTGGTTTTGGACACATTATATGTATAAATGTTTTTGCATAAAAAATAAATTATAATATGCACCCAAGGTGATTTCATGATGAAAATGTTGACTTTCCTCCCCTCTATTTCCAACTCATAGCTAGTCTAGTGATTGTGTAAGAAAGTACTAAAGCCTATCGATCATTACTATAGCAACTGATGTACAGTAAACACTCCATATGTATTGACTACACTGTCTGAAGTAATGGATCAGACTTCTACACCTGCCAATTGATGCGAAGGATCGACATTTCTGTGTATGTCCTGACATAACTCTATAGTTTGCAAGAAAAGCTTATTTATAACAAAGTTTATAGATGTTAAAAGTTTTTATTCTCCATTGTGTTTAGCCTAGTTCCCAAGAGTTCCCAGTCTCAACAAGTGGCACCAGTAACCCGATACTATAAATCTCATTAGTTTAAAACAGTTTAATGGTGGAAAAAAACAGTTTTCTTAGAAATCTATGTTTATAAACACATTTGTATATCTCATGCAATTGATTTGCAGATGATTTTCACATTTTAAAGCTTTTTTGCCATTCAGTATGTGACACATTCGCTATATGCAACGGCACGCACATCACGTCACAGTGGGTAGAAACAGGACATCCAATAAAAAGACATCCACTGTCACCAAATGCTTGGAGGACAGGCACTCGCATCTTTTCCACCAGTTCCAAACCTCACTGTACACGACACGATATGCAGCATGAATACAATGAGGAATACATCACCGTCTGTTGCACAGCATGACTTTTCTTTCCCATAAACCTCAGGACAAACATCCAAATTTCTGTCACCTTTTCATACTTCAAGTGTACTGCTTGTTGTAGAATGTACTTTGTGCTGACACCAAACACATCATTGCTATAGCAACCACTGTAGATGTGCCAGAACATCACTGGATTGCCATTACATACAGTACAGATCAGATCTGGCATTGACTGCAGTGTGAAATCTTGGTTGGATTCCAAGAATAGCAACGAACTGTTACAGATATACAGAAAGATGAAAAGACAGAAATCTCACAATGCTGATGCTTTCAAATAATTTAAGTAATACAACTTCATCTTCATACAACACTTCATCTATCAATTTATCTAAACTTGTAATCTTTTTTTATATTGACACCATAAAACATGAACTTGGTGTATGCATACTGTATGTGTGTTAAGGTCAGTGTTTGACCGTTTTTGTCTTTTAGCTTCAAGCTGAAAACGGCTTATTTATAATGCATTGTTACAGAAGAAAGCACCTTCTGCTATATTGCGTTTTATGTTTATACCTGAGGGAGTTGCTGCGTCTTTGTGATTTGTCTGCGTTTGCTGCATCTTGTTCTCTGTAATTGGTGATTTTTCTCAAGGGAGTTGGAGAAAATAAGGCAGTGCCACCGCTCCTTGTTTCATTTCTTTACAGTTTCCAAAGACATTGTCCTCTAATTCGTGTAAATTGTCTATTGGTGTGTTGCTGTGCGAGTCTCGACTTTACTCGTCCGTTTTAGTTGTATGTTTATTGATCTGTTTTGAACTTTACAAACAATATTTTTGATGCTTTTGTCATTTTATTCATAAAGGTGAACGTGTAGAATTGAATGATGAGGAAAAAAGTGCTTTGTTTTGGAGAGTACAGTATGATCTTTAACGTGTCGGCTCTGACCCTCAGGAGGTTGAGAATTGGTTTGCCTTTAATATAGGAAAACTCACTATACCAGAATATTGATCTTTTGCTGGACTTCTGTGCCCCCTGCTTTTGTTAAATAACCATTTGGGATCATTCTGTGGATAGCAATCAGAGCGGTAAGCTTGGCATTATCTGCACTAAAGGAGAACGAGAGAGAGAATGAATAGCTGGTATGTGAGCGAACGCACATGACCGCCGGCCAAATAAATATCTTGCGCAATTTCAGAAATTGATTGGTATCTGAGGAGACAGGCAGAGAGATAAATGAATATTTAGTAGGGGCTCGTCCATGCTGTGTTTGAGACGGAAGAGTCAGTCCCTCGGGGAGCTGTAGTAAAGGGTCAATGCTAACATATCCAGCAGTTCCTCCAGAGGCGGCAGGCCTGGTGCTTTACCAGGCTTTCCATTGGGCAAGAACACGCTGACCTTGCCCTGAGATGGGTTTTTACTGTCTCAGAGCCTGTCCTTGCATTGATTAGTTGAGGAACTCACCCTAGTGCTCTCATCAGGAGGTCTTCTTATTAATATTTACCTGTGAATTTTAAATGATCCACATCTGTAGTCAGCAGGTACTGTAGGGTGTAAATCTGGGTTATAGTAACCAGGTTGTAGGTTCATAATTTCAGCTGCAATATTATCAATATCATATTGTTAAACATTAAGGTTAAAATAAAAAGAAGGCATACGCACTGAGAAATAAAGGTGCTGCAAAAGATTTTTTGGCTGGATTTTGGTTCCATAAAGAACCTTTAGGATCTAGAGAAAAACCTGTTTTACAAAAGATTTTTTGTAGTGGAAAAAGGTTTAAGACTGTAAAAAAATAGGAAAGAAATTGTTCTTTTGAGAACTTTGGAATCTGGTTCTTCTATCACCATTACTGTGAAGAACGTTTAGTAGCGCCTATATCTTTTATTTCAAAATAAGAGTCAATCTCTTATCTCTATCTTTTTTGGAGTCCATAAAATAAATGGATAATAAATTGATTAAAAAATAAAGTGAGAGACAGTATAACAATACTCTAATGAGAGTTACAACTAATACAACATTTCGTGCAAAATAAGAAAAATAGTAATATATTTTATATCCTGTTGTAATATCACTATTTTTCCAGGGAAGCACCTATATTTTGATGGAAAACTAAATGAAAATCTTTCATATTAATATGCTTTTAATGATAATTGCTGCTATGACCCGATATTTGTGTTATTAGACATTGTCATATAGCGAAGTGCATGCCGAGAGCTTTGCATTCACAATGCACACCATAAGCGAGACGTGACAAAGATGTGAATGGAACGGCTCTGAGGTCAGTGAAAATCCCTGTATCATGAAGAGAATACAAACAGAACAGATTACAGCCTCTTCTCTCTCAAACGCACAGCAGGATTTAATTAAACCGCAGCCTTTTGTGCTTTAATGATCACACAAGGCCATATCGTGATTTCGATTTTCTTTTGATTAATTGTTCAGCTCCAGTTCAAACCCCACAAGGGGTGATCTGTAAACTATTACCATCATGCCCTTGAGCAGGACACCTCACCCCAGGTGGGCCCAGAGAGACTGTTAGTGTAAGTTGCTTTGGATAAAAGCTTTTGTTAAAATGACATTCCCACATGTTCTATTACTCTGTAGGTATGTGTGTGGGTTTTCTATTTGTTGTGTATGTTGTCTTAATGATGCTCAACGTTGATGATGCATTTAGGGAATGCTCTTGATTCATGTGAGGACCTAATGATGCTCCACTGAAGCCTTAATCTAAGTTATAATCATGTCTTTTAAGGGATTTGTGGGTCATTAGGAGTTTGGAAAAGGACTGTCATTATGAAAAACAGACCTGCATTTAGAGGCAATGAAAAGGGTGATTAGATGTATATAAATGTCCATGCTAAGCTACAGGCTAATGAATGTAAGTTGACAAGGGAAATGCATGAGTTCCTAATGCTATAACGACAGTAATTAGATGCATATTGTCAGTTCTGACAATTATTGCATTATACTATACAGAAAGTGAAATTGCCTGTAAGGTCACATTACAAGCAGCAACGCAGAGACAAATAGATTCTCAAACATGCGTCTCCTGGTTTAACCTCTCCATGAGATAATCAGTTTCCAACCAGCAGCATGTGGCAACGTCTCTTCTTTCCTTTTCACCTGGGACTTTCATCACTCTGTGTTTAGTTACCTCAAAGAATCTGTCAATCTCCTCATTATGGCCACACCAGGGGCATCAAATCAACCAGAAAATCTGATTCCCTCCCACATTCCTGGAGATCTTGTATCTACATTACTCTGTAAACTGGAGTACTGAGACGTGGTTCACTAGATGCACAGGGTTGTTACATGGATAGGTTACCCAAAAATGAAAAATCATTTATCATTCATTCACCCTCATGTCATTTTAAACCCGTGTAACGTTTTTTCTTCAGCAGAACACAAAAGATGATATTCTGAAGAAAGTTGGTAACCAAACAACACAGACTTCTATTGTATGGACACAAAACCACTGAGACATTTCTCAAAATTGATTTTTGTGTACCACAGACGAAAAAGTCGTATACAGGTTTTGATTAACATAAGGGTGAATAAATGATGACAGAAATGTAGTTTTGTGATGCAATTGTGATGACACAAAATAGTGAATGTTCAAATTGTAAAAAATGGCATGCACAAATCGTTTAACCTTTTAGTGTTTTGTTAATGTTTTTATGCTATGAGAGACCTGGAGAAAAAGGTGTGGCAAAAAATTGCCTTTTCAAGCCAAATTTAATTACTATAACAAAAAGTTTAAAAATGTTGCTGTATGAGTTCATATTTAAACAATCATTTTTACCAGTTTTTGAGATCTATATCCCACATCTGCTACTTTTGTAGGTTGGTGGTTAAATGCATGAGTACACAAACAAAAGCCAACTTTGATTTGACTTTTTATATATTTTTCTTACCAAAGTTGCTGCATTTCAGTTTTATTCATGAGCAGATTTAGAGATTATTGCTGTGCATTAGTTACATCGCCGGCACGAAATATTTCTTAAAATAGTGGCCATTGCAATAAATCCCCATCATAAATGATGCAGAGAAATACCACACAAATTTTTGAAGCTCATCTCCAGTGTTTATTAATGAATATTACACAAAGCGCATACAGTATTCAGGTGGATGGGCAGCAGGTGAGGAAATGATGGGCAAGTAATGGGCAGAAAGAAGGAAGCGTGCTGTATAACAACACGCCCCACCGCTCAGCCGTGCTTTTCTAGCTGTCGAACGGTCTCAAACTGTGTCGGTCCACAGCAGATGCATACGCCGCCCAGCTGCTTCTGTCAAGGGCATCAGATTAACTTAACCACAGTGGAAAGCTAATGCTGGGGAATGAGAGAAGGTCATGGAGGAACTGGTTTGCTATTATAATGAGACACACAGTGTGGTCATGCATTCCTTAAGTGGCTGGTTTCGTATTTTGTTTTCCAAAACAATTTGCAGTGTAGTCAGATTTTTAAATTACACTTGGCTGTAATAGTGAATTTTAAATTCATAGTAAATTCAGTCGATTGTTATTTTGCCCAAGCACTAAAATGTTTTCTTTACAGAATGAAATCAGTTTTTATGTATGTTTCCGCATTTTAGAAGAATAGTAAACTCATCGAAACTATAGAATAACACAAAGGGAACTATAAGAATTACAGTATGTAGTGATTGAAAAAGTCTAAAATATATCCCAACTTATGCATAAAATCTTTTGTCATTTTATGTACAGTAGAAGTTCTTGAGGGCTCACCCCGAGATGCTTTGTAAGCAACATTGAAAGAGATCTATTCATCCAAGATCAAGTCATTTTTGTTAAATAACATTTTTAAATAATTTTTTTGTTTGCACAATTGTATTTTTGTCTATAAAAGAACTACTACTACTTTTTTAAGACAGTAGTGTTACGAAACCTGAACAAGTTTCTTACTTACATTTATTAGCTCCGCCCAACAGAATTTTGGGTTTTGTGACGTGCATGTAATGAACTTTCCAAATACTCTTTATTTGGGATTCACATGATTGTCATCAAACTTGGCTAATATCATGTCAAGAGAATAATGTCTTACAATAGTGCTTTGGTGTATCCAAGTTGCCCTATCTATTTTCACACGATGTCATTTTCTTCAACGCTTTGTCAAAATCCAAACATACAGTAAGTAAAAATAAATGAAACGGTATCAGATTTACCCACTTAAGTGTATGTGGTGCTTGTTCCTGTCATTGCTGCTTGCAGCTATGTTTTGCATTGTACTGAATAGCATAATGTACTGTACAATTACATTGTTTTTGTTTCATGAAGATCTGTGCCATTCAAATCTTCAGTAAGCAGTCCTGACGTAAAAGTGGCAAGGCAAAAAAGCTCTGTGCCTTTCAAAAAATTCTGAATTTCTTTCTATATTGCATTTATTTTAGACAAATCAGATCAATCATTCAAACACAACTGAGTGTTCTTCAAAGATCTCAGATCAAGAAGACGTGTGCCTTTATAAATTAAATGATGTTTTATTCTTCTCAAGAACAAATGGGTATGAACTGGGTATGAGAAAGGGAGAGAGAGAGAGAGAGAGAGACCAGAAAAGAGACCAGACCAGTAAAATAAAGGCCTGGTAATGACGCTGACATCCTGAGAGCTTGGTAGTGTTGCTACAGCCAGAGCAGCCATTGGAGGATAATATCCTGCTGAGTACACACATAATTTATTACCACAATCTAATCACCTCTTTAAATGAGCTCCAATGGAACTCATTAGCTGCTTTGATGAAGATCGGCCAAGACAATAAAGAAGCCGAGAGTAGAGAGGAAATAAAAGAAAAATGTGAAGTGCAAGTAGATTGTGTTCTTAAGTATCTGTACAAGCATTGTTGTATGCTAAACACTGTTGATAATACATTGTTAGTAAGTGATGTAGGAGGCTGAGATTTTAGGAGCCTTTGTGTCAGTTTCTGGTATATGCATGCTTTCATATTTATATATATGTTTAACTGTAAGTCCTGATGTGTGCATGAGAAACAGAATTCGCTGAAACCATTTGTGTATAAGACACATTTACTTTTCTACTTCCACTTTTATGAACAGAAATCAAATTGGCACCTGAAACTCTCAAATGGGCTAGCCAAATGTTGGTTTCAAGAATAGTTGTTGATCCATTTTTTCTGCAAAATAAAGAAAAATATTTGTTGTTTGTTGTATTAAAATCAAACAGGGTAAATTGGGCAGTAATAAAATTGAGTTGTTTAGAATTGTTATTATTTTATTGTTATAGTTATATTTTTACTTTTCATGTTAATTTTACTTTAATTTGTCAATTCGTCATTTTATTATTTCTTTACTTATTGATTTTTAATATTGCTGTTTTTTGTGTTTTCAGCTTTAGTTTAGTTAACAATTTTAATGCCCCAACTAAACTTATTTTGGTTTATTTCAGGGAACTCTTTTTATTTCTAAAAATACTAAGGCATAGATCTTTTATTAACAGATATGTTGTAATGGTTTTAGTTTTAGTAAACTGTAATAACCTTTTTGGGTTTTCTCACAAAATATGGGAAACAGCTAAATATAAAATATATTAAAAATATATTAAATTATGAGTTTAAGAGTTTTGCCAAAAAAAATCTTTTAGTACAAGTACACTTTTTGAAATACAATAAATCTGTAAAGTAACAGAAAACAATTCTGTGTAATTTTCTGCCAGGGCATTATCTGTTAACTGTATTGTAAAATGTAAAAGTTGTTCAAATGGTAAATTATAATAAATACGTAAAAGTCCTTTTTTATTACAGCATACTGTGCTATAGAGATTTTTTACAGTGTTTTACACATTGTGTGTGTTTGTACTCTAGTAAATGTTCTTTAATGTTTAATACATTGACCGATAGCATAAGCTTTCTCAGTACCCAGAACTCATCTCTGCCATCCCTGTTTTTCTGCTCGACTGGGCCTGATTCATGCACAGGCTTTGAAATAGTCCATAAAAACACAACTTTGACCAGAACCTGACTGAGCTGTAATTCCCATCTTTAAAGTTCCCATCACCTTTAGCAATTTTCCCCCTGAAGCGGCATGCAACGTACCTGAAATAAGTTGCTGGGATGTTTTACTAGCATCTAAACATTGCACAGAAAATCACCATGCCATACTGATGCCATGTCATGTCATCTTATCTCTCAGGAAAACTGGATATCAGCTGTTTAGCAAAAGCATTAGAAGATTTTCTTTTGGGCTACTTTCACTGCTTTCATTTAACATTTTTCTCTGGCCATAATTGATATCACTGTGTCTTTGTACCCAAGAGTCAATTCAAATTAAGAGATTAAGTGATGTTAAAAGTGCAGTGAAAAATTGGAAGCAGAAGATGGTGAATTGAAGAGAGGAAATAGAGGAAAGCAAAGCTACTCAGTAAACATCAGTCAGTTCTCTCAGGCACCGCTTAGATTTTTTGTTCTTGACGCTTAAATTTTACACAGTCAAGGACAGGCTTTTACTAAAGGACAAAGAAAACCAAATCTCATTGTAAGCAGAGAAGATTTTTCGGTCATCTTCTGATGTTTCGGTGTACATTCTATAATATAGCCTACAGCGTTCCAGCGTCCATCTGCCTTTAGCAAGCCCTTATGTTGGAGACATGTGGATTTCTGCGGTGCTTTGATCAAGCAAAAGCTCAGACATGACATGTGATTTTCATCACACCAAATCATATATGAACTGTGTCTGTGTGATACCAAAAGTGACTTGCTTTTTCAGATTTTTAAGCCAAGTGGATTCATCTGACAGTTAAGATGAAAAAGTGTTTGTCTCAACAATGGCACAAGTCACAAATTGACCTGTCTAAATTCAGACCGTCCGTTGAACATGTTAACTGTCACCATTCCAAAGCTGGAACGTTATTTCACTGTTCACGAATACTTCATAGTTGAATTCTAATCTAATTATGATAAACTATCTATTGATAGAAATAAATATTTGACTAATTTTCATAACAAATAAAAACTAAAAAAGAAAAAAACAATAATGTTAATGTTATTTTTAAAAAATCCCTAAAATGAAAAAGGTTAAAAAATGTAAAATTGAATCATCTGCAAAATAATTTGCACGCGTCTTTTTTCATGCTGAATACAGAAATATTTCCACACAAATCTCATGTATTTCATCCAATGCTTATAGTATGCTTTATTTTATATAATATGATATCATTTGTTTCTATTTTTATAAGATTTAAAGGTATATTGAGAAATATGATGACACTGATATAAAATCAAATAATTTTTTGTAAAAATAAGAGTGGATTTGGATGTTCCTGATTAGGTGTCATCTTGTGTTCAAAAGCGGATCAAACACAGCAGAATGGGACAGACTGCAGGGGTCTCAAGACGCTTTTAATACTTAGACTATTTTTAACTTGACATGCCGTCTTAAAAACTTGTAGTGGTATGCTTTAAAAAAGAGGCCAAAGAGCTGGTAAACACTGGAACAGAATTGCCTCTAGTGCTTCTTTGATTTCCATATTAGTTTTCTGCAAGTTTTCAAGCCCATGCAGCACTTTATCTTTCAGAATATTCCCTGTCGTTGAAATGCATTAGTGGAATGGGTTTTGCTAAATTAGAAATGCATTTTAATAAAGTCTAATGAGGACTTCAGAGAGTTCATGTTGAAGAGAGAGCGAGGTGCCACCTGAGCATGCCACACACTTCACTTTACAATACAGCTAATGCACATCTAATCCTCGTATCATTTTGGGCAACAAATGCCGCACACCTAGGCCGTGTTCCTGGTTCTCTCTCTCTCTCTCTCTCTCATAATGGGAAAAAGTGATTAACGTGTTTGAGCCGTGCTGGATTTAAAGAGAGACCCTTCGGCAGTGTGTTTGACTGTAATTTCTTTGTTAATTACATCTCAGAGGAGAAACGGATGGTGGGGAGAAAGATATGCAAACGCTGAGGGGCAGTGTGTGTGTGTTTAAAAGAAGTGTTACAGTTACCAAACTGTTTTACCTACACGCTGGTCTGCTTTCAGTGTCGCCACGGTAACAAGCTCCACCCGTACATCCTCCAGCCATCTTTCTTACTGTAATTCCTCATTCCTTTGCCCCACTTTTAAAGATACACACACACACATTTATCAGTCTCATCACGGCAAATACACTCCGCCCTGATTTATTACAACACTTGAATGGTCTGGTAATCTGTAAACACACTTGACTTCTTTATAACAGTGGAAGTGGGAGGACTGGGAGTTTATTGTTTAGCATTTGAAAGGAAGCAGTAGTGTGTTGTTATATCGTGAATCATCAGCCAAGTGGTCTTTACTTCGTGGTTACAGGGAAAAAAACATTTTAGATGATTGAGCGCCGTCATCGGGATAGAATATAAAAGTGTTTTTTGTGAATAAACATGTTATCTTAAGTGGTCAGACTGACCAAGATGACTAAATAAAACTGTATAAATAAACAAACAATATATATAGTAAAGTCCCAAATAGTAAAGTTTGAATTTGGGTTTTATTACAAATTATTTCATCAGTATAACAATTTGATGAAAACGATTCTGAATGAATCACATATGAATAACATGACATTTTTTGATGATTTACTGATGATTTTACAACATAGTGTAAAGAACAATCCTTAAAAATATAACCTTGACATCTTTGATATTTACTCAGTAAGACCATGTCAAAGATTGAAATCCTAGTGATGTTTATAGATGAAATCAAACTTTAATGCTTGTTGTCTCAGAATTAGATTTTTAGACTTTAACCGGGTTTTCACAGACAGGGTCACGTTTGATTTTCAACTGGCTTAAACAATACTAAACCTTTTTTTTAATTATTAATAGATTTCAATGTGGGCTTAGATGTTTTTACACTTCACTGTTTTACCCAAGCACGAGTGAATAATTTGGAAGAGATTTCCATATGAAAATGGGGGTCACTGCCACCGTTGCAGGAAATATAAAAAAGGCGAGAAAAGCCCACATGTTTTATCTGACATCAAGAGCTGGCTGGTTTTGGACACCTGGCCATCTGATGAGTGCACCGACCCATAGCTGAACCCTGTGGGCTGCTTTTCTGCATGACCACCAACACATTCCTCTCACATCAACCCGGGGCATTTCAACTGCAACCACAACACAGTACAACACCGCCTTATACACAAACCTGAGACCTGCCCTGATCACCTCTGGAAACCCTGTCCACATTATTTATTGCTGAACATTATTGTTTTAGAAGGCATTGGTGAATTTTAATCATAATCCTCCTATTTTTGATGGGCTTGTATAATGCTATATAATAATCAATATATAGTAATTTTATCATCTAAAATAATCAAATCGATCATGCTCCTTGACCTGTATGTACATATTGTAATGGAGAAAGTCTAGTGTGAGCCTTCTTAAGCCTTCTGTACACCTCATTAAATAGATATTACAACCTGGACTAACACATATTATTTATATGTGTTATTATTTATATTATTATTATTATTATTTATTTATGTCATTTATCTTGCTACTGTGTATCACATACAGTTCCATATCATCTTCAGGAGTGATAAAGACTGGTGCTGCAGCAGGTCAGTGAAGACATTAAATATCTCGTTTAACTGAACTTCAATTATAACTCCACATAATGACACATCTTGAAACGTTGCTGCTGCCAGGAATCTTTATCCAGAGAAACTCTCTGTCTCAGCTTTATTCTGCATAATCCCGGCTGCTTGCTATGGTGCCCATCTGTGCACAAACACATTATGAGCCAAATAATGAGGAGGATAGTGTAGGTCAAGCATGCTGGGAAACAGCCATGATCAACAAATGTCTTTATTAATATGAATCAAACATCAAAATTCAATTTCAGACTCATAAAGGACAGAGACGCAGTTTGGATCTAATGTGCTCATCTTTGAAGCAGAGACCGATCATAAAAAACGGACATCGGTCGGTGTGATCCAACTTTCACAGTAGACTCCAGCAGGAATCTAACATAAACATTTTAGGTTTAAGTAAAACGTCTGCTGGGTGCTGTTTTGTGCAGATCGATTCGCTCTTAAAATCGACCCATGTAATAGTCCCTGTTGCCTGACTCATCAGGTAACCGCTATATTTTTTCTCAATAGTCACTTTACCCCCTGTAGGACTCAAAATTAAATGGAAGAATGGCCATTCTGCTAACAGAACTACTAAACAGATGCCCTGATCACAACTATTGACTCGCTGTCCGAAATGAGATGTCCTTAAAAAATAAATCGTGATTCTGAATCTTTTTAAAATGTGTTGTTTTTGATGTTACACTGCTTTCTTCTATCCAAGGGTTGGTTTTAATCCATCGGCTTGAGATGATCTTTTGACACGACCAATAAAAGACAATAAATGCGTTTAGAAACATCTGCTTGAAAACCTGTTATTTTTGATCATTTTATACATGACCACTTGAAAATATAGCTATTTTACTTGAAAACTTAAGTGACAACAAGAACAAGGTTTATAATAGTGTGTGTGGAAAAGGGTTCAACTCTGTTAAAAAGTGAAGTGACAGTCTTTTTATTTAAGATTATTTACAATTACGACTATTTTTTGTAGTTATTAAGAGATGTAAAATAGCAATAGCAAACACATTAATGTCATGTTTTGAAAATGTATAATGTGACAGTAGTATTTTTGAGGTCGGTTAGTCATAAAGACGGATAGACGCAGATAGCGGAGAGATGCAGGGAATCAATTTCTGCTAAAATGATTTATGTCAGATCAGTCCCATCAACCTTGGTGAATTAAACCCATGACCTTCATGTTGAGCAGATGAGCTACAGAAGCTTCTCTGAACCAATAAACACCATCATCTCTGATGACTTCATGATGACTGAATCCGTGTCATGTCTTCACACATCATAACTTAACACTTCAATACCTTCATTGTTTGAGTGGCACGCACGATTATGTAATGAGATTTGATAAGCATTGTTTGTATTGCCGGTGGGTTGTTTCTTAATTTTCCCTGGCTGTGCAGATGACTACTAGGATAATCTTTGTGCAGTAATGACAATTAAAATCTGATAATAAAGCCCATTTGTCTTGTTCCTCCACTCGTTCATTCACTGGTGTGGAACCAGAACCATATGCAGGCTTCTCTTTTTCATCGATGGGGATCATGATGGATATATCTTTTCATCTTCACTGTAACTTTGCCACTTCATTTAACATGCACTCACTTTCTGCTTATAAACATTAATCTCTGTTGGTTTTCTCTTCTACACATATTAACAAAACACTTGTGTGCTGGACTGTAATTACAGCTGTTCTTTTGACTAACAATATTAGTTTTTTACACTTTAGGGTACTGTGCTGCATGCATACACTTTCTGCATATCGTATATGATTTTTATAATGTATGGATTGTGTTATCAGGATCCTATCACAGTGCTTAAGGTTTTATAGGTTTAATGTTTATAAATAGTTTTTAAAGGCATACAGTATGTGTTCATCTTTCATTGAGATACATTACATTTTCTCATTACATTACAATACAACAATTTATTTTGCTTTAACTGTATTTTCAAGTATAAGCAGTCAATAAGAGCACCGAATAGATGATTATTTCAATACTGTGTAAAAAGCATCTCAGGGTGATACCTCAAAAACTGCTTGAGTGAATTCTAGGCAATGTGTGATTGCATTAAAGGTGCCAAAATATAACATAGTTTGATTTATTTACTTGTTTACTTCAGTCACAACATAATTCCCAAAGTTGCGTTTGTGTTTTCTTTAGTTTAATGAGTTTATTATTATTCTGTGTGAACAAAATAATAGTAGAGAGTAAATAAATGGCCCCAGAGTTTGAACAGTAGTGTGTGTGTATGCACTGTATGCTTGACCTCAAGCTAACATGTACTTTAAAAAATCTCTAGAGCCTGTACAGGTGATGCTAAAAGAGCTGTGTATAGCCAATACAACAGAGAGAAAAGATTAAAGATGAGCAGTCCAGTTGCCATGTCAACACAGGGTGACCCCATGTGTGTGTGTGTGTGTTTGTGACAGAATGAGGACTGGAGACATAAAGCTGATGGAACATTCATCTATTGGCCTTGATTACTCATTTCAGAGGTCAGGACAAACTGGACCCCGGTGACTTCTGTCCTTAATGAATCTTTCGGCTGGTCACCGAGGAGACTTGTGACACCAGCAGCGCAGACAAGCTTGAATAATGCTGCCCTATGCTCAGCTCTGTGTGCGTGCTACAGTTTGATAGAAACATGGGGAGATTTCCCTCACTGAGAAAATTTTAGGACATTTACCAAGAGATGTTGCCAAACAATAAAGTAAAGCCGAGGTATTGTTCACAGTGACGGGAATTAGGAGGTCGTCTCTGAGCGGGTGGTTGCTAGTAGGCGTCCCACTGTGTCCATCAACCAGTAGATCAAAGTTTGACTTCCATAGTTCCTTTGAAGTTTACATCGTTTGCATCTGCACAACTAATGGTAATAGAAATTAACAAGATGTGCCAGTGCTATTACTATAAATGGAGAGGAATGCAATAGGGCCGCTCAAGCGCCGAAAGTTCAGCCTTTCCTTTTAGCTTGTGATTGTAAAGATGTCATTCTTCCTCCATTCAATCAGATTGGACTTCGGTCTTGCTTTGACAAAAATAGCTGAAAATAACTGAAATAGCTGCCTGCAAGCATTGCGAACATGGCTGTCGAATGCATGACTTCCCTAAGTGAACATCTCCGTCACATCACCAAGCCCAATGCAAAAAGTCTTTTGTCACTAATGCCATCACCACATACTGTATGGCCAACTCTTCTGTTTTAGCAGCACAGGTTTAATTTACATTCAGTTTTGCATAAAGCATAAAGTAGAAAATAGTCAATAGTATTATGTAAATAGTATTTGCAATATCAACAAACAGAATATTGCCAAGTGGAACGTATACGGTTTCACTCTGATCCCAATACAGACTGAAAATTTCATTTGCATTTGCAAAATATTTGTTCACCCTATCTAGGGAGGAAAAGAACCACAGATCCCAATAGCACACTGCAAGAATATATAGCAATTATAATGCATATTTCATCAGTCCTACTACTTTCTTTACTCAGAATAGTCCTAGACAGAGAAATGAAATAAGGAAATGACAGAGACTATCTCTGTCTTCGCTCCTAGTTTCAAATGTACAATTTAATACTCCAAATAGATTTCTGTCACTAATATATATCCCTATATGGCATCTACAGTAGTTGCTGTTAACAGATTAATGCAGCAGTCATTTAAAACGTGCGCTTGTGTCTTTGCTGTCTTTCCGAAGTCTTTTACATGCCCTTTTAATCATCCATCTATTAAAGGGGCGGAAGTTTCGAGCTGCTCGTGAAGGTCGTCACGCCCGCCAAAAAGTAGGAAGGATAGTGTGAGCGTACGGCACCTTTTTTAGCGCGTAATCCACTCGTGAAAGACACGCCAGCTGCTTGCCGTGCACAGACAGATAAGACCCGGGAAACAGCACCTGGCTGGCACAGAAACCCTGTTGCTCAGATTGTCCTTTAACTCGTATACTTACAGCAGACGGCAAATATTTGATTATGACACCGTTGCTCGGTTGTTGGGTTAAACCTACAGCTGACAACACTATGAAAAAGTATGAGTTATCCATAACACATATCACATGTATCCCTTTAGAAATGCACATGTTGCCATTCCAAACCTGTATGATATCGGACCCCACTGACTTCCATTATACGGACACAAAACCACTGAGACATTTCTCAAAAAATCTTCCATTGAAGAAAAACTTACATTCAGGGTTCGAACAGCATACGAGTTAATAAATAATGACAGAATTTTCTTTTTTTCGGAAGAACTATGCCTTTAACAGTGTCCCACGTTGTACATATTGTGACGATTCTCTCTGCAGCATGGCTCCAAAAGTAAGCCTCGATTTATCCCGCTAACCGTCTGAAAATAAAGCCCAGAGCAATTTCTATGTATGTCAGGTCAGAATCCATTGCAAATTGCTTCATATTCAAGCCCCTCAGTCCTGCAGGTCGGCTCAGATCGCACAGCGAGGTCCAGGAGGGCATTACCGGCTACAGCTTTCCAACAGATGAATTAGTTTGGCCCTCACACCTCACAAACAAGATGTCACTACTCTTTGTGCCTGCAGGCAGGCCAATCACAAGTAAATAAACCCAGTCATTCTCACCTGTACCACACCAGCGGCTTTTATTAAGAGACTGAAGGGCATGTCAGGCAGAACCAGCAGCTTGCGGTGTGTTTAAACCAGTGGATTAAATCCAACAGAGGAAGATTGAAAGGGTGGCCGGGAGAAGAGAGATGGTAGTATTTACATCAATGTCCTTAAATGTTATTGATGGTACTAGCATTCTGTCAGACGACGCAAATGTAAGTGCTTTTTCCATAACAAAACATTGCTTTAGGGCAGAAAATAAGTACTGTAGGTGACCTGTGATGCAACATAGAAAAGTTTGTGCAGGATTTCTAACACATATAAAGTTACTTTGTGGTAATGCTTCCATAATCTACATCTGGCAATTTATTTGCTGAAGCACTTTTCCGGTTAGTGTTTTCTGAAGAGCTCAATGCTTCTGACTGGCAAATTCAATAACTTTGTTTATTTTACAGCTTAACATTATTTATTTTATATGTCTGTGTATCAGCCATAAATTATTTTCTGAAAACTTTTATGACAAAAAATACAATACAAAGGTAATGCTTAAGCTAAGCGTATCGTACTTGTGCTGCGGGTGACATACGCAATACAATTTTACAAATTACAGTACATATATGCATTTGGCAGATGCTTTCATCCATAGCAACTTATAGTGCATTCAAGCAGTATTTTATCAGTATGTGTGTTTCCTGGGATCAAACTCGCATCAATTAAGCTACAATTGGCTTCCTCCAACAATTGGAATACACTTTACAGGCTCAGTGGAATGGGGTCTTTGTGATTATCATCTCTTGATTAAACTATGTGAGGTGTAAAAATGACTCATTTGCCTAACACAATGCTGTTTCAATTGCATGACTTTAGTGCTTAAAGTTTTGTGATCATTGAATGAAAGCTTCAGTGACTCCTCACAGCTTTCTTGATTTTGGGAACATGCAGAGCGATTCATTACATTCAAATATGATGTTTTATAATGTCTTCTACTTTACGTACTTGTGAAAAATGTGAGAAAAAGGAAGCAATGCTCATTATCTATTGTGTTTTCGGATCCGTGTAGACACCATAATGTAATTTGTTATGTCACCCCTCCTTTCTGAGCTCTTGTAAGATTTGTGTGTTGTAGTACAGATTTCTACCGCCATCTAGTGTTTAGTTTTATACGAAATTAAATTTGTTTAATGTATTTTTGTACTCGGAAATATATCAGTGTGTACCAAAAAATGTTCAGATGTTCATCTTTGTCACAGCTGACAATTGTCAGATGGGAATTAATAGATTTTTTTTAGAACCCTGAGAATGCAGTGGTTGTTCTTTACCAAGAGACAACACAAATGACAAGATTTCTCCTTTCTCGCAGATCAAACAGCTAAATGAAAATAATCTAATGAGATGTTTTCCTTCAGTCTCCTTCTTTATTTTGGCCTGCGATGCATCATACCGCTTTCATAACTGTCAAAATCCAGAGCTGTGGAGAAAATATGTCAAAGGAAATTGGCACACTCTCTCTCTCTCTCTCTCTCTCTCTCTCTCCCTCTCCCTTTCTCTCTTTCTCTCTCTCTCTCTCTCTCTCTCTCTCTCACTGATCTTTTTCTTGCTTCTTGTTTTTTATTCTCTAGTTTTAATTAAATCAGCAGCTAAGCGTAATACTGGTAATGCTTCCTTAATCTACATCTGGCATCTAATTTGATGAAGCACTTTACCCACATTAGTTTCTTCTAAAGAGCTCAAGTCTTCTGATTGGCATCCAAAATCTTCTGATTTACAGGCCTTTCAATTCATTAGCCCTTTTCAAACACTTTGTTTTTTCTTGGAACATCTACAACGCTTCCCTTCAAAGAAATAAGATTCAGTTTTGATGATTTCAATTTCCAAGCTTCTAAATCAGGTTCCAGTTTCCCTCCTTCCCAAATGGTCAACAGCATCATATTTTGCCTTGTTATAACACTGATGCTCAGCTGATTCCCATTGAAAGTTCCTTTTTGAATATTTATACATGCTGTTTCTCAGCATTAGAATGTGCTTATTTACAACAGTTCAATGGTTATTTTTATAGTTGTATTGTATATATTTCAGTTGTCTGACATTTCGTTTTGCAGTAAGGCAAAGCTAAATTATGTTTGATGGGTTTGGTAGTTGTTTTTCACAAAGTTTAGAAAAATATGTCTAATTAATGAGGCAGAGAGTAGACACAGTAAGCGCACACTTTTCTTCATTGTTCTTGTCATTTTGATTTCAATTTTAGTTTTTAGTTGGGTGTGTCCAGTTTAAACACATTACAGTATCAAAAGGCTGTTAATTGCTAAATTTTACATTGTTGTCCAGGTTCAGATTTAGGATACTGAATAACACAGGACCTCTCTCATTCACAACAAATGAAAAACATCTAACCAGGAAAGACTTTTGAGACTAAAAGCTGGGTGAAATAAGAGAAAAACTGTGTTTGGGTGGATGGATTGACGTGTTTACTATCAGGGTTCTGTGCAACAGGGAAGCTGAGTTTTCATTTCCATATACATCCCTCATGTTAAGTGTTCCTATAACCTTATCTGATCGGATCTGTTATTGCACAGGTTTGAGGAAGTGATGCGTTATTGTGTTTTCTGTGTGTGTGTGTGTGTGTGTGTGTGTGGTTGTATTAAAGTGTGTCACAGTAAATTGACTTTTTATTGTTTCACACGTGCATAGCTCAGAAGAATAAGCAACTACTCTGTACCACTTTACAGTATATATTTTTGGGATAGACTTAATGTATAAATGTATAAAATATTGTACAATATACAAAATGCTATATACAGAAGCAAGAAATCAGTAGTTTTCAAGCAATCCAAGTGGTCGTAAAGAAACTCAGACCACAGCTAAAGTATGTGGTAAGATCTGAGAAATGGTGCAATGTCTAAATCCTGTTGAATTCTCTGTTTTAAGGAAACTCTCCATCGGACGAGTCAGAGGAGCGAGACAAAGAGCCGCGCACGCTCACTTACCCGGCATACATTGCCAGTCTGCTGGACTCGGGTGCCAAGCGCATGGCGGCGGGGGTGCGCATGGACTGCAGCAGCCAGGGCCAATGCCCTACGTCCTGCCACCTCTGCCACATGAGCCCTGGGCCTGTACGTCCTGCTGAACCTGTGCTGCTTAACATCACCAAAGCCACGCCAATCTATGAGCTGGTCAATAGCAATGAAACCTACCAGGTATTTGATTGTCAACTTTTTTCAGTGACTGTTTGTTGACCATCATTCAAGCTTTTATTGGGAGGTATCCAACATTAAATGTGAACTATTCACTTGTTCTTTGTCTCTGTCATGCAGGCTCTGCAGGAGGCCATGATGAGCGTTTTATGGTGTTCTGCTAAAGGTGACGTTATCGACGACTGGTGCCGATGCGACTCCAGCGCCTTCGGTGCAGATGGACTCCCGACCTGCGCCCCTCTTCCGCAACCTATGTGAGTTTTCAGCAATTTATAGCTTTAATATCCTCAGTGTTTCAAGGTCAAAGTACAGCTATTTACCAAATATTAAGCCATAAATGATCTGTGTTTAATTTCCCTGTCAGGCTCAAGCTCTCTCATTCATATGAGCCCAGCAGTTCACTGGTCATCATCGAATGGAATCACGCAGAGCCGCCAATCGGAGTAAGAATTGTTGATTACCTCATCAGTCAGGAGAAGGTGACCGAGCGGACGGATCACTCCAAAGTTGAGACAGGTAAATTAAATCATCAGTGATTTTAGCTTATCCAGCATCCAGATAAAGTTGTTCTGGACCAAAGCCTCTTTGAAATAATGTAATCATATAATGCATTTAGTGTTCTGAGGATACATATGTAATACATGAATACTTGATTCTTACTGGCATTCTTTTGGCAAATAATTTCACCTGTGAACTGTGTAAATTATGGTTGTTCTGTGCAACCCATTGCTTTTAAAATCAAATTTACATTTTACGTATGTCAGTTTATTCCGTTTATTTAGTTAATAACACAATTAGTTATTAAGCTCAATTGTGTTACACTTGACATCTACTTTAGCATTAAATTAATAAAAACATTTAATGAAATAAAATAATTTTCTGGATAAACAGTCCCACAGAGGAGATTACTATTAAGGTTGTATATCTGAAAGACAGCTGATAAAATGAACCCCTGAAAATCATTCCAGAAAAGCTGGAAATTAATGATAAATTAAGAGAAGTTTCCAAATGTTCCGGTGGAAATTCAAGCCTCGTCTGAACACAGAGAAAACTATTTGACGTGTTGATCAATCAAACCAGAGTCACGAGAAAAACCATTTCTATGATAACAGCTCTGCAGATCTCAAGTCATTATACAAGAATCTGTAAGACAACAATTTTGAATTTGCCCAAAAGTATCAAATGCATCTGTTTGTGTGGTTTTGTGGGCATTTAGAACTGAGAACGAGATTTTAATTCTCAGTTTCAATTGATGTGTGTGGTGTCAAACTTCAACTTTTCACACCTAACTGTCCACAGTTGATTTCATTCACCATGACCTGTGATAAATGAAACATGTTGGCTGTATTTTTTCCACTAGAACCACTAGATTGTTCTCAGCTTTGAATTATAAGGTATCATCAATGGGTTATCATAGTTGCAAAGTACAATATGTTTTCTTCTAATCCAAAATGTAATCCTAAAATCTGATTGGCTGATGGGAATTGAGGGCAGAATGTTGATCCAGGAAAATGTAAAACCCTGAAATTGTATTAATCCTCAGCCGTGACATTTAAATAATGAATAATCTGAAATGAACAAAGTCTGAAAGAAGACTTTGAAATACCCCAATGTTCTATCTCTGTGTTATATTTCACATTTTAGACATTGATGTATTTGTGTAATTTTGGATAAAACATTTCAAAGTATATATTTCTGAGATCACCTACGTGATTCAAATATCCGTCATGGTCATGACAAACATCGCATGGAATATCTCCCTCTACATCAAAATCTCAGCATGAACACAGTGAATGTACTGTATGTTCATTCTGAGTCTCATTTATCAGACTTTAATACCGGATGAGAACCGTACTGTTGTCTACATGTTCTCAGACGCTCCGCGGGATCTGACAGGGCTTACTGTGTAGAATGGATTTGTCTTGAGTTGAACGTTTTCAACTCTCTTTCCCTAGCCTGGCTTGTCAAAATAATAATCAACATCTTAAAAAAACTTTAGTTTTTCTTCAGCCCAAGCCCTCTTATTAAACAGTTAGAGCTTTTCCACTTTTAGTCCTGGGCTCTGAGAGATTTTATTCCACTTCAGGCAAGAGTTGAAATCGATTTTTCACACAGATGATCAATGGTCCTTCAGAAACGTATGTTCGCCGATACGACCTTTAAAATAAGCTCTCAACAGTAGACTTGCTTCCTTCATGAGGATGCAGAACAAACATGTGGTTTCCAGGTTAACAGAT
This sequence comes from Beaufortia kweichowensis, assembly GCA_019155185.1. Taxonomy (NCBI): domain Eukaryota; kingdom Metazoa; phylum Chordata; class Actinopteri; order Cypriniformes; family Gastromyzontidae; genus Beaufortia; species Beaufortia kweichowensis. Next base: position 17,538,666 of record CM032797.1, read on the forward strand.
TCAGTGATTGATTGTTTTGCTCAGCTTGAATGTCACGTGACTCTGCAGCAAAAGGCCAAAGCCTTCAGTATTTGAGTCCTTCAGGATGAAAAGAAAATGATCATGTTAAATAACCTTGGATGAACATCAGAAACTCGTGCTACTAGTTTTCTTCTCGAGTGAAAGGTGAACTTCTGATAAAACATTACCAGGGTTACTAGGATCTTTCATCATTTATTCACCCTCATGTAACTTTCTTCTGCATAACACAAAAGAAGATATTTTAAAGAACATTGACAACCAAACAATATGGACACAAAATCCTATTTTTCAAATCCTTTTTGTGTTCTGAAAATAACTAAATAAAATCTTTTAGTTTACCTGGTGTTGATTACATCTTGTGTTTTGGCCAAAGCAATCTATTGAAAAATGCTTCTGCTTGGTCTTAAAAGTTTATGTTGTTTTATGTGGCTGGCTGCAATTCTTTTCCTCGCATTGCAGCCAAACAAAGTGAAACTGTTAAAAAATGATTATTTCCCCCTAAAAAAGTGGAAGAAACCATTATAGCAGTTACAACGGTTGCTAGGCCCTTTTTTGTGTGTAAATAATGTGAGTAAATAAGGTTTACACCTGTATTTTAGGGTCTATAAAGCAGACCGATTTGGAACGCGTCTCCTTTCACATTAGCAGTGCTTTTACCAAATATGGTACGGAGTCCCGACCCGCGTTGTCTCCACGACAACCTCTGGCTTCCCCGTTTCATCTGGATAATTCCTCTGTTTTCAGTCATCTGTCTTATTCACTTTAAAGGCATTGCCCAGCGTCCCTCCCCGTCTCTGTCTTGCTCTGTCCAAGTTGGACTTAAGATGCGCTGTGGCTGTTAAAACAGAAAGAACATCATGTTATATCAAGTCCAAATGTTGAATCGTGAAAACGAGATTGATGAGGAGATGTGATCGCAGAGGTCGTACTGCAAACCAGTTGTGCCTGGGTGTGTCTGTCCGTTTTCTTCTGTATACGTAAAAGTATCAAAAACGCCTTGTTCTTTGTACGCTTTCGCTTTAAAAGTGTCCAGAACTGACAACCTTCCAGCATTTATTGGAAGGTACTCGTTGATCTGTCAGAAAACTGATTATACAACCTTATCCTATTATGGAGCGTTCATGAGAAACATGTGCGGGGCTTCTCATCTCAGACGAACATGTCCCTCATTTGCAACCTATTACATAGTCCAGGATGTCTTGTGTTGTACCAGGATTTGTTTGTGCTTGGTAATAGGCCTTTTTTTGTTGGCAAATGGCCGTTTTATTTGTCTGTCCAAACAATTGAATTATTCTGTAAGTGTGTTTGTAAGTGTCTGGAGATATTAGGAGTTCAATAATAACATCTGCATTGGGCTAGTCTGAGAGAGAAGTCATAAATACAATTCTGTTCTCAATATCAGAAATGAACCAGGGTAAAAACGTTACTGAAGATGATGACTTTTTTTAAATGTGGGGACATAGAGGACTGCTATAGTGCTTTTCTTTGAATCTTGTTATGGGTTCAGTAGGTCTTGGTACTGGTAAAAAAATAGCTGAAGTTTAAGAAAAAAGATGGAAGTTGCTGGTCTTGCAGCCGGGCCAAGCTGGTGTTGAGCTGGATTTACCTGCTAAACCACCTTAAACCAGTCTGTGAGACCAGCTTAGACTGGCGTTAGTTGTTTTTCTGCCTCTACAGACACCGTAGAGACCCTGCAGCTGTCGGATCTATATTTGATACATAGCTAAAATAATGCGTTTTTTTAAATCAAATCAGCTCTGAGAAAACAAAATGTGAAAAGTCTCAATTGAATGAAACTTGAAACAGCATATACAATCAATTGTGCTGGTTGAGCGTGGCGTGCATCCAACATGGGGACCGGCCAGTTATCTCAAACAGAAATGAAAAATATGTCCTCATAAAAATGAAAAAATGCTGGACTTCAGTTACACAAACACGGCCTGTGTGAACATTGATCTAGCAAATCCAGACTGCGTTACATGCTAATCGAGCACTTAATAGAAATCAGACACACAATGTGACATCATAACATTTGCTTTTTCTCTCATGCGGTGGGAGTAAATGAGAAATGTGCCTCGAGTCATCTCACCCCGACCAGACACGCTGTGAAAACAAACAGCTCCCCTCGCCAGACTGATGTCAGGCCTTTGAGTCGGGTTTACTCCGGGGTCAGACTGACGTAACGGCCTGACCGGAAACAGACTGATGTCTACCGTGGGTGGCAACAGAAGGTGGATGCTTCCTTTAGTTAAAGTGTCGGCTTCATATGGGATACATGAAAAGGGCTTCCGGAAAATGTTTTTCCAGGATAGGTGGAAGACAGAGTTTCATTTCTGAAGAATGTTTCCGTGAAGCTGCTCCTGGAAGATGATCTCACTCGATGTCTAAGAAACATGGTTAAGGTCTGGAGTGAAGACAGGTGCTGACGGAGCGTGCGCTGATTCATACTCTGTGTGTATTCATACAAGCCTTTAACAATTATTAAGTTATTTGTTTTATTTTGTGGTATTAAAAAGACCTTTAGTCAAAATATATTTACTGGCTTTAGCTTTTTTTAAGTAGTGTAATTGTAATATTACGAATATGAAGTATTTTATATTCATTATTCCATAAGCATATTACTTTTTCATTTTAAAACTTTGTTTTGAAGACTGTTTGTTTCTAGGTTTAAATTAGATTTTAATTTCAGAATTTCATGGTCCGTGTGTCCGTGATGTTAATCATGTGCACCTGTGTAAATGGCTAGCCATAATAATAATCAGCATATCCAGGAACACATGATTATGCCCACACACCACTGTAATCCAGCAGCACTTGGGAATTCCTCTGACATTAAAATGTTCTCTACCTATAAAAGAAGCTCAAGGGTCTTTATTAAGGGAGATGATGTCATAACATACAGTAATATCCGTGGTTTTATGTTTAACATGCAATAGAAAGTGGACGAGATGTGCTGTTAAGGCCTACTTTTATGTAAGAATCTAGTCTAGTGCATTTCCTGCCCTTAAAGTTTATTAGATTTGTCTTCAACACATCTGTACATCTTCACCCAGAAACCGTACAGTAGCACTATTTATTTACAATATTTATTTATAATATTTATATACAATAATTACAATATACCAAACTATGTTTACACTACATGTAAAACTATTATTGAGGCTAGGGAAGGTTGAGCAAAGGTTTTTTAAACACACAGTAAAAATACATGCTTTTTAAATTATTGTTACCATACAGCGTTTCAAACAATCTTTAATGTACTGTAAGAAATGGTTGCGAATCATTAAGGACACTTTTAAAATCTGAATTTTGTTTACATGATTTTAAGTAAAATGTTTAATAGCTAAATTCTAAAAGATGTAGATTTTGAGGCTTTTTTGGCATCAGATATAAGAATTGCCAAAATAGATTTTTAATATTTCGACTACAGTGTGTTTTATCAACAGTAAGCTGCAGTAATAGTGGTTTTGCTAAAGGTTTTGTAAAGGCTATGATTATGTGTTTCATTACCATTTCAAAGGTCTGTTCTCTGTATATGGTTTTGAACTGGCTTGCATTTGGAAATGCGTCCTGTGCGAGTGCTTTCCATTAAATTTACTTTCTTTGCCCACTGAAATTGTTCTTGGGTTTCTTTGGTGTGGTCAGTGTTTAGTCACGTTCAGTATATAAACTTGTCTCCCAGGCAATTTTCTTACCTTAACAGCACATGAAGTCTAAGTGTTATCACCTGTTGGTTCCTGTCAGGAGTGAAATTGTGTCAGATTGTCAGTAAAAGCATGTATCACAGTTTAATCGAATCTGAGCTGCCGCAAAGTGCTGAGCAGCGCTATGACGTAGATGGCAAAAGTAACATTTATATCAAACGCTCTTTGCACGAAAACGAAAGCAGATTAAAGGCTTTTCGCTTTCACTTCCATCCAAGTAAGCTCTGCCTAGTTTTAACACCCACCTGTCTCCTGCCACAATTAACCTTTTATATCATCTTTTCCCCTGAAAGACAACGTGTTCCACTTGGGAGATCAAATCTGTTAATCATTTTTGGTAAAGAAACGCCAAGAATTGATACATTACACACCGTTGTTATCCATCTCTTGCTCTCCGTTCATCAAAGGAGACAACGAAGGCCAGATGTTGTTTGTGAGGTATTTTGCGATGCTGCCACGTGTGCCGATACCACAGAGTTGCTGTTTTACAGAACTGGTAAAACACTTTTTGGATGCTTTGAATACGCAGGGTCTCCTGTGCTGGATGTGGAGGGTTTTATTTATTGAAATGTTTAGTATAGGATAAATATGGCAAACATTGTGGGAAACTTAAATAATTCCAGTTCACATAAATCCATTTGGCAGCTGTTGCCTTTGTCTGTTTTTAATCGAATCTTCAGTTTTTAATAGAGAAATACATCTTTTTCTATGTGATGGCTCAGCGCTTACCATAGACACATGAATTTTAGTCAGAGTTTGTTTTTTTTGTTTATCTGCAATTGATTTATCTTGTTTCAATGAAATGTACAAATCTGATAGATAAAGGAATGTTTTTTTATTGGCATTTTGACATTGAGAGATGCCTCCTGTCTCAACAGCCGAAGATGCTTTGTACTCTCTGTTAGTCATCATCTTTTGGGCATCTCTCAGGTTGGCTTGTTTTTAAATAAAATATGCCAGATCTGTTATGAAAATGTAATGTCAAGTTATTCTCGACCAACATCTGGCTAAATCATGAGTCCTTTTAAGTTGAGTATATTCCCAAGATTTGACCTTTAAGTTTATTTGTCTTTCAGAATGCGTCAGGATGAATCAGCGGTGTAATTGATGAGATGGTGACATTTCTTTGTTGAATCCCTGGAAAAAGGGTTGTATCAGGACAGGAGGTTTCTAAACGGACCGTAACCCCCACATGTCTTATCACTTTTTCAAGCATTTTGAGTAATTCCTCTCTAAACTCTTTTGGATAAGTCGGGATCCTTATAAAAGGTCGGGCCTTGATGTTTTAACGCAATAATGAGAATCAGAGAGGGGTTTTGGTCGAAGCCCATCAAAGTTTATAAGTGATCATGTCATCCCAGGTCTTCCCTGATGAAAAATGAGACCGAGGCATAGAGATGGAACATGATGAAAGAACATAAATTCAGCCGTATTTGCCAGACACCTGTTGTACTTGAGGTGGGGATGTTGTGATAGGTATTTTTTTTTTTTTATTATTCAGTTTACTATTATTTTCATATCACCATTTGTCAAGAGAGTTAGTGTGTCATGGACACGTTGTTGTGGCTTATGAAAAGCCTCTTGCTTGTAATCGGGTTGCTATGGAGAACTGGACTGAAGCAAAGCCAAAGCATTAAAATAGAGAAGATATTCCAAGAACACTATTTTTCATTTGTATGAAAAATAAGGAAATAAACACTAACTGTAAATACTGCATGAATTTCATAAAGGACATTGTTTTGTTCTATAAGTCATAAAAGCGCTGGACATTTAGCTTTTGCAAAAGTCTTTATCTTGCATATAAAAACTCAAATTTAATATTTCTTTCCAGTTTTTCAGTTTTCTGAGAACTTGTATTTGTCTATTATGAAGTTGACTTTCTGTTTTCCATTTATTTTAGACCAGTTACAGAAGTTTGTCATCAGTTTTTGTATGTTTGTTTCCAACACCTAATTCAAAGTTTTATAAATGTGAACACAACACAATTTCACCATATGGTAAGCTTTAGGGATGAGTTTCATTCTTGCATTTTTTTCTAATATTCATTTAAACAAATTCATTAAAACCTTTCAAGTAGTATTTTTGCATGAAATCAAAAATCTGATCATATTTCTGTTGTATTTAGGTAAAAGCCTGTATAATGACCCATTTAATTGCAGATACATTTACTATTTTAAAAAATGAGCAAGCAAGGTTTTAGTAACTTCTTACACCATTTAAACCTACTTTCAGCTTGTTGTCAGTGTAACTCCATACATGGCTGAATAAATATGATCTAAAGTGCTTCAATGTCACTTTTCATTCATGTCAGAGCACATGTTTCTCCACTCCACGTTACAGCTCTCCGCACACAAGCACTGTAAATATTTAATAGTGACAGCAAGCACATAATCACACACACTTTCCTCTCTCTGTATGTTTATCCTGGCACTCTGTTCCCAAAGGCCCGTGACCTGCTATTTCTGAAGAGGAGGCCACCACTTTTTAAAGGTTTCCCATCCACAGACAGGAGGTTTGACTTTGCTGTGAAAAGCACGTGTCCTGTGACGCATTCAGGCCAGCTGGGCAAACAGTCGTCTTCTCCACTTCTTCACAGGAATGGCCTAAACACATCAACAGTGCACATAACTTCTGTATGGAGTCTTTATTTGGATTTTAGGTGACTGACACTTGCAGTTTGATCTAGGTCACGAGTCTCGTGTTTAATCAAACCACCGGTTCAAATGTCCGCGGGGTCTCCGTCTCTGGAAGGTTCCAAATGAAATTTAGGGAAACACTTGTTTTTTTAGCGCTGGGCCAGAGAGTCAGGGAAACCCTGTTTGTGAAACCGCTCAATGTGAAGGCTGTTTTCAGACACGAGACGTTTGTTTTTCGTGCTTTTTAGGTCATGTATATTCATTCAGGTCTGCTAATTTCATAGCATTAATCATACTTGATTACAGATACTCATTAAACAAACAAACAGGATGTCTTAAATGTTTTGTTGACAGAAAAAACAGCATGAGGCTCTGTCAGAGATCAAAAAAACTGTGTATTAATGTTAAAGTTTTCTTCTCCTCACAGAAACCATGTTGAGTTTCGTGGATGATATCATGTCGGGGGCCAAATCTCCATGTGTGATGCTGGGGGACATCCCTGATCCTCTCTCCTCTATTTCCTTGATCATTCGCTGCCTGGAGCCAGACACTACATACATGTAAGTTACCTGTTCATTTAATTGTGAAAACCCAACTAAAGTCATTTTTTGTACATAAAATCATCCTAAATGATGTAAAGATATAAACTTGATATCTGTAATATTGGCTGAGTAAGGTCATGTCAAATATTAAAATCATAGGTGAAATTAAACGTTGATGCTTGTTATCTCAGAATCTTTAGGTTTTCACAGACAGGGTCACAAATGTTGCCCAAAACACCTAAATCATGCTTAGAAATATCTGAAAGGATGTCATTAAATAAATGGATTAAATAAAGAAGTGGCATTTGCAAACAAATGATATAAGGGTTGTTCAGAAGTCATTTCCCTTTCAGAGCTATTTCTTAGCAAATGGTGTCAAGGTCATTTCGAGTCTGTGTATGTTCCCTACAGGCTCACACAGGTGTCGTAACCACAGATGTTGTTCATTAAATAAACTATGACCAACCAGAAATTGTCCAAATATTTTTGTCCTAATTTGTGACCCTGCCTGTAAAAATCCGGCTAAACTCAGTTTAAACGTTTTTCGGTGATTTACACCATTTTCTACATAAAATCATCACACATAATGTACAAATGTAACCTTGATATCTTTATTATTGACCATGTCAAAGACTGAAATTATAGTGAAATTTATGATTGAAACCAGACTTTAATGCTGCTAATTTTATGATTAAATCATAATACAGATATACTTGTTATTATTATTATTATTATTTATATTTTGTTGACATGCTGCTTGAAATATGTTTGTTTTACTGCATATTTCCTTTAAATATTTTTTATATATATAATGCAAGATACAGTACTTTTTAAACTGTGCACAAATATTTATAGGCCATTAATATAAATGATAAACATCTTCAATTCCTGTTTCTTCTCTGCTTGCCTCATCATGACAGAGCACATTCAGTTAAAAACATATAGGCCTCTTTCTTGGCTGGCCGATTTACTTGGACGTTGAACTGACATGGAGTTGCATGTCTTCGGTCAGATGAGAGGTTTTAATATCTGCGTGAGTCTAAGCAATTATAATCTAACTAAGACTGTGAAAAGCTGAGAATGATTTGTGCAAAATGTGTCTGGACAATGTCCTACCTATGTCAATTTTGGAGAATCAGTAGTTGATTCAGAAAGTGCATTTCATTAAATCGCTTGGCAGTGTCTCCAGCTGGTATTCTTGGCAGAGAATAATTAGTAAAAATCATTGCTTATATAAAAAACCTGGTGACATCAGCTCAGCGTCTTTTCTTGGAAGTGGTAATTGTTCACGGTGGTCCCCTGTCTGTTTAAACGGTTGGCTAGTCGCGCAGTGTTGGATATTATGTGTCGTATTACATCCTTTTCTCAGGAACGTTCATTTCTGTGCCACAGGAAAGAACATGGTTTCATGAGTAGACCTGACTTAAATCGAGCTTGTTTTACATGCCTTAGATAAAGGTGGGGAAATAGTCCATATACTGTAATTGTATCCCAAAAAACTGTAAGCAAGAGCAGCTCACGCTATCATTGGACCACAGGATGCAAAACTATTGAATGATCACACTGCTTGATGCTTTGAAGGATCTCTTGACACCGACGCTGCAGGTGGTAGTCGTTTACATCGTCTTCCACTAGATGGGGATATAATTCAACTTAATCCCAACCTGTCTTCTCACATGTCATGAGGTCTTAAGTAATCGCATCTGTCTCTTTGGATCAGTTTCACTGAGGGTGGGAGCGAGTGGGTACGCCACCACAGATGGATGCTATTGTTCAGGTTGTGCGGGATCCTCAAATCAAAGCCATGAGCTGAAGATTAGACTAGCGCTTATGTAATGGGAGTGATGGAGTCATGCATTTTAACTTTAATGGAGGTATATGCTGTTATATGATTACATAATTCCCACACTGAAACAATTTGTTGACTTTGAACTTCAAACCTCAAATAAGGTTATGGGTTATCATTTCGGTGTTATTTGCAAATAAATGGAAATCAATTTGAATTAACCTTAACTGTGACCCTATTTATTTTATTTTATATGCTATCGAATGATACATGCCTCTTAAAAATACTTGGCCAAGTGGTTTATATGTTTTGAACAGCTGTGGTGCCTAAATGGAAAGTTCATGTTAGATTTTGACCTGTAATAATCAGTAACAATCGAATTGTTAAATCTGACACCTGCGTCAACAGGTTTCGACTCTGGGCGGTGGACAACACGGGCCGACGTTCCAGTCCCAGTGAGGTCACCATCAAAACTCCCTGTCCCGCAGTGGATGATGTCAAGGCACAAGGTAGACGATTTCCACACGCTGTGGAATACATTTCTTATGCTAGGATAATATACAAGAGATCATAAGTTACCTGTTTCCTGTGTTTACTCTCTCAGAAATAGCAGACAAGATTTATAATCTGTTTAACGGTTACACCAGCGGGAAGGAACAGCAGACGGCATACAACACGCTGATGGATCTGGGCTCTCCGACACTCCACCGAGTACTTTACCACTACAACCAGCGCTACGAGAGCTTTGGAGAGTTCACTTGGCGCTGTGAAGATGAACTCGGGCCCAGGTTTGTAAACTGTTCCTTACTTTCTGCAAAATTGGATATTTCAGGTATCAAAACGAGCTATGCAGATACACACTTTAGGTTTGTATATATTGTTTGGACTGTACAAACTGTATAAACTGTGTCGTGTAACCTTCATCCACCCCTAAACCTAACCCTCACACAAACCTTTCTGCATTTTACATTTTCAAATAAACAGCATTTATTATGATTAATAATCCATTTGAATTGTGGGATCACTGGCCAAAAACTCTCGCTACGTGCATTTGTGTTTTAATATATTTTACAAGCATAATTTAAGTGATTTTCAAGAATAAAAAAATAAGCTGGAAATAATAATATTAATAATAAGCTGTTGCAAATGTATCTTAATTAAAAGTGAAATTATCATTCCACCACTTTCTCCATCTCCCTCTTAGATGAACTCGTTAGTGGGAGTCATTGGGCCATGACAAATTCATGATCAGTGTTTTATGTTTTCTTTCAGTCTTCTTTTATTAATATATTAAACACGGATTATTCTATTACAGAGCATAAAATCAGACATGTGATTAAGGGGTATGTGTGCTAATTAGATTTCAATTGAATCTAATCAAACTGCCTACGGTACATTTAAAACGGACCGCTCTGGCATCACGTTAACCCCAAAGCAGGGTGGTAAACTTTCATGCGCCCTCCAAAACAAATAAGGTCTGGATTTTCATATCGCGCTCAAACGTTTTCTAAACACAGCCATGTGTTTGATGTAAAACCTGAACACGTCTTTGCTGATGCACAGTAGAGGCGGGTGCTTTGCTCGTGAGGTGCTGTATCGAAACGCTGTCCCACCCGGTGTGGTCTTGAGGAGAGAGAATCGCTCTGAAAATTGGTAGCTGAATCGAATTCAGGCTTAATGCGTTTTAGACGCACATCATTATTTTGACAAATAAGTTTCCATATTAAAGCGATTTACGTAAAGGTTCAATAGAGCATTAAACGTGTTGAGTGAAGTTGTTTGAGAACTGTTGGAGCAGGTCAACAGGAGTATTAATTGTTCCCAGAAAGTGTGACCAGACAGTTGTCTACTAGGACAAACTTACTAAGAGCTCAAAAACAACAATTTATTTATCTCTAATCTAATTAGCTTCTATTGGAAATTCTGTTGTCATAGCAAAACAAATTAACCAGATACATTAAAGTTATTAAATGTTACATTAATGCAATATTAAACTCGATGCTTATTTTAATATTTGGTAGCCTTTGCACGAGGATGGAGCTTTAATTTTAAAGTATTGTATGACCATGCCCCTGTGATTAAATCGTTTGTGTAAAATATTGTGTAAGATTTGAAACTTCAAGATAAGAGCTAAAACCAGGCCATTCCCGTGGAGGTCTGAGGAGATGGGTCATTATCTCCCCAGCATCAGTCTTCCAAACAACCCGTATGCGTCATTCTCAAACTTCTTGCGTCCGCACAACATTTTTGAAAGACATATCATAAAATGGAAATATAAACAAAGAGAATTTGTTTGAGCGCTTCATCCCCCAAAACAGCACTGGTTTGACGTTATTCGGTTCACTGGGGTTTCCCCATCGTAATCGGCACCATTTAAATGCAATTTTCAAGACAATTGACACCAAACTGACCCTATTTAGGGTGCTGGTTTGGAAAAATGAATTATGAATGAATTAACATTAAAAACAAATTTAAGTTGTTTTCTTTCTTTCCGAGATTGTAACACAAAAGGTCTACTGACTCACAGTTAATCGGCGGAACTGTTGGTAGGACTGACTCATGCTGTAAATGGTGGAATCTAGTTTTGTGTGTTAGGTCAAAGGTCGTTGTTTTTGTCTGGAATCATTCCTGGGCTTTCTATAGGTCGTACAGTTACTATAGTGAATTGTTTTGGCTTTTAGGAGCAATAAAGCATGTCAAATGAATGTTATGGAAGAGGTCAGCGAGGTGTCCTGCGTTACTGTGAGTGTCTGTGGAATGTAGCGGATTGTTTCCTCTCAGACTGGTGCGAGGCAATATAATAAAAAGAGAGAGAGAGAGAGAGAGAGAGAGAGAGAGAGAGAGAGGCATTGGTTAAATGTTATTTAACATTGCCAAGACATTGAAAACGTACCTTGGAAATCCAAGGCCATTTTCCACTTCCATACATGCTGGGATTTATGGTGACAACCGTTGCTATTTGGATCCCAAAACTGAGTTTCTTTAAAAATTAAAGGATAACAAACCGCAGGGTTTTGTTTTAAGCAAATAAACATACAAATCCAGCGACCACTAAAATGTGGCGTGATACTGAAAACATAAATACATTCATAAGAATGAAATAAACGACAACATCTCTACACCAGGAGGGATTTTTTTTTATTTATATTGTAGCTAGTGATTTCCGACCTTCACTTTCTATTATGTGTCGTGAAGTGGATGCCAAAGTAAATACATGTATTGTTTGGGCTTGCACCTGAAGATGTTTGCATGCAACTTTCGCATTTGAACGTCATAAGAAACCTCAGTCAAAACAATCAAACAATCAGTTTGATCTGCAAAAGCCACATTTTAAATGTAAATGCACTATCTTCGTACAGAAAAATGCACTTAGCTACCCAGAAACCATGGTTGGTCCACAAAGATTTGGTTTTCTGTATTTATGCCGGCCGAGTGTTGAGCTTCTGGTTTGGCAGGGGATGGAAGTGAAGCTATGTCTTAGGAATGAGGCGCACTTTCCACGCTCATAGCATCGCGTTTCAGACGCTTGTCTCTCGCATCACATTCTCACATACTTAATAAATGCCCTTTTAGGTCGCTGCAGCTTATAGACTTCACAGGTACCTTTCTACAACCATTCACCTAATCGGTCTGTCTAACCTCAAACGCTTTTGTTTTTGACAGGGGGAAATTTTCTTCATAACAATCTGATAGAAAAGCACAATTTGATTTATGTTCAGTCTTCCCAGTCCAGGTTTTGAAGAGCATCATTGAAGGGGTGCAGACAGAGGACCTGTACTTTCATCTGTATATGGCCGTCTACTAAATTTTATATTTATTATATTAGAGTCCACCATCAATCTTTCAGTCTGGTTTTAAGAAGCAGTTCAGAAGATGGGCATGCTTACAATGGAATGCTCAATATTTAAACCACCGGAGGAATAAGAAAGACTGTTTTTGAGATTTTTGCATAACAGCAGTTGTAGACATAAAAAATAAGGTACGAGAGGCTAGTGCATTATCGCAAATAAGTCATGTGACTTGTTCACGATAAAGCACTTCCCTCTTGTACCTTATTGGGTTATAAAACCGTTAGCACACAATACAAATATTAAAGCCTAAAATATGTGTCAATGCACAATGTTCATGAAGTAAAATCACTAAAAGTCTTCCCTCCGCTAGAAAAAATAGTCCCTAAGTGACTGTGATATATGTTTATGTTGTTAAGGTTTCAGTGCAGTGATGCACAGAATCGTTGGGTAAAGCGTTTACAGCTGTGATTGATCATGAATACGACATAACTATTGACCAATCAGAACAAAGAACTGAAATTAATTACAATGGGCAGTAAAAATTGTACAATAGTGGTTAGCAGAACATACGTGCATGGAATAAGAACTGTGTGTCTACTACAGTACTAACCAAATATCATCATCATTGTGTTTTGCTCCTGCAGGAAAGCAGGATTGATCCTGTCTCAGCTGGATGAACTCAGCGGCTGGTGCCGTGGTCTTCTCCAAGAACCCAAAATTGGCCTGCGCAGGGCATCCCTCAAATATCTGTCTTGTCGGTATACAGATACTAAGGCATTTGGGCTTAGCTGGGTGAACCTCAGCCAAGATTTACGCAAGGCATGTGAAGATCAGACGCTCTCTGTTATGTACAATGATTACGGGGAACCCAAGGAACTCTAAATGAGATACCATGAAGACTCGTCGAGGAGCAGCAGGAGTCGATAGGTCTTCTTTCTATACATTGCTTCATCGGTGAACGATAATTATTTGTAAAGCTTGTTAAGATGACGTCGTGTTTTTTGGGCTTGCATATAAAAATGTTTCAAAGGCTCTGATGTACAGTGTACAGGCAAAGGAAAGTCATTCAAGTGGCATTTAGGACTCTAGTGGTGTATTTTGTCATTTAGTGCATACACCAGCTTGTATAGGTAGGACTTTTTCAAAAAGACTAAAACTATATCTTCTTGTGCTGATAACGTCTGTCTGTCTGTAGTGCATATAGAAACGGAAACTATTAAAGAGCTATAGCAACTGTAAATGTTAATTCATCTGACAGTTTCTTAATGTGCTGAATGTAGTAACTGAGGTACAGGAGTTGTTTTTTTTAAAGTAAGCGGTGTTATGTACATTTTAACATGTCTTGTTTCTTTTCATATTCTAAATAAAATTGCCCGAGTGAATTATCAATGATTCATTGAATTGAAATGTGAACGCGACTCCACTAAAAATAAAAACATTTACTTTACACTTTATATTTTATTGATAAGATGTTTAAACTACACTTTTACAGACAGAAGAGCATACAAAAATAGTATATTTCAAAAACAACTGCTGTAAAGGAACTGTCCTTTATAAAACATTGCACACGCATGCACAAGTTTTGCATGTACATGTAACGGATGATGGGGAAACGGTTAACAGATGTGGCTCGTCTCAGAGAAACCACCTGAATATTAACTACTGACAAAAAAATGAGGGTTTGCCGATGTGTGAGATAATCATGTGATCAACTGTATTGTCTAGATCAAATACATTGATATATGTGAAAACATTAAAAGAACTTGGCACACAACGAGCTATTTGTTTAATATTTGTATAAAATATTCGTAAAAATCAGCTACATGGAAAACAAAATGACGTGTGTATTTAATTACTTGTGGGGTAAAATGCTGAAATATTGCTCATATCTACACCTACATCTATGTTATAGATTTGGAAAATATATTAGGTATTATTTAACAGATTAGTATTGTTTTTCTGCGATTCGGTGGTTTGAATTACTGCTTTTGATCACAGCTCCTCTGTTCATGCGAAGGGAGAAAACCTCAGGTTGTTGTTTGACATTTTTCTTCTCGAGCCAGTTATCAGAGCTGTCCGCTCGGTTTTTGCTCTCGCTATCATTCATAGCGGTTCTGGCTCCTTCTGCTTGGCGCTGCCCCTGTTCTCCTCGGCTTCGGGGTCACGGCAGGTGCACTCATCGTGATCGCAATCTACCCCAAACTGAATGACCTGTCAATCAATCAGACACGCAGCTTTACAAACAACATCCAAAAAATATGCAGCTACAAACATCTGATACGGTATGTGGGAACCACACACAGTCTTTGAACGAGAGATCAAAGTGTGGTTTGGATAATTCTGCTAGAAAATACTTTGAGGCATTGCAGTAGATCAAAATAATGAGCATAACCCGTTTCCAGATGTTCGATAAGTATCAACTGCTGACCAAATTACTCAACCAATTGAATAGTAGTCTATTGATTTCAAAGAAATACACATTTATTTCATTTAAACCGATAGATTACTATACTTACAGTAGTCTTATATTTACAGTTAATACTACTAATAGATATATATTTGCTAGAGCATTGCATTAGCAGTGCAAAGGTCATGGGTTTGATGCCCAGCTAACACACATATACTGATAAAATGTAAAAATAAAAAAGACAAATCTGTCAAATGCGTAGACTATTATTTTATTTAAATAGTTTGTAACTATGAAGTTTTGATTTGTTCACATTTAAAAACGTTATAATGATATTCAGACTGATGAGAGCAGGACAGTGTCCCTTCAGCATTGCCTGACTGTGAGCAGATGAGCAGATGAACACATGTTCAGAATCAACAGGAGGAGATTCTTGTCCAGGATTCATGCCATCACCACAGGTTGCAAAATAAACTCGAATTCCCAGCTAAGCAGGAAAAGTAAACATGAAATGCAGCACAGCTTTCACCTGATGTTCATGGGATGTAATTGTCTTATTGAGCTACATTCACGATTTATGCTCGAGATTTATTTCGTTTCAAGACCTAATGTGCCAACTTGAGATGGCACAATTCAATTGATTAACACATAAACATACAATTTGTTAGAATCATAGAAAATTGTACCCAGTTTGCAGTAGTCAAATAATTATTTCTATGCAAATGTCAACCTTACCATAAAAGGTTTTTACTTAAGGTTTTCATCATACTGATAGCTCAGATGTCAATATTTGGTGGTTTAAATACCCATGTGAGGTATTGAAATAAAATAACTTTTTCATGTTCTTTAAAGAGTCATCTCTTCCTCATTTGTTGGGTATTATTGCTTCTGGTTTGTGTATTTTAATTTCACAGAAATCCTACAAAGTATGTTTCCTCTTAAAAGCCACATCCATAATGCATGTATATTTCAATTTTCTGATATTGTTTTATGTCTGGACAACAGGGCTTAGGTAAAATATAAACAGATGGTTCAAAATATTAGTAATAAACACATTCTGTGATAATTTATATATCAAGTTTTGACAGAAAATGTCATATCCATAACACTGGAATTGCCCATCTGTGCTTGTGTTTCTGCGCATGTTGCAGGTAGAAAGCCAGCCACAGAAGGAGGGACAGGAGAAATTTGTTCTTTATTGTCCAACCTTGGCTGTCATCGTTCTCCCTGGCACTAATCCTAGACGCTGTTAAACCAGACTGCCCCACCAACACACTCCCTCTGCAGCCGAGGACTTTTCCACGGCCTGCGTAAACAGGATCATGCCAGTTCCGCTGGACCCATGGTGGCAGGATGTCGTTCCTTACGGTTTATTTCATTTTCTCAGACTCTGCTTGTTAAAAAACAGTGTTTTACAGTCGCCCGTGACCGCTGACACCTGGCCCTCTGCTAATAAATACTGCCGCAGCCAGTCATTTATTTATGACAGACACTTCGCCCCAAGCTTACTTTCTCAATGGAAGTTAATGATGTGGATGTTAATGAGAAATCAACCCTAACCGACTCTTTGTTCTTTTTTTTTCATGACAACAGTATTATAAAGCCCATTGTGATAGTCCCATAATCAGCAAGCAAATGGTGGTATTGCCAACTTCATGATGTGGAAGATAATGTTTAGAGGAAGGATTGATAATATGTGGTCTGATATGACATGAGCAGGGCTGTTAAGATTGACATTGTAGAAAAGGAATGGAGAATGAAATGATACAGTAAAAGATGAATGAGAAAAAAGATGAAAAGAGAAACCTTTAGATTGATTTCATTTACCTTTTTAGAGGAAAGAGTAGATGGACAGCAGTCTCCTCCGTCATACTGGCAGTACGCTCGGTTGTTAATGGTGTCGCACCAGCCATCTCCCTCGAATGGCTTTAAAAAAAAGTTAGAAATGATCTGAAACATTTGGTTGAATAATATGCATAATACATACATTACTTTTATATAAAAACATTCATTTTTAACATGAAAGAGCTGTGAATTGTGGATCTCACGTATATCAGGATGTTGCTCTAAAGAGAGGCCAAATAAGGTGAATGTGGTAAAAGTGCATATTGCTTTAAATCTTACACCACAAAAATCAAATCGTTCCAAATGTACTAAAATGCTAAATAGTTTATTATATTATATATACAAATGATCAGATGACTGGACCAGTTAACATACCCCTAAAGTTATATGCATGTGTTACTTTATGCACAATGTAAAACTGCCAGTCGTCTTTGAACATGACACTGTAGGGATCTTCCTCAAACCTCAGAGGAATGAAATGCATGAATCCTGCCAAAGGGATTACTGTTATACTCTCTGGTAGGTAACACATCCATTCCTTTCACATAAAAATAAAAGCACACTTGTTATTCCAAACAAAACTTCCCACCTTTACTTTCCCCGCCTACTTAAATGTCATGTTTCTGTGTGCATGAGAGCATGGCTACCCGTTTTGCACTGCCCAAGGGAGCTTGGTTCAACTTTCCTGAGTGGACGGCAATTATCAAATTTAACTTGCATAAACACTTCAAATGCATCATAATGCCTTCCTACACGATTTCGCCTAACCTAAAGGATCGCATGCCAGTAACAGGAAAACAAGAACCGTCTGCCAAAGATACTTTTGGCTCACATGTGCATGTGGAGACTTTTCAAAGACTGTAGATTCTACCTGATTCTACATCCCTGTGTAAGAGCAGCTGCTGGGAACATCTCTGCGGCACCCAATCCAAAATCTTCTTCCTGACATGTTTTCCAAGTCATAAGCAATGTCATTTTCACTCTTCAGTTTCAAGCTGATATATTTTTGTTAACTTTTTTGTTCATGTTTATTGTTATGAAATGAATAGGAAATAACATAGGTGTTCCTCCTGAGGAACGGTGACAGTTAACAGGTTAAGAGTTAAGACTGATTATATTTATTAAGACTATTGAGTTGATTAGCAATTAGAATTTACGGTAGAAAACCCTGAAAAAATGGTAATATTCCGTAAAAATGGTAATATTAAAGAACGTGTGAAATAATGGAAATACAATAAAAATACAGTAATTTGGCCTGAATAAAATACAGTTTGTATGGGTAATTTTAAAAGGTTTAAATATTTCCCTAAGGACATTTACTTGCATAAAAACAGTAAAATTACATATAAATACAGACAAGCACGGCTATAAACCGAATAATCTTTTAAGTTAAACCTTTAAAAGCTTCCTGTTGGTATTAGTTGGGTTTCATTATGTAATTTTATCTTAAAAAATTGGGGGAAAATGTATTTTAAATTTACTGTAATAAACACCCCCCAAACCATAAATTCACCAAATGCAATGAATGAATGCACCAAATACGTTGCTTTGAATAAAAGTGTCCTACAACTACTACTGTCTGCCAAATGCATTCATGTGAATGTAAAATAAGTAAATTGATTATAATTATTAGTGCAAAGATTATAGATTTCCTCACAAAACAATCAAGCAAGGCAGCAATTATTTATCAGATGATGATCAAGTGATAAAAAAGAACATAACTGGGCAAATGACAAGACAGTCAAGAGTACCTTTAAGGTCGATTTATGCAGATATTAGTCCTTCACAACCCAAAACCTGTGCATAGATTTGATGCTTAAACAACTTACAGAGAATGCAAATAAATCTGACACATTGTGTTCAAACTAATCTGCTAAATATTGTACATAAAATATCTGAATGTAAAACAAGTGAATTATTAATGTTGTTTTAGAAAGGTCTGGAAAACAGTAATGACTGAATGCTAAAGAATCATGTAACAGTAACTGGGAATGATGTGTGGAATGCATGTGCTCAGGCCAGCAGAGAAAGACTGCCAACAAATGTTAAACAACACTGTAGTCAACCATCTGAAACTCACACAGAGTTTGGCCCACATCATTTGACCTGTACCTAACAAACAACAAAGTCAAGATCTTGACAGGGTGGCCACCACAGACGCTTATATTACCATGCCAACAAACAATATCACTTCACACGAATCCACCCTGCCAAAATGAAAATCTCATGTTGTCTCCTTTTTGTATACTAAAAAAGCTAGATTACAGAAAAGCACATAAAAATGTTTATACAATACTGCAATGTTGTTTCCAGTTGAACTGAGTGAGGGATAATGATCAGTCAGTCGGTCATTACTGCCTGACTGTACATTATCCCACTTTTACTTTTAAATATTGATTTTATTAATTTATGAAAAATACCACCAAGTGTTGGGAACAAATATACACTTCAGCAGTCAATACAACACACCAAATACAGACTGTGGCGATCGACCGAATACAATCCAGAATTCTTGGGAGCAAATCATGAAAACTGGAAGTGGCACTAAAAGACTTCAGTTCTTAAGGTGGATTATTTTAGAAGAACAAAAACAGTAATTTGATTGATGCTTCGTCTATTTTTTCTAACCAGATTTATTTATCATATAACTGATTTACGTGCAAGGGATTACGGTGTGGTTTGTTGGTTATTTGTAACAAAAGGACTTGATACTGATCGTAAATATGCTTCACAGATTTGCCATACCTCCTCTGACAGGATGAGACAGACTGTTTCATCTAAGCAACACTGTCAGTTAAATCTATCCAATGTGAGTTGTCTATCTCAAAATTCTTTCTTCTGGATTTCCCTCTAAGAGAGACTTTAGTAGGCAACCCTGCATTGTTTTTGGCCAGCGTCTGCAGCTGGATTTAGATTACACGAATTTATTGAAAGTGAAATCCTTCTATGAGTCACTTAAAAAAGATGTATTTCAAAAAACAGAATTAACCCCTAAAAAGAGTTTCTAAGAAAAGCGTTCACTATCTCAGATACGAGATGATGACAAGAACTGATGGTTTCTGAAGAAAGCGATCCCCAGAACAATCGAGGTGTCTTTTTACTTTACGTGGAGTCTGAAGATGTGAAATCCCCAAACATCTCATTGACGTGAGGGAGGAAACACTCCACAGGTTGCCTGACCGACCATGTCTAACGCTAAGCGAATGATAGAATAAACAAAAACTCCATGGCAACGATATGTTTTGCTGGAAAAAAAACGTTTCGGGCCCCATGTTAGTGCTGGCACCTGACTTCACTGAAGTATGCGGCCCTTGATTGGCTCTCCCCAGAGTTCCCAAAAGACTGCTAATGATGTTCCCCTCCATTTCATTTCTAATGTAAACTTTTCTCTGTTTTTCCAAATAAAAGTTGAAAAACAAATTTTAGGTAACATCACAACAGTAAAGGGTAAATGAAGTGTTTCCAGGTTTTTTCGTTTGCGGGTGTGTGTTGTCAACTCTTTCCATAATATTAGGAGATGAAGAAACCCAGTGCATGCCCTGAGAGGAATCAAATGACCGGTCTTCTAACCATATTTGCAGCAAGGAATGTGAACAGTGGTTCTTCATAAACCTGTGGCATCATCTCGAATGAAGCCGCAGAAAAAAACCCTGCAGATGGCTGGTATGCAGCAGTCAAATAAACTTTACGTGATAGCACGAAGAAAGAAATGCTAGAAAATCCAAGGGGTCCAACGGTCAGAAGGCCACAAGCAAAAAACAAATGCATTCATAACAGTAAATGCGCAACCAAACAACTTAACCAGGAGTTATTACTATAACTGTGTGTAATTTGTTAAAATGTGACTTTTAATCACAGACAAATAAAAGACACTTTTCAATGAAGATGTAAACTAAAAGTGTCTCAAAGCGATATGTAAGACAAAATAATACATCTTAAGCTGATTTAGCGATCACGACGTCACATGCGTGTTCTGTCAGATGTGGACGTGCTGTTGCATTTAAACTTTGACATGCCGTGTTGATCACTAAATCAACTTTATTACCTGTTATCTCTTATAAAGTATTATTGTAGTGGAGTGATTTTGATAATTGAATATAAAATGATTTGTTTGGTTTTAATGAAGAAAGAAAGTCATATACATCTTGGATGGCATAAAGGGTGAATTACAAATGATTTTGCATATTTAAGTATTAAAAATATATTATAGATTCCTACTCGAAAACAGAGGTCTCAAAGCCACAAAGAATAACAAAGGGTTTTTTTTGCATTTCAAGATGACGTCTAAAGAGACAAACACAATCAAGTGATCTCAAACTTCTCTGGTTTCATATTTGTCAGCATTTTGCCCTGTAAAAAGCATCACACTGTGCCTTCAATCAGGATTAAATATGTCAACTTTAAAAACAGAAGCTAGAAATCTCCTCCGTTTACACAAGGTACAAGACCAGACTAAACATTTACCAATTAGCCTTGGAGATTCCAAATCAAATCACAGATTTGATTATAACACAGAGCATAACCTGAACTGACCTCTATATTTATCATCCAGTCTATTATGGAAAAGATCGACTGGTTGAGGTGCATGATTTATATTGTTGTCATGAAGAATTCAGTTGAATGCAAGTGTTTTGCTTAGCAACGTGTCAGGTCAAGAGGAGACAGGCTGGCAGGTATGAAGGGTCTTTGTATTTGAATATCATAAAACATCTCCACAGAGACAATGTGTTCCAAAATAGACCGAATAGCACATAAAACATGTCTGTTTCACTCTGAAATGCCATAAAAATATATTACTGATGTTCATAAATAAAAAAAACAATTAAATGACAATAAAGTATTTTGTAATACATCTAATATATATCTAATGAAAGTTTAGTTAAGGATGGTTTGTTATTCTACTAGACAAGAAGTTCTTGCGTATTATGTGTCTGTCTTATATCAGAAATATAGTGCCACTGACTGTTTTCATGAAGATACAAATGATATCAGACCATTAGAAAAAGCTTTAAATAAACAGAAAAACTGATCCAAGTCTCACACTTCATTAATTCCAATGGCACACCTTTCACTTTCAGATACCTCCCCTGACAGGGCTACAATCCAGAGAGAATTACAATAAACAGGTCTCCATTATTCTCCAAAACCGTTCTCACCTCCACATTTCACATGAGCGTATCTTCCACATTTTTGTTGACTTCAAGCAAAGCCTGGTATGTAACTTTCGTCACATATCATATCATCCGTGATTATTTTACAGCTGCTTTAATACATCAATCAGTTACATAACATCCTTTAAATTCCCTCTGTCCAACTGACCTGCACGCCGATAAGATCATTAATTTGCTTTGGCACCTCTGCTCCGCGATTGTCAACCAAGTTTGAGTTAGTGCTTGGGGGTGAATTGTGGATGAAGGGGAGGTGGAATAACATGTTTTATGATCATGTATCTACCACATTTTACAGTGGCAATGATATTTTCATTTGGTTTTATTTTTGTGATAAAAGAAACTGCGCCGGGAATCAATCTGTCAGCGGACTGCGGGAAGATGTGGCACGCGGTCCATCGACCGTTGCACGAAATGTTTCTTTTGGCTACAAGAAATGTTAAAGATGTCTCCATATGAGAGCGGATGCTGTCGGAAATCCCTGGCAACAAAATGCCTCATTGCTGATGTAAATGAAAACCGGGGGAATGTGAAAAGCGAGACTACATAGACAAAATACAAATAGAACACAGAAATGATTGTGTTTCTCGAGCTCTTGGATTTGATTCGTCACAAGCGGTCGGCTAGTGTTGCTCTCCAGCAGTGAATTCCTGTGGGTGTTAATGGCTATAGCGAGGGCCGCTTCTGAGACACATCATGTGCTACTAGCTTGACCTCTTACAAACTCTTTTTAATGATGGATTTTATTTTGGCGCACATAGAGAATAGTAAAGAGACAGTGAAGAGCAAAACATTTCCATGATGCTATAACTGGCACCTAAAACTAAAACAATCAACATTTTTATCATTTATCACTGATTATGCAGCACATTGGTCCTCCCCAGCAGCACGGGGATCACCTCAACGCTATACCGGTGCTTATCTGTCAAAGAGCTCTTTCCTTTGACAAGCTACAGATATGAACTTTGCTGTCGATTAGTACTGAATATGTCTTCAACCACACACCGACATACTGCTTGTAACTATTAAAAGGATATTTTATTGTTTACATGACATTATGTTCTTTTCCTATTTTTATGTTGGGAGAGTCTGTGTTAGAACCTGTAATGTGTTCTAGAAAATAGGAAAGAAAAAAGCAAAGGAAATAGTAAAAAGACTGAATTATGCTGAAAGGAAGGTGGATAGGGAGATGTCGTACGACTTCCATTGTGCAACACACAAACCCGAGGTAAGAGGTGAACGCCACCCCCTGTATGTTTTATTTTGTTAGCCGAGAGTAGGGAAGTATACGGCGCTTGGCGCTGAAGATTTGTTTTCTTTTCTTCATTTAGTTAGGTTAGAGGTTTAAATAAGATAGCTTTGTTTATTTCTTTCTTTTGGCGTCACTAGCGTCCCCTTTCTCTTGGGTTGATTTGCTGAGTTATTTTTGTTTTCTTTTTCTTCTGAATTGTAAATTTGTACATATTGGTTGTTTCTTTATTGGTTTATATTTTTTGTAAATATACTTTGTAATTATTATGGATTCTTTCCCACTTTGTATATTAAATCACTTTCGTTGGCAGTTCGTTGTCTTTGCGTTGTCTCTTGCCTTCATCATCATTTTATAAACTTACCACAATCTCAATGTTACTCCTTTTAACCCCTAGGCCATCTTAAAAGGGTCGTAACAATAGTCAGACAAACATTTCAGATCACTGTCCAAAACACATAAAAACACAGAGCTTTACAAGGTGTTTAACTAGTATCTCAAAGACATGGGTTTTAATCACTCTGTGGAACAGTGCCATAATAATAACAACAACAACAACAACAACAATAATAATAATAATATTGCTTATTATTACAATAATAAAATAATAATATTTATTACTATTATTATTATTGATTATTATTGTAATTATTATTATTATTATTATTATTATTATAAATCCTTCTAGCTTATTATGATTAAATAAACTAAATAATCCATTATATCGACAGCTACAAAGAAAGGCACAATAAGCCAGCTGATCTGATGTTTAAAAGCAGAATCCTGGGTGCACTATGACAAATCAGAGGATTCTTTATGCACATGTGACTTTTATTAAAGACTTTTGAAACATTTAAAATGCTGCCATGTGAAAGCGAACTATACCCAGAAAAAAATGCAACATTCTACAAATTTAATCTGTGTTTCTACAGGTCTGAAAACATTCATATGACAGCTGTGTGTGTGAAAAGTTAAGTTACATCCGATGTCTCTCACTTCAATGATTTGAGAACTACTGGAAAGCACGATTCTCTCAGAATAGCTAGTTAATTTAGGTCTGTTCATCATAAAGCGCTACTAATGGGCTTAACAGACATTGTCACCAAATGCATATTGCTGTGTGTAAAGATTTACATTTAAAAATGATCCTAAGAAAGTCTCATCACATAATCGGTACTCACCTCACAGGACTGAATGCAGTGGATATGTTCTGGATTCGGATGCCACTTTAACATGCCAGTACAGACGATGCTCTGCCAAAGAGGGAAAATTAAGACAGTATGAAAAAGTGAAAGCTTACCTTAAACCATCCTGTTCCTGTAAAATGTATCTTTTTAAGTACACATATATTTACATTTGAGAAATCAAAAATCGTTTTCAAAAAGCCAAGCTCAGACATAATAATGGAGCCAAACAACAATAATTAATTTAATAAGAAATGTAAAAAGAGTTTCCTTTCCCTATCCTTCCAATCAAACATATGTTTCATTGATTTGACGTAAAATGACCATTCATTCTAAGAACTGGAAATCTGACCTGTTTCTCAAGCAGGATTCCTGGAAAGAAAGTTGCTTATCTCTGTTTTATCTCCCTCTTACTGTGACCTTTCCTCCATCAGTCTTACCCAATCTAAAATACGTTTGGAAGTCATTCCTGGACGGCTAAGTGTACTAAGAGGTGCTGATGTATCGTTATAAACAATGGGAGTCAGACACCTTTGGAGGTCTCATACTGGATGTGTGGCATTTTAATTGTCTCTGGTAAAAACATCTCAGCCTAATCATTACTCTCATGAGCTGACGTGATGATAAGCGGCGAGATTTCAGTGGTTTTGGACTATGAATCAAGGTACATCCATCCAACTTATCACTATGATGTGCCAATAATGTGAATTCAGTTACACGGTTTGTATCCAAAATCATGATGCACTTTTGCCTGTAAGGAGACAAATGAGCCCCGCACGAACAAAAATCGGAAAAGTTTGAGTTTTTACATTTGATAGCTGTCAAAAGAACCAAATGTCAGAATGACCCTACAGAGACAAATGTATTTCAGTCTCAAAATATCATTGATATTTGAGAGAAAACATGGCTGAGGGTCATGATAAAGTTCGATTCAGGTAACCTTGGGCAGATTGGTCCTCCATCATAATGGTTTTCTATTTTCTCAGATGTGCCGTGTATGCTGTTTACCTTATGAGTAATGACTAACAGGTGTGGGATAAAAAACACATTAAATTGTGTAATTATACTCCAAAACTCACACTTTGAGGATGGATTTAATTCCATTTAAAAAAATAATGGAAAAACAGAGGTTTCAGGTTTAGAACGTGCATATGAATTGATTTGGAGAACAACAACGAATAACAAAATCGAATTTTACTAATATCAAATAACAAGTGATGGCAAAGTGTCCGAAGCACCTCACCTGAACTTTGCCGGGAAGCATCCAGTGCTCTACGGTATCAGCTGTAGATCCATTGGCTAACACCACAGGGTCACTCAAGGCCACAATGCATGTTGGGTAGCACAGCGCACCTGCCACGACACAAAGCCAGCTTTGCTTTAAACCTTATTTGCATCTGTTGAATTTATTCATGCGAACACAAGCGCAGGACTGGTCATCCGTAGTCCACAGCTTGGCAGGTTGGCATTCAAAATAATATTGCTGCATGCAACTGTGGTCTTGTGGGTCCGAGTATGTCTAGACTTGGTCTAAATACATAACTAAAATAAAACCGATACATTTCCAAACACAATGCAAATAAAAAGCATCATTTAAAGTAGTCACAAAATATTTCAATGGCATTTGCTGTAATACAATATGAGTCAATTTTGTCACTTTTAAATTCTTACCCACGTCCAAGCCCTCGTCACAGATGTATTCTACTCTGTTAATGTCCAGAGGCTGCTGACACGAACCCTCTATCTTCTTACACATACTGAAGTCTGCAGTCCATCTGCCATCTTTGGTGCAGCGAATGCTAGACTTTAGGGTCAACCGTATATGAGCGTTAGAAGTGTTTTGCATACAGTAGAAATGCATGAAAATTTTTTAAAATAATAGCTACCCTTTCTGACAGGTCTGGGCATTGCAGGGTGCAGACGCTATTGAAGTCCAAGTTGTTGGTGCAGGTGTACATGCCCTCAAACACTGGAGGCAGAGATGGGCATGTGACAGGTAAACAGCTGCCGTCCTGCCACGATCCACCGTCTAAACACTCCAGCCTCAGAAACTTCCTGGAAATAACAAGTTATTAACATAAAGAAGAGGAAACAATTAACACAATAGTGCAATGGACAATCCTATATACAGTACTACCTTAAAGCAATAGTTCACCCTTATAGGAAAATTCTCTCATAAATCCATCATTAAAGTAATCCAAATGACTCCAGTGGGTTAATAAATCTATTCTGAAGTGAAACGATACATTTGTAAAAGAAAACACTTTATATTTTAAGCCCAGAGTGTTACCATTTCATAAACTATATAGTATAAGATGATGGGATTTTAATATAAAATTATTAAATTGTGTTCAGCTGAAAAAGAAATTCATAAACAGCTCAACACACGATGGCATGAAGGTAAAGAATGGCAAAAAATATTTACATTTTTTTGTGAATTATTCCTTTTAACAAAATAATGATGAATATTAAAATGTTGCTATAATAAATTGCATTTACATTCATTCATTTGATCATTTTTTCATACTTTTAAACACTTTGTTGTTCAATTATTACCTAACGAATTTCTTGAAATGTTTAGTGTGTTTATGCATTTTTTCCTTTAAAATTAATTTCCACTTTGATATTTTGTTGCAGTACTTGCAGTAATGCTATCACATCCATGCTAGTTTGGGGTAATGTAAACAAACAAGACTTTGAGCCAATAAAACTGATACGGAAAAACAGCGATGGCTGTACGCTTCTGGAATTTCACTTGCACATGCTTCTATATTGAATCTAAATGCAGTCACATACGATTGTACGCTTAACAAATGACACTCCCCTCCAGCCACAAAGTATTTCGTCGTGCTAAAGCCATGTGACAAAACATCTGGTAGCCAAATAGCCAATAAATCCTGAGGAAATAAATTGGGGAGCAGTGTTCATTGAGAAAGATCATACAGAAGCACAAGCTCAAAGTACCTTGATAATGGCATAGCACCTTTCCTTAGACAGCCATAAACCATTTGCTGAACGTTCATAACGAAATGGCTTTCAGAACAAACATGCCAATGGTATTAATAAACAGGATCATTTAAATGCCTTTATGAGACACGCTGGCTATCGCTTCTGGTATTAATGCCCAATTAAAAGCAGTTAAAAGACATTCAAGTATTTTACCAGCCCTTTTAATAACTCGTAAAGACACGGCAGGTGCGAATTTAGTCCCCTCAGATGTGCTAAAATCGTGCTAAGCGTTATGGCATCGCTTGATTGGACAGAAGACCAAAACAACACACCATCAGACCACTCATCAAAGTGAGCTGATGAAATTGCTGAAAGATATTTGGAAACACATGGAGTGAGATTTGGATATTGGACTTATTAGAAACACGTGAACAACCTAGGTGCTGGAAACAGATATTTTGGCTGGTCAAAATCTGTCAACACAGCAACCTATGTGCAAACTCTGTAGATCACCACTCACTTTCTTGGTTTTTTGCCGAGCGTGCCGGTGACATAATATCCTGGGTTGCATTTGTAGCGGCATAAAGTGCCCACGTCGTGTCCGCCTCCGGCACACTGTGGAACTAGCAGCTTGGCGTTGGGTACGAGAGGCGGAGCCGGACACTCGATTTTGCAGTAAGCCTCTGGATATGACCACAGACCGTCCTCAAGACAGACCAATGTGTTGCTTTCTCCTGAAACACAGATCCCGACAAAAAACCCTTTAATAAAGCTTGGCATCGTACCTTATGTTGAAACATACATGTGATGCAGAAATATGAATGTATTTAATTTAGTTTCTGTCCTCATCTAGTAGGATAGGCCTCTGTTTAGGTCTAGACTAAGACGAATCTGTTTGACCCATCTCTCAACATTGTAGATGGAAATAAAACCAATTCCCAGGATTTTCAATTCTGCACCATAAAAACTAATATTACTTTTATTAACATTATTTCATTTACTTTTCGCACTTCCATCTTGGGACATGAGGTGATTTGATCCTTTGTGAGATCCTTTCCTGACTTACTAATATTTTGAATATTTCAATTTGTAACTCAGGAAACAAGACAAATATTGCACATATTACTGTATGGTAACATATCTAATTAGACTTTGCACTTTTATTGGTCAATAAAATATAAAAACAATTGCCAAGTTTCTTAAAAGTTCATTAGACGTTAGCTTTGTACCTCTGATTAAATAATGCAATATCAAAAATATATCTCACAAAGTATGCAAGTATTGTTTGTCTAGTGTATTTCTATTAATGTAAAATAATGAATCGATTTTAAAATTCCTCTCTCAAACCATAAGAGCACTCCAGCCTGTTGGTGTGATACACTACAGTGCCGTCAAGACCTATAAGCATAGCTACACAGTGATGCAATGTCCTGGACCTTCCAAAGAAACCTCCGACCACAGACTGCATCGCTCCCTGCCAGAGGAAAACTTTTGACCAATCCATCAAAGCCCTGCATCGACAAACAGTCAAGAGCGTAAGGAGTGTCCACTGGAACCCTAAGCCACGTTGCTTCGGTGTGTCTTCTGCTCTCCAGGGGTGGAAGGACCGGTTGCCAGTTCGCTCTACGCTGTCTGAAATGAGGGGCTCTCTGGGGGCTTCAGTATTATGGGATGAAATGAGCTCTTGTTCTCTTTCTATTCCCTGTTTTTCTATCTCCACCTGTGTGCTGTTCTCCTGCAGCTCAGACCTACTTTCCTATTTACACAGACAGAGCCAGAGGAGGTTGGAAACGAGACCAGACCGATGCAGTCTCCGAGTGAAAAACAGCATGTGTGTGTATGTGTGCGTCCATAAGCATGTACAAATATACTGTAAAAAATGAAAAGTTAAAACATTTTGTGATGCATAAGATGATGTTTCGTACGTTTATAAAGCTTATATTACAAAAAAATTCACCATTGCAATGCAAACTGAAGAAATTCCATGCAAATGTCAACCTTACCAGTGAAAAATTGTGAGGTCTCTCTCAGTTTGTAAAGCATTTTTTATGTTTAAAGCATGATTTTTTTATAGTGACGTAAAGTGCTGTTTTCAGAAATGTTACATCTATAACAGTCCATATTCCATATTCTTACACATGAAAATTAAAATAACTATTTTATGTTTTTTGAGGAGTCATCTCTTCTTTATTTGTTGGGTATTATTGCTTCTGGTTTGTGCACTTTAAATAGAAAAAAACAGATATTTTTTATGTCTGAACTCTATCAACAGGGCTTTAGTAAAATATAAACAGATGGTTTAATATATTTTTTTAGAGCATTTTGCTTTGTTAAACCAATAAAAACCAGGGATTCAGCATTAAGCAGTCTGTAACTGGATTTCATTTTAAAATAAATTCATTGTAAATTACTTTCAAGAAGGTTTCTTCATGAACTCACCCAAAACTGTCCAAACTTGTGAGACACAAACAAGCTCATGTTTTTGAAGCTCATGTGTTTTTTAAAGGAACCGCTACTTGTTGGCAAGAGACACGCTACTGCTATTAAAATGTAGTTTTATTAGACCAATAGAAAGTTCAATTTCGCAAAGAAAGGTTTCCCATTTCCTGTCCTCACCTTGCAGGATAGCTGGAGCGTTACATGAAAAGGTGCACTGCTTGCCGAATGTTGTGCCCCAGGGACACGAGAAGGAGGCAAAGTAGACATGAGACGGAGGGGGTGGACCACACTCCACCGGCTGACAGCTCACTACACCATCCCACACGCCATGCACACAGCTCAGATCTGCTTCAGTCTGACGAGAAGACAGAAAGAGAGAGAGAGAGAGATGAAACTAATCCTTTACAGTCTGTCTATGGTTATGACAACCACCTGTAAAGTCTTGTTAACATCAGATCATGTTTTTGTTGTAAAAGTGACATTCACAGCATATTTACTGCACTTCCAAAACTTTTCTTACATTTCTAAGTGTAACAGTTTTCCTTTAAGATTTGATTAGAGCGTAAATAGATAATTTTATCCCACATGTCTTCCATGACATCAGCAACAGGAAAGATTTATGGAAAAAACTTTATATACTTCATTTTAAACCTAGCATTGTTTTTTAGACATTGTAGTTCATAATGTCCATCACAAATCTAATTTGTGTGTTTTTTTGTTTTTTTTAGAATAACACACTGATACAGTTTGGAAACACTTACTCACTGTTGTTTAGTTTTTTCCACATTTTACATTAGTAGTAAACTTATCGAATTATGTTGTGACTAAAAGTCTCCAAAATAAACGAACATCACGTTATATTTGATCATCTTCAAAAGTAGACACACTCTAGAATTTGTAAAATCATACTCTTGACATTTTATTATCCAGCTTCTCGACATACGAAGCTTTTTAAACATTTTATATTTAGGCATTTAGCTGACGCTTTTATCCAAAGCGACTTACAAATATTAAGAGACAATTAAGGACTTTTCTTACTGGCTGCTTTTTATTCATTATTTGGTAATGTCTTAATAATCGATTTCAAAATATTTTTTTCTAAAGTTGTAATTAAAGAAATGAATATGTTGGCACAATTGCATTTTTGTCTACGAAAGCATTGAAATATGCACCTTTAGATTAAAAGACTTTTAGGTTCATGAGAAAATTTTGTGTCAAAACTGATTCTGTTCATCTCTCTACTCTGTCGCTTTCTGTCTCCACGAAACTATACTCTTTAAAAAAAAAAGGGCAAAATGCCCCAGAACAATAAGTAAAGTTAGTACGCACTTGATGAGAAGGAAGACCCTGGCCATGGAGAACAGTGAGGGTGTAGCCACGATGACAGGATACAGAACAGTGTTTAGCATCTAACAGTGGAGAACAGCGAACTGAAGCATGGTCAACTATTAAAGGACCACAAGACTCTGAACTGCACAACCTGCGAACACATCTGAGAGAGAAAAACAAAAACAAATCTCATTGGTTCTTGTGTGTCTATATATATATTGAAAAATGTGTAAAAAAATACCTATAAATAAAAAAATTGTATAGTGCATTTGTGAATACTTAATGTAAGCGGTGACAGTTAACAGGTTAATAAAAATGCATTGTTTGTGGAGAAAGGAAGTGATATACATCTGAGGTGGCATAAGCGCGAGAAAATGATGATTTAGGTCAAATCTTGCCTTAATGTCACAGATCGTCTTTAACATTTGTATAACTCTGCATATGTAATCACTGTGTGTGTAAATGCACATGCATATGTGTGTTTGTAAGTTGTGGGAGACCCCACCCTCAGCGCACCCGGTCAGGGCAAAGGCGCTGAAGTGACAAGAAGTTCGCAGCGCGACCGCCAGCACGGCCACTTGAGAGGAAGAGAAGTTGAGCTGCACTGATGACGTCTGATAGAACGGCAAGCTCAAATTATGAGTCACATTCACCACCAGGGGGTTTCGCTGACATGACAGATCGTACGAACCTGCGGACACATGAACACTTGCATGTAAAAGCCACGCAAAGACTATAATAGAAAGATGCAAACAAATGACAGCTTTTATTTGTGTTACCAAGCGTGTGTGTTTTGCCGGTGGTATCACACAGTTGTATGGTGACTGTTTTCTTGCAGTTCTCTCCATGCCAACTACCATCATATGCAAGGTAGATGATAACTGAGGCTGCTACGCCCGGTCTCTCAAATCCAACCTGTAATATCACAGTGTTTATATCACCATTAAAAAGGATCAAATCTCTAACAGTAAGTTTCTTAACGGTTGGTGCGGAAATTTAGAAAAAAAGGAGGGCAATGACCAGAGCTAAAGAAATCTACACACACTCAAGTAAATGTTCTTTGCGTACTTGTTTAATAAAAAATGTAGCTAAAAATGCACGAAATTAGCAAACAATTTTTGTCAAATTGTTATTTTTTGGAAACAAATACTAAAACACACTATCAACACCTTAAAGTCATTGTTTGTTTAATGAGCATGCGTTCATACCTTTAACCAGACAGACTGATCTTGATTGTAGTAGCTGTCAGGATGAGCAGTGCAGGGCGTCCACGTGTCATGTGCTACTACTTCATTCATGTCCAAATACTGTGACTTGCACATCTGGAAATATACAATGTAAAGGTGAACAATTGTAAACAGGTATAAAGGTAAATAAAACTATTATTTCCACAACTTTTGTACACATAAGACAAACAGGCTTGTGATAAGTGAAGATGGTAGTGCTGTTTGTGGAGGTTATCGTAAGATGACTTGATTCGTGTCAAGCTAACAAATAACTTAAAGCAATACGTAAATTGTTTTATTTACCAGCAATGAACTGTAATTTTAAAACTAGTAAGAAATATGCACCGTATTAGTGATAACTGAGTAAAGTTAAGTAAACATATGTAAGTCAGTACAGTTTTTAGAATTTACTGAGGGATTTTATTCAGAACAACTTACAGTATACAGTGGTTTAAATGTATATATATATAAAAAAACATTGTGTATTAACTTTTGCAATTGAGTGGTTTCGTGAATTATTTACTATTTCATTGAGCAATAGTTTTTTGAATTTCTCTACAAAAACACATTTTCAAACACAAACCCAATATTATAGTAGACAGTGTGACAACTAGCCCCAGTCTAAATCTTGCTGAAAGACTAATAGTGCAAGTTTATCATGAAATGTCATTGGCCAGGAGTGCAAGGCACGCTGGGAAGGTTTCAATACCTGAGTGAGCGCAGGCTCTCCGACGACCCTTGAGGCAGGACACCTCTGATCCTGATGAGAGCCCGAGGCTATGGACGCCCACTGATCGCTGAAGCCCTGGGGAGTGAAAAAGCCACAGTCCTGAACGCTGGAAGCTCTCTCAAACTCCTCACACACGCCATCGCCTTCAAACACATAGCACATGCTAGGCTGACCTGAGAGAGGAAGTAAAAAGGGAGAGATTACGAGGCCAATCATAACTATCAAGTAATGAGTGACCGGTGCCAAGTTGTAATAGTGTTTTCATAGCAGAGCAATGAGATAAGTCTTCACTCACTGCACAGTTTCTATGTGTGAATTAAAATAAAAACATGATTTCACACAGGCGGTTAACTAAACGATCAAGGTGCTTAATAGAAATAGGCAGGTGATGTCATGGCGTATGAACGGCTCTCGTGCTAAAGGCAGAGTTACTGTATGACAGAAGTGCATGTTTGGGGCTAAAAAGCAAATTAGCATGTCATTAAATTGATTTTTTTAGAGAGAGCACGTGCACATGACATCACAGTCTCGCATGAGCTCTTGTCTAAGAATGCTTGGAGGTTAAAGGAAGATGACTCATCGGTGGGCACAGCTTATCAAAGGCCAGGGGTCCCGTATGGATTCTAACAACAAATGAAAAACACAAGCATTTCATTGGCCATCTCCGCTACACAACAGCAGACATAACCCGTCTGTCCATGCCAGAGGATTAACTCGTAAGCTTTGTTGATCTTTGCTTCGCAAATATGCTTATAGAAATAATAAGAGGTCCTAATGTGGAATTAGAGTAAATAGATGACAAAAAGCCACTCCTGAAAGCCTTAAATCCACAAAAACGTGGTTACAAGCTTGCATGAAAACACTGGTGGCATGCGAGTCGGGCGCTGTTACGTCTGTAGCTATGTTTGAATTAGACGCCTTCAATGCTTCATGCTCACACAAAATGTGGCACTTTCAGTCACGAAAACAACATTGACTAAATTGGGGAACTATTTGCTTTTTCTAACGTTTCCCGCAAAACTTCCAGGACTGTTTTACACACCCTAACAAATATATTACGTAACCACGGCTTGCAGTTAGAAAATTTCTGAGAAGATCAATTCCATTCAAGTGCACAACGTATATTTAATGCTTTAGTTTAGACCATGAAAAGTTAAAACTATGACTATTTAGAAATAAAAAATATAACCAGTGGGATTGTTGTAATAAGATTTCAATTCTCTGATTTCACTCAATGGAATCTGAACCTTTGAATACCCGTTTCAATATGGTAATATGTTAAATATGTGAACAATTAAGGGTAACAAGAAACATCAGAGGAAACAAAAATTACTACTAACAACATAATTCCAAATGTTTATGCATTCAATGTGATGCATTTCATTTAACACATAAGTGAAAAATGTCATTATGCATGAACATATATAAAGGATTATAATTTTTTTATGCCATATATAGTACACAAACATTTTTGGAAGTACATTTAGTCTGTTTCTCATTTTATTAGAATATGAAGATATAATACTGAGCAACATACTTTACCTATGATCCCAAATTCAGTGTTTCAATTTATATTGAGGTTTGACAAACTTTGATTTCAATTCATTTGACACACAGTTTAGCAAGTGTAGGACTGTGATTTTGGTCCTGTGAAAAGGTCCTACAAGTGGGTTCATTAAAAAATGTTTTATGTTGTTTTATTACTCGATATTATTGTAAACAAAACTGACTTCCGAATTCATTCTGCAAATGAGAAGTTAAAGCATATCATAACAATACTGTACTGTTGTGTTTTGAGAGCTGGTAATGATTATTGCTCTGGTATGTTGTTTTGACGGTTGACGTGTTAAAGTCTTCTAGCTCCTCTGTTGTGGTGTTTACTTTTCCACGCCCACAATTCTCAGCAATGACGAGTGTGAGTATTTGTTTTGTTAGCGTGACTCACCATCACACTTGAAGCCTGGTTCAACATGACATTTTTTTGAGCAGCCGTCTCCGTCTAAGAGATTCCCGTCATCACATTCCTCAGTCCTGTGGGGGAGTACGAGCAATGCCAAGAGTTACAACTACGGAAGGTCTTTAGCTATGCAGTGAAACACAAATGACTGAAACAAATATTTTAACATGAAACATTCTTCAAAATGATTCATTTACATTTAATCATTTAGCAGACGCCTTTATCCACAGCGACTTACAAATAAGAGAGCTTTTAACACTTGGTCAATGAGCCAACAATAAGTGTAGTTTATAAATCTATGTTCACATATTGGACTAGAGTTGAAGCTAGGGAAATATAAACAAAGAGGTTTCTTATTAGTATTTCTTTGAAAAAAACTAGAAAAAACAAGACTGTGAATAAGGAATATAGTTAGGGTTTAGTCAGGTGAATGCAGACAGGTGTGTTTTTAGTTGTTTCTTAAAGGTTGTGATGCAATCTGCCATTGTTTCTGAAACACCACTTTTTTGATTTTGAAAAAAGTGAAAGATTTTGAATTCTCAGGGAAGGAATATTAAAGCATTTTAGCGACAAATTACAGCAAATGCAAAATTAAAAAATGCATTACATTACATCACATTAATGCCAAAAACATTTTCTTCCAATTATAGCTGGCGTTTTATAAAAACGCGGCACTTCTATTGCAAACAACTGACAAAATATGCCAGCCGCAGGCAAAAATGCTCCGACACGGCCCCTTATTCTGCTCTTATGTTTTATTAGATTTTCTGTCATTCTTAAAGGAAATGACTAAAACTCTGGCACTGCGGTTGAAGACTCTAAATATTTAATTCTCCAATATTATTTTGACAATAAAAAAAGAAAGTGCATCAATATAAAATGCTTATGATTAAATGGCACACTAAAAAAGTGCAAAGTACTTTCCTATGATTTAGAATTTGTAAATGTTAAACTGAACCTAATGCAGTAATTCTGACATGTGATGAATTAGTGCAAGCAAGACGTATTAGTGCAAGCAGTCCATAAGTTCATACTGACCCCTGTAGTGCACCGTCACCACAGAAATGTTCTCCATGAGTATATGCCAGAGCTGGAGAAACTTCACTGAATAAAGCATCTGACTCCACTTGGATCCTGTACAGATACTGCACATTCCTCTGCACATCACTGAGAAAAACACACATACACACACATCACATGCACAACCTGCCAGAGAACAGCAGAAACACTTGATCAGAGCAATTTTAATACCATGTGATCTCAAATCTAACCTTGTTAGAAATGGAAATGACCTTTTTGCAATGCTGAGGGTATCAGTATCACACTGCACTGTTTTCAGCGCTATCGATTTGATCTATAAAAAGATTCCCTTGTTTGATTTCAGTTGTTTTCCGGGCGTTTGTAAGAGGATGCCTGGCAAACTAAGCATCGTCTACTTTTCTTCCAGCAGGTCCTATTACTCAACAAATTACCTTATTAATTATGAATGTCTTTCAGGGACAGAGAAGGAGAAAAACTACTGTACTTCAGCTATTGTTCTGTGGTCATAAATCAAGATGTACTAAAGAACCTTAAGTTTGCATTGTGGCACCAAATAAACTGTACTTTACTGTATTGCCTGTTTCCTAACAATATGTTTTTCAATACAAACTGTACAATACAAACTGTTTAAAGAACTATAAAAATAAACTTTAGTTGATCTGAGTTAAGAAATACTACTAATGTTGGTGTAACCCAATGCATTAAGGTTGATTTAATTATAATAATATACATTTTCAAGAATAGTTTTATTAGTTTTTTTAATACTTTTGACATATATATTTCAGTTTATTAATATTTATTTTCTTTAAGTCAAGACAGTGTACAGCAAAAGGCATCATCTGGTAATGTAAAACATGTTGTGAAATAGTGATAATAATGACGTTTTAAACACTTTGATTTGTACATTTTGCCACCTATAACAGCATTTACATTTTCTCTCTCTCTCTCTCTCTCTCTCTCTCTCTCTCTCTCACCTCACGGTGGCACTGCAACCCAGTTTCCCACAAAACCATTTTCACTCCCAGTTCAATATTTCCCTCCTTGTCTTTCTCATTCCACCAATGCCAAATGACATCGTGCGAGGGAAAAGGACTGCAAACCGGCAACAAACAGCCACGGGTGTTTACTCTTTGTCCGGGTTATAGTGGTTACATTTGTTTTGTTTTCCAAAGTTTCATTCTACCTCTCTCTCTCTCTCTCTCCTTGTCTGTCTTCCCTATCCACATAACTCAATTCCCAAAAGAGTTCCTCTTTCTGAGCTTTTAGGGCTGGTGGAAGACAATTCTGAGATGTTAAAATCTCTCCCTCTTGCTATTATTCTCTCAACATTTGAACCTTTTGTGAGTAGTTGAATAACAATAATTCAGTGCCTGGTTTATGATGGTGTATTGGTATAGTATATAGTATAATGTGGCAGCAGAAACAGGCCATGCGGTGATCCTTTTCTTGTAAAACTAATGGATAATAAAATAATATCAAACTGATGATTTAGTTATTTTTCTTACTTTGTTGGCTATGGAAATCATTTTAAGGCATTGCTTAGACAGCTCTTTATTAGTGATATTCTTAAAATAACATGCTACATGTTACGCATTTACACTGAAACCTTAAAACTTATATAGGAATACAGTTCCCAGAAATAAATCAACCAACCAGAAACATGGCATAGACTTTATTGTTTAAAAGGATTTCTAATGACTTGCCAGTTGCTATCAAATCTTTCAATGACTTCTTCCTATAAGACTATGCGTATTTAAATCCACACGCAACTTTCTTTTTTTCATGTACTCTACTTTATAAAATGAAGTATTTAATCACACAAATACGCATATTCTTACCTGTCAGTGTATTTGGGCTGTCGGACGATGACTGGGCTCTGGTCTTCTCTGATTGGTGGATCTCTAAGCACTCTGTACAGAACGGGACGGCAGCCGGTGCAGAGAGGATTGTGTGGTCGTGAGGTCAGCAGCACAGCATCGATCTCAAGCTTCTTATCAAAGGTGGAGATTTTAATGGCCTTGACCTTCTTACTCGTGTGCACGTGCAGCGTCAAAGGAACGTCACAGAAAGCGTGATGAGGGCCTGCGCTGATTGACTCGCCATTCTCCAGGATGAACATGATATTAGCAATTGCCTTTTTATCTATGGGAAAAAGTGGATTTCAATAAAACATCAAATTATGGATAATATACTGTATATGCAATTTGCCAAACTGTACATTTATCCTGCTGATTATGGCATTTACAGTTGATTCTGATTTACAGTTACAATATTTCAGAACATGTCAAAACTAAAAACACAGGCTCATCTGGGTGAAAAGAAAAGAATTTACTTATAAATAAATTAAATAGAAATAACATATATGAGATTATTTAAAAATCGGTTAAACCAAAATGCTGTTTGTCTACTCTGAACGTTGTGTTTTGGCTGACAGTCGTGACTAAAGTTGATCTGAAACTTTTTTCCTTGTGGAAGGTTTGTAATCGAAAAAACCTTTCAAATCAATATTTCATGTCCAATAATTTACTCATGTGGCAAGTATACTGATCAAATGAATATGAATTATTGGTTTATTTATTTTTTACATGATTTTTTTTCTATATTTGACATAGCTATAAAACAAACAGTGCATCCACATTACAATATTAATTTACTAATTTGAAATGCAAGTAAGCTTTTCTATAAACTATTTTGCAAACAATTTATTATTCTCTTATCGGTTCACTGCCATTCTGAGCAATGTTTTTATTTTTTTGCTTTTACTTCAGACCTTCAAGCTTCTGTGGACGGATTTTTGCTCACAATAAAATCTGATTAAAGTTTAAAGTTATCCAAAGCCGTTTTTACTTCAATAGCTAACTGCTTTAAGTCGCGAGATGGCACCAATTATCTTACGATAATATAAAAAGATGGAGAGCATGGAAAGATATATGATACATAAAAGTAAAGCAGCACCAGGGTACTCCCATAGCGGTCATTACAATTGACCAATCAGAATCAAGTACAGTACTTAACCAAAATAATTCTTCTGCCACCGCAGTTACCGCATTTGTGGTCACTGTGTGTTTGCTATTTTTTACCGCTAAGTGGCAGTATTTTCATTGACACAAAAGTTGACGCATCAAACGGGAATGTTTTAAGTAAAAGAGACGTGTATTAACTGTGTTCGCTTTAATTTCATTTAACTAGGAATGCATTTCAGTACGTCACATGCTCTGTTATCCCGTCAACACTAACTTTAGTCCAAGCCAGTTTTGAGATATACAGTAAATAAAGTTCACATTGTTGCATATAGAGTTCATTGTTTGTATTCACTGTGTGTTTTGACATAATCTGAAAAATACAGTTGAGAGTCGTACAGTGCATTGCTGCAAAACTCTGTTGTGTTTTACAGTATTTAGAGAGCAATCCAATGAGTTCAGCTAATACCCACTGGCAGAAGTGTAGGTGATCCAGACAGTCAAGCTGTCAGGAAGCACAGGGTGAAGAAAACGCAACTCCAGCACACATCCCTCGGCCTGGGGGCACGGCGTGGTCATGTTTGCCTCATACAGGTTGACTTCAGGACTCCAGGCCTGCATGCTGGGCTCACATGGCTGGTACACATCAGGGGCCCCTTCAAAAAACACATGCAAACATCATCAAACGCCAAGCAGAACACTTTTTGTCAAAAGCTAAATATCTTTTTGGCAAATGAGACGGAGACCTGGGAGGATGACATAATTCACTGCAATAAAACTGGCATATTAGCTCTGAAACAGTCATTTCCATAGCAATGCACTCAGAAACGACAACATAGCGCACTGCTTTGCATACTGGTATTTTTATACTGGTTTTACATGTCACAGTACTGTACTAATAAAGGTAATAAAGGTGCTTCATGATGCCATAGAAGATTTTTGGCTAATGGTTTTATAAGGAACCTTTAAGATCTGAAAAATCTCTCTGTTTCACTAAAGGTTCTTTGTTGTGGAAAAAGGTCTTTAGACAATAAAAAAAGTAAGAAAAAAATCATTTTTAAAAAACCTTTGAATGATTCTTTGAGGAACCAAAAATGGTTATTCTATGGCTGAAGAAGCTACCTTTTGTAGCACCTTTATTTTTAAAACTAATCTCTTGAATCTTACATCTTCTGACAGTTTCAAAATGAAAGGATGGGAGATAAATAGTGAAAGGAGTAACAGAGAAGGAAAGAGAGTGTCTGGGAAAAACCACATGTCTTGGCAATAGATGTGAAGCACATTTCCCCAGACCTCAATCGACCGTAAGACCCAGGTGCAACTTGGCAAGGGAGACAGATTGGCGCCTTAATTGGGACAGACAGCGTTCACAAAATAATTTATTAAACTATGTCTTAATGTCCTCAGTGGCCTACAGAACAGGAGCGAGATGGGGAAGGTAATCCCAGGACGCTATTTTTAAAAGTACTTGTCCCTGGAGCGACACAAAAACACATTCTATAGTTTGTAGACATTTTTTTCCAAAGCAACTTATAGTGTATTAAACGTATACATGAGGTATTGCTCCACCAAGTAAACCACACAAATCTTACTATGGGTCCATGTGAATTCCCTGCCTCCAAAACGCTTTACAATGACGAATTAAACTGTATTCCAGGCCGATCCGCTCTGCGACGGACATTAAGATAGAGAGAGCAAGATGGACAGACGGCAGCCTTGAGTCAGTCAGAGAGGTCTCCTTTGCACCCAGCGCGGCCTCACATGTGTGGATGTGTGCAGGGTAAACAGCAGCAAGCCAAGGCAAACCATAAAACTCAATTGGTCAGATAAACAGAGCGAGGGCCTCCACACAGGGTATAAATTAATGACTGTATCAGATGTGCTGTAATGCTCCCGCGGGGAGAAGCAACGCGGCGAGATCTGTGAGCGTGTCATCCTTCCTTCTTTCAGCAATCTTAACCAGGTCTCTGCTTGTGCTGGCTCAAACATTATTTCTCAAAACGCTGCCTTATAGTGCTGTTTCGAGGTTACGGTACAGGTAAGCAGAGCTTGAGAGTTACAAGATGTAAGATACAACCGATTCAAGTATGATTTGTTGGCCTGTGCTAATTTAGGCATCAAATGATTTACCGTAGTATTATCACGGACATTATTTCACGTTACACAAACAGTCTCGCTGACGTGATTAACTGGCCGACAAAATAATTCACATTAGGTAGTCATTGCGCACTTTATCATGTTTTTAAAAATAAACCAAAAACAATAGATTACCATAATTTATTACGGCACCGAACCAATGGTAGTACGTCTCATTTATCATTAATATTTCAAAAGATCTTTGTTTCTTAGAAATATATATTTTTATTTTCCAATTTAATGCTTTATTTCTCATCAGTTCTTTTCTCAAAACAAAAACGTGCGCCAAAAATCACTCTCCACTACCACCTCAACAAACGACGGTTTTATGTTCGACCTCTCTCGTGTTGCTTTTTCGGGTGGACGTTCTTAAAGCATAATCTTATTCGTGACACATCAGAGAGCAGGCAGCCCAGATGCTGAGAGATCCCTGATTAGAATAATCAGGAACATCTGTTACATGAAGAATCAAGTTGAAAAGCTGCACAGGATACACATCGCCTTTTATGACAGCCCAGTTCTGGACGCCGCCCAATATTACCAAACTTGAAGCGGTGCCAAAGGCCTTTTTTATTCATTGATGGCAAAAAGAGCGTTCTTCATCCTGGCAATTATGACTTAATGATTTATGCCCTAAATTTTTCCAGACTTGCATGCACCTGGCTCATGCGAGACTGAACGATCCACCTGAATGTGAATACACAAGCTCGGCGAGAGAAGCCAGAAGCCCAATTCTCCCTATTCTCATTAATCAAAGAGCAAGTATTGTTTTTTACGTTGACGATCGCAAAACCGACTTTTCGTTTTGTTTTTGCCATCTTAAATTCACGTTATATGTTTGCGGTGGAAATATGTAAGACCTTGATATAAAAACTAATGTAGAATGACTAGCATTATACTGCTTTGGCCACTGATGCAAACATTTAGAGAGAGATTATAAAGCATGATGGAGTACAAACCCACTGCCTCCTCAGGTGTCCAGTATCCAGTGGAATCACATGCATGAGGAGACGTGGCCTCATAGGCATACTGATGGAACGCTCCGTTCTCATCACACAGCTGGCAGTTGATGTGGCTGTCCCTATACAGACACAAAGTCAAGATTTAAAGAGCGTATAAAGACAGAGATCTGCTTTTACAAAACGACTACCGTTTGAGAAAACATGAAACAACTTTACACTAATTCAATTCTTGGTCTTATATATACACTCCTTACTTTACCTGTGGGCGAGCGGCCCACTGACTGGATGTAGCCAATGAATTGACACAGAATCTGCATCTTGACCAATCACCATTGGTGCAAGAGGAACGGGGGTGGGCTTTCTGTCAGCGACCCAGTTACTATAGACCAGGTCAACATAACAGTGCATCCGAGCTGCTTGATTTGGTGTGAAATGGTTTGTACAGTCATCATCTGTAAGAAAAAAGGTCAACATTTTAGGACTACAACAGTTAGTTCACATATCTATGGAAGCCCATTTCCACCACATAAACATCATGCTTTATTAAGTCATAATTATGAGCTAAAAAGTAATAACTATCAAATACAAAGTCATAATTATGAGATATAAAGTCATAATTATGAGATATAAAGTCATAATTATAAAATAAAAAAATATGATATAATAAGTTGAAATTATGAGATATAAAGTTGATATTATAAGGTACAAAGCCATAATTATGAGATAAAAAGTTAAAATCATGAAATATAAAGTCATAATTATGAGATATAAAGTCATAATTATAAAATAAAAAATATTATATAATAAGTTGAAATTATGAGATATAAAGTTGATATTATAAGGTACAAAGCCATAATTATGAGATAAAAAGTTAAAATCATGAAATATAAAGTCATAATTATGAGATATAAAGTCATAATTATAAAATCAAAAAATATGATATAAAAATTCGAAATTTTGAGATAATAAGTTGAAATTATGAGATTTAACGTTGATATTATAAGATACAAAGTCATAATTATGAGATAAAAAGTTAAAATCATGATATATAAAGTCATAATTATGAGATGTAAAATCGAAATTATTCTTATAATATGACTTTAAATCTCATAATTATGATTTAGTAATTTAGATTTTTTATCTCTTAATTAAAAAATATCATAATTCGAAATCTCATAATTTCGAATATTATTATGACTTAGTAGAGCATGTTTTTTTTCTTATGTGGTGGAAATTGGCTTCTATAGATATGTTATTAATTTGAGGTCCTGTACTCAAGGATAGGACAAGCATTTCACTGATTTATTAATTTTTCATGACAGGAGGAGGGCTAATTTCATCACAAGAACTACAAAAAGATCATTTCTACAAGGTATAAATTAAGATAATTGATTGAGAGGCAGTATATAGACAAAGCATACCTGTGTAACTCATGTAGTTGTTGTAAGGTGTGTTTTTGTATTGGGTAAGGCCACAAGTATCGTTGACCGGATCAGGGTCGTGGCAAACTTTTGACTTTGGTGTTGGCGCTGTATCGGCACACAGATCTCCCGTTTCCATAGACGCTGTAGTCTCCTGACATGGATCATCACATGACTCGCGTTCACTCACACCCTTAAAAACATGATATAGTCCCAAAACATGACCCATCTCATGGATCATGGTGTTGGTGTGTCCATTTGTGCCAAAGTAGGAGGGGTTAAGAATCATTCCACCTGAAAATGACACAAATTAACATCTCCACTATTGATGCAACAATATAATCTTTGATCTCAGAAATCCTTAAATTGTAGCTTGATGTTTTACTTTAATCACAATAGTCAGATGTCTCTAAATACACAGCTGACTTATTTTTGTTACATGTTGTTAGGTTTAAAAGCAAAAGCACAATTTGTCTGCTAATTAAAAACAGAGGTTGGTTTATGTGGGTATCTGTAAACC
The DNA here is from genome assembly GCA_019155185.1 of Beaufortia kweichowensis. NCBI lineage: Eukaryota > Metazoa > Chordata > Actinopteri > Cypriniformes > Gastromyzontidae > Beaufortia > Beaufortia kweichowensis. The sequence continues at coordinate 17,582,669 of CM032797.1, forward strand.
CAGGGTAAAGTTTTATCGCTCAGAATTTGCTCTTTTATAGCTTACAAGACTATTTTGATACAGTTACAAGTATCAACTTAGTATCAACAGTTACCTAAAAGTGTCACCTAAAGATTATTAGAAAAGTAGAGAAATGGTCATAAATAAGACAGTAAGAGTATAAAGCTATGAAATTATATGTGGATATCATAACACAAAATTCTTTGATAAGAAATGTATGATTTTTCTCCAAAACTGTTGCTTTTTCACTGATCTCATTTCTGTCTAGGAGAAGCAACTTGAGATCTTATTTGTTATTTTTGTTGAATGTCTTTCAGAAAGCTTTTCTAGAGGTTAGCGCTCCGTTTATGACGTAGCAGATGTACAAGATTTAAGAGAAAGACATTTGTTTTATTTCAGAAATGCTCTTGCTTTATTGGATTTTAGCCAAATGGACAGAGCTTGGCTAGATGCATATGAGAGACCCAGATCATTTACCACAACATCAGCAATTTATACTATGGTCTGATTTCACCTAAACTATACAGAGAAGTAGTTTGACCTTGTTCCTTCACACAGAACATCAAGGTATTTTCAGGAATAAGCTGGTGATTTACTGTTGGTGGAATTAAACCAAAGCAGGCTGTAGCCCAAACCCATGCCATAAACCTTAGCCCGCTAATTTATGAGAAACTAATCTCCCTTTTAACCTCCACACACGCACCAGCCACCAAAACATTTGTGGTCAAATATCATCTTGGTAGTTTTTTTCATTAACTAAAGACTTTTCTGACATGATAGTAAATCAAATGCAGACATGGATTATGGGTGTAATAAGAATGGAGCCGTATCTCTAGGAAAATGACTGACTCAAAGCGGTGCAGTTTCAGCCATTGATTCAATGCTACAGAAAGAATAATTTTATGATTTATCATCTTTTTTAAACTTGCGGTCATAGTCTGTGTTTATAATAAACGTAAGCCTGGTTTTGGGTCAGATATTTGATTACAAACAAACTGTTTTTAAGGCTACTATTTAAACAGCCATTTATGAGCACTATTTGTTCACATCACACATTAAACACTTACTGTGTGCATTATCGTATCCAGCCTCACAGAATCTCTAACAGTATTTTAATAATAAAAAAATAAATCGCCTGTGAATGTCCAGCCATCTGGAATTTCATTATGGAGATACATTTTCGGCTTGCATCTGAGCCGACGGGCAGTGCTCCGACATATGGCCCGGTTGCGCTTCGGGTGACCCGAGTTCGAGTCCGGGCGTGGCACTTTCCCAATCACACTCCCAAGGTAAAATAAATGTGCAAGAAGGTACAAATATATAAAATACAACTAACGTATTACAGTTTGTAACACTAGGTTCCAGTTGTCTAATTTGATTGACAAAGCAATGTCCCAATAGTGCTCATATTTAATATAACAGCTTTGGTTGGACAGTTTCATTGAATGATGTGATTTTCTCTCAATCCAGGACCACTCATAGTGAGGTTTCTCTCATCAGGGAATAGGAACGCAATCTTTCTCATGTGATATTGCTCAATTATCCTAACCATAAACTATCTGTGGTTACTAAGCAATGGAACAATTTGCCACATTATTTTAGAATGGTCACAGGTGTTTGTTTATTTTTACAACTTTTTACCATTAATCGAACAGAATTTACAGCTTTAAATCTGTTTATCTGTATTACAAAATCTACCAAATTACATTGCTTTATAATAAATAATACAAATGCATTGCTATATACAATATGCATCAGGGTTTATTAAAACAAATTCACTACCAAATTCAAGCTAGACAAAGTCAACATTAATTACTTACTCCAATTTCAGTTTAAAAGTTCACATTCTATGCGCTGGCCAAAATGATCTCATTAACAAAAGCTATAACCCAAGAAGCCAAGACTTAAAAGTCTGATCATGCATACTGAACCAGTGGGACCTGGGCTGATATGAGAAACCTTCCTGCTTGAGAGAAATCTCCTCTTTAAATGAGCTGGACCTAACCGAGGCCATTCCACATTTAACAAGCTTTAAAACACAATGAATACTATAAAATCAGCTGGCAGCTGAATGAAGACGGCAACAGGGTAATACCATTCTTTTGTTTTTGTTTGGTTGTTGTCGACTTTCTTTTCTTCTCTCCCGGTGGAAAGCCCTAATGATTAAGGGGCAATCTACAGGGAAATCTGTGCGTGCTGCAAGTGTTTTCTTTTGTACTTGACATTACGGCCCATTAATCTTGTAAAGGCAAATACAGACTACAAGGAGGGAGAGAGCAGAATGCGTTTCTTTAAAGGAAAGATTTAAAGGTGATCGAAAAAAGCAAATCAATAGAGTAAAGACCTTTGGAAATACATACACAAGACATGTGTTCTGGCCATAGTGACAGGAAGCGTCTGAGGGTTTGAACGCCGGGATGAAGGCTGGATGTCTTACCTTGATGGGTTAGGGCTTCTTTGGCCCATGGCCAGGTGGCGACCCCGGCAAGCTCCTCACGTGCTGAATTGTTAGCGAAGAACACGTTGAGTGTGTCTGAACCGTTTAGACGAAGCAGATCCTTCAATTCCTTCACGCTCAGGTAAGCCCTGCAGAGATGTTTAGACACAGTCAAGGCAGTGCTGAGAATCTAAATTAATCCGTTAAAGCTGTAATCTGTAACAAAATCATCACAAATGTTTCCTTATTTAACCCTAAATTACAACAGTAAGCTATAATTACTTAATAATGATAAGTTTAACTGTCAGGTCAGATTTTGCGAGTAATGTCAGTTTGACATCATTTGATTTAACCCATCTATAGAATATAACTCGGCAAGTAACCTCTAATTTTATGTTTTAAACAGAGATGTCGATAAAGGGGCAAAGGTTGTGGATTGGAGTGCTGTAGGGATGATGTATTTTTGTATGCCAACAAACAAATAAAACAAGAAAAAAAGCAGCACACTGGTTCCGTCCTCAAAAAAAAAACAAGCTCTGTGCTTAACAAAGGTTTGCGATTTTGTCTATCAAGATCATTTTTACAAATTAACATAAAATATATGAATTTTGTAGCCTAAATACAATTGCCAGAGGTAAAAAGCTAAAATGATGCTATAAACAGACCACACCACAAAACCTCCAACAAATCTTTAAAACTTGAAGACATGTTCCCTGATAAATAACTATTGTACTGACAAATTTTAGATTTTTTTTGTGCAATGACTTTTAATGTCCCCGACCTCCCATACGAAACAAAATATATGGGAATATACTGGAAAATATAATGCAATACATTAAACAATATTAATTAATAATAATATTTTCCATATGTATTATTCAATATATTGTAATAATGTAATATATTAACAATGTTTTATTCTATATATTCTTTAAATATATATTAAATGATATAATATATTGACAGTTTATATATAGCAAAATATATTTTCTTTCCATAAGGGCTGGCATTTTTCCAGTTTAGCAACTTGTTAGCATCCGCCTTTGGTCACTAACAGGGCATTACTAGTGTGTTTTAGGTCCTTGAATATAATGTAGGAAATATTTACAGCTTGTGTTAACAAACTATTTAAACTGAAATTCAAAATTACTGACTTTGGATTCAGAAAAAAATGTTGACTCACTTCCGGGTTTTGCCAACAATAATATCTCATATCTGCAGCACTCTATTGATTTTAGTTTTCACTTAATATTATTTTATGTTGTTTTGGCTGATAATGGCAGTCATCGTGGACTGATACTGTGTGATATGTGCAGGTAACTGTGACTTATTCTAAGAAAATATTCACCTCATCGAGGTCATTGTGGTCACATCTTTACATTGTTATTGAGTAAGCAGGAATTGCACTCAGAAATTTAGAAACACACTGGCAACCAGAATGCATTTATCATCTTAATTCATCTTTACGTTACAACGCTTCTGTTCAGTAGGAAATCAAAGGTCATTTCCTAGAAATTGTAAGAAAACTAGCGTAGAATACGCTGCAGTTCAACGCCATAAACATGTTTTTAAATTCGCCTCTTGACTTTTACAAGTGCGTTTAATAAAAACAGCCGTAAAAACAATCACTTTATGTTGCAGTGATTGGAGGTTATAATTATTGGTTATGGTGCATGGAACGAGTACCTCCCTTTAATTCCACTCCCAGCTGTGAGAAATTGCCATAGAGGTGCTTTGATGTGTGATGTTTACCTCTTTTTACTTTTGGAACATGTCACATGTCATTTTTCTCTTTTGCCTTCATAGCCGCTAAGCCTTTGCACCTCGTATCATTGGACCATTGGTTTGAAGAGGTCTGGCCCTTTGGATCACGCCGAAGGGTCTAGCCCATTAGCTGAACCACCTACTGTTTCTTGGACCCGTTCCATGTGAGAATAAACCAAGTATAGTACCTTTTATGTCTCATTTTAAAAAAAGCAAAAGCTGAGCCAATCTTTTGGAGCGCTCCAATTCACTAAATCTCCCCTATAGGACTAATTCAGAAAAATAGTTCAAATGATCTAACAATTCATTTTCACATGGTATGACTTGAAGTTGAGGAATGTTGTGTTTCAAATGTTTCCTGGAACAAAATATTCGCTTCAACTACATTGCAAATCACTGCTGACATACTGTACAAGTGAAGTAACTCGGATTCAAGATACAGTACCAGTAAATAAAACACATCTTTTGAATTTTTGATAAATAAACTGATGATTGGTTGATTATATTTACAGTTTATTACTCATAATCACACTCACTTTTTTTAATGATTCTGTACAGTATAAAGCAGATGGATCATGCATGATATGGGATACTACAATCTAGGACCCAAAGAACCAAGTAAACAAACGATGGATCTTAGAACATAATACAAGAATGTTTGAGGGTTTGAGTCCTTATTGTAAAAAGTGTTAACACATAATTTAATACAAGTATATTATTTTTAATAAATAAAGACAAATAGTAAAGGGATTATTTTCAGATTAATCTGGTACTGGTTTGACTTGACATTATAAATCAAATCAATGTGACTGCTCACATACCTTTGTAAAAATCAAGTAACAAATAATTTTACAGTGTAGTAAAATAATATTTCTAGTGGCTCAAATGATCAGTATTTTTAACCAAGAAGTCTATCAGAAATAAATACACCCCACATGTCCATGCGTTAGTGGTTAACTAATAACTGTGAGCAGTATTTTCTGACAGCTTTCAACACTAAAGCCTTTAAATATGTTTAAATAAGAACATATTTCTACACAAACAGAATATTCAAATCGATTATCTGTTTTTCCCAAGCCATCACACAGAGGAATGTTTGCTACGTCTAATACTAACCACACAAACCGACGGCTGCCACAAAACTATTTCTGCATATTCAGGAAAGAAACACAATATGACAGAAATAACAACAAATTAAAATTTGAAAGACATGTTATTTCCACAACATAATGAACAGAAAAAAATGTAGCACAGGCCATGAAGTGGGTTCTGCCACAAAAATGTAGTATCCAAATGTTTGCTCTCTTGACCTACACTTTCATTCAACGAATAAAAAGTCAAAATACATGGTAAAGAAGTGTTTTAAAAAGGCAATTAAGTAAAGTTTTATGTTTAAAGCATGATTTTCTATATTTAGAGGAGTGCTGCTTTCAGAAATGTCCCAAACATAACGGTCCCTATTCCACATAAACGCAAACATGAAAATAAAATAAAATAACTATTTTATGTGAGTCACTTCTTTTACACATGCTTCTATTTTTTCATTCATGGAAATCCTAAAATGCATAACGCATGTATATTTCCATTTTTTTTAAAAAAGATAACTCGTGCATAAACTGGTATTATTTGATGTCTAGACTGTTTCAACAGGGCTTTAATAAAAACACGATTCAATATATTAGTAAAAATACATTCAGTAAGAATTTATAGTTCTACATTATTAAGTATTAGTTCACAATTTACGAAAACTTTGTGAAACTGAATGTGCCTCTATTATACTTCATTATAGACCCTCTTTATGAACTAAGCTTTAATTTATTCCTCGTATGGTTATCATGATTCTGCCTCAGATATTGTGCCAAGCATCCTCATTCACCCCTAACTTCAGCACCCAAAAGATCCTATTAAACATGCCCCGCCCCATTTCCATTGGCCCCGCCCCAAACTCATGCCATTAGTTGACTCATCAGACCATTCAAACAAACAGAGCAGTCCCGAAAACACCACAGAGCCACAGTGTTTACACCTGCCAAAGATTAGCTTCATAATGGTGTTCTCTGCACATTAAACTGCGATAGGAAAAACACAACACAAATTTTTGAATAACAAAGAATAAAATCTATTGATTAAAACAAAGCTGTATGTTTTGCATATCTGCGTATTCAGGAATGAATATGGAAATTAATACATAAATCAATCATATCAAATTGCTTAGCATCTGTCAAAGTTACTAAAGAGAAGCGTTATCAGGTAGTTCACTTCTACTGCCCTAAATATCTGGACTAAAGCTTTGCTTTCTTCTCGTTCCATTTCTGGAGCTTGCCAGAATGCACCTGGTGGTTCCCCATGTGCTGTTTCTCTCTCCTTCAACAACAAATTTGTGTAGTGACAGCCATTGGCAAGTATTCATGCTTCACTGCCCAACAGCAGATACCTGGGATATAACTCACACAGCAAAACATTAAAATCCCAGACCTCCACATAAAAAGCACGCTATACAATTGCCATCAAAATGTCATCCCAGCATTAATTCTCTGCAAACTCTGGACTGTGCTCTTAGCCGTACACTTTTCCAACATGGTAAGGAAAGACCTCTCTCTAAGTGCTCGATCTTTGAGACCAGTCAGTCTTGTCTCACTTGGGATTAGCACATCATAATTAGAGGATCCTTGGGTCACCATGGCCGATATATAATCCAACAAGCAACTACCTGTGCTTTTAGCTGTTACACAATTTTCACTTTTAATGCACTGATGCTATAACCGTAATACGTTGTGACCATAGTGCTGCATCTCACAGTGTTTTAGGTTTGAGTACCCTGAATGTTGTAGGGGCGGTTTCCCAGACAGGACTTAAGCCTAGTCCCAGACTAAAATGCACGTTTTGACTGTGCTGTCTTGACTGAAAACAGCTTTTTAGTGATATATCTTAAAATAAGTTTTGTAAAATAAGAAAACTTTTTAGTCATTTAGGCCATTCATTTACATAACAACAGTGATTTAGAGACCTAAAATGTTGGGTTTCAAACTGCAAGTGTCTGAATCATAGATTGTAGAAAAGATGGACGATGTGTCTCCTTTTCCTTCCACTGTAAAAAAATGAAATCAAAATGTCACATTGGTGCTGACATCTTATGCCAGTGATGTCATTTGGAGTCTCATAATGTAGAGCCGCTGTATCAAGGTTCTGCCCATACTGACGCAACTAACTAAAACGAAACTTGTTAGAAAAATAAACACTTGAACACACATTATCAGTGTAATTATTACTAACTAAAAATAACAGAAAACATCTTTGAAGTGTTATTTTAGTTTTTTAGGCTTACATCCCATTTGTTTACATGGAGAGTTTATGATCTATACTGCAGCCAGCCACCCGGGGGCGACTGAAGTGATTTGGCTTCAGTTTTCAGGATGTGTGCAGCACACCTGGTCTAAATAACTATTGTCATCTCAGTGCTACAAACTACAAAAATGCAAATTTGTAAAAGCGGTGCTGTAACATTGTATTCACCATTTTGTAGGAGAATGCATATGTGTGCAGGCGTGCAGCGTTTCTTTACAAAGTAACCTGGCATGCATAATACAGTGTTTTTAGTTGTTTACGCAGATCCATGTAACTAAAAGGAATGTGAAACTGAAAGAAAAAACGTTTCTGTTTTTAGTTCATCGTTGTCATGTAAACATAGCCTTAAATAAACACCTCCAAACACAACCCAAAACCAGCCTACTACAGCACTTCCTTGAAACAGATTAGGTGACAAGTTGTTCAGTCAACCAACCGCATGGTGGATTTTGAAAAATATGTACATTTGCACACCCCAAGTACACTGAATGATTGTGGAGTAAGCTTTTGGGTTATTTAGTGGCTTTGGATTGCTTTTTGAATGTGGTATGCCAAGGACAGTATGCTACTCGAGGTCACCGCTACTACAGACTGTTGCTCGAAACAGTGTTGATGTCATTCAAGGGTGTTCAGCTGATCTATTATCCGACAGTCAGTTTTACAATAAACCATTCCACTTATTAGGGCAGTTGTAGCCTAGTGGTTAGAGAGTTGGACATGGAACCAGATGGTTGCCAGTTCGATTCCCAGTACCAGCAGGAAAACAACTGACGTGCCCTTGAGCAAGACACCTCACCCCAATTGCTCCCAGTGTGCCACTGGTAAAAACTTGTAAGTCGCTTTGGATAAAAGCGTCTGCTAAATGAATAAATTGTCCTGGTGCAAAACTACCAAAAATAGGTTTCTCAGACTGTCATCTAATTGTATCATAGGGGGTCCTATTAATCCCAGCATGACCAGATAGACAGCTTTTAAAGACAACTCGTTCTCAAGCAACTGTATAATGACAACAGCTGGTTGCTCCATTGCACATCGAGCTTGGGATTGGTAGAAATGTTTCAATTTTCACTGACCACATACCAGCAGTAAATTGTACAGGGCTCAGCTGAAGCTGAGCGCACTTAACCTGTAAACCGCCAAGTGGAACACTTATTTTACTTTATAGTTCAATTCTAATCTAATCATGACAAACTAATATTGAAGGAAAGATCTAAGACTCAAGAATAAATATTTGACAAATTTATATAACAAAAAACTAAAAAATAATAAAAAATGTTAATGTTATTTATATAATTAAAATAATAAAAAAATATATATCTCTAAAATATGTGCAGTGACAGTTATTCATGTGGCATGTTCTTGGGATGGGTAAACTCTTTATTGCCCATGGTTAATTAGGTTGGTTTCAATCAGATTCAAGGGATAAGTTTAGAGTTAATGTAAAGTTTACAGAAGTTTCCAGCCAGGGTAAGATGCTTTTACACCACTGTTATTCACCTTTCATTTCCCTCTGATTAGAGATAAGTTATGCTTAGGGACTGGGTATAATAAAATATGTCTGGACCTATAAACTAGTCCCACAGATGAATGCCATTTGTAGTAAAAAAAAAGGAATAATTGTCTCCTAATCTCCTAAATTTTATATTCCACACAAGCCACTTAAACATACGAAAACATGGCTTGTAAATACTATTTTTACAACACAAACTCTGTGTGTTTAAGTGTGACATCTGTACAACACATCAAATTAATTTTTTTTGCATTACAGCTTGTGGATGTCTACCTATACCTGTACTACCAGAAAAATGAGAGACACCGTGGCAAGCCATCACACAGTCTGTACGGAAGCAAAAACAATCTTGTCTTTCACAATGAATGAGTCGAGACCTCTGGTTTTGTTGTTTAGAAACATTAAGTGTATACTTTGGCTCGGTTCTGAATCCAAGTTTTGCATGCCGTTTAAAGCAGTTCCAGACGGCAGATTTGTATGCTTTGCATGTTGAGTAATAGAGAATGCTCTGACAATCATGAAAATAAAAAGTGAACAATATTTCACAATAAGACACTTCAGTTTCCTTTTTCCTGGTGTCCTGCTGTGAGAACATTTAACAAGCGCATAACTTTTGTCAATTTCTTGAACTCAAAACAAGTACAGAACCTCGGCAGAGGTCAGGGTAACGTTCACGTTTCTTCTTGCCATTGAGGCCTGTATTGCTTTGGTAAATACAAATTATTTCATTATTTTAGAAATAGTCTTTGAAATTAATAAATATTTCAGTTTAAATTCTGCATTAAGTTTGTGATTTGGAAATTAAATGAAGAAAAAAACGTTCTCAGGTCAGATATCATTTATTCACCCTCATGTCATTTCTGCAGAACACAAAAATAGAAATTTTAAAGAATGTTAAAAATATCTTCTTTTGTGCTATTTATGTAGGTTTTTAACAAAATGGAAGTGAGTAAATGATGATGAATTTTAATTCTTTAAGATTGATGCCCAACCCTACTCACAAAAACCGTAAATTTAGCCCAACATGTGAATTGTAAGTCCTCTTACACATCCAAGTATAAGTACATCTGTTTCCCTGGTTTAAAGTCAGCTGTAAAAGTGGACCGACATTAAAGCACAAGCTCACCTCTGAGAAGACTCTGGATCAAAGCAGGTCTTTGCAACATCGGTGACCTCGGGGTCGCAGCAATCACCGTCATCATAATCGTAGTGAATGCTGTTGCACTCCGGGTCACAGATTCCATCCCTCCTCTTCCAGTTATAGCAGGGTCCCATACGCAAACAGTCGCCCCCATCGTGGCCCGTGAGAGGATGGTCACACTCCGGATCACAATGGCGGTTTCCCACTTTTGCAATGTGGCAGTTGCTGAGGATGAAGCGGCATCGCAGGGATGAGTTGTAGACCTTGTGGATGCTGAGCTCTAAAGTGATGTTGTAGGGACGGAAAGCCTCTTCCAGTGCCAGATGTTGCAGCTGGATCTGCTCAGGAGAGACTGTGGGGTCACTGCCGTCATCCTTACAGATGTTCACGATGCGATAACGCAGGTGCTTGTCCGCCCGCAGCTGCCGGTTTTGGTTATAACTGAGCGCGATGTCTGGGTTGTCGCACACGGTCACGCCACATGGTGGAGGCTGAAATGGAGACACAAGCATCGGGTCTGGAACGGGAAGTGCTACCACGACTGGATTGCGACGGTCTTTGTAAGGCACCCACAGATGCTTGACCTCAGAGAAATCTGCCCATTGGTCCAGAAGCGCGGCTTGTTTCTCTGCACGGGGGCGGTGGCTCTTATGAAGCTCCTCATGAGAACGTGCATAACCCCATAGCGTAACGCCTCCTAGATGTCCTCGGAAAGCATGTTCCCGATCAGACTGGTCTCCGCTCAGCAGGAACAGGCGACAGGCCTTGATGTAAGAACTGTACAGGTCGCCTGACTGTTGTTTGCTCTCACCGACTTTGGAGCCGTCCATGTAGAGCGCCATCTTATGGCCATCGTAACTGGCCACCACATGAGTCCAGCTGTTAGGCTGGTAGCGCTGATGTCCTGTGACAGTGGTGGACTGGAGCGCACGGTCCGTGCGAAGGGAAAAGTAAAAACGGCCATCTTTTCTTCCTGTAGGGTCAATGGTTCGAATACCAACCGACCAGCCTTTATCGCTCAAGGGGTATGAACAGTTGTCAAACACGCCTGAAAAGACAACAAACATGGAGTCAATTAACAAAAATGGAAATTCATCAATCACCAAGCTTTAGTAATTGGTATTAAGGAGTTTAAGAGTTTAAGTCACTTCCATTCAACAAATCCGCTGATATTCCCAGGCTATGTTCATAAGGAGCAGTCACATCTGGCAGCCAGATGTTCCAGTTGAAGGACACGGAGAGGTCAGGGAACCCCTTCACCCTCCCCACACGCATGCAGTACATACACGCTCGGGCACATTATTCCCTCAATACGAGAAAAAAGAGAAATGGGTAGTTTTAAACTAAATATCCTGAGGGACGCAGACCACACTGAAATTTCATTCATTGGAAAAACCTTAGCCCCCGCAGATGTGTGCGTGCGAGTGTGTAGACTCGGTATGTGACAAAGTCTGCGTGTATCGGCCCTGAAGTCATGCATTTGAAGATAAACCTTTCCAGAACACTATCTATTTGGATGATACTACATCATAAGAGGCGAAGTTCTTATCTTACTGTTTTTATGTCTATCTTTTACTAAATAAAGGCTCCAAGTACCTCAGACTGGGCTTGAGTGATGAGTTTGGCTTAAGAAGGACAGTGCTGAAGAAATACTTTCCTGGTAACCTTTTTTTATTGATGACTTCAATATGATAGCATGTTGAGACATTCTGCACAGTGTCACTTGTTAGTGAAAAAACATTAAATGATCACTTTCAGTAAAGTCTTTAAAGGTCATTTGGTGACTTTTTAAAACTGGCTTTATAACAATAGATTGGTCCACTGATTGTTAAAAGAAAGCTTTTGACCTAAGAAGAAGCTGGAACGAATGATCATCAATGCACTGATGATGTGAAATAATCCATCTTAACAACGGCAAGATGGTCTTTGCATCTGGATGTTAGACACCCTGATTTATTTAAGAGGTTTTTGAGTTTTACTACACTGAAGAGCACTGATTTCATCCAAGAGGCTGATGATTTTAAGATCACGAGATAGATTGTCTAAGTAGGTTCTCTTTGAGGTCTGATAGATGACTCAAGGACTCATCAGTCTAAGCGTCAAAAACAGATGAAGAATATTTGCACACCACCACGTCTTCTGAAATCACGCTTTTGGCATGCACACTAGAGGAAAGCCTCGTGCAGGTTACAACTGAAGAACTTTGGACTTCTTGCTGAGAACCGGTCTCAGAAGCACTTCCAGATATAATCATTTTCACATTGACCCTCCGTAGCAGTCGTACAAAAAACACATTTACCAGATTATGCACGATTCCCTGTGGGATCCAGCACATTCTGTGATGTTCATGGCTTAACAATGATATTTTGAAATGATAATATGTGCAATGGATAAAAAATTCACTCAGATGCCTATCAAGACCTTTCAACAACAGGCATGTAGTTAACCATATAAATCAAATGAAAAGCAATCACACAACTGTGATTGAATTTCACGCATCAAATGTGCATGTAAAAAACACGTCCTGATTTAAAAATGCTTTGAATACATCAAACAACTGCGGTGGACGGCAACTAGCTGTCAGCGTAAATGCGCTGTCCAAAACATGCAGCTCGTGAATCAAACTTCGGAAATGCAGACCTGCACATCAACTAAAACCATTATTTAATACAACAGACAGGACACACGGAACAGGTGGTGACCACTTGTTTCTCCAACGCTCCACCCTCAGCCCTCCTCTTCGTTTACACCTCGTAACCGGCTGACTTTCCCTTTCCTCTTTCACCTCCCCATCAGCAGACGTCATCAAACAGTGAAGTAAAGAGAGTAAAGTATCAAGGAAATGACAGACAATCACAAAATGTGATGAGAGTACACACTAAATGACCTGAAGCAAGTAAATGTGACTGTGTCCAATGCAAGTTTTTAATCCTGCTAATTCCAAATGATGTGTATTTTAAGCATTAACAGCTGTTTCACGTAATAAGCAATTACAAGTAACAAGCTTGTCTTCCAGTTCTTACAAAACCAATTTCGGGAACCTAAAAGAAAAAAGTTTGTCTCCTTCCCAAAGTACAGCTTTGCATAACACTTCAGCATGCACATCATGACACACCCACCTGCTATGATGGCAGGGTTATTCTGACCCCCCTCCGGCTTCACCCACAGCTCCAGTGTGAATTTGGAGCGGGGCAGCTCTATTGCGAACGCAGGGTTCACCTTCAGCCGCTCTGCCTGACCGCTGAAGTACAGGGCGGTCATCCACTTTGCTGGGACGTCCTGCGCATCGGCCCTCCACGGTTCTCCAGGGGTGTTCTGCGGCCCCTCCCGCTCCCCGGAGAACTCCTCACTTTCTGCAGAGTAATCGCTGCGACGGACACGGGTGTGCTCCCTACCTCCTGAGACGACTTCTGCTTTACTCTGGATCTCGGTTAGACTGCGTGCAATTCTTCTCATTGAGGAGGAGCTGTCTGTCATATCACCACCCTCCAGAGATGGCACATGGATTTCCTCTGAGGTCTTGACTTTTAAAGTGGAGGACTCTACAGGGTCAGTAAAACCCTGTTTGTCTTTCTTCTTTCTCTGTTGTTTATCATATGTTCCCTTCTCGTGCGTGTCCCAGTTTGCACCGTCACGCACTACCACATCACTTGTGCCATTGGAAGTGCACCCATTCGTACAGGACCTCGCTGTTTTGGTCGTCCTCACGTGCAGGTCTGTCAGGCGGGTGTAGCGCCCGGTCACGCCCGCAAGGGGGAAGTGTTGCGCCGCGGAGCGCGGGGGTCTCCTGCGGCTGATGGAGCCGCACTGCTCTCTGCCCGCAGCAGCCAGCGCTCTGTCCGCTCTCTGCGCCAGCGTCCGCTTATACCTCTGTATGTGATCCGACTGAGCGCACGTGTGAAAGACCGCGAGGATAACAGCCAGTAGTCTCCAAAACATCATTTTATTGCTGAGAATCTTTATTACGTGAGTGGTAACTTTAGTTTTCAAAAATGGAAATTTGTTTGTTTGCTTGTTTAAGAAGGGAAAGGGTACAATTAAATCTTGTTTTATCTCTAAAATAGTCTGGGATATGTATAAAATGTTTCTTTTATATGCAGTGTGGTTTCCATTGCATGCACATTACAAAAACAGTAGTTTTATTTCTTTGGGTATTCAGTCAGATGTTTGTCAGTGCATTAAAGTGGATATAATCATCAGCTTCTTCTCCTTGTCTGCTTACAATTTATGTGCAATTGGATGTTCCAAATAACGGGTCACCGACCGTAAATTGCATTTACTTTTTTCTTTCGTCAAGTCCAAAAAGAATATTTTCTGTCTTATGGACCTCCATGTTCAGTGCGCATCAGACATTGTCTAAGTAAAGCCTAATTGTAATTTACTTGTTTTGTTCATTTACGCGCGGATTATTGCATCCTCATTTCCCGAACAAATTGCTCGTTGATTCAGCCAAACTGTTGTGTCCAGACTTACATAGCTTGGTGTCTGTAAAGTGTACGATTCACTGAATAAATCCCCGCTTTGGCAAGATGTAGCGCTGGATGAAGGTTATTTGAGGTTTCGCCACCTCTCACCAGTGCGCAATGGGTCGCCTCCAAACGCCTGTGGTTACTGGTAATCCTGCGTAAAAGCGTTTAATAAGTCAAAAAGGTCTGCCGGTTTTTAATTTAACAGTGATGTGATTCATATAACAGGGTGCTGTGAAAATCCCCCTTAAAAGATTTTTATTTTCTTAAAATGTAAATCAATATCCAAAAAGGTACTGGAAGTAAATTGTTCTTTTTGTCATGATGGATTTATCCTCTGCTCATGCTGGTTGTCTCATAGTGAAATGATATGAGGTGTGCAGCCGGTTTCCAATAAAAAAGGGTTTTGGATCACGTTCAGTTGATGCAGAAACTCCTCTTGCGCGCCGCGCGTCTATATTCCCAGCCGCGCTGCCGCTGCGCTCCACGACAGATTTGCTGAAGATCAAACTAACGCGCTAAACGTTTTATCTGTTTCCTCCAGCCTGACATCACAAACCCAACCCCTAACTCAACCATTAGGAAAGAAAACTTCACCTAGGTCCAACCCAGCGGCTAGCATGCATTTATCCACTCTCACTTTCTCTTCAATTTCTATTGACATCTAGCTGCTACACCTACTTCTGAACTGTAGAGACAAGAGGAGACGCACATCTGTCTGACACGTGAAGAGGGAAGCGGCTAAAACTCCGCAGATGTAGGAAAAGACAAGTGAAAAATGTGTAAACACTTTAAACAAGGATGGACTTATGACCAGTTTCCATGCCCTCTTTGTCTTACGGACCAAAAGTTAATGAAAATGACTAAAAGATGCTAAAGGAAAAGGCGCAAAGACAGGTGGATCTTTGGATTGCAATTCATTTTTTCAATAAGTTATACATAAAGCCTTAAAATCATTACATTACATTGTAAATGTAATAAAATAAATTAAATTGTTCTAAAGCAGCTCATTTAGCATTTTTTTAGTCTATGGTTACAAGAAAAAACTTTGGAAATTTGTATTCAAGTAGGCTATTCAAAAGAAACACTTGATTTGCTTGGCTCAGAGAAAGAGCTTTTAAAGATTATGCATGAAAAACTAAACATACAAATAAAGTAAAAGTCTCCAATGTTTTTTTTTTTTTTTTTTAGAAAATCTGTATAATATATGAGAGCAATAAATTTACAGTAATAAATAATTCTGATTGTTAAGATGTTAAAAAACTCACCAGAGCACTTTAGAGATCTCAAAGAGATTGTCACACTTGTCTGCGTATCTGCAAATCAACTTAAATTATTGATATATTTATGATTTCTTTTGTTTAGAAATAGTTGTTAGTTCAGTCTTTTGACTCTCCTCCGGTCATATGAAGACGTGCAGTTTGGGGAAGCCACCATGGTTTCCATTGTCATTATAATTACCATCACTATAATGACCAGTGACTATATCCTAAACAAGAAAAAAGTGTAAAAAATTCTTAGTAAATTAAAATTAGTCATGTTTCTGATTATACATAAAAAATGGTGTATTGTATATCCATCTGTTCAATTCTTTGCAAAGTATCCTATTTCAAAAGCAATCCTACTGTTTGTGTAATGTACTACAAATTATGAAGCACTATTGTATAATCACATTAAACTACTTAAATACTTATTGGCAACATTTACTTCCAAAAATGTCAAAGAATTCACAGTTCAAACAGGTCAGTGCAGCACAACAGAGCTTGCCTGCCAGATTTTAATGTGTGGTGTGGGTACCTTTACTGTTTTGTACAGTGAATAATAGCCCTGAAACAGAATGCAGGGGTGCAGGTGCATATAGAGTTATGTGATTTGGAAGTGAGTAGATTTGTGAGCATCTAACTCAACAACATAGCACTACTCACAACACATAATGTAATGGCCAAAAAGTTGGATATGCTGCTGTTTAATTTCCAAAACGCACCAGTTTTTCGCCTCACTGTTTTTGTCAGGCTCAATTTGCAAACAGCCCCGACTTGGGGTAACTGGCAGTTATGGCAGAGGCCCCTTTAGGGGTAGAAAGGGTCCTAACAGTGGGAGGTAAGAATTCCGCAACCGGTCTGAGGATCCGCCTGCAAAACATTCAGCTTTTTTGTATAAAGTGCTTTGAGATACAGCTGCAACTGTGTAAAAAAAAGTGAATGGCCGCTCCCGGGCCTCACCCCCCACTGCAAAGGACCTCGAAGAGATTATCCTTCATTTGAGGCTGCCCTACCCCAGTCCAATTCTAAGTGACCAGAAAACGCTATAGGAAAATCCGACCTGATGTGCTGGACAAATAACCAGATCCTAGTTCAGAGTCCAAAGGTGACCGCCAAAGTCAAATCAAGAGAAAATCAAAAAAGACAGTATAAATCCTTTGCGAATATGTAGTACATTTTCTATAAGTGACAGAACGGTTGGGAGACAAAACCAACCTCCATGAAAGAGCAGAACATTTCACAGAATAGATATTTGAAAAGATACAGGGAAGCAGGTGTGCACTGTGTGAACTATAACGTCATTTCCTAGTTAGTCATGGCTGGCTTGGCTTTAAGACTGGATTATACGCAGAGAGCATCTGACTGCATTTTTTCTTTATTTTCCCCCTTGTGTTCTAAATATGGCCTACATCAAAATGATCTCGGTGGACTGATTTGCTTTTTCAGAGAAAGTAGTCACCGGTCAAAAACCCAGATCTCAAACCCAGCCTTTTTCTAACCATCTTTTAAGAGTCTGTTAAGTGCAGTGGTCATTTTTGTGCATCAAATACAGTGCATCTATATGACTGTCTGTGTTTGTGTGTGTGCATATGTGTGGGTTGGCGGGCAGGAGGTGGACAGCTGGTATTTGTTACTCATTTTCTGCATTGCCCATTAATATCAAAGACAGGAATTTGATCAAATTAACATGCCGAGCGTTTTAAAAGATTTTACATAGTTGTTTTCAGGGTCCTTGGATCTTCAATGATTGGTAAGCATGTCTCAGTCTTGCAGTACATTTTGTGTGTCTCATTTTTTAACCATATTAAGCAAGACAATAATGTAACTAATGCTGGCCCTTCAGCAAAAGATTAACAATAGAACTCATATTTCCTTTTTATAGGAACATAGACATGGATTCAGCATGATAATAGCACAATATTGGCATGTATTTACCACTTTCTCTCCAAAATACATACTAACATTAGCCAATCAGTAAAATATCTTCAATATATTTGAAGTGTATTATCATTTTAACAGGGTTTATTTCTCCCTTTAGAACCATAACAGAAGCACCAGAGATATATAAATGTTTGCAATGTTTATCCCATTTGTAACCGAGACGCAGAACTGGCCAATGTGTGAGGATACAACTCATCCAGACAAGTTGAGCCTAACCTATTTTGTTAACTGAGTTAACAATGCCAGCCACAAAGCTTAATTTTGAATTAGATTTTAAGTGTGAAAATAAAGAACATCTGAGGCTTTGAAGTTCAGTCCATTAATAAGCAGGTCAAGTAAGGAGAGCAATGCTGTAATTACTACGCTGCATGGGAAAAATGATCTACTTTGTCTAAAGAACAATACTGGAGTACAACATTACTACTGCGGGCAAAGCTTCTCTTTTTTAAGTACCGGTACATATTGTCAAGCATTTATGTACATAGCAGGGCTAGTTGTCACGCAGGGTGTCTATAAGGGTTGTCAGGGTGTCAAATGTCCAATTATGTCTAACAAATGTTTTCGCAAACAGTGGTCTGTATGATCATTTCAAACACCTTGTTCAATAATAATGCGTGTGAATTCTGATCTCCAAATAAAAATGTCAATATTGTCATATTTTTGCTATGACTCTTGGATAAACAGGTACAGACAATATACATGCAAACCAAAATCTTTTACGTACACTGTTTTTATGTCTGCTGCACCTTACTTTTTGATTGTATACTATTCATTGTGGTTTTGGAAAGAAACATGTTACAGGTACCGATATCATATTGCAAAAAAGGACAATTAATAAGTGCTGCTTAAAAGTAGTCAGAATGGTATATAAAAACAAGGCTATGTATGTAAGATTTACTGTACAGGTGTCCTTCGGTCAGATTATTGTATTCTGCAAGATATCCACCAAGATTTACAAATGACCACTTTTTCCAGCCTATATGAGCAATAAAGGAAACTATATACTATGCATAATTGTGCGCCATCAATAAAGAATGCAGCACTTATAATTTTATATCAACTAAGAATACAATTTAGCTTAAACATAGCTGTTAAAAACAACAGCAAACAAATGAATAAATACAGTATAACAATACTGAACATATAAAGTTATTTTATATACCCAATGCAACACAAGTGACAATTCAATTTTTAATGCTGTTTGTTAAGGTAAATAAGTTATTGTGTTTTTTAAGTATATGTTTGAAAATAAATGTTCAGTGGGAACAAATAGATATGGATGGATACCTCAGTGCCCATGCCTAAATCCCTGTTTGTACCATTTCTAATGTTAATAACTCCCCCTGCTGTGTGAAATGAAAACTTCATCAGACATCTAGAGCAATACATATTTACCTGCTGCTGTCAATTTATAAATGAACTTTGTTCACTACAAATCATGCATAGTGTATCTGGCAGATATAAACTCAAAAATCTATCAAGTACAAATCTTAATTTAACATTTATAAATAATTTTGTTTCTCATAAAAAAGCACCAGGTTAGTCCTGGACAGATTTGAGATTGCATTGCTTATAATGAATATTACAGCAGTTTTTAGGGAGAAAAAAAATCAGAGCAGATAATTCATGTAAAGAGTCATTCTCAATCTTTCACCTGTTTCTGTACACAAGCACAAGCTTAGATCGGTATGAATTTCCATGTTGATTTAGACTGCCATGATCTAGCTCAGAGTTTTCCATCCTAGTCCTGGGGGAACCCTAAAACTCTATCACATTTTGTATAGTTCCCTCATCTGACGCACATGATTTAACATCATTAGGAGACACAGCAAGATATAAGGGAGACACAAAATGTGCAATACTAGTGGTCCTTCAGGACTGGTTTGGGAACAGTGATAAAATGTACTGGCCATGCTGTTACAGATTGCTGTAAAATATCTATCACAACATGTTCATTTTTGCTTTCTTGTTATTCAATAAATCATTTTAATAAAAAAAGAACAAAAACTAACATATCTACACTGATGTGAGTAGACATATATTTTGGGAAAATGTTGGGATTGAGCATCGTCTTTTATTAACAATATCCTGAAATGCATGGAAACAACCCACTATAAACATACAGTCAAGCCCGAAATTATTCATACCCCTGGCAAATTCTGACTTAAAGTTACTTTTATTCAACCAGCAAGTTTTCTCTTGATTAGAAATGACACGGGCGTCTCCCAGAAGATAATAAGACTTTTCATTGTGGAAAAAATTATTACTCATCTTTTATTTACATTTGAACAAAAAGTGGCATGTCCAAAATTATTCATACCCTTTGCAAACTGTCACAGTCTATGGGAAAATCCAAAGTTCTGTACCATTCCAAATAGTCCAAGCTGTTCTAAAGCATCCTAATTACCCTGATTCATTGGGAACAGCTGTTTTAATCAACTCAACAGGTGAAAAACAGAAGCTCTCTGCTGTTGGTTTGTGGACAGTCATGGCTAAGACAAAGGAGCTCACTGAGGACCTGCGGCTGCACATTGTGCTGCTCACAAGTCAGGAAAGGGCTATAAGACCATATCTAAATGTTTTGAAGTTTCAGTGGCTACAGTGCAAAGTATTATTAAAAAATACAAGATGTTCCACACTGTGAATCTCAGAGGATTGTGGTCGGAAGCCAAAAGTGACACATGTGCTGGCCAGGAGGATAGTGAGAGAGGTAAAAAAGAATCCAAGAATCACCACCAAGGCCATCCTGATGAATCTGGGCTCTGCTGGTGGCAACATCTCAAGGCAGACAGTCCAACGGACACTGCACACCGCTGGGTTCAACGGACACAGACCAAGGAGGACACCACTTCTCCAGATAAGGCACACAAAAGCCCGCTTGGCCTTTACAAATGCTCATCTGGACAAAGAAAACTTCTGGTCTTCTGTTTTATGGTCAGATGAAACAAAAATTGAATTGTTTGGCCACAATGATGTAGCCTTCATTTGGAATCAAATCACATGAAGCCTTCAACCCTAAGAACACCATCAAACATGGTGGTGGGAACCTAATGTTTTGGGGGTGTTTTTCAGCCAGTGGACCAGGGAACCTATTCACAGTAAACGGCACCATGAAAAAGGAGCAATACATCAAAATTCTCAACAACAACATCAGGCAGTCCGCAGAGAAACTTGGCCTTGGGCACCAGTGGACATTTCAGCATGATAACGACCCAAAACACACAGCAAAAGTGGTGAAGAAATGGTTAGCAGACAAAAACATTAACGTTTGCAGTGGCCCAGCCAGAGTCCTGACTTAAATCCAATTGAGAATCTGTGGAGGGAGCTAAAGATCAGTGTGATGGCAAGGAGACCCTCCAACCTGAAAGAGTGGGAGCTCATCGCTAAAGATGAATGGGCAAAAATATCAGTGGAGACATGCAATAAGTTGGTCAGCAATTCTAGGATACGTTTGATTGCTGTAATAGCCAATAAAGGCTTTTCTATTGATTTATTGAGAAGGGTATGAATAATTTTGGACATGCCACTTTTTGTTCAAATGTAAATAAAAGATGAGTAATATTTTTTTCCACAATGATGCCTCTTGTACATCGTCTTCTAGGAGACACCTGTGTCATTTCTAATCAAGAAAAAAACTTGCTGGTTGAATAAAAGTAACTTTAAGTCAGAATTTGCCTGGGGTATGAATAATTTCAGGCTTGACTGTATAACCTACATGGCAAAACATTGAAGCCTTACACAAACAAACTGCATTCAGCACAATAATGATTGTTATTTCAAAACAACTCACCTTTTTAGATGGAGGAAGATTGCATTGATGATGTCCACTCACAGCTGGATCTGAAGAGACTGATGGAGATCAACACTAAAGCTCATAAACACCAATGTACCTCATGTTCCCCAAACGCCTACCAATTGTCCTGGGACTTCTGGCAACCCAATTATTATTTTAAATGTTTTGATTTAAACATTTCACATGCTTTTATGCGTTTTACAATACATAGATAATTCAGTCTTATATGACAATACACTGACAAAAATGAACCATTGTCACACTACATGAGATTTGTGGTACAACTATTGCAACACAAATGCTAATCAATCTACCAAACACGGTTATTACACTTTTACATAATAAAAGCATCGTTAACGATCCAACAATTTGAGAAATCAACACACGCTGTGTGGCCTGATTTGTGCAGTTTTCCTCCACGCCGGCAGATGGCGACGATCATCGCGTCCACTCAGGGAAGTTCTCGCGTGAACATCCTGCAGAGAGCGGAGTGAAATCTGTAAAGCCCTCAGAGTTGTCAACAAATCTCCACGGAGTGCCATATTCACATTTGCACACGAACAGACCCAATGCTCATTTCTTACATGCAGAAGCCCCTTAGGCGTGCTCACGAAAGCGCCCTTTAGTTCCTGGTTGAAGTTTCGCAGTGTTTTTTTCGTAGCTCTGTCGCTTAGCTGGTTAGCGTAGCCCCCGCAGCCGTCCGGATGCGGTGAAGCCCCGCAGCTTTAGCTTCAGCTCTGGCCTTTCGACGTGCACAAGCGGCTTCAACCATGTCGAGCGCTCGGCAGCAGCAATCTGGAGGTGCGCCGGGATCCGTCCCCGGGACGAGCTCTGGAGGTACGAGCAGCGGGAGCGGCGGCGCGCAGAACGGGAGCAGCTCCGGTAATGGGGTGTCCTCTCGGACTCTGGGCTCGGGAGCCGAGGGGCAAAGCGCTCGAATGGGCTTAACGAGCAGGAAAAGACCCCTTTATAACGGTCTTATCAATCCTTACGAAGACAAGAGTAATGATTTTGTATGGTAAGTGCACGAGGCAGCAGATGTGCTGATTGCCACTAATGTTTCTCCAGGTCTGTATAACTAAATCCACTGGACAATTCATCTCATCAAGTACTGTACGTTTAATCCTTTGCTTGGATGAAGATAATTTATAATCGTAAACAAGGCATAAAGGGTAAAGCTTGCGTAGCTAACACTTGACATTGGAAAATGTACTTTTCTCTAGCCTGACATTGCATTTCTAATACCCATTTTAATAATAACAACAATCATACATGTGCATGTTGTGAAAAAGAATGACTTTAATCCTAACACTGTATGACATGCCCAGACTTTTCTGGTAATGTGTTAAAAAAGGAAGCCCTGAATGTGTCATGTTTTCCTTTTAACAGCCCTATATGTTTTGAGATGATAGAGGAAGCTCACATGACAAAGTGTGGTCACAGTTTCTGGTGAGAAGTGTTTGATTTCTAAACCTTATCCGATGTCATTTTTAAGCTTAGATTATAGTCTGTTGGGTCCTGATCAAACATCTATGCTTTATTTTTCCACTGTAGTTATAAATGTATACGACAGAGTTTGGAGGACAGCAACAGATGTCCAAAATGTAATTATATAATTGACAATGTGGACCAACTTTACCCCAACTTTTTAGGTATGTATATGAAAAGCAATGTGTGTTATATAACAAAAAGAACACTTGAGAGGTATATTAGTCTGAAGAATTGTTCGGCTGATGTTGGTTTTTGTGTGATGCGTTTGTAGTAAATGAACTAATCCTGAAACAAAAGCAGAGATCTGAAGAGAAACGTCTTAAGCGGGACCATCCGGTAAGTGCTCTTTGCTTTTTGTTTTTCACGGAGATGTTATTAAGTTTAGCAGTAATGTATGATTGTGTTGTCCATAAGCAGGACATAAGAAATACAATTTTCATTTACTCAACCTAATGGATTTTTCTTGTTTATCACTTTTTTTGTAAGGTATTGATTTTGTAATACATTCCATGATGTATTAATGTTCTTTTTTGAATTTCTCATGTTTTGTACGATATTTATAGAATGGAACCAAATGGCAGGTTTTCCAAGACGTCCTTGGCGCAGATCAAGAGAATATGGATTTAGCGAATGTTAACTACATATTAGAGTACCTGCTGCAGAAAAAGAAACAGCTGGAGGCGGTTAGTATCTTCTAGATTTTCTGTATATTCACGAGATTATTGCTTACAAAAAAACATTAGATGACTACACTTCTGGGTTCTTTAGGCACCTTTATAAAAATGACAAGAAGTCTAATACGATCAGATTGACCCATAGCTAGTGTCTATAATAATAACTAACCCAGGAATTAAGTCTGATCAATATAAAATGTTATGATATGCAATAATTATATCATCACACAGGCATGTTTAGGGGTTACAGATAAATATGCATCATACCTCTGCCAAGTATCATTACGGTTTATGCCTGTTGGTCCAAAGAACCTATATATATTTCTTCATCGTACACCAAAAGTTTAATTTTAACATTATTATATATTATTATTATAATATAAATATTATGTACTTCAATGGTCTCTACCCACAGGAATCCCAAGCTGCTCAGCGCCAAATCTTGATGGAATTTCTGAAAGAAGCCAGAAGAAATAAACGAGAGGTTGCAACTCCATGGCTATGTTTAAAATAATGCACACCTGTCGACAGCAATATCTATGAGGTCATTAACATCTCTCTGTCTTCAACAGCAACTGGAGCAGTTACAAAAAGAGCTGAACTTCTTGGAAGAGGATATCAAACGAGTAGAGGTCAGTTTAATATGGAGCCAACCAACTGTATAGGGCTCTTGTAATGTGTTTGGTTTCTATAGTTGTTTAGGAGTTCTAGTTAACGATTTTTAAGGTTATAACTCATATGTGTTCATATATACTTGTATTTTAAGGAAATGAGTGGTATGTACTCACCCGTGAGTGACATGGACCCCAATTTAGATAGCACTGTCCCACAGTTTGAAGCTCCTTCTCCTGCACCCAGGTAAGAATAACCACATTTCAGCATGTTATTAAACACAATACTGCCATATATGTTACCTGTGAATGGCTTAAATCACATTAAATTGGGATCGGAGACAGAATTTTAAATAGCTCTCATGATATTTCCTCTTGAGAGGCACATGACCGATTGAGATTTGAATGCTTTTGAAATGGTTATAACTACGAATATATTTTGGTCGTGACCACTGATCTGAGGACTGAGTTGTTGTTTACAGTGGCCAGATAAAACCGTGTAGCGTGTGCTGTATAAAGATACTAATCTGTTTAATATTTCACCTGGCACCTGCGATTGATGACATCACCGCTGGGTTGGCATGGTTGTGTGTGTGTGGGGATCTGTGTGGATTAATGTTGTTATGTACGTCTTTGAGAAAGAATATATAACTGACAAATGTTGTGTAAAGGTTGATCTTGCTTGTCTGTATCACTACATAGATGGGTAGATTTGATGATTTAGCGGAATGCCTATTTATGACTTTAAATGTGTTGTATGAAGTGGACCGACTCGGTTTTAAGGCTTTTTATTTCTGACTGTCAAAGACTAAAATCAGCTCCATTCGAAGAAACGCTCTTTTAAGTGTGATTAAGTCTTGGCATTTTAGATGTTGCAATTTTCATTTTTGTGTGATCTGTTCCTTTAAAGCCGTTATATTTCACCCATTGATGCCTTTGTTTTATTTAATATCACAGTTTTATTGTACTCTATAATTTATTTTTTTATTTTAAGGACTTTCAAATTAGTCTGTGCAGCCAAATAAAATGAGCAGATTTATAACAAAAGTGAAATCATATTCGTCTTCATATGGCGAAACTAATTTAGCTCTGACTTATCTTTGATTTTAGTTTTCTTTCCATGCAAAGGAACTGATTACTGATTATTACTGATTATATATTTATTGGAGTCAGTAATTGATCACGTTAAGCACAATAAATCATGTGATAATTTGTGTTTTGTTGCATGTGTAGTCTACCTGCATACTAAATTGAAGTAGGATCTGTAATCTGTAAATTGCAGCAGATGATTTGCATTCTTCATGCAGCTTCAATAGAAATGAATTCACACATTAAAAAGTCTATACCGAAGCTGTGCCTTGTTAATATTCCTGCCGTTTTATGAATTTTTCACTGAAAATGATCTGTTTTGTTTCTCATTTCCAGCAGTAGCATAATAGACCCAGCAGAATACATTCAACCCCCTTTTGGTGGAAGTTCACAGGTAAATGTAATGTTTTTCATTTTGTTTGCCAAGTCTGTTTTTGTCATACTGATATTTATCATGTATTGTTTATTACTTTTTTAGGGTAAAAGACAAACGTGGTACAACAGCACTCTGGCATCACGGCGGAAGCGGCTAACTGCACACTTTGAGGATCTGGAGCAGTGTTATTTTTCTAATAGGATGTCTCGAATAACAGGTTACTTCCTGTTCTTATCTTTTCAAGTGATATGACCTGTGGCAGCAATAACCAAAAATATATGTTTTTTAAATGTCCTGTGTATTTTTATAGCCAGTCATTCTGTCCACAACAAGTAACAGCAGTTGAATAAAATTGCTTTATCTTTTATAGATGACAGCAGGACTGTTAACCAGCTGGATGACTTCATGGAGTGTCTGTCTAAATTCACCCGTTACAACTCTGTGAGGCCTCTGGCCACCCTTTCATACGCTAGTGACCTCTATAATGGCTCCAGCATTGTGTCCAGGTAAGCTCACTAAAACTAATGTTTAAAGTGTTTGTAGATGTTTGTGTGGCTGATTCCTGAGACACTGGTTAACCAATGAGAAGTTTGTTTGAAATTATGACAAGTCCAGTTTGGTTGGAGTAAGATAATACCTTCTCTTAATGTAAATATTCAAATATAGGGTGAATTCTCCTAATATTGTCTCCTAATATTTGTAAGTCACTTTGGATAAAACCGTCAGCTAAATGCCTAAATGTAAATGTAAATGAATTCAGGTTGATAAGGACACTTTTTAATATCAATCAATCACCACCAATTAACTTGACAGTTAAGTTAAAATTAACCTACAAAAACAGAGATAAACATTCATATTTTCAATTAATTTTAATCAAATACAGATGCCACATTCTTTTCTTCTCCCATGTTTTCTCTCTGATGTGTCCCCAGCTCAGAAACTAGACAATCCCTAGTTTTACACTCGTGTTTATACGTTCAAATGTGCTTTTCTCATAAATATGATTTCCAACATGCACTTAAGTTCTTTGTTCAGATTTTTCCTTAAAGCAACCAGCAGAGGGCAGTATTGTATTACTGAATATTGATCAATGATGATTGATTATCATGCTGAAAAATGTTTTTATGTTATTGATCTCATTTCCACTTATGTCTCCATTTACTGTCCTCTATTATTTCGCTGCTTAACACAACTATAACTGTAATTCAAGTGTGATGTCTAGTAAGATTATACAAGAATCAGGCATTGTACCTTGCTCAGCTGTTTACCTTTAAGAAAAACTTGTTTATATCTGATCACCTAAGCAGGCAAAATGTTCTTTGTCTACATTGTGTGTCTGTGCGCAGAGCAGATAATGAGCATGCACAGTCAGAAAAGCCCTAAGTGTTCTAACACTAACTCTCTTTTACAGCATCGAGTTTGACCGCGACTGTGATTACTTTGCCATTGCGGGTGTCACTAAGAAAATTAAAGTGTTCGAGTACGGAACTGTGATCCAGGATGCTGTGGACATTCATTATCCTGTCAACGAGATGACATGTAACTCTAAAATTAGGTATAAAGAGTATCTGAAATCAGGGGCCGGCCTGAATGTTCTTGCTGTATTATGCAATGGCACAACAGGCTGTCACATTTGTTTTCCTGTCTCTTTCCACTAGCTGTATCAGCTGGAGTAGCTACCACAAGAATCTGTTGGCAAGCAGCGACTATGAAGGGACTGTCATTCTGTGGGATGGGTTCACAGGTCAGAGGTCAAAGGTCTACCAGGTACTAAAAGTGTCTGTTCATGAGTTTTATTGGATTCACTGTTTTGGCGGCTTTCTACAGTAAAACAGCAAATTTTAATTTCTCTTTTTGGCACCTGCACTCAAATTGATTTTTGCTGCTTGTTCAGTTTAGTCCATTAAAATGAGCTACACAATTCCTGAACATTATTTTCTTGGAACAACTTAATTTTATTGCAAGCAATCGATTTAAATTTGTTAAACGGATGTGTAAGTAATTTGTTGGCTTTGGTAATGCTTCAGTAATTGTTGCTGGTTTTACCCAGATAATACAGGGAACTCCAGATCTTTATGTACTTTTTGAAAATTGATTTCAACATTATTTATTTTAACCTAATATTTTCTGCCTATGCAGATTTAATTGGCTACTCAACATGACTAAAGTAAATCGGTTTAGGTCTTTTTATTGTTAAGGCCTTATTTCATTGCATGGTGTTTTATGCTTTTTAGTAGATTTCATGTCAACAATGATTTCATTCAGTTCCTGGAGTTTAAGACGACTATCACGTGCAATGTTTTATAGTCTTAAGTCTACCACTGACCTCTATTTTGACAGGAGCATGAAAAGCGATGTTGGAGTGTAGATTTCAACCTCATGGATCCCAAGCTCTTAGCATCGGGATCAGATGACGCCAAAGGTATTTCTTCAGTTATTTCATCAGTGATTCTTACAGAGATGTTCTCTTGTAAATACTCATGCACGGGTCATCTTATTCCCAGTCAAGTTGTGGTCCACCAACCTTGACAATTCAGTAGCCAGCATCGAAGCGAAGGCAAATGTATGCTGTGTCAAGTTCAGCCCCACCTCTCGATATCACCTTGCCTTCGGTTGTGCAGGTACACTGTTTTTCTCTCTACTTAAAAGCACATGAATAATTCATTTAAATTGATCTGGTAAAAGTTAACTTGTGAAATCTCCTCCAGACCACTGTGTTCACTACTATGACCTGAGAAACACTAAGCAGCCCATCATGGTATTCAAAGGCCACAGGAAAGCGGTGTCGTACGCCAAATTCGTCAATGGGGAGGAGATTGTGTCTGCGTATGTATACACATCTATTTTTCATTCATAGAATAGAATATTACAACATTGGCTAGAAGTTACAAATTATTTAGTATATTTAGCTTACGGGTCCCGTAAAAAGAAATGTTAAGGTTCACAGTCCACCATGGTTCATTGCATGTTGAACAACAGCTCTGAAAATATAAATATTAAGTGTGTATTAATATTAGAGTGTCTATATACAGGAGTAATTACAGTGATTCTGTGTATCATTGGAAATGGGATTGCAAACAGACGTAACAAATTAAACAACAATGATGCAAATCTAAATCTGACTATACTTGATGATTTGTATACTTAGACATTTTTTTCCACTGGATTCTTATTGGCTGCTTTTTATTCATTATTTGCTCCAAGACAATAACAATTAAAAACAATTTAAGTAATTAATATGTTGGCACAATTATATTTTTGTCTACAAGTAGTAATTTCAAATATTAAAAATGATACCTTTGGATTAAAAGATATTTAAGATAATAAGAAACATGTTTTGTCAGTTGTGTCTAAACTGGTGCTGTGTCTCCTATACAGCTATGATGTTCATTAAATACCCATGTAAAGATATTTGACGACGGCAGCAGAATTACTTATATTTGTTTCTTACATATATCAATATTTGTTGACATTTCAGCTGATTACAGTATTTAAAAAAATATCGGTATCAGCCTCAAATGTCCTTATACAAGTACTTACAAAACCATGACCACAGAAGCCCGCTACAAACCAAACCATGAAATCCCTTTATACCTCTAATAACTAACAAGTCTTGAATCTAAGTTGAAATCTGACATTTCCACAGCTCGACAGACAGCCAGCTAAAACTCTGGAACGTGAACAAGCCTCACTGCCTGCGCTCCTTCAAAGGCCACATCAATGAGAAGAACTTTGTGGGTCTGGCATCCAATGGAGACTATGTAGCATGTGGTGAGTGGGAGTATAGCAATGGCCTTCCTTTAGATGGGTGGAAAGGGTTGTTTTTATCTAGTCTGACAAAAAAAAATTCAGTTTGTAATCAAAGCTGAAAAATAGATGTATGTAGATGCTGAACTAACTGATCAGATTCATTTCCTTTCCCCACAGGAAGTGAAAACAATTCACTGTATCTGTACTACAAGGGGCTCTCCAAGACACTTCTCACTTTCAAATTCGACACTGTGAAGAGTGTCCTAGACAAGGACAAAAAGGAGGACGACACCAATGAGTTTGTCAGTGCGGTGTGTTGGCGAGCACTACCTGATGGGGTATGACTTTGTCTGTTGTTGCTCATTTTTTACACAAGTTTTCAAGAGTAAATTAAGATGAAACAATGAAAAAGTTGGTATGGGGCACTTGAGGACAGTAAAGGATTTATCTTCTTCTGGCATTATGGGCAACATATAGCAAGCCAGTGGACGATATGTTTAACATTATTTAAATGACCACGTGCAGCACTGTTTATTAAAAGTTTAGTTTAATAAAAACTACAGTCATCATTTATTCACCCTCATGTCGTTCAAAACATGACTCTTTCTACTTTGAAATACAAAAGAAGATATTTTGAGAAATGTCTCGGTGGTTTTGTTAATACAATTGAAGTCAATGGGGATTAATGTTGATTGGTTTCCAACAGTCTTCAAAATATATTCTGTTGTGTTCTTCAACAGGTACTGAACGGCATGAGGGTGAATAAATGAAAGGATTTTATTTTGGGGTGAACTGTCCCTTTAACTTGCTTTTCATGATTGGGTCATTTCCATTGAAAATTTACTTTTTAATCATGTCCTCACCTAAACAGCACATCCTTTTTAAAGCCTGTGTGTTGTATACCTATTACCCTTGATATCCAGTTTTCCAGGAAAAAATCAACAATAATTATGTGAAGAACCAATGTGCTTACTCAGCTAAAGTTCTGCTTAGCATCTTCATCTTAATTAATTGGCTTTCTCATCCTTACATAACTTACTCAGACATGAAATGTCATGGTTTTTGTGCTCATTCATCTTATGATGGAAATAATAACAGAGAACCTGAGACCAGGGAGGTTTATTGATGCATTGGACTGATGATCTAGTCCAATACATCATACTTGTGATTTAGCTAAATGCTGTTTTGCATGTATCGTCTTAATATGTGTACTTAAATTCACTCATGTCTCTGTTTTGATTTTTAGGAGTCAAATGTGTTGATTGCAGCCAACAGTCAAGGAACAATCAAGGTGCGTCGCACTGCGTGACAGTCAAAACACTACACAAAGATCAATATTAACTGCAGAAAACTCTTGAATACTAAATCTGTTGTCACCAATCACTCGGTTGTTGAATATTGTACTCACTATTTTTCTCAGGAACCGTAAATAGATTCTTGCTATCAATTTCACACTAAAAATGTTTTTCTCTTTTCTAAAGGTGCTCGAACTGGTCTGAAGGTCCACTTGAATCAGTCATCGGAGCCTTTTAAAGAACTGCCGCTTCACTGGTGGTTTAATAAAAGGGGGCTGAAGCTTGGAACAAACATTTCCAAGAAAACAACCAGCAGAACTGGTTTTTATCAGCATCACATTTGTAAAAGACTCGAGCGTTCTGCATTGTCATACTAGTGCTGTATGTAAAATGTTCAGATGAGGACCTGTGCTAACAGAGAGATGGTCGCGAATGCCTCTTTTTGACTAAAATGTTTTGAATAAAGATATTAACAGATTACGTTATTGGTTATGAACTGAACGTCTTTAAGTGTGGAGGGAAATAAGCATTCTCAAGGGATACTTCTTTTAAACCTTTACTAGCCGGAACAAGAGCTATTTAAGGCCAAAGCACAAGACCATGACACAATGAAATACTTTTTGTTGTCTTTAAATAATTCTTTTGAGCCTGTTGTATTCATATGCGTTTTCATACACTGTGTCTGTATATCCATAAGGTTTGTGTAAGCTTTGGCATACTCCGACGGTCTCCCCTACAAGGAATTACTGAACCTTCTTTAGCTTTTCTCGTTGGTTATGTGGTCATCCTTATGTGTACTCATAATTTGGTATTCACATTTTGAATTGATTTAACGTCATTGTGTGTTTCACAAAGTCATACGTTCAAACAGCCTTCGCATGAGATTCACCTTCTGAAGTTGTTGAATTCACATCAAGATCTGGTGGGGTTTTTGTTTTTCATCTTTACCGGCGAAGGGTAATTATTTTGTACGGCTGTTTCACACGGTCACACAGTTTTAAACGTGGACTAAATGATATCTTGTCAAATCTTAATGACACTATGTATACATCATTGGGAAAATGTAACATCAGAACCGTAACATTGCTGCTCTCTCATCTTCGAGTTCTTGTACAAGTGTTATTTATTTTGCATAATTTATAGAAATTGTGTGAACATTGGACCCATAATAGCCTTTAGGTTTCAAGCTTTATTCATAAGTCCTCTGTTGCCTCCCAGTAATTCTGTTTATTATTTACTCATTTTAACACATTCATTTGAATGAATAAATGATTCTTTTTTTCATTGGTTATGTACTGTTTCACTCTTTATGACTGGAAAAGATGGATGTCTAGCTTAGTTTTCATCTCTTACTTCGTAATGTATATTTATTTATTCATTTCTGGCCTAATTTTAAATGTTTGGTGTGTTTGATATCAGATAACATAAGGCAAGTCTTGCACTTCCTGTTTCTCTCAGCTCTTTGTCCAGACTCAAGTTATTTCACAGCTTTATTTTCACTCCCTGCACATTGACCTAAACCCCCAGTGCTCTGTTTTTAGTAACTCATCAGACCTACTCAATATCTACTTACGCTAGCATCCTGGTTGTGTATACTTTCTTGTATACAAGAAAGAAATTACTACCTATGCTTGCTAGAAACCAGTGATGAAACACAACTTCCAAACAAATGAAGCTCAACACACAATAACTGCATCCCTAATGTCATGCATGATGGTAACGTCGCTAAGAAACATGGTTTGTTGCCGTCAAGGACAACATCCTAAAGAAATATGAATATCTTGCAGAAGAGCATGCAGAGATTTCGTTTTCCAGCAGGTTGATGACCCGAAGCATATGGAAGGAAAAAAACTGGAAGTCTGTAATGGCTTAGAGCCCAGACCTGAGTCTATCTGAAAATAGGTATTACCTGAAAACTATTATCAGCGTTCTCCATCTAATTTGGTGGTTGAAGCAAATTTGTTCAGATGGATGTGCAGACGTTCCACAGCCTATATGTAATAAACTCCCATCCAGCATACCCAAGAAAATGTATAGCTGTAATTGTTGCTAATTGTCTATTTTTATATTGACTGATTTACTATCCACAAGGATAGTAAAATATCTTGTCTACCTACAGGTGTGGGTTACAAGATAAAATTTACAGTTTGTGCAGTATACAAGTAATTATATCTATGGAAAGTTACCACAAAACATGTGTAAGGAGTCGACTTTACCATGCTTGGAGGATAAATTTGTACCAAAAATTTAGCAAAACCTCCTTGTGGGGATGTCCTTATTTGTAAAAACAAAATGCTATAGAAATATAGTAATAATAGTAAATATAGTATAATTTATTAACAGTAAATGCCTTTATTAGGGTGTTGCATAGAGTTGGGTTACATTATTACTAGCTGTGTAAAAAAACATAGAAGTCTATGAGATGTAGACATTTAGATAGGTAAGTAAACATGTGTTAAATGAGATTTTGTAAAGATAAGAAACTATTTAATTATATAATATTATATTTGATCTAGTGGTATAAAAAACCCTGAATATCTAACCAGCCATTTAAATGTCAGATTTAATAAGATATCAGCAACTGTTTATGCAGTTTTTTCCAGTTACCTTTATTGTCTGTATAGCCCAACTGATAAAAAAAGCGTCAGCATCAAGGGTTGAATTCTATGCAAAAAGCTTAAATGCAAATATTATCAGTGTTGAGAAGTACATCATGGTTGCTTCACAGCCATTTAGTGAAGTATGCAGTACATAAAACTTCATACAGTCATAACTTTATAACGTAAATGCTTTCAAACTCCTCAGCGTAACATCTTGTCTTGTTTTCTTCCAAGTTAACAAGTTCTTTTCAGTGGACTCCCTCTATAAGGACTGCAAGACTCTTAAGGATGAGGTTTAGTAAGGGACTCTCCAGTGTCTCACAGTAAAACAACATCATTAACACACAGCCCAGATGACAGAAAGAGAAGAGAAACACGAAAGAAGAGCTTCTGTTCTTTCCTCACGCACAGACATTTTGATCAGGTTTGTTATTTTGTAAGAATGCACAAGTGTTGTTCATTTACACCAGTGCAAATTGTGTTAACGTGTGCTGGAACGCTCATTATTGGATAACAGAGAATTAACAAGCACACCAAGGAAATATGGAACTTGTGTTGTCAGCGTTTCTATCAGTCGATCAATGCGGACTGTGCATTCACCTGTATAGCTTGTTTCTTCCACACTATAGATTATTAATAAAGAAAATACTTTCTTTTCTCTAGTATGCCATGGTGGTCAATACACTAGACGTCCAATAGTACCGAAGGATAATACTTGCTTGTATTTATGTAAGAGGTCTCTAAAGAAACTTTTTAACAGCGTCCTGTATGGATGCATCAATTCAGGAGTTCGGCCTCGCTGGCCAAAGCATGTGTCTATAGAAGACTTCTTCCTCTCTCAAGGCTCAAACCATTAAAGGTTAATGCTAGCCCTAGTCATGAATGCTAAACAATGGTGTAATTTAGGAGCGGTGTTCCATGAAGCTCCGTACAACAGTTCATAAATTACAAACATAAAAACGCCCGTCAGTCTGAATGGAGGAAAGATTGAATCTCATTCCATTACCACGACACCACATTCTGTCTGAGAGCATCGTAATAAGAATACAAAGAATCTGGACAGCAAAAAATACCGTCTTTCTATCTCTGACAAGCAGAATGGACACAAAACAATATAAAGTGTTATCAGAGTATAGTTTGAGTCAAATGCAATTCTGTTTTGTCTTAAGATGGTCCTCAGCTGTTTGAGATGTGAAAATGCAGTCAGTGAATTACCTCGACTCATACTGTAGTTTCATAGATGTAATTCTTTTAAAGTGTCTCCAAAAGAACAAGATATCCTGAGAGAGTTTACTATTTTGAAATCAAGCTTAATTAGTTTCTTGTCCGTGAGCTTTTCTATAGCATCATTATTGCTTGGCTGTGCAGTACTGCAGTTTAATAGCTGTCCTGGGCTCTCAGGTTCTCAATCCAATTTACATCCATTCAACCTATATTTACATTTAGTGTATTTATATATTGATATGTCGTATTTATATATGTACATATCTACAAAACATGGCTTAATATATGTGGACGTCCACATCCACTCACTAAACATTTGACTACAAAATCATTGGCTGTAATTTCGCTCTTTTTGGCTTTGTGCAGGCCAGGTTTCACTCCACCCAAGAGTAAATGACTTCTTTATGGACTATGCTTGAATCAGATTTAAACATTTGGCCAGTATGTTAATGCTTTACTGTATATCATCACAGCAAATAGATCTATGTAAAGACAACACAATAAATAAAACAACGTATGTAGTGTATCATAAAATGTTATTTTCATCTCTTGCTTGGTGCAGATTTTCTAGTTTCATTTCCAAAGCAAGTCTTTTGCATAGACCTTTTGAGAATTTCACACCCAACACCACTCAATTCATAAGCTTGGGCACCATTCCCGATTTTTCTTAGGCAGCAGCTTGCACTTTAATTCTCTCCGGTCTGGTCGGGCTCTTATTCAGTGCCCAAAAAGAACTGAGGGGAGCAGGTAGCTCTCTCAAATCATTGCCCTCTCTAGACTTTTCTGCCCTGTTTGAGGATGCAAAAACTGGCACATCTCCTTCCTCCAGCCGTCTTATCTAAATTGGGTCAACAGAGAATCTGCTTTTTATTTTGAACTTCCAAATGCTGCAAGCCTATCAACTTAAACGAGTGAAAGAGCTTTCACTTCACAACATATCCAGTAAGACTGCACAGCCTCCTGTTATGGCACTTATGCATTTTGGGATTTGGAACTTATGCATTTCAGCATGGATAAATAGCTCTTGTTTTGCATTTTGGTATTAGCAACTACAACATTTGGTGGTCTTGCAACAAATGCCACTACAGACATGCAAACGATGTCAATATTTTAAATAAATTATAGAGTTTTCATAGCATTAGATTTTTAATTATGTTTAATAACATAATTATGGTGCATTATATTCAGTTCTTAGAATGACATCATGCTGAATCATTTTAATGCATTCACTGTCCATTCTCTTCTGGCTGTCATTGCTTTGACATCTCTGGCAAAGATAAGCGAGGAGAGATAGAAAAACAGCTGAGTAATGTTAAAATATGACAGCAATCCACAGCACACTATCCTACACTATTTCCAGAAAAGCTTAACTTAGTGCTTGCTCCATTCAGTACTGTTTTGGTAATATCTCATGTGTCTTGTTTACATTTTTTATTTTATTGTATAGGACTTATATCAAATAATTTAGTTGTTTTTGTGTTCAGTGGTGATCCATTAGAGGGGGCAAAGAAGCATTTTCAAAAAACATATTAATCAAGTGCACAGAATTGCAGATGCATATGAAAAAATATATTTTATAGATATACTTACAGTACAATACAGTGCAATTAAGGTATACATTTTTAAGACAAGATTTAGCTTCTAGCATTATACACTTTCGGTATATTTACTAGCCCTTCAATCATCAATAAAGAATAAATATAATAAATAATAATAAATATGATAATTATTAAGAATATAAATTATTCTAATTTATAATTGTACACTTTTATTTATTTATCACCACTACTGCAACAAAAAAAAGCAATTAAGTTTTATTGGGTGTGCAATCGATGATGAGAATGGATCATGGGAAATGTAGTTTAGTTTAGTCAAAAAGTATTTTCAAGCAGTCTATATCTAAATGTTTAGTACATAAAAGACCCAACAATATATGTTATACTTTATCACTAATTTTCGAATTAAAATGATTGTGATTGTAACCAATTTGCTCCGATCCGGTCAGCTGCGTAATTTACGTAAATTCGTAGAGCAGAATAGCATTAGCAGCGTAAGGTAAGTAGTCCAGCAAAACGCGTCTGAAAACAGAGAGAGAAAGTTTGCCACCTGTCGATTTTAAACTCGATCGTAATCTTTTGACTCAATTTATGTAATTTCGTGTATTATCAAGCGTATCTGTTAAACTATATAAACAAACAGTAAATCGTTTTAGTTAAAAGAGATATTTAAGTTAATGGCTGTAGGACGACAGTGTCATGCATTCGCGTTCATGAAGCAGCGGAGGCTGAAGCTCATCTACTCATTCATTAGGTGAGTAAATGTTGATCTACATTCATTTATAATTGTTTATGTTGGATATACTGTGTAGATTTGCGTTAGCCAGAGTGATTTGTTACATGTCATTTTTGCTTATATTATTATTCATATGCCTATAATATTATTAAACTTTATTCATGTTGTACAGTTGTGTTTGAGAATTTGAGAAGCCTTACAAAGTTTCGTACAGTTGTTAAAGTTTTTAAAGACTCATTCAATATTCCTTATATGCTTAGGTTTGTTTTTGCCGTAATAGTTTTGTCTGATGACCCTAAAAGTTTAGTGTTTTGTCTAATTTCTATCATTTTGTATTTGTTTTGATGGTTTAATCAAACCTGGGGGATATTACAAGCAAAGAAAGTAAAAATGGTCACTATGGTATATGCTATGTTATATGGTTCATAATAAAAATATCAATTTTAAATTGTAAACTATTTTAAAGTGATAGCATGTATGATATTATAAATATGGATAGATATGTTAAATCTACTATATTTTTGATCATTTTATTTATAGACATTTGCTTTAGAACAGGGTTACTCTGCATTTTTATTCATTATTACATTACTATTCATTATTTCATTGCATTAATCATGTTTCCCAATTAATAAGTCATATTTAGTAATAGACAAGTACAGAACATTTATTTCGTAAAGCCAATTCCTGTGCTTGGTGCTTAGGTTCATTTTGTCAATGTCACCTGAAATTGGGAGCTTTGTATGCTTTTGGGGTTCTAGTGGTATTTCTGGTTAAATGCAAAAAGATTTTAGAAGTCTATGCGATTTAATTTTTAAAAAGTTAAGACCAGGTGTTGTCAAAGTCCTCACTTCCACTTGAACCAGAATAAATGATGCAATATTCATATTTCATGTAATTCAGTGTAAAAGGGTGTTGCCGACCAGTAGCTATAAAAGGACCTTGGAGTCTTTAGTCTATAGTATTCAGAAAACTATCTGTTACCTAGAAAAATGTATGAGGGGAGAATGTTATGACCTTTATGAATTTTCATTAGAAATGTGTCTTTAGCATACATCCACTTTTAATACATTTGTTATTAAAAAAAGTTGCAGTTCACAAAAAAAAGAAATTCAGAGATTCTTATATTCCAGTAGAGAACCTTGGATATTTCTTGAAAACTGTATAGTTCTGATTCCTCTGTTTTCCTCGCACCTGCTTCATGGGTAAGATGACCTTTAACCATCTACATCGATGTACATTAAAATTACAGGAGTGTTTGGAGACATCTCCCTGATATCGTGAGACAGGGTCATGCTTCTTTACAGACTTTAATGAGAGGGCTGGTGCTCAGATACTTGCCATTTAGTCCCTGTTCTCACTTGCTCCTGGATGTTGTTATACAGCTGCGGTGAAACGCCTAGTTCTGTCCAATCACTGACAACATGTGGCAAACAGTGGAGGTTTGAGCATACAGATCAGCAGGAGCTGCCCTGTCTCTCAGACTGCCGCCCCTGAGCCCGCTGGGTAGGAACAGTAATTGGATTTGATGAGAGGGAGGAGGGAAAAAGAACAGCTGAGATTCTCTTAGTCATACCGCACGCTGCCAGCGGGTTCACAGAGGTTGGCTTTATTGGATTGACAATTTGAGATTGCTTGTGTCTTCTAGAATTAAATGAATTAGGAATATTGCCGTTACGTAAATGACATAAACATTATTTTTGCTATTTATTCTTGTCTTTGTAACAATAAACACTGATTGGTGTCGATTGGTTCATACTATTGAATGCACCATGAATAAATAATAGTTCTTTCCCAGCAATCTGGTATCTGTAATTGGTGCCTGAGCAACACCTAACGTAAACATTTACTT
Source organism: Beaufortia kweichowensis (assembly GCA_019155185.1). Lineage (NCBI taxonomy): Eukaryota > Metazoa > Chordata > Actinopteri > Cypriniformes > Gastromyzontidae > Beaufortia > Beaufortia kweichowensis. The sequence continues at coordinate 17,621,582 of CM032797.1, forward strand.
GTACTGCCATGCATGGGTTTATTAATGTGTTTTTCACATAGTTCCTAGTTAAACACTCGCTCAAAATTGTTCATTAAAGCAAAAAGATAAAATCACTGTAATGAACTGGACATACCTATTTTTTTATTAAATGGGAGCTGCAGCAATATAGTATTTCTAATAAGTATTTCATTATTAATATTTATATTTATTTAATATTTGTAATATAAATAGTTATTGGCATGAACTGTTTATCTACCAAGCATTAGTTCATCATACATTACTAACTAGGATTTTGGCGAAGTAGAAACTTATTGCATGCAGGTGTGTATTTATAGGGCATTTCCATGGAAATGTCAACCCTACCATGAAAAAAGGTTTTATCAAGGTGTTAACCATACTGATAGCTCAGATGTCAATATTTAGTTAATATCTGGTGGTTTAAATACCTTTAATACTTTAATTGTCATGTCCACAACAGTCCATTTCCTCATAAATGTGGAATTTTTATGAGAATTTATTTTAACATAATAATTTTATGTTGTTATAATGTTCTGCAGTTGTTGGGTATTATTTGTCCCGTTTAGTCTATTTTAAAATGCAGAAATCCTACAAAGCATGTTCACTGAAAAACGTGAGTAATTTTGTCACATCCATAATATACGTATATTTCGCTCATCCTAAATAGATAATACGTGTATAGACTGAAATTTTTCTGATGTCTGGAATCTTGAAAATAAAAATATATACAGATGTTTCAATATATTGGTAGTAAATACATTCTCGGAGAATTTATATTTCAAGTTTTGACTGAAAATGTCACAAACATAATGCTGGAATTTTACATTCATTTTACATTCCTCAAACTGTATAAAAATCGAAACCACTTTTTAACATTTTTCAAAAAGAAATAAAGTGTTGGCCACAGGTGATCAGTGTTGCCAGACCTGTTTGTCTCAAGGGGTTCAATAAAAAGTTTAAGGGAGAGCCAAAGACTTACAAAATCTCCTTAAGAATGTGCTTTCAGAAGACTGAACACATTTCTGGATACCTGCTACGTGATGGGCTTGTGGCATCTCTTACTTTAGATCCATATAAATCCCTTGATATAAGGTGTCAATGGCTCTCAACTCTGCCCATCAAAATGACAAGAATACAACTGATTGATTCTGTCGTGAACAAGAGGGTTACAGGTGCCAAGACTTGCATCTGTCTGAGACTGTTGCGTAAAAGTAAGCCCCCAAAAACAAATTGTTCAACAGACACAATACAGAAACAGACAGCTGAATGAAATGCCAGTCACAACAAAATGAAAGATGAATGCCCCTTGAGAAAGATCACAGAGCTAGGTGAATAAAAAATATATATTTTCTGTTTCGCAAAAACCCAAGGTCTACAGGCACTCATTCCTGAAGTGTAGTGAATTGGTAAAATAATAACCACACAAGTCACAATGAGCAATTTTTCCACACTGTGTTCTAAAACATGAGCACAAATAATCCATGATGTAAGGGTAATTTTAGAGACCTTTCTGCCAATTTGGCAGCACAAATGTCACAAAGGCAGTTATGTAAGCTTTGTGCAAAGAAGCGTTGTCAGCGGTGTCATTATTTGAGCTTTTGAAGCCATTAAAACTAAAATAAATGTAATTTTGTACATATCAATACCACCCTCCACTATTGGTGAGACAACAGCTGTGTAAAGGAAAATTTGTATTTTTCAATTCTGCAATATGAATCTGCACATCAGTGTGCTCATTTGTGACTAATATATGACTAATATTTTTTAACTGCAAGCTTACTACAATTTTCAATCCCTTTGGAGCAATGTGGAGTTAATATCCTTGTAACAGTGAATTGTTTGCCAAAAAACAAAATTAGTGAATAAATTAAAGTAACCACTAAACAAACAGTCAGGGGTTGGGTGGAGAACTGCTTAATGAGGGGTGAATTTGAAGGTGAACTCGGGGATGTTTTTTGTTGTGCTGGCTAATATACAGCACTCATCCAGTATGTATACTGACATCAAATGACACTATTTAGCAAATGGTAGCAATAGCTTTTGTTTTAAATGTACTTTTTGTAGCTGTAATTAATCTATTCTGTGAGTGAGTGGCTAATAACGGGTTCCTGGTGGCCCCCATGAGGGAAAATTGTAGGCTTTGTTTTAGTAGACTGATGATGTAACTGGAGTTTGTCACATTTGAGTGCAATTTTTTTCTTCATTTATTTCATTAACGCTTAAATGCTTTACAGAATCAAAATCATATACAGAATAATTTTGCTTTAAAATAGTAAGATACTAACCGATATTAGTCAAAGCTAATACCTGGTTATTTTTGCAGGAAATCTTGTGTTGTATAATTTACTCTATTATATAAGTGGATTACTTAAAAAAACTGTTCCTATTAAACCACTGTTAGTTTCTATATGTGTACTTTCAGTTTTCATAGCCTTTGCAAAAAATTATCCTAAAGGGTCTTTATAAAATCTGATGAAAGTATAAAAAAGAATCAGCAGAACCGAGCTCAGATTCAAGAGGAGCTCATTGTTTTTCATGATTATACTCATTTGTCAGGAGCTCTCTGCTTCAAAGAGTAATGAAGCCATTACTGTCTGACCTTGACGGCCTCAGTCAAGGACGGCACATTGACGGGTACTCTACCATGCCTACGGGCAGGCCTACTTTCACTACTCTGCTGTATACACACTTAATTAGATTTTCAGTTGTCAAAGCACATATCACTAAAGCACCATCCTAACCCTCTGCCCCCATTAAAGTAGAACAACCACCGGCCTTACAGTGCCCGGCCTTTCAATTTAAAGAGGTATACGAGGTAAAAGTAGAGGTTGCTGCCGACATGCACCTTTACGTTGTTGGTGCTGGATTGATCTTGTGTTTTTGGGTAGCATTTGAAAACTAAATGCTAAAAATTTTCTATAATGTAGTACAGCAATTGTTTCAGTATCATCAGGAACATCTTAAGATTTCAAAGTGGATAAAAAGAGAAAGGGAGAAAGCAAATCTTCGGTACAAATCAAAGTCAAGGGCCCGCACGCTCGCTGGCCAGGTGTGTTGGGAATCGGCAAGCCTTTCATTTGCTGATGAACCTAGTGGCACTAGATCCATCAAACCAGCAGAGACAAAAAAACACTGTCTCATCCACTTTGATCACTGGGGGCTAGATGATAGATGACTGTGAGTGTGGTGAGAGTGGTGCGACCAAAGTAATATAAAGGGAAAAAAGCCCTAAGCCTCATTCTACTCGGCACAAGAGCTTTTCTGTGCACTTTGGTAACATCTCTGCAGTTTGCTAAATTGTGCACTTTTGTTTTTGTCTTTGTTAAATTTTACTCTCATACTGTATATTTGCATAACATTGAGCCGTTTTTAGATATTTAAAAAATGGCTTTTAATGAAGTGATTTTAGATAGATCTGCACTTGTCAGCTTCTCTGTACAGTATAAACGATGACCTTACTTATGGTGCACAGCAATCATGGCACGGAACTCTCCCAGCAGGACGCGTTGATGGTGGCAATGTTCTTTCAAGGGCAAAAACCCAACACAGAATGAGAGAAGCACTGACACCATCACAGTGTCCCACTGGCCACATTAATTATCATCCATGTGATTCAAATGAGACGAGATTGTCATTGTGCCCGTTGTCTATCCACCCTTTTTCACTGTCCCTTTCTCTCTTATCACTTTGGGCCTTTATCCATAACAGACTTTGACAGAGCGCAGACTTTTTTTTAGCGATTGTTCAATGTACAATGAACTAAAACGCTTTTACTTCTTAAACCAGTTCATTAGAAAATTATACATTGAATCCATTATTTTTTTATGCTGAGTTGTTCTTGGAAGCAAAGGCATGATTGGAGAAGGGCGTGTTATAAACCATACAAGCCTGGATATTATGAATATTAATTAGGTGATGTAATGCAATAATGTAATGCAAAGCAAGGTGCTACGCCCTTGATTCTGATGTCCTAATTTAATCAATTTTATAGGTGACATGTGAACAATACCAAGCATAAAATAGTCCAATAGTCTTTTCCCATATTCGTTTATCAGAAGCAGTGAAAGCTAACCCGATGTGGTTGTAGATCTGGTTATTATTGATGTCTGTCAGACACCAGGAGATGTGTCTGGTAAACAGAGCTTAAGTGGAATTGTCTTTCTGCCTGTGGTGGAAAACATCATGTCTGCCCACACAGAGAATAGATTAGTATGGGTTTTGAATTTTAACCTCATACCATGGCACGCCTGTCTCCAGGGTCTGATAAAAAAGGCTGTGTTTTTTTTAGTACAAGCAGAGATAAACTCCTGATTGTAGGTCTAATTATGAATTCTTAGCACTTTTCTCTTGGATCACAAGTTAAACCCATCATTTTCAGCGCTCTGCCACCACGATGACAATAATCTTCTCATTATCCCGACAGTGGTTTGACTTGGAACTTTTTCCACCCTGTAATATGCAATACAAATCATCTTTAACTAAATCTAAATGACAGTAAGAGACCAATAAGGGAAGAAAACACTTATTTCCTCTCTTCTCTCCTCTCAATGAAATTACTTTGCCATTTCCCTCACTGCCTATTCTGGAAAAGGAGACATGCTTTCCTTGAAACTTGTGTTATATTCAAAGTGGAATGACTAACGAAAAAGTTAAAGTACTGCAATTTGGAGACTCGGTGGTCCACTGAGATCCAAACAAGCAGTTTTACAAGAGCGAGACCCTGAAAATGTGCAAAACTCGTAGTGAAATACTCCATGACACGTTTAAGCACAATTGTCATTTAATTAGCACTGCCACATCGATTGTGAATTCGCAATTATTCAGAGCCTGTTTCAGGGACAAATTAAAACCCACGCTTGACTAAACTGCACTGTAGACAGTAAGTCTCCATAGAAAATCTTTTTGGAGGTTATGAGATTAAAACCTGTGTTAAACAATATGGGAAACAACAGAGAGCCTGAACAATAAAAGCCATTTGAAGTGTTATAATCCCTTGATGGGAGAGGTGCTGTAGGTGCAATATCAATCAAAAGACGCATTGTAAGATGAAAAAAAAAGTCGAAGAGGAAAAAGTAAACAAATAAGTAATTGTAAAAAACAAGACTTTTGCTTCTACTGTATATGATGTACTGTCAAAACACAAATAATTGGAATTTGATCTATATGCAAATGATCTGAATACATCAGAATAAACGGACGATATCGGGACATCACAGTGTTACACATCCCTGATATTGCATCCTCTTAAAAACCAATAGAGCAGATGAGCAATGCTGTGCTGTTTCATCCCATGGGCGATATTTAAAACCATTTATTATTCAAAGGCTTGAATGTAAATATATATATCTCCACAGGAGAACTTCACCAGCTCTGGTGGGACGAGAAAAACTTTGATTTAAGACCGATTATCTGCATAAACGCTGGGGTTTTGGCTTGACCTTTTTGCTATCTTTATTCATCACACCACTTCAGCATCACATACCCGTAGACCCCGCCCTTTCATCACTATAGAAACATTTCGTATATGTTGCCAATATGTGTAGCTTTCATGATTTCCCACCAGAGGTTGAAGAACATTGATAACATTCTATTGCTTTTGCTTTTATTTTGTGTTTGCATGAAAGTCCTTGTCATTCTCCCTGTTGACTACAAAGGACTACATGAAAACCAGAATAAGATTTTTTCCTCCCACTACTGTATCTTATGTAGAATTCCCAACAGGAGACTGAGAGAACCACTACACTATAGCCAATAGCCTCTCAGAGACTCGAGTAGCAAATGATGTCTTCCTTATTCTTACAACCAAACAAAATCCAATTAGTTTACCAGAGCTTTACCCCTTTGTCCTTTAAGCCTTCAATAAGCCCCTACCACTCCGATAGTATATTGCTCTTTTTTTCATGGGTTTCAAAGGGAAGAACAAGATTTTCAGGTAATAGGTCTGGTTTCCAAGAAATAAATACAGTATGCTTGTGTTTCTGTGGCTTCACCATTGAATTGTTGAATAATAATTGCATTGTAAAATTGACCTGAACAGCAGCAGTCTTTTACAGTTGCACACTTCATCTGTCACACAATTACACATCCTGCATGTGCATGAATATACTGTATATTGAATTTAATTTTAGATCAATAGTATATGATACAATTCTGTAACTTTAACCCGAATTCTGATTTGGTCACGAGTGTTGAGCTAAGCATTAACTAGTGATGCAAAAACAGGTTAAAACGTTTAAAAAAATGAAACCATGTACATCAAAGTCTCGTTTAGCGCACCGCAAATACCCTGTGAGGCTCAATTAAACATGAAATATATTTCTACAGCACAGCAGAACGATGCAGGCTGACATTGAGATTAATCCAATAGAGCTATAACACATTACGCTTTAGCCACTTCCCCTGAGTCGCGGATCTCTTCAAGCCCAGAAACATTTGTAATGAAACGGTTTGTATTGATCCAAAGACATTTAGTGGGACAAAGGTGCTTGCTATTGATCCACCTCTTTTGGGGCATCTAGTCAACGTGACTTAAACATAGATGGCTATTTAGTGAGCGTGCAGATAGAGACGGCAGGAACGCTTCTCGGATGTCTGATGGGACGTTGTCGGTTAAAAAGCACTGAAGAGATAGTGAACTTAATGCTGCTGAGCATCATGGGAAAGTTTTGTGAGGTTTTCTACAGTGCGGCCAACTGGACTGTGGTAGCTCAGACGGGGAACATTAATCACTGGTGCCATACAATTAAAAAGGGTTCATTTATGTTCTGCTTTCTGGCATGATTAATAAAATTCTGGCTGCGGCATGATTTGTGATACAGTTTAATTGGTTTGGGTAGTAGTCTGCCAATACCTGTCATGTATTTTTTCCACTTTATGATTTCTATTATTGGCATAGCTCATATAGTGAAACACTGATAGTGTTGGGGAATAGCTGTTTATAGAATCAGCAAGGCCATAGTTTTTTCATGTTCACTTTATTTCGCTGTTATGCAGTCTTAATGTCTTTAACCTTGATATAACGGCAAACACGAAGCAACACGGTATCATCTAGTTTCAACTGTAATCAGTTAATCAAGTACGTTTTTTTATTCACCGAAGGGTAGTGTATGTCCTGTTGGTTGTTATAGCAAAATATTAGCAATATTATGAGAAATTGCAATATTAGGTGAAATGGAGTGATGCATTAAAATGTAAGTACATTTCAAGATTGTGCTCAGTACTTAAATGAGTGGTGTGTTATCAGATTTTAGTGGTTGTAATGGTTGAATAACAAACCTTGAAACCTTATTAACGCGACTGAAAAATCTGAATAAAGTATTCCAGAAAGTCGTGTAATAATTTGAGTTATTGCTTTCTTGGTAATATAAATATAAAATACAGTGTTTGCTGCAATAACAGACTTGCTATTTTGTTGTCATAATATTGTGATTAAGTATTTCAATTGTTGTTTTTTTGTTTTGTGTAACACAAAAGAAGATATTTATTCTGTTTTGTGTAACACAGAAGATATTTATTCTGTTTTGTGTAACACATGTTATGTTTTGTGCATTCATCTATTTCAGTACTAGAGCAAAATGACATGACTTCAAAACACCATCTACAAAGAGAGAGACACAGTTCTGTTGCTTGGAACAGAATGGTAAACAACCACATATCTATAGGGAACTCTGTTATGAAAGTCTTAATCAAAATGAAGAACTAATATTTTCTCAGATAACCCGCGGAGGCCAACAGTAAGTGTTGTTGCTGTCAGGTTTTTGTATGCTGGGAAATGTTTGAAGAATGTTTGAGTAAAGCCTATGGACATGTTAGCCAACAACTTACATCAAAGCTCCCCTGACAAGCCAGTCTTTAATATAAATGGTCTTGTTAGCCCTTTACTCGAGAGCAACTGCATCCTTAATAATAAAAATAAAAATGATCATATTCTCCTAATGCGATTTACTGCAATTACCATACGTAATGTATATTTAACCGCCAAACATTTTCACTTTGTTCACCACAAAACACCCAAAGTATATTTACTGTTACTGAATGACCAGCAGAAATAAAACTCAATAACTGGCAATTATGGGCCAGTAAGGACCCATTTACCCTAACACTAACTAAGAGTCTAAACCATATAAAATGTGGACTCAAATAGACCTTAATTTCTACAATGTGTGGTGCATTTCATTTAAAAAAAAAATAATACCTAGCCATTGATCTTTTAAAGAGTTTGTTGAATATCCACTGCAGAAAAAAACACATGACAGCTTGAAGACCGATGAGGCATCTGCTAAAGGTTTTGCTCCTGCTGAAAAGGGCAAACAACAAAGGAGATATAAAGAAAACAATTATTCAGAATTCTGGAGGAAAAAATCTGTGATTTGTCTGTTATTTCAGCATGCAGTAAATATAGATGGCTATTAAGGCAGGGATAACACAATAGCTCAATGAGCAGCGAGAATGCTTTTAGAAGATTGGAAAGAGGAAACGGTGAAATCAGCTGGCATCAGTGAACAATCTCCACAATACAGATTTATATGACATGCATCTTCAATTTCCAAATAGTATGGTACCATGAGATCATTAAAAAGAATATTGTTCTTAGGGGCATAGCCAGATTTTTTTGTCCAATTAAATGTACCCTGGAACAGGAATGTCCTCTCCTCCTTATAACACCTTGGACATAAACTAAAAGACTATTTTTAACAAAGAAAGAAGTCATTTGATGTATCATCTGAAGTTCTTAGAAACTTTTAAAGTGAGTATCATTCCAGAGAAAACACTGTACTTGCTGTGAAAACTCTTTAACATTCCACTTGCACACTACAGGAGATGTATTTGCATATCCATTTTTTTTTAATGTAGTTAATTGCATTGGGCACGGTGTAGTGATGTTGAGCAGTAGGTGAGATTGACGGCAACAAGCACAGCACAGCAGGTTTCTGGATATGGGCATCTTAGGATAATTGTACACTTTGTGTAGTAACAAAATATACACCAAGTATCTAGGAAATCTCATGTGAAATTGTGTCTATTGAAGCGTAACCTGTTTCACATTTGGTTATTTTATTATTTACTTAATTAAATTCTAATCTAATCATGACAATCTTACTTAACAATAAACATGAACTAAAAAAATTAATTTATTAATTAATTTAAAAATTAATTAATGTTACACTCTAAAAACAGGTGTGTTAAAAATAACACAAGATGTGTTGTCCCTAACTAGACACATCTTTGTATTAATTTAAAAACAACACATTTTGTGTTACTTTTAACTCAACTTGTGTTACTTTCAACTCAACATGTGTTGTCCCTTTTATGTATTTAACACAAAATGAGACATTATGTTAAACAGTTAACAGTTAAACAGTTAAAAAATAACACATCCTTTTTTAGAGTGTATTGTTATTCATAAAAATACCTAAAATTAAAAAAAGATTAACGTAAATAAAACATCTAAAATGTAGAAAATTGTAGTTTGGATAGTGCATTTTAATGTGTATTGACTATCTGTTTCTATAGATGAAATAATCGGTAAGAGCATGTTTTGATTATTGTGCTATGATGTAACAAAATACACTTTTACAGTTCTCTTTAGGTAACACTTGAAGCCATGCTCTGATAATTACTTTCATGCTAAATTAAAAAGAACACAGAGTTAGTACAAATAAAACCTACCTGGCATTTTGACATACAATAAGATCTAAAATTATTCCCCAATGTCCTGTAGAAGCAAGACAAAGCAAAATGCATAACAACGGGAAGATTTCTTTTGCTTGAGGACTCTTTTGTACAGCAAACAGTTTCAGGTAGTTTATGGGAATGCTCATAATAAAATTACCCGGTCTGTGTACGCTGCCTTTCCCTTTGAATCACCGCAGCCTCTCCATCAAATGTTTCGTCTGCTGAGGAGCGACACCCACACTGCCCGCCTGTAGATCGGCCCTTTTGTGCTCAACTCTCTTACTCAGCAAGATTTTTTCCATGAATGCTGTTTACTGTAGTGCCGGGGTGGGTCAAACCTGATGAAATAGTCTCCTATAATCATTGTCTGCTAGCATGTGTGTGAGTAAAAGGGAAAAGAAGTTTTGTTCAAGTGTAAGCAATGTAGATTTTAAGGAATAGTTCATCCAAAAAAGTAAATTTAAGGTTGTTATGAACGTACTCGGTTACTCACGTAACCTCGGTTCCCTGAGATACGGAACGAGTACTGCGTCGAAAGGCGCTATGGGGAGCTTCTTCTTTTCCTCTGAGACTGAACAACTTTTAATCACGCAGTTTACTGCATAGCCGTTAGCTATTAGCCATTAGCTTGCTCGGCTTACCGTGAGTCAATGGCTCGGCAATGGCGCCGTGCCAACCAATGGCTTTCGCCAGCGATATGCTTGCGAACCTATGGCTAAGCAGCATGCAAATTTCTCGAAAAGCAGACTGAAGGCTTCTGGCTATATAAGCCGCCCGTTTAGCCATAGGAAATCAGGTCTATTGATGAAGCGGCGACCTGGTTGGCAGCAGTACGGCTAGCAGCGCAGTACCGTTCCGTATCTCAGGGAACCGAGGTTACGTGAGTAACCATGCGTTCCCTTCGATACTTCACTCGTTACTGCGTCGGCGAAGGCGCTTATGGGGAACCAGTACAATCCCCCGTGCGTGGTGTGGCAAAAGATACTATTTTAGCTATCACCTAGAGGTGATGTTAAAAAACAGAATGTCCGCCCCATAGGCTCCGATGCGGCCTCGAGCTCGATAGAGGTCTAAGAGCATCGTGAATCATACTGGAACAGTCCATATATTAAGCGGAGAGGATCCTGGACTGTAAGGCGGAACCTCCAGATTATAAAATCTGGTAAATGTGGACGGAAAGGCCCAGCCTGCCGCCCGCTACAAATCTCCGTCATGGACACCCCCGCCAGCCCATGCCCAAGACGAGGCATGCCTCTAGTCGAATGGGCTCTTATCCCCATGGGACACGGAAGGTCGAGGATGTGTAAGCCAGCGAGATAGCTTCGACTATCCATTTGGACAATCTTTGTTTAGTGACCGGATGCCCTTTGGTGCGGTCACGAAGCAACGAAGAGTTGTTCCGACTGTCTGAACAGGCGGAACGATCTCACGTAACACCTTAATGCCCTTACAGGGCAGAGAAGGTTGAGTCCTGATCTTGCTCTGAGGGAGGAAGGCGAGGAAGTAATGATCTGTGATCGGTGCGTAACCGTGTCTTAGTTTCAGGGCGACATTAGTGTCGTTGGGCCCGAATTCAAGACAGGAGGGACTTACGGACAGATCTGCAAGTCACCCATACGTTTTACCGATGCTAGTGCCAGAAGCAGAGCAGTCTTTGCGTCAATGGGCGCAAGTCAATAGACTGTAGCGGCTCAAAGGAGAGAGCTCCTTAGGGCCCTTAGCACGAGGGTAGGTCCCAAGAGGGGACTGTAGAGGCGAGGCGGGTTGAGTCTCGCGGATCCCCTCAAGAAAGCGAACAACCAAGTCGTTCCTCCCCACTGACTGGCCTGCTATAGGGCGTCGCGAGGCTGCTATAGCTGCTACATAGACCTTAAGAGTACTCACGGCCCTTATCCAGTAGCTCTTGAAGAAAAGACAATATCAGTGATATGTCACAGGATGCGGGTCTGCGTTGGGCGGGCGAGCACCAGGCACGCAAAGACAGACCACTTGAGGCTATAGCTTGCCTCGTGGGACGCAGGCTCTTGCCTGAAATGGTATTTAGGACACTCGAGAGGCCGGGGGTTCCGTCGAGAGGCCATAGATGCAGAGCCCACAGCTCTGGCCGTGGAGTGCCAAATCGTTCTGTTAAGCCTGAGAGAGGAGGTCCGTCTCAGGGGAATTGGCCATGGGGCTGCGAAAGCAGCCTCATTAAGTCTGCAAACCAATGCTGGTTTCTCCAGGCGGGGCCACTAGCAGAACCTTGAGTCTCTGTTCCCTGATTCGCCTGATAGCGAGGGATCAGAGCGTCGGGGAAGGCATACAGCAGAGGCGTTGGGCCAATCGTGGGACAGCGGCGTCCTGAGCCCGAAAAGTAGATTTGGGCAATGATGATTGTCTTCTGAGGTGAAAAGATCTACTTCTGCCTTGCCGAAGGCGTTCCAGATTTTCTGAACCCGATTAGCGGGTGGAGCATTCGTCGAGGGGCGTTGCTCCGAGACAGTCTGTCTGCACCGAGGTTCAGTTTGCCTGGTACATGCGTTGCTCTGATAGGTTGGCGTGAGGAATATTCCAAGAGGTCTTTCGCCAATAGGAAAGGCGACTTGAGGAAAGACCTCCTTGGTGATTGATAAAGACACTACCGTCATGTTGTCCGGCCCGGACTAAGGCGTGAGTGTCCTTTCAGTTCCGACAGGAAGGAGGCGAAGCCTAGACAAACTGCTAGCATCTCCAAGCAGTTGATGTGTGTAGCGCGACCCTGAGACTCCGACCAGTGGCGAAGAGCAGGTCTGCCGTCGCACAGCTCTCCCAACCTGAGTTGGAGGCATCTGTCGAGACAACCTTCCGTCTGTGTACCAAAGCTAGGGGAACACCTTGCTCCATCAAAGCTTGTTCGTCCAGAGGCGAGGGCTGTTATACAGGCTCGGTTTACCCTGACTTGGCGTCCGTGATGCCATCGCGCCGGACGGAACTCTTCGTTTCAGCCAGAACTGGAGTAACGCAGCAGGCCCAGCTGAAGAACTGCTGATGCTGAGGCCAGGCCCAGCATCCTCTGGAAAGGCCTTGAGGGGACGAGAGGCCCCATTCGTGAATGATGCAGCATGAGCAGCCCGAATGACCAGTGCTCTGTCGGCGAGACCACCGCTCTCATTCGAAAGTGGAGTCTAGAACTGTGCCCAGGAGCGATATCCGTTGGCTGGGAGACAGCGTACTTTTGTCGAAGTTGACCCGAAGTCCCTAGACATTGTAAATGACTGAGGAGAAGGGATCTGTGATGCACCAGCTCGTCCCGACTGGGCTAGAATGAGCCAGTCGTCGAGGTAATTCAGGATCGCGGATCCCCATCCGTCTCAGAGGAGAGAGCCGCGTCCCAAAGCGTCGCGAGAGCCAGGACAGCCCGAAGGGAAGGACCGTGTACTGATAAGCCACACCCTCGGCGAATCTCAAAAATTGCCTGTGGTGGGGGGCAATTTGGATATGAAAGTATGCGTCCTTCAGATCCACAGAACAGAACCAGTCCCAGGCGGATCTGCGCGAGGATCTGTTTTGTAGTTACCATCCTGAATGAAGCGTCTCATGAGGGCCTTGTTCAAGCGTCTGAGATCGAGGATGGGCCTTAGTCCCCATCTTTCTTGGGAACCAGGAAATAGCGGCTGTATAGACCCGATTCGCTCTGTGCGGGGAACCATTTCTATGGCTCCCTTGGCCAGCAGAGATTTTCACCTCGAACGCAGAAACATTGCGTTTGTGCTTGAACAAAGGTGAATATCACTCCACTGAAGCCCGGAGGGGCGGCTGGCGAACTGAAGAAGGTGTAGCCTTGATTTATTATCCCCAAGACCCAGTCTGACACTCCGGGAATGGCCTGCCAGGCCTTTGCCCGCGTGACGAGGGTTGGATGAGCAGCTGATCGTTTGTGGAAGGATCGTTGCTCTGGGTTATAAGAAGAGAAATTTGCTCTGTTTGTGATCTCTTGTGGCCGTAAAAGCGGCTGTTTGTCGCGGCGCTTTGTGAAGGGCCCTGGACACTGAACTTTTTCACAAACACGACACCCTTGGCACCCGGAACAGGCGGGGTGAGCAAGGATCTAGTCGCGGCAGCTTGGGGGAGGTCCGGTCTTGGCGGGACCTGATCCCTCCTCTTCCTGTCCTGTAACTCAGGAGGGCGGAGGAGGCGCAGGGTCCAAAGAGATCTTTGGTGGTCCCTGGCGCTGGGGAAAGGGTGGCGCCTGGCTGGCGGGAGGCGGTGGCGAGGCTCTGGTCTTTGCTCCTTGGCTGCTCAGGGGAGCAGGCTTTGCTGGGCCGGAGTCGGCGCCCGTTTACTTCGTGGCGGCCGCAGGGCTGGGGCGCTTGGGCAGGAAATGCTTCATGGCCTCGCGAAGATTTCTCGCAGGCGTGGCGTTCCATAAATCCCTCTACAGCAGGTCCGAAGAGGCCAGAAGGAGAAACTGGAGCATCGAGGAAATGTACCTTTTCTGCATCCTTGATCTCTGTAAGATTTAGCCATAAGTGGCGCTCCAGCACCACCAGGCTGGCCATGGATCTGCCGATCGCCTGCGCTGTCATCTTTGTAGCGGAGAGCCAGGTCAGTTGGCGCTGCGTAAATCCTTAAGCACTTGGCGGGGTCGATCCAGATTCATCCAGCGAGCACAGTAGTTTCAGACCTGGAGGACCGCCATAGAGTGAAGCGCCCGAAGCCGCCTGTCCAGCCGAGAGTAAGCGCCCAGCTAAGCGTAGGGCGTCGTCCTGCAAGGCTTGGAGGGATGAGCTGCCTTGGATTTCCAGCCGATGGCAGTGGGCGGGCAGAGATCGCGGCCACGGACTCATCCAATGGAGGCAGCGTATCATAACCCTTCTCTTCGAGCCATCCACTGAAGAGGCGCAGAGGAAGAGGAAGAAGCGAAGGCGGGCTGAGTAGGGGCGCCACGACTTCGTGATCTGGTGCGTGGACCTCAGGAAAAAGCGGGGAAGATCTCTGGAGAGGGGCCTGGCAGCGCCCGGCAGAAACCACTTCGTCCAGGCGGCTGCGTGAAGGCTCCTCAGGAGAAGACCATTCCAGACCCAGCTCCTCGACCGCTATGGTCATGACGCCGAGAATCCATGCCCCCACTAGCAGCGCTGGGTCCCGTCGGCGGCAAAGGGGGTGGTGAGTGCCTCGTCGTCGGAAGCAGCCGAAGACATGTTCTCCTCTGCAATCTCACCCTCGCTTCCGAAGCAGACCATGTCGCTTCGCAAGAAGGGGCGCTGGTCTGGGTGAGTGAAGAGAACCGGAGAGGCTTCTCTGAGTGGAGAGAGCGACGCACGCGGGGCTCAACCGGCGTACTCTCTGCCGGCGCCGTGATCCTCTGCCCGCTGCCTCTTCCTCACAGGCTCCTGTGCGGAGCGGCGGAAAGCGCGCGAGTGTGGTCGCTCTGAAAAACAAGAAGCGAGACTCATGTCCACGCAATGAGGACATTCCGTCTCTTTGGCGCCCGGCCGGCATGGCGGCCAAACGCAACCTCACGGTGCTTGTCGGTGGCGTGTAGCGAAGCTACGACAAGACCGTCGCGGCATTTGTATCAACGCCGGAAATATGCTCTAGGAAATTGCTTAGGAAATTGCTCTTCTTACTGTTATCGGATAGCGGCAGGGGAAGCCGGGACCGTCGTTACGCCCGGCGAAAGGCGACGAGATCAATCCGCTGCGTTGGCTGTTCAGCGGCGAGGCGTCTAAGAAGGCGTTGTTGTCTCGAGGTAAGCGAAGATGTGTTGTAAATCGTCGCTGAAGCAAAAGATCTGATTTCCTATGGCCCGAAGCGGCGGCTTATATAGCCAGAAGCCTTCAGTCTGCTTTTCGAGAAATTTGCAAGCCATAGGTTCGCGCAGCATCGCTGGCGAGCCATTGGTTGGCACGGCGCCATTGCCGAGCCATTGGACTACGGTAAGCGCCGAGCAAGCTAATGGCTAATAGCTAACGGCTATGCAGTAAACTGCGTGATTAAAAAGTTGTTCAGTCTCAGAGGAAAAAGAAGCTTTTCCCCATAGCGTCTTCGACGCAGTACGAGTGAAGTATCGAAAGGGAACCCATATGCTGAACACAAAATAATTTTTTGTAAATGGTCAGTGAATATGAAGATATTTTATTTTTACTTTAGGTTTTTACTTTCAGAAACTTATTGTGAGACCACTCATCATAGATTGCATTTAAAAGTACCTTCATTTACAAAGTACATTTTTCATCTTTTAAAATATTAATTGATTTCAACAGTGACATTCAGTGCAGAACGTAAGGCCAAAGGTCACAACAACAGCAAATTTATAGTCCATCAGCATCTAGCGCCGGGTCTTCTCTTGACCTTAAAGAAATTATAAGTCCATTTGCTGTCATGATTTAATTGAGAGGCAATGAGACTAGCATCTGATCTGCATTACAATCGCCTTTGTTTTAATTGTCTGAGAATCTTTGTGTGTTCTATAAAGAGTTATGTTAAAGGTAATGCTTTAATGAGTGTCCAACTGTTCCACAGGGGCCGAAACCTTCTGCTGTAGATATATCGTCCTGCAGAGTTTAATTCCAGCTCTAATCAAATACACCTGAAGCCGCTAATCAAGGTCTGTGGGTTCACTGGAAAATTACAGGCATGTGTGTAGACCCGGGCTGGAATTAAACTCTGCAGGAAGGTAGATTTTCAGGAGCACGACACCTATATTATTAACACTCTGTATGTCGGTATGTTCCAGCTGCCCAGTAGTGGCCTGCCGAGTGATATTCATAAAGTATTTGGCCCGCCTAAGTAGGATTCTATATCACGGGGAGCAAATAAAGTGTGGCTAAAACAAGCAATGTAAATTTTAGGCTGACATTTTTATTGGCTGAACTTTTGACGTGTGAAATCTGTGCTTCTCAGGTCACTAAGGAATCGTGTTCTTTTAAATGTAATAGATTTTTCCATTGTAGGTGCACGAGTATCGGCACTCAGCTGACATATTTGTAAACATCTCCAGACAGCTGTTTTAGCCATAGAAGAGATCTACTTGAATAGGGAAAGACACACATTTGTAAAATCACTTGCTAAGGTCACAGTAAGATCTTGGAGCAGTGGTTCCCAATCTCTCCGAACCCACAAAACCAAACATGTCAGCTTCAAAGGCTCACTGTAAGAATTGTATCTGTACCGATTATTATTTTATTATTATTTACAGTATTTTTTATTATGTTATTTATCGTATATTATTATATTAAACACTGGCAAAACCGTTCATAATTAGAAAAATGAGACGATCTAAGCTAAATGGATAAACGGGAAAATAAAATATAATAATACAATTGAATAAAAAAATTAAACATACAAATATTTATGTTTAATTGCATAAAAAAATATGATTTATATTAGCACATTTAACATATTTTTTAACATACATAGAAAAAGTATGTTTTTTGAATTGTAAATGACCGAAAAAATCATATAGAAACAATTTTATGCAAACATGCATACTTCTATACCACTTCTTTACCTAAAATTTATTTCGTGAAGGAAAATAACTCAGTGTACCTTATATTAATCTTATATTCAAAATGTCTTTTAAGACAGGAACATGTATTGATTTTGCATAAACAGGCCTGAGATGATTGAAACCAAGGTGTATAAATCAGACTCTTTCAAAGCATGCATTATAATGAGAGTTAAGTTTATGTGCCATTTGTCTTACCTAATTTCTCTCTGGCTATTTTCTTTGGTCACATTGTATCTGTGACTGCAGCCTTTAATTGGATTATTGGTATTGGCAGGGCCGCATGTGTAACAATGAGAAAAGTTTATTGATCACGGTCTGCGTGTACCTTTAGTCAGCGTGACATTGGCTAATTTAAACTCCTCTCAGTAATAGGGCTGTTGAGATTTTCTCAAGAATTACCAAAGGAATTGCGACATGTTAGGTCACGCAGAATGGAAAGTTTAAAGGTTACAACGTGTTTTATTTAAAGACATTCTGATGTGTTATGCAGAGGAGAAGGAGCTTTCAGTGTTTGCACAGAAATACAATTAACTGCTATTAAAATTATGATTTTTCTGTACCTTTACATGCGTAAGTGTCTGGAATCTGCTTTGATCTTATTCAAGCCAAAACAAAACTTGCAATGCAGCATTACTTAAGGCTGTTTTCTGTCTTTAAAAACTGCCAAGACTACTGGTTAAGAATGAAAACACAACATTTAGGATAAAACATGCATATGTTTCTTTTGACTCAAAATCCCATGTTAGTCTGTTCTTATATTTAAGAGAGTCTGATGAGGTTTGTTACACGTGTGGGAGTGAATCTGTCCTAGATGCTTATGCATGATTAATTGCATTTACACAGCAATCTCACTAACCCTTGACACGTTCAGAGAAGCCAGAGGCATCTTTATCATCAAGAAACATAGCACTTGTGTTTATTTTAACTGCTTTGCGATTTGAAGCCGTTTATTTTACAGCATCTGAACATCTGCGGTTCTCTCCGAGAATCAATGTTCTGTCTATAAGAAATGCTAATTATTATTTGATTATGTGGACGTTAATGTTAGATTTGTAACATGTTAATGTTTTCTTTTTATTTCAATACTTTAACACAAGTGTGTGCTTTACTGAACATTGCGTCGAGAAGTGATCCCTTACCGAATCTTTAGCCCCATCAGGAGTTTTCCGACTAAGAATATAACTGTTCACACTTGTACTCATCTTATAAATAAAACTGACCCTCGGAGGGCTGCTGATTAGTCTATGATTTTCCTCAATGTTAAGGAAGCGGAAATTACAGGTTATTTTTGTAATCGCTGCAATTTCCTGACCAGCCTATTCAGAAGATTCATTGAAAGTCCTGGCCATTGATAACATGAAGAGCATGAATAAGGTAAAGGACAAACCGGCCAGTCATATCTTTATGTAAGACAGACACAAATAGTACCATATAATCAGAGAATGCATCACAAGATGTCATTGTAACGACTAATAATGGTTTACTCTTTTGGCTTACGCGTGGTTACGCTAATGAATAGTTGATGGAAATGAACAAATTTGAGTTTAACAGGAAAGGCTTGCGTAATGGAAAAATACAACAAAAGCACAAAAGATGAATTTAGAAAGATGTGAATATTGTGAATATGGCTGATGCTTGTTTTTGCAGATCAAGCATGACACCTTTATCTTGAACAGTAACCTACATCATGGCTTAATGCATAATACTTATTTAGTTGGTGATTCATTCAGAATAGAAGCTGTACTTGAATTATAATCAAAACTGTCATGGTTTCACTCTGATACTTTCTGGAATTAAATATGACACATGATTATTATATGAAAATAAGTTCTTTGATCTGAGCAGCGCCGTAATTATGACTTGGAAGTTCGTGAGGTACCGGGTGGGGTTTGCACACGTCTGCACATGTTCATCATCACATTTCGTAATGACAGATAGTTGCTGTTTACAAATAAAATATATAAGATCCGTTGAATAATGGACTACGTGGATAACATATGTAAATAAATAAATGCATATTTAACATAAATATATGCAAATCAATGACGCTGTGAGTTAAAATCTTTGTCCTGGCATTTGCATATGTGGCATATTTGTCATATTTTATGCTTTTGTGAACGCATCTTACAAATAGCATCATTATGATCTCCGCTATTGTCTTACTGAACACGGTATGCCGACAGCAATAATCTGCCTGCTATGTGTGTCTTTAATTTACTGTCGGTGCTGACGATGCAAAGTATGGGATGGGAGGGACACAGCAGGCATCAAACAATCACACCAGAGCTCTAATCCTAATTATAAACACAGACACTAAAGGAGACATTTTCAAGTGCACATTTGTCAATCACTTGAAATAGCTTAGAATTGTTCTATTTTAAAAATAAAAAACCCAATAAGAAAACCTGACAACACCTTTGCCTGCACAAGTATCATTAACATTAGGCCTTTTTATTTTTCTTCATGACTGTCTTAATGCAACATATTTGTGTTGTGAATTGGTCATTTTTCGTCCTTGAATCAGCCGCTATGAACAAATACTGCATCTTTGTCGGTTTACCTTGTATGTTTTTGTTACTGCTTACTCTCCTAATGTAACTTGTGCTTTACTGTACCATTGTATAAAACTTAATGCCATCAATAGTTAATTTTAACACAGCAATGTTAAACTGTAACCCAAATAATTAAACATTCTTAGTTCATTTTATTCCATAAAACTAAAAGATTTAAGTGTTATGAACTTAAATTATCAGTATAAAATGCTGTAAGAAATACCCATAAAGCCTTTGTGCCTGAATATATTGATAATTTACAGTATGCTTGATGGAAGAATAAAAGCTGATGAGGCATTTAAATAGTTGTTACATTGATATGAGGTGATAGAGATTTTAACTCATTTTTACATTATTGATGTTGTATTGTTGTAAATAATGTTTTCTGCAAAGTCACAGTGCAGGTGATTAGTGCTTACTTTAGTAAACATTATATTTCTCTCCACGATAATGAAAATGCATGTAGTATTATGCGTGTTTTTGTGGAGAATCAAGGTCAAACTCACAAACAGTCATAAATTCTCTGTCAAATTAATGAACAACTTAAACTTAAAAACTATTGCACAGCAATAGACGTTTACTAATTATAGAAGTTAAATCAACTTAGATGTTGAGTTAAGTTCATCAATACACTTTTCTGGATTTGAAGTGGCTTTTTCACTCCTAAGCTATGTGCAACAAAGCCATAAAGTTCCCAGCATATATTAATGACATCCAAAGATTTCTCTTTGCATGTTGTGGGAAACCCGTGCGTTTCATTTGAATTGTAGCCGGTTTGTCTCAGGGCACAGACCCAAGTTCATTTGACATTAGTAAAGTGCTACATGGAAAGAGTCTGTGCTACTTTAGCTTGCAAAAGTAAATTTTCTTGTTTTAAACAAAAACTTTTGATGACATGTATCTTGCAACTTTGCTCTCATTCATACACAGAATACTGCATTTTTCATTGCATGAATTAAATCGTCTTTGGAGAGCAGCGCACATTCTTTGCGACTCTTGCAGTGTCTCCACGACACACAAGCTGGTACAGTGTTTTGTTGGTTAATTCAAAGAACCAAATACAGTCGCACAGTAAAACTGGTATCTTCTTCTCAAGTCATTACTTAGCAACAGTAGTAAATAGCTGTCACAGTGTACTGTAACTCACTTTTGTACCGCGGTCCCAAAAGTACAATATGAAAATTGACCTGGGGGGATAAAGAAGCAGAGAATCAATGTCTGGTTCGGCACAAACAATCAAACCAACCTTGATTGATGTGTCACAGACATGTTGATTTATTGACATTAGTGGATCTCCTCCGCAGGACTAATGCTAACTGTACGAAAGTTTCCTGAAAGACGAGCTGAATGTCGCCCACCGCAATGAAGCCTATCAACTCATAATATTCAGACACCCTTCTAGGAGGTGCCGTGAAGGTTCTTTTCAATTTTGATCTGAAAAGCACCCCACTGCCGGCGTATGACTTCACCTTCTCCGTTTATATTCATTTGCTTTCGACTGCCTGCTGAAACATTAACGCCTGCCACGGTTTCACTGTTTCTCACTGAGGCAGGGGTCCGGCTGCCCAGCTGACAGCACAGATTGCACTTTGCCCGAGAGAGAGACACGGCTAAAATGAAAGTGCGTCTCTCTTCTCGCCATTCTCTTTCAGCGCAAAAGCCGAGCCAAAGCTGGTAGGATTAGTTCTGGACTGGCTACTGACGGCGATTGGAACTACCTCTAGAGGCTTCTGGAGGAGAACGCCAGCGCTTGGCAGATCAATACAATGGGAGAGAGGGAAAACATGACGGGGGGACGGAGGAATAGGGAGGATCGAAGCAGGAAAGAGAGAGAGAGCGAGGGGGGTGTAAGCGCTGTGAGAGGGATGGAGACACAGAGATAGTGTATGTGTGAGCGAGAGAGAGAGGGTGAGAAAGACAGTGAGAGAAGAGAGAGAGAGTTAGAGCAAGGTGCACACGCTGCTCGGCTTTCTCATTGCAGCCGCGACAGGCAGCCAGAGAGGAGCTCCGATCTAACCGGTGGCAACAATAGACTTCAGAACACACAGCTAGAGCGATCAATACACCTTCGACAGAAACGAGTGTGAGAAAGCCGCTCAAGGACCAGCGAGAAGCAGAAAAGCACCGAGCGATTACGGCAGTGGCCGAGCTTCTAAACTGGGTAAGTTGAGCAGCTCGTCTTTAATAAGCGTTGTCTTCTCATAGCAGCAGTGCTGTACTTGAGGGGCTGTGGAGGAGGAAATGGAAAGGGCTCAGGTAATGAATTGGTTTGTGGGTTGACCATCAATCTGAACATTATCACGCTGAGCTTCTGATGAACTATCGGGTTACTGAAGTCGCAGACTGAGCCTCGTGTAACCAAATGTGTTTTCTAGGGTTACATCATTTAAATGTTTTAATATGCATTTACTCAGGGTCCTGCGGGAGTATGATACGTATTCATTCAAACTGCTTTCTGTTGACTCGCAAGTGCTTGCACAGGTATTAAAAACAAAGATGATACAGGACATTTGTATGAGGGATCTTATACTCTTAAAAATGATGAGGTAAATATGGACAGAATAGATGATGCGTCGTTTTCATCCAAATGTTGGGTTGTTTGAAACGATGTTTGGGTAATAAAAACCCAGCATAGGTTAATTTATTACCCAACAGTGTGTTTTGTCCATATTTTACCCAGTTTTGAGTTGAAAACAACGTACAGAAGTTGGTTTTATGTGCACTTTTATGCAGTTGCAAGAAAGATAATTGATACTGTTATTATCTAAATATTATATAAGCTATATTATTCATCATTAAAAAATAATATTATTAATAATAATTACATATAATATATAATTAATAATGAACATAATAAATTTTTAATATATATATATATATATATAAAAATGTTATCAGAATTTTAATAATGGTCAATTTGAACATTTGGTAATATTTTGAATATAATTAAAATATATAACTAAATTATTTTATATTTATTTTATTCAAGTTAGGAATAATTGCTTGTGTTTTTTAATTAAACATTCTCTCTTTTTGAAAACTATTGGCAATATTGTTATGTTTATTGTGATGCATTTAAACCTGTCATTTGTATAAAAGATTATTTGCTGAAGAAAGTAATATAATGTTCATAGGCATCTTTCTGCTTAATCAGAATAATATTTCCTACTTGGAGTTACATTCACAATTCTAAATCATTTCATGCTGGCTTGTGTGTTCGGTTATGGCAGTATTTGTTTGTCATTGTTGATGATACTTCAGAAACACAGTGAGGATGTGTAACTGAAATGTATCTTAATATGATGTTCCGTATTGTTTTACAGTACAACCAAATACTCCTTCATAAATATCTCTAGAACATAATGTGAAGGCAAAACTGATGGCAGAATAGGTTTTTGGGTCATTTCAATTATTTCAACGTTTGGCATACAATGCCAATTCCCAGAAAATCTAGATGCAGTGTGTTTTCAGAATCTGAAAAGATCTGATTGATTTCAGTCCTATTTTCCGCTTAAATGTTATGTGAGTCTGATACCAGCCTCACTGTACTCACCAGTGAGCAATTATCGTTGTATTCAGTAGAAAAACTTTCCATCCAAATGGTTTGGGATGCTGTTATGTGCAGATAATGTTGTCACCGTTCATCTCTCCGGATAAACACGCTATTTATTTCCTGCACTATATCCAGGGCTTTTTATTTTAGAGGAATATTCTCTCGCTTGCTCTGTGCAACCATATTTTTCCTCACCATAGAGCTGCATTGTGAAGGATACTGTCATATTTTCTAGTGTTTGATTTGTCAAAGACGGTTGAACATATTGTCCATGGGCACAGTGTGTGGTATCGGCATGATATTAAAAATCTGGTATGGGGGATTTCTACAGATTTATAGCTGCTGTATAAATCCTAACACCTCGGCTAGGAGTACTCTTCTTTCCAACATGCTGGCATGTGACGAACGATCGCGCACACCTCCCCACGCGCTGTAAGATGAGAGCCCAGGGGTACATGGGTAATCTCTCGTAGGTAGATCACACCTCTCTGTTGCTCATTCCGTCCTCCCTCCTGCTTCTCTTTCATTAGTCTTAGGCATGATTTCAAAGCTTTCCCAGAGTCTGAGAATTCAGATAACATTCTCTGTCCTTCCTCTAGCAAGCAGACCTATCTATTAAACATGCTGCCATCAGAAAGCTTTTGCACAACCAAGGGAAATTTATGGAAATGTAAATCAATAATGAGCTTGACAGATGTTAAATTTTAAAACGTTTGCTGTGGGTGAAACGGAACACATCACGCTCATTACCGACACAAATGTACTTGTGCCGGTAATGAGTGTGAACACTTGAATCTTTTGTTGGCATTACAGTGGGAGTCCTACATAAAAGATCTAAGGAAACTCTTTCAGACAATGTCCTAAACAGCAACAAATTTGTCACAGCCATCACAACTTATATGACTTTTATCAGTTATGGAAAAGGATTTTCGACCAGTGAGATTTCACGATAGGCGGAGCTACTTAGATAATGTTCATATTCGCTGGTTAAAGTTATTGCCGCTTAAAAACGGAACTCATTTTTCATTGAAGACAAGACGGCAAGAAAACATATGATGTGTAATAAGCCCATATGCGTAGCATTATTCCAATAAAAATTTCATTGTATTTCATTGTATTCTTTCCTAGTGAGAATAATTAACATGTACGGGCACGCTAGTGGGTGGCCAAGTAGCACAACTGTATCTATGAAGAAATTAATAATTTACATAATATTTCTGTCCAGGGGCTTTGCCTCTGCATAATGCCCAGCAGTAACAGTCTTGCACAAGTTTCCTCTGCTATTGCCATTAGACTGCTAAATGGTTTTCACATGTGCCTCGAGGGAGAATGGAGATGTTTAAAAGGAAACTGGGCTGCATATATTGGACCACCTGAGGATGATTGTCCAAAATGAAATCAGGTTGTGACAGTCGTTCTGTATGTCCCAGGGAGCTACGCTCTTGGTTGAACTGCAATTAAATAGCTTTCACTTGACTATTCTTTTTGTCATTGACTTAAATACAGCTTAGCCGATAGATCCGTTTTACCATAACGATACGTTATTGCACTTTTGTGCTGTTTTTATTGTTCTCCTCCTGCTTAAATGACCAATTTGTGCTTAATTTAATTACCAACTCTCAACATTACCCCAGGACACATAAGGCCACAGAAAAATGATAACATACAAATAAGGCATTTCTTGTTCACTTGTCAAACAAGAAGCCGTGGTCTGTTGTGTCACGGGTTCAATCTGTTTGATGAATGCTCCATTGAGTTGTTGTGGCATCTACTTGTTGAAAGTTAAATAATAAAATCTGGGCTCAGTGAAGAAGGGAAACTAGTTTGCTTGTGCACATGCTTTCCACCTAACCTGCGCTTTTTTCTGTCTGCAAACCCATCCTAATCCATTTTACACATTCTCTCCTGTCCTTCCCAGACTTCTCTGTAACCAGCGGGTGGAGCTGATGAGCTCTTGCTTTGATTGAAAAGATGCTTCAGGATTGATGATCATGTCAACACATGAAACAAAAGCCTTATCATAATACCTAAAACGAACCTGTTAACCTGGTTAATGAAGTAAGTTCATAAGATTGAGAAGTTACAGAAAGTTCATGAAATGTGCAATTTTTGCATCACTAAACAGAACATTACTGTTGTCTAATAAATAGAAACAAAATGGACAAACTCATGCCCTCATGTACATGTTGTTATATCCAAAAAGATTGGGGTTTTGTTGGGAATTGAAGTATTTTGACCATGATGGCAAACCAGTGTCAGACGAATGGCTGTTTTCTGATGAATGCATGGACTACTCAATTTTTATTTCTCCGTTTACAGATCCTACATGGCTATTACTGAGACAAGTGTGATTTATCAGGACTTAATTCAGTGATACCTGTCGGGTTGCAGGGAAATGCCTGCTTTTGCTTACTGCTTACTGCACCTTTCATAGTGAGAATTGTGAGAATGCAACAAGTCAGCGCTTTAGGTTTTTGTGTGTGCGTGTTTATATTGACCTTTATATCGGGTATATCTGACAGGTAGTCTGAGCATTTTAGATAAATTCCCAGCTACTGGCATATTGGAAAGCTTTGCTGAGCCAAAGAAAATCAGCAATCAATGAAAGGCTAAAAAAAACACTGTTGTATAGAGCTCTGTGACAAAGAACATTTGACTTATCAGCTGGCGTTCGATCAGGGCCAGCTAACAGGCCGATTGATCGCTCTGTAAAGCTCTGGAGGAAATAGAGGACATTAATAAGTCAGCAGTGATTTACACACAGAAGCAGATACAGATAAGAATCAGGAATCTTCTTACTTCAGTCAGAAATGGGCCAGTGTGTTCTTAAAAGACAAGATGCAGAAGTGAGAGGATGGAAGGAAGTGAAGAACAGGCTGTGTTCAACATGGTCAAATAAAATGTTCAGTCAATAGATTAGAAATATTACTTGTTACAATATTATTTGCTGCAGAGTTCATCCTTCAGAACTGAATATTAAGAAATTCTTAGTCCTAATTATTATGATTGATAATCGGTTTTAGAGATTTTAGTTTTGATGGCCAAGTAGATTGTCAGTTCTTATTTAAAGTGATGTCTTTAAGTATAAGTATAAGTTTAAGTATAGTAATATCTTTAAGTTTAAGTATATCTTTTCTTGCTGTGTCATAAACAACCATATCTGACCTAATCTGGCTAATTGGCACACTGTAAAAATATTCTTTGCTGCCTTACATTTTTAAGTAAATTGAACATTGCAAGTCATTTCAACAGTTTACATAATTTCAATTGATCAAATTAAGTTAAACAATTTAAACTTAATTTTATAACAACTCACCACTTCTCATTTTTAAATTGCCTGCTTGTTTATCTTGCCCTGAAGATACTGTAAGTTGATAAAAACAAGCTTGTTGAGATGATGCCAAAAGTAAGAAAAGTGGATGAATTTCGTCTTCTTGCAAAGCACACAGCTCACATTATTTTCAGTTTAGCGCCATTTCTGCATGCTTCACCAATGTCCTGCGGAGAGCTCATGCTTATCTGTGCATCATTTAATCCAACACACTCATTTTTCACTTTTAGTGTGGGCTAGGTTACGGTTTTCCCACCAATCAGCTTTGCCGCAGTCTTGCGCTGGTTAATTGACATGTGATTAAGGAGTAAAACAATTATTTGCTCCAGTGAAGATTCCATCTGTCTGCAATTAGACAGAATCATATCATTAACTTAATATGTTATCTGCTCGCAGATTTCCTCTCCGCTAAATGTTTAAAATGGAAACGCGACAGCTCGCTTAAGCGAACACGCTTTATTTGCGACTTTGTAAACGCACACCCGCGGAGATACAGATGTCAGATTTTTCTTTCTGATAAAGTGTCGTTTTCAATTATGGCTAGTTTTCTAACACTTAAACAGGATTTCAGAGGAGACATGGTCAATGCCGGCTGTCAGAAGCAGTCATTGACAAAATGTCAAATCTATATTACTAAAGGACACAGAGTACAGCGGCTTTTCAGTGTGACGTTCACCATGTTACCAGTGGAAAAAAACCCTTAGATAAATATTGCAGACGTTTAGTTGAGAAACATTTGACTGTATTATTGCAGGCGAAAACCTAAAACAAACGACTTTGTAATGACTTTTAGGCAGCGGTAGTAATTACAGCCGTGGAACTGATTAAGTTCATCCAATAATTAAACAAATATCATTGATTTCCCACCGAGAGCCCAGAAGACACAGCTCGGCTCCAAACACCCATCATCCTCCATCCGCCGCTGCTTCCTCTTCTCCCTCAAGCAATAGGCCAATCAGATGTCTGCAATTTGTGAAGTTCAATAACAGCCAGACACATTGATATTCTGTGCGGTGCTCTTTCCCGTCCCTTTGTAAACCGATAACGGATAGACAAGATTGAAAAGAGGTACAGTTTGTTGAAAAATATATATCACACTCTTCCGCAGGAGCCGGAATCAACAGATCTGTTATGTGGATATTTGCTTTGACCGACTGTTTGTAGTTGTGTGGCTGGCTTATATCGGCCTTTCACTTGCTAGTTCTACCCATCTGTGCGGGCAGATGGAGATACACTCCCACGTAAAGTTTTCTTTGCCAATTTCTATCGTTCTTGCTTTGTAGTTAAAAGAGAAGTGAAGCCTTTTTGGATGCTTTATCTACATAACTGGTTCGGCTTTACATTTATTGCCTCTTTTTCAGGCTAACTAGAAATATTGTGATAACTCCGCAGAATACGTGCAGAATAATATCAGTGTATTTTTTATTTGGATGACCAAACAGTACTTTCAACAAAATGTTGACCAAAGGCGTTTACATCAACCCGACTTTTAATTATTTAATCTATATTGAATATTTATATTTAATCTATTAAAATATTACATTCGTCAGCGGTCGTGCTGTCTTTTGTTCAAAGATCAAGTCTCCTCAATGCACTCGGACACCTGTAAGACATTTTATCATTTAAAATTGTCATTTTAACCATTTAACACCTATATTATTTCCCTATTTACTTTTATATTTTATATTTGAACTTTAATCTTATTATGACAAACTATAAATTGCTGAAAAACTATAAGACTCAAGATGTAATATTTGACAAATCTTTATAACAATAAACATAAACAAAGAAAATGAATAAAAATGTTAGTTATTGTAATTTATAAAAATACTTAAAAAACAATTTTAAATTAAAGATGTTTGAAATAATATCTAATATAAAAAAATGAAGAAATTGTAGTTCAGATGCATTTTCATGTGTATACTCAATTTCTGTTCTCTTAAACCTTTTAGGAGAAAAATCATTTAAAGGGTTCTAAAGCTTTTGCACCCTCGAGGAATATCAAAAGCAGAGATTAATGGAAGGGTCATGAGTTTTGGAAAGAGGAAAAACTAATGCTTGTTGTAGCATTAAACTTATAATCCTTAGAAATCATTTACTCATGAATTCAACCTTTTCCAGTAAACAAAAATCACCATTTCAGCCCAGTATTTTCAATATTTACAAGTATAATGTGACTCTTCACCTTCTCTGCTCATCACAAGTGTCATTCTAGTATTCACGCAGCTCTGTAAACTCATAAACAAGCAAGACACGTCCTCGCCTCCCCACCGCCACACAGCCGATATGGGCTGTGCATGTTTTTAAGTGATGTTAATGTGTGCTGGCCTATGGAAAACACATCCTTGGAGAAAACAACACCAGTCCTGATTAGTTTTTATCAAATCTAGCCACGGCCTGCACAGTCTTCAGATTTCACATTTCACATTACAGCCCAGCAAGATAGTACATTGAGCCTTTTTGGAGTGACACTGTGTGTGTGTGGCACAGCGGATGAGTCTGTTATGAGTGACAGCATACTGGGATTGGCAACAGGTCTAATCAGGCCCAGTTTTTTTTCCTTGTAGTGCTTAGCGATTGAAAAGTTGCAGACATTGCATGCTTGAAATTAAATGTCACTAAAGGGAAAGTTCAGCCAATAAAAATGCATCATCACCCTTATGTCATTAAAAACCTGTGTATGATTCTTTCTCCTGTGAAACACAAAAGAAGATTTAAAAAAAAATGTCTCAGTGGTTTTGTAGAAGAATGAAAGTCATACAGATTTGGAATTAAATAAGGGTGAATAAATGAAAAAAGATTTTTCTTTTTTGGGTGAACTAAACCTTTAAAACGAAGGCTTTATTGAAATGCACTGCTCAAATTTCAGCCTCTTTGACTGATTTTATTCTGCTGGATGAATTGGTTGCTAGTGAATCAGTAAAACAGACACGGTACAAAATCTTTTTGTGCATTTCGTACAAATTAGTTAGGATAGTCATTGATGCATATTTTCTTATTATAGTGACTATATCTTTACATTTCCTTGACTTAAATCATAGTCTTGGATAAATTGTTAATGTACTTTTGGACTCCCAAAAACTTTTTTGTAATCAATTTTGGATTTTTTAAAAACTCTTTCACGTCTTGTTGTGAAGTATAGCTCCATAACACATTGGGATTTTAAGATACAAATCATTTGCTTGGCACAGAAAGCTAAAGACAGAAGCGAAATGACATTTCCGTGCATCACGCTCGATATTCTCTTGACCTCAATGTGTATTGACTGTGTGCTCTCTAGCGAGACAGAACTGACCAGAAAACCAAACAAAAAAAAATGCAGTGACCTTTTACTGTTTGTGCCCAGATAAGAGATATAAAGTTTTAAACCTCCATATCTAAAAACACCAGAGCATGCATATGTACATTTTTATTAAAAAATTAACCTGCTAGATATTACTTGATATAAAAGAATAGTAAGTTTCAGGGGTTGCCTATAAAGTTGAGCTTTCTAGAGAATATTTGAGTGTTTTCTTACAGTGGTAGACAGTCTGGCTGTAACTTCTTTGTATTCTGGGAACATTCAGCTCTGTTTTATTCTCTATCAGCTTCGCCTCGGAGTTAAAAAAGAAGAGCTATTCATGTGCTCTATTTGTTTATTCAGTTATTCATCATCAATTCCACTCTGTCCTGTTTTTGCTGCATTAAACCCATTTTTGTGCATGTAGATTATCTCCATCATCAGCAATGTTGGAGTAATGGTGTTATATAATCAGCACACAACAAAGGTAATTGTCCTCCATTACAGTTATATTAAAAATGAATGCATTCTGATTAAAGATACTCGTATAAAAATGGGTATTTATTTATTCAGGATTACAATTTTTAATGTGTAAGAGTCACCAGCACAGAGTACTTGGATATGTGCGTTACATTACTTTTATGTTGTGATATTTGTATTGGGTTAGTGATTTCATTTCAAGTAGTTTGTTATCGCTAACAATGCATTGCAACCATACAGGCCTTCCATCTCTGTTCATCTATTTAACCGGTTTAGTTGAATTGTTAGACCAACAAGATGTTAAAATTACCATTCTGAAGACGAGAAGAAGACATCTGTCCGTTGAGATAAGACAGAAACCATTTCGGAGCAGAACGGTCGCCTTCCACTGCACAGGCACACAGTGCCTTAAAAACCAGAAGCCTTTGAAGTTTGATTATTCAAATTAAAGCTGGCAGAGTTAAATGTGAGAAAAGTGAAGTGGAAACAAAAGCTAAAGGGGGAAGAAAAACCCAATTCAGGTTATTACAATGTGTTTTAATTTAACTGATGGAATTAGCAGTACAAACATGCACATAAAGTCACAGTTTCCTGTCCAAACCTATAGAAACGGCATAGATGTTTGTTGAAAACCAGCTGTACAGTCTCCAGACTGCAGAGCCAAAAAGTCCTGAAAAGGATTAGATAAATGTTTTCGGGCTTATTTTAAAGGAATGCATGAACCGGGGCAGTCATGCTTGAAATTGAGTGAAATCACATATTCAGGCAGACATGTTGGATCACATACACAGTCATTGTCAGCCCTTAGTGATCTGCCCCTCCAGTGTCCTTTACCTGTTCTAATATGATGAGGATGAAGAAGAAACTCACGGACTGGAATCTCAAGGAGCCGAATGTTGTAAAGCACTTCAAAGGTCACCGCTCTTTAAACCAGACCGTCATTTTCAGCACACACGTTTATGTTACAGTGACCCTAGGACTGAGGAATCAATTAAGTTGCAAAAGAAACGGTGAAGTGGTGGATGAAAAAGAGGTCACATATAAATCATTAAAGTCTTTTTGAAGAGGAAGAATGAAATCTCAATGGACATCCCTGAAGGTGATGTTCTTGAGAGAAAATGAATTTTATTCCTGTGTAACCTCATTTAAGTGGCAGATTTCCACGTGACATGCTCTTTAATAAAATATTGCTGTGAATGTTTAAGGCAATGTTGAGTTGATTACAAAAGTTGATTACAAAAATTTATTAAAGCTGACGTGGGCAATTTCAGTGTTGTGGATGTGACATTTTCAGTCAAGAGTTGAAATAGTATAGTTCCAGTATACCAGTATATTAAATGTTCAGTTTATATTCATCGAGACATCACAAAAATAGCCTATGCATGGGCTGTCTGTTTTAAAAAATGGAAATATACATGCGTTATGGATGTGACACAAAAGAAAACACATTTTTGAGATTTCTTCTCTTGAGATTTCTTTGATATGAAATGCACAAACCAGAAGCAATAATACCCAACAAATGGAGAAGAGATGACTAAGTAATTTTATTTAAATTTCTTTATTTTACTTATTTTAACATTTATGTTTTCATGGACTGTTATGAATGTGACAATTCTGAAAACAGCACATTACCTGACTAAGAAAAATCATGCTTTAGACATAAAAAATGGCTTTAAAAGGACCCCACATGGGTATCTGACATCAGTATGATAAAAACTTTTAAAAGTACTTTTAAAAAAATATAGCTATAGAGACAGTGACTTGCACATAGTACATTACAGAGAACCGTATGAATAACACCACCTGTCATCAAAACGAACGCACCTGTCCTGCTCATTAAACCACACAGGCACTATATCTGTCTTCACTGAACTGCTCAAAGTATCCAGACCTCTCAAATGAAGAAGAATTAAAAGTTAAAGGCTCATTTACAGCCAGTCCCTCATGGACACACTTTAAGCATATTGCTAAAGTTGTCTTTCTCAGCAATGATCATCCGGTTTAAACGAGTCTAAGCCGCCACTGTTGCCCAATTTCCATTCGCTAATTCTTTTTCGGGCCATTGCTTTAAAATAATCCAAGCCGGCCATGTAATTTAACAACAACAAGATCTTGTTCACTGTGCCATATCTGTTAGTTATAGTGTGCTGTGTGTGCCAGAAGACCAACAATACCCCCACAGTTATGCTCTACAAAGGCAGATCTCACTTTATGGACAAATGCAGGAAAGATCAATAAATACCTCCAGGCTTTTCAACACATCTGACTGTTCAGAATGATTGTTATTAAGCGCGAGGTCAGTTTTGCTCTTTTAATCAGAATGAAGCGTTTGGACAAGCAATGCTAGCAAAACAGTATCCAGACAATTAGGAGTAAAATATCAAATCTATAAATGTATTTTTTATTGCAGCAATTAAGAAACCTGTTGCACAAGTACATTTTCACATCAGATCCCAGGAGAGCTATTAATGCAAAGCTACATCTAACACTTCATTCAGTATTCATCAAATACTAAAAACACAGCATTCTCTGTACAATATATCTGTTTATCTGAAATTTACTATGCTATTTATGGTGATAGGCTTTGTTTTTGATACTGAAACGTCATTTAGTATCTGTAAGACACGTAATAAATAATAAATTGTTTTTAAGTTTAACCTAAAAAACTCACTAACTTCATATATTGAGCATACACATGAGAATGCTATTTGAACTATAATTTTTACATTTTAGATATTTAACTTTTTTTTACGGATTTTAAAAAATAACATTAATATTAATATATTTTTGAATTTGCTTAGTTTGTGTTTATTGTTGTGAAAATGTGTGAAATATTTCATTTTGAGTCTTAAACCTTTCCATCAATACAAGTTTGTCATAATTAGATTAGAATTCAACTATGAAATATTATAGTTGTGAAGTGAATAGTGAAATAACCTCCGCATGTGGAACGGTGACCATTAAGAGGTTGAATACTGTACAGAAGTCTGAGATGCCTTTTAAAATCTTTAAATACTTCAGTGGTTTAATTTTTGCCTTTAATATCACTTCTCTCTCATAGTTTCTTTGAACTCGCAGAAAAAAATAACATGAGAAAAAGTCTTGGCCTTAAACTGAAATAAAACCAGTTTGCATAAATTTCTATTTCAATTAGGAAGGGAAGTGAGGGAGAATATTGAGGTGAGGTAAGAGCTGTATTTTTAGACAAAGCCAGCCAGCAGTGTCAGGACCTGAATAAGTAGTTCCCATTTCTTCAGTCTCGGATGTTTCAACTTCATGACCCTCGCAGCCCCTGTACTGTCAATGCGGTTGCCAAGGAAACGGGTGACAGGCTTAGATGAAGGGCGCTGAAAACAGACAGGGGATTTCGGGTCTGCTGCACCCACTGCCATGGGTTTTACATCACTTGTGGTCTACACCGATGTGCTTCAGAACCTCACGGGTCTCTCTGTGTCAAAACTAGACAATTTAAACTTAATGAAGAGGAGCTGGGATATGGTGACAGAACCGTACCACGAGTCAGTCCAGTCGCCAAATCATGTAACCGCTCCCTAAGCTGCCAAAAGTCCAGCTGGCTGTCCCGGGCTTCCCGGGCAACTGGTGTAAATTAGTGCCCAATCCGACCCCCTGCTGTCTGAGGAACAGTGTTTAGACTGTGTGCGCTTACTGGCAAAAGCGTCCCACCTGCTCTTATGATTCCAGATCTGTGGCATTTCATCAAAGCTGACGGTAGGAACCGCTCAAATGTTGCTTTAAGGGGAAAACAAAAGCTTCTGGCTTTCATCGGTGGGTCTCTCTGGATTCCAAAATGGATGTGGAGAAGAACCAGAATATGTGAAAGGTTCACTCCAGGGAAGAGCTGTGTGTTAAATGCAGTTCATTGACTATTGGACACAATCTTTGGCTTTGGTAATAAAGGCCAGTTACGGTCTTCCATCTTCTTCCATTAATGGGTTATTGTTGCTGGATGTGGTACACAAATCTAATGTAATTTATGTGTAAATTGTAGTGTGCAATCTGTCTCTTTGACTTATTGTCTCGCTGCTTACTTACCTAAGCATTCGTATACAGAATCATAAATTTAGTGACTCTGCATGCATTATTGTAAGTCCTACCGTGCTTTTTTCCTGTCATTTTCAGTCCTTTTTCTCTTTCATGCATGACGATCATGGCAGTAATTCAAACAATATTTACATCCGTTTTCCATGTAGTCTAATCACTCCTTTATTTCTTCACATTTACCGTTACTAATGATTCAAAATGCTTTGGTATGAACATATCCAGGATAATTGCTTCTCCAGCAAACTCTCCTGTTATGCTTCAGATACAGAGCAAAAGCAGTCCATTTCCAGTTAGGAGGTAACACTGGATCCCTACAGAAAAGTGCTTGGCTTTCTAAGCATTGGAAGCTGAATCTCAATAGATCTCTGACACTTTCTCTCTGGCTTCCTGTGCCCGCCAAGCGGCTGAAACTTTTGCATTGTCATGAGCATGTCAACAGCATTACGGGCCAAGCCAGCAGTCACCTCGGTGATGACCATCAAATCCCTCTGAAGTCCCTCCAAATCCGTCTATCTTCTTAAGTCCTTTCCCCTGACACGGGCGGCGGATTCTCAGCTTGGGATGTGGGTCTCGGCTAAAGAATTTCTCATCTCGGTGAGCTCCGGAGGGCATGTGTTCCTGGCAGCAGCTTTGCTTTTGTACCTGTTTTCGAACCTGCTATTTCGCTTGGATGCAAAAATCTCCCATGAGACACTCTTGCCCATTTTGTCTGTCTCGGGTCTTCTCTCCTGAATCACAGGTGCTGGGTCTCACTTTCTACCTTACATTACCTGTGTCGCTGTATGCCTTGCCTCACACTCAGTTTCTTTGTACAGACAAAAAGCCAGTTTATATTGTGATCACACATCACATTGGTACCCTCTTGACAGCATTGCCTGCTGAAGATGAAGCAAAGGTTTGATTGTGATGACAGCACAACCAAAACATTTTTAGAATTTGTTACATGCGTTTCAGAATGCTTTTTTTAGCACAAAGCTTTTCCTCATACTTCAAATGTCTCAAAAATCTTTCTTTCTTTCTTTCTCTCTCTCTCTCTCTCTCTCTCTCTCTCTCTCTCTCTCTCTCTCTCTCTCTCTCTCTCTCTCTCTCTCTCTCTCTCTCTCTCTCTCTCTCTCTCTCTCTCTCTCTCTCTCTCTCTCTCTCTCTCTCTCTCTCTCTCACTCACTCCACTCACTCACCTCTCTCTCTCCTCTCTCTCTCTCTCTCTCTCTCTCTCTCTCTCTCTCTCTCTCTCTCTCTCTCTCTCTCTCTCTCTCTCTCTCTCTTTCTTTCCTCTCTCTCTCTCTCTCTCTCTTTTTCTGTCTTTCTTTTTCTTTCTTAAAAGTATACCGCAGAAGTAAATATAGCTTTACTTGAGTTTGGATATTATCCAAAATACTAAATCCATTTTATTTTTAATACCCTCTTAAGTATTAAAGCACACACACACAGTGTGTAATAATCTTAGTTACCACGTGCTTATTTAAGTTCTCATCTGCATCACACATTATGTCCTCTATGGCTGCACACCTGCGGATAAATCTCTGCCTGATCCATCTCTCTCTCAATCTTCCGCAGATTGCCAGAGACATTCAATATTCATTGTGTCCAGGAGGGACACATAATAGAATGGATGGTGTTCATCTACTTTTACCTTCATCAAAAATAAAATTTTTACAGAAAGGTATAATGAGTGAAGTGGAAGGTGAGAGGATGCCATCAAAGGGATGTGACTGCATGAGAGAGGAATGCCTTACTGTTAATATTGCATTCATTTTCCAGAATGTGGTCATTGAATGCATTTTGTATCAATGATCTACTGCTGTTCCATGCGGTTGTGCAGTGTGCACATAACCAATGCATATACTGTATATATAAAGTGTGTGTGTATATTTATATGTATTTATGTATTTATAAATTATACAATGACTTCTTATTGCCAAACGTCACTTTGCATTAAGTTACATTTGTTGTGTTGTTGGACATGCCAGCTGTCGCACATGTCGCCAAAAGTAGCTGCAAGCTTCCGTTGAAAATGAATAAGAGCCTGTCGCCGATGCTCTGTGGGGGCTGCTGGTGCGTTTGTGTTAAAGAAACTTTAATTGTATAAAGAGCCGGGAAATCACTTTGTTAATTGTGTAGGAGGTCGAGGGAACGGCGCAGAGATTTTCTCCTTCATAAACGGCTTCTAACCAACTGCAATGCTTTACAGCCGTACACATAAAGCAGTTTACTCATGAAAAACAATTAGACATGGCTACTTGTAATTCCAGCACATTTCTGCAAAACTAATAACTCTGCATAAGGCATATTTATCAAGACTTGGAGGATGTGGAGTGCACCAACAATTTTCATAAGTACACAATTCATCAAAAGCAATTGTTGCAGAGAGACTACTATAAATTCACACACTCTCTTACGTATGCATAGAAACTATCTGGAGATCTGGAGTTATGGCTGTAAAAAGTTGCCTCATGTACCTCTTCAGTTCACAATACTTCAAACTTCTGACAAGGAACAAATCGGTGTCCTTATTCAACCATTTGTAGTGTGTCCTGAATAAAACCACTCGGGAACAAAAGTGATGTTTTACTTGTGTGTGTAAATGCGTTTTGGATGAAGATGGGTGCTCTTTTACCGAGGTGGTCTGATGAATGATATTACTTTTAGCTTGAATTTCACCTTTTGTGCGCCGGCGTACAGGCATTTGCATGCAATTGCGAGCCAATTGGCC
The DNA here is from genome assembly GCA_019155185.1 of Beaufortia kweichowensis. Taxonomy (NCBI): domain Eukaryota; kingdom Metazoa; phylum Chordata; class Actinopteri; order Cypriniformes; family Gastromyzontidae; genus Beaufortia; species Beaufortia kweichowensis. Next base: position 17,658,699 of record CM032797.1, read on the forward strand.
AAGTGCTTTATAAGCACGTAGACTGGCAAAGCTAGACGAAATGCTGATCTTTCCCCTCCTTGCATAAATAAACTCGTCCAACAAGCTCTAGTTCATTAGCGAAGTAATAAGCATTGAGTTATGATGTTTTAGAATTCACTCCATAAACGCCATAAAGTCAATTTTTGCCAAAGTAAAATACCTCCGTGTCACAACCGGGAGGAAATATCACAGTCATATTTCACTTTTTATTAACATAATTTTGAAGTTGCCCAGGGCGAGATTTGTATTTATACCGCGTGAGCGCCCCGCTAGAATCTCAGCTGAATTAAACCCAGCGCCTCAAAGTAACTGTGACATTTTGCCTGCATGAATATTATCTTCACTCTCGTGAACACTGATTAATTACAAGGTCTCCATGAACGAAAAGGCAATAGTTGCTGGTGTGTTTGCTATATTATTACTACCTTTCCTTCACGTTTTCATAGTCTGCGTTTGTGGTCTCCAAGTGCTGGCCAAATAATGTAATGTGCTCAAGTCTTTAACGGCCACTATGTGCTTAATAATTGCTGCTCGTTCATATCTTCTTTGCATTATGAATGTGACTTTTTATAATCAAAACATCAAAAACATATTCTCACAGAATGTATTTATTACCAAAATATTAAGTCATCCATTTATATTTTACTAAACCCCTGTTAATAGAGACCAGACACCAAAAATATAAGTCTGTACACTGATAAAGTTATCCATTTCAAAAAATGGAAATGTACATGCATTATGGATGTGACAAAATATGAACACACATTATTGAGAGGAAACATACTTTCTAGGTTTTCTGTGAATTAAAATACACAAACCAGAAGCAATAACACCCAACAAATGAAGAAGAGATGACTCTTTGAAGAACATAAAATAGTTATTTTATTCTAATATGGACTATTATGAATGTGACAATTGTAAAAACTGCTATGAAAAAGCATGCTTTAAACATACAAAAACCTTTTAATAATAACTTTACCACCAAATATTCACATCTGAGCTATCAGTATGATAACAACCTTTGGTTAAAACTATTTTGAAGTGCCTTACATATTACAGAATAGTACAGTAAAAAAATGAGTTGCAGAATAAAAAAAAATCACTTTTTCATGATGACACTGTGTATAGTGCATTGAATGTCAAACAGTACGCTCGAACCGAGTGGGATTGTACAGACGCTTCTCAATGTGTTATTGAACAGAGCCTGTAATCATATCTGTCACACCAAGGTTAAACTATGGAAATTCACACTTTCAGATGCACAAGTTTAAGAGCAAATTGTGATTTAACAAGTCGAAATCCCTCAGGGCTGCTGTGTAATTTAGCAGTGTAATGTACTGTCACGTTCTCATCATGTTGTGTTCATTTTTTCTTCAGAGGCTCAGTACAACTGCTGTGTCTTTATATAAGATAGTTTATTCTAATCCTTCATACTCTTAAGAGCACAAAATAATGCAGACTGTCAGTTGTAATATATGGTGTACAAAACAGCGTTTAGTAGACTTTCACAGTGTGGAAACCTCATTATTATTATTATCATTTATATGATTATAATTATTATTAAAGTGAGCACTTGTATGCACAGCTGTGATAGCCTGTGGGCAAAAACACTTCTTTGTCTTGTGTTTTTGGAGTAGACAGATGTGTGACAGTGTTACTATTTAAAATGCATGTTAGAGATTTCCATGTATCTAAGATACATGTACCCAACAAGATTGCTGAATAAAATCGAAACCAAACATTGATGTTGCAGGTCAAGATGAACTCTGCTACTCGCCTGTAGAAGTTGGTGACATTATCCGCTTTGTTATGTATGCTTTTGTGAGTCTTTTAAAGATATGAAAGCATTGCCAGACCCTTTCATCTCATCCTTTCTAAAAATCTGTGATTTAAGCTGTCAGCCTTTATTAAACTCTGTGCTTATATGATCTCTTCACATCTGCTTAAAAATGCAGCATGTAGTGAGTCAGGTTTGTTTTCTCTTTCTCTTTTTGAGTCGTTAACGTTTTTTAGCTTACATGTATTAAACACATTCTGCTTCTTTATTTTATTTATCATGGCTTTCCATTTTAAATTCTAATGAAATGTGCAGTAATTGTTGTCAATCATAGATTATGTAATAGATTTATTAATAATATTAAAATGAATCATTTTAAATACTGAAATTAATGATTAATGGTTTTATTATTTTGCACAAAAAGTACTGAAAGTTGGCTTCACAAACATTGATTTTAATGTTTCACATGATCTTATTCAGTCAGTATTAAAGATATCATGGTTATTTAACGTTCTTCACCTTATGTATGATGATTTTATATAGAAAACAGTCAATCATACAGAATAGACTATCGCAGACAGTGTCACAATTACATCATTTGATTTGTTTATTTGAAAAAATATCATCAAAGCAAGATTTTAACATACAATTTCCCGTTTCAAAGCAATTTATTTTCTTTTACTTTATCTTGCATTTTACTCTATATCTAATTTCCAGCTCTATGTACAAAAAATAGTATGTGTAGTAAGGCAATACAACTTGCTTTGGTTAAATGCGTCTGCTAAATGCATAAATGTAAATGTACGAAACCAGGTTATTTAGTAACATTATTTTAAAGAACAAAAATACATTGTGGTGCCCATGTCGAAGTTAACACATCTCTGAGACTAATGTTTTTGTCATCAGCAGCTAGTAAAAAAATTGCTGGTTCCAAAAAATGACCCCATGATGTTGGGTTTAACAGCACATGATCAAGGTACAAAGCATTGTGCTCATTTACGCTATCGAGCAGAAAGTTAGCCAGTAGATAATGATGAAAATTCTGATGTCAAGGGGTGATGTAACATAAATGTTTTTATGGTATAGTCGATAGTGCCAAGTGGGTGGTAGATGTAATGTGTGCATACTGGAAAGGTCCTGACTGTAAGTAAACTAGTGCGAGTGGAATGGAGATTTTAACTTGGGTCAAGACAAGTTGCTTAGAGCACTTTTTTATAACGAGTGTGAGTTCAAGGCCACAGTGATCATTAAATGATATTAACAGTGATGGCAGAAAGATGATTTGTGGCAGTTCTGAAATGTAGGGATAGCTGCCAGTGTTCGCAGGCTGTTGGAGATTTCCGTCAGGACATCAAACAGCTACGGATGGCACTCGCTCTGCACCCTGCCAGGGATTCCATCTGGGCCGATCATGGAGGTCTATAATACCCAGTGAAAGCTATCCATTAGCATTCTCATTCAACTCAATACCACCTGAGCCGTGAATTTCATGGGGCTAATCAGTGTAGAGCTGCGGGAAAATGTGAATGCTGATTGGCTGATGGTGCCACAGTAATATGCACAGTTCTAAGCCCTTCACCAACATCTATCCTCATCTGAAGGGCAAGAAGAAAGGGAAAAATACTGAGTTTCATATAAAAAGAATCAGGCAGTGGGGCATTTTTATGCAAATGTCAACTTTACCATGAAAAAAGTCAAAGGTTTTTATCAAAGGTTTTCATCATACTGATAGCTCAGATGTCAATATTTGGTGGTTTAAATACTCATGTCAGGTGTCTCTTAACGTTTTTAAAGCTCGTTGTGCTTTAAATGCTGTTTTCAGAATTGTAACATCCATATCAGTCCATATTCCTCATAAATGGGGACATGAAAAAAAATATTTTATGTTATGTGTTGTTTGTCATCTCTTCTCTATTTGTTCAGTATTATTGATTCTTGTTTTAATTCATGGAAATCCTACCATGCTCACCAGTAAAGCCTAGATCCATTGGGACCAGCACATTTGCATGAGTTGACTCTTTGTATTGTCTGGTATTCTTTGATCATTATTTGGTGGAGTATTTTTCCTGGCTGAGGTTTTGTTGGCATAGAAGTGATCTCACATCAGGTAGGGCGGGTACATAGTTGGGGGCATCGCTGTTGCCGTTTTTTAACATGCTTTAGAAAAGAGTTTCTCAATAGCCCAAGCTCCGCACATTTTGGATACTCAGTTTGCGAGTTGATAATTTGAGTTAGATAAATCAAATCAGGTGTGTTAGACAACGGAAATATCCAGAATCTTGTTGGAAATACACTGTCGTAGGTATTGCTACGTACACTGGTGGTCCATTTGGTTAAATGCAATTGATACTGGATACTTCATGTTTCTTGTAACCAGATCTAAAGGCTATCCTAAGAGCTCTGTTATAGATGCGATCTAAAGAGGCGAACATTATTAGATCTGGGAGGTGAGTCATTCACAGACCTGTCTCCAACACTGTATAATTTGTTTACAGTGGATTAACCTTGCACATTACCCAAAATAAAACCGCTGCAGATTCTCTCACCGCGATCAAGCGTGAGAGTTAAGAGAGAGCTCTTGTCCTAGAGAAAACATGTTCATTTGGAACAAGGTTACGAGTGTGACCGCCGAACACTTTTTCTCTGGCATGGAAATAAGTGTTCACTGATACAGATTCGTACACAAGGTCAGCAGCATCCAGTGATGACAAAGAGACCGGGGAAATAAATACACAAGTCCGGCTTTCACATTGTTGTACCCGTTGTTTCTTTCCTGAGAGAACTTTCTCTCCAACTCAGCTACAGAAACTGAATTCAGAAACTAATGCATTTCTTTCTTTGCCTGGAGGAAAAAAACATATTCAGCCTGTCAAGCTTGACTAATATGGTAAATGTTGATTTGAAAAGACGTTTTTTGTTGACCAATTTTCTGTCTGTGACACTTGTTTCGAACACGATATGTTATTGTATGAATTTCTTTGGTAAAAGTTGTAAGGCGCTGGTAAAAGCTTTCATCTGAAAAAAGTATAAGAGTGTCTTTTTGAGTGTGCTCATGGGATTCATACCGCCTGAGAAGCGCGTAGCAGACGCCTCCAACTTTCAAAAGGGAATTGACGCGTGTCTCGCCCATGATGGAGCACCTTGGGATTATCCCATCAAATACAAGTTTGTCAATTTTGGCTGTCTTTCTTCGTGCAGAAGAGGTTTTTAAATAAAAACTCGCACTACAAATCCCCTGTTTGGTCTTCTGAGATGCGGGAAGCACAAAGAGCAGTTTCCTTCTGCTCAGCCATCACTAACCAGCTGAACGCACTGTGCTGATTGAATGGAAAAGGATCTGTGGGTCACCACGGTGCCCGCAAACATATTTCTATAAAACCCACTTCCTCTCACCAGTGCGATTTACAGCTTAGCAATAAATCACGGCTGTTCATTCTGCAGGGAAGCAAAAACACCCCCCTTAACAAGAAAAAAAATCTGTAAAGCTTACTTTGGTGATGTCAGTATTCAATTTTAAAGGATTGGTTTAGCAAAAACTCATAACATTAGTATGGATCAGAGCCCGAGCTTTGTTTTCAGAATTGACTGAGATTAATGAAGGATGCAGATTTTCTCATTAATTATTTGTGGAAGAGCGGTTTTACTTATTAAATAGGTGTTGCTATCAAATTAGGGTTTGGGAATTCAGCCATGTCTGTTACTGATATGACTGTAACTTCTTCTTGAAACTGTATGGAAGTAAAACTTTTGAAAGCTTATGCAACTTTAACTGTAGCGGACGTTTCTTATACAGCCTTTGCTGAAGAGCCAATCTTTCAGATTCAGAACTGGTGGCACAATCATTTCATATTTCAAGAACTTAGACCTCAGTGAAAAACACTTACAGTACACAAAGATTTTTTAAAGGACTATTGTAAAAGAAGCATTTATTTTCTTTTTATAGTCTATACAATGCCTTTCTACTACCTTTTGTGCAGCAGTGCTTCTGTGAACTTTATTGAACGATATAGTATGACAAAGAACCTTTAAGAAACCTTTATTTTATTTACTTTATTACTTGATAGATTACTTGAGATCAATCCATTAATCCAAACTGTGTGCATACTCAAAGAGTCATGGTTTCAGTTGTGAAAACCAAGGAACACACTGTTCAAGAAAAAAAAGGAAAAATGCAATTGTCATGACAATTAGTTTTTATAGTATAAATATAGTTTCATGGCTAATATGAAGCTCTTTTAGTTTTAGTTAGTAAGTTGTTTGTCTCAATTCACCAGTTAAAGGCAGTGTGGCATAAAGGTTTATTTAGACTAGGGCTATCAAACGATTAATCGCGATTAATCGCATCCAATATAAAACTTTTGTATTTACATAATATTTGTCTGTGTACTGTGCAGATAATATTTTTATTTATAAACACAAAAACACACATACATGTGAATATACAGTATATATATATGTATGAAATATTTAGGTATATTTATTTATATTTACCAAAAATCTGAATTATATATAAACATTTATAGATTTTATATTTTTGTGTATGTGTTTATAAATTTAAAATGAATATTTAAAGTACACAGACATATATAATGTAAACACAAACTTTATATATACATATATATCGGGGTACTCCTAGCTATATATATATATATATATACTGTATATATATATTAATTGCTATATATATATATTAATTGCTATATACTGTATATATATATTAATAAATAAATAAATGACCAAATCCGTATATTCCTAATCTTGAAATGGGTATTATAGCAGTCTTGGACAAGTTTCTGTTCAAAGATCTTCTGTAAAACACTTTCATTATAATTCATCTCCTCATACAGCAGGGCTTGTGAAACGGCCATCAATTATGAATATGAACAGCGGAAAAAACATCAAATTGTTGTGTGGATTTCCTCTGAGGTTATCTGAATTTCGCCAGCGTATTATACAACAAGCGCAACCTTTGATGCTACAGGCAGAAAGAAGATCTAGGGGACAAAAGACATTCAATAAATGATTAAATGAAGTATAATTACCAGAGAAAACCATGTGCCATTTCACACCGTGTTTACATGCCCTTTAAACAACCCTGACATTTCCCGCTTTGCTTTTTAAGTTCATTCTGCGAGCAGAAATACGTATAGAGAGCCTGAGAGCACATTTTGTTTACGTTACCACCTGAATGGGTCATCAGTATCTCGGCAAGGAAAAGGCCGTGGATTATACTGACCTATTCGAAAGCTCGGCACCTCCGAGCCCCCGGGTCCTTGAGCTCCAGCAGGGCGGACCATAGCGGGGAGGTAGATGAATGAGCTAGGAGTACCCCAAATCGATAGAAACTTGGACTGCCCATGCAGAAGAGAGGAAGAAGAATTGGGATGGAGTAGTAAATATGAGCTTAACAGATGGAAGCATCTGTGTTTGCTTAAATGAGCTCCTCCCGGGAGTCTCGCAACATGATATACATCTGTGCTATAATGCCACGTTAAATCTGTGCTAAGAAAACTTCTGCTGTCAGAAGGGGCGTTTCGTCTTACGAGGCAAAAGTAGATATTGTTTCTCATTAAAATCCCATCAGCAAAATGGCAGTATTTCAGCGTAATTTTTCTGTCTTTAAATGTATTCACTATTTGCCATCATCTCCCTGGCTGCAGTGCCGTGTATGGAGGTGTTATCAACTATTGAGATGACTAATTAAATACATTTTTTGTTTTTTGTTTAATATTCTGCATTCATTCAGATCACATAAGCTTGATAGACCTATAAAATCTCAATGCTGGACTTAAAATACAGTAAAAAACTTGATGTAATGATCGCACAGTCTAGACAGCATATGTTATTTTTGAGCCTTCTCATTATTGCTACCGTAAATAAGATCGCTTTTAATTATTCTAAACTAAATAAGTTTTAATTATTCTAAACTAAATTCACGATCAAGTTGTCTGAGTTGCTGCTTTCAAACTACAGTCGACATTCTGAAACTGTCTATCTATTATAATCATATATATCTGCATCTGCAATAAATCTGCTTCAGTTCATTGGCTTTTACAAGACTACATACACTAAAACGTTCATGCACAAAGCAGGAAGATGATGGAAACATCATCCTGCAGATATATGTCAGTCCATTTGCACCGCAAACCTCAATTGAAAGGTCACATCAATAAGTCTTTATTTCAGGCTCATGCACCATTAATCATTCAAAGTCACATCAGTCATCAGAGAGGACTAATGTGCCGTCTATAGTCTCTCACCCTTCACTTTCCAGAAGTGTCTCATTGATTCCATTTGCTTTCACACCAAATATCTGTCACATCCGTTCTAAACACGACCATCCTGCAAATTAAAAGAGAGTGAGGTCAAGGTGACAGTAATGAGTAAAATATAATGACAAGATACATTATCAAAATTAATGTCTTGATACCGTTTGGAATAATCTTTTTTTTTTACAGCTGTGTCACAAGTGTACCTGCTTGTCCTACAAAACTCAATATTTAAAATTGCAGATTCTTTCTAGATGTTCAAATGATTTTGATTAATCACACTGTCAATTATTTAATAAACTAACAATCAATACTTTATCATCTTGGGTAAATTAATATATTACATAGGTCATGGAGTGATTTATTATGGAATAAATGTCTTCCATGAATCGCTTGTGTCATAATAACACATAAGGATCTCCTTAGTTATGGACCGTTGGCTTTTAGTGATATCACAGTATGAAATAATTACGGGCTAGTCAGCATATTCAACACAACCTAATAGGGAAATTACACTTTATATACAGAACCCAGATTGTTTCTATATATATACTGTATGTTTATCTTTACTGTAACTGTATTGTATTACTGTATTATACCGTATATTGCTAAATAATGCAATATATGATATGCAATATCAAAGGTTTAAAAACGTATTTAAAAAATGAAAATTATATAAGCATCCTTCACAAACTTTCTAAAAAAGAAAAGCATTATTCTATCTTTCTCGCCAGACTCCCTGCTATCTGCATTGACCTAAAACTATTGACTATACAAAACTATACAAAACTTTGACTATAACTTAAATTCTTTTAAATCACTCAATTATTGCAAACCATTGCGAAATGCATATTGCAGGATATTTTAATAATTTTGATACATCTTGCAGCCCTGCTGTATTGTTTATTAATGCATGGCATTTACTAGTAAGACATAATCAAGTGAAGCATTTTGAATAACTTGGTAAATAGTGGTAAATAGATTTTTTTTTAAATCATCTAAAACGTTTGCATAATTATGTTTTTAAGCAGACTTTTAGCAGCTTTGTCCTCCTATAAAAGCATTTTGTAAAGAACAAGCACACAGAATGGATTAACCACATGTAAATCTCTTCAATGAATTTCTACATTTTTCTGTTTTTAACATGCCCACATTTGCATAACTAGTGTGCAAGTGCCTGGCTTTCATGACCCTTTCTACCAAAGGAAAAACCTTTTAAAAGCAATAGGACAAAGAACATCAAATGGTTTGACAGAGCTAATGTTTATCTCAAACCATGCAGCTAATTTTTAACATTATGAAACTGGTGCTCATGAATTATGAAATAAATGTCAATTTAAATAAGATTTTTTTTACCTTTGGGATAGTTCAGGAGAGATATTAAATCATTGGTTGCAATTGCTTGACTGCAATTTTTATGACGCTGCATTTTTGTCTCTTATTTCAGGAGAGGACCACTGGGTACTGCGCAGAACGTAAGTCTAAAAAGATTTTATTTAATATCATTCAAGTCATAAGGTGAATTTTAAATGAATGAATCTAAAAAAGTGACATCTGTCTATTACAGATAGTTTTTCTTATATAAAGAGAGAGTTGATAAATATCAGATCCAGTTTGACCTCTAGGGAAAAGAAAAAATGTGCCAGGATCTTTTCTGTGAGCACACTTTTTATCAATCTTAACAAAGGCATCACACTTCCTTGTGCTAGAAGGTCAGCAAGAATAATCTTTATCACCATCAACCCTGCGTTCGTACGGTTCCGCTTTCTTTGACTTATCTCACAAAAACAATGTAGCGTGAAAACTGCAGCACACAGTAACACAAACCGGTCTGTAATCCATTTAGTGTAATTGCTGATTTTGCCTGACGGAGGGAAGCAGTGGTGGTCTGTAAGTAGCTGTCCAGGGTGCTAAATCAATGCCGAGACATCGCTCACTTCCTCTCCCTCCCTCCCCTGCTGCCCGCAAGCAACAATCGCTTCACATACCTCCTTACATGAGTGTCAACAAGCAATAGATGTGTGTGAAGATGAATTCCCCGTAGCCTGGCCACTCCTCATGCCAGTCACACTTAATGGAACGGCTCTCATAAAACAAGTGTCATAAGTGGACCAGGACAGAGAAAACAATAGCAGTCTGTCTGTGATAACGGATAGAGGAGAAGTGTAAATACACTGCACTGAAATCAATGGAGTCTTGCTAATGCTCTCTGCTTCATGAGGAATCTTTATTAGGCCCGGTCAAGCCACACCGGTGGTTTTTTGTCATGTTGTGATAATGGCTCAGAGATATGGATGACTATTATATCTCTGCTGGCTAAAAGCAGGGCACAGATAAGGAGTGTAATAGAGACGTTTGTATCTGTCCCAGAGCTGAGCTGTTGACTGAATGATGTGTTTAATTGCTGGTAATCGTAGTTTTTTGATACCCAGTGCATAATGCAGATTGTAAAAATGGATTATGATTATTTTTGCCTAAAGGATCTATGTACAAAAATTGACAATAAATTATATATGTATATGCAGAGTTTAAAATTAACATGTGCCAAATGTGGTAAAAATCTAACTTGGTGGGTAAGCCAAGCATACTTGTGAGTCATCATGACATCTGCATATATCTGGCTTACTTTAACATACCCGTCACTATGCAACAAATAGCATCATGCTGGTTCATTTGCATTTTAGCAAAGGGTCAAAAACATAATAATGTGCCCATAGTGAGAATAATAATAGCTGTCTGGGGTAACTAACCTTAATGTAAAAAGAAAAGTCCTCACAAATAACAAGAAAATTGGAAGTTTTAGTATCATGGGGCAAGCTAGGGTTGTTATTGTACTGAATTGATTTAATTTGTCCACCTAAGATTTATTTTGGTGAAAAGGATGAAAGATAAAAGGGAGGATAAACAGGACGACTGTCATTTTTAAATAATGTGAAATACACATTTATATCATTTATATAAATTATATTTATACATTTTATTTCACTCTTTTTGTATATTCAGAAATGTTAATATATTGTCATACAATCCAATAAAACCATTTCATATATGTTTCCAAATTTTCCATCAAAAATGTTACAGTGCCATTGGGATCATAGTGTATATGTTTAACTAGACCGTTTAGCGTCTGACTGGAAGCTGTATATGCTGCTTTACGCTTTACATCCTAATATATTATATTTTGGCATTTAATAAAATAAAAGTGAAAATAATATACAGTACAGTAGACCCACTTTATTGGTATTTTAATAATACAGGCTTATGTTTACCTTTGTTTACTCCTCTTGTGCATAGTTCAAAAACATCTCTTCTTGCAGTTCAAAACATATTTAATATAAAGTGTTGCTGGTTGCTACATTTTAATGAAAACATTTGTTTATCTGACAAATATTACACATAATCCACTTCATCTGTGATGAAGAAAGCAAACACTATGTGAACGGCACTACAGCAAGCGGCTGTGACCGACTTGAGCTTTTAACTCTTTCCACAACTGCATGCGGTTGTCCCTATGAAAAGTATGTCCATACTACCTGACAGACATCACTGTAATAAGTATTGTGAGACAGGGAGTGCCTGCCAGTTTCTCCGTCAATCATTTTGCATGCATTTTGGAGGCGGTAGCTGACTTTGGAGAGAAAGTGTGTGCTTGAAGATTGAGAAATGGAAGTTGTAATGTCAGATTAAATAAAAGTGGCTATAAAGGTGTATACACGCTAGAGCTGCACAATATATCGAAATTATCGAAAAATTGCAAATGTGCATATTTTTTTTGGTTTGCAATAAATTAGTGATTTAATTTTAATACTTCAAAAAGTAATCGTATTGCATGTTGAATATCGCGTTATTTAGCATGCTATCGCGTTTTACTTCAATATAGTTTAATTTATTGCTTGTAATATCGTATTAGTTTTGACACTCTTTTTAGTGAACGGGCAGAAATTTTCCATGCATAGCTCAAAGATGAGAATGGATGGATTCAGGGTCTCGGGCTCATTTCACAGAAAGGCTTTTGTAGTTAAAAGGGCAGACTGTTATGTAGTACAACAGTGTGCCCTTTCTCAAAAGCATTTGGCAGAAAGTGGATTAAGTTATTGATTTTTACAGAATGTCACGGCATAAATATTTGCGTTTTAATGCAGTACAGTACAATCAGTGTTGACTTTGCTGAATGAGTTTTTCATCTCTGCGATACAGCTGGAGTTCTCTCAGAATGGGCTTATGTGTTCAGTACAGCTGTATGATTAGCATGCAAAGAGAAATGAATTGCTTTCATTGATTGAGTTTCACACTGTCATTAACTGCAATGAAGATAGACAAGCGGCCACTGATGACTTGCCTCTTTGTGGCGGAAAGCCTTGACGGTAAAACGTATATCCTGCTGGATCTCACTTAACCTTTTTGTTTCGCTATTTAAATGGGATGAATGGGCGCTTTAAATGAAAGTGAAATATTTTATTATCTGTGACGGATGTGTCAAGCCTGTTTTAGGAGTGTTTGAATCTGACCACTGTTCATTTTAGTACTATTATGCATTAGAGTTTTTAAAGAAAGAACAGCAGAGCTTTAAAACTATAAACAATCCACTAAAACTTGCTTTATTTCAGACAAGTCATTTGTCGGAGGATGTGCGAGCTAGACTTGAATGTCCCGTTGTTTTTTACACATATATATTTCCTCGGGGTCAGTCCTCCAAGATCTCCTAAAGGAAGTTCGGAGACCATTATGTCACCAGGACAAAAGGGGAAAGATGCAATTTTAATTAAAGTTGGCAGATTTACCATCCACACAGGGTTTAAAACATCACCCGTCTGTGCAGATCGAGGCCGAAATGCCAGCGATAAAAATGATTTATGCTAGCCGGGGCAGTGAGGAGATTTCTCTAAGGGATCGGTGGAGGAATTAGCACAGGCATTGGGTGGCTGTACTGTAATGATGAGAAATGACATTAAATTCATACCCTTAAAAACGATTAGAGCACCTGGGCCGAGCAGTCATGCCTCGAACCCGCACTGAAACTTATGTTCAACCCGGGATCAGATAACAGGAAGCCAAAAATTAGAAGATTGTAAAAAACGAAGAATCATAATTGACTTACGATTGACACCCTGGGGACATTAAAAGTCACACTTTTTTTGTTGCGTTTGCACACTAAACAGCTAATCGCACAATGGATTACAAACTCATGCACATGGCAACAGGACAGTTTATTCTTCACAGCATGTCAGCAAACAACAGAGGATTGGCTTGTGGCTGTTTTTGGATTTACAGAGAAAGATGAAAAAGAGACAAGATGAGAGATGTGAGGAGCAGTTGGATGTTTTTTGTATTTATTTCACTTTCTTGCTGTTTCTTTGACTGCTTTCGTTGAGGCTGTCAGGACAGTGCACACACCTGGTGACTGTTTGAAGCCAGTTTGAAATATGTTGACGCGTCTCCGGCTAATCACAGCGTGTCTCACAAACATGCATACAAGAAGAGGGTGGCTACAAGCGCATGCTGTGATTTCTTGTTGCAGGCTAGATGTTGACTTGAAACATAAAAGACAACAAACTTGAGCCATGTGGTGCGCACTTGGTTTAAACCTGTTCTACACAAAATACAGTACCAGTCGAAATTCTATTGATCTTAAAATCTTTTAATCTGAAGGTGTATATTTTAATGTTTGAAATGACCAAAATATAATTGTGCTAACATATAATTTCTTTTATTAGAACACTAAAATATTATTTAAGAAATATTTTTCAAGTGGATTACTTAAGAAATAAAAAGCAGCCAATCAGAGTCGAGCATAGGTAGAAATTTCTTCAGTGTTGTTTATAAAGCTTCTCAGGTTAAGATCTCAAAAAGCTGGATGATAAAATGTCAAGAGTATGATTTTACAAATTCTAGACAAAGGTTGATCACATATAACATAGTGTTCATTTATTTTGCATGCATTTAGTCACAATGTAATTCCCACAGTTACAGTTGTGTTATTTCATGCAAATGCATGTCAACGTTCTCTCATTAATTGGCAGTGTAGTTAGGAAGTTCATTATATTAAGCAAAACGTCTATAATGGACTATCATTTATTATTAACCTGATCATTTACCTGCACATTGTAGTTTCTATTTCAGCCAAAATTAAGAAAAGGTTTGTAAATGCATGTAAACATGCTTCAAGAACCCACAGCCATGCACAGATACTGTGTACCAAAAAAACAAGAATATTTTCTCTGATTCACAGTCCACCCCACACACACTGCTCATCTGTTGCAAAATGTTCCCAAGGCTTTACGTCTAAACTTAGGCAGCCAGTTTTATAAAAAAGACAAATGTTTGAAGCATTTTAGGTCTGCAAAGACTCCAGGCACCAGATGCCAGAGACATGAAAGCAGGGCCTTCAAAAACATTACACTCCCTTTGTTTCTCCACCTCAAACAGCTTATTCTGCAGAGAGTCCTTCTTTCGCATAAAAGAAGCCGAACTGATTCTGTGAAAAGATAATCATATTATTCGTCTCCCCCACAGAGAGACAAGACGATTGCATCTCTTGTGTGCTGTTGTCTGTCAGCACTGGAATTTTTAATTAGCACCTGGTAGCTCATATTTTATGCTTCCCTGTGGCACAATTGAGAGAAGGCCGGTCACAAACTGTTCGTGTAAACATTTGGAGCTTCAGTGCTTTCTCCACATGGGCTATAGTGGTTTGGAGCTGGCAAAGGGAGAACTAGAATAATCCCTTTAAAGTTTTGTATAATGCTGGCAGTGGGTTACTGGGTCAACAATGGTAAGCTCTCCACATTTACTGTATGTGTTTTGAGCCTCAGCTCTGTGTTTTGAATCATGTATTAGGCTATAAGAAATAGAATACAGACCCAATAACGATGCATGTGTATGGTTACTTTATGAGTAAAATGAAATGTATTATTTACATTATAAAATGATTAGCTCCAGTCCTTGATTCTGATTGGTCGATAGTTGTGTTTTATTCATGCTTCACCCAATGATTCTGTGTATCACTGCACAGCACCCTTAACAACATAAACATATATCACCGTCAGTCAGGGACTAGTTTTCCAGTGAAAGGTAGACTTTCAGTGATTTTACTTTATAAAAATTGCATTGCTAAATATTTTTAATATTTGTATTGTGTGGTAACCGTTGCAGGCACATAAAGCACAGGCTCTTGTACCTTATTGCTTAAATATAATTTGTCTCTTACTATTAGTTTAAGAAAGAGCTCATAATAATAATAATAATAATAATAATAATAATAATAATTAAAGGTATGTGAACATTTTTATTAAAAAATTATTTAAGCTCCTAAACTCCAACCATATTCATCCATCACACAGCAAATTTTTGACTGATGACTGGATCAACCAATCAAATCTACCAGAATATACTAAGAGTTTGAAAAGAAAATATACTGCATTTCTTTGCTTGCAAAATCATATTTTTAATGTTTTGTGTGATGGAAGGTGACTTTTTTATTTGAAAAAGGTAACAATACATTTATTTGGGTTGTAATTGTTCTGGTGGTGTAATTTGTTCATTGCTGCCTACGCTGTCAGAAACAATTGTTAAAATTTGTACCTTTAGTCATTGGGGCAGTACCCTTTCAAAAAAACCCAATGTAAATATATCTGTACCTGATAGTACATATTAGAACCACTAGAAAGGGTACTGCCCTAGAGACAACAAGGTACAAATTTTAACCATTTTTTCTGACAGTGTAGATTATTTTATTTTACGGTAACGGTCACATATTTTACATAGCAGAAATGGACAGCACAGTGGGAAAACTGTTCGTTTGTCAGTAGTCTTTTATGCTTTTTAATTCATGTAATATTTGCCAGGCTAACAGTACTCTTGGGAACAGATTCTTCTGCAGAAAGATTTGTTGTGGTCTGCAGAATACGTTAAAAAAACAAAACAACCCGCTATGACACTCAAATGCTACGTGTTTGAGAACAGAAATACAGTTAATCTTGCAGCGCAACAACACCTGTGCAAATAACTCTGTAAAGAGTAAAACAATGAACAGTCATGCAGTAGTTATCATTATTTATTAATGCAGCACTCACTATTATTTATCAACTTTCAGCTCACAGCTATACATTAGGCTGCATACAGCGAGTAAATATTGTTTCATTAAGCCAAAGGAAAGAGGTACATTAAAGAATAGGACCAAGACTTCTAACTGTGCTGTTGGCACACAGTAGCTATAAACATAAACAAATACCAACATAATAGCAAAACAATGACCGAAACGGAAAAGCCACTGAGTAACCAGCAAGAGGAACATAATATAATCGCTCACCCATTAGGCTTTAGTTAACACACCCCACCCTGCATGTTTATAAGTCCTCAGACATGCACAGCGCTGGACGTTAAAGTTATTCACCTCAAGAGTGACGGGCGCTTTGGCTGTTCACGCAGCGTGGACAGCCGGGGTCGGTTTAATTGCGCGCGGGTCAAGCAATAATAAAAGCCTTTCCCTCATGAGCAACCGCACGGCCACGGCACAGACAGGTCCGACTGAAATACTGCAGAAAGTTTGGCGGATGAAACACTGTTTGTTAGCTTTCTATCCATCACAGAGGTGTGCTGATATTAACAACCAACACTATCTAAACACTAACTGCTCTGTGTGCTTGTGAGTCTCTTTTGTTAATTACTAATTGCCCGGATGAGATCAGAGATCCATTGCCTCATGCATTTTAAATGAGGTAGGTTGTAATGATTTCTTGTTAGTGGTATAAACACTGCATTGTATTGAACTGTTGCATACTGAAAAAAAGACATGCAGTGAGACACAGAATCATCATGTTTTTCTCCTTTGTGAGACTTAAACACATTGGTTCCAGTTCTCGCTGTGTCCCCTGTGAAATACACATACCGTATTGAGCCTTTCTTGGCCTCATTTATGGATACAGTAAATAAATCTTTTATTCAAGCAGAGGAGTGACCTTGTAAAAGAGCATGCACACATCATCACTTACTGAAGAATGCATATGACCTGCATATACAGATACAGTATATAAATAAATATCAGGAAAAATATTTAAATTTGGTGTTATTGATTTTGTGGAGTAACCCCCAAAAGTAGGCACACCATTATATATTATGTCTGTTTAATTATAATGTTTAATGATGTCTCTGTGAAAGACAAAAGAAGATATTTTAAGAAATGTTTTTCTCAGTTGTATGGTTTTGTGTCCATACAGTGGAAGTCAATGGGTGTCAATCTTGTTTGGTTATAAAGATTCTTTAAAGTGCAGGTGTCATGGTATTTGTAAGTGTCCTAATATTGTGTTGGAGTCCCCCACAACAGGTTTAAATGCGTTTCAAGGTCAAAAAAAAATGTAATTATCTCAAAAAATGCATTTAATATTATCTCACTTTTCAGTGATTCCTAAAAGATTCGACTGAGTGGTTCTGAGATTCAGGTCTGTAAACCCCGCCCTACTCTGCTCTGATTGGTCAGGTGGCTCAGCCTGTTGCTTTCAGTCTTTCTCGTGTTTAAATTTTGCGGGCAGGCGGGACATGTGTTACCCATTGACAGACCAAAGATTGGAACTGATTGTGACTCGTTAAGGCGATTCAGAGTCAACTCTTGAGTTTTTTCGGATTTTTTCTGAGACGATTTATTTATCATGCACTTTTTTGATTAACAACTTTGCGGACCGTTTACATTTAAGAATAGCTACATTACAAGCTGCAAAAAGATGTCACCTGCTCTTAAAAATATCTTTTTGTGCTCTGCAGAAAAAACAAAGTCATAGTCAAGAAAGTCAGTTTGAAATGACATTGATCATAAAGATGAAAGATCTTATTGATATTTCTTATTGATAGAAAATCACACAAATCAGGGTTTTTCATTGTGTTCAGACCCAAATAAGTAATAAAGTTGCAAACGTCAGATAAAATGAATAAAAAATAAAAGAGCTCATGAAATATTCAATCTGACCTTCCGAGGTTGATGATTATGATTTTTACATTTTCTTAAGATTAATTTCATTCAATTTCACTGACTTTTTGATTTGTTAAAGAAGACGGTAAAAGTACTTATTTTACAAAAATTTCATGAAAAAGTGCTGAGGATTTTTTCAGGCAGCTAATTATTTGATAAGAAACAATCCAAGCTTACATCTACAGTCTTATAGTTTACCAGTATTATAAAAGACCCCACATTCCTCAGTGACATATCTGATATCATATTGTTATACAGTATATCTCCAGCCCCATGCTGATAAACTCTGTCTTCATTGTAGTAGCAAAGCTTTCATTATTTCCTTTGTCTTATCACCATTTCTCTCCTATAAGCCCCTTTAAAGATAAATGAAGATTGAGTTTTCAACACATTCCTCTTCACTAAAGAACCCCAGCAGCCGGCACATTACATTCCCACCCACCTGGAAATTAATTGATAGTCTCTGAAATGGAAAAATAAAGTGCAATTCACGTTCCATCTGCCGGTTCTCGCTGCCATACGTGCATATTAATTGTACACATCTAACGCTAGCTGTATTAAAATAATATTCTGATGCTTTCATTTGTAAATAAGCACAGAAGAAAAGCTATTCTGGCTAATTGGAAGCTGGTGTCTTATCACTGACAGTACAGAGGCTGGAAAATGAAGGTTTTTCGGGCACTGGCAAGAAAGCCACTGGCTCTCTGATCCCTGTGCATTATTGTACTAATCCTAAACTCAGGCATTGGACACGTGCTATTAAATTCATTTAGTTTTACAAACATATGCACAAAAGAAGCATGTGTGGCACTGTATTTGTGCAATAATAAACACTGCAGTCATTTTCATGTGTTGCAGTTGTATTAAAATGTATAAATTCACACGACATGCAGCTCCAGTGCATTGATGCAAGTAATGCTTTTTTGCACCCACAGGGACACAACGTTCACCTTCCTACCACCAACTGTCGGTAGACTGCACTTTTATTTTGGATTCATTACTTCACTGCATGGAGATGATGCATCCAAGATGTTTAACAGAGCCTCAATTTATTACATAACTATGCATTTATATACCACATTACCCGTAAGATGACTGGGAGAGAAAGAAAAATTGGCATCTCCTCGCAGGCGGCGTATCAGGCTAGCAGTGAATGTTGTGTCTGAAGAAGGAGCTGAGCTACATTACATCAATCATGCTAATCCTCCCGCTCTGAATCAGAGAGCCAGCTCAGCCAGAGGGAAACAGTTGGGGTTCTGCAGTCGTTCTTCGGAAGACGGGCCTGTAATTTGATAAGAAGCGCGGGAGAGGCGAAAAGGGATCCGAGGAAAAGTTGAGCTCAATAATTTTTGTGATGCACCCGATCATTTCTGTGATGAAATCGTTGAGGTTACCGTAAACGTGGCCTGTAGATGATAACTGCAGATGGTTTTTTCTTTGGCATTTGCACTCGGGTTATGACACAATTCTCTGTAAACTTTATAGTGTTTATCCTGATTTTAAAGTGACTGCTCAGATAGAGTTGGTTAAAGAATTTCTCAGTTATTTAAGTGACATCTTTATTAGCTAAATGTTTCTCTTTTTTACCATTACGGACAATATTTTTAATGTTCAGTAAAATATTGAAACATTTTACACAATTTACATTATGACATTGGTGAACAGTTGGCAATATATTTTTTCAGCATTTATTGATCTGCGTTAATGTCAATTAATAAAAATGCAATTGTTCTTTGTTTATT
This sequence comes from Beaufortia kweichowensis, assembly GCA_019155185.1. Classification (NCBI taxonomy): domain Eukaryota; kingdom Metazoa; phylum Chordata; class Actinopteri; order Cypriniformes; family Gastromyzontidae; genus Beaufortia; species Beaufortia kweichowensis. The sequence continues at coordinate 17,678,469 of CM032797.1, forward strand.
CATGTGATTCTGATAACAGATACAGCTTTTAATTTTAAAATATATATTAGTAATTATTCAACATGAACATTAACTTCATGATTAATAAGTATTGTTAATTATTTTAATGAATGCAATCTTATTGTAAAATGCTACTAATATATATATTTATAGTAAGTCATTTTATGAATTTACTTTTATTTTGCAGGTTTGTACTGTTCTTAAATAATCTATTTCTAAGGGACAAAAGTAAAAAATGTACAAAATAACCACCATGTGATCATAACAAAGCTAAACATATCACAGTGTGGACAAATTATCCTCAGAAAAGCTCGCTTTATTGCCACATTGTGTTCTCGAAATCCTAAAAAATAATAAGCAAAGTGTTCAGGTGTATACAGCTTTGTTTCAGTGGTTTAAAAGATTCAGCATTTTCTAAATCACTTCATCATTAGCATTTTATCTGACCTAACACTAAAAAAAACAACTAAAAGAAATGTTAGAATAATGCATTTCCCTTTAAATCACCTGAACTGTTCATTCTTGGCTTAAGTGTCCATGAGTAGGTGTGCTTGGCAGATCTAAGTTTGGCTTTCTAATTACTCCTAATAGGAGGCATCTATTGATTCCTGTGAGCATGCATTGATTGGCTGAATTTGAGAAAGTCATGCGTCTAGACTCTCTCTCCTCTCCGAATAACGCAGAGACTGCAGCGGACACCCCCCGCTGCGCACCCTCACACTTTAAAGCCAAGACGACCCGCACATCGATTTACCCAGAAAACAATGGGGTGTGTACGTGCGCATCCAGATGGCAGCCAATATCGGTTAAGTGTTTGTTTTTATCTGGTGGATTCACAGGAACTTCCTCCTCCTACAGGAGAGAGGTGACTACAGACTAGCTAGAGTTGTATGACTATGCACTGTAAAAATGAAAAGATACTGGAGGAACCATTCAGGGTTCTTTACACTGCCATACCGGCGGAACCATCAGGAGGACCTCAAGACACCTTTTTTTTTTTACAAAGGGTGGTTCTCCAAGGAACCATTAATACTCTTGGCAGTTCTTCTAAAACTTATGGGATCTTTTGAGCACTTTAAATTCAGTTCTGAAGTTCCTCAGGGAACCTCAGTGTGAAGAACCCCAAATAGTTCCTCCAGGATCTTTTCATTAATTTGAATTTAGAAAGTTAATCTAAAGTTTGCAGTGACATTCACAGGTTAAATACAAAACAATTACTGTCAGGTTAAGTTTTTAAGTTTTTAATCTCAGGAACTAAAACACAACACAGCTGTTTAATGAACATCTTAATAAACTGGTCATGCTACAGAGTTACTGTCCAAAGCTTATTTTTCATACAGTAGTTCCTTGCTGTTTAAATGTCAAGATGCGCTACTAAATTAAGATATGTTTGAATTTTTCATTTTAATATTCCACTGCAATATTAAGTGATTTCTAATTATTTTTTATTGCCTGAAACCTTAAACTGATATTGACGCATGCAAGAGAACGTTAATGTCAAAATTAGCCCTTTTCTGATACCAAGTCCACTGGCTGCTTTTAAACCAATTCAATTTCCGGAATTGACATGCATCACGCACAAGACGGATCAGTGGGTGGAACCTGGATTTTAATGAAAGAAAAATAATTTGCTTTACTAATGATACATGAAGCCATTTGGCACCCTTCATCAGTTCCAGGTGCATGTAATGCTTTGCTGCATTGCGTACCTGCGTCCTGCTTGATTGCGATGTATTTTTAGGTATAGAGACTGTGGAGGCAGGATGTACAGACCTTAATCTTACAGTGTGTGACAGAGGAGAAAACAGCTGCAGAGGTGGCAGTGATGTCATGGACGTTTCTTTGTGTTCTTTGTCCTTGGGGACATCAGCACTGTCTACCGTACACATAATACTGGAATCCAGAACTCTAGTTTTTGAGTCAAAGTGAATGTGTTCTGTCTGAGGAAAGTATATACTATGAAATATTTGTGGCTCTATAGATTTAGGACCAACGTAGACATTGGATTAAGTGATGGGTATTATGGCAAAATGGTTAACTTCAGACTTCTACTAAAAATTCAGACTGCATGTTAACCCATGCAGTAAATAAGATGTCAGAAATATACAAAATAAGGCCTGAGCTGGTTTGATGATCATAAAGACATAAAATTCAGCGATGGATAAAATAGAAATGGTTCATGGCTGGGGATGTAAAATGAACAGATTGACAGTTATGCCTCCTGCTTTTGCAGTAAAAGCAACTCTCTCAGATGGAGGAAATGTGTTAGCTTAGAAAGATGCCTGATTCATTATTGAAATTATTTGAGGTTTAGCACATTATTTGCATAATTAACAGTGTGGTTGTGAAGCGATTTTGGCACCTAAGATGGTAATGAGTTTTGAACGACACCATCTTGGGTTGTAAAGTTTGGTAAGTGAATTACAGAACAGAATCACGGGGCCAACATTTTGGGCTTAAGGTTGACATTAATCGCTTTCTAGTGTCACCAGTCCCACATAAGATGTCATAAGTATTAACAAGATGGAAGAAAAGTTAAGGCACAGTTAATGTCAGGTTAAATTGTTTGATTTTAGCCAGACATTTTACAGATATCAGTCATTCAAGCAGATAGGAATGTGATCTTGCAAGGGGTTGACGTTTCCAGACTTTGCATTAAAGCACCAGCTCAAGACATCATGTTAAAATGACCTCACATCAACATCCCTAAACATAATAGAAGATCAACTCTAGCACAAGGCAATCTTCAATTTGTGATTAAAACTAATCCATCCAGTGATTTTCATTAAAGACGAGTATGTTATTTCTTAGCTCATTTTAAAGTGGCCCACCTCATCAGGTGCAATTTCACAGTCACTGTCACAGTATTTAATTTTCCATCTCCACTGACTGTCTCCCACCACAACTGGCTGGTTTAAGGCAGAGCAGAATAGGCCAGTTGCATTTAATTGCCTGGTTTTATGGCAACTGCAGAGAATTATTAGCCAGTCAGCAATTCTGTCTATATGATAGATTCTGCTGATGGTGGTGGTGGGCTCCACTGCAGCGTAAGGCAGAGATGCAGGGTCCACGAGGAGCAGGTGAGGCCAACAGGCCAGCCAAACTTACCATCAATCCTGTCGCTCTCGCTGTCCTCCACATGCCTCTTACTGGAGCTTACATCACCACCACAGGGATAACAATTACTCATTTACTTTCATATTAGCCATATTTAGAGGTCTGCTGATGGACGAGACAAAGGAAACAAAAACAGAAAGACTATTAATAATAGAAAAAAACAGTTAGTAGTAATACAATAATACAAGAATTGTTCTTGTTACTGTATTATTGTGGACATTATGTTTGAAGCAGGTTACTGTGTAAACCCATACAGAAATCTAATATATTTTTATACATTTCATATGTATCAGATTTCTGTGTGGGAATATAAAAACAACTAAAATATTATCATTATCATATTGTATCATAAATTTTATTTGTGCTTATCTGCTCTTTATTCGGGAACTGTGAAAACATTCAATTAACTCAAATGTCAAAATATACATATACAGTATGAGTCAAAAGTTCAGACACGAATGACAAAAATGTTTTTCATGATATTAAAAATCTCACTTTTTGAAATGACTTTTGTAGATAAAATAAAATAATTGTGCCCACATATTAATTTCTTTAAATAGAAAACAAAAATTTTATTAAAAAAATATATTTTTAAATGGATTACTTTGAGAAAATAATGAATAAAAAGCAGCCAATAACAGCCCAGCATAGGTAGAAATGTATAGATAAAGTGTTTCCAAACATTTGACTGGTACTGTACATTAAAAAACTTAAGACCTAAAATACTAAATGCATGGATGCCGCAGAGGGAGAAACTTTATCACAGCTTCAAGACTTTCTTAATTATTTAAAACTGATCACACACACACAGACCCCTTTCTCTGTTTTGCATTTTAGACAAATATAAGATGGGATTGAGTTGATCGATCTTCTGTCAGATGCCATACAATAATCTATAATGACAAATGACCTCATATGTATATCTTACGGGAGATGCAGCTGAAAGGCTTTGTTCAGGAGGGGTGTGAGCTGTCTGAATAATCCGTCTCCTCTGCTATTGACCTAAGTGCCAAAGCACAACAGCAAACACAAGGTGTCTATTATTGTCATTGCGGTATTGGCCAGCAACAGAGAACTGCTGATACTGAATGTATAGTAGAAAAGTGCTATCAGATGAAAAAAGAACTCAATCTTACTGACACAGCACAGGGAGTCCCACTTGGACAGAATCAACACTGTGTTTTGAGGTGGACAACATATTTCCTTTATTCTGCTGCCTCTTTTTGTTAAGGTATTAAATTTGCCAAGAGATAATGGGATTGCTTTGATGAAAAAAGAATCATACTTTGTTATATTTTTAATTTAGTATTTATTTATTATATTTATGCATATCTGTCCATCTATCATCTATCTGTCCATCTGTTTGTCTCCCTATACCTACCTATCTATTTTTAACATTTCAGTCCATGAAAAGCAGTTACCCACTGCATGGCGTGATAATAAAGAAGGCATTATTATCAGCTAAAAGCATTAATGGAAGTGTGTTTTCTCTTCTGCACAGATGAGCTGCTTTGAAAACTAATGTCACACTAACCTGAGCAGAACCAGAGCCAAGAATTTGTTTTCCGTAAATTGTGAAGTATTATCAGAGCTCATAATAAACGCACATTAGCATTCTCGCCATATAAACAAGTAGCTGTTGTTTATTTAAAGAGAAATGTACATGTGTAGCGTGAAACAGTTTTATTTAAATAAAACAAACATATCTATTTCACAGGGTGAGGTTTGTAACCTGCAAAACTGCATGTGCTGGATTGTGTGTAACGAATATATTTTTATTTACTATTAATATGTGAATTCCTGAAAGTGGGCCAGAGTGTTGGCATAGCATTAACTTCAATATGAATATTTCACAACAAAACAATCTTTGACCAGGCACTGGGGCTTTTCCTGTTCCTTATTAGCAGTCATTAAAACTCACCGAAGACATAAAAACAATGCTAATTAACTGTTATCATTGTTCTTCTGGTGCACGTCCTGGAGAAAAGCAGAAAATAAATAAATTTGGACTTAGCCTTTCATCGCTGCCTTCATTAATAATGAACACATTACGAAAAATGAAAATGCCGCAGTTGCTCGGCCTTTCTTTTTAAATTGTTTTGATGCATTTTCTGCCTGTGGACTCTTTATGGTAATAATATTTGTTTCATTTGAAGGGAAAACCATCTCTTCACACACTTTTCTCACGATTATTAAACGGCACAAGAAAAACAATCAAAATGCATTAATTTTTTATTTATCCGGAGCGACTTATAGTGCGTTCAAGGTATACAAGCGATCAGTATGTGTGATCTTTGCACTACAGGAATGCTCTTATAAATAAATATAAGTCATTTGTTTAGCTTTTTTGCATAGCAATATAGCAAAAAGGATCAAATCCATACAGTAAGCTCTGTAATTGAACGATGGCTTTGGCATTGAACGTTGAAAGGTTTAAAGCTTGCAGAAACACAAGGTCTACAGTAATGCACCATCAGCTTGTTGGACAGTTCATTGGCTTGTTACTGTGTAGCGAGCGAATAGCTTCGCAGCAACTCAATCTTACGAATGGCTTCCCAATGTCACAAGTAATGGACCCTTACAATGGAGCATGCTTACATATTTCTCTCAGGTCTGCCAAGTAGTCTTAGGATAACAGATTGAGCTGGTACCCGCATTTAGTGTTCGACTGCACATTCTGTAGCTCGGGCACTGACTTATATCTGTGTCCTTGATGGGGCTTGATAGGCATTGACAGGTAAGTGTAAACCCAGTGCCGGCTTGCCTACCTGTGACTGATGTTGAGCGTTTAATGTGCATCAGCGCTTTCAGATCCTATTACAGAAGCAAAGCCGCTATGTGCTTTAGCCTGTTTGAGAAAAGCCTCGAGTTCCCCTACTTTTGCCATAATCTCATTGAGATCTTTTGACTGGATGGCCATTATGTTTTCAGCCCTCGGTGAGCATGATGCATAGACGGCGGCAGAGGATCTGACTCTGGTTCACTTCACTGGAGTTAATACCAATAGTTTAGATAGGGAAATAGGTTTAGCCTTTAGTGCTTTTATGCAATGCTATTTTTGCGGGGATGTTTATACTGCGCCGGCAGTAAGCGAGGAGCATGCTGATAAGCATCATCTCTTTGTTTCTGATCTGTCTTTTATGGCCAATATTGACCATTTGTATTTCTGTTCCATTTTTTTCTAGACTCAGCTTAGAAATAAAGGGTGAAATGTTTTGGATTAATGCTCTGATGCAGATAAGAAATGCAGGGGTATCTGCAAAAACTGTGTTGATCCATTTTCTACGGTAGATTTTGGCTTTTACGCTGCACAATTCACTGTGCACAGTTCATTTTGTAATATTTGTTGTGTACCTGTTTTTCTCACCTTAGCAAAGATTATATTTTCTTCCTGAAAAAGTGACAACTACAGTGGGTAAATAAAACATTTGGAAGTCAGATGTTGTAGAATAAAGACCTGTCATTCACACTATGGACGATAATGATAATTATTATTGTTTTAAAAATCATTCCAAATTATAGAGTATAAATATACAAAGAACTATATTTTGGGATTATTTTCAGAACTAATATTTTTCAGCTGATGAATGATAAAACTTACTGCCAAATGGTCTTTGTCGCCAATCAGATGTCCTCTTTTATGATGTTCAGGATTATTTGAGAAAGGTCTACAATCCAGCATGGTTTTTTCCAGCGGAATTAAATGCCCTAGTTATCAGGAAATAGTGTTTTTTCATCATATTTTTGCATGCCATCACTGTAACACATGAGCTTTCAATTAACATAATGTTTTTGTTATCATGTGTTGGCTTTGACGCTAATATAGTTCGTCACCATCCATATTGTGAACGGGCCTTTTGAAGATTGGCTGAACTCTATCATTTTTTGTAAGCTATTAAAAGATTTTGTTGGTCTTGTCTCTGCACATGAAATAAACATTTGAAACAAATGCATCACAACAGAGAAGAATTACTGTTTGTTTCTGGAGAATTTCTGTTTAGATGTTTAGAAAATCACTGTTGCTGACCCAGAGCCATCACATTATAATTCTTTTCGAAAGGACTTAATCACTTCGACATGGTGCGGGATTGTAATGCGACCATTTTTGAACAAAGACCTACAGAAAAGAAAAGGACCAAGAAAATAATTTCGTAGGAATTCATAATTACACACATGCCCAGCCTTTTCAGCTTAAAAGAGAAGATTTAAAATAATAAAATAAAAGTCTTGGGGGCTAATGAAAGATTTTTTATGGCATCATTAGTTTTTGTCACCATTTTGACTTATTACAAGAATCGCAAAGGTTTATATTTTTGAGATGTTAATATTTATTGATGAATTGTTTGCATGTTTTGTTAGCTGTCACTGTCATGATAGACATCAGGATCCTGTATTTTGGTCAGTTAAGTGGGTCGTGTTAATGGGGATTTGGGAGAGCGTCTGACCTCGTCCCGGTTTGAACGCGCAGCATTTCGCACATGGAAAACATCCGCCAATAAAAATGACTTTCGATTACTTTTGACCTTAGCAGCAAATGACTCCCAGCTGGAGTAATCTATGTCTTTAAACATCCACCATGGCCACAGATTTAGCTGGGCATGACAAAGTATCCTTCTCATTTGAATTTCCAAAAATAGATTAATGTGTTCCTCATACTTTCATGCCGAACCAAGCGTGATGGATGGTTTCCCGAAGCAGCGGCGGTTCCAGCGTTAAGTGTGTGTGATGTACGCACAGACGCTGGGATCTGCCTTTGTTGCAGTTACTAAGCTGTTGCACCCTCTTGTTCTGGCTTGAACAAAGGCGCTGACTAGAATTAATGTCGACATGCAAATAAAGTCTCATCAGCAGTTGGACATTATTCAGTCTTTAATGAAGAGCTGATGGGAGAGGCGAGCATATTTATTTGACCCACCCCTGAAGGAAGACAATGTTATCGCACTGAGCTTCTCTCTAGTGTTTTAATATCAGATGCTGGTCTGCCAATTAAAAACGGCCTGAGGAAATGCCAGCGTGCAGAGATAGGTGACCTTGCAGGATTAGTGTATTTCCTATGCGGTCTAAAAAGATAAACGAGGTGGAAATAAAGAAATGATCGGGCCTTTGTGTTGATAATCTGTGTTAGGGGACTGATGTTAAGATTATCTCAGAGGGTCCATAATCTTGCAGGTAATGGAAATCTTTTAGACGTGATCGAGAACAGACAGAAAATGGACTGTGATATCATACAAATAGAACCATATTTTTAGATCTGTATATCTGTGTTTGATATGTGCCCATTGGAAATTTGTGACGTGACTTTTTTGACTAATTAACAAATGAACTGGCAACTTTGTGTCTCAAATGTACTCTGTTCACTTACTAGCAATACACATTTTGAGTAAAGTCGACTTGAATTTAGAAGACTTTTCAACTGTTTTTACATTATTTTAAATTATCTTAAGTTTATCTTAAGTTAGCCGATAACTGTCACTGCACATAGTGCATTTTCATGTGTATACTCAATATCCAAACTACAAGTTTTTAAACTTTTTAGATTTTTTTATGCATCTTTTTTTTTTTTTTTTTGGTTTATGTTTATTGTTATGTAAATAACAAGTGTTCCACCTGTGGAAAGGAGACAGTTAACAGGTTAACCCCTTCAATAATAGTAAGTTCTGATTGCATCTGTAAGATTTCATTTTCTCAGGAAAAACATCTAAGACTTAAAGTTTTCCGTTTGCCCTCCATTTTTACCTAATTGCAGTCTAGCAAAAACAACAAAGTAGTTAAAGAGATCCTGTTATTGTCTTTTCTTATGTGAACTTCCCAAGAAACAAACATACTGTATAGACTAAATGCACTTTAAGTCGCCTAGGATGAAAGCATTTGCCAGATGTGTAAATGTAACTTCTCTTCTCTTTGTATAAGGACAAGCACAACACATGCTTGAGATCACAAAGACTAAAGTTACTGAGTAGGTAAGACTTGTGTAAAGTAATTTATAGTTATGGAAAGGTTTGTGTGAGGGTTATGTTAAGGGGTAGGATGAGGGTTACAAAATACAATATACAGTTTGTACAGTATAAAAGTCATTGTGTGTGTGTGTACCTGTCATAGTCTCTAACCTAACCCCTTCACGAAAACCTGTTTATTTAATTTGATTTGGCTGATACTGTAAGTGAGCCTTTTAAAGTGTTGCTCACTTCAAATGTCATTATGTTGGTTTTTAACATATTACTACGTTTGCAAGGAAAGTATAGAAAAACCTGTACGCACAATAAATGAAGACATACCACATCTATCATTATAGTATTTATTAATGAAATAAAAAATGACTATTTATTTTATGTAATACAATTTTTTCCACATAAGGGTGCCCACTAAACAGGACGTTTAGTCATATTTAGTTAACACTTAATGAACACATTTCCCCCAAAGCATTGCCTAGTAAACTATTAGCCTCTGCAGAAACACATCTAGTAAACAGACAAGCAATTCAATGAGGCTGAAAAACTGTCACAGCTGTCATAAGCCGTCTTTAGACCTTGTACAAGGTTGTCTCCTTGGAGAAAGACAGAGAGGATTGATTTGAGCACACACTCAAAGTCAAACTGACAGACAATATTCAAACCCCCCAAACACGACCTCTGGATCATGGTCATATATCGTGTATGTCTTTCCTTTTTTCAAAGATCTCAATGAAGGTGCATTAAAAATTGCATACACCAAGGTCTCTCTCATTCAAAACTGCACTCTGTATAGTGATTAATGATGTTTTCTACTCTAACACTTGCTGTTGTCTTCTTTGATAAATTATATATTATATATCTGGAATGAACAAATATAGTTCAAGTGAGGTTGCGACAATCACACCAATTATCATCTCATCAGATGATAAAGTCAGTCTGTTTCATTTGATTTAAGCTAGTTTAGTATGGAGTACAGCTGACTGAATGCCTGCTGGCGTTAGGACACTCAGTCTGGTCTGATGGGATCTATTGGCCCATTTTTGTGCTGGAAAGTGGATCATAGGCGGTTGTCCAGGCTGAAACAAGGCCAATATGATATCTACTTTGTATCTCCACACAACGTCCTCTCCAAAAAAACATTGCTTAAAAATCATATGAATTATATATTTCATATAACAGGATCTAAACTGATTGTTTTATAACAAAAGTATTGAATGACTTTTTTAAAACCTTTCATCACAATACCTTAGCAACTACAACTAATAATAAGTCTTGTCAGGAAAAAATATATACAGCAGTATTAAACGAGCAAGAGATGTTCATCCATCCATTCATTTTCTATATATTGCTTATCTTTTCTGGGGTCATGAGGAGTGTTGGAGTCTATTTCAGATATCTCAGACTGAAGGAAGAAAAAACCCTAGACAGGTGGCCAACAAGAGCTGCTCAACTACAGAAATATCACATCTGCGCTGATATTCCAACCGTATTGCACAGTAAAACGTAACCATTTTACAAGGTGGGGATTTTGTATGAATCCATACAATGTGAAACAAACAAAAATAAAACAAATTTAATAAATAAACAAGAATGATGCTCTACCCATAAATCTTTTTTGATTACAAAAAGTTGAAATTGTTTAAATGTTAAACAATTAACAAAACATTTTTCAAAACCTATTTTTTACAGTATACTCAACATACACTTGCAGGGTTAATCTTAAAGGGATAGTTCACCCTAAACTAAAAATTGTCATAATTTTTTCACCCTTCTGTCATTCAAACCGTACATATAATGATTCTCTAACCGTACTGTATATGACTCTATTTTTTGTGGAACACAGAAGAAGATATTTGCAAAAAATAATTGCAAAACGCTGGTTACCCATTGACACCCATTGACTTTCATTGTATCTTGTGTCCATACTATGAAAGTGAATGGGTGCCGGTAACCAGCGTTTTGCAAAATATCTTCATGACATGAGGGTGAGTAAATAATAAAATAGTTTTTATTTTTGGGTGAACTATCCCTTTAATGTATTTCAATCACAGTCTCAATTTAAATTTTTTCTAAGCAGCTTTAATAGAGAAGTCTGTGACAAAGGTCACACTTAAATGAAACACAACTGTGAGCTCCTGCGCTATGAAAGAGCCGCCTCTGAGTGACACAATTTTCCTCTAGGTTAGTCTCTCCTCCTCATGTGTGACTCTTTGAGGTGGAACCACAAGGGACTTCCAGAACCGATGCCAGAAACTCACAGTCTAACCAAAAGAACGCTGGGCAGTGAATCATTTTTTGTGCCGTTTCAAAAGCTCCAAAATCTGTTGTCATGCAGTCAAGCCCCAAAGAATTTTTTTTTCTAAGGTACCATCTCGAAACTCTTATAAAAACGCTTTGTGCAGTCAGATGCCAAGGGTGAGGAAGACATGAAAAAAAGGCAGAAATAAAAAGAAAGGGTGATGCATAACAGAGTGAAAAAAGGGAGAGAGGAGAGAGTTGAGAGGGCAGCAGAAAACACAGAAAGGGAAAGAGGTCGAGAGGAGAGGTTGCTGTGTCAGTGCAAATCTGGCATCCCATTGCTTCTCTGTGCACTTTACAGGAGCAGAGAGCAGTTCAGTTGATTGTTTCATGGTTTTTAATTAGCATTCACCAAACTGCCCGACAGTCCCGAGGCCATGTACGTCCAGTGTTCTGAGGCGGAGAGGAACTCGCCATTTACACAACTATCAAAACACTACATGGTAAACAAGATTATTTGCTCTGCTTTCTTCACACTGATAGCATCTGTACATCGATGGCTTCCCCAGGCCATGTTTACAGCAAATGTAGCTCTGCTTGTTAAAAGAGACTAATGAGCAGAAACACACCTGATTCTCTGCTTTTCTGTAGTAGCATATGAATCGAGTTTTACTTTGCTGCAGACAAAACAAAATTGACCTTGTTTAAACTTGACATTTTCAACCTGCGTTCTGGAACCAAAGTTATAGTTCACCCCACTAGAGACCATCCAAATGCAATCACGGCTCAATAGAGATTGACTGAAGATTATAGGTTTCGGTTTTCTCACGGTCTGTCTTGCTCCGTGTCGGCCTGATGGAAATCCGTGCCTGGCTTTCGCTCATCTATTCACTTCTGTAAAAGATTTCAGTGGTGATCGATCTATCTCTGTAGCTGTCTTTGCTCTTACAGTATATTTCTGGCTACTAATTACTAATATTAGAATAGCTTTACAGTGAATCACAGATTATTATCTTAAAAAAACAGCATATTTGATGTTTGCTGAGCGATAACAGCGCACTTTTCTGACAGATTCTGTGACGCGTGAGGGAAGAGGGTTTCTGACCTCCTTAGACGGCAAAGCTGATGTTGGTTTAGCCACGAGGCATAAAACCATTAAAGCTCTTTTAATAAGACACTGCAAGCCCACTGCACATTATTTTCAAACTCCCATGCAAGCTATTTTAATCTTTTGTTTGATGGATGCTTTTCCTATGAAAGCAGATGAAGGACAGAATAAGACAAAATGTAATAAACAGGTCAATTTTTTTACTTTCTCCTTGTTGGGTTTTAAGTTTTAAAAGCCATTTGGACTTTCTTTGATGTCATGCCTTTACCAGGTGAATGCTGTCACTTCTTCCTGGTGAGAGGAGCTATTTCAACTGAACCTTACAGAAAAACGTTGAAGATGAAAGCAGCCAAAAAAGATCCCGAGGCTTTAGCAAAAAGGAAAAATGTGTAATCCAGCTCCCTGAAATGAAAGCTCTTTTCAAACTTGTCGGCTTTTCTTACAGACTAAAGATAGCAAGTAACAGTTCATTGTGAAAGTGTGTTCTGTACAGTACATGCATATTTAGAAGAATTGTTATCAAACAAAAATATATGTAGGAGGGATTTTGTGTCATTTTTGTTTATTTTGTTATGGCAGCAACATTGAATTTTAATTGGGTGTCTTTGTGTAGTATGTTGTCAGCCATTTCGTCTTGGAAATGTCGTAGTTAATGACAAGGAAAAAACTAGTGATTTGCTGCTTTGTGCAAAATTCTGTCCATGTGAAAGAAAGAGAGAGAGACAGAGACTGTTATTCACTGTTTTACATCAGAAAATATATTTCTTATTCACTGTAACCAGTGAATTATCATTATCACAAGTGTCGATCATTAAAACCCAAATCACAAAACATGGAACTAATATTCATTAAAATTTGACAGGATTTATATCAAAGCTGTGAGGTTTCAGAAAGACTGCTGATTTCAGCATTTTTCACTTGTATTAAAGCGGCGGGTGTAATGATTGATTAATCAAACAAAAGGTTTAACTTAATACATTTGATGTTTTAGTAATTAAATTTTCTTATCACAACTTTGCTATTGTTTAATTATCGATATGAATGCACAGCAGCACTTCTATTAATCTTTTCTAATCATTAGACATACAGAACACCTAAAACAAGTTTGTTGTCCCAACAGCTTTAAAGGTAAAAGGCAAGGCCACAATTAAATGACGTGTAATTTACAAATAGAAGTGGATGATGGAGCATTATTCCACAGGGCTGTCATCTTACAAAATAATTCATAAAATCTAACATTTAAATTTTAAAGGGAATCATAAATCAATGAGCAGCGGGGCGTCGAGACTTCAACCCTCACCGTTAACTCATTCAGAAAACTGCATTTCCACTTTTAATTCCAAGACAAGTGATTAATCTTAATATGCAACGTGTGCATATTAATCTTAATGCGCAGATGATCTCTCACCTATGCAAACACAATGCAAGCATGAAATATAAATAAGATGTATTAAGTGATATTTTTATTACCCGAGCTGTACTACAAAATGAACACCAACAAAACAATATTGTCTCATTATTTACTCGCCCTCATGTTTCTGCAAACCCGTGGGCTGCTGGATTTGTCTGTGCAACTTAAAAAGCAGAACTTCTTATACAGGGAAATATTTGTTATACTTTAAGATAGTATCCAACAGATACCTTACTGTACTAAACCAATACAAACACAATGCGAAACAACAGATAGCATACTACACTGTACACGTATTCTGATATCTGCCATAATGATAAACCTTGTTTAATTGTTCATATTTGATGTGTATGACTCTTGACCACAAAAGAAGCAAGAACATTTCTCAGAAACCTTTTTAATCCAACAAAGTATAAAAAAGTGTGAAGGCAGTTTCCAGTGATAAATGGTTATGGTATTGGAATCTATCTGCTGCATCAACACACAGGAAATGGGATCGGCGAAAGATAACAAATTACAGCGAGTCAACCGTGATTCACAGAGAACTGGTGCCATGCAGGGCCTATAGTGATTCCTCTGTCTGATGCTTTAGCGACTGACGCACTGCACAGACCGCATACGACGCACCGGACTTCCATCATGTTTGGGCTCGGGCATGTAGTGAGGTCCATGAATCACAGAGGAATTTTCTCAAAGGTCTTCCTCTATCTTGGTCAGAGTGTTTCATTACTCTTTGCAGGAGCATTTCGAAGGAAGCGTGGGTGGCAAACAGCGGCAGCATAAGTTTCAGACCGGTCCTTCATGAATTTTTAAAAAGTCCTATATAGAGACAGGCGGGTGAACCGGTGGCGCTGTTGATTGTGCCACTTCACATGTTGCGAGTTGCGATGAAAGGTGAGCCCATTATGTCAGAAAATGAGCACCGAAGCCTGTCTGAGCAAGAACATCGCAGGTACAAAGATTGTTCGGAATAAATTGAGTGTATTTGTTTTCACTCCTGCTCTTTTCTATTCATGTATTCGTTTTGCACATCCAGTTTTTAGTGCCTACACAGCACTATTTCTGTTCGAGCTGCTTCCTGCATTTTTCTCTCTGAGAAATTATTTACATTTGAAAAGTTCGCTTACTTGCTCATCCCAAAGAGTCTCTGTAGTCTTGCCTCCCTCTGAATAAAAAGACAAATTTATGGTGTTATTATTTCTATGCAGTTTCTTACAGTGGTTTTTCATTACTTCATTTGTTTTTTTCAATTACACTGTTCTGCTTTAGTGGATTTACAAAAATAAAAAATCTATAGGATGTATCCTTAGGGGAAACTTGTGCTCTTTGTGGTCAGCTCATTCAAAAAGCTCAAATCAATACCCATATGCATATCGGCAGAATGGTGTAATAGTAGGTACATACTTAATTTACATCCATCAACAACAGACTGCCCTGTTAAGATCCGGTCCGCCCTGAAGTCGTGCCTGTAATGACATCCTCCTACGGTCTGAAGGAAAATTAAATGCATTAATTTTTTACATTCATACAAGCTCACGGCTGACAACAGCAGCCGGAGAGAAAAAGGCTTTATCTCGGCTCAAGGTGAACAGCATCTCTCCCTAAGGGGGAAATGTGCAGATTAGGGCCACACTGTGATGGGAAAACACTCGGTGATACAAAAGGACAGCCTGCTTGTTTCAGGGATGTGTTTTATGTGCACATGTGAAAGCGATGTGCATTTGTATGTGACTCTCTCACTGTGTCTCTCTTTTACAGGTGCTGGTTCTTCTTCTGTGTGGTGAGACAGGAGACACATCAACACTGGCACTTAAGGTAATATAACAATGTCTTTGTGATAACAGCTGAGCTAGCAGATAACTATTGTATGCCGACATATGTTGTAAATTGATGTACTGTATGTGGTACAGTAGGTACCACATACACCATGAGGTGATGGTGATGTCTTTGAGATTTTTTTCACATACACTACCAGTCAAAAGTTTTAAGACACTTAACAAAAATGTTTTAAATGATCAGTGATTGAAATTACTTTAGTAGACAAAAATATAATTGTGCCAACATATTAATTTCTTTAATTAGGAAACATTTTACTTAAAAAAATATTATTGAAATGGATTCCTTGGACCCAATAATGAATAAATAGATAGAAATTTCAGGTTGAGACCTCAAGAAGCTGCATGATAAAATGTCAAGAATATGATTTTATAAATTCTAGACTAAGTTTTGTAGATGATCAAATATGTTTATTTATTTATTATTTTTTCAGTCACAACAAAACATTTGTTATGTAATGGTTTTGATAAGTTTACTACTATTCCAAAATGTGGGAAAAACTATAAGTAAGTGTCTCAAAACTTTTGTCTGGTAGTAATAGTGCATAGGTGGTATGATTTAGCTGACTTCACCTTAGCATCACTTCCTGTTGTATCTGTATAAACCAAATAACACATACCATGTGTCCCAGTAGTGACCCTGTCTGAGAAAACCCAGCTTAAATCAATTTTTGTGATTTGTTGTTTTCTACATAAAATCATTCTACATAATTATATCAATTAGTAATTAAAATCAAACCTGAGACACATATTGCATACTATCAACTCAGTATTCGAAATGAGAATTAGTATATCCAAAATTGTAGTATGAGTTATCCTTAAATGATCTAATGTTTCCAGTAAAAGTGGAGATCTTCTTGCGAAAGGATGAGTATTTTTATACTTAGACATTAATTGGGGCCCGTGTGTTTACCCTCATTATCTGAAGCATGTAATTATCACTGCTTAGCTCCACATAACATCATTCTTTTAGTCTAGAAACTATGCGTTCTCAAAAAAACAGGCTTTCTGTTGCTAATTAAATGTACTTTTTCTTCCTGGCTGGAAGATGAGGTTGTTATCGGGCATTGCATACGCAGTGTAGTCCAGGAGCCGGCGACGGCTCAGCATTCACCCGATTGAAATGTTCGGGGAGATGCCATGGTTTGATTTTCACAATGCTAAATGAGGATTTCGGTATGTGTCTCGATGACTTCAGTCCCTAGAGGGGGAGGCGTGTTGGTATTTTTAACATCTTAATGAAACGCTGAGAGGAGCCTTAATTGTGGTTGGAGTGTGTGGGAGAGAATGGAGGTGAAGTGACAGAACTGGAAGCCTTTGATCAATGTGGATTAGTGTCTTTCAGCTCAATGCTGTGCCATGTCTTTGACAGCCCATGACTCTCATATTAATGAGCCATTAACAGAGATAGCGCTTCACAGATGTCTGTGGATAAGAGCACTATTTAGGGTGACACTGATAACTGTCTCTATATGGTGATTACTTTGTTGTTAAACTATTTGGAGTCCTATACAAAGAATTAAGCGTGACTCGGATCCGAGGCCGTATGTTTACCTCGCCTCTCTGAAAGATTATATGTGATGTGTGAACTCGAGAACTAAAAATAATCCATAAGTTGTCATCTTGATGGTGGAGAAAGTGAGAACTGGCTGTGGAAAGCCGAGGGCTTTGTAATGTAATTCAGGCATGCATCGGTCTGAAGTCATCTCATCAGGTGCGCTTCGGGTTCGGATCGAAATTCAGTGACCTGAGAGAGACAGCAGCGAGATCTCTGATCAATCTCAACCCGAGCTGCTCAATAATAGATGTGTGGGAGTCATACAATCCGAAATGCATGTCCAATTTCACCCTCTGATCCATCAGTGACTCCAGATCTCTTTGCATCAGGTGAACCATCCGGGCCGGTCTTGTCTGTTTCCTGGTGGTTCATGTTATATCCATCCCCTCATTTCTTTTGGCAGCTTACACAACCTCTGTTACGAACAGTCTCTTTGTGTGGGATAATGCATAAACTTTGTTTGACTATCGGCAAACCATTGGATTTACACAAGGAAACATCTATGACTAGTGTAAAAAAATAGTTTTTTTATTAAATTTAAATATTTGGTTTAAAGAAAAGCAATTTTCAGCACATTTACTGTACACTTTATGGACACGTAGCCTAAATTAAAACATTCTCAGGATTGGGATTAATTGTATAATTGTCACTGATTGCGGTACTCAAGTTTGAACAAAATGTTTAGTTTTTTGCATTATTGCATTTTACTGTGTAACAAAGATGTAAATGTATGCCAAGCTATGATAAATCTTTAATAAAACAACAAATCTTGCCTGAAGAAACACACAAATTGAACTTGAATCATATAAACATCACTAAACAACCCTACATACTCGAGAGAAATACTTTATTTGAATGTGAATGTGACTACTGGCAATTATCAGAATGTTAGACAATCTAAATAAAAAATAACTCAAATACTCCGGTTCATCTAGACCAGTAAGTAACTTTATTCGCTTTCTTTGAAATTAGTTTGTGTTTGGTCGTCGGCTCTCATGACCATCTCTGGGTTTTATGAAAGCTCAGACAATAACTGGAAACAGGAAACAGAGGGCCGTAAGAGGGGAAGATGAAAGGTAAATGTCCTTTAGAAAGGGATGAATGAGACTATGGCTGTTTCAGACGGGGCTGCACTTAAAAGAAGAGCGTATTACGCTTCCTATCAAATGCATCCCCCTGATGAATTATTTGATTCAATGACATATACAAGGAGAAAGAAATATTGTGTTAGCTGGGAAAGCATAGGCAATGATATCCCCATAAACACTGCTGATATATTACACGCCTCTACTTTTCTCTGGCAAAGTTTTAAAAGATTTATTTAGTCATTTCTTGCCAAACTCTCTCAACGCGATTACTACAGGCATAGCAGGTTTTTACTGTGCTCCGTGTTTCTGTTATGCAATAATTCAATGTCTGAACCAGAAGAAAAGTTGGAGAAACTGTGTGAAACATTTTCATTGTAATGTGCGATTGGTAAGATGTTTGTTTTATTGTGTTGGGACTGACCAACTTGTCAGTGTAGAAAATGGGGAAAAATGACCATGCAGGTGAAGAAAATGAACAACTAAAGTCTAAATGATGATGGTTGTGTGCCATTCAGAATTGAATTGAGAGTGATTTTCGAAACCCAGTTGTTGAATTTGTAGCTCAGTTGGTTGAGAAAAGTTTGTGAGTTATATTTCCAAGGAACATTGAATGCACGAGATACATGAAAGGTATCTGCCAAATGTGTTTAAATTTGTTTACATTTAAATGATAGTAAATATGGACTGAAGTCAATGTGAATGTTAAATAAGGGCAGCATTGTAATTTGATTTGCACTTATGGAAAGCACAATTAACCTGTTAACCTGTTCCACAGGTGGTTATTTCACTTTAATATTTCATAGTTGAATTTTAATCTAATCATGACAAACTATATATTGATGGAAAAGAGGCAGAAAAGACAGAAAATAGGCAATTCTTGCATCTGGATTTTTGTCCAACCCTGGATGGCGGTTGAAAAAGTAAAAGTGTAGCACTGCATGCTGAATATGTTTCAGCAGTTTATGAGCAATTATTCGACACCTGAGAGGACTGAGAGAGTGGATTGACATTTTTGCACACAGGGGGCTTCTTGAATTTAAATGAAGTCTTTGACCATCTTTCTCTCCTTTTACGTAAAAATTCTGGTCCAATTACACACATTTTCACCTTCACGTCTCTCATAAGAGCGGTTAAAACCAGCCCTTTTTTTTCAGCAGGACAGTAGAACAAAACCTTTTTGAATAGGTTTTCCATTATGCATCAGCTCTCTATAAACCCAAGCCAGGTTTACGCTCACTGTTGTCCCACTTTGTTCATTCTGTTGAAATAAAAACTCAAGCATAAAGTTAATAAACACATATTTTTATCCACAGTTTAGTCATGCAAAAAACTGGCAGAAGCAAACGAAAAAAGAACAAGTAGACAGCAGAGAAAATAAACATTTTCAGCTGCCAGAAACAAAAGATAATCAATAAAACATAGCAATTATTGTTTTTGGCATATCTACTGTATATTTTGGTTCACAGCTTTATGCTGTCATCATTTGTTCAATCTAAATGTGTTTGTGAACATAATTTGAAACAATGTATTTAATTAGCGAAACTTACATTTTAAGACAAAGAATAGTATTTAATTATATAACCTGAGCTTTTAGTAATTGGGTTATTTTTCTACTCTGCAATTTTGGCAAATGGAGTGAGTGAAACTTTGCCGGTTTTCAATCCACTTTTTATTGTTATTTGTAGTACATGTAAATAGACAATGTTTACTTTTTTGCTGTCTTACCTGGACTGAGAAAGCATGTTTATTTGACATCCGGTATACTTTGCTGACAAATAAACAAGCTTTGCAATCCAAACTATTGAAGTAGTTTCACCCCAAACATTCTTGCTTGTTCCGTGACGACTGTATTTTTAAGAGACTCCAAGAACTAATGAAATTCAAGTTGTCATAATGGTAATATTCATCATATTGGTAATTCACTGTATTGTGCTGATCTGTATGTTTACATCACTACACAACGTATGAATTGCTAAATAAAATCCAAATATGAATCGATTTCTCTCACAAACATATCTTAAACATATGTGACCCAGTCTGTGAAAACCCACCTAAAATCATTTTTTGTGATTTTCTGTTTTCTACATAAAATCATTCTATGTAATGTAAAGAATATTCTGTGAGAATTTAACATTGATATCTTTAATATTGTCTGAGTAATGTCATGTCAAAGATTGAAATCCTAGTGAAATTAATAGGTAAAGTCAAAGTTTGATGCTCGTTTTCTTAGAAATGTTTTTTTTTTCACAAACTGGGTCACATTTATTAACCAAATAGAGTCACTTTTTTATTACAATATTGATGAATGGATGTGTTTTTGGAGCTACACCATTTTGCATCCCATATAAAATAATATAATGGTATTTTGATAAAATAAAATTTTGTATATTGGATGAACTTATGACAGTTTATTTAATTAAATTTATCCGCTAGCAATGTCCAACTATTTCTGTACTAGGCTAAATGTGCAACACAGAAGAATTCTATAACTTTATTTTTTGCATAAAGTTGTGTAAAGTTTCACCTACATCTTGTCAATACAAATTACAGTGTATATTGTATTTAATTGCAACACAATTCAGTTTCCATTGGAAATAAATACCAGAGGAGAGGCGTCCCTATAACACGGTTTTCTTGTGTCCCTACATGCTTAAGTCTCTGTTGCCTTGGGAACTCTGGGAGAGAGAGTGAGAATGAGCCTTTAAAACCTGCTGGGTCGCAGGTGCTGAAAATGAACAGTGTCCAATGATCCTGAAAGACAAGGCAATTTGGCAGCCACTGTAGGAATAATGAGAATAGAATGGAAATGTTGCAGGGCTGAGCTCTCTCACAGGAGAAGGGTTCGAGCGAGCCGGGGCGAGGCCAGCTTCAGCGACGGTCTTCACGTTGAGGTGTTTGCACATTAACCTGCACAAATAGAGGTTGCGGAAACCCCTCTCGCCCCCCTTTGCCATCCGCCTGCACGCCTGTGTCCGCCCGAGGCTAAAACTCACCGTGTAGAGTTTGTACTCAGCTCTGTGCATAGACAACATAGACGTCTCTTTATGTCAATCAAGCCGGTACAAACGGAAAGAGCGAGAGAGATAGAAAGGGAGGGGAGTCTCCAGAGCTGGATAAAGAGATGGATGAGGTCTCGCTGTCTCCTAAGGGGAACTGCTCCTTATGTTCTCTCAGCCGTGACATATAGTGATACTAGACCAGACAAACTTGAAATAAAGGAAGGACTCCACTTAGGCTGAACAAGTTTAACCTACTGCCAGACACACAACAGAAAAGCTTTTAGGCTTGTTCAGATAGATAAGATTAGATTGGGTCTGAATCGATTCCACTTCTGTTTACACAGTTTTAAGTCAACACCACATCTGTATCCACATTCGAACCATTTCCATATGTAGTTTAATCTGATTCAAGCTGGATTTTAATGCAGTCTAAAATCTGCAGTTTTAATGGGTTTAGATAAAAACGTGTGTTAACTGCCTGAATGTAAGTATAATGTATAATGTAATGCTATTAAAATCTGTTTTAGTCTGAATGTTTAGATTGAATTTTAAGTACTTATTTGCACATGTGTTATGCATGAATGAACGCATTTACATGATTGTGTAAATACAGTAAGACTGTTTGTATGTATGATAGACATGTTGTCTGTTTCCACACTGACAGCTTCTCTCTTATGTCTGTTCTGCTTGTTGATGCTTTAATCATATTTATGGCAACAGACACTGAATACAGTGTTTCAATAGTCTTTTATCAGTACTATAGATCCCATTTGAAAACAAATCAGGTTTATGTCCAGCGTGAACAAAGCCTTTGAGACTTGCGGCTGATGTAGACTGAATCTAAAATGAACCTTAGAATGAAATGAACAAAGTTCAGATGAAAGTCTGTAGGATGCTTTTGTCTCAAGAGGATCTAATGCAGTGTGATCAAGAGAAGATATCAGTGCTGCCATCATGTATAATTATCAATATATTCAAACACATGCATCCATCTTAATGAACTGTTAAGCAGGTGTAGAATAAATGTATGCGTGTCTGTGCTTAAAGTAGACCCACATGGGCAGGATAGAAAAGAAAATGGCAACCATATAATTAGCAGAGATATTCTTTACATCAGTTTCTAACCCAGCTGTGAGATAGGTGTCTGTTCCTTCTCATTTTCTTCTAGTTATGAGGGAGTTCACATCAATGAATGGGTCATTTCAGTTATGCAATACCCTTTGAAGGACCGTAATTGTTTTGTGTCCATACAATAGACGTCAATGGGGGACAATGTTGTTTAGTTAAAATAAGTAAAATCATAAACAAATGAGAACTGTTTCCAGTTATTCTTGGTGCTGAAAAAGCAGAAACCATCACAGTAATTCTAATGGATATAATGGTTAAAATGGGGATTGTATTGGTTTTAATGGTAAGTATAATGGTCTCTGTTGGGTTCTGTTGGTAGGATGTTATATGAAAGATAGAAACACCATTCGGCAACTTGGAGAAACCAATAAATTATACTGGAAAAGGCCCACAACACACTTTATAGAAATGTTGTAAACAGCTGATGTTTTGTGGTATTTAATGAAAACCTTTAGATGTTGTATTGTTTTTTAATCAGGGCAGTTCCATAAATAATCGAAACTCTTTAAGACCAGTTAGAGACAGTTTACAGCAAGTTAGCCCGGCAGGTTTTCTACAGCTTGTGCACAGTAACACTACTTGCTATCGTTCCATTATCAACAAGGCATTTTCAAATACAACGTGAGGCCAGCAAACATTCCCATCTGTTATCTTGGCAAGAGGTTAATGCTTTTGTTGACCTCCTGATGCCCTAACATCATGCGGGCTACACGTCTTTATCACAACTCCACTGTTTACACTTTTTTCCTAAATCCCCCGCATTTCTCTCTGATCAAATCATGACTTTAGCACACAGCAAACACTTACCGAATCATAGGAGAATTGTTGCTGTGAAACATTGGAGAGTTACCAGCAGTCCTTGAAGACAAGGACATTCATCAGGTTCCTGCTTGATGATCGCAAACGCGTCGCACCGCAGACTCGAAGATGAGTCACGTCACCTGAACATCTGGATGAGCCGTGATGATCTGACATGGAGAAATACAGTCATTCATGTTCTCAGTCCTGACATTTCAATCAGCCGTCTGTTTGTGTTCTCAGAAGAATGGATGGCGTGTCTTGAAGGTGAAAAAAAGCTCATCTTGAGATTTAATAGATTAAGGCATGATTTATAAAGATTCCAATAACTAGTGTACATTTGAGGTAAAATAATACTACAGTATTAAGTGTACTAAAAAAGAAAATACAAATTCATATTTTTTAGGTAGATTTAAAGGAAGAAAAAGAATTAGTGTTGAAATCTCAGTAGCGATGCAGACGGTTTATTTTAAATAACAAGGGAATGACATCTCTATAAATAAAAGTGAAACTTATTCCAACGAAAAAAGGATATTGTCCTTTATTTTCAATGTCTTTTTCAAACTTTGTCAATTTCCTGTCACTTCTATAAAAATGACAATCTATTTTTATTTTTTATTTTTAAACAATTTTCTAAAATGTTTTCTACGGCTCTTATTTTTTTTCATAAAAATTTCTTTCATCTCCACTGACAAGTCATACATTTTAACACATGTATATGGCATGGTTTGTGGTAATTACTATTTCAGTCACTAATGATCCCTCTCATATATCTATATCTATAGCATCTGCAGTCTATGATGTGGTGCTACACTGTAAAAAAATGTAAACCTCTTCAACTCAAAATTTTCATTCTGTCTAATTAAGGAGCTCTCCTAATTGAGTCTTTCCATCATGCAGTCTGATGGGATTCACTTCCTGTCACAAACTGTATGCTGCTTTGCATTGCCAAGATGTCCAGTCAAAGAAAACGTCCCACCAGCCCATTATAACAAGAACAACACATGCTGTCTGAGTAACTTTGTCTAAAGGCAGCGTGTGTAAAAATACAATGCAATCCGTACGAGAGCGTCTGACAGTCTCTCCTATTCCTCTATTAGAGAAAACACTAGACCATACACTCTAAAAAAGGATGTGTTATTTTTTAACATTTTGTACATTATTTTATGTTAAATACATAAAAGGGACAACACATGTTGAGTTGAAAGTAACACAAGTTGAGTTAAAAGTAACACAAAATGTGTTGTTTTTAAATTAACACAAAGATGTGTCTAGTTAGGGACAACACATCTGTGTGTTGTCCTTAACTAGACACATCTTGTGTTATTTTAAAACATCTGTTTTTAGAGTGTAGGAAGGTAATTTCTTAGATCTTTAGCACTGAATACAAAGAGGAAGAGTTTGCTGTAAATGGACACTGTTTTGGCTAATATTTGTGATTTGACTTGTATTATTTTATGCAAATGTTGATTCCTTATTTTCCATCTGTCCGTTTTAGTTTTATGGAAGGTGTGAGCGTGAAATTGGTTGTGCAATATCAGAGCACTTCTGTTGAAATGAGAAGTGAAGTTTGCCACTCATGTGAGAGGCAGGATGGAGGTGGAATTAATGAGCCACCTGCTCCAGGGTCCAGTGCCACAATTAAACTGAGAGCAACCCACTTAGACACACCTCACAGACCACCACAAACACACTGTCACACAAATATATCACTGCATAACCCTCTTCACTGCAAACTATTTGTTCATTTGATCGTATCATGTGAATGAATGGCTTCGGTATAGAAATAAAAATGAATGGATGGGTTGGTTTTTAGTAGATTAATGGGTTGATTGGTGTTTGGGTGGATTGGTTTTCCAAGGACAGATAGGTTGGTGCATAGGTCAGTGGGTGAACTGTTGATTGTATCTGTAGATAGATGCTTTGTTCTATAAGAAATAATTTACTATTTTATAGTCTTAAATGTGTTCAATCATTTAAATCAGTTTGTCATATAAACGCATTTTAAATACTTGACCTTATTCACCATTAGTGAACTTAATTCAAATTGAGATGTTCTTTACATGTAATAGAGTCTCTACATTTGCATAATCACATCTTAGTGTTTCAGTTTCTGGTGTGACAGTATGTACAGTATGGCTACAAGCTAAAATAAGCAACGTGTATTTCCTGAATATTGTCAATATCCAAGTTGGATGCAATAGTACTTTAAAAGTAGGCAATAATAAATCATAGTCGTCTTTAAATTATAAACCTCGGTTGATTATAATACAGTAGAAGCGACCTATTTGACATCCAGTGTAGTACTTTTCTTGTGTCATGACCATCATGCATTTTACTGATTGGAAAATTGGACTCCATATCTGGACTGCAGATCATTTTGCAGTTTAAGTGTTTTTATAGTGTACACAAAATAAGAAATAGACGTTTCCTTTACGTTTTTTCCAGGTGATTGAGCAGTGATAAAAAGGTTTGTAGTAGGGAAGAGGTTATCTGCTAGTCCAGTGAACACAGAAAATGTCAGTGGAGATTATTACTCTCTGACCGCAGACCCAAAGCACAGGTGTCAGTCGTACTCGGTGAGTCATTTTACAGTTCAGTCTTGTGTTGGGTTCTGTTGCTGATAACGGATGAAGACAGATTTAAAGAACAGGAAACTTCAAACCGGGTCTCTACCGAATCAATGAACCATATAAACATAGTTCTTTAAGACTATTAATCAATAACTCAAATATTTGTTATGCTGCAGAGGGAAATCCTTTAAATGTAATGTCCGTCAAATCGTTTCAACACAAAATATTAAATCGATAGGAATCACGCTACAACAGGTCTGATTCTCATTGCCTCTCTTTTCTGTCTTTTCTTGTCTCCAGTGCTGATCAGAAGTCTACTTGAGGAGTTGATGATCTCGCGCTAGTGTCTCAGCTGTGATGTGGGGGTGCGCCATGACGATACAAGGTTCAATGCTGAGTCTGGCTCTACTGTTCTTTGGGGTTCATGCTGTTCCAAACCCCGCCAGCAAACTAGTGAGGACCGCGAGGGTGAGACGACAAGTTCCAGACGACGGGGGAAACCAGACCCAGTCCATGATCTTCAATCATGTATACAACATCAATGTACCAGTAGAGTCACTATGTTCTGTAGACCTGGACACGATACAAGGCCCAGGGACCAAAGGCACAGACGAGAGTGACAAAATGCCAGCGGAGTACACAGAGGAGACTGTGAACTCGGAAAACCAGGTGACCTTTACTCACCGCATCAATATCCCGAAGCAAGCCTGCGCTTGTCCCGTGGCCACCGCCATTCAACAGCTGGCAGACCGTATAGAGATGCTGGAGAGGGAGGTGTCGCTGCTTCGGGCGCAGTGTAGCTCCAGCTGCTGTGGTGAGAGCTCTGTCATGGGTAAGTTTAAGATGATTTCAAGCTGGATGCACATTTTATAAAAGGTTGTATGGGGACAGTGTGTGTGCATCTCAATTGGCAGGCAGAGCATGACGCTAGCAATGCCAAGATTGTTGATTTGATTCCTAGGGAACATAATGATTAAACCAATAAAATGTATAGCTGGGAAGCAAGGTAACTTGGATAGAATATGCTTATATATTATTAATATTATTATTATCATTAGGAAATATTATTATTATTATTATTATTATTATTAGTGGTAGTAGTATTAGTAATAATAATAATAATAATAATAATAATATAATCATCATCATCATCATCACAACTATTATTATTGTTGTTGTTATTATATTATTATTGTTACTACTATTATTCTTATTAGTAGTAGTAGTATTAATATTTGTATTATGGTTATGATTATGCTTATGATTATGATGATGATTTTTTTTGGATAAAATATGACCCTGTCTGTGAAAAACAGGCTAAAGTCTAAAAATCTGAGTTAACAAGCATCAAAGTTTGATTTCACCTTATAATTTCACTATGATTTCAATCTTTGACCATGGCCTTACTCAATACATTTTAAATATAGCAAGGTTATATTTTCAAGGAATGTTCTTTATATTATGTACGATGATTGTATGTGAAAAAACAGTAAATCACAAAATTTTTGGTTTTACAGGCATAGTCACAAATGTATGTTTATGAATAGTTTGAATTAAGGCTTTGAATTCCACTTTGATTAATTACATGATATAATGATTCATTAAAATCCAAAAAATTTGTGCAGATGAAAACAGAATCTTGCATTTCATCTCGGTTCTATATGCAGGAATCCAAAGCTGCAAAATTTCATCTAAATATAATTAATCTCACTGAATTACCATAATAAATTGACAGTCTCCTATCAGTTTGATCTAAAGTGGCATGTCCCAGCACATCATCTCAATTCAGCTTCATAAAGCTATTGGTTCATTGTACCCACCAGACAAAGTGTTTACGGGTTGCGTCTTGGTCCTTCTGTCTGTTACGATATAACTGCAGTGCTAAGTGAAGTAGAAACTATATTGTGCGTTGACCCATAGGGACGACAGGGCTGTGACGGTGGAGGTGTTGTGCTTGTTTAACGTCTCAAAGGTGCATTCGATGTGAATTCACACCTGCAGACCATGGAGGTGGAGCGGAGCCCCTTCAGGCCTGCTAAAAACAGCTGCAGGACTGCTGTAGTAAGGGACAGTCATATTAAGCTAAACAAATGAGGTTAGATTGTGAACTAGATTAATTACAGCACTGCTTCCTTAAAAGCCTTTGTAAAGCTTAATGTTTCAGGTGTGATAAGTCCTCTGTTTGCTGAATCAAACCAGTTGAGCTAATAAGATTGCAAGATATTGCCTCAGAATTGTTTTTTCTTATTTAATTTTAGTTCACAATGTTTTAACAGAAAGTAGTGATGGTAAAAATAAGTTGTTTTTTGATCTGAGGGTTTTCGGAAATATTTAAAATGGGCATATGATGCTGTAATAAATTTCTCTCTTGTTTTTATTTCTTCATTTAAAATGTATAATTTGATTGTATTCTGTTTTAGACTATCTGGCGAGGTTTAGCATGTGCTTAAATCCTAGTTTAACGTTTAGCTATTTTAAACTTCTTAAAATGAGTATAATGAATGTGAAACACTTAAAAGGAAAGTCAAAAACTTGAAACAGCAGTTACATTAAAATCGTCCATTATTATAAATTGCATAGATGTGCATAATCTTAACCACTTATTTAAAATGTAAGAGTCTTTATTGTGTTACGATATATTGTGCATCATTTACAACTTTGTTTAAATTTTAACTTAACAGCTGTAATTGTTTACATTAAAAATTGAAAACGTTGACACCTTCGCCCTTTATTCTAGCATCTCAAAGATGTATTAAAGGTTGTGCATGTTGTGTAGTTGAGTACAAACTGAAGTTTATTTTTAAGAATAATGTCATTCCTGGCAAACAAACACAACACATGCACAAAGCTTATTGAGTCCAGGCCCGTGAGAATCAGTGCTGCAACCAAAAACAAGAGATGATCAACAAAATATTAATAACTCTTAAAACTGTAGGCAAGGTGTGCTTTATTTCCTGTAAGCTTTTTGTTTTCTATGCTATAACTTTTTGGGTATTAGCATAAAACCTAAATTCCCTGATATGCTATAGTTTGCTTTTACCAAGTATAGGTAATAGCAACAGTAGCATGTACCTCATATTGTTATGGTTTAATTGAACCCGAGGGGTCATTATAAACAAACAATGTGCAAATATGCCTTCCAGACATCACTTTTGAATACTACTGTAGTTCAACTAATTAATTCAATTAAAGTATTTTCTCATGAATGCATTACTCTTTGTGATGTTGCTAGACAAGTATTGCTCTGTAATTGAAAGCTATTATACTATTAGGTAAATATAATATTTGTCTCTTTAGGTCGTTTGGACTTTGTCCCTCAGTGTGGCGGTCACGGCACCTTCAGTATGGAGGTCTGTGGATGTGTGTGTGAAGAAGGCTGGACGGGCAAGAACTGCTCAGAACCTCGTTGCCCGGACGACTGCTCCGGCCAGGGCATCTGCATCGAGGGCGAGTGCGTCTGCGACCGCAACTTCAGCGGTGAGAACTGTTCTGAACCTCGATGCCCGAGCGACTGCTCCGACAGGGGGTTGTGCATCGACGGCGAGTGCGTTTGTGAAGAAGCCTATGCCGGTGAGGACTGCTCGTTGGGCAGGTGTCTAAATGACTGCTCCGATCAGGGAACCTGCGTGAATGGAAGCTGCCGGTGCCGGCCAGGTTTCCTGGGGGAGGATTGCTCTCTCATCTTCTGTGCCAATAACTGCAGCCAGAAAGGGGTGTGCAAGGACGGGTTCTGCACCTGTCAAGAGGGATACACGGGGGATGACTGCACTTCAGGTCAGTGCTCATTACGTGTAATTGTGCTGTGATGATGTGAGGAGTATGTTGTTCACACGGTAAAAAGAGCGAAACACAGTTCACAGTTATCCAGGGAAATGAGCAGAACTGGGAAATCTACTCGGAAAGTCTTGCTTACTAAGCCACAAGCTTTTAATTTAAAGCTGAAGTGTATAATTTCTGTGCCACTTCACTAAAGGGAAAGAGCATGAAGAGTTTGTGCAATTGATGCTATATACTTTTAACATTTATCTAGCATAAAAACGTCTACATTATGCTGACAGGATTGATTTGAAAAGCAACATTTATGAACAGCAGCATACAAAAAGCCATAGCTCAACTAGTAGCTTTACTTTAAATGAGTTACCTTGGAAATAAGGGTGTGCCAAAAAGTCATCATTCTCCATAACATATTTCAAGAGAATATTTTATGTCTGACAAGGTGTAATTTGTTACTTTTTTGTTTGAAAAACAACAATCTTTTATTGGGCAAGTACACAAAAATCAGTGTTCGAATCTGTCTCCTTACATTTACAGAATTTGTAACAATTGTAACTAATAATGATTTTGAATTTTAGCTGCTGAGTACAATTTGGCGGAAAATCAGTCCCTAAAAACATAATGTTTCAAGTTAAGTTGGCAATTTAAGTTTATGACAATAAAAGCAGAAACATGCACACGTTACATTGTGTCGCCTGTCAGTGGAGAAGTGTGCATGTTTCTGCTTTTATTGTCATAGAAATAACAGTGAGTCTCATGATGTGAAAGTAGTAGTTGTAGCATCCAGCAGGTCATTCTCTTGTCATCATGGACGACAATTATTTGTTATAGTTTGCAACAGATTGTGTCAACAAAGACAGTTGAATCCCCCCACCATTTAATTTGACAAATGAAGTGGCATACATTACTAGTAATTTAGCATTAAACATTAGAGTCATGTGATAAAGTCATGTGATTAAACTAAACTGACATAAAACTTTATTTTATTACGTCATTCGTTAACATGACTTGTATGGCTCCCCTCGGCAGTGGAGGTGAAGATGACTTCCATCATACATATTGTTATGAAAAACTTGCATATTGTGCCTTCAAGAATTTTAAATCCATAAAGGAAAATAATGTATATGAAAGAAGAACAATTTTGTGATTTGGCTAATTCATATGATTTTGTATGATGTAAATTGTTCAGAAATGTTTGATTACTATAAAAAACAATAATAAAGCCCTACCCTTAAATCTAACCATCACTTGTGCAAAAGCAGATTATACTAAAATTGTACAGATTCATAGAAATTAGCTCTCATAATGAATTGCCATGAGATTGCATTAGATTTTTTGATATGTTAAAGATAAATGCATTTGTAAAACTGGTATATTTTCTTAAAAACTACTATGAAAATCTTTGTTGGAAGTGAACAGAAGAACAGTAAGAGTTATCGGCACACACAGCAGATGCTGAAACCCCCTCGTCCAGTCGTAGCTGTAAAATTGGTGACAGCTCACACCGTAACACCATTCATTTGTCAAAAGTCACATTCACTGGGGAAGATGTGTCATATTAACCAGGCCGAAGCAATTTTTCCATCGCGCTTACCCAGGTTCACAGCTAGTTCGCAGAAAAGGCTGGAAAAACCCCACATCGCTCAAGATGGCTGTCATCTCACGAGTGGGAAGGGCAAATCATATTACCAACCCGCTTCTCTCGCTCTCATTTTCTGCAAGACCGAGTGGAGGCAAAATTGCTTATTTCATTGCAATTAGGAGAAAATAGTTGGGTGGTGTGTGCAAGAGGTGAAGGAATACAGCGAGTGGCTGCTCAATTATTACTCTCTACACAGCTACTGAAGATTCTCGCCTCTCGTGGATCTTTATATTATCAGGGGAATGAATTAGGATATGACTTTTCTTTCAGTTACTCTATCCAATTTTCTCGTTTCATTAGCCCAATGAAATCATAAGAAAAACCTATTTTGCAAACAGGCAGCGATGAAAAATAAATAGGAAGACAAGATAATGGAATGCACTGAGAATTTCCTTTTACCAAATATTTAAATAGCCTAAATTGGAAAATTGTTTGAAATGTCTTTCTGAGACGAGCAATATCATGTCCTTCATTTTTCTAATCAGCATTTATTCCTATGTTGTCTATTCAATAGCTTAAACTGCCAATATCAAGATTAACATTTGCGTTTATGCATTTGGCAGACACTTTTATCCATATATAATTTCTGGTCTGCCACAAGTGAGTTATGAATTAAGATAATAATTGATGGCAATACATTTAAGCCCCTGCCTAAATTGCGATCAAGGTTCGATTGATTATCCGTCATAGTTTGCCATTGCTGTCATTGAATTGAAAAGCTTGAAATATACCAGCAATGCGGCTTGTAATTGTCTTTGAGTGACTCTTCCTGGGAGAAATCATGGATAATGAGAGCCATTTGATTGATTCTTTCCTTTAGGCAAGACCGTCTCTCTCCTTCTTTCTAGTTTCCCGCTCCTTAAAAATTTAAGTGAAGCTTGAATAGATTTAGAGAAATAGCACAGATGCTGAAGTGATAAATTCTGCTAAGTGAGCACCCTGGGACACTTTCCTCTACTTTGAGGGGTCTGTGGTTGAGACGGAGCAGAAGGAACGCCAATCTGTCCCATTCGTGTGGAAGGAGCTGAATTGCTTCCTCAAGTCCTTAGTAGTTCCCTAGGGGCCACTCATAACTAGTCCTGTGAGACCGGTATCACACAAGACCCGGGTTGTTTCTTAGTCTCATGGGTAGCCCGTACGGGACTCGCCAAACCCTTTTTTTACTAAGTAGAAAGTACTTTTCCCACCGTGTTTACATTCAGTGCATACAGAAGCATCAATGTCAGATTTTACTAGGCTAGATCTGGCTTGTTTATACTACATACACCAGCTGGATGAATCTTCGGACAGGCGGCAGAAATTCTTTTGTTTTGGCATATATGACTTATTGTCTGAACAGCTAAAAAAACATGAAATACAAGACAGATCCAAACCACAATAGTATGTGATTTAAATACAATTGAAATGTATTTCAATGTAAATGGTTGGATCAAGTTAGTAGTAATTAAATTAAAGACATTAAGCATATGTAATATGTCATGCACAATGCACAGTACTACAGTATCTAAAACCAGGGCTGTTCAATATCATTTTGGGTCCCTGTTTACCCTTTCTGGACGTTCTTGCTTGATCATTATTTCCCAGCACTTGCTCTCTGATCAGAAATAAGAAAATTACCACATTAGCAATCCACTGTAAAATTACCTTAAAATATGAATCTCTAGCCACAGGATGCATTAATTGAAAAATAGATACACTGTACTTGTAACAAATCAGAAAAGCTTCAACACAATTTACTGAAATGCTTAATATAGCCCAAGTGTATTCAATTATTGTTTAGTTTACTTTTGCAACATTTCCTGGATTCAGTAAAATATGTACATTAAATTATTAATTTGCCAAATGAAAATAAAAATATGATTTATTGTATTATATATATATATATATATATATATACACAATAAATCATATTTTTATTTTCATTTGGCAAATTAATAATTTAATGTACATATTTTACTGAATTTTACTGAATATATATATATATATATATCATTGGTGCGTACCCAGCTGGTGACGACCTACACTCTTAAAAATAAAGTTGTTTAAGATGGTTCTTTTCAGCGATGCTATTTTAAGATTTTTAAAGGGGTCATATGATGGTCCAAAAAATAACATTGTTTGGTTTTATTTGCTTTAATGCAATGTCTTTATGTGGTTTTAGGGTTTAAAAAGTCATTTTACACACACCTGAGATTATTGTTGCTCCTCTCTGCCCCGCCTTTCTGAAACGTGCGGTGTGCTCTGATTGGCCAGCGATCCAGCGCACTGTGATTGGCCCGAAAACCTAGAACGTGTGATGGAAATGTTACGCCTCTTACCATATTTAATAAACACAGCGTACATGATGGCCCCATCGGCAACAATACAACAGCGGGGAAAATGTGTGAACTTTTTAGGTGTGAAAGTGACCACTATTATGCCTGTGTTTAGAAATGCTCTGTCTACAGTTGTCTTTGAACATTATTCGCTTTTT
The DNA here is from genome assembly GCA_019155185.1 of Beaufortia kweichowensis. Classification (NCBI taxonomy): domain Eukaryota; kingdom Metazoa; phylum Chordata; class Actinopteri; order Cypriniformes; family Gastromyzontidae; genus Beaufortia; species Beaufortia kweichowensis. The sequence continues at coordinate 17,712,162 of CM032797.1, forward strand.
CTCACTCTCTTCCCACATATTTCATAGATATTTTGAGTGAACAAGTGATGTGTGTGATGCAATACAACATATACAGTAATTTCACAGTAATTGGCACTTGTGTTGTCTGGGCTGCAGGAGTTGCATTGCAGCATGATGTCATGATAACCAAGACAAAAGCCTATTGTGTTGATGCAAGACTTTACTATGTCAACCAATGCTCAATATACTGTTTAAACCAAGGAAGTCTACAACACCTGAAGATAGCTGCAGGGCCTGAAATTCATTTCTTTGAAATAGGGGGAATACCCTTCTTAAATTACTGGTATATGGGGATTTATTACCTTTGTAGAGGACAAGGAGAAAAAGTACAAATCTTTTTACTTTTCACTGAATTCCATGTATTTGAAAAGCCTTTTTACAAATCCCACATTAAAGATAGAGCAGGTTATGAGGGTAGAACGTTCAGAAACTATTACAATATCCACAGTGCCATGTCATTGAAGATACTTCTGTTAGCATTCTTATAAAAAGAAAAAATGAAAAAATGAACTGGTAATGCATCAAGTTTAATATAATAAAGCATCTGTGATTTGTTTTGCTGGCAAACATGCATGCGTTTACAGTAAATGGCTCTCACTTGCACAAGGCTAACTGGGTCAGGTTACCCATGACTCTGTTCAAATGGATCTGATGACATCATTTATAAATGCAATACAGCAAGACGTTTTAAGAGAATATAGGACATCAATGCATACAATCCATTTAAAAAAAGACAGCCATTAACAAATATGAATGTACTGCTGTACAGTAAAATGCTTACTGTGATTTTACCCAAGAGCACATACAAGTTTTATTTATATCCAGAAATATTGTTTTATATCAGAATGACATGTTTTATATTCATCTGTCTTTGTACACAGTGTTACCTCCTATGAATCTGCGAGTTCAAGGGGTGTCAGAAAACACAGTTGATCTGGAGTGGGAGGGTTCTGTGATCCTGACAGACTTTCTCATCACTTATGCTCCCACAACCCCTGGTGGAGTCCAGCTAGAGATCAGAGTTCCAGGAAACGTTACCAACACCACCATCAAAGGGTTGGAGCCAGGTCTGGAGTACAACATCAACGTGTACGCCGTCATCGACAACATCATGAGTGCACCTATGAACACCTTAGTCTCCACCTGTGAGTGTACACTTCTCCTGAGAGCTGCTTTATTCAAATAACATCAGCGCTCTGGTCAGATAAGGTTCTCTTCAGGAAAATGTCAGAGCACTTTGCATAGATGTCTCATTTGACATTTTCATTGTAGGAGCATCATTACACAAGCGTGACCTTGGGTTAATACAGTTGCATGAGAGATTCAGCACTATTCCTTGGCTTCATTTGCTTTTGAACATGCACATATTTTATATTACTTCTTTAGATGAACAACTGGCTGTCTTTGCCAACAGGATATGATTAGACATCTACCACCTGCTGGGTAGAAGTGCCAGATTGGCGAAATGCTAGAGGGCCTTTTATATCCACTCACTAGCTGTCAGCAGTATGTCTCAGACCAGAACACATCCTAACAAATAGTCCATTATTTGTCAAAAGCCAGTTGGGCATTTTCTAAACAATTACAAAGTATGACTGACTATCCTTCTGTTTCAGATGTGTTTGCAGGTAATTTAAAGGTAATAAAGATAATCTGAACTTAATGAATTTGAGAGGAATTGCTGTGTGCGTTTGGCATCTGTCAGGCATCGTGATCTTGGTTAGACTTCTAAAAACAAGTGGATCCATTTAAATGTGTTTAAAACTTTTAATATTGCAAAGGTGATATTTTTGTTAAATGTTATTGACCATTTTCTATGAAATTTTCTATACATCTAAAAATGTGGGTAAGGCAGTTCATTAAATTATATGTGTGAAAGGGTTACAATCTTTCAGTTAAACTTCTTAAAGAAACCTCTTAAAAGTCGAAAATATGTCAATGGAGATGAAAGATGATGAGATGAAGATGGATAGAATTTAGACAGTCAGAATTTGGATGGATGGATGGATGGATGAATGGACCAACCAATCTATTTATAAAGATCCAAAACACATAGTATGAAAACTTAAATATAAAAACAAAATAGTGTGTAATAGTTGGTTTAAAAAATCGTAATATCCAGTATAACCCATTAACTGTCACCATTCCAGAGGGGAAACACTTTATTTTACTATTCACTTTAATATTTCATAGTTAAATTCTGATCTAATCAAGAATAAATAACTGAAAAATTTAATAAAAAATGTTAATGTTAATAATATGAGCAGTGACAGCAGGTTAAAGAGATGATGTTTCAGGTTAAATTAATGTTTGCCCAAAACATATTTAATATTAATAAAGTAAACTTGAAAAAATGAAATTACATTTGGAAAAACTAAAACCACTTGGTATCATCTGTCTTTACTACTTCTGTTTTCTATTTTTTCTTCTTAGGAAGCAAAGTAAGCAAAAATCTGTCTTTGTTTCTGAAAGAATGTTGATTTATTAAACACACAGAGGATGAAGGCCAATAATGCATCAATCTCTACCTTTTAGATCTCTCGAATCCAGACGGTTTACTCTTCAAATCCATCATGGAGACATCCGTGGAGGTTCAGTGGCAACCCTTAGACTACTTGTTTGATGGCTGGGAAATAAGCTTCATTCCCAAGGTAAGGCTTTTTCTTAAGTAGGTCACACTTCAATTGAATCTGCCTCTCTGTAGCTTCAGGCATAATGACAGTTAGGTTTAGGAATCTTTAAGCATTTGGGCATCCAGCATGTTTTACATTGACAGTAATAGACAGGGCATCTCAATGTAATGTTCATGTTCATAAAGTTCTGTAATTTCAAAGTGTCCATGTATGAAAGAGAATAATTTGGTGGCATGGCAGAAACACACGCTACTGTACATCCAGGCAAGAGATGTTCCCACTAATCCCCTCTGAAATGCTTCATCTGGACAAAACAAAATGTCCAGCTCCTGTATGTCTGCAGTATATGAAGCTTGTAGTCAGTGGCTCATTAGGAGACAGCAGTAAGAGGCATCGCTTTATGCAAAACAGCATGTCTTCTGCACGGCATACCTGTCATTTCATATCGAGGTGAAGCATCTCTCCCCGTACATATAATAACAAACACGCATCACAGCCCCTGAGGTATTTCTTTTGTTGGCATTGTTGCTATTAGAAGCAGCCATCCAGTCTCTAAGCATAATGTCCTCATCTACAAAGAAGAACTGAGATACGAGAGGCGTGTTGTACTGCCGCTAATGGAAACTGAAAAGCAGGGATTATGGGGTTTGCTTAATGGTATTCGGTAACCATGAACGCACAAAAGATTTTATCCAGCCGGCATATGATTAGGTGAATCTCTTTACACACAAGTCTGAGAGCTTGAACCGTATGTTTACAGGTAGAAGAGCTTCATCAATTTGTCTCCAAACATCAAACTCTTCAATCTCATCCAGTCGACGGCTCATTGCTTTGCCAACGCCGAAGGGAAGGAAAGCTTTGGGCGGGTTGTGATTTTCATAAATGCTTGATTTTTAGATTGAGAGTTTGGAAACAAAGTCAGAATGCAAAGTTGATGTGAAAAGCAGGGGTGGGCGGGTCATCTTTAATCTTCTTTGGTTGAGAGGGGATGCTAAAAATACTGAGGACGGGACCCCGCCATGCCACTGGGGAAATCATATTAGAAGTGAAAGTCTCTGTGGATTTAATACTAAAAAGCATAAGAGCCATTCTGATTCCCCACAAAATCATAATGGATGCGATGGCAGAGCATTCATGATGGGATTCGATGGGAAAGAACAAAAGAAAAGAGCACAAAGAAGCAGAAATTGAGCACTAGTACAGTATGTTGCTTGATTTCATAAGCATTCAAGAGGAGGTCAGCTGCTGATGTCTCATGGGCTGCGGCGCTTCAAGCTCTACTAAGCCATTCGGAAAAAATAAAACTCTGATTTAATACATCAAACATTTGGCAAAACAGCTTCTTTTTCTCACAGTCGATTGCCCGCTGAAAACAATCTCTGTTGATATAAGCCGAGCGCTGTTTGAGCCTCCATGTTTGTGTGCATGCATGAAGGCATCCGGTTATAAAAGATTGTCATAATTTGCATTTTTTTGTATCTTGTGTATGTGACAGGACAATGATGGAGGGATGACAGCACAGCTACCCAGCACCATCACATCCTTCCATCAAACAGGGCTGAAGCCTGGGGAGGAATACACCGTCAACCTGGTGGCATTGAAAGATCAGGGCAGGAGTCAGCCTGTTACTGCTACTTTTATCACGTGTAAGCCTGATTTCATTACATTCATGCATATTGAAGACTCTTTATGACATTTATAGTGACTTGAGTGACATTTTGTCTGTATATGTGTTTCTTATGCTGTGGGCTTGAATGATGTCTCATATTGTGTGACTAATAAAGCAAAACCCCCAACACTTTTGCAACAATCTGGTAATGCCATATTAAACCTTCCCAGAACACCCTAGTGATTCTCAAGCAACTTCCTTGCAACGTCAACGTTATGAAAAAACTCAAATAACCAAAAACCATCTAAAAATTATCTTAATCTCACATGAAATTAAAGTTTATTTGCACATTACTAGTTTTGTGGCAAACAAATCATAAAACATTTTGTCTTCGTAATCTTTAATCAAAATCTAAAAATGTACTTCCGGTGATGATGTCAGTTTGATGGTGTGGGCATGCAGAGCTTCTTTTCTACATCAGTGGAAAATAACAAGCCACGCCCCCTGTTTTTTCATGAAATATTGCTTTTCAGTAAATTTGGTTGCAACTTCCGATTGATGCAGACTTTAAAAAGGGGTCTGGTTTCTATTGCAATGCAGTTTTTTTCCAAATCTGTTTAAGACGACGGTAAGTATTTCTTAGGGCAAGGTCGGTGAAACGTTGGCGTCTCCCATAGCACCTCATTTGGACAGTAATGAATTCTCTGAGGGCAGGTTTAGCTCTGTAATGTTTCATTACATTCCAACATGACGGCCGAGCGCCACCGGACACCTCATGTCCAAATATCAAACATTTACAGAGCAAGAGCAACCCTTCCTTTCCTATAATGTTTGATCATTTATTTTCTGTCTTCAACCCCTATTCTATATACCCTGTGGTCTGCAATGAATATAAATGTGTTGTAAGAATCTCAGAGGGATATTTATTTTGCAATAATAGAGAAGAATGCAGAGCTCATGGTTGAGTAAATTTAGTGTATTTAACAAGAAAGTGTTTGTAGATGAGTGTGCAAGATCAGAAACAGGGTTCAACCTCCATCATTAATGGAAACATACTGTAAGTGTTTGCAAAGACATATTTTTTATGTCTGAATGCATAGAGACCCAGTTCATCGCTCGCCGTGCGCAGAGAAGATGAAAGAGAACAATGCAAAGTGCTTTTCCCTTCAGGTGATCTCTCAGTCGGATGAGTCACCAGAAGCTCTTTTGTAGCTGGAGCTGACAAGTTGGAAGTGGCTTGAACAGTGATTTCCTCCACCCATCTGCCATGTCCTGTTGACGTTTCCCTTGTCCCTCGCTGAAATTCATGTTGTGTAGCTGTGAGGACGAACAGAGGCTCCCCTCCAAACTATACTACGAACGCAGTCATTTTACCGTTTGTTGACAGCGCGTTGTCAGAACGAAACAGAATTGCAAAGCCGCCTGACAGGACACGCAGAGAAAGTTACAGTCACCGATACGGCGCGCACACGCAGCGAGAGGTGTAAACACAGACCTTTCAAATGGTTGTGCGAGAGGAAGGCATAAACCGCGGGGAGGTGTCACATTGCTTCAGCTAATGGAAAATGTCATCATGATGAATGGGTCAGTCTGCCAGCAATTATGCACTTAATGTAAACTTCACCCAGGAATTTCTCTTCTGTCACTTCCAGACAGCATGATTAGATTCAATTGAACTTTTCCCGAACAATTCAAATTGCGTGTAGGCAGTGAAAATACCATTAGTTTCTACGAGCCTCACCGTCGACCATAATTAAAGAGGCATTAATTATGCATGCCAGTCCATTAATATTTCACGTGTCCACTGCAGATACCTTATGGGATAAAGAAAGACAAATTCGATGTCGCTTAATTATTCATGTGCGCAAAGATTTATCTTTCCCCCGAGATGGCCTTTTGAAGACGGGTTTAGCTCGCACACATAACTGCGCAGCGAGAGTTACACAGTCGCCTCGCTGTAATTATGCTTAAGTGCTAAAATGAAATGTTTAAAGGAAAAAAATAAACAGCCAAAAACCTCATGTGAATAGACTTGAAATAATGAACCGTGCCTCGACTCAATTGCAGAAATCAGTCTTGTGAAATGGATAGGTTAAAAACGCAAACATTTAGATGAACCTGACAAGTTTTCTCATTTACTCGGGGTTCATTTTGTCTTAATAGAGTAAGACTGCTGTCATGCACACGGTGAGGGAAAGACTTTAACTGCGATTCAGTCATCAGTGAAATTTGTTAAAGCTCATCCTCTGAAAGTTAAATATGGGTTTTCGCACCGTTTCACCTGGTCCAATTAGCAACACTTTACACATCACAGCAGAAGGAAGCAGAGGATGGAGCTTGAACCTGTGAGGTCAAAAACTCAAGAGACATTCATCTTCTTTCACATGACCTGTTTCTGAGGCAGATGGTCATGATGTCCTAAATAAAGATCAGGTTAATTATTCACAAAAACTAGTTAGTGTCTTATTTACATAGAAGTTTGTTGAATGAATGTTTGTTAAAGGGTGTTATTTTTATCTAAGTATAATGTGCAGAGGAGTGTATATCATCACTGATGATGGAGCACAAACCTCGCATCTCCATATTTTGTCATTTTTTTAGAAAAAAAAGTGTTTAATAGTGTTTACAAAGTCTTTTCTCCATTTCATGAAAAGTAGTAGTTTGAACATACAAGGTTTTAGCCCAAAAGTTAAATTTTTTTCCATCTTTAGGTTTAACCAATAGCGTTTGGGGCAGGACTATAAGGAAAAATAAAGATCTGAATGTCCAGAATGTAAAAGAAATAATCATCTTTGCAATTTTGTTTAGTGACTCTTGTGGTGTAGAAATGATCCACTTCACCTGTTTTTAAATCTCAGACAACGCTACTTTTCGACCCTTTGCCTTTAAGATACTGTAATGATTTAATAGATAAGTATGGAAGAAAATATGGCTTTAGGGAAATTACATACTTGTGTATTTAATGATACAAAAGAGTCAAGCTCTTATGTCGATTATTAATAACCTAATTTAATTATCCAAATAAAGGTTTTTAAAATGCAAAGTTTTATAATCATAGATAAATCTCAGTATAGCATATTGTTGTGAACTTGCTTTTCACATTAAAATGACTTATGTCGTATGTCATATGTGTGTTTTTCAGTAATCGATGGGCCAATCGAGCTTGTCGTACGAGACGTCTCAGACACAGTTGCTTTTGTGGAATGGACGTCACCCAAAGCTAAAGTGGATCAGATCATATTGCGATACGGGCTGGTGGGTGTAGATGGAACAAAAACTACCTTTCGCTTGCAGCCGACTTTAAGCCAGTACTCACTTCAGGTCCTGAGGCCTGGATCCACATATGAAGTATCGGTCAGTGGAGTCCATAATGGCAGTGAAAGTGGAGCCATTTTCACAACATTTACTACAGGTGAGACAAAGCAGTTTCAATCCAGTATTAAAAACCTGTTCCTCAGAAGGAACACTTACATTATTTCCCTATTCACTTATTTCATAGTTGAATTTTAGTCTAATCATGACAAACTATAAACTGATGGAAAGGTATAAGACTCGAGATGAAATAATTGGCTAGTACTGTTGCTTCACAAAATCTCATACAAAATCTTCATACAGTAAAAGCAACATGTTGCATCACATTTCCATGTGAAATTATATACTGATTGGTCCGTACATTTATGCATTTGACCATGACCTCTGTATTGCTATTATTGCTAAAGCTATTGGAAAACTTCATTGATTTCAACATCATGATTGTGTTGGTTTTCTCAGAAATCGATGCACCCAAGAACCTGCGAGTGCTGTCGAAAACGTCTACTAGCCTGGAGCTTGAATGGGACAACAGTGAGGCAGATGTGGACAGCTACAGGGTGGTGTACAGCACACTAGCTGGAGACCAGTATGACAAGGTCATCGTCCCACGCAACGATGGTGCTACTACCAAGACTACTCTTGCTGGTAAACTCAAACCCAGAATTCATGATACTACATAGTTTAATAAAATACATACAGTATTATGTTTAACTTAACTAAAGACAGTCAGTAAAAGTCAAGCTTAAAGAAAGCCATAATACTATATGATTAGGGTTGCAAAGAGGTGGAAAAGTTCCAGTAAATTTCCAAATATTTGCTGGAAAGTTTCGGTCCCTTTGCAACCCTAACTATGATGTTTATTTTTAATTTTTAAAACAGAATATTTTAATTAGTGATGTAAGTTTTTCTAAATGCTCAATATATATTGAAATGTACACTATTAACATTGACAGCTTCTATAACAGAAACTAAAGAACGATATGTTCTTTTACTGAATTAAAGGCATTTCTGAGATGGATTGTAGCATAGCAAAGGCCGACAGCATAACTCTCTCGAATGTGCCTTTCCTTTCATTAACAGATTTTTTCCTTCAAGTAAGCAACATTTCAGACACTGAGCATTGAAGAGAATTTCTTATTTTTCACTTCTGAGACATATCAAGGTGTTTGACTCCTTTCTGATGTATTGTATTGTTCTCATCTCAGTGAATGAATGTTTAATGAGTTCCAGAGCAGTAATTATGAACCCTCACAAATCTAGTTTTACCAAGAAGCTGTTGTCATTCACTGACAATACTGCATGTTCCTCATAAGCTTGTTTTGTCAACCGTGTGTCTCTCTTTCTCTCTCTTGTAGATTTACTGCCTGGCACAGAGTACGGCATAGGAATTTCAGCCATTCTTGGTATCAACCAAAGCACACCTTCAACAATGAACGCTAGAACAGGCAAGTGCTGATAAGATTACAGCTTTGGCAATATAATGCAGTGCGACGCTCTGAAAAGTGTCTGAGACATCATAAATCTTATCTGCTTGATAAGATTAAAAATCCTTAAATAATTTAGTGATTATGAGGGGGACGAATTGCTCTCATTTATAATGACTTCCGCAGAATCTTGCAAATTTGTCTCAGTAGAGTTGATATATGATACTGATAACGCCTTACAGTAAACAAATGATTTAACTTGCTGAACCGAACACAAATATAAACATACTGTAAACTTTAGGTCTGGATGTCCCCATGGATTTGACGGTCACAGCCTCCACAGACAACACCATCACCCTATTGTGGGGAACGGTTCAGGGGCCAATCGACCACTATAGGGTGACCTACACCTCCTCCGCTGGAGTCACGACCGAGCTTACGGTGCCCAAGGACATGACCAGCACAATGCTGACAGGTCTGGAGCCGGGCACAGAGTACACCATTACAGTTGCTGCGCAGAGGGGCAGGCAACAGAGTGCCGCCGCCACAATAGATGCTTTTACAGGTATGCCTTGATCTTTCGAGAACTTGAGTAGAGGAATCAATGTCGGTTGTTCGGTATGATATGCACTTTCATTGGTTTTGTGAAAATTTTGAATGAATGGATCTATAATGCTGGTGCATGCAGAGGCTTTCGGCTCTTGCTTCTCTCAGATCAGTGTTTGTGCAATTTACATATTACAACCTATTCTACCTTTGTTTGTATCAAAAGAAAATGACATTTTTTAAATAAGTTTTAAATTATCCTTATTATTATCATGATATTCATAAATAATGAATTAAAGATAATGATCTTCATCATTATTTTCATTTATTTTGTTCCTGTCGTGACTTGTTTTTCACTGTTGCTTTCCTATAAAGTCAATACAGTGTCTTTTACTTTACTGATTAAGCAACTTGACAGTGAAATTACTTTTTAAGTATTCACTATGTGCAAAGAAGATTCAATATCCTGTAGCTTTTCTTTCCCAACAGATGCATTTCTGGTTATGTCTACTTTTAATCATCCTTCATTAAAATTCAGCTGCCCATCTGTCCTTTCTTTCTTTTTTACACCTGCATCAAAAACAGCTCTTCAAATGTTCCTTCTGCTTACATTTTTCACAAACTTTGCTGTGATCGCTCACAACACATTCATATATATCATGATGTTATCACATTTCATCTTTTCCCACTTTTCTTTATCTTTCGCTTGTTTTCTATGATTTCTGGTGCCACATCCACACTACTCTGCCTTCATCAAATCTGACTTTATTATTTTTCTTTCTGATATTCTTTTGTTCTTTCCTGATCTGTGATCTCCTCAAATTAAAACCCTGTTCATGTTTTTGGTGAACTATTCCCATAGAAGGTCCGTCAGCACCAGAGCCAACAGTTCGTAATATAGTTGTTGTGGTTGGATTTCAGGGTTTCGCCCTATCACACAGCTCTATTTCTCTGAAGTCACATCTGATTCATTGACTGTGGCTTGGAGTGCACCGGCCCCTCCTGCTGACGCGTTCATCTTGAACTACAGTGTCCAGGACTCTAGTGATGATTCTGAGATTGCTCTAGACGGATCCAAAACGAGAATCGCCCTCACTGGTCTCCTGCCCTCCAGGCGGTATACCGTTACCTTGGTAACCATGCACGGCAATGTGACCTCAGAGCCGGTTGTAGGCCTAGTCACAACAGGTATAACTGATCATGAATGGGATGTTCAGTGATGTTCTTTATACAGTGTGTTTGAGGTTGTTAAATGTTTTTTTATGATGTGGGGAAACAAAATCCCAGAGCTCTGACATCAGACTAGTTTTGTTTTACAATTTTTGGTTGAAATTTCTTTCTTTCTTTCTTTCTTTCTTTCTGTCTTTCTTTCTTTTTTTTCTTTCTTTCTTTCTTTCTTTCTCTTTCTTTCTCTCTGTCTTTCTTTCTTTCTTTCTTTCTTTTCTTTCTTCCTTTCTTTCTTTCTTTCTTTCTTTTTTTACTTTCTTTCTTTCTTTCTTTCTTTCTGTCTTCCTTTCTTTCTTCCTTCCTTCCTTCCTTCCTTCCTTCCTTCCTTCCTTCCTTCCTTCCTTCCTTTCTTTCTTTCTTTCTTTCTTTCTTTCTTTGTGTCTGTCTGTCTGTCTTTCTTTCTTTCTTTCTTTCTTTCTTTCTGTCTTTCTTCCTTTCTTTCCTTTTTTTCTTTCTTTCTTTCTTTCTTTCTGTCTTTCTTTCTTTCTTTCTTTCTTTCTTCTTTTTTTTCTATTTATTTATAGACTGCATTTATAATCAGCCCAAAGTTGACCAAAATGCTGTACACAAAATTAGTTAACAATAATTTAACACAAAAATTAATGCATATTAACAGCCAAAAATGAGTGTTTTAATTTAATAACAATTAAAAGTTTTAATTGTTAACTGTCACAGCTGAAATTAAGTATACACATGAAAATGCACTGAACTACATTTTCTTTACTTTTAGATATTTTTTCAAACTTTTAATTTTGGGTATTTATTTTGTGTTGGCAATTTACTTTTATAAATTACACTAACTAATTTAGTAAATAATTTTTTGTTAATGTTTTTATTATAAAAATTTGTCAAATATTTCATTTTGAGTCTTATACCTTTTCATCAAAATATAGTTTGTCATGATTAGGTTAAAATATTAAAGTGAATAGGGAAATAACTCCTAAGGAACGATGACAGTTAACAGGTTAAACATAGATTGAAAATCAAGATAAGAAGTCAATGTTTAGATTGATAATGAAAGATAATTCTGAAGTTTTGCAACGGCTTGATAACCGGCTCGAGTGTTTTAATTTGGACATTGGGACAGAAAGCATTTCTAAGTATTTAATTCTAAGTAAACACTTAAAATAAAATAATAAGATTACAAAGTCTTCTGTAAAATGCACTAAATCATTTAATCAAATATTTAATCGAATCGCTTCTGAAATATCATTATTTATTTTCTCTAAGTGAACACATTAAAGTTTTCCACAGCAAAGTTTTTTTCTTTGGTGTCCATTTTATCAGCATCGGCAGACAGTAATTTGCCGGCGTGTGCAGAACAGGGTCTCGTCTGTACCTGCTGCATTTTCTCATTATGATTCTCGCACACAGCTGCACAGCGGATTTTTTTACTCTTTTGTGTCTTAATTAACTCAACAGTGTGTAATCCTCCCCTAATTACCTCTGTCTCAATGCAGAGGTGTCAAGAATTTTTCAGCTGTACTGTCACTGAGCTGATATTTGCTGTTGCCAAAAGAGATATTGTCTACGAGCTATTCCTGAACATAAAAAATCAACTCATCTGAGAGGACCGTCTGCAAAGCATCTTGATTAGTTTTAAATAAATTATCATTTTTACTTCTCTTCATTACATTATAATGAAGTTTATTGCACGCTTTAAGGTCCATGCACCTGTTGTTTTTATAATAGATGTTAGCTTAACAATATGTTTAGAACATTTTCTAAATGTGCATGCCTTGGTTAGAAACATGTTGTTGCACATTCGCAGTATTCACACAAAGTGAGTGAGAAGGGCAACATATGCTCAACGGTAAGAAAGACTAATCGCAGATGGAACTTGCTGGAAAAAGTCGTTCTCGGTGCCCTTTATACCGAGTCTGAATGTGGGAAATATATTTATTGAATGCTCTACTGAGTGGAAAATAAATTAAGATAATGCATACATGAATAATCGCAACTCATTTACTTGGAATATTTTACTCCGAAAGCATTTAAATGAGGTTGACAACCTGTTTATGAATTGGCACCCATAGTTTATGAATTGAATGCATTAGTCTAATGAATGTGGGGAGGTGTGAATAGCTTTCCACTCGTTTTAATGACTGGGCACTTCAGTAATGGCAGAAGTAAATCGGTTTATTTCCTTTACAGATGTGAGAACGGTATAGAACCGCTGTAAGTCTGTTTAACCGTTTACAAATGCAGTCTCTGGTGGCCTTTGTGAAGGAAAGTGCTCTTGGGACAGGAAAACAAATCATAAAATATTCCCTGCTGGACGACAGCAGACAATAACAATGCAAATGCCCTTGTGAAGAGTGATGTGTGTCCAACACACTCTTTCTCTCTCGGGCTCATTGGCAAACTCATGACGCTGATTCTTCAATACTGGGTCAAGGCAGCTACAAAAACATTAATAAACAAATTAATTATTTAAAATGAATTTGTTTAATTAATCTGTTTACATTTGCCTGTTACCATCAAATACAAGAGTAATTTATTATTTATAAATTTAATTTAATTGATTAAATTATTTGTTATATATATATTTATATATTTATATATATATATGAATATATTTGCAAAACTAGCATTTGTTTCAACAAATGAATGAAGATAGTTTAATACACTTTTAAGAGTATGTTTAACATAAAACAATAAAATAAAAATAAAATGCTACATACAGTATCAGAACAGTATCAGAACATTTAAGCGATCCTCCCAGATTTATTCCAAAAGAAAGTGTATTTATTATTATTATTATTATCATTATTATTATTATTATTATCATTATTATTATTATTATTATTATTATTATTATTATTATTATTATTATTATTATTATCATTATTATTATTATTATTATTATTATTATTATTATATAAAAAATTGAAGGTAAGTTCTTAAGAGTTTCTTAAATTATAATACAAGAATGAAACATGTATCATAGAAACCATATAATGAGATCTCATTCTAGTCAAATGTGTTTCAAACATCGACCTGTGATTTTACCATATGTGTTAATTTACCTGCATGACTCAATGAGGTCTTTACACTTAAACTATATGTCAATGAAATTATTTTTTATTATTGTCCCCATTACTGCAGGAATGGACCCTCCAAGAGACTTGACTGTGTTGTACGTCACCGAGGAGTCTGTGACCATATCATGGATTCAACCAATGGCACCCTTTGATTACTACAAAATGGCTTACCAGTCACCAAAAGGTACTTCACTACTGTAGTAAAGAGAAAGACAAGTTATAATTAACAAGTTCATTAATACATTCAATCATTTCTGTTTATCATCTGTCATGTGATTCTCCCACAGGTAGAGTAGACAATGTGGTGATTGACAGTGATGCCACCAACTACACCCTGACCAACCTCCATCCAGCCACAGAGTATGAGATCAAGCTAAATGCTGTAAGAGGAAGCCAAGAAAGCAAAATCATCACCGCGATTGTCTTCACAGGTACTCATTACTCCCCTAACAATACTGTCCATCCTGAAATGCCTCTCGCATTCACGCAGACTAGCATCCTATCATTACAAATGCTGTTGAAGGATGTACTCTCATAGACTCGTCCGTCACAGCGCTGTTGATTGGGTGGAAATATGGCTGACATTCTGAGGAATGAAGCACATCATTTAGCATGTGATGGGTAGCATCTCTCACTCCAGGCGTTTGTGCTGTCCTCTGGGACGCTGCCAGCAATCTCGCTGGAGTGAAATGAAATTTTACTAATGGAATCAATGATCAGCGTGGAAGCTCAGCTGTCGTCTTTGAAGAGCACCACATGGTGGTCACAAACGGCCGGTGCTACAGGATGTGTGCGGTACTACTGCTGTGTATAGGGATTGTGTTGGCAACAGTTTTACCAAAGATATCAAAATCTGTTTTATCTAGTGTATTGCTTCAGAAGTTTACATCCCACTTGCACAATATGGAAAATGTTAAAAATAAAAAATGTGTGTTTGTTTTTAATTCAGTACTGATCAAGTTATTTCATTTTGTTTACAGAAAGTTTACAACACAGAATATATCGTAATTTCTAAAATTAAACCCAGTTTAAAAGTTTACATATACCTAATTCCTAATACGGTATAATGTTAACTGAACAATCAATGACAGTTTTCATGTTTTGTGTTAGATGTTTAAGGGTTTCTTGTTTGATCTGAGCCATTAAACTGTTCACTGGTCTCAAGAAACATTTTCCAGGTCCTGCAGAATCTTTGATTTTCAGCATCTTCTGAATTAAAAACAAATATTAATGTTCAAAATTCCTTTTTACAAAATGTTTAACATTTGCCATATTCTGTAAGGAGGATGTAAACCTATGACTTTTACACACTTTTTCTTATCCAAGCTTACCTCGTAAAGCAAGTTTGCTTGTTTTCTCGAAAAACCTCTAGTAAACCTCTATTTTTTGGATTTTGGATTTTTGCTGAGGCAAGAAAAAAACTATTTTGTATCTGATCTGTATTTCTGCTTCTCAAGTGCATTTATCTTCTTTTAAAGATGCTTAGATTTTTAAAAAAAAAAAAAAACATGACTGAAAATACTATTTATAAAAATGATTTTAGTGAAATACCAAGGAATGCTATTAGTCCCCGCTGTGCATTTTATCACCGAAATGAATTAATGAGCAAATGTCTTAACCCGGGAATTTAACTAATAACTCCCATCGTACAGTGTGGTGTAACACAATAGAGCAAACAGATGCTGGCCTTTGCCTGAAGACTGCTGACTCGCTGTAAGTTAATAACTAGATAAGAAGTGTTTGCATATCGCAAAACACAGCTACACCTCCTATTGCCACGTAAAGCCTGACAGTTTTGTTCAAAGCTAATAAAAATATGACAGGCAAACAATCTAAAGCTGCCAGTGTATACAACAATCTCACCATTGGTTCAACAATGCAGAGTGACAAGAGCTTTTTCTGAAACGGCTTATTATTAATAGGATTTAGAAAACAGTCGGGCTTACTGGAGTTCAGCAACCGCTGTGTAAAAAATGATGGGATGATAAAACTTGATGGATGGGGTTCATAGCTCTGCCCTTATGACCTACAAATGACCATCTAGCTCACATGTAGGACAACTCAGAACAGATTCTGTATGTCTTCTAGGTTAAGGCTTGTCAGGTGGGTTTGCCTGGAGATCTGCTTCTCCAGAAGTTTGTGAGAGGGCACAGAAATTTTTGGTGGGAGGGTCAGTTCTCTACAGTACCATGGGTAGAAGTGATATTGGCTTCTGACGACGAGTCTGGCAGAACAAAGATGTGCGTGGGAAAGGTATAGAGAGAGATAATGTGTGATTGCAGCCCATTGACCTCATCTAAGAGGACATATGCCATGATGCACACAGGAGAGTGTGATTCTCCTATCAGAAAAAAAAGAACGGCCATCTGTGAACGTCTGAAAGGAACGCAGTGCGGTTTGAAAACCGTACCTCATTAATCACTTGCACGGAAACGCGGTTGAGAAAGCATGCGCCGCACATTGGAATGTCTAATTTCCCCCACGATGACGGATAATTAAGGAAATTGTGATCTTCTCCAGCCAAATAATCACAACAAATTAGTTCCAAGCCGCTGAGGTGCTGTGTTTTTACACTGCCGGCGAATATCCTTTGCACGTTAAGAGATAAAAAAAATAGGTGAGGATGAACTGCTGCCAATTACCTTGGCTGAGCTTATCTCTGACTGTCTGTCGGTAACCTGCACATAATCCTCTGTTCCACACACAGCTATGGACATGCCCGTGGAGCTCACAGCGTTGAATGTCACACCTCAGGGGGCTCTGCTGCGCTGGAACCCTCCTGTCTCCACCGTTGATAACTATGTGCTCACCATCACCCGCAACCAGGGTATGTGAAAACACCATGTAGGAAACATCAACATCATTTACTCTTACTTTCTTACATTACTTTTTTAGTCTTTCTCAGGGGTTTTTAACTGGTGGGTAGTCGCCCAAAAATGGGTCACACATCTGTTTTCCTGGCCACCGAGAGAGTGGTAAAAATAAATTAATTGAGAACAAAACGCAACTAGCCATGTAATTGTGCATAGTTACCGTGGCAGAATTATATGGCTGGAATGAAAAGGGCTGTCACCTTAAATAGGGAGAAAATAGTTCCCATATCTTTATTTTTTCTTCACGACATTAAAGCTTAGGCTTCGTCACACTTTACAGGAATTAGGGTGCAAATGTCCAATCGGTAAAAAATAATATATCCCACACCACAGTACAATAAACATTACAGGTTATCTGCAGAAAAATTTACATGGAATGTGCTGATTGCAATTTCTTTTGCTAATTACAGATAAAAAGTCAAGCAAAAGTCAAGTTTGATAATATTAATACATACAAATGGCTTGTTTTAAGGACATTTATTTACTTATGGATGATAAAAAATGGGTAGCACTTTATAGTGAGGGTGTATTTGTAAATATTTGTGAATGCATCAGCTAACATAAACAGGTATTTTTAATGGGAGTTTGTCCTCTCTTCATTTCAAAAATATCTCCGTCCACATGAAATGCAAAAACACACTATGAAGCATCATCAAGAGCAGACCAAACATACAGGTGGCTATAATCCTAACCCTAAAGCCATGTTGGCCAATCAGAAGCCTGAAAAAAATCTCAGTTTCAACACTGCAACTGGAGGTTCTGGAAAACCTGACAGGAGTTTTCAGAAAAGTTTGATTGCTGTGACCCGATACAGCGTTTGCGTGTGGACTAACAGCGAAACTGCAACGAAAAAGCTGCGGTTTTGAAAATACCCGTGTTCATGTGGACAATCAATTTTTAATATTAGTTAAGTCAACACAATTGTTAATGTTAGTTGTGCATTAACTGTTAACAAATACAACTTTTGATTTAAAAAAGTGTTACTAAATGCTAAATATCACATGAACTAAGATTAATAAATGCTGTAGAAGTATTGTTTATTTTTAGTTCATGATGACCAATGCATTAACTAGTGTAACAAATACAACCTCATTGTAAAGTTTTGTCAATTTTGTGGTCATCGCTTGATGTAAAACTTGTTTCCTAAGAAAAAGCCAGTTGAGAACCAGTGCCCTGGATAGAAATGCTGATTATACTCTCGACAAGCTGCTGATATTTGAATTTTATGTAGATTGCATAGAATATTTAATTGCTAATTCTTCAAATTGTCATTTAAAATCAATAAATCTTTAAAAATATTTTGAGTCTAAACACTTGCAGTTCATCATTACTGCATATTTAATGAGCCTGAGACCTAAAGCTTCTTTTTAATCTGTTTTTTCAGTTTCTACTGACACCTTCCTGGTGGAGGGGAACAAGCAGGAGTATCAGCTGAGTCAGCTCGTCCCCAGCACCGCTTACTCAGTGTCTCTCTACGCCACTAAAGGCCCTCTCACCAGCGGCACAGTCGTCGCCAACTTTGTCACACGTAAGTTCTCCACCAACAGTAACTTTACATTGGGAAAAGTCCTTCATTAATTCTGAAACCAACATCCAGAGACACTTGATTAATGTAAAGGGTTTGCTTATTCTAAGTACTTTTACGTAATGCATCCCGGTACAGCTTTTCTATCACGATATGCATAGATTTTTACTGTAAGTGCAATCAACATGCACTGCAGGTGCGAAATGGATTTTGTAATAGCCCTACTGTAAGCTAAAAAATAGTTTTTTGGTTCAGCCTCATCTGGCTTTTTCCCAGCATGCAGTGGGGCATGAATAATAAGTGGGGCTGTATTATATGACTGTTTGCCATTTTTGTTAACGCTGTTCTTATCGTTGATTTTGTTTTTAAGTTTAGTAGCTTGTTTTCACTAGTTTAAATTTATCTTTGTTGTTTTTCATGTACGAGGTATTGTTGTTTGTAAGGTTGTTTTAAGGTCTTTAGTGAATCATCAAGAAGCACTTTTGTATCTTTATTTATCAAACATAAGAAGAAACTAGTTATGTCATTTAAAATGTAAAAGTATTATTTATTATTAATAAATTATTATCGATTTTAAGTCTGGTAAACTGACAAATGAAAGTTCATTTAGACATTAAAAGTAATACATTTTAATCAGTATTTCATGCAAACTAGAGCAAGACTGTCTGATAGAAATTGATATTGATAGAAGGAATAGCTCATTCTGTTCAGTTTTATCTACAGCTTGGTATTTGATAGACCATAACAAGATTACACACTTCTCATGTGGAGCAGAAACAAGGCCATAACTTTATTTCTGTAGTTTGTATAACAAAACACAGTAGTCAGCAAAACTGCAATTCCCACGTGAGAACAAAGAGGAGATCAGCATCACCAACCATCTTTCCTCACAGCAAGCTGTCCAGGGAGAGAGAGAGAGAGAGAGAGCGAGAGAGAGAGAGAGAGAGAGAGAGAGAGAGAGAGAGAGAGAGAGAGAGAGAGAGAGAGAGAGAGAGAGAGAGAGAGAGAGAGAGAGAGAGAGAGAGAGAGAGAGAGAGAGAGAGAGAGAGAGAGAGAGAGAGAGAGAGAGAGCGAGAGAGAGAGAGAGAGAGAGAGAGAGAGAGAGAGAGAGAGAGAGAGAGAGAGAGAGAGAGAGAGAGAGAGAGCGAGAGAGAGAGAGAGAGAGAGAGAGAGAGAGAGAGAGAGAGAGAGAGAGGCCGGCTGTCTTTCCAACAGGTTCACACAGAAGTCAGAACAAGAACAAGCTCCAGTTTTTTCTATCAGAGCACTTTATTCTGCATTGAAAGCTTTAGCCCATCTATTAGAGAGTTGAAGGAAGGGCCACGTTCAGAAGCATTCCACCTCAACTTTAATCAAGCGACCCTCCCAAAGTACTTCATTAGTTTGGATTGTTTAGAGAAAATTAATTTGCACATAAAAGTGTCACAGGCCATTGGCTTTGCAACCTCTGTGCCAGCTCGCTGCCGTTCAGAGTCTTGACACATAACGGCTTGATGAAGTTGGAGTTGTGTTCATTTGGCTTTTTTCATCTTTTGGTTACTTAATGGCAATTTAATTTAGAAACAGTTCTGCTCCGGTAATGCTGGAGTTAGATCCTGCCGTGCTGTGATGAAAGAAAAGCAACAAGCGCCTGTAAAAACATGGTGAAATTGCAATCCTCCGGATCTGGCAACTCCCACCCTGAGGAGGGTGAAGTGTCATAGACGCATCATTTCGGCATTATGAGGAGGCTTATGGGAGCTTAGGGGGATAATTAAGATGACAACAACTAACAAATTTCATGCCTATTTTAGGATTAGTGCTGTCTGTCATTTTGATTTAGATTACAATTCCAACTTCACCGTTAAAGCGATTAAGGTGAGGATGTGAATATGAATGAGCTCCTGAGATATGCATGAGAGCGTCTCTCCGTTTCTCTGCAGTTGTATTGCATACTTGATTGACGCTGTTTATTAGTTTGCCTGCTCAGTCAATTTAACGGTAAACCAAGGATAGAAATCTTTCGTAAAGTGTCTTGAAATGTGAATGTATTCTTTCATTTAAGATGCATATTACAGTCTGTCCAAAGAAGTCTGATGTGTCTTTGCACACCTTCATAAATCTGTGATAGCCTTGCGTGTGTATTATTAAAACCTTGTAGCGCCTGCAAATGTAACAAAAGCATTTCAGATCTAGGACGTTTAGTTCCAGACAATGAGAGCAAGACTGAGAAATGCTGTTTTTCAAAGGATTAAAGAGAAGCAACATACATCAGTTTTTCTGCACCAGCACAGTGGATGATGTGTAGTTGTGAAAGGAACTGTGTGTGTGTGTGTGTGTGCGTGCGTGTGTGTGTTGATCTCAGCTGGAGGCAGAGTGGCACACTGTCAGATAAGAGATGAAACAGGAGGCCGGGAGAACATGCACTAATTGTTTTCACTCTGAAGCAGATGTGTCACTATGTCTGAAACCTACACATCACGTGCACCCACATGATCTTTATAGCCTCAGGTTAGAGACTCCAGCAGATGTGCTGACACAGCTTTAAACACACACACACATATTTTTTCATAGACTTCCATGACTTTTTTAATGTACAAACTGTATATTGTATCCTGTAACCCTCACTTTACCCTAAAACCTAACCCAAACACAAACCTTTCTGCATTTTTACTTAAAATATATATATATTTAGTATGATTTATAAGCTGCTTTCCAAACAAATGTCCCCACAATTGGTATTACTATCATTGTGTGGACGATTGTTTGATTATAATGAAATGCATGGATTGATAAAACGTACAGTATACCTCGAATATAACATGTCGCTTTGGATAAAAGCATCTGTAAAAACTGTAAATACAGTCTTTTATTAGGAAAAATCAACAGGAGGGTTGATAGTGAGGATCATTTCAGACTGTGTTTATAATGCCGGTACATGATAATCTCACTTAACTTTATTATTTGTAATGCTCATAGCCATGGATGCACCGCAGAACCTAACAGTCAGTGAGGTCAACCACCGAAGCGCCCTAATATCCTGGCAGCCGCCCATCGCGGACATCGATAACTACATGCTGACGTACAAAACGGTGGACGGCAGTCGAAAGGCAAGCATTACTTTGAATAAACCTTGAGCAATAAATTTCATTTATAAAGCTAAATACTGTATCATAAATACTGTATCACAGTAGTCAAAACCTCGAGCAGTGGTTGTAAATTGTATGTTTTAAAGCCAGTGTGATTTCAGTCATCGTAACATTTTCAAAATGAAACTGCTTGCACGGGGTGATCTTATAAAGACTTTATGATCTAATTTGAAACCACAGAGGCCGTTCTGCGTCGGGAGCTGTTAGATCTCTTAAATCAGCCTATAGGAATGCCACAATTTAATTACATTGCTTTGATGTAGCTCAGTAAATATTAATTAAGTCAATTAACAAGGCCGTTCCAGGCACAATATGTCTAACAAAGACTTCCCTGAAGTCATTTGCTGTGAAACGATACAGTCCTGTATATACTGTATCTGTTTGAAATAATTAGATTATTTTAATGGATGATTGCTGTCTTATATCTGCATTGGTTATATCTGTTTAATCTGCTTGGCTTAGAGGAAAGAACAAGATATAACAAGATTACAAGATATAATAATATAATGCAGGGTTTCCCAAACTGGGGTTCAAGAACCCCTGGTGGTTCACGAGGGAATTGCAAGGGGTTCGTAAGTTAAGTTGAAATTAATTACAATTTAATCATACAATGTAAACAAATTATTTAGTTAAAAAAATACAAAAATTAAACACCAACAAAAATATATATTTTATTTGTTTAATTTGCATGTCATGTGACCATTACACATGTCCTACTACAATATATTAGAAAACTGAGGTCATGCAAAATAGACAGATACGTTGCAAGAAACAATAACTATGTAAAATACTACTGATAACAACTTTGAAACAGATGAAAAATGTTTTTGAAGCTGCAATAGACATGCAAATGTGCTATTCAATTATTGAAATATTTACTTAAAATTTCAGGGGGTACTTGGATCAAGGGGGTTCGGCTAACAAAAAAGTTTGAAAACCCCTGATATAATGTGTCGACAATCAAACACAATATATGTAACATGTCATGGTGTGACGTGTAATGCTGCTGGTGTTTGTCCAGTGGGTGTCAGTGGTGCACAGATGATATAAACCCTATTGGTGTGTCATAGACGTAAATCCATCTTTCCATTACAACCAGTTTATTTTGAGGCTTCCTGAAATACTGATTACTGATTGGTCCGAATATCCTTGAATGTGTGGTGGTTATTGAACCTAAATGTTTTATGTAATAAAATAGTGTAGAATAAATTATAAATTCAATTTAATATGCCTACTGGGTAACTGATGCTATTTCTAGCAGCCTTATCAAAATTTTTCATACTTTGTGCAGCTCAAAATTGCATCACATCGCCCTTCCTGGTTGCCTGTTCAACCAAGTGAGAATCTGCTTTTCTGCCACTGCTGTAAAATAACATTTACTGGGAGGCAAAAGGCGGAAATAAAATAAGTGAATTTCTCAAAAACAAAAAGCGGAAGTGAACTGTCATAAGCTGGAGACCAAAATAGAAACCGCGACTCTCCCCAGCAGCACCAGCAGAGCCGATAAGCCTCAACCTCCCCCATCAAGAGTTCAGAGCTGTCAATCAAATAGCAGAAAAACACTCAGAGGAAAAGCTGTATTGTATGAGAGACACCCAACAGTAAGTAGCTGGAAAACACAACTGTTTGTCAGGCAGTTCCTGATTGATTGTGATCTGATTTCTGTTTGTTTGAAGAGTGTGTTTCGCATACACCAGGGGGAAAAATTAACCAGGACTCTGGGAAAAATGCCACGAAAATGACAAAAATGCTCCTATAGTGAATTATTTTGTTCATGTTATTTAAAATCAACATTTAATACATTTTATTAGATTTTCTTCTGTGTGTGTTATGCCTCAGATGACACTGTAGAAACCTGTCACTGTCTGATGTGTTTATTCACTCTTAGAGGTGGCTGTAATATAAAGGAGGTAATATAAAGTTAATTTGTATAAAAATGTAATATCAGCTAATCTACTGTGACTGAACAGTAGAGAACTTGGTAATATAAGTAGCCTTGTGTTGATGTCTTTTAACCTGATAACTGTCACTGTTTCACAGGAGGAACACTTTGATATTTCATTATTCACTTAAATATTTCATAGTTGAATTCTAATCTAATCATGCCAAACTGTATACTGATGGAAAAGTCTAAGACTCAAGAATAAATGTTTGACACATTTTCATAACAATAAACATAAACAAAAAAAAATTATGAAAAACATAAAAATGTTCTTTTAAAAAATACCTAAAAAAGTCTAATCTAATATCTAAAAGGTAAAAAACTGTAGTTTGGATAGTGCATTCTCATGTGTATGCTCAATATGTGCAGTGACAGTTATCATGTTAAATTATGGACAAGCATTTTTGTTTTCAATTTAAATTTATAATAAACAGTTAATTCTTTCAATAAGTTGGTTTAGCTAAATATTTGACATAAATGGATAGCATGTTTTTTTTGTGACCCTCATATAAATCTCATAATCTAATCTGTGAGATAAGGAGCATCAAAGTTTGATTTCAATCATTAATTTCAGTATGATTTCAATCTTTGACATACTAAGTAAATATTAAAGTATTAACCTGTGTTAAATGTTACCGTTCCTCAGGAGGAACACCTATGTTAATTCACTATTCACTTTAATATTTCATAGTTTCATTTTAATCTAATCATGACAAACTATAAATTGATGGAAAGATATAAGACTTATAAGAATATTTGACAAATTGTCATAAAAATAAACAAAAAAATATTACTGTAATTAATAAAAATACCTAAACTGTTTTTATCTAGAAAAAAATAAAATGTAGTTGTTTTTTCACAGGTAGAGTCACATATACTTAAGATGCTTAAAAATAACAAAACAAAATATCCTAATAATAGTTTTTAGAGAGAAAGTATTACATCACCAAAACAGCTGTGAGCTTAGAGCTGCTGTTCATTCTGCTATTTTTGGGCATGTTCTCTCTTGTTTAAACCCCCTCTGGTTCGTTTCTCAATGTTTGAACAGAGGTAATGTGTAAATGCTTTAGTAGTGTATCTGAGAATCTCCCAGCAGACTATAATTGTGTTTCAGGAGCTGATCTTAGATGCCGAGGACACGTGGATTCGCCTGGAGGGTCTGGCAGAAACCACCGAATATACTGTGAGACTGCAAGCCGCCAGAGGATTAGAGACCAGCGCCATTGTTTCTAGCACTTTCACAACAGGTACAAATCCAACTTCATATCAGGTTCATTTCTCACATTAGGTGCAGGTTCGCACTAGGACACACTGACTTTATCGAGTACAAATCGGTAACAACACGATCTAAACACCAATAAATTTGATACCAAACTCATTTAGTGAATTTCTGACTTTTAAAGTCACCACAGCTCCAAAGATTGCATTTCATAACATCTGAGGCACAAATCAGCAGGTGAAATCTCACTCGGCTGTTAAAGCAGCGATGCGTATCATCATTCATTAACCTCTCAGCGGCCCTTCACATTCTGCGCTCTGTTGTGTTGGATGTGTCTCGACCCTTTTCCTCCTCAGGAAACCGATTGTTTCCCACGGCACAGAACTGTGCTCAGCACCTGCTGAACGGAGAGACCCTGAGTGGCGTCTACACCATCTACATCAACAGAGACCTCAGTCAAGGTGTGCAGGTGTACTGCGACATGACCACAGACCAAGGAGGATGGATAGTGAGTGACATATCTGATTACGTGATCTGAGTTTTCATGCTGCTGTAGTCTGGTTTGGTGCTGGTCTAATGTAATTTGTCTAGTGTACTTGTATAATTTCACCAACTACTCCTAACTAGGGTTTATAGTTGATGTGTTGGGTCTGTTTTGACAATTGTAGGAAGGGATGACATTTATTGTCTACACACTACTGTATGTGATTTATGTGTAATATAATATACAGTAAAAATTTATAAGCCTCCTAAATATTTTATTACGCAATAAAGCTGTGATCTGTAAATATTTCCTTGCTATCACCACCTCTGTTTGAAATATAAAATTAAAGGTTTATCTTTATGTGGGTTGAAGTCAACTGATGGAAAAAAATGACATTTCTGGAAAAACCATAACCTTTAAGCTTACCAGTGTGATTATGGGTAAGATAAGAACACAGTTTTGAACACTATTGTATTGCTCAATAACTGATCTTTATTTATTTTTAACCCCAAAAAGTGATGGATTGCACCCTTAGAAAGAATAAAACTGTTAAATTCCACTTAAATCAGCATCAAACCACATTATAATGTTGCAGCTTGTAATAATGTTACAGCCAGCTGGCAAGGAACTGTTTTTACTTGACCCATGGTCATTCTGGACCCATCCCACATTCAAAACACAACATATGCTGGCAATTCCCTATACTGAGTCTTTACTGGCCATAACCATAAACACAGCTGGCTCCATCATCCAAGAATACAAAATATGCCCTAAGATAAATGCATTATATTGCATGAGAGTGCTATGCGGCAACTTGTTAATTATGTTTCAGGTGTTCCAGCGACGTCAGAACGGGTTGACTGATTTCTCCAGGAAGTGGAGTGACTACAAGATTGGCTTTGGCAACCTGGAGGATGAGTTCTGGCTCGGTGAGAGGACGTGAAACAGACTTTAATTATAGACAGAGTGCTTAGTGCTGTCTAAGAAAAGCTGCAACACTACGTGATAACCTATTAAAAATAGGCTTCTTTTTAGATTCCATTAATCTTTTCTGAGCGATCTACATTCTGTCAGCACTTTTTTTTTTTTAGATGTAGAAGTCTTATTTAAGAATCACTGCTGAAAATGTGATATGTGATAAGTGCTGTCTAGCCATCACAATGTTGCTTTTTTCACATACTGACAAGGCATTTTAGTATTAAAGAAAGTATTCCATGCTCTCTTTCATTTGTAAATCGCTTCGGATAAAAGCGTCTGCTAAATGATTATGTAATGTAATGTAAATGTAGTAGCCTTGTTTAACTCCCAGGTAATGCAGGTGTTAATGGGTTTGCATTATACAGAGAGGACTTGGTGATGCAGTGATTTTATAGCATGTACAAGTTGTGTATCTCAAGAAGTATAGAGCTAGCAATGCTGATATTGTAGGTTCGATTTTAGTGAACTGATAAAATATAGGCTGAAATTTTGGATTAGGATAGAAATTTTGGCTGATAGCGATAACCGATAATTATTTTTATGTGGATGCCGATAATTGATATGTTGGCAGATGAATCTAAATATTATTATACATTTTTTTGGAGCCTAGAAAATCATCAAATACACACTGTAAAAAATTCTTTGCTGCCCTTAATGTTTAAGTCAAATCAACTTGGTTTTATAAGTCATTTCAACTTTTTAAACCTTTTTTAACTTTTTACATTTTGGCCAGTGGTAATTTGCTTTGACTTATAAAATGAGTTATTGTTAAACTTAATTTGATAAGTTGAAATGACTTCAAAATAATAATATAATGTAAATCAAAGTTGATTGAACTTTAAAAATGGTAAAAAACTGCTTTTATTTTTAAAACATTGACTTCGGAAAAGTCAATTCAAAAGTAGGTCAGTGAAATTGGATTGTCCATTTGTCCATGTCTCCTGTATTTGTTTACTTCATATGTAAATGTAAGATTAAATTTTTTTTAATTAAAGAGAAACATTTCTGCATATAGACATTTGACTAAACCTATAAGCCTAATCGTGAGCAGTGTCCATAATCCAACATTGATGACTTTATCATGTGAATTATATCATATATATTATATCAACCTAATTTTCCAAATTGGCTGATAAAGATAACATTAGCACATTTTTAGCAGATACCAATAAAGCCAGTGATGTATAGTGCATTCCTCGAAATATATACTGTATACCTTAAATGCAATGTTTAACATCACACACCAGCTTTCCTTTAGCTTAACTGGTATGGTCATGGTTTAATTCCCAGGGATTGCACATACTAAAAAAATGTGTATTAAACTAAAAAAACTAATCAAATGTGTACAATATGGCATGTAAGTCACCATGGATAATAACACCTGGCAAATGCGTAAAGGTTTCTCTGAATAAAGATTACAATAACACAAATCGCCTAGCGCTGCGAGAGACCGCATTATAGAAACATTTCATATTATCTGTGTGTGTTTGTATGTACAGTGTGTTTCCAGGGTATGCCCGTCTGTTGTGTTAACGCTTAGCTCCCAGCTGTCAGACGCTGTTTAAATTATCCAGTAATTATTTTCATCAGAAATCCAATTTGACAGAAAACAATAGAGCCCACTTTTCCTTTTTATCCCTGATGCATAAATCTTATTAGAAAACTATAATTATATTCTTTAGAATAAAAAAACAGCATTGTGTTACGGATTATAGTTCATTGTCTCAATTACAGATAAAAAGTAAACATTATAAATTCTGCCTCCGCTGACATTTAAGCCTGAATAATGTACTTTATGTAGCTATATTTAGTGTGGAAGGAGCTCATTTGAAAGATTGCATCTCATGAGCAGAAATGAAATACTGCAGCAATGACATTGGATATGTGCCGCTTGCTATATATACAGTCATTTTCACACATATTGAAATGCTGTAGCTTATCATATTTTAATGTAAATGATAAAGGCATGGAAAAACATTAGACATGATAACATGTTTTTTATATTTAATAAATGAATAAAAATCATGTTAAAGGTAAAGAAACCCTTATGAAGATAATGTTGACAATATTATTAATGCTATATATAGTATTAATAGTAGGATATACTAAACTACTTTTCTGTTTAGTTGCCAAATGTTAACATCAGTCCTACAGACATCACCGTCTGTTCATCAAGTGCATCGTCTGGCATTGCAGGGCTCATCTATTCATGCATTAAAAGCAGAAAGTCTAGTGACAGAAAAAAGTCATTCAGAGATTTTATAGACAGCTATTCTATTTGCCATTATGGCCAAAAGTGCCTTAAACGTCATGCATATGAGGAAAAGTGTTCATATTTGGCAACGTATTACTTTTTCCTGCGGATACTGGATGTAAGATATATCTGTCTTCTGTTGTATCTGCTTGAAATGATGCTGTTTAATTAATAGCATTATACGAATCCTCTGTTCTACACTGTGGTCCATTTGATAAGATCATTAAAATGTTTTTTAATTTTCTTTATAGCTGATAAAGTGCAGAACTAGGTCCAAAATTGTGATGAAGTTGATAAGGTTTTATAATAATTTAAGCTATCGTGGAGTGAGAGCAGCACGATGCCTGTTTTTAATCAAGTAGAGTCTCTTACAGAGATGAGGTCAGTGTAAAAATTACATTCATAGGGCTATTTAATATCTCAAGATTTTATAAATCTCATTAGGACAGCCGTAAAGATGTTCTTCAGCCATGTCTCTTTCTGTTTATTCGTTTATCAGACCTCTGCTTCATCGGTTCAGGTTTTGGCTTCTCTGTAAATCCTAAAGTGAGTTTAGGGGCTTAGTTACAGTTCAGTATTAAGGCATGTCTGCAGATACTCGAATAAACACAGATGGTGCTTCTATTATCCGAAGAGATCTTCTGTATCAAGGGCGGGTCATTTCTCCACAGCACAGTCAGAAAATGTGATTATCTTCAATACACAGACTGTTCTTGTGTACTGCTTTTGTCGATAGGCTGAAAGACAAGGATGGTAGATAATCTTCCAAGCGTGTTCCCTTAGTCATGTTTTTGCATTTCTCAATCCAGGCCTGGACAACATTCAGAAGATCGCAGCTCAAGGTCGCTACGAGCTCCGCATCGACATGAAAGACGGTCAGGAGTCGGTATACGCCAACTACGACAGGTTTTCCATCGGAGACTCCAAGAGCCTGTACAAACTGAGGATAGGAGAGTACAATGGCACGGCAGGTGTGGTTTGAGAATAATTGGACCGTATCTCCTCAGAGACTGATGTCAGTCAGTATCACAGTCATAATTATGCTGTCTTTTGACCTCAGGTGACTCTCTGAGCTATCATCAGAGCAGACCTTTCTCTACCAAGGATAAGGACAATGACATCGCTGTCACCAACTGTGCTATGTCCTACAAGGGAGCCTGGTGGTATAAAAACTGTCATCGCGCTAACCTTAATGGCAAATATGGAGAGTCTAGACATAGTCAGGTAAGCTAAAGCAAAGACTGTCTGATAAGCTTGTCTGATTCTAGTTTGATGTAGTAGAAGTGAAGGATTTGTAATTAAATCAACCTCCACTAACTTCTGACACGCCCCTTTTTCTGAACCAATCAGATTTTGTTTTATTGTGAGCAGTGTTATTAGTAACGCAGTACAGTAATAATATTACTTTTCCCAGGAACTAGTAGTATAACTAAATACTACAAAAATGTCAATAATAATATTACAGTTACAATAAAAAAATTACTCATTACAATATTAATTTTTTGTGGCAATTTAATCACACCCAGATTCATTTTTGTAACGTGATGTGACTTCAGCAGCAACATAGCAGTAAGGATGAGACGTTAAAATATTGTTTCTTGTCATCATGGAAAAGTAATGTAACTAGTAGTTTAACTAATTACTCTTTACAGGAAGTAGAGTAATAATATTACATTAAAACAAGTAATAAGTAATGAATAATATATTAAATTATTTGAATAATGAGCCCAACACTGATTGTGAGTCATGCCTCATAAAATATTGAAAAATGTCAACACAATCTAATAAGCCGCCTTGTAAAATCCTGTGAAATCAAAATAAAAATGTTCATTATTTTGACGCATTATAGTCATGATGCAATTTATATCATATATGAAAGAAACAAAGATATACAAATCTCTCACTGCAACTTATCATGATTTCCTTTAACTTCATTAAGCTGTTTATTTTGGCACCTACAGAATCCTTGTGCACTGTGACTCATTCGTTGTGGTTTTGTTTGAGACGTGAAGTGCTAAAGAAAGGAAATAAGCAAGAGCAAATAAAACAGACAACTGTGAGATTCGCATCTATGTATAAAGCTATTGCTCAGTTGTATTGTGTCATGTCCTGATGTCTAACCGTCTGCTTTCACTTCAGTTTTTTTGTAAGGGATTATAACTTATTATAACCCATGGGGTCATAACCCCTGAAGCAGATGTTTAAACTTTAAGAACTAGATTTAATAGCTCAGCTCAAGTTTTTTTTTAGAGAATGTGGTATATTTTTATGATTAAGATGTTCATGTAGTATTATAATGTGTTTGACTGCTGCAGGGTATTAACTGGTATCACTGGAAAGGCCACGAGTTTTCCATCCCGTCTGTGGAGATGAAGATGAGACCTTTCAACTACCGGAGCATCAGTGGGAAGAGGAGGAGATCTACACATTAATCCACTGTACTGTTACAGTCGCTCTTACTGTTTTACATACTGTAGACGGAGGAGGACACCAGGAGTTCTGTAACTTATTTCAATCTTTGAATGACTAAATCCCTTTGACGAATGTCTGATGTAAATCGTAAACCTTGAGGTTCGGTGACTTTTTGTGTTCTGCTATTTGTTTAGTTCTGGGAGATTTCAAAGGCAGAGAAAGTTGAGTATAGTTTAACATGTTTACCGTGTAAAGCCTGCGGAATGAACCTTATTATGATGTGAAGAGATCATTTCCTCCCTTTGAGATAAAAGATTTTAGAAAAAAAAACTGAATGGCCGTTAAAAATGAGATGCTTCTATTTTTATAAACGAGAAATACCTTTAAATAGTAACTGAATGGTTTATGATCAGCGATTCATTCATTTTGATTTTCGCTTGTATTACATACACAATTTGTTGTATTTTGCTCGTACTGCATCCTGAGGCCAACGTTCTTTTAACGTTCTTAAATAATTGCATTTTCATCTAAGAAAATTAATTACATTTATACTTGTCCAGTTTTACTGTCAGAACATCACAGGGAAAAATCACGCACTGTTACGATAAAAATTTTACATACAAACAGGGATTTCCGGAAAAAAAAGACTAAACATAAAGTGTTATTAATATTACGGTAAAACCTCAGAAACCAAAGACTTTTGAAATATCTGAGGTCAACAACAACAATGACCGAGCTAAAACAGAAAATATTTTTCGTATGTAAAGATAGTATATCTTTTAGACATGACATCATTGCAAGATTAAATCATGCAAATGATTTATTCTTACACAGTCTTATCCCGTGTGTGTGTATGTAGGGTGGAGTGGGGGAAAACATTGTTTGATGACTCAATCAGCTTTTCAATCAGATCATTTGCACCAATTTAAACTTTTTCTTTTTTTGAGCTGTGAATTGTACCATTCTGTTCTTCAGTGCTGGTTAGTATAACATTACATTACACACTTTTACATCATCCCACTTCAGAAATCTGAAAGAATGATTCTCTTTTCTGATTTATACATCAGCTGATCTGAGTGCAGTGATATTTACATTTGGACAACTCATATAAAGATTTCTCTACACGCTTGCAAAGGAGTGTTCTCATTCCTGTAGACTTGAACAAAGATGTGTGTTCTCTAGGTTACAAACAATTCAGTGAGTAAGACATGTTTAAAGAGTTTGTGTCAGAAACCTGCTGACTTTGAAAAGGTTTTAGCACTCACACAAAAAGCAATCCAACTTTTAGAGAAACTTTTTTTTTGTACCTGACAAAAATATAATTTCAGGTTAACATCACCTCAATGTATTTTGTAAAGGTTTGTGAAGGAGTTACAGTACGACCGTCATGTTTTTGTCTAAACTTTCCTCATGTACTGTAACTCTTACCTCAGCAACTTTTCTTCTTTTTCTATTAGCGTGTCTTAAATTTCATAATACTGTAACTAGTGATAATAAAAGACATGTTTACTGTATTCCTTTTTGTTGAAACGCATAACGTCAAGGCAGAGATACTGGGGAAAAGTTTGTAAATAATGACAGAATGTTCAGTTTCAACTATGTTCAACTATTTCTTTAATTATCCTCCGATAAAGTTGGAGATGCTGTTTTTCACAATTGTTTTCAGCGGTTTGGCATATCTCCATTATAGTGAAATGCCAGCGTGAGAGATAAACCATAGATGTTCTCCAGCTTTCTGCAGTTTTTCCCATATAGTCGCAGATCTCCTAATGAGCCTCTTCTGAGTGACGGCACTGTGATTTATCTTCAAAGAGTTTCTTCTCTTTTGCTTTAATTTTCTTTCTTCTGTACTGTTTAAAGGGTACGATTAGACCACAGTAACAGCTGGGATGGGAATTGAAAAGCAAGTAAATTCTTAATCAGCTCAAACCAACTGCATTTAACATCGAGAAAGACTTATTTTTTGCCCGCACCAGAAGGCACCATTTTGCCCTGTTACTGCAGCGGAAAAGACGGGCGGTGAAAAAAGTTTCTTGTTTTATTTTGTTTTGTTCTGTGAATTAATTGTACTAAAAAGTAGCTCTTCTCTCGATTGTTCTGAAAGAGGAATATAGATTGCGGTGTAGTGTCATTGTCAGTCATTGGAACTGGCAGAGGCAGATTTTCCTTCATTATTTATTGACTCGGCATATGGCGGAGACACTTTGAGTCCATGACATGCCTGCCATCCACTAAACCCCTTTAGATTAACCATGGTAACATGTTATGAGCAGCATTTTGAAAGAACTTTTATACACCCTGTTTCATTTTACCACAATGTTGTACAAAGTCCCTTATTTTTTGTACCTGAGAGGATGTTATAGAGGAGTAAACTGCTTATCCTTTACCTCTATGGCTCCTGGACAATGTGTGTTTAGCATGAACACAAAGCAGATACAGTAACATGTGCAAAAGATCATTCTCTCATCATTTCTTCCTAACACGCTGACCACATCCTGTCAAATAACCTCGGATATTAATGTAACGGATCAGATTAGCTCTAGTTTAACTTAAAATGTGCTGTATAATTCCTTTTTTAATACATTTTCTACATATTAATAAAATATTCAAAATACAAAATTTGTGTTTGGTTGTGAAATGATTTTATACAGCATTACATGCAATGTTTTCTGCATTTTGTGTAGCTAAATGAAAGTCTACACATGATGAACATCCTTTATTAACATCTTCATTATCATCAAATCATCTAAACGGTGTCTTGAGCTTAAATTAGCTTTTTTACATTACAATAAATTGTAAATGTAATTGAAAATTGCCCATTACCAGGTTTTTCCCCAATGTTTTTACAATAATAGTAGCCCAGGTGTCAATATTTGCTGGTTTAAATACCCATGTGAGGTCTTTAAAGCATTTTTAAGGTAAAGTGAATGTCCATAACAGTTCATATTCCTCATAAAATAAAATAAAAATATTTTATGTTCTTTGAAGAGTCATCTCTTCATTTTTTATTTGTTGGGTGTTATTGCTTCTGGTTTCAGTGTTTTAATTCACAGAAATCCTACAACGTACGTTGCCTCTCAAAAACTGTTATTTTTTATCCACATCCATAACACATATTTCTATTTTTTTAAATATATATTTTTGTCTCATAATGTCACATGCATAACACTGGAATTACCCATTAGATAAACTTTAAACTTAAGGTTAGTCACATGCATAAACAAAACACTGTAAAAATGCTCCTAATTAGAGTTTTAAACCACTGCTTTGACTTACTTTAGGGGAACTCGAGCCTTGATTTTGGGTCTATAATTAGTACCCCAGAGGATAAGATTTATATAAAATACTTCACATAATCCTGGAAAATTGAATATTTTCTCATTACACTGCTGTAGTGTGTACAGTAGCTTCTGTGTGCCGAGAGGGAATAGAGTCAACAGCGGTTGCTTGGTGATTATGTGCTACTTTCCACTGGTGCGTCATGCACTTTACAGCCACAGTCCAACTACTGCTAGGTGTTAATTTGTGCTCCAGAAACGTAGAAGAAATCCTCTTTGTTTGGGACTTGTAGCCATGGCTGTAATAAGCTTTTTTGCCATGCTGAGCAGTTAGACTTGCTGCTCATCCTTACGTTAAAGCAGCTGTAATGCTCACATTTTCCTGTGCTTTCTCCTTATCCGCATAAGGTGGAGATTACAGCCGTGCCGTTAGCAGGTACTAACAGAACAAACTGGCCTGATCACCAACTACGAGGAAATCGTTGAACCCTCTGGCCCTGAAACCTCTTCACCTTCTGATAAAGTAAGTGCTTTAGGTCTCTTTATACAGTTTGCCTTGTGTGAGTTTGATGTAAGCAGGCAGAGTACACCACCCCCAAATCTTTACAAGTCACTGAACACTGCAAACTAATCACTCTTGACATCAAAATAAGAGGCTGGGCGACTGACTGCAGGAGGAATCCTTCATAGCGGCACACACACGGACGTTAAATGAGAAACCAAGTTGAAGTCTCTGGACTGGTTTCAAGTGAAGCACTGGAGTTACACTTGCTGCACATGTTGTGGAGGAACACCAGAAATCAATGCAGGTAAGGTGCGTTCATCCAGCAGTAAAAGTGCTTTTTGATAGAAGTGAAATGTTTTAAATTGTAGAGTTTGTTTTATTACGCTTCGACAGGTCAGCAGAACTGAGAAGTGAAACAAAATGGCTAGTACATTTACATTTAAAAGCATTTGCCAAATGCATAAATGTATTATTTATGCATGCGTCAAATGCTTTTATGCAAAGTGACTTAGGTTGCATTTAATGGCTTACATTTTCACAGCTTGTGTGTTCTCTAGGAATGAATAAAACTCATTGAAAGCTTTGCTAGTTACAGCATGCTTTTAATTTTGCAAATTTTGAATTAAAAGCATGATGTAAATGATCTTTTTTACTGCTTGATTGTCATTTAGATAAAGTCTGTAAAGATTTTTTGGAATAATTACTAAACTTAAAGGGTCATTTAGGGTGCAAAAAATGTTTTTTCTTTCTTTAAATAAGTCAATTTGTCATTGTTTTTATAAGAGCGTTGAAAAATATCAAGTGTAGTCAAGTGTAGTCAGTCAAACCAGAAGGAAATAAGGCCATCTCACACTATTCTGTGACACACACCATTTGCTGACAGGATATTGTTGGATATTTCTAGGGCACACTTCAATTCGAAGATACAAAAAGCTTTTACAATGGCTAGAAGAAAAAGCTTTTAGTTAAAAAGCAAGCTTTTCTGAGTTCTCCAGCCATGTTGGAATCATTGGTCTGGGGCAGAATTACTTTGGCACAGGGCATGCTTACTCTTTGTCCTTTTATCAAGATGTCACAACATATGGTCTGAAACCACAGAAGTGCCCTTTAGGGCTGGAAAGCCAATAATAAGTATAGACCTGAGGCCTTTTACTGTCTTTCTGCTTGAATATGTGTCCAGGCTGAACACAGATTGTTCAGGTCAGTTCTATCACTCTTTTTAAGGTGTGGTTAGACAAGAAAGATGTGCTTCAAAATCATGAAATTGTGACCAGTAGGTCAATGCTTTCACAGAAGATAAAACCTCACAGAACATGAAAAATAAAAATTATGTGCACTGACCATCTGGAAAAAATAAAATAAAGTAACAAAGTATCATTATTTTGAAAGATAGGGCCATATTTCTTATTTTTGGAAAGCACTTACACATGCAACCATTGATCCATGACATTTCTTATGTCTTTTTGTATGTGAAGTTTTATTAACTAATTTCGGGAGGAGCACGCACAGATAATTGAACCGGCCAATTCATCATTAGTAATTGTACTGTCTGCCCTATCAGCGCAAGAGAGAACCACTATAAAATAATCAAGCAGCCTTACCTTCATTCTCTCTAGCGTTTCGGCATCCCTCCTCCGCCCCTACGCCTCAACGTTACCTTCCCTTAGGGGGGGCAGCGCTCTGGGTTCGGGCAAGCGCCGAGCTCGGAGCCCTCCCCGGACAGGGGGGAGCGCTCCGTGTTCGGGAAGAACTGCCGAGCTCGGAGCCCTCCCCCAAACAGCACGCCAAATACGCGTAACTATTACGCTTGCTTATTATCTGTAAAGGCGAATTCGTGAATTGTAATATATTTGATCAACAATACAAAAATAGTCACATGTTTATATCATAAGGCTTCATGTTATTGATACTAGATAATGATTTTTGAGACATTGGATAATGACAACATAATCACAATATGTGTAATTGTATATAATACGAATTACAATAATCAAAACGTAGACTGTTGTACAAGCTGTTAATAAGCTATGCAGAAAAAATACAATGACATGTAAAATGTAGGACATTTTAATTTAAAAAAAATATTTTAAATGTGTTTAAAAAAAATTCCATGTAGAGTTAATGTGAGTTTTTTTGGTTACGTTACAACTTTAAAGATATCCATCAAATGTAAAGCTTCATCATGAGTGTGTTTATAATAGCACATAGGTCTCACAGTGGGAGGGTTTGATGTTGGTGTGGAGACAGGAAGTACAATTTTGAGGTTCAGTACCGATTTATGATACAAAAACTTTTTTTTTACACAATTTCATGCTTAGTTCCTTGTTCTGAGAAAGTACCGTAGGTTCAGTTGATGCCAATTTAGGTTCAGTTTGCCAATACAAACTTTGAAAAAACTGATTAGATGTAGGGGAATTTTATAGTAAATCACCCAACTCTATTTCTAACATCCCATTGATTATACAATAAAAACTTGTGTGGGAAGATCCATGTATGGCATATAAGAGAGAAAGTTTTCTGGTCCATCTTGTTGTTTTTATAGCAGCGCTCTGATACATTTCATTAGAATGACTCATGTGCTACGGCTTTGGCTGCTTCGTAACGCTCTGCACTATATTTGGATTCAGAGACAGACTACTTTATTTTTCATGAGCTGAGCTGCTCATAAACCCAACACTCCTATGTTTCTCAAGCACATTCTGTGCCTTTGGGATCATGTGTAATGTGAAGGATCCAGGGATCATGGATCCAGGATATAACGTCAAACTGTAAGATGATGGAAGAGAGAAGCTGCTGAAGAGAGATAAAACACAGAACTCATGCGGTTTAGCTTTTAGGTCTTTAAAGTTGAGTGTAAATGAAGTATTATGAAGCTTGTGTCCACACCTAGTTTTTATATGTTAAGTGTGAGACAACCCCAGTCTGGTCGAAAGCTTGTTTCAACATAAAATGCAGATAAGCCTTTTTAATGGCTGTATAGTTATTATTTTTAATAAAGCAAGCCAGCCGGACAGTTCAAGTTATTAGCAAAATAATAAATAGAGTTTAAAATAAAAACGTTTTTCATTTTATTTGCTATCATAACTTTAGACAATGTAAGTGAAAAAAACAGGGTTGAAGATTTTCCTGTTTTACTTGATTGACTAAGACAGGGTCATGATTTAACCATGACCAAAATAAACTTTCAATTCTGCATTTCATGTTTTTTTCATGCTTGATAGATTACAGCACAGATGTGCTAAAACAGAATTGACTCGTTTTTATTCTCTATATAAAAAATATTCAGTATGACCCAAATCTGACACCATTACAAGAATCAGATCACGCAAAATGACTCCTTAAGGTAACAACTGAGAAGTTTTTACAACAAACTACAACTGTTTTTTTAGGACTTGTACAGCTGTAATTCATTATGTTTTGTTACTCAAAATGTACAGTATTTCTGTCATTTTCATTCTAGCGTAATTTTTCTTCTCAGAACACTTTATATCCACAGTGACATTTTCATCAGTGAGAATAACAAACGCTCTTTACTGTTTATTTTCTAAAATGTACTACAACACTAGTTAGATGGACTTACTGTCCTTCCATACAGTGTAAGGCATGTATTAATCATTTTTTCCTTTTAGTGAGCTTCTAACCAAACTCAGCAATTACAATTTCTCGCTCTGTTAAAGCAAGACAATTCTTGCCCTTCATCTATTTCTAGTTTCTACACTTTCAACGTTGCTTAAAGCTGCATTTGTGGGTAATTTGCAAACATGTCATCTAAACTCATAGCCCAGCCCTCTTTGCTTCTATGACATCACAGGGAAGTTGAGTGTATAATAACCACAAGAATGCAGCGTGTCAGAGCTGGAGAGCAGACAGAGAGCTCTTTCTTATACTGTACGGCCCTGTGACTCAACTCCTCCTCTTGCATGTTGAGTCCAGGTACAGCCGTGGATATGAGCCGTGTGTGTGCTGTCAGAGCCGTGCAGTTGAAATGAAGTCTGTGTGATGACTGGAGAGAGAGAGAGACGTCTGGACTGTCCCTGATCTGAGCCGGTAAGGTTTAATGCTGCTGTGTTGAGAAATGATGGATTACTGACCTGATGAGCATCTGTTTGTCACATGCGGTGGGGATGAGAATGCCGATTCAGGCCATCTGCCCCTTTAAATTCTGCGCTCATCCACCGTCGTGACTGACATTCAGTGTAATGGAGAAGCTTGTGGACATGTTGAGAATTTTGTTTTTTGGTGTTGTGATATAGAGCACATGGTAAATAGTCGAGCACATCTGGCTTAACTGCTTTTCAGATGTTTCTGGATATTCCTTAAATAACTGTTGACCTTTTCAAGATTTGTCCAGAGGAAGATCTCATTCTGTTTACATTGCGACTCTGTACAGTGCACTTTATTTTCAAGTATGAGAAATATGACTTGTTTGACATCACCAAAGTAGGAAGGCAGAAGATACGAATCATTCATGAATATAAACTGGGCAGGTTGAGGCTTCTCTACTCTTATAAATATTTCCATAACAGGTCTGGCAGCAGGCAAGTGTTTGTATGAGACAGACGCTGTAGCGTTGAGTTTCCAACAGATGGATTCAATTGTTTTTTCAAACTGAGCAATTGTGTGAGCCACCGTAGATTAAACCCAGCGATGTTTGTTCTCTTTCTCTCACAAACGCTAAGAAAGTGCCCTGAGGGCCCGGGTTGCATTAAGACAATGTTCTCTCTTGTGTGGTGAAAGGTTAATCATGTCCCAGGATTTCTCTTGGAAATGTAATATTTGGTTGTGTCTTAAAATTTGATGTGGATCAATCGCAGAATTACTTTTTTGGAGGGAGAATTTTGTCTTTTTTGATATGGTGAGCAGTGATTCTGAGCTTCATCCTGGCTTTGTGTGAATCTTCCTGTTTACCATTCCTCTACAGATCAAACAAGAAATAATGTGGTTTTTCAGACACTTCATGCTGCTAATGTCAGTGACAGAACTTTCTAGTTCTCAGTATATAAGAGGAAATGAAAAGACAAAGAATATAGAACTGCTGCATGTGTAAATGTAAAATCGTGCTGTGGTCTACCACCAAAACATATCTTACAATATCTTACAATTGGCTGGCTTACACGTCCGATTACTATAAAAGTACTCAAGTCAAACTCTGAGACGAGAACTGTAAATGTCGAATAGGCAATTTTAGAAATAATTCACCCACACACATATAACAAGCTAAAGTGATTTCCTGTTGTGAAACAGTCTACAGGAAGTCCCTGCACACATGGACCATGCACAGAGTTTTTGCAACTCTGTGTTACAATGTGTTGCAAAATGCTGATGTGTATCACATTTTCAGCTCTGTGAATCATATAACCTCAGAATTCTCAGTTATATGATGTGGCTTATCCTTTTACTTCTCAACATTATTGTTGTGTGTTGACCTTTGTGCATTTCTTGTTCATCTCTTAACTGCATTTTTTAAAGTTGTGAGGTACAACACAAATAAAAATGTACTTAATACTAGTTGGTTATTGGTGTTTTAACATCAACATTCAACATTGCTTTATGTATATAGTTAATATAGTTCAAAGAGTTCAAAGAGCAGTTTATAAAAAAATATAAAACCTCTCTTATAATTTTCTCACCCTCATGCCTACCCAGATGTATATGACTTCCTTTCTTCAAGTAAACACAACTAATAATGACTTATTAAAATACCATGTTATCTTGGTATACAGTATTCAAAATGCTGAATCCAAAGTAATGACTAACTGACTCCGGTGGATTAATAAATGTGAAATGATACGTTTGTAGAGGAAACAATTAATATTTTAAACTTATTTGAATGTATCATGTATCTATGCAAACAAACAGATCAGCGTGCTAAATTCAAGTATGGCGGAACATCAACTGGTTTCATTTCAGGTGTTTCATCCAATGAGATTGGCTTTAAAAACTTAATGACCTGTGCACACCGCCAGCGACTTTGCCGGTGTTTGTCGCTCGTCTCTCTCCATGATTTTGTTTCTACTTCTGAGCATCACAAAAAAAAAAGAGAGGCGGATGACATGAGTTCAACTGACTTCACTCTCATTAGTCGTCACTCCTCATTTGCATAAAGTTAAACATCCCAAATTGATTGTGTCACTAGACACGCCCACATTCTGTCGCCATCGGTCACTGTCGCTCATGTCGCCGGAAGTAGTCAAGCTTCCGTTGGAACGAAGAGAGAAATGAGATTGTGCCGCTGCCGCTGCTTGACGCTGGCAGTGTGAACGGGACTTAAAGTCAATCTATTCTAAATCAGAACTACAATTTTTTTTTTTTTTATTTTAGGCATTTTTAAAAATATCAATAATACTACCATTTTTTATATCTTATGTTTATTGTTATGGAAATTTGTCAAATATTTATTCTCGAGTCTTAGACCTTTCCATCAGTATATAGTTTGTCATGATTAGACTAAAATGAAACTATGAAATATTAAAGTGAATAGTGAAATAACATAGATGTTCCTCCTGAGGAACAGTGACAGTTAACAGGTTATGTATTCAAGCTGGTTTGAATGTTAGCTGTGCACTCATGACATGGTCTTGCAACATTAATGAGAGATAGATGTATCTACAGTTCACTCGACTCTCTTCTCCCTCATACATGTTCTCTCTCTCTCTCTCTCTCTCTCTCTCTCTCTCTCTCTCTCTCTCTCTCTCTCTCTCTCTCTCTCTCTCTCTCTCTCTCTCTCTCTCTCTCTCTCTCTCTCTCTCCAGAAATGTCCTCATTCCATCACATCTGTGAGACTCAAGGCAGAAGGGATTAAAATAGAGTTGGGACCTCCAGTGGGACTGATGCTGAAGAATCCACCCAATATAAACACAACCCAGTCTCTGCACTCCTCACTGACACAAGATATGAATCATCAAAACTCTGTGATTTTAAAAAGGATCATCTCATAAACAATGCTTTGTTCTTCATACCCAAAGGCAAGCTTTTCTCAGATAAGTGCAATAGTTTGGGATTAAAGGAATAACAGTGTACATCAAGGGTTTTGAAAGTGTCCATCTATCATTCAGTGAAACTGGCTTGCAAGGTTTCTCTTCCTCAGGATGGGACTTGTTACCACATCAGAGCAAAGAACTGAAACACTGAAACACTGAAACAGTGAACTGAAACACTTTGAACAATATTAAAACAGGCTCAAGTGGCCAAATTCTTCATCTCTAGATAGAAATCTCCATGCAAATTAGTGGTTTAATCTGATCTCTCGAATCACATCGGACCTGAGACCCCAAAGGGATTTAAAGGACTTTCGCTGAACCATGAAGGAGGCGATTCTGCAATTTTTCAATGATATATGGAACCTGGCTGTAACCAAGCACAACCAGAGCATTTCCAACACCGTGTGTCTGGTTGTTATTCTGACTCTGCCGCTTATTGTCATCTTCACGTCGCTGCTGTTGTGTTGTCATTGCTGTTGCTGTCAACATGCAGATGGATGTCGGTGTTGTTGCTGTTGCAAAGGTAAAGCCACAGTCACGGACGCAAAACCCGAAAAGAAGAAGAGAAAGAAAAATGGCGACAAAACAGTGAGGACTTATGGATCTCTGTCAAAACTGATCCTATGAACAGTGAGAGATTAGCAATGACTACAGTTTAAAACATGAACTGTTTTATATTTATTGATCTTTTATTACTGTATGGTACATGTACAGTAAAGGTACAGAGATGTTTGCTGTTACAGCAGTGTTTATTAAAAATGTGTCTAGTATTAAACTGAGAAATACAAGTTACAGTATGAATTTTATATTAAGAAGTCAATGAACGTGTGGCATGTACTGGTCATGAGGATCATCCACAGGTGTGTATTGCAAATATTTAAAGGGATTTAAGGGATTAAATGGATAGTTTACCCAAAAATAGAATTCTGTCATCATTTATTCTCTCTTATGTTATTCAAAAGCTCTATTTGTCTCTTTCTTCTGTGAAACAAAAGAAGATATTTTGAGAAATGGGGGTCGATGTTGTTTGGTTACCAACATTCTTCATATATCTTATTTTGTGTTCTGCAGAAGAAAAAAGGTCATACAGAGATGAATAAATGATGGAAGAACTTTTATTTTCGAACTATATGTTTTACTATGCTGACTAAATGAAACATCACCAAAACATGAGAATGAGTTTATCATTACACAGTAGATCAACACCTCCATATCACTTGTCCCATAATCTTCTCCCAAACACAATGCTGTGAAAACAATTATACTGAGACAGAACTTACGAACGTGCAAAATTATGGAAACTTCATGATCACAGTTGTGTGTAATTGAGGTTGCTGGTAAACAAACCTTGATCTTGCAGACGCAGGGATGCTGCAGAGCCATAATTAGATGTTTATGTGGGCCTTCAACACTTCTGATTATGCATGTCATGAAGTCATGCATTAAAACTCACCATTTCTTCCATTTTACTTTTTAAATTCAACTCATCATCATGTATTTCCACAGTTTTAAACCGCCATTGAATAATTCATTGTTTAATCAGAGTGGTTGCAGCATACTTGTCCTCTATTGATTTTTGTTTCTGGTACAGTCGGATAAAAGAGGAATTTCTGTTTGTTTAGATTATTAAGCTGTCGGGTTCTGTTTCCTGAGTGATCGTCCGACATGTGTGATAGCAAAGCTTTGATCAGTCCCATTCTGCATGCGAATGGTTTGAGTATGAATATACTGAAGCAACTTTTCTTTTTTCTATGATGATTGATGCATGCAGATTTTTTTAGCACTGTCCCTTTTTTAACTTGCAAAATGAAATAAAATTTATTTTTTATATTCATAGAAATGTTTTCTGCCTCAGTCAATTTAATACAATTCATTTCATTTTATTTCATTCTTATCATTGTTTCTTGCCCTCAAAGATTTGTTCTTAAATTAATTAGCAACAATGGATGTATACTATATTGGGTATGTTTTTATGCACCAACTTTGTCAGTCTGAATGAATTCAGTCAGATTACAAAAATCCTGTTTATATGTACCCTCAACACAGCAATGCTTTAAAATAAATATTCACATGATATATGTACATTTTATATATATATATATATATATATATATATATACTGTACTGTAAAAAATATATTAAACAAAACGCAAGCGCAGAACATCTCAAGTTTGAGCCTATAATCTCAAGAAATGATGTTTTATTAACAAAGTTCAGGAGGAGCACGTCAGATACTTAACCTAATTAAACACAAGAGGAACGCAATCAAGTTAACCAACACCAAGAGGATAAATACAGCTGTCTTACCTCTGCTCATCTTGATGGCTACCAGCATCCCTCCACCACCCCATCTCCTCACTTCGAGTTCATGCTACACCTATAGGGGGGGTACTCTGGGTTCGGGCTGTCGGGCTGAATTTGTACATATTTTACAAGTTGGCTAATTTGCACGAATTCATACGATGTAACTTGTACAAAAACATATGATTAGGAGGAAAAGGGCAACGATACAAGCCCTCCCCCGTGTTTCCATGAGGGCTTTTCAGTCCGATTGAGCCATCAAACCGATTACAGATGGATTATTTGGGTGTATGGTTACTACTGTAGCTACTGAGAAATGGCAGTGAGGTAGTGAAGACTGGTGACACACCCTGTTGGTGCAGTTTTCCATCACATCACAGCTCATGGTGTTAAGAGGCAGAGCAGAGGGCGGTAAGGGAAAATCTGCCCCGGCACACCCACAGCCCTTATCCCTTCACCCAAACAGACCTTGTTTTGTCTCATGCTTCAAATAAAACAAACCCCATTCAAACCAGTGATTCAACCATAGACTTATGAAAGAAAAGAGATGCTAAACAGCAGACTGAACACTTTTGCCAAGAGTGATAAGGAGGATTTTTGAGCTTTAAATCCATGTTTTTTTTTTCTCTCTTTATATTACAAAATCATTT
Source organism: Beaufortia kweichowensis (assembly GCA_019155185.1). Taxonomy (NCBI): domain Eukaryota; kingdom Metazoa; phylum Chordata; class Actinopteri; order Cypriniformes; family Gastromyzontidae; genus Beaufortia; species Beaufortia kweichowensis. The sequence goes on from CM032797.1 coordinate 17,756,507, forward strand.
ACAGTAGGATACAGTGGGGCTAAAAAGACTTTTCTGTGTATTTGTTGGTCCCAAATACATGATGAATGAAGTACTTTAATAAAACTGAAAATCACGAAAGACTAAAACTTTTATGTCTCAAGTAGTCCCAGGGTTTCATACTTATATTTTTAAATGATTAAATGTCACATCGCATTACTTTAAATTCAATATTTTGCCATTACACTTCACCGAATCGAGCATCAGGAACATTTTGCTGTGAACAGAGACAGTAGTGTAGTGTTCTTGTCGCTATTTATTGTTTTGGGAGAAAATAAAATCAAAAGGGCTATTTACCCTTAAAGAAGCCTTTAGCTCCCCACTTTTTAGACTTGCATTTTGCCCCTAGGATATGCCAGTTTGGCTTTCAAAAAAAACATACAGCCAGACGTCTGGAGATTTATATGATTCAATACAGTTGCGCTCCTGCAGAGCCTGTTATATCTTCTTCTGATGTCAGTTTCTTCTACAAGAACAGTTATTTACTCTGTGTGATTTAATCTTTATTTCTGGTTACTCTGGGGGAGGGAGGGGAAATCTCGAGCAACCTGCCCACTGCTGAGACAACACGGCTGAAGATAATGCAATACAAAGTTAGTGTAATTTTTCATATTATTCCACTGAGAGACATGTTGGCGGTAGAGTCGATCAATTTTAATGCAATATCATTTGAAGACTTCAAATCCGTTTCAATTCAAAAAACGATTTATTTCTGTGAAAATATCTGACATGTCTGTGTCAGGAATTATACAACTACAGCACACATCCAGATGGAAGACATTATAGCCAAACATATATATTATAAAACGTCTTTATGCGTGACATTTCAATCTATAAGCTACAAATTGTCAGGTATTGTGACGGCTTAAAATCCATATTAAAAACAGTACAGATATTGAACTTTTGAGATTTTAGATATTTATCATACAGTACAAAGTCTGTCAATGGTGCAAAACACTGTGTAATACAATACAAAAATAAGCTCTGTGAAGATCATTATACAACTCATCTTCACTTAAATGTAAGCAACAAATACAGAATACCACTGCATTTATACTAAATTAAAGACGTATAACATACTCAAAATTAACGTTTAAAAAAAACAGTTCCACAGCATATCATCTACAAAGTGGCTTCCCTGATACATGTATGAAGACCAACTCCAAAGCCCTTTAGTTAGCTGGATTGTTGATTTAAGTGGATTTATTTTATCATGATGTGTTTTACAATGTGAAGTGAGCATTAATACGCAGATTACAGCCTTCTTTTCAGAGATCTCTTATTTCTGATTCCTGCTCCCACGGGCCGGATCTTAATTTCAGAGAAGTCAAGAGACTGCAGGTGGCCCTTCCACGGCTCCCAGTTTACACCCTAAAAGACACAATCACGATCATTACATAACTGAATGGCACTTCTAACAGAAAGGATATGGGATGGTCATGTCATGCAGTATTTCAAAAAGTTTTTGCTGCTGTGTATAAATATGTTTAAAAACCCCTAAAATGCTTAATAAATGCTTAAAGTTAATATTCAAACAGTCGTATGGTGATGTAAAAAGGAAGAAATAAAAATAAGTTAGATTACACCATTCACTTTAAATTTGTGCCTCTTACACCAAAGCCTAAACTAGGTTTAAAGTTTAGAAAAATATATTTTTCACACTTCCATATAAACAACCTTTGAAAATACCTGTTAATTTCACAGAAAGAGGAAATCTAATGGGAACAGAAACCTCCAACCAACCTGAAAGTATTATCTGAATTGAGGACTTATGAGAACTGATAGATTCAGGGCACTGCTTTTCTTTTGAAATATTGGGTTATTTATCTTCAACTTCTCTTTAACGTGTTGCAATTGAAGAGCTCCCTCTGCTGGTCACTACATCTCATTACATCAAATAACCTGCACCCTTTTGACATGATGAGCATACTTCTTTCTCAATTATCATCATCATTAACTCACCATACTGTGTCTAATGTCCCCAAATTTGCCGTTCAGATTGGCCAGGTGGCAGTTTTTATACCACCAGGCACCATGATGAGTCAAAGCACAGTTTCCAAGCGCGATGTCATTGTCTGAATCAACCGTGGAGAAAAATGCTCCCTGATGGTAAGTCATGGCATCACCTGAACATGTACAGAACATGTAAATATCATCACATGACCATGCTTATAATATAACTAGTATGACAATAAATAATAAAACCTACCAGCATTTCCTTTGTAGTTGCCAATGGTGAGTTTAAATTTCTGTTTGGCTGGTGCTACTTTAAAGTTATCATAGATTGCGTAGACCCGATCCGATCCCAAGCCGACATCGAAACGCACCTCATACTGCGTGGGAGTGTTGGTCAGCTCGTGAATCTTCTCCAACCCTGGACAATAAAGAAATCAGCTTGAATGAATCTGCTTCAGTGCAAACCAAAGACTTGTTTTAATAACACTTCATGTAACACGTTTATACCAAGCCAGAATTCCTCTGTCAGCTCTCCGAAGCCTTTCATATACTCTCTCCAGCGTCTCATGAATTCTACTTTTCCAGTGTTTCGTCTCTGGAAGACCTGTGGTTCATAAAAGCAATAAGCTGTTAGAGATAAATAAAAAACATCAATGCAGAGGAATATTTTATAAGTAACACTTATGAAAGATAAATGATGTCGCACTCACAATCCAGCCACCACCATCAGTGGTCATGTCACAGTACACCTGCATGGTTTTACTACTGTTATTATTAACATAGATGGTATACACTCCACTTTCCAAGTTTCCATTTCTCATAATCTGAGTGCAGTCCATGGGGAACGGATAGGACAGCCCAACTAGAAAAACAGCAATAGATTGAATAAAAACAGATTTGTTTTAATGAAACATATCAGAAAAACACAATTACAAGCATACATTACCTGTACTAAATATTGTCTCCACTATCCTGCTCCTCTTTGAGCCCCTGTAGGCAATAATGGTGACAATGTACTTTTTGCCCATCGCAAGGCCGGACAGAGCAAACCTCGTCTCGCCTGCAGTCAACTTTTTCTCCACGTTCTGAAATACACACAGACATACAACTCAGATTAATGCAACAGCTACTGAATCAGTATGTAACTGACTTATTGCAACACAAGTTTCTACTGGTTTGTAACTGGATAAGCACGACTTTGTTCTGTTTGTTTATTTAATTGATTCTAGTAAATTGGAACATAATTGCACATATGAACTATGATAAAAGTAAATGCATAACACAACCAATAACTACATTTAGTGGAAATACAGTATTTTTATACAGTATTATTTTTACATAGCAAAATAGAAAAAAACATATTAATAATAATAGTTATCACAAATAATAATAATAATAATAATAAAACCACAATTTAACAAAATACATTTATTTTCATTAATTTGTGACCCTGCCTGTAAAAACCCAGTTAAAGTCATTTTTGTGATTTACTGTTTAAATAATGTTAAGAACAATCTGTGAAAACCTAACCTTGACATCTTTAATATTGACAGAGTAAGATTATGTCAAATATTTAAATTATAGTAAAATTAATAGATGAAATCAAACTTTGATGATCGTTATCTCAGAAATAGATTTTTAGACTAGGATTTACAGACAGGCTCACATTTGTTATTTTATAACCTAACTGATTGGGTAAAAGTCGCCACTCATGGGTTAAAATAACCCAAAAAGGGTTTTTATTGCTACATTAATTTGTTTTTTTCATTCTATATGTTTTAAGTAAGTATGTGCATCTAAAGCAAACCTGCGTGCTGCCATCCTCAGCCCTGTAGGTCAAGATATACCCATCGATTTTAGCTTGAGGAGCGCTCCATGTTATAGTAGACGTCTGCGTCTGAACATCAATGGCTTTGAGATTCTTGGGCGCATCAATCTCTGAGGATCAGCGAGCAGAGAGTACAGTTAACCGAGACTGACACATGATGGAAATGATATTTCCATCTTATCCTGATTCCTTAATGACTCACAAAACATTCATCTTAACTATGTGGGTTTGCATTGCAATTAATTTTGACAAATGAAGACTTCTTGTATGCAGAATGAGTTCAGTTATCACTAGACTTCTGTCATGCTTCATCTGACATTATGAAGCAAGGAAGAAAGCATCGGCACAAGGCCGTGCTGTCTGCTTGAATCAGATAACCTGTTTCAGCTTCAGTTGTGGCTTTTTTGCTGGATCGAGAGCCTTTTATAGCCCAGACGTAGACGGTGTAGACAACTCCTGGCCTCAGACCAGTGAACCTGTAGGACGTGCTGTCGGCTCCCACTCGAACCTCCTGACTGGATCCATCAGCGGAGCTGTAGCTCAACATGTAGCCGTCGACATCAGCCTGGACCTTTCTCCACATCACCAGTGCTGAGTCTTCTGTCACCTCTTTGGTTACGAGGTTAGTAGGAGCATCGATTTCTAAAAAAGCCACAGGAGCAACAGGTTAGTGCTAGTTTGTAACAGTAAGGTTAACACGAGTGAGGTTAACAAGAGTTCACTAGTGAAGTGGCAGATGTATGAGACACATAAATTATGAATAATTTGGTTGTGTAATATAACTTTATTATAGGGGCAAAATGCATCTGTTTTGAAAACGGCAGAGCATTTTAACCTGTAGGGGGTGCTATTGACTTGGGTTAATATTAACACCATTAGTGGCATCAAAATGAATCATAATGATTTAATATTTTAGAACACTTTTGACAAACACCGTCTTCCATTGTCTGGACAAACTAATTGTCTGCCTCAAATCTTATAAATAAATCCAATGTTATTCTGATACAGTGTAAAAAATGTAAGATGTACTGACAATTTTCTGTCAGTACAATGACATTACCCATTAATTTTGTAGGCATTTCCATTACTACTAAAACACAATGCAATGCAGTGCAAATGCAAATTGCAGGTGAAACAACTGTATAAAACTGTAAAAATTCCTTCATATTAAGTATATTGTTGTCTATTTTTAAGGATTTTTTGTAATTAAAAATCCTAACAATAGGTTTATCAATAAAAGAGAACATTTTTGTATATTAATAAAAATATAATTTACAATTTTGCTTACCTCTCCTTTAACCTGGTAATTGTCACTGCATATATTGAGCATACACATGAAAATGCATTCAACAAAACTACCTTTTTTATTTTAGACATTTCATGTATATATTTCATGTGTTAATCTTTTTTATTTTACGTGTTTAAAAATATTTATTTTATTATTTTTTTATTTATGTTTATACTTATTCTTGAGTCTCAGACCTTACCATCAATATACAGTTTGTCATGATAAGATAAGATTTTGACTATGAAATATTAACGTGAATAGTGAAATAACCTAAATGTTCCACCTGTGGGACAGTAACAGGTCTTCTATTAAAGTATACAGTTTTCGTTCAAACAGACAAACTGTTAAGATGCATGAGCAGAATTTTAAAAAACTATTTAGAAACCTGTTTATCTCTTAAGAGCCCTTACTGACAGACCGAGAGCCCTTGACAGCCCACACATGCATTGTGCAGACAACATCAGGATTCAGATCAGTAAACCTGTAGAAGATGCTGTCGATTTCCACTTGAACCTCCTGACCAGATGCATTAATACAGCATCAATGTCTGTCTGCACTCGGTCACCTCTTTGCTCATGATTTTAGTACAAGCATCAAAAAAGCCATTTATTTGATAGGTTAACACACACGTTTCTCCATAAAAGCCATGCAGGACAGATAAGCTGAGGAAATGTAAAGGAATGCATCACTGAACCATGAAGGAAGACGGTTTATCCTTTCTGATAACGAGTCTAGCGTCTCACATTAATACAATTACCTAGCAATTTATCCAGGCAAACACTATTTATTTCCCATCACGGTTGGGCTGAATTTCCCTGTTGGATCGATAAAGTGTTTTTATTTGATGTAGATTGCCTATTTAAAAAGCTGGGCCAAAATTAACGACTTTAATTAATATAAATTTGGAAATGCTTTGTGCTTATGAGAAGTGCAATTTTCTCAAATTATTCTACAACTTGATGAATGCAGCCAGTCGGCTCTGGAGAAGCATTGCAATTCATCAGCACACCACACAAACAACGAGAGAAAACTACTGCTGAGAAATAACAGTACTTCTTATGTTAATGATAATTAATATTTTATCCTATTTTATCCTAATATCTGTCACCGCACATATTGAGCATACACCTACACAATTTTTTACATTTTAGATATTTTCATTTTGTAGGTATTTTTAACACAATCAATATTACCATTAACTTTAACCTGTGACAGTTAACAGGTTAAATAAAGTCTGTTGTATGTGGTCAACTGATTATTAATCAAAGGTAATATCAACACACAGTAGCCATGTAGTATCTTAAATGTGCCATTTGATAATATGATATATAAAACTGAGGTGTAATAATTATATTTTTAATCAGACACATGCCTAATACTTAAAGTTGAAAAATGTGAAAGTAAAACTCCAACCACTTTCTCAGATATTGAAATCGCCATCTAAAAATATCATGCATGTTGCATCTGGTCGTTAACAAGTTGCTTTTAATATTTGCCTGATATAATATTCCAAAATAATTGGTTATTTCACAAATCTGATTTAATTATGGGTGATATTTAGTAGATATTCATATACACTGATCTACACATGCTCTATTAATATTTTGCCCCCCAAAAAACATGAAGCGTTTCATGTTACTACTGTAACATGTATGTTCTGTTCTGTTTTGCCATGTTTATTGTTTGGTTGTCTTAATTAGCCCCTCCTCTGTTGTACACTCTAAAAACAGATGTGTTAAAATAACACAAGATGTGTCTAGTTAGGGACAACACACAGATGTGTTGTCCCTAACTAGACACATCTTTGTGTTAATTTAAAAACAACACATTTTGTGTTACTTTCAACTCAACATGTGTTGTCCCTTTTATGTATTTAACACAAAATGACACATTATGTGTTAAACAGCAGAACACAAAAAATGTGTTAAAAAAATAACACATCCTTTTTTTAGAGCGTAGCATCTATTAGTTCCTCATTTGTTTCTATAGTTACTTATTAGCCCCGCCTCAGTTTCTCCTTAGTTCTCATTTGTTGCCATAGTAACCAGTTAGTGTCACCTGTGTCTAGTTTAGCTCTCTGTGTATTTTTACCCATTTCTGTTCACGTCTTTGTTGGTCCTCATTTGTAGTTGAATGGTAAGTGGTTAAACGATTAGTATAATGGTCTGTGTCTTGTTCCAGTGATTTCATGAGAGTTTATTTAAGTGAAGATTGAAGTATTCCTGTTTGGCTCCTCCACTACACCACACACATGTAACACCCACACTGAAAATGAATCCTGCAGTTTGAGTTATACATATTTCAACCTTTTTATTTGTGGTGCTTTTTTTGTCATATATACATCAATTTCATGAACTTAAACCTTTTGACGTAAAGACATAATCCTGAATGTCTATTTCATACTATGTTAACATATGAATTATATATTGATTTTATTTAATTATAATAAATTATAAAATTAAAACGCATGTTTTATTAGCTGATTAAGTCCAGAACTACTTTAATACTGTTTAAAGTGCTGAGATTAGATAAGAAGCTACTTAAAATTAAAGTTAAAATCAGCATCTGAAGATGCTGAAGTATACGTTTTTTTTTGTCCCAACATTATTCCCATTTTTAATATTAGTGAACCTATATTTTTGTTGTGTTCTGTATATATTTATGTACAGTGTACAGATGATGTGAAACCAGAATAATATGTTCACTGCCACAGTTTATTTCACAGCAATATGTGTTTATGTGTTAATGTGTTTCAAAAAGTATATAATGTAATTTAAAAAAAGGAAAATACACCAGTGCACACACTTTAGATTTCTTGTAATCCTGTTTTGACACTATAAACATCACTGTTTTTGCAGTTGTTTCTTTGCAATTTGTTGTTGCAATTATATTGTGGCTTGACTTTTTGTCAACGCATGATTTCGGCATTTAAGTAAATCAGTTTTAAGTAATTAAACTTAAAATTAATAGTGTATAAAAAAATCTACTTTTTGAAAGCATTCACAATCCAGCTGGCTTAAAACTGTGAGCGGGAAGATTCTTCTGGAGGATACGCTTGGGTAGATCTGATTATATATCCAAGTGCTTCTGTTTGGGTTGTGTTTCTTCACTGACTGTCAGATGGTTATGCACTTAGACCATCTGGTTTACCGTCTAAAACTGAATGGAGAGCTCTACTTATTAAAGCGATGGCAGTTTAACAAATACTGAAAATAAAGAACATCTCTTCTGTATCTATTTATGACATCATCATCATCAGGGGATGGAAAACACTAGCCAATACGAGCAGTTTTATACACTGTTGATTTTGTTTGTATCATTAACAAAAATTTTATTAATAATAAAAGTCTAATCAAATTAAAATTTACGTAATAAATACATTTGATTTTGTTCTTTGCTATACCTTTATTGTTTTCTCAATGTACTGCAAGTTGTTTTGGATAAAATTGTCTGTGACATGAAAAAATGTAAATGTTTTCTGAAACAAATGGATACAAGACTAGAAGATTTCTAAGCTAAAAAGTAAAATGACTGCTTCCTATCACGGAAAAATCACAAACCTCTGAGAATTAAAATGCCACTCATCAATCCATGAGTAGCTTAAAAGATCAAAGCGTTGTAGGATACCCCTGAGGGCCTGACATCCTCACCCAGAAGGAGAAGTGCTTACCTGTCTCAGCATCAGTCATGCTCTTCCTGCTGGAGCGAGATCCTTTATAAGCCCAGAGGAAAACCGTATACAGGACTCCAGGCTTCAGAGAGGTCAGCTGGTGAGAGGTAGCGTCCGCTCTCACTTTAATTTCTTTGCTGGTGCCGCCAGCAGAGCTATAGGTCAGGATGTAGCCGTCAATATCAGCACGAACGCCATCCCACGTCACAGTTGCAGAGGTCTCCGTCACCTCCCTGGTTGCCAGATTGGTTGGAGCATCAATGTCTGTTGGACGAATTAAAGCAAAGTTCAACCAGAAATAACATTCTGTCATTTACTCACCGTTGTTTTGTTCCTGAGCTTTAAAGATTAAAAACCGAACGCCAAAGCACCATAAATATTTCATAAAAGTAGTCCTCATGACCTTATGGGAGTCATGAGATTTAATGAGAAAAGTAGGAATCACTTGATTAAAGGGTTAGTTCACCGAAAAATCATCTACAGTGCTTACCGTCATTCCAAACCTTGGTCCCCATTGACTTCCATTGTATGAACACAAAACCACTGAGACATTTTTCAAAATATCTTCTTTTGTGTTCCTCCAAAGAAAGAGTCATATACGTTTTGAATGACATGACGGTGAATAAATGATGACAGAATCTGTTTTTAGGTGAACTAACAAGTGTAAATGATTCGCTTATGAACTCACCAACACAATCCACACATTTAAAAGAAAGATTGTTCATTCTCGAGGCTTCAGATGACTTGGAAACTACATATGGTCTACTTATGACACAGTCATGGTTCTTTTTTGTGTTTCTGGCCATGAAAAACTTTGCAATTTGCAATTATGTAGAGATATGCAAGGTGATGTAAGCAGCACAGAATACATTTGTGAGCAGTGCCCATGTAATGCAATAGAAAAGCGAGAGGAAAAGCAATCATCATTTCAGTTGCCGTTCTGTGACCACGGCAGGGTCAGCCGAATGTCAGCGCGCTGATTCATGATGTCTCCTAAGATTGCTTGCAAAAATCCACAGCTCTCATTTTATGCTTTCTGATTGCCAAGGTGGGCTTATCATTTGGGTTTGAGATGTGGACCTGAATACAAAACAACACCTCATACTGGACCGCCGTCAATTTAGAAACACAGAAACCGTCATGATTCTGAAATTGACTTATATCTCATCCCACAAAAATCATTCATAAACCACATATCACAGCAAAAACGTGCCAAGCAACACTTTTGTGTCTTATCGCTTATACATGTGTTGTCCGAAGATGACCAGGGCCAAAGCTGTGTCTCTCTATTCTGTCAAATTTATAAGAACAGCTATTGAATTTCTCTGGACATTTCAGCAAAGAAAGATGAAGATGTTTTGCAGACTCCAGACAAAGCCTGTGGCTTTTTCTTTATGGAAAACTGTTTGTCCATCACAGAAAAAAATATGGCAAAAGTAACCTGGGGAATTTGCGGTTAGTAATAGACACTGCTCAAGGAAACAAACACCTGAACTTTGCTTTGTTAAACAGAAAGTGAGAGATGGTTGTTGATATTGCCTACTACCACACTTCCAAGATATTAAATTCCTAGAGGTAAAATAGACTCTGTACAAAAGTTCTTTCCGTGTAATAAATGATGCATTAAACTCCAGCATATAGCCTTGTGGCGGCAGAACTACAGTACAATATTTGGAGTTGGTGAAGAGGGAAATAGTTATTGCGAGGTAAAACTAGGGTTTCAAAGTCTTGAGAAGATGAAATGTCTTCATTTGTTGAAGAAATATGTTATATTAAACTATTTGTTTTGTTATGGAGTCTGTCTACCAATTCAAAGTTCTGTGTTTATTGTTCCCAGGAACTTACAGTTTTGGAGCCTGTCCTCCTTCAAAAAACAACCCCCATGGGTATTTGTGCAAACAGCTTATATCAAAGTCCGTTTATGGAAGTCTGTTTACTCCGCCGCCATGCCTCTCAACAAGACCAGGAAGACAACAGTCCCATCTACTTAAACGGGAAAGCGGATATTTCTACAATCACGATAATAAAATCGCAATTTAACAACATAGTTCCGACCAACAATTAAAACTGACATTAACGGTACCATAACCTTTGTTTCTTAAGCTTAAATTGTGCACTTTTTTCGAGATTGCTTTAAGGTACAGCACATGTGCACAGGTTGGCAAGCGCCTTACAAGTGTAGCCGTTGGCTTACGAGTCTCCGAAAACAGCCCCTGTCCTAAAAAGTCAGTATATATCGATTGGCGATTGGTTCTTTTTACTAGAAGGCGGGACTTCCATCGCTAGACCGGCCATATTGAGCATTGCAATCCGCCCCATTCATGATAACGGCAGTGGTGCATCTTGTTAATATTAAGTATCTTTGCTTATATCAACCTATAGTTAAATTTTAATGTTACGCGCCCTCTAGCGGGCATAAATAAAAGTGTCATGTCATGTTGCGTGTGTCACCATGACATTTGAACATCATTATGAAACAAAATGCTAGTTTGTTTTTTACATCATGTGTGTACTTTTTACACGGTCCCTTACCCACAATTTTTCCAATATCAATTAGCAAAATTTACATTGATACATTTAATTTACATTACATGCTTTGGATAAGTGACTTACAGTTAAAATGGTATACATTTGTTAGTATATGTGTTCCCTGGGATCAAACCCATAATCTTTGCGCTGCCAACTCAATGCTATAGCAATTGAATTCAAAGTTTTGTGTTTATTGTTCCCAACAACTTGCAATGAAAAGCTTCATTTTAACTTATTTTTAGGTCTTGCAAAATGAGATCAGGCTGAGGGACCTCATGAAACACACAATGAAATCCATTTATTTTGTTGTACTGTACTTTTTGTAATACTGTATTTGACAATATGATTGCACTAAATTGCAGCACACCAGATGAGCAATACTTTGGTTTAGTTGTGTTACATAGGCACAGAGTGTGACACGTCCAAGAGGAAGTATTGAAAAACCATTTCCTGTTCTTAGTTTGCTAAAAGTCCGTGCAACCGGTGCTGTAATTTATAAGTTGCTGACTAGAAGGAAAATGATGTCTACTGGAGAGCGCTCTAATGGCTGCTTAAGCTGTCAGGGACAGACTCATGGATGTAGTTCCACCTTCAAATTTAAAGAGAGAGTCGGGTATTAAATTCTCACTTACTCCAACATGCTGAAACTGAGAACTTTACTGAGCCTTAATCAAGATCTACTGTTTGTCCATGTGTGTGGAGACGGCATGTGCGTATATCTATTTTTTTATTTTACCTTCAACACTAATCATTATAAACTGCACTATTGTTGGCCCATCGACAAAATGTTAAATGTTTTTTCATTTGTAAGTCTACTTTAGATGATCCTGACTTGTCCTGGGAATGGATTAGATCATTAGGGCAAATATTGTGTCAAGTGTTTCTACTTGACAGGGATCATACAAACAAGCACTACACAGGTTAAAACTAATTTAAAGCTGCCTAAAGGCTCAAACGGACCATTAAAGTGATAACAGGTATCTGGTCAAACTAACACATTTTTAAGCCGTTGATAGCCTGAACACAAATACTTACACATCACAGAGGCGTGCGGCGGACTTCTAAAGGGAGAAGCCAGGGGCATTAAACCTCAAGAAGCTGGATGATAAAATGTCAAGAGTATGATTTTACAAATTCGAGACGAAGTTTGACTACTTTTGAAGATGCCAAAATATATAGTGTTTATTTATTGTGAATGCTTTTAGTCACAACATAATTCCCACAGTTACAATTGTGTTATTTCATGGTTTTCACGAGTTTACTACTATTCTAAAATGTGGAAAAAAACCCTAAACAAACGTGAGTAAGTGTCAAACTTTTCACTGGTACTGAAACAACATCCATGTTAAATGATCGCCTATAACTTTTGTCAACCTACCAAATGCTAATCGCTGATGTCAGAGTAATTGATCTTTTATTGCTCTTTTGGTTAAAAATAAATGTTCCACAGGTAAATAGTGAGACACAGTAAAATGTATGAATTCCTACAACAGTAATTTAAAGAACCAGATGAATAAAAGTCATTTTCCAGCCACAGATTTGATATATTAAAGCCACCCTATGAGAATAGCTGTGGTACATGTAGTTCTGTGTTCTTTGAAAATATAATTTTGCTGAACCATAATTCTAACGTCCAGGCATAAATATTAAATATGGAGCCTTTAAATAGTCATAAATATTGGTCCAAGTAAAAACTTTATGTCTAAAACATGACTGATGACGTAATATTTTTTAAAGACTATGGCAGATTGACATTTTTATAGGTGGAGTTACATGGGCAATCCATCAGACGATTCTGCAACATTTCCAAAAGGCCCAGACATATACAAATCACATTTTTCTTTTCATTAGACATTATTATGCACCCATAATGAGGCCTTTACAAGCCACAATACTATAACTCATTCATTCCCAAATCATTTGACAGGTTAAGTTGTAGAACGATATTCTTACTACCAGACATTGGCAGTCTATAAGATCTGCAAAAGACAACTCTAAAACATAGATTTAGTTTTTTAAAACAGTGCTACAGATACCTGTAATAGTACAGAAACTCTTGCCCCAGTGTTCTGAAAATTTGTTGGTTTTGGACATGTGTATTTTTTTAGGGCTAGAAATGTTATTAGCACTGCCACGTTTCAATAGCCTGGGGTAAAATAAAAAACGGGTTTGTTGTTTTTTTCAGTCAAGGAAGCAATTTAATTGATTTATGGTGACAAGCAAAATATGTCCTACGCACTGGGTTGTAAAGGTCTTTACTACCGTAGAACACTGAATCCTTCCAGAAGAAAATATTGTTTGACTAAAATGTACTGAAAAAGTATTAAAGCATTTGTCCTCTAAAATATTGTTTTGCTAAAGATTTCTATCTCTACTGTCAACATCAGACTACTGATCTGATTTCTTCATCTATTTCTTTTTTGTATTTATTTAAGATTTCTGTGAGGCTTAGGAGAGAGAAAACATCCTCATGAGCATGCGTACATACACACGGATAGTTACGCAACAGATAAATATTACTGACCTGTGACTCCTGTCGCATGAGATGGTTTGCCTTCCATTTCACCTTTGATTGCCTGTACTGATATCTGATATTCTGTTCCCGGGTTAAGTCCTAAAAAAACATATTTAAGTTGCTTTTGTACACAGCCATTTAACTGAATGCACTATGAAACTCGAGGACTGGATGAAAGCAGTGGACCGACCTACAATGGTGTGCATGGTCCTGGCTTCCTGACTCATTGCCACCTTCTCTCGTCCCTCCTGGCCATCCGGACTAGCATGAGTCAATCTAAAGAAGTCGACAGCAGCTGCAGGGTTCTTCCAGTCCACCTGGATAGAGTCTTCAGTCTGGCCCAACACCTTGATTCCATCAACACCAGACACCTCTGAAGAAAAAAACAGGAAAATAAATAAGAAATCCCATACAGCATAATCAAATACATCACTGGGGAGCGAAATAGTGGTACTGGAATTTAATGTATACATTTTATTGTATTTGCTTTAATATGAGATGACACAAAAAGAAAAAATAATATGTTAAGATTAATATGTCTTATTGAACCACCAATAAGGAATCGCCTGAAATTCATATAGCAATTGAAAAAGTTCACATATAGCTGGTAATGTCATCTTGAAATACTATAGCGGCTCACCCCGGAAAAATCAAGTCTTCATCTTAAGCAATCATATATCATTATCAAAACCAATTTGTTAAAAATACATTTTATTCCATTACATGTAAAAAAAGAAACAAACTATATATATACCATAAATTATATGAGGCATCTGAAGCTTATTAAACCAACAGCAATTTACAAGATTATATATCCACCTCCTGTAAAAAGATGATATTTATATAATAAGCGGTTTATTATTGGAAATATAAAAGATTACAGACAGTCTTATCCGGTTCCATATTTAGCTTTTGAATGATGAAAATTCGCAGTGTCTCACAATCTTACATCATGTTTCTGTTACACAGATGACAGATATTAGTAACAGGCCAATAGTCTATGACTAAAGTCACTGTGGGCTTTTTCTCCTCTGTGTGTGACATTCATTCAGACATTTAAAGTCTTTGTGGATCGGTGACGGACAGCGTCCCATGCCGACGATACATCTCGATCATAATATCCAGATGATCAGATTATTCTCATGGGAGTCTAATGTTCTGTGGGGACGGCAAGACTCACCGCATCAAAATCTTTTATTGCTCATCTCATTGTTCTGTAAGCATTTATTTCCATTTCAATGTGTTTCGTATGTTCTCAGCTGCTATGACACAGACATTTGTCAACTGAACAAAATTTCTTTGTTTTTGTAACAAACAATGAGGAAATAGTTTATTTAAAGTGTTCATAGTTCTTACCTGTCGTGGCTTCTATCTGGTCAGATTCACTGTTAATGCCTTTGATGACAGCATACACCTGCACTATGTACGTGACTCCGGGCCTGAGGCCTGTGATCAAATAGGAGTTTTTCGTGTTTTCCACCGGACCTCTTTAATGGCTCGCTCGTCTCCTTTCGGATGGTAGGACAGGATGTAGTATTCAGCTCCTCTGACAGACTCCCACTCCACCAGCAGAGACACATCTGTGACCTTGACCAGACGGAGACCCTTTGGACCAAAAACTGAAAGATAAAGATGTTTGTGAGTTTATCTATCAGCGGTCCTTTCAGTGGGATCTTCAATTCTTTTATATGCAGTTTATTCAGTTTTATTCCTCCTTCATTCAGTATTTTATTGTTTTTTCAAAAATATATCCAAACATTTTTATTAGATTTATTTGACAAATTGAGGCCAATTTCAGCATAATTGATGGAAATATAATATTTATTACAAATATATTGAACCATCTGTTTATTTTTGACTAATTATATACTCTAGACATAAACAATCAATCTATATATGAGTTATCTATTTAAAAAAATAGAAATATGAATGTGTACATAGATGTGACAAAAAAGAACACACGTTTTTGAGAGGCAACATACTTTCTAGGATTTTTTGTGAATTAAAATACCCAACAAATGGAGAAAAGATGAATCTTCAAAGAACATAAAACTGTTATGGATGTGACAGTTCTGAAAAGAGCACTATAATAGATTAATGTTTCAAACATAAAAAATGCTTTGAAAACATGGTTTTCTTTAACCAGCAAATATTGACATCTGAGCAATTAGTATGATGAAAACCATTGATAAAAAGTTTACTTTCTCATAGTTTTGCATGGAATAGTCAATCTATTTTTCTTACATAATTTGGCTCATAAATCCATCCAACTAATTTAGTGAGATTTACTATTAAAAACAAACCGCCAGTGGGTAGAAAAAATAAACCTTTAAGATATTCTGATTGTGAGTTTTATTATCTTATGCAGTGTCTCTTTTTAAGTTAGTTTGTTTTGTTATAAATATATTTACATATTATGTGAGGGTATTTAGATTTCTGCAGTTGATCTTAGCTAAAACCAGCATTTGAGTTACGTTATTAGAGAGAATTATACATTTTCACTTTGGTTAGTTTGCAGTGGTGAGCCTCCATCAATAAATACCAAATGTATTTTTAGTAGTCTACTGCACATCAGAGGATAAAAAAGGGATGAGTTTCTTCTTGAGGTCCTTAGAAGCAGCCCAGGAGTTTCCACTTACACTACAGGCTTATAGAGGAAATTATAAAGGAGAAAGAAATACTGCAAAAGAAAAAAATCAGGGAAATCCTTTGGGGGAACCAACAGGGAGAAGCTGGTGCTGTGCAGACCCACATTAGTGAACAGCAGGTTTGGACATTGTACCACACGGTGAGGGGAGAAAGTCTAATGTTTTCTTTTCCACCCCGTGGCAGTTACACACCCAATCATACTGTTCTCCCCGGGAACTGCCAGCAGCAATTCCTACTATAAATAATAGCCCAGAAGGACCATCAAGACCAAAGAATTAACATCAGCCAACTGGAAAGTGCCGGAAACGTGTGTTAACATTGAGTGAATGTAATTGAATTGGTTTGGTTTTCTCTTATAATTACAGCAAAAGTCAGTTTGGACTAAACCAGTATTGCATACATCAACTGCAGTGCTTCTTCAAAGCCAAAATAAGGCATTACACTATCTTTAAATAACTACAAACGAACTTTTATTTAAAGGGCTTACAACAGTAGCATGAATTATGTGTCAGAAAAAAGCTATTTCAAAATAAAAGTATCAAAAGGAGGAGCTTATAAACAAGTTTTTTCATGTTTAATTAGTGTTGCAAAAAGGGTGGAAATTAATACTGTAAATTTCCAATAAATTTTTTTATATTTGGTAATATTTCCAAATACTTTGCCCCTTTGCTGAATAGACCTATTGTGTGATCTATACTAAATAAAGTTGTATTCTCAGTACAGCAAATGTTTGACTTTTATACACCGTATAACCCTGTGGGAACAGCATTGTGAGTATAGTACGCAAACTTAATCATCTACATCTGCAGTCAGCCGGCATTAAGACATCCAGACAGTGTGGTTAGAACAAAGTTAGCGTGCTGACCTTTTGATGATCAACCACATTTACGACGGACATACTATAGAAACGCGTCATGGTGTTTTTATATCTGTTTCTCATTCACATTTAATCTGCGTGGCTTTGTAATCATTTTCCACATAATCCAGTCAGTCTTGCGTTTTATTCATTTATATATTCATTTAAGTTTATTGAAGTTTATTTTATCCAAAGAGTTTTGACAGAAGGACTTTTAAAACCATTACGCTTAAGTATTCACACATTTCCACTCATATTTACTGTGTTCGGTTAAGCCAAAATCATGATCTAATGCTAACATATTTTTGGATATTTGGTTATGAAAAGCCCTTTATTATACCTCAAATTTGTTATTGCTGCTGGTGGCCATGCTAAACCAACATTTCAAGCAACATCCTAAAACCATTTTACAGTCTAAGTCAGACTTTCCCTTATAATTACAGATGAATGCAATTTAATAATCATGGCAGTTCCCTACAGCTTCAGATATGGAAAATCCTTCAGACACGGGATGGACAGCTGAAACCCTGAAGGAAGTTAATTAGTGTCAAGATGGTGAGATTGCAACAGCTAAATTGATCGGTTTGACTAGTTTGCAGTGTTTGCCTGCACCTCCCGACTATTATCATTCTTGGACTCAATTACCCTATGCCCTAACTCCCCTAAGAAGCCATTTCAGAAGTGTTAACACAGATAATATGTCACACCCCGAGCCTCTGGCCACAGCTAATATTTTTCAAAACTCAGTTCATCTGTCCACGCATTCCAACTCTGAGGCACACCACGTCTATCTGAAGAGAAAAAGCCTTGATAAAAACAATTCCCTTGCGCTAATGAGGCCTATCTGTTACCGTTTTCCTCCAGCAGGAGACTGAAAAACAAGAGAGTTAATGTGGATAAATGAACTACCATAGTATGTGCAATTAGCTGTTATATAAGTGTTTATAGGAGAGTAAAGTAGCAGTAATTTACTTCATAAAGTTTGCATAATGTTGAAACTTAGTCTGGAACGGATGTCTCTTATTTTTATAGCTTAAAAGAGCTGCTTTAAAAAACACAGGACTCAGCTGTATGAATAATTAAACCAAATGACAACTGCAATGAGATGCATGGCTCTTTATACCACTTTTTAAAACAATATTTATCCAGCTGGTGTGAAAATGATTTTTAATAACTGTATAAATTTACCCCCAAGATCACACAAGTCTCCTTGCAGACGAACTACAGACATAGCTTATATAATGATTATATACTTTATATAGTACTTATATTTGTACTACTCAATAATTTTATGTGGGCTGAAGTGAAATGACATCAAACTTACTGGACATTTGCTGCAAAATTGTAGCCGAAAACGTAAAAATCATTATTATAATCTTACTGTTGAGAATCAGCTTATGGTAAAGAGACAGTATTGATTCGTTTTTTTACTTTTAACCAAAAAATATGGTTTGTACTGTAGCTTTAAATGTTTGTTTAAAAACTGTACGATATATTTATTTTAAATGCAGTTTCAAACAAAACCAGGCATATTATGCATTTGTTAGACATGACATTCAGGCAGTTGTGAACGTTTCTGAGCCATGAGATCCATTTTCGTAAGCAAATATAGTGAACAGGCCATAATCATGAAAATGCAATGAGACAGGATTTTGCAGTCCACACTTTCTCTTTACCAAACTGTAGAGAAACTTACCCATAGAGCAATCGTTTCCAAAGAATCCCTCATCACAGACACACTGTCCATCCACGCAGCGACCGTTTCCAATGCAGTTATTTGGACAGCTGGCTACACTGCAGTCTTCTCCGGAGAATCCACTGAAGCACACACATTTGCCATCTACACAGTGGCCTTTATCATTGCAGTCGTCTGGACAGGTGAGGTGGCTGCAGTCATGGCCGGTGTAACCTTCATAGCAGACGCAGCGGCCGTCAACGCAGCGGCCATTATCATTGCATTCATCAGGGCAGGATGAGATGGAGCAGTCTGGACCTTCCCAGCCCGGGTTACACTTACAGCTGCATGAATCGTGCTGGTATGTGCCATGGCCACTGCAACTAGTGTCCACACCTGGAATGAGACATTTGATAGATCTGAAATATATATATATATATGGAGTCTATACAGGCTTCTCATGACCTTGAAAAAGTTGTTTTTTATGCAATTCCAGCTTGAAATCTGTTATTTAATTGTGATTTTAGATATCAGTCCCACCCATAGGCATTGCAAACATGACTGCCAAATTGGGTATGCTGACTATCTAGTTGTGGTTTCTTTGAACCTGAGATTGATATAATACCTGAGCCTCCTTTGCAGCAGCCCTGAGCACACTGGCTCTTCAGATAGTTGACCTCCTCTTCTAGACCATTCACACGATATAACAGAGATTTGAAGTCCTCAGAATCCGCACACCCGCAACCACCTGACTGCAGGCGGATGTTGTGCTTGAAGACAATGTCATTCTCTCCGTTTACTGTAACTATCTGTCCTTCTGAAGCTTGGTCTTGGGAGAGCTGGTTTGTCTGGGAACCCTGCTTACAACCAGAGTCGATCCTGTAGACATGGCTGAACGTCACCCCTTTCTCTGAATCGACCGCTTCCTCCGAGAGAGCGAGATGGGACAGCATGAAGAGCATCCCCAGGAGACCGGTCTTGAGTCGGTTCAATCTGATGATCATGGTTTCTGGAAGAAAGCAGAAAATGGATTGGTCCCTAAATGAATGTTCACGTTAACTGTGCATGTTTTTTTTGGGTCTGAAAATATCAAATTTTCCATATGGTTTGCGGTCTCACCTTCCAGTAAGTTGCTCGATTAGCATGCCACCCACATGATAAAAATCAATGTGCAAGACATCGCATTATGTTTAATGGAGCAAATTTGTTTTACAAGGACAGTATTATAGATGTCTGATTCTACTGTAGGAACTGGGCAGACCGTATGTTTGCCAAGCACATTCCATCCAACCCTTTAATTGCATATCCATGGCCACAAGGGCTTCTGGGAGCGTAAACCATTATAACTAAATGATGTAATCCTCCAGTGATGTCATTTAAACATTTTAATACATCTATATATAAATATAGCCGTATAAAAAAAAGAATGCTTAGAGCCACCTGGGGTTTGTTTGCTTTAAAATTATGTGCATAAAATAATTTGCTCTTCATGAGCTCCAGTGGAAAAAAGGGCCACAGTACTTAATTAACTTAACTTAATATACTTAATTAACAGCAAGTGTCTAAGCTTGTGTGGTCTGGGGATTTAGATGCAAAATAAATGGGTTTACTGACCATGTAAATGTTCTAAAAAGAATTAGTGAATAATAAAAGCATTCTGTTTACTGTGCATACCTTTTTAAATAAAATGCTGTAATTAACTTAAATTCCTATTTCTTGATGCACAAATAGAGACAAAGTTTATAGATATTGTACAAGGTTTAGGGAACTGCAAAACTGTGTTTATGTGTCATCCTGAGGCAAAAATTTGGGAAAGAGACAATATGTGGATTATATTTCGATAATCTGACCATACAAAAAATTAATCACCGTAGCAAAACATTTGACACATGTATCCGGCCATATGTAAGGAGAGGGTCCCTGTGAGCCTACAGGACCTAAAGTGACATTCAGCTTCTGTGCTTTTGGAATGTAATAGTTTTACTGACATTACACAACCTGTGAGGACAACACATTAATGCCTGCAGGCCACTTTCTTTTTTATTAAATGTTTTATCAGTCTTTTTTGGTCAAAAAACAGATACTGACAACCCAACAAAATAAATAATGTAAGATTTCAACATGTGATTGTATCACAATGTCTGTGAAATTTTAATTTGTTTAGCCACGTCACACTTTGTTCCGAGCATTAAGAAAATCTCTGTGCGGAGTGTGCGGCTTAAATATAAACAGGGAACAACACGCATCAAAGAGCCCAGAAGCAGATGTGGAATGGCAGAAATGAGAGACAGAGGACTCCCTCAGGACCGAGGTAAAAATGTGCACAGAAGCACAGAAAAATCAGGAATTTATGGATCAAGCAACAAAACAATGTTTCTCGTGGCTGCTCTTTTTATAGGATCCTTTTCTGTGAATGTAAAGAACCATCAAGCTATAACTGCAATTCTGACATTATGTAATCATAAAATTATTAACTTTTAACATATTAACTGTCACTGTTCCACAGGTGGAACACTTTTTTTCACTTTGTTTTCACTATTCACTTATTGAATTTTAATCTAATCGTGACAAACTATATATTTATGAAAAGGTCTCAAAGAAGACAAAAAATTGTATAACAATAAACAAACTAAAAAAATGTTAATGTTATTTTTAAAACTACCTAAATACCTTAAAAAATAAAACAGATTTTAATATAACATTTTAAATGATCTAAAATGAAAAAATGTAGTTGGGATAGTTCATTTTCATGTTTATATACAGTACACTTGTTTTTTGGTGTACTGTATATAAATATATTTCTTTCAGCCAGTAAAATATTTCAAAAGGAAACTACAGATTTTGCAATACTTTACAAACAAACCTCAATAATGGTAGTAATTAACAAACCCTTTGAAGTGAAACGTTAGTTATTTATTTTGTGTGTTGAATTTACGAGCTCAACAGCAATGGAAAACCAACAGTGGCATAAATAATGTTGCAAACAGCAAAACGCAAAACAATAATCCAGCAAACCACAGTATTTATTCATGCAGCAATGCATTCTGGGTATTCTCGTAACCCTTAACAAATCAGCAACACAGTTTATTTAACTCCAAGGTCACATTACACCATTAGCTCTTATAATTGATATATCATCCGCGGTAAAAGTCAGGACACTGAAGACTGGCCAGTAGTTACAGACTGAAGCTAAAAATGGGCAGCAGTCTCCCATGAGCTCACTGACTCTCTGATGATAATTGGATTGGATGGTGCAATACAGAGACATAGAGCGGTGAGGTCTGTGACCGTCCCACATCACAGACCCAGACGCCACACACATACTCCAGCAGCAGGGCCCTTTGAGGGTCTCCTTTATTGCCTTCTGTCAGTGGCTTTTATTTCATGTGTGCCGTTTTCTCTTCTATTTATCTTGGAGAGGATTCAAGAAAGATCTGCCAATTCTGTCTCTCTCCACTCCAACTGTGTGGATGTTTAAGTCTGCGTGCGCATGCATAAACACAGAAAATGCTTTGACTCTGTTACAGACATAGAGAAGCAACAGATTCCTACTGCTGAAACATTTATTGCCAACACAGTTCCTGCATGTAACCAGCCAATTAATGAAATCCAAAGTGCACTGAGCATTTTGTTTATGTTATATTTGTATATAGTTGTTTTCCCATTATTTATTAAAATGTATTCATAATTTAACCAGTTAACTGTCACCGTTCCACAGGTGGAAAACTTATTTTAATATTTACTTATATATTATATAAATATTATATAACATTTCAGAGTTGAATTCTAATCTAATCACAACAAACTATATATTGATGGAAAGGGATAAGAGTCAAGAATAAATATTTGAAACATTTTCATAACAATAAATAAAACTTACAAAAATAATGTTTTTATAAAATGAATTACAAAAATAATAAAAAAATTACAAAAATATTTAAAAAATATTCAAAAATCAAAAATTAAATTTAGTTTGGATAGTGCATTTTCATGTTCATTCTCAATATGTACAGTGACAAATACCAGGTTAATTTAAATATTCATATGTTATTCAGATGAATATTCATATTAAATACTCATTTATTCTTTGCCAGTAATGTATAAAAATAAACTTGTTAGAGATAGAGATATATTTGTATAGATTATATTTGTATAAAGATAAAGCATCTTCTGATTCACTCAAATACATTATTGGTGATGTTACTTAGGTTCTTGGGGTGTTTTGGGTTCATAATAAAACTATTAACCCATTCAACTTATACATCATCTCAGAGGTCACTTATATAATTTTGCTTCTTAAAAAAATATTTTGTTTTAAATATTTTGAAAATTGTATTTCTGACCATATTGATGTTTAAAAATTTTCCATCCATTACATATGAACGTATCATTTAGCCATGTCCAATAAAACTCCAGCAACCAAAAGTAGAAGAAAAGATCTTTTATAGACGCTGGTTCAGCACATGCAGAAAGGCAACTTACAGTACTGGCCAGTGGCTGTATTTGCTTGACCTCAGTCACCTACGTTAAAATAGAAGGTTTCAAGACTGTTAACGTGACTCATTCATAACCTTCAGGAACTGTAGGGCAAAGACCTATAAGCAATAAGACATACAAACAGGCTGGACCACATAAATCATGTTGTGAGGGGAGACTAAATTGAGTCGAGGGCAAGAAAACAGAAAGTCAGACTGTGCCTTCTCCTCTCCTGAGACACATTAAACAAAAGACAAAGACAGTCTGTTCCTCTGCATTTGAAGCCGATCCCCAGTTGCACCATTAGAAAGCAGATTGAAGGTTTACCAATGCAGAAAGCGTAAGAGATGGTCTAAACCTCAAGCCACAGGCATTCAATACTAGTGAATTTACCCTTTTAGTTTTCAACTAACAAGAACTGAGAGCAATTCATCTTAAGACTAGGTACAGCCTCATTTCCTTTCTTAAATAAGTATTGCTAAGGACCCAAACCACAGATACGCTGATAAGGTTACAGGAGTCCAAAAGTGACTCTGTTAGTCTTGTGTAATGTGCAGACAGCGTTTAATAAACCTGCCCTTTACAGGCAGCGAGAAACATCTGCTCTTCATCTGATCTGGGCTTCTGATAATACCTGCAGCCAGCACAGTAGTGTTTCCTTCAGGGAGGATGGAGCCTGTCTGTATGTGGGGTCCAAACTGGTTAAATACCACATATGTGCCTCAGACAAAAGTTAGAGACAGAAAAAATTGAGCTGACAGCTATATTTGATTTGATAGCACATACTGTAAGCAGCTTTTAAATGAGGAGACTGGAGATATACTTTAGGGATTTAGAATGCAGAGATGAAGAAAATTATTCAAAGCTATCCTAGAAAATGTAGGACTTATCATAGGCTGTCCAGCACCTGACTACTATATCCACTAAAATATATTCTCCATTGGACACATTGGTTACATGTCCAAGGATTTTCATTCATGCATAAGAGTATAATTGAACTTTTTTAGTTTAATTCATTCATTTAGGATTATTATTTGAAATAATAGGCTGCTTATCATTTTTAAATAGCA
This sequence comes from Beaufortia kweichowensis, assembly GCA_019155185.1. Lineage (NCBI taxonomy): Eukaryota > Metazoa > Chordata > Actinopteri > Cypriniformes > Gastromyzontidae > Beaufortia > Beaufortia kweichowensis. The sequence continues at coordinate 17,781,037 of CM032797.1, forward strand.
GATTGTCAAATGAATCATTGCAATGCTATACTTTATAATGGATATAATTATGGAGTAATAATGGAGTTTTTCTAATGTTTTAGCTTTAACATGACATCTAAAATAGCTGTTTTAATAAAACCAACAGATGATCGATCAGAAGTAAATAAGTTAGACAGACTGAACTGCAAAAAGTGAATTTACACAATCTTTATGTTTCTTAGAAATGACTTTTGATTGATATTTAACATGATTGATGTCACCAGATTGGAGTTAGGTTGATTCCAATGCAAAAATATTTGATCTGTCAAGCTGAAAGTGTGTTTCATGGGATCATGTACAAAATCTTTATAAAAAATCTAAAATATTTAACATGATCAGATGCTAAATATCAATAATAAATATTTTAGATTTTTTATAAAACCAGTCATTTATACATTATCCCGAAACACTTGCCTGATAAAATATTTCTTTTATGCATAAAAAAACAGCACAGCAATTCAAAATTCTTTTATGTCACAATTAAATGTCATTTTGAATCACTACAACAAGTCAATCACAATCATCATAAAATCATTTAATGTTGAAGTAACAGCTTTAACAGCTTTTCCATGCACAATAATGAAGCAACAGCTGTCTTACCCCCAGTGTATTGCCTTCCACAGTAATATCCCTGCACCGCTGACTGAGCGCTTATTATGGCAAGCACCTGTTTACAAGCTCAGAGTAAGCGTTCAGGGCCCTCCTGACCAGCACTGTCCCGAGTCCTCCGGCTCTCTCCCTTCAAACACTTTAAATCTTCTCATCGCAGCCCAGAGCCAATGGCCAGCCTGGGTGTGGCTACCTCCAAAACTCAACCCTAGAGGACAAAACCCAGAGAGACAATTACACACATTTATCTCATTAAAGAAAACTTTACCAAGAGTTGTCTAGCATTCCATGGCTATAACAAGTAGATTTTGATAAACGTGTTTCTATTACACAGATTTTTCTTCAGTAGCAGAACTAATCGTCTATTTTCCAATGAATGTGATATTTCTTTCTAATGTAAAATACAGCCAAAGTCAACACAGTGCTGAGATTAATACGATACACTTTACAGTGGCAATATTTTTACTTGTCTTTTTCTTTTCCACTTGATTCAAAAACTGGAATAACATTATGACAGGAAATTGAATCGTAATTTAATTTACACCTTCAGGTTATGTAGCTTCTATTAGAAATTTAGGTAAAAATGAATAATTCAGTGTAATGTGTAAATCATTTATGTCTGTTTTCTTGGAGACAAGGTTTTACAGAATTGCCTCGATCTTAATATACAGAAATGTTTGCGTACATTAATAAAAACCAGCTTCATTTCCATAACAAGAACAACATTAGTAGAACATCATCAAACATGCATAATTGATCTTTACATGTTGAACTTTATAATTTTGCAAATAATAAATTTTTGTATGTTATAAAATTTAAAAATATATTTTTTGCCACTCCACATATTATTATATTGCCAGTTTGTGAGGTGCAGAAGCACAATTATCAGACGTCCTCACTAAAGTTGTTTGGCTATAATTTTGCAGGCATGTGTTGATCTCTGGGTGTTGCGTTACACGGAGGTGAAATACTTGTGTTGAAACTGGAGAGCAGGCCAGGTGTAATGGTTTTTAAACAGTTTTTAGGCAGTTTCCAGCTTTCTACATAATGTGACCATATTTTCCCCCTCAGTCAGATAGTGACAACAGTGGCTTCCTGTTGGAACGCTTTCAGAGGATGTCATCATCGCAAAAGGACAATTACAGGCCCTAGAAACTTCCCATGAGTCAGTAACTCATTTGTAAAGGGCCAAAGGTACCATGAACACTATAAAAACGTTTGGCACACCTGATTGTCTCCATAAATATTTGGATACTTTTACATGTGGTTGGAATATGTAAGGAACAAGAACAGGGAGAAACTGTTCTGCGCTCAGGAAACGGCCGGCTGTATGTGACTCTCTATGAAATAAAAATGATTCTCTGTGTAAGTGCGTGTCTATATCTTCAACTACTGTTAAAAACCCAGTAAACTGTCTAGCGCTTTTATTAACATGCCATTTAACCTTTGAATGATTTACAGACTGCTACTGTGGCATTAATGTTTGTGTGCTGTAGAAACAGCTACATTCATAAGTCCAGGAGGATTTATGTAGCAAGGTATAGCGATAGTAACAGGAAACTTTCCACCCATTATACTGTATATGAAACCTTTTGCGTTTGAATGCATAATTGCTTATTGCTAACGCTTTATGTTGGAATTATGTGGTAAAATTATTAGTACTTAAATGTGGCCTGCAATTGAAAATCATGCATTATTTATTGAAGTAATTGTAAAAAAAAATTCTGGTTGAGGTATATGACATAAATTTTCTTCACAATTTTGTTTCCAGAAAGACATCTTCTGTGCCATGTGTCGTGAATTGATTTTTTTAATTTTGACGTGATTATGGGTAAATCCATGCAAATGTCAACATGAAAAAATAACATTTGAAAAAAGGTTTTCATACTGATAGCTCAAATGTCAATATTTGATGGTTTAAATACTCATATGATCTCTCTCTCAACGTTTTTAATGCATGTTTAAAGCATGATTTCTCATAGTCAGGTAAAGTGTCACAATTTCACAATTGTCACTTCCATAAAAGTCCATATTCCTCATAAATGTGCACATTGAAAATTAAAATAAAAACTATTTTTATGTTCTTTGAAGAGTCATCTCTTCTCCATTTGTTGGGTTTTATTGCTTCTGGTTTGTGCATTTTAATTCACAGAAATCCCAGAAAAAGTATGTTTTTTTGTCACATCCATAATACATGTATATTTCCATGTTTAAAATATGTATCTTGTGCATAGACTGATATTTTTCTAAAACCTGGTGTCTATCAACAAGGCTTTAATATTCAATATACTGGTAATAAATACATTCTGTGAGAATGTATATTTCAAGTTTTGACAGAAAATATCATGTGCCCTCATCTTTTTACCAATTTACAACGCACAAACTATACTTCACAGTGATATATAGGAAGCGTAGGGGTCTGGCCACCGCATGTTTTCCAAAGGGTTTAAATCATGTAGCCTCTGAGCGATACACATGTTAGAGGTGCTCCCTGACATTTCTTCAAATATATCAAACCTGTCTCTTAAATAATCAAATTTTTCTTCACTGTTTCAACACTACTGTTAAAATGGCACCTGTAAATGAAATGTGGTCGTCTTCCGTCACTCATTTCTCATTTTCTCTCTCTCTATCTTTCTATGTATGTAGAGAAGAGGATCATGTGTAAACTGATTAATGTGTTTGGCCACCAGTGTTGTGTACAAGAATGCAGCAGAAATGTGGCATGGCGTGATGCAGGCTTATGGCTTTCACGATCCTTTTTATGAGGGAAAGGCTTAGAGAGAGTTTGAGGAGGAAACGGGGACATATTTCAACAAGATCTACAGGATTGCTGTGTTGGAGGTTTGAGACAAGTCGGTTAGCAGTAACTCAAAACAACATGCAACAAAAACTTATATCCTTTGTAGAGAAACCAACAACTATGAAAACATCTCAGAAATGTAACATTTTCCTCAATTCCCACCTCTTCTGTTAATCTCATGTACTTTGTTTGTTTTTGAAGACAGGGGTGTAGAGACCTGAGGCTACGGCAACCATATCAAAGAAAATCAAATCTCTACACTTAAACATATTTAGATGGAATGCTTCTGGGTTTTATTAAGCGTGTTTTGAAGGTCACCCCCACCATATAAGAACTAACAAAGCAAAAGAGGCTTAAATCAAAGCCATAAGGTCTCCGGCTTTCAAATAAACCTTCTACCAAGTCACATACGTGTGAGACTCAAATCCAATATTCTATATCACACTGTCAACAGTGGGGTTTGAGTTACGGTATCTATTCATCTATCTGTCCGTCTTCATACAGGAATCATAACAAACCTCCCCGTCTCAAAAAACGGCTTTCCAGATCAGCTGTTGGCAGCAGAAACTAAACAGCCTGTGCTCTAATATTGTTATGCAATTCTCTTTTCATTCAACCAAGACATAGTTAGCATTAAAGATTAGGGAAAATACGACCCTATTAATAACAATTTAGTGTTCCTAAACTTAACTGATGGCCGTGATCGCACAAACAGACTTAGGCAAGATTGTTGTTGTAACTCAGAGCAGGGCAGTAAAAAGAACAGCGTGCAGGTGACCTTTGAGTTCAACACAAAAGGGATTCTTCACATTCACAACATCTCTATGAATCAGACCTCTGCGCTGCTCATGGATGTTAAAATACACGGCAGGACTCTTTGGGACAATGTGCTAGTAGGTTTTGTCATGATTCTGGAAGAGCTTTAGTTAAAAAGGTAGTTCTTTTCATGGTAATTTGTTTATCTCTCTGTCATGGCTCGTGGCTTTTGACAAAATTATTGGTATCCATATAATCAAATAAATACAGATGTAAGATTAATACACATATAGTAGGTCAATGTGAACAAATCTGTAACAGCTATTATTGATGTGAATGAAACATTTCACCACAAATTATTTATACAGAGGTCACCTCTCTTCCAGAGAGCAACGCTTGTCTCTTCTCACCTGTTTCTCATCGGCCACTGTTCTCTCTTCCTCAAATAACATGTGCTGCTGTACTGGACGTTGAAGCATGCTGTTTCAGCCTGCATGGGTCCTTAGATTGGAAAATACATTCTTTCTTTATAGCTATATAAAGGTCAAATCTTTGGGAAAAGTGTACCATATGGCACTAGAAGCTGCCAGGTACATTACATACCCAATGGGCAATGTCTAACTTACAGATCCTGACAGGTTTGTTAAAAGTTGAAGGACCTGCCAAATTCCCATTTCACATACTGTGCAGCAGGGAACTATGCAAATGTCAGCATATGTGTGTCTTTTTTTGTAATTTGCTGCTTTCTGCATAAAATCATTCTGCATAATGCAAAGAACATTCTGTAATATAACCTGGAAATCTTTAATATTGACTGAGTAATGCCATGTCAAACATCAAAACCAAACTTTGATGCTCCTAATCTCTTAATCAGATTATTAAACTTTAGGGTCAGAAATTTAGACTTAGAATATCTAGCTATAACTGTTCTTCCTACAGATAATACCGAATTACAATACTGAGCTTCTTACTACAGCTACACCTAAACACAACATGTTTATAGAGCTTCATCTTCACTACAGTCTTCTATAGATTTCCATTCATCCTTATCTCAGATATTCACTAAGCAAACGCTTCGCTGGAACAGTTGCATTTGAGCGTCCTTGTATTTGTCTATATTTAAGGTCACACATCTTAATCCAAGCATGGTAAAGTAATAGTGCAGTTAGTTTCTGAAAGCTAAAGGGTCTATTCTGTCAAGGCTATTGTCAATTGCATATGTAGATTATTTATGTTTATGTGGCTTACCTATCAATTGTGTAACATCACTCTAAAGCACATGTCTTTTGCTTAACATTCAAGAAATTAGTGGAATAATTCACCAAGAAATGAAAAATCTTTCAACATGTACTTACATATGTCTTTAGCAGAATCTCATACTTTAAACTTAAATGGTGACCACTGCTGTCATGCTACATTTTCAATAAATAATGACCTAAATTTCCATTAGATACCTCAATCAAAACTATCGTATGTCTTCAGAAGGCTCTTTATTATGACGTTTACGATGCTTATATGGTGCTTTTTTGTCATTTATAGAGTTTGACAGACAGTGGTCCTTGTCCACTTTCATTGTATGGAAAAAGCAGCTCAGACATTCTGCTAAACTTCTCTACTGGTGTCCTAGAAGGTCAAACGGGTTTAAACATAAGTCTGTTTGAAAGTTTGTTTAAAAGTAAATTACAACCAAAGGATTGGTAGTACATGAGATAATGTATGAAATGTTTCCAGAATAGGATTACAGTATCTAATCAAATAAACCAAAGTACTTTACCAGTCGTATGCAGCATGCTAAATTAGATATTCCCCACCCTCCCACTCAGGTGGGTGCAGAAATACTATACTTCAACTGTCCAGAATTCAACATCCAAATAATGTAACGTACAGCTGGAATTAATTGATTGTGTCATTGGAAAATAAGGCAATCTATCATCAGATGGCAGCTTTCTCCAGACTTTTATAGATTCAATTTGGCCATCCTTGTTGAGTGGTAAAACGAGACAGCAACACATGCTGACATCCGCGTCGATTTTACGTCTACCTGCAGACCATTGTCAATTGTCCGACTCAATAGAAAAAGCTTTTGAAACGTTTACAGACTTACTGCCGGAGAATATTCAGTTCCGCTCGGGTGAATGGAAAAGGGCAGAAGGTGCACTTCCTGTTAACCCTGGTGGTCCTCTAAATGAATTCACAGATGGCGCTGCAAAAAAATAGTCTAAAGCGACCTAATGTACCTGTTATTGTTTTATTTTTCGCTTTGGAAATCGTCATAAATTTCCCCATGCTGCGTTTGATGGGATTAACAGTTATGTTTGGAAAGCGGGATCGCTCGGATTGCGATGGTTGGCCGTGAGAACTTTGTTTTCTCTGATGTCTTTATTCCTTAATCTAATGTGAACTACAGACATACAGCGGGAGAAAAAACATGATCAAATTCTAGACATCTTTCAATAAAAGTGACACTGCTGGGAGTCATTCAGGGAGCTATTGTTTGTTTAATCATATTGAAGATCAACAAGATCTCCGGGTGGATGTTCTCTTCGTCTACAGATCGGTCTTAGCATCTGTTGAACAGAACGAGTGTGAGAAGGTAAATAGAAACATGCAGTGACCCAAAAAACTGGCATGTCCGACATAATAACTGTTTGGTGGTGTGTGGGGGGATGTCATTGGTCTTTAGCTATTTGACTGACGCATAAATTCAACACATTCTGAAATTCATGAAGGCCTTGACCTGTAGTCACAAAAAGACTTTAGCTCATAGCAGGATGGCTGCGTGTAAAGATAATAGGCCAAATGCAAATATGGGAGGAACTGTGAAGTATACTTATAATAAAATATAAAAACTGCATTCACAAGGCAAGCACGGAAACACAATTAATCGGATAAGCACGCTTGATTACTTGCGCTGCAGTTATTTTTTAGTCAATAATGACTTGGGAGTCTCACTTAAAGACTTTACAGGACTTTGATAAGGTTTATGATGCAGTTTTGTCCTTCACAGAGCTTGACAACAAAACCAAATTCTTTTGGAAACAATAATCGTGAAGAAAAAAGATGATATTGTAACAGCGTATCAAAGGTTTCCGCTTATATTGTTTTTGTTTGGTAACTGTTGTGTCATTGTAATCAGTTACAGTGTGTTGAGTGCTTATAAATTCAATGGCGAACTAAAAGCTGTTTAAAATAGTCTATATCGGTCCCAATGAGGTTTAGCGACGAGACACACGTTTCACATTTATTTACAACGGCCCATTAAAAATGTGCTTTCTTGCACAAGAGAACATCTTACAATCGTTTATGAAGGATTACTCGGTTGTTTATACTCTTCTGTAAGTATGAATTATGCTTTAAAAGTCACTGGTCCACATCGCTGAACCATGAAAACCAAACAATCTTGAGGTTATGTATGCAAATCACCTGTTCAAACATATGGTAAAGAGTTCACAGCATCTCCACACGTGTGGAACATTTGAATCTCAAGTGTTCAAGGCAAATTTGTGGGAATTATGTGAAAGAAAAATGGCTTTGAGAACAGAAACACTTTAAATCAACTTCTGCAGCATAATTCAAGACCTAATATAGTGACGTTACAATGAATCGCCCACCCAAGTAAAGTGAAACTGTAAAGACTAATCTGATATAAGCCCTGATTTCTGTGATACTGAACTGAAATAAAAGACAAATCAAATCTGTTCAATTTAAAGTTATCATTTTTGGCCACACATCTTTAAATAGTCTTTTGTAAATACTCAGTATAATGTTGTAATGATTACACATCAAACTAAATTTGGTTCCACACATATCATGCATGGTTTTGTTCTTTTCAAACTGCATGAAGGATCAGTCTGGAATATTTTACTGTGAATTCATTTGAAGTGATGTTCTTCACACCATTATTTAATGTTTTGTTAAAGAACAAAGTACAGAACAAATATGTTTTGTTTTAAAAGGCATTGATCTCATTTAAAAGCAAGGTTTTAAGTGGTTTTAAGTGGCCTGTGATGAATGGGAAATTTACTTTTATGTCAATTTCTGGGGGTTTTTCAGGATGAAGGGGTTCACTTAGATTCCACCTTAAAAAACAACACATGCATGTCACTATATTGTATACATGATATTTTGATGTTCCTGAACCTTTTTTGGTAGAGATGATTTATGTAAAGAATTTCAAAAATGTATGGAAATGTATAGAAAGAGTAAGAGTGTGTACGTTTTTCTTCCTTTGACAGCAATAATAAAACACTATCAGATGAATTAATCTTCAGCAATCATTCCTATGGTTTCCCAAACATCTGTAGTTATGGCATAAGGTATTTACAGCTTTTAAAAAAATAGTAGAGCTTTTGCCAACTATAGTCAACTATATATACATGTCAACATGGGTTGACATACATACATGATATATGAGTTACCCTCATATATCCCAGACGCATAACCTGGTGTCTAGACCCCTAGATAACACCTGTCTGCATTTTACTCAAAATTACACAATGGCGTTTCCCTGTAAAGCTGTGCAATTTGACATATGTTAGTATTTTTCTGAGAACGCAACTTTAAACTTAGTATCTTTAAACAATGATTGCTTGGGAAATTCTACAGGAATTTACTACAACAGATTTTTATGAATGCCTTGGGGTTGAACTCATAACCAATGTCATGCAGAGAAGCGCATAAGGAGCTGTTTGTTTGTTTGTTATTTTTGTTCTTGTCTGCCCTTTTATTACTTGATTCTAGAGGATTTGTCCTTCGATAATGATAGACATAGAGGATGGCAACACACAATTTACTGTATGTAGAGTATTGTGCTAGCAGCTCAAGGGTTAAATTATCAGTAAACACATGGATAAAATGTATACTTCATATCCACCGTAGGTCATTTTGGATCAAATTTATGCCTTTAGGCATCAATGCAAAACAAATAAAGATTTTATCAAGTTGTGAGAGTACTTTACAGATTGTTAAGGAAATTTTACCCAGTTTGTTTTATATACTCAACTTAATGTCCAAACATGCCCAGCCAGTCAGTATTACAATTAGTATAGCAAGTATAACAGTATAGTATATTCGTATTGACTATGCAGGTGCAGGATGCACCTTACAACTTTATGAAGGTCTCATGTCGGCCTACATGTACGATTTCACACAAATATAAACTTTTGTCATATAATAATTGGTTGTGAGAACTTGTGAATCAATCACTAATACTGTTATAAGTAGTAGTTTAAAGATAAATAAAGCATTTAACACGGCCAGAATGTTCTCATGGCACGAAGGAAAAACAGTGACCAGTACGGCTTCTGGTAAAACAAATGCAAACTGGACTTGTTTTCTTGTGTCTTAGAGTTTGTGAAGTGTTTTTGTTCTTTCAAAGCGTTCGTCTAGGTTTTGAAATTATACTGACCACATTTGTATGTTAAAATATAGGCTGATAACAGTACATTCCTTTCCACAGTGAGTTCCAGTAGTGTTGAATTAGTAGCTGCATTCTGCTGCCTTCTGGCTGTACACCGCAACTGCATACACTTACTTCTTCTTGTGTCGTTTATTGGCGGTTGACAAGCCAACTTATGGTGTATTACTGCCACCAACTGGACTGGAGTCCATACATTTACTTCAATTGCGTATTATTTACTGATTTGCTGGTACGCCTCGTGCTTCTCCTGGCAGGCACAATGCAATACTGAACTTTAAATTAGTGGCTAGTGAAACGATGCGATTCCTCGCGTTAACAAGCCTCATCAGATATTTTGTAAACACATTCTCAGCCACACCAGTAGGTGGCGGTAATGATTTACTCAACTCGGTTCATTCCCTGTAAACTACCATCAAGGTTAGTGGCGTGTCAACATGGCTGCATGGAGGGTCTTTAGCACAGGGATGGGTTTTCTGCAGTCGTCCTTGCCGATTTGTAGAAAGGTAAAATCACACTGAACCGATTGTTTTAATGTAATTTATTCGTATTTTGTTTGTGCAGTGTTTAGCTTGTGCGTGTGTTTATAATGATCCTGTTAGGATCCCGTGTAACACCACTACTGTGACATTTGAAGTTCACGTCTGTTTAGAAGACCCTACGAGTAGTGAGATTGTTTGATGTTTGATATAAAAATAAAGTTCTTTTCAAAGGTTTTCACCATACTGATAGATAGCTCAGTTGTTAATATTTGGTGGTTTAAATATTTAAGTTTCTCTTAATTTTACATAGTCAGATAAAGTGCTGTTTCCGAATTGTCACACCCATAACAGTACATATTCCTTATAAATGTGTACATGAAAATAAAAATAAAATAACTGTTTTATGTTCTTTATGTCATCTCTTTTCCATTTGTTGGGTATTAATGCTTCTGGTTTGTGCATTTTAATTCATAGAAGTCCTGCAAAGTATGTTGCCTTTCAAAAATGTGTTTTCATTTTCATTTTATAAATAGATAACTCGTGCATAGACGATATTTTTTATGTCTGGACTCTATCAACAGGGGTTTAGTCGAATATAAACAGATGATTCAATATAGATATAGATTAATTCAGGCATTGGGTGTACTATTACTGACCTGTATACGTTTACATTTCTAATTTTTGTTGTTTTCAGGCTTACAGAAGTTCGCTGGGAGTGGTGGAACAGTTCAGAAGTTATTATGTTGACTGGAGGATGTTACGGGATGTGAAAAGGAGACAAATGGCATTTGAATATGCAGATGCAAGACTGCGTATTAATGCCATTAGAAAAAATACGATTTTGCCAAAGGAGCTGCAGGTATGTTAAAGATTTGCATTCATTATTAACCCAGTGTTTTAAATATGTCTTGCACTCAAGTGTGGGATAATTTATGTTGGAGCTTGAAAGTAATGGTCATTTACATTTGTTTATTTGCATTCATTGTCTCCTAATATTTGTAAGTCGCTTTGGATAAAAGCGTCAGCTAAAGCCTAAATGTAAATGTAAATGTAAATGTTTATTTAGCAGGTGACTTTTATCAAAAGCAACTTACAAATAAGAGAGCATTTAATGATTTGTGAGTGTTCACTATGAATTTTCACTAAATATTCATACATTATTGATGTATAAAAATATAATGAGATTCTTTAAAAAATGTTCAGTGGAAAACATAACAGCATCACATCCTCAGATATACATATACTTTACCATATACACATACATTATTACCATTTTCACTTAATGTAATGATGGAAACTATAAAATTGTCATTAGCCACTGATAATAACTTAAAGTCATGGACCATGAAGTCTTTTTTGTCTGTGTTTTCGTAGGAGGTAGCTGATAAAGAAATTGCTGCACTGCCTCGAGACAGTTGCCCAGTGCGTATTCGCAACAGGTGTGTGATGACATCACGGCCACGCGGAGTCAAACGCAGGTGGCGTCTTAGCCGCATTGTTTTTCGGCATTTAGCGGACCACAACCAGATGTCTGGGATACAGCGATCGATGTGGTAGTCACCATAACAACCCACTGGTTATAAATATTAAATGGACTTGACAACCTCAGAATGAACTGGAGCTTGTTATAAAAATAATACAATATGATGCAGAATATTGAGCTCAAAGCCACAGAGATGTAAAGCTATTAAAGGTTGCTCTATCACCTGCTCAAATGTCACAAAAAAAAACAAATTAACATTTGCTTTGCTGTATTCATCTGGTTATGTATGTAATGTTATGTTGTTGTGCATACAATAAATTATGTTTGGTACAACGTAAATGTTTTGTGAATTTATTTGTTGTATTATCAAATAGACAAAGGTGAGAACGTTGTTTTTAGAACAGGTTGTTTCCTGTTACACACACAATAAAAAATATATATAGAAAGCAATCAGTGTACAACAATTGCGTGATTTAGGCACTGCCATAATGGGGACTTTTATTTTAAAATTACAATACGCGGAAGTGAGAATCTTTCTAGAAACGGCGCTTTCATGCTTGTCAGAGGAACACGCAGTGTTAGATTGAATACAGAGTAAATCAGCTTCATAAATATTACAGAGGATTTTCATAAGATTTCTTCATCGGAAACAAAACGATGGATATCGATGAAGTGGTATATAAATAGACTGTTTCTAATAAGATCGTATAATCAGTATGTAGCAAAACTGCCATCTGTAGTTGTTATTGTCCTGCAAATCTCAAATATTGTCATTATTACCATGAAACTTTGAATTAAACTCTGAATTTTTCAAATTAAACTTCTTTTACAGTTTTTCAGATTTTTTAAATAAATATTACTATTAATACTACATTTGCTTGTGGATGTTATCTGTTGTGTAAATTGATGAGTGTGTCTTGATGTTAAATTTTGACTTTTGTGTCTGTAGATCAGTGGTCTTGAGAGTGATATTAAAGAGATTACGAGTTTGTTGGAGAAATGTGAACGGCAGAGGGTAAGAGATGTGTTAACGCAAGAGCAGAAGAAAATGGAGAAAGAGCTGGCACAGAAGATCCAACTGAAAGAGCAAAAAGCCAAAAAAGAGAAAGGAGAAAAACCTGACACACCACTCAAGGGATACACAGTGAAAATTAATAATTATGGTGTGTTTATATCTCATAACATGCATCATCAGTGATCTAATACACTGTGCAACAATGCATTTAGGCTCTTATGTCATTGTTTCTCTTTCTCAGGATGGGACCAGTCTGATAAATTTGTCAAAATCTACATCACACTAAACGGAGTCCATAAGATTCCAGCTGAAAATGTTGAGACCAGCTTCACAGAGAGGTACATTGACTAAATTGCTACATTTTGGACCGTTTGTTTCATTAAGATTAAAATCGTGGAATCGTTTTTGGTCTTATAATTTGCCTTTGGTCATGAACTTTTTAAAGTAGGATGTAATTCACATTTTTTAGTTTAGTTTAGAGCTTTATTAATCCCCTTGGGGCAATTATTTCAAGCTTTCGTGGTGCTTCACATCTACAACATATAACTAACACATACCAACTCATAATACAATAAATACATAAAAAAAGAAAAAAGGATACACACATACATGTTTATATATATATATATAATTATGAATAGATAAAATCCACTAAATCAGCTACATTTATTACATAGACGTATTGCTTCAGGCACAAAGGTAAATTTGTACCGATTTGTAGAACATCTAATTGACCTTAAACGTCGCCCAAGGGGCATCCACTCAAAGTAATAATTCAAAGGATGTGTGTTGTCTCCTATTATTTTATGTGCCATCCTCAACATTTGCTGTTCATAATAAGATGTAAGACTTCGCAAGGAAACACACATCATTTATGAGCACACATTAATAATACCTTGCAAACGATTTTTGTTTTTCAAAGACAATGAAAACCAACAAATAAAAGAAAAAGACAAGATGCTTTCAACAAACAAATTATAGAAAGTTCTGAGAATGACTCTCTGTACATTAAAAGAGTTAAGCTTCCTCGGCACAAACAATTGTTGATGTGAGTTTTTGATGATTGCATCTGTATTTTGATCAAATTTCTCCTTGCCTGGTCTAAACCACACTCTCAATGGCAAGTTACACTTAAATCTAATTTCTTTAAAACTAAATCTTTACAAATAAAGTTTATTTAACCAAGTTTGGGAGGAGCACAGGCATGTAATACAAGAAGAAGTCCAGAATCTGAATCAACCTTTTTTTGCACAAGTATGGGTTTACATGTATGAATTTGCCTTGGTATACTGGTGCATAAAAGTAACAGATTTAATAAAATACCAAAACATCTATATAGCTGTCTCTTACCTCTGTCCCATGACAGTTTTGTTCTCTGAATTTAGGCCAGATTTTGAGCTTGGAGCCCTCCCCTCAGAAAGCATGACAAATATGCATTTATCACCACATCTGGTTACATGTTAGTGTGATCTTGTGTACTTAAGGAGGGCCTGAATGCTCAAATACTTTCTTTTGTGTTCTTTCAGAGGTTTCAATGTTCTTGTCAAAGATCTGGATGGAAAGAACCATCAAATGACAGTCAACAACCTTTTATGTCCCATTGTTATAACAGAGAGCAGTAAAAAGGTTAGTCATCTCCTATATATTGTTGTTTTAGATACAGTTGGTGGATGAATAACAATACTGCTGTGAATAAATTTTGTTTACAGATTAAAACGGATATGGTCCTTATCATGTGCAAGAAGAAGTCAACAAAAAAATGGGACTGTCTAACCCAAGTAGAAAAACAATCAAAAGAGAAAGAGTGAGTAAAATACACACTTTTATTATTTTTTAATGACACACTCACAATGACTTTCATTTATTTTTTATAAATATGTTTTAAAGCTGGATTTGAAGGTTTTTGTAAACTTTTTTTTATTTATTTATATGAAATATTATGGCATGTAGTTTGCAGAATTTCTACACTGGCAATTTGTTTTTTTCCTTATGACCATATTTTGATTTTTCATACGAACTTGGTATAATTATGTCAATAGTTCAATGATTGTTAATAAGCACTACTAACTCTATATCGTATGCACAAAATCTGTGAAATACATTTGCATCAATTATGTGTTTAACTTTAAGTCTAAAAAGGTCATTTTATGCTGACTTGTCTTTCAGCAAACCCAACATGAATGAGAATGCTGATCCAAGCGAGGGTCTGATGAGCGTGCTGAAAAAGATCTACACTGATGGAGATGATGAGATGAAGCGTACTATCAACAAAGCCTGGGTTGAGTCTCAGGATAAGAAGGCCAAAGGAGATGATTTTGACTTCTGAATCGGCTTCCTCATCTGCTTTCACGGCAAAGCACCCCAGCTCGGCTGCTCTATAACGTTATTTCACTTCATGAGGATTATTTGATGTATTTTTGTACATTTTTTTGTTACACATATCTGTTTAAGACCATTATGAGAAATTGTTCCCATTCCTGTAGTTGTTTTGTCATAATGTCATTTGTAAAATCAACAAATGTTCAGTGGCCCTTTAATAGGTTGCGTTCTTTCTCCAAGGACTATGTACATTGACAATGGAAAATAAAAATAAATGTAAAAGGAGATTGATTTATCATGTCTGATTTTCTTTATGCCCATAATAACATTGCTGACGTCACATAAGTGTTAAGATGCATAAATAAACATACTGCAACTAACTGTGCAAATATTCTGGACATAAAGGAAAGTCTTTATAATTAAATTATAAAACAAAAGTATGTTTTGCTCAATTCACGCGTTTAAATACACTACCATGATATTTTATTAGCCACAAGAGGGCGCCTGAAACCGCGAGTTCGTGTCTGTGCAGACGTGTTCAGCAATGACGTAATTTGGCTTTATCCTTATGATGTAAATACAGTCTATGGGGGAAAAAACAGTCTGTGGAGATTACATTTACATTTGTTTTACATGTCTGATTGACCTCTGGACTTACAGTATGATAAAACATAATTGTGAAGTAAAACATTCAGTGTGTTTAATGTATTTTGTTTTTGCGCATTATGTACACATTAGTGTGTGTATACTGACTGCAGCTTGAAAATATGAATTAATTCGCAATGAGAGTTCCATTGTTTTGACTTGGCCATGACAACTAATGCAAAACTGCTTTAACCGCGTTACACAAGTGTTTGCATTTAAACCCATTCACAAGCACATCTTCTTGCACCAAAACCTTAAACGGATGAAAAATAAATGGTGTAAATAAAGCAGCAGCATCCGATCACCGCTGACGCGATTATAGACCTCTGGATGACTTGCATTGAGCTTTTCATTCACTTTTCCACAGCGTCTCTCTCATCTCTGATTGAATCTTTCCATCCGGCCCCGCCCCTCGCCCCGCCCGTTCCCGTGACGTCACGGACCGTTTATATACTGCAGGAATTCAGTATCTGGGCATGTTTGACTCACAGGACTAGAGAACTTCGCCGGCACACTTTGGACTTAATCTAAGGAGTATTTCTAGGGCGAAGGGTCTCGATTAATGAATGGATCCCGCTTGTTTTACCACAGCGCAGCGTCTTTCCTGTAAAATGATGAATCCGGAGTTGTTTAAGCCGTCCCCGGACCGTCTTCAAACGGCACAACCAGCAGCCAAACCGAACCGGAGTAAATCTGAACACGTAAAGACGGAGATCGCGCAGGTGGTGGTGGACGCAAAGACCGGAAGATCGTACTGTAAAGGAAAGCTTTTGGGAAAGGTACTTCGCTTTTGCTTTTTTGTTTTAAGGGTTCATTAGTTAAACGTGCTTTCGAAACGTGGACGGTGCGCAGTGTCTGTGCAGGTTCGGCTGCTATTGTCAGATGGATGGATGCACCAGAACCACTGGACCAGTAACCCGCCCATGTCTGAGACTTCCCGAACCTACCTGCTGTTATTCTTGCGCTGCGTCATGTTTACTGCACATTTGGCCAATTACGCATCATTTGTTATTTGGATTTGTATATTTGGATTTCTTTTAAAACGCATATTTTAATATTTAATTGTTCATTCGATGACATGAAAATATGAATGAATAAAGATTGAATGGCATCGATGCTGCATTGCTCATGATCAGACCAATCAATCTCTCTTCTCTTGAATGCAGATCAATGCTGTCGTCTGTTTTTGATATGAAGTGTCATATAAATGCCAGTGTTTAAAGTGCCGCATCATTGTGTTATGCTGTAAGGAGGGGTTGCTCGAGTGGGAAATGAAATACGTCATTCCTTTGTACATGTGCTGGAACATATTGTCAGTGTCTGAAAAATTTGGGGAGCTCCCTATCTAGACATCTAACATTTTCTGACCATGATAAACTCAGGAATGTATAAATGAGCTGGTTAGGCTTCGAGACGCATCCATTGACTTTCATCAGACTGGTGACATCTGCAGCAATGTGACACACACACAGATTGATTAAATTCTGACGGGTTTTGTTGCTTTAGGGTGGGTTCGCACGATGCTATGAAATGACGGACATCGCCAACAACAAGATGTATGCGGTGAAGGTTATTCCACAAAGCAGAGTTTCAAAGCCACACCAGAGAGAGAAGGTAAGTACATGATGTACATTCAGCATGATTACGGTCTTGTTAAGTTTCAACCTGTAAAAACCAACATTCATATTCGTCCCACAGATCATTAATGAAATCGAGCTTCACAAGAGCCTTCAACACAAGCATGTAGTGAAGTTCTCGCATCATTTCGAGGACCAAGACAACATTTATATCTTCCTTGAACTTTGCAGCAGAAAGGTGAGTTGCTTTTTATACAACAGAACTCCTATCGTCTCATTTTCGGCGGTGAACCTGATGTTGAATCTAATCACACGTCTCGTGTTTTCAGTCTCTGGCACACATTTGGAAGGCAAGACATACGCTGACAGACCCTGAAGTCCGTTACTACCTCAGACAGATCATATCTGCGCTCAAATACCTCCACAACAAAGGCATTCTCCACAGAGACCTCAAACTAGGTATTTAAGACTGTTAACACCTTTAAACCAGATGGCAGATTATGTGTGAATAATGCAGCTGGTGGCTTCTATGCTGACATTACAATATTTCATTTTTTCAGGTAACTTTTTTGTGAATGAAAATATGGATTTGAGATTAGGAGACTTTGGGCTTGCAGCGAAGTTGGAGACTGTTGAGCAGAGAAAGAAGTGAGTCCACATTCGATCAATAACCTTTAAAGCATTATCACTAAGTAGATGTTCAATGTGCTAATGTTAAATTCTTTTTAAGGACCATCTGTGGGACTCCAAACTATTTGGCACCAGAGGTCTTAAACAGACAAGGCCATGGGACAGAGTCAGATGTTTGGTCACTGGGTTGTGTAATGTAAGTTTTATCAAAATGCTTTCACCGGTTTGGTTATTTGCTATATCATCATGTATATGTGCTTATAGTGTAGACTTATAGTAATCTAACAAGATTTTTTGTGTTCAGGTACACACTGCTATGTGGAAATCCACCTTTCGAAACCTTAGACTTGAAGGAGACCTACAAATGTATCAAGGAAGTGAAATACAGTCTTCCCCAGTCGCTCACTCCGTCCGCACAGAAGCTGATCTCTTCTATCCTCCAGAAAAACCCCTCAGACCGTCTCACTTTGGACCAGATACTGGCCCATGAATATTTCACAAAGGTTAGTATGCAGCATTGGTAGCTCAAACAGTAACTTTTGTTTTGCATGATAGTTCTGTCTCTAAACCCTCCCTCAAAATCCACCTTCTTCCTCCTACTCGCAGGGCTTTACTCCAGAAAAACTCCCTCCGAGCAGCTGCGTGATGGTGCCTGAGCTGAACCCGCCCAGCCCTGCCAAGAAGTTCTTCACCAAGATGGCAAAGAGCCTCTTTGGCAAGAAAAAATCTAAAGGTATGGACCTGCCTGAACTCCCCAATGTTTTTATGAATCTTAAGAAATGCAAAAAGTTGACTAATGGTGTGAAATGTCATTGCAGCAGTTGAAAAGACGCCTTGCGAGGAGAAGGATGACATCTCAAAGTTGGTGTCAGGCATGGTGAAGCACTCTATTGGTCGACAGATGAGCTATAAGACTATGGGAGTGAATGAGGTATTGATGTGTTCACGTCTTATTTTTATGTGAGTGTGTGTGTGTTAATAATAGACCATCTGCACTGAATGTGAACTTCTGATGTAGAAAGCCATGTCAGTGTGGTTGTTTTTGTGTGAAAGTGTTTTGAAAGCTTCTGCGGATGAATAATACAGTGCTATAGTCCAGCTATTGTGTGAACGTCTCAGAATAGCAGAGTTACCAAACCCATTTATTCTGTGGAGAGCCATTACAACGTACGACAAAGTCTGAGTCTAAATTTGATATTTCTATAGTTTAGTTTGTGTTGTCTAGCTTTTCAAAAGAATGTCCTTCCTTTTCTGTTTGTGTTTTAAATGTAATTTCCTTTTGTGTTTAGGCCACATCTCCCACAGTTCAACTGGCGAGCTCCGGCCCTCTGGACACCCCAGTCGAGGAGGAATCCAGGAAGTCTGGGTCTCGCTCCTTCAAAGGCACCGTCGCCAGCAGCACTGATGGTAAGAGAGCATTTAAGTTAATTTGCTCAGACCTACAGCAAGTAGATTTGCATGTGTGCGGCCTATTTTAGGCTCAACCCTTAGGCTTTTAAAGGCTGCTATTAAGAACAAGTTCCTCCAAAAACATTCCAGCCTGTGCCATTTTGCTTAAAACTGTCTTTGCACATTAAAATGCAAATTAAAAACAGTTTAATTTGGTGTACTTGAATAAATTCATGACTTTTCTTTCAGCTTCTGAAGATATCCCAACCCCAGCTGCTGTAGCAGAGTCTGCCATGAAAGTTCTCAGCAGCTGCTTGTCTTCCATGCCGACAGGTTTGTTCCCACACTCCGTTCACACTGAAGCGCAAGAGTTTACTCTGACTGTTGACTATCCATGCTCAAATATTTTCCTTTGACCTCCAGCTTCAAGAAACCCACCTTGTCTCTCTAAACCCAAGCCCTTCATCTGGGTAACCAAGTGGGTGGACTACTCCAACAAATATGGCTTTGGTTACCAGCTCTCTAATCAAAATGTTGGCGTACTCTTCAACGAAGGCACTCATCTGAGCTTGTGCGACCAGCGCAGGTACGAAAACTTTATTGCCCTCTTTCTGTAAGAAGGCTGTAGTCGAAAAAATGTTTTGGATGGCGTTTTCATTGACCTTTATGGGGAGCTTAATAAGCATTAAAATGGGTCAGGTTTTGGATAGCTTTAATTTGTCTGTGAGATGTTAATGTGTATATTTGCCGTTATTTAACAGAACTGTACGGTACTGTCTGACCAACAACAAACACTTCACCTTCCCGGCTGAAGCTTTACCAGAGAAGCTCCAGAATCAAAAACACATTGTTGATTTGATGGCTAACTACATGGAGCAGAACCTGATGGAGGCGAGTTGAGATCTTTAGATGTTCCTAGACCCCATTAAAACTATTAGTTTTTTTTTCTAAACTAAACTTAATGTCTCTTCTCTTCAGGGTGGAGATGTCAACTGTGAAGACCAACCACCTTCAAGCTCCTCTCCATTGCTGCTGCAGTGGATCAAGACTGACCACGCTTTAGTCATGCTCTTTGACAACCGAACCCTACAGGTATGTGTTTGACGCTCAAACTGACAAATCTGTCTAGACATTGTGAGTGCCTCATTTTTAATATTCCTCTGCTCTCCGACAGGTTAACTTTTACACGGACCACACGAAGGTCATCTTGAGCAAGGCTTCGGACTCCTCGTATCTGCTGACTTTCATTAGCAAGGAGCGTGCCTCTTACTCCTACCCTCTGAACGTGCTCTCCGAATGGGGCTGCTCCACAGAGCTACGTCAGCGGCTTCATTACGTAGTACAGCTTCTTCAGCACTACTCCAACGTGTAACGGACCCTCGGAACCCGCGGAACCGCCGTTCTGCTTTGTATTACGATTTGCTGCTTACCGCTTCATTTTCGGAAGCAAAAAAGGACTACGATGAAATCGGGGGAAGCTTCCACATTGCCACGAAGATCTCCTGTCCTTGGCCGTCAGCTGGCCTCTTTGAACTACGGTGCACTATTTTTGTTTCTTTTCGTTTTTGCAACTGAGCCCACACCAACAATATCACACTACCAGCTTGACTCACAGTGTGCACGACCAAAATTCGAGCCTGTTAGTTTTAGTTTTTTTTTTAGCTGGACTGAAGTGCAGATGGCATAAAACTCACAGGGTTCTTAAGAGACTGGCTTTGCGCAAGTGTCCGAACACCTCGGTCTTGGCTTTTTATGCTCGATCACTTGGCTTTTTTTAAGAAGATGTTTTATTTCACGAAATAGTACACAGATAAAGAGCTATGAACACCAAAAGGTTATTCTTTTAAAAGCGTTTTAAAGATGGCAGAGGTGAATGGCTGAGGTCAGCTGTTGGATGAACCGTAATTCATAGAGGAGCGGTTTGGAGGAGGAGTGAATAAAGTGCCTTTCCGATGGATTCCTCTGTGCAATAATGGCCCTTCTGAATCTCAAGCTGACGTCACAAAGGGAACGAGAGGGCTGAAGAGTCTTCAGATCGGTTCAATTCGGTTTTCAAAGTGAATTGGGGAGAAAAAACACTACGAACACACCCGATATAAGCTTTTTGCTCTTAAAAGTGATTATATCCTTAATGTCTGTACTTGAGGAAAAAAGACTATGTATTTAGTGTGCCTCCAGCTTTGTTTACTTTACACGCTCCATCGTAAGTAATCATAATGTCCTCGAAACTGTGACCTGGCTGTAAGTGTTAAATAAGTGTTCAAGATACCAACATTGTGAAAGCCATTACCCTCTGAGACAAATCCTAATGAGTATTATATAATAATTGTGGCACGTGTTCTATTTATTTTTTTATTTATAGTTTTTTTATTTATTGATGTAACATAATTGTATGGTGTCAACACTGGGAAATGTTCAGTATGATCACTTTTTATGTCTTGGGAGAGTGGGGGAAATAAAGTTTATTGAAAATATAAATCCGCTGTGTTTGCATCTTGATTTTCAGCTTGATTTTAGGTTTTTAAAGGTAGACTACTAGTCAAACGTTTAGGGTCATTTCACTGAAGTGTTTGTCATGATAGTAGACATTTTGATATGAACGTGTACATAAAATGCTCCGAATCAGTTTTGTAGATGACAATATAAATGTACAAATATATTGTTTTTATTACAAAACAGAATGATGTCATTTTTAGTGGAAGATTTGCACAAAAACAGCAGCTAATAAGAGTCCAGCATATATGAAAACTTTTTCACTATTGTTTACAAAAGCATCTTTGGTTGAGACCTCAAGTCTATAAAGTGAACATTTCTGAAAATTCTAGGCGAATGGTAAACACACTAAAAATATTTTTTTTTAAATGTAATTCGGTTTTGATTTATTTAGCATGTTTTCCATAGTGACATTTTTGTTAGATTTTAAGTTTACCATCACTCACTAAAAATATTAAAGAAATAAGAGACCTAAACCTGTGACTAGTAATAATAGTAATAATCGTTTTCATTTAGGACCCACAAGAAATGTATAATTGATCGCAAGACCCTGCAAAGTATTTTTTTATGGAAAACCGCTTCTAAAGAAGTTCAAACATACCTAATAAAAGAGATGTTTTATTAAACATAATTTATTCTTAATAAAATAATGTAATTTTGGTAGTACATGTTCTATTTATTACACAGGAAAAGAACAAATTTAATGAAACAATAAATAGGACATATCCTGTGTTTTTACACAAGCACTATAATAAATGACAAGAGAAACAACATTCTGTCCTATTTGCTGTTCCTTTTTAGTCCAATTCCAAAATGTATTTTCACTGAGTGTTTCACAGCTCTCTCATTCAGTAAAGTATAGTTTTTCTTCTTATTGTATAAATAAAATATAAGTTTAATTTCAATATCAATTCCACACTTAATGTAAAACAACAAAACCATCGTCTTTTTTGTGTTATTTACAGCAACAACAAAGTGACTTTGCATAACCCACCTTATGTGTCCTGACCCACATTTATATATATAATACAAGTTAATAATTAGTTGATTAAATGTTGTGGTTGTCAATAGATTTTATTCAAAGTACACGCCATGCACTATAGCCACAGCAAACAGCGACTGGTTTTGAAAAACAGCAGATGTGTAGTTGTCAGTGTCTGAATCGAGCAGGCTGCGGCTGGCCACCCTCATACCCTGTTTACCCCTTTGCCCAACCACCACCTGACAAACAAGCTTATAGCGTGGCGGGTTGACATCCTTCAGCTTACTGAGCACTAGATCTGCTAACATCTGACACAACTGGCCACAACTGTCAGGACTGTAACACACACCTTCCAAATAACTTTCCAAGGTGGCCTGTGTGATCTGCAGGGTCCTGCTGGCACTGAAGTAACTGCCCTGCTCTGGTCCCATCCTGTACGTGTTCTCCATGTAGATCTCCTGGATGGGTTGGGGAAGGTACAAACCAGAGAAACTCACTCGACCTCCCTGGTGCCAGCCGGCGAATGAGAAGCGTTTGCTGATGGAGATGTGAGAACTGCTCATGTTGGGGCTCAAGAAGGATGAGTCGGATGAAGGGATTGTCATGGCCCTGACGAGCATCGGTCTGGGGTGTGGTTGCTCTTTGGGTTGATCTCTGGAGCTGAGGTGGGTTGAGATGGAGCCCAGACGTCGTCTCGGAGGTCCCGGGATGCTTGATTCGGTGGCCAGGGAACGATTGAACTGAGCTAAAGTCTCTTGTGATAGTGGTAGAGGTTTATTGGCCATGATGAATAAATCTGCAAGGAGAAGAACATTTCTTGAAATATATGGACAGATTCAATTACATAAAGAAACCATAAAGAAGCATGCTTATTTATGCAATTCCATCCATCCAATAGTCTTGTATAGGTCATTCTCACAATTAAATGCATACATTTAATTACAGTATTTATTGAAAAAGATGTGAACTTACATGATGATGGACTGTGAGAAAATGTGTTAAATGTATTAGTCGATACTTTTTCAATCAGGTGTGAGACGAAGGGCCCTTCCCTAAAAAATAAACGAAGATGTTAACCGCTGACACCCACATGACACAGGTTTATGAAATAAATCATGTCCTGATTCACAGAAGGGTCACAAAGCTACAGATAAAGAATTTGGCCCTTGTACAAGATTGCTTAGACACACAGCATGTAGTGTTAGTCGGGTTAGATCAGTCAGGATCGGTAAGGATCTGTCAATGTGATTTAAGATGAGTCATGAATTCAGTGCAAGTAAAACATTGTTATCTGAAGCGTGTCAATGCAATATGTGTAACACAGACAGAGAGAATGTATTGCGTAGTGCAGATTTAAGACAAAAGTACTAAACGAAATCAATTGTCTATTAACACATTTTGACAGGGAATGTTATGGTGTCTGTGAACAGAGAAACGTAATAAATGAAGACTAAAGCTGAAAAAACTGTATGTTTTCAATTGGGAAGACCATTGTTGACAACAACAGTCAAACGGATAAAAATTGAATTAAAATTAGTGACCCAAACATAAGTAAAATACATACAAAAATAAAAGGTCAATGTTTAATATTGTTCAAGAAACAGAAAAGACTCAGTAAAAGTTAGTTTTATGCAATACATCTAATCTTAACACTAACAAAAAAAGGCATTTGGGATCTTATTCTTTAATCCAAACATAAATGCATCATGCAATAAAATGTCCATTAATGTATTTTGTCTCTGTTTTGCTCTCATGATAATATTTTACAATAAAAAGGGTATAAATTGTCATTTAAAATGATTCATTTGCCCAGTCCCAAGGGCTTGGACATGATTTAAATAGTAACGAGAAGCAAAGTTGAAATTAATAATGGAAAAGCATTGCACCTGGTTTAATCCTTTTCTTGGAAATTGACCCACAGGACTTCTTTAAGAATATGAGGTGAAGTAACGTTCAGTACGGGAAGTTTCCACCTGTCTGTACAGTAAGTTCTTGTTAAAATCTTTACAGTGAGTCAACAGTGTATAACACCTCAGGTTTGCTTCTCCGCATGTTTCCTTTTTTCTCATACACCACAGCACTCTTCAGAGATAACAATCTGTTTACCAAAACATAAATACCACAGTTTACCATGGTACACACATGTACAAGTCTTGAAACCTACATGAAACCCATGAATGTAGAGTAAGAATGAATCTTTCACGACTGAGTCACAAGAACAGAATGTTTTTCTACATCTTCAAACAGATGAAATCATTGTCAGTGAGCACATCTTTCTCATCAGCTTTGATATTGAGAGTGTCAAGAATGAACAGGTTAAATGGATATTGAGTCAGTGATGTTCGACATGAGAACTTTTACACTTACAACGAAGATAATTTCAACATCTCCTCGTTAGTTTCCATCAGCAGAACAGTGTTTTATCATATAATAATTGCCAGAAATCAACCCATCACTAAAATATTTGTTTACTGTACGGTACACAACAATTACACCAAATTTACTTACGTGTTTTGGAGTTTATTAAAATTTACTATCATTGTATTCCGATCTCTTCAAGAGCAATGCGACTAAGTGGTCCAGTGTCACTGTTGCAAGTGTATCTCTAAGTAAAAATTGGCCCTGTAAATTATTGTCTGAAGGGTTTTACGGGCAGGCACACCAAACAATGTCCTGCAAGCCAGGCGGTCATTCACACAGAACACTGTAGATGCTGGCTGTATGCCACAAACTTGCCTGTAGTCATGGAAAACCTTTCATTCCAACCATCCAATGTAGTCTCGTTTCTTATGAACAAATACGACTGATTTCCAGTGTAGACAAGAACCTTTTTATACCAGTACACATTACATTAATATTCAAACATGTTTGAGATTCTTAAATATCTAAAAGAAAAAATATCTAAATATTGTTAAAGCAAGATGATGAGAATATGAGAAACAATAATAAAAAAATATGTATTATGAAAGTGTATTGAATAATCTCTGAGTATTGTGCTAGTAACATGAAGGTCATGGGTTCAATCCTAGTAAAATCAAAGACTATTTACCTTCTAATGCAATTTAAGTAGCTTTGGATAAAAACACCCAACAAAATGTGTTTATGTATAAGATAATGTTAGGTTAAGACTTGTTTCCTATTGGTATTTTTTCTTCTTCTTTTTCATCTTACATTATTCAGTAAGCGTTTTCTAAAGGCAATAAACAAACAATAAGAAAATCGTACTCAATTAAAAATATAAATATTTGTAAATATTTAAAAATCTAAAACCTTGATATATTTTTAGATACCTAAATGAGAAAAAACATGAATTTTCCCAAAAGAGCAGATTTGTAGAGTCATACAGTTGTTTGATAAATGTTCTTTTGATATGTTTATAGTTTGTTTTGTTTCGATTATATGAAATGGTCCTGTGGCGCTACATCAAGAGACAGCGTCTGATCTCTTGTGTTTGAGAGAGAAAAGGTGTTGATCTCTGGTTGCCAGTGGGCGGTATCAGGCAGAGCCATCTGTTTCCACTGCAATCAAGAGGAAAAGGAGGGCAACACACACACCAGCTCGTGGAAATACATCACCAAATCAATCCCAACATCAGGGGCAAAAACAACAACTCAATCCTATTACAACCGTTTCTAGTTGAATCATTCCTAAAAGTGTTTGTTGTTCATGACCAAACAAACTCTCTCACAGCCAACGTTCCACATGCCCACCCCAAACTCATTGACCTTATCTTATTGTTATGTTGCTATTAGTCATGTGAGACTGTTGAACTCAATGATACGCTGTTCAACAAGTTACAACAAGTCTGGACAAGTTTGTGGATGTATCAATAAACTAGCCAAACTGTGCTGTCAAGCAAAAAATACAAACAGTGAAAAGAGTTTTAAAGTCAAGTTTCATAAATCAAGTTTATTTTTCCATTACGTTGGAAAGTCATAATACAGAAAATGTGACATGAAAGGTCAAGATGAACTAGTTCAGCATGTGATTTTGATGTATGAGGAATTACTAGTAATACAATGATATGATATCATAAAATTGACGAGAACTATTACAACATTTGTTCACGTTGTGTATAATAATGTCACCTAAATAAAAGATTTAGAGCTCAATATGGATGTGACATAACATAGAGACACAAGAAACAAAGAAGTGAATCAATTTTATAATTTGCTGGTTTTATTAGAATAGTTCAAATGAAAATTGAGGTTAGAAATTTAGTGTAATCTTCACTTAGGCCTATGTGTTTTCTACAATCACATCAAATGCTTGAAATGTTAAGGTTCAAACTTTTATCTAACAGTAATGTGACATTATCTAGATGTCAACATTTGAAAAAACTAAGCACATTCTTTGTCTACTTGTAAATATTAGCCTTCAACTGAAAAGGACCTTTATGAAATCATTACAAGACACATACCTAGACCTGAATCAACATAAAGATCTATTATCATATCAAAGTATTCTGTTTCTTTACATTATTCATTGACACAAGTTAATGCATTTTCATTATGTTTATTCATGTAGTCAAATTAACTCATTTTTTCTGAATCTGTATGTTGAAACTGATCTGTTTTCTGAGAGTTCATGGTATGGCACACAGATGGTAATACAGCTTTTATATACACATATTTTATATACACACATCATGGCTGAAAGTCTCATAACATCCTCTTTTAATGAACAGATGCAGAAAATCAAACACACAGCTGTACAATCTTGAGACATTTCCAGTAAAATAGGGTGTACCAACACACAATCTTTCTGTTTTTATATATTATTTTTTATTAGAAATTATATTCATGACTGAATTGTAAATTTAACAATGGTTAGCCTTTTTAATCTTAACATCAAACTTTTGTCGCATAAATATCTCACAACACTCAAAATTGAACATTGTGGCTGTTTAATGGTTTGAGTAAGCCCGTGTGAGTAAACAGTATCAGTAAAATAGTGTTGTATTTCTCAGCCTGACTGAGTAAACCGGTATCACCCACTTGACAGTATTTCCAGATGCAGACGGGTCTTGAAACCAGTGAATGACATTTGGGAACCACAACAAAATGTGGTTTCATTTCCGTCTGACAGTTTCCTGCATTTCCTCGTCCCCCTGCCCCCTCTTTAGCTGAATACAGCTAACATAAAGTGTGACACTGTTAGGCAGGTCAGATCACTTCTGCCCTAGTGTAAATAAATAAACAGACCCTCATACAAACACTTCTCATGAGGAAACACTAACACTGACAGTATTGTCTTTAAAAGCCCTGTTGGTCAGAAATACTTTTCCAGGATGAGAGAAATTGATTTTATTTAAGTCTTTTTTCCTAACAATATCTTTAAAAAGTGGTCTAATCTAGAGGATCTTTGAGAAATTTAATTCCATCTGAATGCACTTTCACAAACATTTAGTAATAGTAGCAGAAGTAAAGAGATGAAATACAGAGAATGTATATCAAATTTGCATATGAAATATATTAGTATTATTAACTGTAATAAAAACTGTCTGTAAGATTATATTTAGTTTTAGCGAAGAAAGATGATTGAATTGATGACAAATACATCAAAATGTAAACGTTTTTGATGGTTTTGATGTTGTTTGGCCTACACCAACCACATATGTTCTTTCCAACCCACACATCTTCTGTCTGTTTAGTGCCATAACTAACATTTTTCATCTTACAGAAATTATACATCAAACATCATTCAGAGAATTCACAGAAGCATTAAAATCATCTACAGTTTAAAAGGCTTTATCTCAAAATAAATATACATTATTTATTCACTCTCATGTTGCCAAGTGAGAGATGGGCGTGGGTCAACATAGTTTGTTGACCCTGGAATAACATTTCTGTAGAAAGATCTCTACACAACCACAACCTAACCCTAACCATAACATTTCTCTAAAATCAGAGGGAAATTATAGATGAATAACAATGTTGCAGCACCTAACTCTGAATATAAGCATATACTTCACATATATTTGTAAACGTATCCCTTAAATCTGATTGGTTGATGCAAATGATATTGACCCATGAACATCTCTCACTTGGCAAAATCTGGAAAGTGTTAGTATTTGTGTCTGACTCTCCCCGTAAAGCTTGCTTGTATTATACCTTAATTGCCTTCTTTTTGCGGCATGCGAAAATGAAACGACTGATGGTAAATCGACACTAAGAGGAAGTGGTGAAACGTAGTGAAAGAGTAATTGCTGCTGTTTAGGGTTTGTGACTGGTTTTAATTATTAACTTCCTCAGTCCCAGCACATGGCAACATTCAGAGGACCAAACCGAGCTGTTGTCTGCTGGCTTGTTCAGTGTTTCCTGACAAAACAGGGATTGTGTAAGTGGTGGTGGGTGATGGGGGACTGTTATAGACTTCCTCTGGACACAGACACAGAGTCAGGGCAGGGCCAGATAAGCAGATCTTTGTGTGGAGAACCTTACTAAAGCATTTTTATGGAAACCCCCCAAAACGGCAGAATAATAAGGGCATATTTGTTTGTGAACATTAAGCCAGAAACGCTTACAACATGTGTGAATGAAGTGATTCATGCAGTGTTTTTTAACAGCAGTATATAGACAGTCTGGCTATTTTCTTTACTGCATGTGATTAAATTCAAACTCTGCTCAGTCAAAACGTTATTAAGGTTTTCAGTCCGTCTTTTCGGTTTCTTGGACTGATTTGTGTCTTCTATACTACTACTGTGTCAGCAACAGGCCCATTCGACGAGAACATTAACTAATAGGATCAATATTTCAGGCAGGACGTCTCTACGCCAGCGAAAAGTGCGGACATCTCTTATTACTTTTTCAAAAAGTATGACATAGTCCACTCTAGCAACACTGCACTTATTAATTTTAAAATTTGTTAATGACATACAAAGCACTAAATGGCTTAGCACCTCTATACCTCCGTGAACTATTATCAGCATACAACCCATCACGGACATTACGTTCACAAAACAACGGCTCTTAATAGTTCCAAGAGTATCAAAGAAATCTAAAGGTGGCAGATCTTTCTCCTACAAGCTCTAAACTATGGAATAACCTTCCCAGTAAAGTCGGGACTCAGACACAGCTCGAACAGTTTAAAACTACATTAAAGACTTATCTGTTTACACTTGCATTCACATAATCTTTGACCAAACTCTCTAAGGCCGCCAATAGTTAACCTCAACTGGAACCGGGCACACACACATAATTCATACTGCATGTGATATCACATAAAACTGCTTACAATCAACATAGGGAATGGCTTGCCACGCTTAATTCTGTTTGTCCTTCTCTCCTCCTCCTCTCTCCTCTCTCTCTCTCTCTCTCTCTCTCTCTCTATCCCCCTACCCCTTTCTCCGAGGGTATCCTGAGGAATGAGTTCCAGCTGGCTTAACACTGCCCCACCTGATGCCACCCTGGTGCTGCTTCATGGCGACTACCCAGGACAACCTCCGGCACCTGTTATATTAAAAATCAAATTTACCACATTACACTTTAACATATAACATTTTTATTAACTCTCTTATAGTGAAGTTCTGCATCTTATAATGTCTGTATCTGTATCCTGTAAACTGCATAGTGAGTTATGGATGCGATCAATGGCAATTTGTGTCCCCTATTCCAGGATTGCACATGCTCGGATGGTTGCCTATAACACGTCATGTCAGGGTTTTTCTCTCTCTAAAGAGTTTTTGAATCCCTGACCACTGACTGCTATGTCATTACATGTAAAGCTGCTTTGATACAATGTCCTTTGTGAAAAGCGCTATACAAATAAAATTGAATTGAATTGAATTGAATTAATTGTTGTTTGTGGCTGCCAAAGTTTTCTCAACAACATCAAACGCATTGACATCACTTGAAAACATCAGATGTTTGCCCACCTGCAGACATATTAATTTGCACCTGTTGATAACATGCTTTATTTTCATGCATTGCATGAATACACCCTCAGGCGTAAACCTTTACAAATTATTAATGGGGCACGATAAACAATTGTCACGTTTTATCTGGTGTTAATTCTCTGTCTTAGTTGTTTTTTACTTTTATTCTGGTGGTCTTGCTAAGATAGTCCCATTAATAATCACGTGTAATACGACACGCAATACGCTGGTCTTTTCCCTAACTGAGTATTATTAATAACTTAAATAATGTAATCATTACACATGCTCATTCCCCATCTGGACTGGAAATGTATCATTGTGACGCAAATGGAAATTCGATTGGAAGTAAAATGCAGACATTAAAATGCAAACGGTGGGAAAACAAAAGAGTTTTTGTCTTTTGCAAGCACCATAAAAACAAATGGCAGAGACAGTCAAAGAAGTGTTAATATAAATAAGTAAATGAAAGCAGGACAAGCGTATCATTGACTGGTAAAGTAAAACAATGTCTTCTCTTTTACAGACCCAAATATTATGGCAGACCAGCGAGACATTCCAAAGTAGCAGATAGGGGGAATTCCCACAACATTCCCTGCTGATTATTATGGCTGCCTGGATCCCAGATGCACCTCACAGAAGCACAAAAGCCAAAGCCTTGAATAATAAAACCATCGCTGGATTTATGTATCTCCTACATGTTTAGACAAAGAGATTTATCGCTGTAGCCATTACGTTGTACTTACTTTCCCCCAAAGAGTACAAAGCTTTGTTTGACATGCTTATTCACTTATCAGTGAAACCTTGATATTTTTCTGTTGAGTCTAAATTATTATATCGAATTGTGGTTTATAGCGTTTTCACTGTCAAATATTTTTGTAATCAGAAGCATTCATGTTCAAAATGTATGCGTCATTACAGCTATTTTTAACAGACTAACCTTTTACTAAAGGAACGGTTCACCAAAACAAAATGAATAAAATCTGTTGTCATTTACTCATGTCCCTCATGGTGTTTTATACCTGTGTGAACACGAAATATTTTTTTATTCAATTTCAATTCAGGTTTATTTTTATATTAATTTAATTTTTATTGTTGCAAATCAGCGTTACATGCATCATAATTAAAAAGTTATAATGAAAATAAAAATAAGTAACAAATTAAAATGCATTACACACATGGTATTACTGCAAGTTGTTCTCTATGCAATATTAATAAGACTAGACTGTAATAAATACTATTGGATTGTCAGAAAGTGTCCTTTGTCAAATGAAGTAAATTATTTACAATAATACAGTGTATGTAATATTTACCAGATTTTTATTTACAGTAAGTAATATCTCTGTTAGTGGTTCTGGTAGGTCCGTTTTTAAGAACATTTTAAGAACAACCTGCACATCGTTCCCATTCACCGGACTACTAGGACTGCACTTCCCAGAATCCCTTGCACGCCATCACCATCATCTTTCATCACCGTCACCTGCCGCTCATTTACCTGGACTCTTTAAAACCCGCATGCTTGCACTTGAACTCTGTCAGATATTGGTTAAAGCTATCCATGCGGTCGCCTGTCTGACCGGCTTCTCCTTGCCTGTCATTGTGATCCATGGCTGTTATTAATATTACCTGTTTATTCATATTACCTTTACTGTTTATCTAGCATTGCTGTTTTACGTTTGACTTGACTGTGGCTATTTAAGTTATCTTTGCTCTTTTATGTTTAACGTAGCCTTTTTTTATGTTTGATTTGAACTTCAGTAAAGACCAGTTTATTATTTATCTTGTTTCCTCGTGTGCTCACTACTAGACCCCATAACAAAATGGACTGCCGAGCTACATGTTTTCATTTTTAGATTGAGATTCTTAAACTTTTTGATATTTTGTTAAACACTTTTAAGTCTTTTAAAAAATTCATTTCAGGTATTTTTATAAATACAGTAACATCAACAATTTTTTATTATTATTTTTGTTCATGTTTATTGTTAGGAAATGTATCAAATATTTCATCTCGAGTCTTACACCTTTCCATCAATTTTTATTTTGTCATGATTAGAATACAATTCAACAATGAAATATTAAAGATAACAGGGAAATAACATAGGTGACAGTTAACAGGTTAAAATTGAGTTATTCACAGCTAAAGAAAGTCTGATGGGTGTGGAATATCATTAGGGTCAAAAACTATTACAGCATTTATTTATTTATACTACTTGTTGAGCCAAAAGTCTTGTGTTAAGGGTTTGAAATCCACCTAAAAACAGATTTCTGCATATTTAGCTGAGACAGCTTGAAGTAATCCATTAAACACTTCACCTTTAGCCAACAGCAAACTCATTACTACAGTTATCAGAACGATTCAGTAAACATTAGCTGAATGAAAAAGACTAAGCTTAAAAGTGTAAGAAAGAAAGTAAGAATCTGAGGTCATCCCCATAATCACGACAGCCCCTCTGTGCTGTATAATGACGGTTGGCTTGGCTCATTATAACAAGACAGGTTGTTGGGAAGATGAGCTGAAAGCAGTCAGTCAACGATGGGTTGCCCTGTTCTGAGTGTTTCTTTCACAGAAATCAGTGGGTGTTTTGCTTGATTCGTTGATGGGGTATTTCAGAGGTGACGTTCAGACCGGTGGGTGGTAATGGTTTTGAAGGTACGCATCACTGACGACAGTGTAATCGAGGGAGACGAGAAGACTTTGTGCATCACGCACCTCGCGCTGGAGCTGAAACAGAAAGAGACCGGAGGAGGTGAGACTGTGGGCGGAGGACAAGTGCTTTACTCAGTCAAAGAAACCCAACAGATGCTTTTCCTAAAAATAACAATAACTAAATAAACTCATTAAAATAAAAAGATCTCCTTATGCTTGCAATGGAAGAATGAAAGTTTTTTCTTATTCAAGAAGTTGTTTCAATACCTTTAGCAGTTTTCAGGCTTTGGTATTTTTGTATTAGAAAAAAAAAATCAAGAAAGAAAGAAAGAAAGAAAGAAGAAAGAAAAGCCTCGCAGATGTGTCTCTGAAGTGTGGAATGAATGTTTCTCTTGCTGATCTTCTGTCAAGGCGGGACTGCCCCGTGCCTGTCTCTTTCAAAACTCCCCTGTTCTTCAGAGTCATAAAGCAGACATCTCTCAACTCATTCTTCTTAAGTAAAGGGAGTAGAAAAAAACAACAAATAAGATCGAGAAATCAGTTGGGAAATTTATTTTCCTTTCTGCCACCACAGTCTGCATGTGAATAAAATATGTTCATAATGAGATGTTCTCTGTCATGGGAGAGCTGTACGTTGTTTTTAAAGCTAATGGGTTTGTTGTTGGAATGCTGACAAAACCAGCCGACCGAACATTGGGATATGAATTTATAGACATGGATATGTATGACCATAGCGTACTGAAAAAACATGTTTCTTAGGTTCTCCGCATGTATATTTTTCCTCAATGGATGGTTAATTTCACATTATTTTTGTGTCGATTTGTGTGTGTTTGTATGTGAATCTATAAGCAAAATTTAATCATATCACAAACCTAATCTTGATTTTTATCAGAGTATGCCCACACTTTACGGAGCAACCCTAAAGTAATACTAAACAACAGCACAACCCCACAGCAGAAATCCCACACAGTGGAAATGTCCATCCACTGACTGCACTGTCATCACTGTACCCTGACGGGACATTTGTGCTCTAGATCCTATCATTAAACATGCATTAATATGTATATATATTTACAGCGTAGTGACATAATCGCAAATTTATTCATAAAACATTATGAAGTAAACTGAATGTGGGAAATGTGTACATCATCCATCATAGTAAAGTCCCCTGTGTCTTCAATGCCAGAGATATAATAGCCCTCATAAATCTTCCGTCTAAGTGCTGAAAATATTGTCAGTGAAGCAATTGGTAAAAAAAGCTCATATCTCACCAAAACAAATTGATTCGTAGGTTTGTTCTGAAATTTAGTGAGCTGTCTTGTTGTTTACAGTCTACATAGGCAGCACCATAGATATGTATAACTAGATACCACATTTAACTGCTCCTGGAACTGTCAATGTTTTTATAGCTGTCATCACTCTCAGTAGCAATCAGTCCGTTTTCCAATAAGCCACAACATGTACAGCGTCTGGTTACAGAAAAAAGATTAACCTTTCACATGTGCGAATGTGTTAGTTTGTGTTTTTATACGTATCAGCTCAATATTACCGACTTTTTTTGTTTTGTTGACATCTTTGTTTTTTTGTTGTATTGTGTTAAGCATCTCTTAACGTGGTATTCATGCGTACACGGGTGGTTAACAAAAGTCTTTGTCATACGGTGTGACATACAAAAAAATTAGAAAAAAACAACAATTGCAGTAAGATAAATCCTTCTCATCCTATTTGTAACTTCAGCAAAGATGATAAATCTCTCATGCTATTTGTATATTTAAAAAAATATATATATATACATTTTTGCTGTCCCTTTATGTGGTGACAGAAAGTCACATATTTATTTGTCAACTACCCACATTCATACTTTGACTGTTCCAATATGGTGGTCGACTTATATATAGTCCATGTAAAAAGCCACTGAAGAAGTATCTCAGTACCAGTTAAAAGTTTGGAAACACTCAGTCACTGTTGTTTCGACTTTTTCCACATTTTAGAATAGTAGTAAACTCAACAAAATCATGAAATAACACAATTGTAACTGTGGGAATTATGTTGTGACTAAAAGCATCCAAAATAAATGAACACTATGTTATATTTAATCATTTTTAAAAGTAGTCACACTTTGTTTAAAACTTGTAAAATCAATCTCTTGGCATTTTATCATACAGCTTCCTGAGGTCTGAAACTGTGAAGCTTTTTAAACAGCACTAAAATATTTTTTATCTATGCTGAACTCTTATTGGCTGTTTTTATTCATTATTTGCTCCAAGTAATCCATTTCAAAGATAATTTTAAAGAAATAAATGTGTGCACAATTATATATTTGTCTACAAAAGTAACTTTGTACATTGAAATATAATAATGTACATTGAAAAATGTATTGAAATATACCTGCAGATTAAATCATTTTTAAAAGCACGAGAAACATTTTTGTCTGTTGTGTCAAACTTTTGACTGGGTAGGATGCTTCTTAGACATTATCCTAATTTAAATGGGATTGTTAATTTTCAATTATATTCATTTTGAATCTTACATTTGCAGAGTTTCAGATGGCAGAATGATGTCTTGATAGGCTGTTCACTAGGTTTTGTGTGTGATTGTCTATACCCACTATATTTGTGTGTGATTGCTCGGTGTGTCCGGAGAGCTGATTCCATGTGGGTGACCTTCTCAAGTAGATTATCACAGCAAGGGAACACTCTGAGGTGGGTAACCAAAACACATCAGACCCCAGATCTCCGACTCCTAGATACCGCTGAGGGCCAAATGAAAAACAAGAAACCTCTCTGTGTGTTTTTAGGTTATTTCCACATAGGTTTTCAGGCAATTTGCTTTCAGAGGATTATCTTTGAGATACAAAAGCTCTTAGAGTCGGCCAACAGATAAAGTGAGTTTTTATAGGAGTGACAAGTGAAACTCCCTATAGTCGTTCTGTTGTAAAAAATATAAAAACTGGCAGCGTGAGGGAATGTTTTATGGGAGGAAGAATACAACTGGAATCTGTCTTATCTGTGATATTAGTTGTGGTTTGAGTTATACGTCTGGACTCTCGCTGATGATAATGGCTGTCTATGAATCTTACTTTCCATTCTGTAAAAAGACATGTTGCACCTTTTAAAACTACACAGAACGATGTGCTTTCTCTCCTGGTACATCAGGGGTAGAGTATGTGCTGTGATATGTTAGCAAGGCCCAAGGTTTTATTCATGCAGGGATTGCACGAGCTTTGCTGACGGGCCGAACCTAAAACTCATAACCGCCATAAACACAAACGCTGCTGTCTGAAACATGTCAAATTTCTTTTGAACGGAAATGTTGTTCCATGATTTTAGAGCAAGAACTTAAAGGGCCAGTGTCAATATACTGCATGAGGTCACATGACTGATTAAATTAAGTCATGTGCTTGCAGTAACATCACATGACTAATTTGAAGACTGTGGAGTCTGGTGTTTATCCATAAAACACAACTTCAAATCTTCAAGTCTTGACTTTACAGTCGGATTAATACAGTATACTTTAAAAAATAAAGGTTCCTAACACGTTCCTTGTGAGGCTTTATGGTTCCATAACAAACCTTTAAGTCTTTATGTTTTAGTTTAGTGGAAAAGGGTTCTACAGACCATAAAATAGTTCACTTTAACAGCTCTGACTTCAATCTATGTTTACTTCCCAAAGCAGCACAGAGCAGCTCTCTGCATTCATATCACAACACGGTAGCAATAATGAATCAGTCTGATGGAGGGGCTTCCCGGCGAGAGAGAGACACAGAGAACCAGTAAGAGAGAGAGAGAGAGAGAGTTCTCATATGTTCATGGTGTTGCCATTCACACATTATCTCCCCAGGCAGTTGCCTCACATCTTTCTTTCTCTTTCGCTCTCCCCCTCACATCTGTTTCTTTAAGGTGATGTTTCTAACTACTTTCCAGAATCCATCAGAGTCCATCCAAGGGAAAATCCCACGTGCTGGAATGTAAAGACACCAGGTGCATCAGTTCTGTCTGGTATTTATATCTGAGAGGCTTTCTGATTTGTCTGCCAAAGTGGGTTGGAGGAGTTGCTTTGTACTTACTGTGTAAACACAGAAGAACTTACTGTAACCATGACACACTTCTTCACTATAAAGACATGATTTGATAAACTTTAACTGATAACTGCTTTCAATTAGATTGATTACAGATTGTTTCTGGCAATGTGAACTGTGTGTTTTGATAGAAATGTAGGTGGTGACGTTGTAGTTGGTAGTCTGTTAATATAATTAGACATCACTGATGATCAACCATCTACGCAGTTAGGTGGGATATGTATACGTAATTGTACCGGTTGCCATGGGAAACTTTAGAATTTGTCATCACATCCAGGATATACTGAGTCATCCAGAAGCAAATCTATATTTATACACTGTCATCCTGGCGGTGGTCATACACCCCCCCCCCATGTTATTTTTATAAACCGGATGTAAGCTCAAAGACGCAAAGCACAACACATACCTTGAGTCATGTTGTATTTTACTTCCTTTAGTGTGTTTAGGAAATATTTTTTGCCATCAGTTTTGCAAGTTGTTCCTGTAGATCAGTTGGTAGAGCATTGTGTAGGCATTGCAAAGGTTAAACATGCAAACATGCAAATATACTGTCATAAACTTTTGTAAGTTTTGTAAGAGTCTGCCAAATGCATAATCTTTTATTTTTAACCAAATAACTGTCACTGCACATATTGAGCACACATGTCACAACATACAGTAGAGGATGACCACCGGAATTTGAATGCTAGATATTTTTAATTAGAAATAGATACCTTTTTAAATTAAAAAAATTAAATACTTTTTTTTAATTTTAGGTATTTTTAAAAATAACATTAAATATTTTTATTATTTTTTTATTTTATGTTTATTTTTATGAAAATTGGTCAAATATGTGACCGTGCCTGTGAAAACAAAGGCAAAGTTATTTTTTAGTGATACAAAATCATCCTACATAATATAAAGAACATTCTGTGAAAATATAACCCTGATATCTTTGATGTTGACTGAGTAATGACGTGTCAAAGATTAAAATCATAGTGACATTTATAGGTGAAATCAAACTTTATATATTAAAGTGAATAGAGAAATAACTAAAGTGTTTCATCTGAGGAACGGTGACAGTTAACAGGTTAATAATAATGATATATAATCTTTATTAGTTGTTTCATATTTTTTATCAATGCCCATCTTACAGGCAATTACATTAAAAGCTATACTAGGTACTGATCCGAGATTCCATTTTTATAAGTACTATACTGTACGTGACTGCAAATGTTTGACATTGTTCATCATGTTTAGACTAAATCTATGGTCAGTTATTTTTAAAGATATTAACACCCTTATCTTTGGGTTGTCAAATGACATTAAACTGACATTAAACACAGTTTTTTAATGTATTCCCCCAATATGTATGTGCACTATGTTCAATAACTCTTTAAATTTATATTTATATATTGTATTTATAATACTCTATAAACTAGTAAATGAAAATATTTCTACAGCATATGCCATCAGTACACCATCTCTCCACACAAAAAACAGATCATCATAACATTCTTACATAACGTATCTAAAACGTAATCAAAACACAACTGCAATTATGTTCCAACCTGGCAGTGTCTTTGAGCAGGGAGGCAAATACTGTTTTTTTTCTGACAGTCAGACACACAGAGTGATTTCCCATGCTGTGTGTGTGAGGAATGTAAACATTAGGGCGAGAAGACTGTCACGGTGGGTGTCTGAGAGTGTTTTCCTAAGCCCCGTCTCTCCAAGCTTTACAGCACGTTGGTGTGA
The DNA here is from genome assembly GCA_019155185.1 of Beaufortia kweichowensis. Taxonomy (NCBI): domain Eukaryota; kingdom Metazoa; phylum Chordata; class Actinopteri; order Cypriniformes; family Gastromyzontidae; genus Beaufortia; species Beaufortia kweichowensis. The sequence continues at coordinate 17,819,989 of CM032797.1, forward strand.
GATGTTGCACGCTTAATAGCACCTCTCAAGTGAAATAGCACACCACGCAAGCTTCTCACACACGCAGCTGACACCTCTCTAAACATTCATCCTGCTTATAGACCCCCATAAAAGCCTGTTTCTCTTTCTGTGTCTGTGACAGCAGGAGGGGAGAGTTTATAATCTTACTGACTTTAATCTAGATTCCACATGGACACGGCTCCGCTCCTCCACCGCACATCAAAGCAACGATGGTTATTTTGATGTTACAGGAGTAGTACATAAAGAAAAAGAATAAGGAAGTATTGGATTGAGGGTCGTTGCAGGTCAGATTCAAACTCACTTGCCCATATGAGCATCATGTCTGAGCACATATGCTAACCACCAAAAAAAGCATGACTCTGAATGTACAATAATAAAAACTTCTGTACTTAGATAAAGGACTTTTTTGCTTCTGGATCCACCACTCATCATTACATATAATGCTTTCGAAGGAAATGCTTCCAAATCCGGTTGCCTTGACGACAGCAGCAGCTAGGTTTCTAGTCTTATGTCACACGCACACAGTAATCATAGGATGAAGTCACTGAATCTGATGCATGTCTATGAGTCTCCCAGCGTCAGCACAAACACCGACGCATGCGATGAACGGCCACTCTGTGACAACAACCACACAGCGGTTTCACTTGGATTAAACTGGTGCTAGAAAAGACTGTTCTGAATACAAAGATTATGACCACAAGAAAGAATGATTCAAAAAAGAGTATTTTATTAGACAGGGTTTCAAAAGAGAAAACAAACCTCAAAAAAGAGTCTAAACTCAGCCATCCTACGGTATAGGACGGACATTGTACATTAAATTAATCCTCAACCCAACCCTAAATTATTTAACCTATGCTATTACAGTGATCCAGATATTTATATAAATATAAAAATATTCTTATAATTTACTCATCTATCACATAATGTATCATTACGTCATCCTTTGTTTAGCTGAACACAAACAAATTATTTTAATAATCTGGAAATGCTATCATGTATGATGTAGGCAGAACTGGAGTGTTTCGAGCTATAAATAACTCAATGAGAAATGACATTTTCTCTGGGTTACAACATACAAGATTTTTATTTAAATGATAATCTATTATGTCCATCATCCTTAACTATACATTTACTAACCCGTTAACTGTCAATGTTGCACAGGTTATTTCACTATTCACTTTAAAATTCTAATTTAATCATGACAAACTATATACTGAAGGAAAAAATAAATATTTGACAAATTTTCATAACAATAAACATAAATAAAAACAATAAAAGTATCAAATAAAACAATAAAATAAAAACACCTGAAATTTAAACAATGTAAAAAAAGATTAAGAAAATGTATAATAATGTATTTAATCTAATTTTATTTTAGTCTAAAATAAAAAACTGTACTTCAGTGTAGTGCATTTTCATGTGTATGCTCAATATGTGCAGTGATACTTATCATGTTAAAAGACATTTCATGTCACTTTTACTGCAACCAACTTACAAATGATGAACATCATCAGCAATAAAGAACAACAAAATCTGTAGCATCACACTGTCGAATGCTGTAAGCTTTAATAGTAAAGAAGCTGACAGAGTAGAAGCACTGCTAAAACAGTAGATGTGTTTAACTTGGACTGAAATTCTACATCTCTACTTCCCTGAAATCAGACTCCACGCAGTGAGTTTTTAATCAAGCAGTAGAGTAGGTCAGAACAGCTGATCTAGAAGAAAAGTTCACATGGGCCACATAAGCACAGAGGCAGAAAGGCATGTGCCTGCAGCTCCATTACACTAAGTGAGCAAAGAAAACGCAGGCTGAATGATGAATCGCCCTGCCTGCAATGTGCGCTGCTTAAGTGAGAGAAAGCCATATCATTATGTATCTGAAATAAGCTAGGGAACAAAATCAAAGACTGAATAAATCATAAACTCTTCAGATTGCTTTGTTTTTTTGTGGGGATCTGGGAAAATCAATATAGTTTTCCATAATATAAGCTGACAGCTTTAAAAGATTTACAGCAGAACGGTGGTAACAATGCAGACTTCTGTCAGCCAAACACCTACAGCCTATTTTATGTTAGCCCACTGAAACCTGAAGACACGTAAAAACACTGGAGATTTAAAAATCCTGCTTAAATTGTGCTGCCAGGATTCAATGACAGGAAATCAGACCACTTCTAATGTAAAACATTAAGGAATATTTTTTGTAAAAAACCTGCTTATGTTTTAATCTATACTGTTCTGCAAACACGTGATAGATCCAATGCAATCTCATTACAATTTGTCTATTATAGAAGATGGCTAATTCATATGAATTATGATGTTTTAGTATGAACCTGTTTAGTCTTAGTGACGTTTAGGGTTGGGGCTATATTTTTGCTTTATTATAATCATACGTTTTTGAATGATTCACATAGTACAAATTCAAACTTAGCTACCTTTAAAGTAGTCACGAATTCCTGTGAGATCAGGCTGGATAGATCTACATATTACTATAGGCATTTTACTGTAATATACTGGCAACACTGTTGCCAGCTAGTTACTGTGGGTCTTTTTACAGTAAGCTACTACAATGGTTATTTAAAGTTCTTTAAACCCCAGCTTGTCACATTTTAGCATGGTTGCCTTTGCTACAAAAAAATGCAGTTTAAACACATTATTTAAAAATTAAGGGATAAATTAAGAATGAGACTGGCGGTAAATGTGCGGTAAGGTCTAACAGTGCAGAAGAGAGCAGAAACACAACAACGACGAAATTGTTCTAAATATTTGGCACACATGTAGAACTGCTGAACGCTCAAACAAAGGTATCATTACACATAGCAATCATGTTTTTCATTTTCTCTGATAATTTGTCCAAATACACAGATTTAACACTGTGAACCTACTAACCAGTGATACTGTACATCTACCTCTAATCTACCGGCATGCAGAATCAGACACTAACCTTGGAGTTTCATATCAGAAATGTTTTTCTCAGTGAGCAGCAAATACCGACACATTGTTTGTTTTTGATAAGTGCCTATCACCTTTATTATGACACTGGAAAGCTATTTATTTCTTCAAACAGAGATAACATTTGAATGTGTTACGTAACTGCCTGCATACTTTGCATGGGTAGATCAATGTAAAGAGGGAGACTCTCATTAACACTTTCCTTAACATTTTTCTATTTTACAAAATGGCCTGTTTATGACCGAAATTGATGGATAAACTGATCATTTCAGATCTACCTAATAAACTGGAGCTACAAAGCAGGAAGAAAGTTTATCTCCCCAAGCCATCATTAAATCAATATGTACCCGACAGAAGATCAATGGTGCCTGGCGTCATTTCTCTTTTTGCTGTGCTGCAATCTGCAGAGTAAAGAATTAGGTTACACGTCACATCATTTAATGGACTTCCTGTAGGGCCCTCGCCTTTTTTCCTCTGTCCTTTATCATATACAGTACAGTACACACAATGAATTACATCCATTTCAGTTTCATTAGATTCCTTTGTGTAATGTTATTTTTTATTCACAGTTTGTATCTGCAGATTGGAGGTGCATTTAATGCATATGAGAACAGCAGGGTTTTGAACACCAGTTAAAATATGGAGTGCTTACTCAGTGTTATGCAAAGTCCTTGAGCTCTTGTGTGTAAGGGTAATTGATAGCTGGGATACGCTGTTGAAGAGTACAGCTGTAGCACTGCAGTCTTACAATCATTGTCTTTTCTATGCCTGTACTTTAAAATTAATTTTGTTGCAAACCACATTTTCATCAACAATTTTTGCATTTTTATTTAAAGTGACTTACAATGCATTCAAGCTCTACATTTTATCATGTGTTTCCTAGGAAGTTAACCCATTAGCAACACAAAAATAAAAATTTCATATGACTTTTTCACAATATTTGAAAATATTTGAAAACTTTTTCACAAATGTCTCTGTGGTTTTGTGTTGGAAGTCAATGGCGATCAGTGTTGTTTGGTTACCAACATTTTTCAAAATATCTTCTTTTGTGTTCTGCAGAAGAAAGAAAGTCATACAGGTTTGTAATTACGTGAGGATAAATAAAATACATTTTCCCTTTAATGTATTTAGCAGAATGTCAAAGCTGTTTTTACTACACAACAAAGGTGGATTGTGTCCTTTATCTCTTATTCTCATGATGTTTTTTAATAAGGGAACAAAAAGAGAGTATGAGATTTTCACATTTTGGGGTGAACTATCTCTTTAAGACCACTGCAAGTATTATGAGAGCCATCTTGCACAGACATTCATGTGGACACATAGTGAGTTTCAGTGAATTTCAGTAATCCTTCAGAGAGGAATTCAACACACATAATGCAAAAGAATGTGTGATTGACAGCCTTAACACCGAATATGCAGGAAAACAAGGTGTGATTGTTGCAAATCCTCGTTTAATTGCTCTACTCGCTAGGAGAATGAGGAAACGGTGCGCTAAAATAAGCTCTTAGACATCCAGGAGCAGGTGCAGAAATCAATCATAGAAAGTGCTCTCATCAGAGCAATTAGCATTGCTTCACACAGAGATGAGAGGAGAAGACAGAGACATTCGTGTGCGTCTGGAAAATTCGAGAAACAGAGAGAGAGAAGCGGAGAGAGTACACATAATTGCAGGGCTTAGACTTGTCTGAGACCGTCTGGTGTTCCCTAAAGGAGGTTGAGACTGCTGTTTCCATGATTATGCAGTACACACACACACACATACGCAATCCAGACGCCGATGTGACACAGCACAATGATGTAATTTCATTGTTATATGAGAGGACCATTCATAATGTCATCAGACAACAGCTGAATGCCTCCTTACGTAATACATGTGTCCACCTGGAAAGTGTTAATGTAATTGCCTTCGGTTGTAATACATAGATGGCTTACACTGTGTGTTACGATATAGAGTTATAGATTCCTTTCAGTATGAGGAACAATTCCAGAGTTATGGATGTGACATTTTTAGACAAAACTTGAAATATAACAGAATCACAGAATGTATTTATTGAACCATCTGTTTATATTTTCATAAACCCCTGTTGATAAAATCCAGACTTTACAAATGTATGAGTTATTTATTTGAAAAAGTGAAAATATACATGCGTTAAGGATGTGAAAAAAAGAGGACACGTTTTTAAGACAAAGAACATAAAATAGTTATTTTATTTTAATTTTCATGTGTCTATTTATGAGGAATATGTTCAGAAAACAGCACTTTACCTGACTAAAATCATCCTTTAAACAACAAATTCAACTTTTTTCCACAGGCAACAATCCAGCTCGAAGTACAATTTCATGTTCTTTCAAGCCGTCTAAACATATAACATGACTACAGACAGAGTAAAACTCAGTAAAAAAGAATCAATGTGTTTTCCTCCAGCTTATTTAAGCTGAATTCTGCAAAGAGGAAAAGAAAAACTGATAGCAGATGCGTGTTGTTAGTATTCATGTGACCCCCGACGAGACCCTTTCTGAATATCAGTATGTTCCGTGTTTACACGCATGGAACGACATGAAAGGCGGCTTTGGGTCCGACAGTCTGCAGACTCATCTCAGGCTTTGTGACGTAGCAACCCGGCTTTTGTGTAGTCCTGACAGGTGGAGCAGACACCCGTGGCCCCTCGGTCCGGAGGTTCAGATCGGCGAGAGGGGTTCATCCCCCATCTGCTACTATGAAAGTGGGGCACGCGACCCTGGTAACAGCCCCCGCCGACTTCGCCCCCGGCAGCGGAGAGAAAGAGGCCCGGCGGTGTTGTGCACACAATAGAGGAGTCTGCACGTCTGTCACTCTGGGCGTACAAAACAGACCAGAGGCCCCACCAAACATTTCTTTTTAGACTTAATGCAGGGTGTCTGTGTCTGTACACCTGTCACTGCATTGCCTCGGTAACTTCTCAAAGGAATGCTATTTCATGGTGCCTCTATGTACTTCTGTGTTCGTGCAAGCGTTTATTATGTAGCCAGAGGGCTCAGCACATTTTTAAAAGCACAAATGCACTGAACACCTGATACAGCCATAACCTCCTAACAGCTTCTTTGCCCTTTCATTAGGAGATGAACCTGAGTTTACACATTTGATGAGCATTGATCCCTGTTTCTAAAGACTGTTGTTTCTCCTTCAGGGCATTTCTTTACTGTCACATCTTATAATGTCCAACATTATGACAAGTTAGACAAGAATCAATGCAGATATGAAACTGTCATATATAAGATATAATGTCATATAATGTAAGATATAAGATTGAATAATATCTCATTTCCAGTTTATTTCTTGTATTATTCCTTAATGGTTGCTAGCATTTAAATGTCATCCAATGTTGTATCATATATATTTTTGCAAGCTATAAAATAAATAAAACATAAAAAGAGAAAAGTTAGGTTTCAGGAAACAGGAAAAAAGAAAAAGTTATAAAATATAAAGATATTTGTAAATAATAATAATAACAACAATAACAATAATAATAATAAAATATAAAATGCAAGTGTTGTGTAAAAATTATTTTTCTATTTTGCATGTTTTTTTCTATTTATCCTTTAAAAATGCATCTGAACTACAATTTTTTTTAGGTATTATAATTTTTTTCAAACATTTTTAAGTCTTCAAAAAATATTTTTTAATTTTGGTATTTTTATAAATAAAAGTAACATTAAATTTTTTATTATTGATTTTGTTTTTGTTATTTATGTTTATTGTTATAAAAATATTTTATCTTGAGTCTTATACCTTTCCATTAATTTATAGAGTGTCATGATTAGATTAAAATTCAACTATAAAATAAGTAACATACAATAGGTGTTCCACCTGAGGAACGGTAATGGTTAACAGGTTAAAATAAATAGCAGTATGTATTAGACTATTATGAGGATCCAGTACATGCCAAAACATATATAAACCCTGTGGGTTTCACAGTGTGTTCAATAAAGACATGAAAGCATTGTTGATTATTTTATTTAGTAGACTGCCTTTGTCAATTATTCAGATCAGATTTCATAACCATTATATGCAAAAAGTCCGGGTAATGCCAAAACGTTTGCCGGTAACTGTAGCTTCTCTATTATTAAGCATTTCCTTCTTAACACTTCCTTTTCTCTTAATCTACCCTGTGTCTTCCTCCTGCTTACAGATGGCCACAAATTAAAATGAACCGCCACAACCTAGTTTGACATGAATAGCTGCAGATGTGGCGTGTCACGGTTTGACCTGCTATTTTTTAACTTTGGCCTCACAAATAAACAGTAAGTTGAGCTCTTGACATTATCTCATTACATTTGTTTTAACCAGTCTTTGACCTGTGAAACAAAGTACCAACTATATAGATCTTCTATATGTTTATCTATTGATTTGCCATTCAGAATCTCACAGCAAGTCACATGTGAGGTCTGTAAAAATTGTATAAAAATGCCACTTTTGCTAGTGTGAATGTGTCAAAAGATGTCATGCATAGTGGTGAAAACGGAAGTGGTGAAGACTGTATATTTCTATGTCTGTAGCTGATCTCCCAGATTTTGTCAATGGTGTTGTCACTTTTAGATTACGCTTAATAATAAATACTGATCAATGCATTCTTAAAACACCCCTCATATCCACAGGAAGGATTTCCATTACAGGCAAAGCAAAAGTAACTGCCTTTTCTTTTGGTGTTCTGTACAGACATGTTCCACTGTTGAAGAAAAGAGGAAAGACTTGTTAGATTATCTCTAGGAAATGGTCAAGAGTCAGCTAATCCCACACCAGACATGATTTATGATGACAGCAGTTAAAGCGACACCCCGTCAGATCAAGTGCGGACTAAAGCTCTCTTTGGGACAGTTTTAATCTACTTTGCCTGCAGAAGTCCACAGAGAGTCTGACTGTCAGGCCATCAGTGTGTGTGAGGTGGAGATCTGCAGTCTAAAGAAGCTGACCTTTAACATTTCACCCTCAAACCCTGGCAGCTGTCTATGAAGCCAGGCCAGAATTACCTCCATCTGTCATGACCTCCTGGAGGTGTGGGGGGGAGGGGGAATCTTTACTGCATTAAGCTGAAAGAGAAGAATGCCATGCTCTTTCCAACTTCTCTTTGTTGGCACTTGTATGTTTTTAAGCACTATATATATATATATATAACAAGTAGATAGACGGACAGATTGGCAGGCGGGTGGATTGATGGATTGATGGATGGGTGGATGAATAGATAAATAGGTGGATGGATAGTTGGATAGAGGAATGACTAGAAAAATAGGTAGGTAGGTGGATAGAAAAGCAATGGTTGGATGGATAGAGGGATAGATGGATGGATAGAGGAATGGATAGAGAGTGGATGAATAGAAAAATAGGTTGCAAAAGACGGATAGATTGATAAATGGATAATAGAAAATAGGTATGTGGAGACTTGCATGGACAGATGAATAGCTAAATAGGTAGATGGATGGATGGATGGATAGATAGATAGAGGGATGGATAGATGAACTGATGGATGTATAATTAGTTATATATGTAAATGGATGGGTAGATGGACTGATGGATGGATTATGTGTAGATGGATGGATGATTGGTTAGGTATATAGGTAGATGGATGGGTGGATGGACAGATGGAGAGATGGATGTGTGGATGAATGACTGGGTTATATCTAATTTACTATGTTTCTACATTCTTTTTCTACTGTTAAAGAAAATAGAGTTCCCTTGGTTTAACCAGCTCAGACACTTTTGTGGGTTACTTATATTATTCCATGTGAAAGTCAGGGAATTTTCAGGCAGATTAAAAGTGAAAAGTGATTGTTAATTTTCTGGCCAAGCCGTTAGCCAAGAGATTCAGACGCACACATAAGAGTATTATCCCAAATTCCTCATGTCACACCTCCCTCTAATCCTACATTACATAAACTGATTTATGCACAGAACAAACTTACAAACAGAAAGGGGTTAAACTTCATTAGTTATAGGACCCCTACACAAAGACCTGATTGACAACATCCTCTCTGAGCTTTATAAATCCCTAATAGCAAAAAGTGCAAGTATACAGTGACCTCGTACAACAGAAAATAACTGATGACAATGTTCCTCTGAGAAGCACTACACACATCACTTACATCATCACGGAAACTGGGGAAGAAAGGACACGCAATTTTTAGCACAGGTTGATGCACCAACAGTACCTCAAAGATTTATGATAAAGAATGGAGGTCAATCTAACAAATCTATTTATTTACAGATACAGTAAGTGTATATATAACATTAACATAAATGTGATGTTGTTGGGCTTTAGTCAAATTTAACCAGATAATAAATACATTCTGTGAGAATTAATATTTCAAGTTTTGACTGAAAATGTCACATCCATAACACTGGATTTGCCCTGCTGTCTTTCATGCATTTTAATACAGCAATACGCCTAGAGAGGCTATGCATACAGGGTTGCATGTACATTAAAAGTCATTTTGCAACAACACCATTATCCACAAACAGAATCTGAAATATGCTTGTAGCAATTTGTCTGAGATCACACTGTACAAACAATACACGAGTGCCGAAGGCTGTGCGCGTTCTGCTCGCCTGAAAACCGGAAATGACTTTTTAAGGTGCGGAGAAATCTCTCTCTGTGAGATGAGAAAGGGAGGGATCTGTGGGTGGTTGTGAAACGGCAGGAGAACACATCCATGACGCACACACGGCTGCTGTCACAGACAGGATCGGCTCGGGCTCTGCTGAGGGAAGGTGTGAGAGGAAACCCCGCTCGAGGATCGTTGTTTGTCGTGTGTGGGTGGTATGGTGCTTGCCGTTGCCTTGGAAACAAAGAGGAACCGATTGCCACAGAGTTTCTGTCATGTTCACGCATGCAGTGTGCATATGAGCGCAATACACACGCAGGCACCATCTATCTATGATATCTATTTATATGAAAAGACTTATAAATAGCGGCTTTATCTTTACTGTACCTGAAAGGAGTGTCTGTTTGCTGTGTCTGATGTTTGAGTAATAATCAACGCTCTTTTATGTTTGTGTAGGGGATGTAGACTTTGACAAGGTGTGGTCAAAGTCATTAGGCTTTGAACGCAGGAAATTTACAATCTGAGGCTTTATTGACCTTGAAACAAACATGATCATTGAAAATATATATATATATAAAATAATACACAATAATCTACACGTTTGCTCTTATCAGATTCTTTATCATCAGATTCATCGCACCATTGCTGCCTACAAATACAGTCAGGGAGTTTATCATAGAATTATAAACATTAACACGCATGTCGTCTTGTCATCAAGTTGAACTCTTATAGCATTTATCTTTCTGCCTATCTCAAAGATATTTTTAAGACCGTTTGACGCATAACCACACAGACATGAAGCGACACTGATAATCTGTTTGACTGGTTGCTCAGATTAAGACGGTTCCTGTGTGCTTTCACCATGTTATTATGGTTACAGTATAGTCATTTGATATGATATGACCTCACTCAAATCCTTCACTTTTACCTCTGATTGCTGTATGTAGTCCAAGTGTACCAGTGTGTTATTCTGTAATCTAGTTTGAAAAAGGGATATTTTGTTTTCTCTGTAACCAATATTCACTACAAACCTTTGAATTTCTGATTATTTCAAACCTCACAAACAATAACAACATATCTGGTTTTGGATTTCACTTTAAGACCCACTTTCAAACCACACCTGCCACTTCTCTGACACTGTCTGAAATGTCTTGTGGTTGCGGCTGACGTTGAACTAAGCACAAACAAGGTGTGAGCATTAAGTACATATGAGTAAAGACTCGCTCTGACCTAACTGCGTCATGTGGCTGTTTGTGCTTGTGCTAACAGAACTGTTACATTTCTCAAGAGATTCGTGATCTGTTTATGTAAGAGTCAGTCATGTTTTTAGTCCTAAGCAAGCTTTATGTAGAGCAAGAAAAAAATTAAACATGCTAGGCCACAACAAACAGTCTGCAGTTTTAGCAATTTATTAACATCTACAAACTGCATATGTAGATAAAAGAATATTTTTGAGATTATTGGGATTGTGCCAGAACATTTGCATTATACACAGCATGTTAGTGAATGGATAAACAGGGAAAAACACAGTATATATTAAAGATGTAATCCATCACTTTTTTTATTTCGCCATCCCTGTTTCAAAGAAAAAACTGCAGTTTATTTTACACACTTTTCTTGAATTTTTTTTAATGCAGAACAAGAACGTTTTCATAAAATACACTTACAGAGCATCAAATTACCATGTTTACATACTTTTCTTTACAGTATGTGGATTTAAGTAGATTTCGTGGTATAAATCGTGATATAAATGCCTGACAGCTCCACTGGACCACAAAACCAGTCATTATTAGCACGGGTAAATTTGTGACAAAAGCCAAAAATACATTGTATGGGTCAAAATTATCCATTTTTCTTTTATGCCAAAAATCATTAGGATATTATTTAAAGATCATGTTCCATGAAGATATTTTGTAAATTTCCCAACATTTTTTTGCACCCTCCATATTTTTAAATAGTTGTATCTCAGCCAAATATTGTCCTATCCTAACAAACCAATATTATTTATTCAGACAATGTATAAATATCTCAATTTTAAAATTGACACTTATGACTGGATTGTGGTCCAGTGTCACATATATCATTATGATAGACTTACTGTTTGTGAATCAGAGTTAGATAAGGAGGCGGTTTTTACCAGTAAATTTGATGTATTTTACTGTATGTAAAAGTAACAAACTGCAGCTTTAAAAGCGATTTAATAGAAACATCAACTAAATTGAAATACTGTGCAAACACAAATCTAAAAAGAGAGAAATGTAGGACATCCACAATCATGACAGGCACAAGCTTAAACTATTTGTTGCCTGCCACCCAGAAAGCAAAACTGCCTGTCAAGGCGACGTGGAAACAACTTTCAAAATGAAGATACACCAACGCTGGTGTCACATAGTCTACTGTCTTCATTGTTTGACTTCAGTGTCACATGACTAAACAAATAAGTCATTGTTAAAATATCTTCCACTCGAAACAGCATTTTCTGCATCCAGACATAGAAATTCTTAACTCCTATGCAACCCACATTGCATCTTCTCCCGGACAACAACATCAAAAACAAAACTAGAGCAACGCAAGAATCCTAACGTGGGGAAATCTTACAGTACATCTTAAAGGAATAGTTCACCCAAAAATAGGACTCCATTTCCATAGCAGGAATAAAAATGACTCATTGGGGTCCATTTTTACTCCTTTAACCTAGAATGAAATGTTCACTTAATACGTTCTTTCCTGTGTTTTTTATAATTCCTTACAACACAAAGGTATGAGAGGATGAAAGGTGTGGTTATCATAATAATAAAATTGGTGGGTATACTTACTTTTATGCCTTTATATAGATAATAGTTTATATAGATTATTTTTGAGACTTTTTAGCCCTTTATATAGTATTACATAGTATCAAATCCATGTAATCTTGAGAAAACAGTGCACTTTGCATTATGCCACATCTCATGTTAGTGTAAGATTAAACCTTGTAGTTACATAAATAATTCAACCCTTACAAAACATTTAAGCTATATTGATTTTAAACGTTTTATTTTGTTGTTCTTTCTCATAAAATATCAATAATTAATATCTTTTCCAAGCCATTTAAAGTCTTTTTTTTCACCTGATTGAGACTGTTTGTATATAAGTGAAAGAGTGATGTAGATTAGCATAACCACAAAAACAGTCTGTCTCTCTAGCACAGGCCTCAGCACACGCAACTGCTTGATAAACATGCCACTGTAGTTCTGAAAAATACAAGTCACAAGCCACAAACATCGTAAACAAGCTTCAGCATTTACATCATCCATAAAGACAAAACCAGGGGGTACAAATTGCATTACAAATCACTATTAACCTCATAAACGCTGTACCCTGAGGACACTTTGTTGCATTCTGTGCAGAATATTATGTTTTCATACTTGGTGAAAAAGCTAAATAACCTGTTTGTTTTATTCTGTAGTTTGATTTGTTCAGGCAGCAGCATCTTATGGTGTCTTTTAAAGCAGGCTGAATCTGGCACAAGAGTCACTGGGTATTGTTAAAGTGCACGTCACATGCAGCACACTACAGTACATGATAGAGAAGTGCGTCACATGGTACTAATGTGGCTGACGATGATCAATGGTACTCGATTGTTCTTAGTTCTGCTTTACCAACAAGTACTTTCAGTCACACATTGCTTCATCATGATTTCATGGGTCAACATATCTATAAAGAATCAAATATTGCCTAAAGGAAATTGCTACATCTGACTGTTGCAATTGCATAACATTTCATATTTCCAGATATTCCCTTATTCACATTCCAACATTTTCAATTGACCATGTTTTCATACAGGAAACAGCTTTAATGTGTAGTAAACAGTAATGCTGAGATATCCCAAAAATATCAAAAACTTAATGGGCAGTTTTTTGTTAGTTTACTCAAAAATTAAAATTCTGTCATCATTGATTCACCCTTATGCCGATTATAACCTGTATGTGACTCTTTCTTCTGTGAAACAAAAGTAAGATTTTGAGAAATGGCTCAGTGGTTTTGTGTTCATACAATGAAAGTCAATTGGGGTCAACGTTGTTTGGTTACCAACATTCTTCATATATCTTCTTTTATGTTTTGCAGAAAAAATAAAATCATATAGGTTTAAAATGACATGAGGGTGAATAAATAATAAAAGATTTTTCATTTTTGGGTGAACTATCCTCCCTGAGGAATTCTTTACCAAACCATAACCTCATGTGTATGAAATCATTCAAAGTTACAATATCCATTAAAGTCTGTTGTTTACATTCATTATTACTGTAATCAAATGTGATTTCTACTGTAATATTGTCTCAACTATGAATGAGACATGTGGAAATGAACATAAGGAGGCGTAGCTTTGTGGCCTTCTCTTTTCTTCTTTTACGCTTTCAAAGCTGTTGCAAAACCTTTCATGCTAATTTAAATAATCCTAAAACGCCTTAAACTCTAACTACCTGAGCGAATATTAGCACACATGATGTTACATAAATATTGAATTGATGCCTTCCTACCTCTGTATACTGTTTGCATTTCTCATGTTACGGACACAGCCCATAAGTATCTTACCATCAGCTGTTGAGACGGTCAAACAGACTGCATTTGAGCAACAGGCATTCGGATGGACTGCCAAGGCCAGAAGAGAATGTCACAGCGAGAGCAGCCGTCAAGCATTACTAGCCTACGGTACCTGGAAAAGGCCTTACGGTAAGGTTACATAAGGGTTACGGGATCTGGACTGAAACATGCACATGATGCAGGATTGCTGCCAGGCAATGGTGACCAAATAAGCTGGAGAGTTACGGTGATCTCCAGTCGCGGTATTCCTGAGCAAGACATTTATATCGGATGAATAACAGCCTGATCATTAGTGATGTGGGCTGTTGATGTAAATTACACAGGTTCAACGCAAACGAGGATTCAACTATGAGCCGGAAGGTTACAGAGATCCCCTCCTACCCATCAGTGCTGTCCCTAAGAAACAGGCACTTAAGCGTGTATTGCTCCGGGGGGACTGTCCCTACAATTAACGTGTGCGTCACTTCAAAACGGTCAAAATGCATCTGCTACATGACATAAAAACAACAGAGAAAAGAAACAGGACAAAGATAATAACATTTTGCAGCCTCTGAGGGTTATTGTTTTGTAATGTACAGCATTAAGGGTAAAGGAGAGTATCTTATAACTAAATCTAAAGAAAAAATATAAAAAAAGAAAAATGATAGATGAGATCTTTTTAATATCTTAGTTGTCTCTGCTAGACATCAATGATATGAAAAGAAGAGCACATGAAAACGTTTACTCTAATCTCCTGTGTCTCAGATGTTTCTCCTGAAATAAAGACCTAGAAATCTCACAAATGTCTGCAGAAGAGATCTCAATAATGTCACAAACTGAGCTCAAAGTCAATATTATTAAAGATTTCAATATGAACTCAACCATTTTCCCTAATCCAGGTTATTTTGCTATACAATCTGCATTTACAGCCCCATACTCTTGATGTATTTAAACAATTCTCTCACTTATTTCTCCTCAGCAACTTACCGATACCGATTTTTTTGTGATTTGATACCTAAATAAAACACAGCATAGCCTTTAAGCAATAAACTTGTCATCTAGGGTTGCATTCTGCTTCTGTTTATATCCATCACAAAGGCAGTTTAAGACATTTTAGACAGTTGTATTACATAACAGCTCGTTTGTTAGACTCTTAATCGTTATCTGTGTATGTGTGTAACATCCTAAAAATGTACTAACACCACATCGCATGCATACTTAACATGACACCAACATCAATGCAAGTTATAAACAACTTCGGTTTTTATCAAAGACTTGCAAATCGCAAATGTATTTAAAACGTTACTTAAAGCAAGAACTGTTTTGCACAACTAGTCTTCCTTTTTTGAACAGAATGTGCCTGAACAAACACATGGCAGAATGCGGACCTCTCCTGACATTAAATCTCTCTCCTTTTCTGGCAAAGCTCATTGAAGCAGTATGTTTGTGATGTGGGGTTTTGGAAGAAACCCAAGCAGACATCAGGATGATCAATCTGTGTCCACTGCAGGAGGAATGCAGCACTGCCTAATTACAGACAATGGGAGCAGCGATCTGTCTGTCCACAGCAACACAACACTGTTTGTGTGTGTGTTATAATCAGAAGAGCAGTTATGATTAAGCATTGCGTTAACAGAACAAAAACGTGTGGTACTGATAATATGTATTTCTTTAAATGCACTGAAAGTCACTTTGGATAAAAGAGTCATATGAATAAATGTAAATGTAGGACATATCGTCATTGTAGCATTTGTATATCTTTACTTTCATTGGTTACGCTATTTAACAAATACTATGTGCGCATAGATTCAGATCATCTACGTAAGCGTTCATAATGAGGCATCTGGTGTACCTCACAAGTGTACACTTCAAAGTTCACTAGAACACAAGAGCGCATTTACGTAATGTGTATATGTCGACCACGCTAAACAAAGGTAAACCCATTTATAGAAGCATCCTGTGGAAACTTCTGAACATACACATCTGTGTTCATGACACACACTGTTTGTTTACTGCCTGTTCGATATCAAAACTGTTTGTGTACTGTTGTTTCCCTGCGTTGGATTGTTTCTATGCAGCGCAACCTTATTCTGACATGTCAGCTTCCTGTTGACTTTTGTGGTTAACATACACACTGCAAAGTGAGATCATCATCATTCAAAGCCTTCGAAAATAGCACTTGTTTTTCCAACCACTTTCTTTTCCACCGAGCATGAGCGGGGTCACATGGTGATATCATAGATATCATAGCTGCTGAAAACTAGTTCAACGTTTTGACTACTAGTTGGAAATATTGTAGTTACATAGTTGTGAGTTTATAAAATATTTCAAGTATCAAATCATGTTCAACTGTTCAAAATATTTAACATACAGGGCTGATATTTATGAAATAATTAATACCTCAGAGTCAATAAAAGTTAACATATGAGGTCAAAAAAAATTGAAAATTTTTTCTTTTTATTTAAAATTAATAATTGTATATAAAATGATAAACTTGAATAAATGAATAACTATTGTAAAAATCTCAGAATGTGAATATTCTGTGTTGTATGTGTCTCAATGGCAGCAAAGAAATGAGCTAATACAGTCACTCATTTGCTCAGAATCTTGAATGTAAATTAAAATGATCTTTAGGGATTTTAAAAGAATCTTGAACACTTCATAACGCCATAACATACTTTTGTTTAAAAATGCTTGAACTCCAGATTTAACCCCAGCTTAACTCTGATGTACCTGCTGTTTAATTACAGGAACACATTCTGATGATTCAGATCATGCAAATCATGCAGTAGGACTTCAAAGCACTTTACAGACTAAAACTGTGAACAAATGTAACTAAATAAAATTGCTCATCACATCACCAGAACTAGACTGTATCATCAGATACTACGGTGCATACCCATAGAATTTCCTACCCTTTCATTGCAGGGCAATGCAGGGCATGACAGATCAAATTCTCAAGTGATTAGAAATACAATTGTTTCCTGGCACAAATGCTATTTGAACAATGTGGTTGTACATATATTTGGTTTTAGTTACTTTGGTTAAGAGCTTTGCTAGGCTTAAGTCCTGTGTTTGCTAGTAATCAGCTAAGCTACAGGAAAAAATGATACTTTTTTCAAAATTTCATTTTTTTTCAAGATACAAGGGGCCAGATTTACTTTAACAGCTTGTGCCAGTGCAAACCATTATATATATATATATATATATATATATATATAATATTAAATAACGACAGGATTTACTAAAGACGCACAGTGAATAATTAATGCTGAAGAGGTGTGATCTTATTTTGGACCAAAAATAAACAGAAAATCCATTCCTCGCTATATGGGTCCATCAAACAAAGCAAAAAGTATTTGATGAAGGTCTGAAAAGACATGTCGCACCTACTGTTAGAATGCACTCACTCTTGTTAATATCATTCCAAACACCACCATTCCAGAAGATGAAAAGCAAGTTATGTGGGTGATTGTAAGTTCGACAAACTTGCATAACTGGCTAAATTTTGTAATGAAAGAACATTTTTCATGAGCTACACATGCATCCAAAGATTTTCCAACAAACCCACATTCCTGCCTGGTTTGACAGGTACGTTTGGTTTCTAAACGATTGTAAAGACTGATGACCTGGACGAGGGGGGTTAAACCGGTCTAATGAAAACCGGTGTCACAGGTTACCAAAACCTCTCGGCCTGAGTGTGAGGGAAAAGAGAAAGAGGAAATTTGTGTGCGTGAAATAATGTGACTTCTAGGATGAATGGGAATTGTTTGTCAACTATTGTATGTGTAAATTGTTTGTCTAAGAGCTTGCCGAAAAGGAAGGGAGAACAAAAAGAAAGGAGCTTGAACTTCCCCTTGGCTTGTTTTTCTTTTTGGTCTTTTGGAAGCGGGACACTCCTGACTTTCACTTGTGTTCCACCAACACAAAAAGACCATATTCATACTCTCACTTTCAATTATCAAGCACAAAACCTTAAAACTTGTTTTTAAATCTAGCCATTATAAGAGAATGGTTTCAGCTGCATAATATGCTTATGTGGAACATTTTTAAGAAATTATCAGTCAATCTAAAGCAGGTTATATGACTTTTACATATTACTTTCATGACATCATCTGCTTTATAATGACTTTCACATCTAAGACTAGGCTAATTACAGTATGTTTAATGTGAAAACTGCAATAAAGCAGCTAGACCTGTATTCTCTAAACAGGTCATGAGAATTATTTACTTATTGCTGTGAAAGACAATCCAACCTCATGTGTCAGTAAAAACAAACACAAGTATAAGAAATGGACTATTAATAAGTCTACCAAGAACAATTGTGGCCCTGGATCTCTCACAACACATTATTACACGGGGCTTTGGAATATTTGATTCTGATTGGCCAGTTGTGACATTCCAAAGTATGTTATTCCCCGATAACATCTGCCCAAAACTAATAACACGGGCTTATCCAGATACTATGAGTCAATGTCACCTTTAAAATATTTTACTTAATGATCAATTAGATAGAAATATGCATAATTAATAACATGCATGAGATTATTAGAAATGATTAAATCAAATTATGCAGAATGTTTGTATTAGTTACAAATGAGCTTATATTTTATGTATTTATGTATTTCATAAACCTCTTTAACACTCTGTCGTGGGTTTATTCTGCGATAACAATCGACTGGCTGTACATTATCGCTTAGGCATCAGAGAAAAACATCATCTTGATGCCAGACTGTAATCCAGCAGTAGATAAGAAAGAACTCCATCTCAGGACTCAAATGACTGTTCATTCCCATCATCACAGTCTTCAGACTGTGTTATTTTTAGTGCAGTGTGATTCAGCTGTAAATGCAGTTTGGAGAATTGAGGCCACCGTAAAGCCGAGCCCAATTACTGAATACAAGGCCGAAACAAAAACAGAGAAAATTGAATAAGGAAAAAGGTGACATCAGAAAGAGATTATTTCAGATTAATGGGGCAGAAGGTCTACTCCTCAATTAAGTTAAAGGAATTGAAAGTTTCAGGTCGTGATGTTGCTGTTTTTAGCCCTAATCAAAGCTCTCTAGTCAATCTTTAACCTAAATTACATTTTTGAACAGATTGGCAGAAATTCAACCCAGTGTTAAATGAGATTATCTAATAGACTTTCAAAGCAACACAAGACCATGTTGATTCTCAGTCCGTAATGATTATCCATGGGACTAGACTGGTCAATGCAAATGCGTCATTAAAACATTCATCAGTTACAAAAGCAGAGGACTGATGTAAGAAGCTGTGGCCTACAAAATGCAAAGGCCTGCCGTGTTTCAGACACAATGCAAGTGTTTGCCGAGGTGTTATGGCACCTATCAGTGAAATCTCTGAAGCTTATGACAGCCCCAGGCATATTAGCTCTCACTGGACAAGCACAGATGTTGTTTTGCAGTTTTAGAGAACTGAAGCATAACTACAGAAGCTTTAACGGCTCGGAGGACAGATGTTTACAGTCTGCAAATAATTGCTGAAAACAGTCAGACGCGCAGGTGTGCTGCTCACCGTGAATAAGGACTCGGAGTTGAAGATGGTAAAGTGGGCAGCTAAACTGTGTTAAATCAGTTACACAAACAAGGGAGCATCTGTATGTAGCATTTAACAACTGGGCAATTCCAGTGTTATAGATGTGACATTTTCAGTCAGAACCTGAAATATAAAGTTTTAGAGAATGTATTTATTACCAATATATTCAATCATGTGTTTATATTTTACTAAAGCCCTGTTGATAAAGTCCAGACATCAGAAAAACAACAGTTTAAGCAAGAGTTATTTGAATAAATGTAAATATACATGTCAGCTAAATGCCTAAATGTAAATGTAAACATGTGTTATGAATGTAACAAAAAAAGAACTGGTTTTTGAGGAAACATACTTTGTAGGATTTCTGTGAATCAAAATACACCAGAATCAATAATAGCAAACAAATGGAGAAGAGACGACTCCTCAAAGAATATAAAATAGTTATTTTAGTTTAATTTTCATGAGCATTTATGAGGAATATGGACTGTTATGGGTTTGACAATTCTGAAAACAGCACTTCACCTATAACTATGAAAAATCATGATTTAAACAGAGAAAAACTTTGAGAGAGACCTCACATGAGTATTAAAACCATCAAATATTGACATCTGAGCTATCAGTATGACAAAAACCTTTAAAAACGTTTTTAAACCTTTTTCATGGTAAGGTTGGCATTTGCATGGACAATATTGGTCTAAAAACTTGAGACCACATTAAAAATCTATAAAGCTTTAGGATTCTGAACATTTTTAACTCATTTTTCAGACAAATCAAATGTGAGCAAATGTCTGACATTGACCATATTAACTCCTCTGTACAAAAACTGCAAAACTCATATACACATATTATTATAATTTGCCTTTATCTAGTGTCATTATATGACATTGACTAATATATTCCTGAATATTTTATACAAATTGTGATATCTGATATCTATGTACCTATGTTAGTAAAACACAGTATAAGTGCTAGTCTTTCACATGTGTCTTCCAGCTGTAATTTTCGTTTTCCATGTATTACTCTGTTTCAGTCTTGCCTGCTCCCAGTTTTCCTATAATTACAGACCAACATCATAAAACGTTTCCTCCTTTGCCTTAAATAGCGCAACTGAAAATAGTCATGTCAAACACCGAACGCACAGATGCTACAAATAGATGTCAATGACAGAGCAGGAGATCATGAGTAGGTTAGGGGTGGACACTTAAACACGGTGATGACAGCAGTCACAGCCTTTGACACATATCCATTCATTCCACATCGATGTGTGACTGAGTTACACTCTGTAACGTGACTTTCCACAACTCGTGCATCATGACTGTCGAAGTGACATGATTTCACTTACATCCAAATGTAAATTATGCTTATCATGTTAACAGTACTACTGGAATTGTACCACATACTTTCCAGTCTTACATCATCTAATGATATCGATGACAGTCACAGTTAATGATAGACGGTAACACAAATATTAAATGGGTCATTATAATAATATATTATGTTTTGACTAAAACACAAAATTCACTGTCATCTTTTTAACGAAAGTGTCATTTGACTATGTCAGTTGACATCAGTGATTTGAGGAAGTTGTTAGTGGAATATACAACTTCATTATGTGTTAAAGCACTCAAAATTCCCTGTGTCAGGTGACCGTCTTATATTTGTGGTGTGTGACCTTTATGAAATTTTAATTCCTTTAAATGAAATAAAACAAATTCACCTGAAGAATTTCCCTTATTTGCTCAAATATTTCCAACTCCATGTCATTCAGATAATGTTTATGTCAATTCCATCAAGTATGACTATATATTAGGTGACTTCACCCGAAAATTAAAAATCATAATCATAGGCTTGATATGACATGAGGGTGAATTATTGGTTTTAATTTTATTGTGTGAACCATCCCTTTAATTATGACTATATGGAATGAATCAATTCAGTTTTATTTGTATAGCGCTTTCTCACAAAGTACCATTGTACCAAAGCAGCTTTACATGCATTGAAAGATAACAGTCAGTGGTCAGGGATTCAAAAAAACCCTGACATGACGTGTTATAGTTGCAATCCGTAATAAAGGACACAAATTGCCATCGATCGCATCTATAACTCACTATGCAGTTACAAGACACAAACATTTACTTGCCTAAGAGAGTGAATAAAAATGAATTATATATAATGTGGTAGAATTAATGTTAATTAACAGGGCCATGGGTGCAAGGAAGATGATATATGATCAATGAATTGATAATCAATCTATTAATATAGTCATGTTTAGCACTATCTATACTATTTAGTACGTTCAGCAACACATAAAATAACTTTATAAATGATTTTCCACTAATCATCAACTATAAGATTTCATATCAATACTTATTAATATCTAATCGACAATTTAATTCCTTTACAGACATAAATAAGGATTAATTTTTCTCATTCTTCTTTAGCAGCAGCAATTTAATGCAGCTTTAAACAACACTTCTCGTGGTTTCTCCTCGTGGGTTTTGTCATAAAAAAGTCAACACTGACATCTCGTGGCTACTGAAATAACAACACTAAACATGACAGCGGTTGCTATAGACAACGCGTCACTCTTCCGTAAACAAAATGCAGTCGGCATTGGAGAAAACGATATTTGCATGTGTTTCAGAAGACGATGTAGAAGGACTTAGAAGTCTGCTGGAAAGTAAGAGTGATCCCGATGAGCAGTTAAGCATTATTTCGTGTGAAAAGGATGAGCTGGGCAGAAGCGCGCTCTTCACCGCGTGCACGTTAGGACGAAACTGCATCCTGCGCGAGCTCGTGAAAAGCGGCGCTGACGTCAATGAGCTCACCGCGCGAGGTGGGGAAATACATTTACTTTTAGTTTGGTCATTAAAAGCTGTAAATCTACGTCTCTTTGTTATATAAAATTTGTCATAAAGGTTATTACTTACTTAACCTTACTACCACTTAACCTTGGTATAAACCTGCTTGACAATTGTGGTCACCAAACACTTTCAATGTATATGCAACTTAGATATTTATAAGTTGTCAGTGCTACATAATGTGTTTTCCATGCAAACTAAAAAATTATTTACTTTATACGGACTAGAAAGACAAGAGGGTGATTGCAGAAATCTCATGTTAATGTGAACTTTTCCTTTAATTATAATTGTTTGGTAGGGTACTCACCTTTGCATTCTTCTGCCATGTGGGGTCAACTGGACACTCTGAAAATTCTGCTTGAGCTCAACGCTGATTTACAAGCTACGAATTTTCTTGGAGAAAAGGCAGCTGATGTGGCCAGGCGTTATAAGCAACTGGACTGTGAAGAATATCTTGCATGGGCTGGTGAGAAATAATAAAAAAACATTTCAGTATATCTAGGCCATGCTGTCAAGTCTCATTATCAATAACACATACTTTTTCTCTATAGAAGCTAAACACAATTTGCAAGCATTAATAAACAGAGTCAGGGAAACTATAGCTGATTCTGAAAAAGTTCAAGGGAAGCTAAATAAAGCAGATAAGGTAATCACTGATTCATTGTATTTTAACAATGCATTTATGTATTATGTTCTCAGTGACATAATTTCAGATGGTAAAAGAACATGTTTTATGTGTGTTGGTATGTAGAACGTATGTATAAACACCTGTTCAGCGAAATCAGACTGGATTGAAAACACCAAAAATGCAACAATACAAGATATCATTGAACAGAAGAATCATTTCGAAAGCGTAGTTGATCCTATTCTACTCAAGCTTAATACAGTGTGTGAGTATTATTCAAGTGAAGCATCAGAAGCATTACACTGATCACTGAACCCTGTACACTATGTTTTTCCATTTGAGATTCTGATTATTTTCGTGTCATTTATTATTCTAACTGCTGAACTTTTCCCACAGGTGAAACCCCAACGAAGACAAGAAAGTATTAGAGCTACATTTATGAACACACAATCCTACACAAGTGGATTGTGTCATGTGCTTTTGTGCAAATGTAGTTTAACACATGCTTTACAAATACTTAATACCTATCCCTTTGCTTTAATTCTTTTCAAAGATTAATAAATAAACGCTGTTTGGTGACCCATGACCCTAATTATTTGCATCAGCGGATGAATAATTCAATACAAAAATACATAAATGATTAGGTATGATCTTGTGATTCTCGTTTTAAACACTAGGGGGAGCCAAGCGATTTCTGCATGTTCCCAGTTCGGCTAAATAACTTCTTCAATTATTTAATAATTAAATATAAATAATGTAATAATTGTACATTTTTATCAGCTCTTGTAACTAATACACAATAATAATAAATAATAGCAATAATAAAGTTTAAAAACACGTCTTCAGCAGCAAATCATAGATAAGATGAAAATGTCCACGTGCATAGTTCATAGTAATTTTTGCATAGTGGCAATTCAGGGATAAAATAAGTTTTTAAAGTGCACCTAAGTGAATCAATTTAAAGTATGTGTGTGTATTATTATTGCTCGAGTGTATCTGTGATCTGCTGGTTGTCCCTGAATCCCAGTCAGCGCACAGGCAATGGGATGTGATTGAGGTGGAAAAGCGGTGTGGATTTTGAAGTGTGAAAAGGGCTGTGTGTCCTCGCCGCAGGACAGGGAGTCCCAACCAACGACTCACACTTTAAGTGGACGACAGAGCAATAAACAGATACTTGCTGCTTTTTGGATGATTTTTTGCCTCCCGAACAGCCACAAGGGCAATGCAGTAAACTCCTGTGGTGGATTCGGGAGTGGGAAAGCCGACGTCTGGCTTCATTCAGTTATTACTGCCGTTGACTCATGGACACAGACAGGGAGAAACTCCTTCAGTCCATACGGATATAACTTGCTGCTGTTGACTCGTTTGGAAAAATTACTCAGTGTGATCCTAAACTTGTGTAGCTTTGATGAAAACTTGTAGTATTTCAGGTGTGTCGAAATACAGTAGCCAACGCTTTCTTTATTCTCGTTTTAATTTATTGTAATATATTATCGACTCAAAGCCCAGTAATGTAAATATAGGTTAGAATCGCACATGCATATGCTTTTATTCGTACTGTGAAACAAAGAGAAAGCATGGCAAAGTCGTATCGTTGACTACCGTCGCGTGTTTATTTTTAACTGTATGATTTTAAGCTCGATAACACTGAACGCAAAGACTGATAGTGTTCACACGCATTTTTGGCACAAATCAGCCGGACTGGCGTCTTTACCGGGACATTACCGTGGAGGCGTAACGGGCATGGAGACCGGCGACGTGGACTCGGTTCCGGGAGGCATGATTTCCCAGGACCCGGTGGTCGATGGGATTTTGATGGACTCGTTTTGTCAGCAGCAGGGATGGGTGCGGGTGTATGGTAAGTCATGACTTTTCACTTCAAATACGTTTTTATATCACATGTTTTTCTGAAACGTTGACAAATTAAGGCAACACATTGGCTTAATGGTTTATTTAACACCATGTTTGTGTGACCAAAACTAGACACTCACAACTTCAATGGTTAACTGTCTAGTCTTATATTCCTAGTACAGAAAGCTTAACGATATTCAACAGACCTGGTGTTATTATCCCCTCAGCACTTTTATATTGCCCTCCTTTACAGCTCTATTGGTGTCAAGTTATTACATAGTAAAATGTCATAAAAGCTCATTTGTAAGGTCATTTTACTAAGATAAAAATGCTCAAATATGGGCCAGATTAGGTTCTTCTATGGGATACAAATAACATTAACATGATACAAAACTAATGGAAGTCTATGAAGTCCCTAACAGAGTGAAAGAAGCATGTATCTGTGTGTGTGGTTTGTAAAGACAACAATGGCGTGAGTAAATGGTAAATGTGTGTTTAAATGCATGTATTATGAGTTGTGGTTTAGGGAAGGGCTGTGTTGGGAACCCTGGTCACATAATGGGTTTGAATGTTGATCCTGGTTGGGGTTGTTCATGTTGACTAAATGAAATGGGAGGCAGAAGCAGAGGTTTTATCACATTGTTGACAAAGATGTAAATGCAGCTTTGTGCGTCATGGCTTCGGGTGGTGTTAATAGGGGTTGTTAGTCTGCGGGCTTAGCCCATTTCATTTTCACAAAATAATCACAACAGCATATTCCAAGCAGCGACAGTGATTGCGTTTCTATAGGTTTGTGTTAACTAAAGGTAGAAGGAAGAGAGTATGAGGCTGTATAGACCCTATAGACATGTTGCCAGGGGCTGTTGTCATGGCAGCCTGTTGTCTTCTTAAGGATGTAAGCTGAAACCATGGACTTCACGTGAGAGACAGGACATCTAGTCTCCTCATCTCACTTAAGTCCTGCATTACCCTAAGGATGTCTCTCATATTGTATAAAAAAGACCTTAAAGTCTAGTCTTTGCTGGCCCTACACTTGGAAAAAATCAAGATGTATGTGGTAATGCTCAAGGAATCCTCACATTCTCATTGTTCATGTGCTGTCCAACACCCTATGACATAATGTTGTGTTTTTTTGGTATTTGTCCTAAAGTGTAGAATCACCGCGTTGTCGTAATGAGACAATAATGAGTCATAAGTTTAAATCAGAAGTCGGCTTCACATTAAAACTGGCATCGACATGATTCTCATGTAATTCATAGTTAAATGACCAACGCAGTTACATGTTCTTCATCTTAAGCAACGTTCTCTCTTGTATAAGCAGAAGTGAAAGAGAGTGAGGTTTTAATGGGTTATAGCAGTCTAGGGGATTTCATTTCTGTGTTGTTCATTCAGTGACTTGTTTTTACTGGGAAGTTCTTGTGTATTCATAGCTTTGTTTTTATATCTCTAATAACATGACTGTTCTGTCATAGTTCATGTTCTGCTATTAGGTCGTCCCACAGGCTTATTCAAGGACCTTTTGTGTCCAAAGTAAATGGCGTTCATTCAGTTTAGAATTGGGCTTTGTGGTCTCTTTGAGATATTTTTGTAATGGTCTGTTGTCGTCAGTGGGTATCTAATTGAAAATGTGGAAATTATATAAATGTCATTACTGACGTTTATGCGGATCACTTGCGTTAGTGGTAGAACATCAGGGTCTGGGTTGGTGGGTGTACATGCTAGATTTGGTATGTGTTTGGGCCTGAAAAGGTCCCCTTAAACAACAAAGTGGTTTATCTTGCATTGTGGCCTTTCAAAAGTATGAGACTATAGTTTTGCCATGGTGGCTGAAAGTGAATGTCTTTGAATGTATACGGTGTTGCTGCTTAGATGTGTTTAATCTTGCAGAGGAAGCCGAGAGAGGGTGGGGAGGAGCGGGAGTCAATAGTGGGATTGTGTTGGTTGGGGACGGCTCTGGCCCACGTCACTCAGGATGTGCGTGCTGCTGCACCCCCAAACACCCCCACCCGCTGTGACCTGCTCACTCATTCGTTGTAGTTGTCAGTAGACAGGGCCGGGACTATGATGTAAGCAGCCCGTTCAGAGAATGACCTCAGCGAACTGGATTTCAAAATTCCAGAGCGACCGGCACCAGTGCCTTCATCACGGCATTCCTGAGCTGAAATAACTCAATAAGGATGCTGGCCGACTTCTTCGCCCGCTCACTTCCCTTATGTATCTGTTAAAAACAATGTCTCCTGTGCCAACTTGTCTATTCTTGGACTTGTTTTGGCCGGCGATGATTACAAAAAATTGGTGCTACATGCTTGTTCTAGCAAGTGTGCCAGAGTCATGGTTTTTCTGAGTCTGTTTTGGGTCAACAGAGCAAAATTCATTTGCGAAGTCAGATTTAATCTTTTAAATGAGTAAATCTGTCCTTGACTTGCCTCTTCATTAATCCCTGATTTTCAAGCTGTTAAGCACCAAATAGATAAGGATTAGACCCCGTTTAACGTGGATCGTGGCTACCCGCTTCTTCACGTCGTTAAAGATGCATTAGTCATGTGTCTAAGCCTATTAAAGGTTTTATGAAAGACAAGGAAAGATGGGGAGTTATCTTACAGCACTTCCTCTTGTGTAACTGATTGGATAATAGCAGTTTTTCCAGAGTGCTGAGTAATGAGAAGCACGTTCCTTCTAGTCAAGGTGATCTATTACACCCGTACTGCTTACCAGCATGCTGTTGAGTCACCGACTGTGCTGAGTGTCGACTTTGAAAAATCCCCCTAATTAGAAAGTTCACTGAATTGAGTTCACTGTAGTCACAAGAGTTTCACATGCTCTGCACAGATGTACCAGGCTGCCTGCTTTGCTTCTTCCCACAAGGCCAGTTCAAAGGTGCCTTTGTCTGTGTAGATCGTTCAGAAGAACACGGTGGCAGTCATCTGTTTTTTTATGAGAAGGAAATGCAAGGATGTCTTGAGGACTGTCTTGAGGGGTCAGTAGAGTACATTGGTCTGGTGTTTCCCAGGAGACACAGTCAGGTATCTGTCAGTTCTCCACCCTTTCCTTTCACTCATGGAGACACTGTGACTAGGAGACAATGTCCTGAGATTCCAGGCGTTACCTGAAAACACAGGAAGCCTCCTTTCCTGTTTTCAGGCCCGTTCCTGATGGTTCTTGGATAAACGTTTTGCTATTTATTGAATGAGTTTTTTGTACCTGTATCTTCTTGTTTGATGACTCTATTCTGTTTGGTTAATCGCAGCATGCTGTTGTCATGGTTTTTGTATAGCGATGATTGTCCGAGGACATTGTCCCATGTCTATTGTGTGTGGTTTCTTATATTTCTTATAAAATCAGTCTTTAAGTGTCCTTTTTTAGTTGTCTATGTATGTTAAACTAGAGTATGAGAAAATATGTTTTTGTAAAAACACAGTTGCCTTTGTTTGTTTTCCCGCATTTCTTGTCAATTTGTCTTCTTTACAATCTCTGATTTTTTTTATTGATTTTAAGTGAATCATTATGCATATAAATGTTTTTCTCTTAATGAAAAAAAAAACATCTCCTCCCACTTGTACAGCTCGATTTCTCCCAGCTGTGTTTTCATCCTCTGAACGGTAATTCCTAGTGAAGCAGATCTCATGAAAGAATTCATGTCACTCTCGGCTATCGCTAAAGCGTGTCAGCAGACCGTTGGCATGCGCTTCCTGCCTGCTCTTTAAATGCAGATACAGGAGCGTTACTTCCCCCCACAGGGCTCGTGTTGATGGTCAGAATTGGTTGGCTTAATTGGTTTGATAGTGATAACGCCCGTAGGGCTGAACGGCAACCTCTTGTTAAGCGACATTACTAATGCATTGAGGATTTGGCGCTTTTGAATTTCTGTAGTTGGAATGAGACTCATCTTTCCCTGTAAGTAGGCCAATCCAATTATAATGTTGTTCAATTTGTATTATCCACTGAAGCTGTGCGCTCGGTGATAATTCATTAGAAAGTGCTGAAGGCTGGGATGAATCCTCCGAGCAGCACATTCTGGTAATTAAATGTTCTCTTGCCTCAGGTTAATGTAACTCGCGTGCTTTATCGCGGACCCCTGATGGATGCGATTTATTATGGGTGGGCAGGTCGAATGCAAAAACACTCGAGTCAAGCTGCCAAGAAAAGTATATCTTCTCTGACATGTGACGTCCACCTGCCATTAATAGAGATACTCAAGGTTTCCAGATTCAGGTAAAGAAGAGCAGGGTATCTAAAGGGAGATATCTGAGGAACATGAGAAAGAGAAGGAGATCTGATTTGAAGATTTGTTTCTTTTGTTTAACATTTAACAGTCTTGGATGCTCAGATTTGGTTGCCATAATGAAATTGGTGCTAAATGAAACATCAGAGTAGCACTTCCTCATCGTAAAAGCCTAGATGGTAATTTTCCACCTGTCTGCTCTGATTCACCATCACCATTTTAAACAAATAGGCCTGAATAAACCAGTGAATAAAAGCAGCTCTGCACACAGACTTCCACGTTCTCATGTTACCGACAGGGACTCATGTGACACCAGGGTTATTTGATATGCTCAGACAGGAACCAGAGCCCTCAGCAGAACATCAGATGTTCTTTTTTTGTTTACAAAGGTTTGTACTGTTCAGATCTTAAGGCAAGCACATTTATTTTGGATGTTCTAATGTAAACAAACCATGTGCCAGAATGGATTTTGACATCTCGCATTTAAATTGCAACACACAATGATTCAGTTCAGTCAACTTGTTTGAGAATAACATGAGATTGAATGACATCATACATAACAAGACCCCACCCATAGACAGAACAGACGTTTGATTGGCTGGTAGCCGTGTGTATGCTCTCTGGTGTGTCTTTATCCCCTGATGAACGTGTGCTAGGTGTAGCTGCTGTTTTCAGATTAATTACAGTTCTTGTATTGTGTTGAGATCAGATATTTGGGGAATCCCACAAAGACAGGTAAAGCTAGAACATGTAATTATTTGTGGTAAAAAAAAGATTATTAGGCAAGTACATAAAAATAATATTTAAAAACTTCCATTTATCATACCCCGGTTTATAATGGTAAGCTTATAATAACAATTTATTATAAATGTAATAAATTATATATTTATTATAATAAGTTGAGTTGTCGGATACTATGTCATTTAAATTCAATTGCAGGCTTAAGCACATTTTTGAAATAAAATTTGATTTACTTTATTGTCAGTAGGGCTGCACAATATATCAAAATATCCCAAATGTGCATATCGCAATTGTTTGCAATAAATGAGTGATTTAATTTTAATACTTCAAAAGGTAAGGTCTGGTCAAAGTTTTAGGTCAAAGCCAATACTACATTGATGGTACTTTAGATATGCGTGTGTGTGCATAATAGTGATAGTCAAGACAGTCAACAAGCCGCAAAGCTTTCATAGCCAGCTGATGTTTTCTTTTCCATTAAATATGAAACCTATGTTGGTTATATAATTTAAAATATATATGTTTTAGCATAAAAATGTATTTAGATAACATATTGTATTACATATCGAATATCGCATTATTTAGCATGCTATCGCATATCGTTTTTTTGCAGCCCTAATTGTCAGAAAAGCTATCACTTCAGTACAACAAATACTATTAGAATGTGTCCCAACAATTTTGCTTTACAAATGTATTTTACTATTGACATTTTTATATTGCATTAGGGCTGCTGACTCGGAAAGGGATGTGCTTAATCGACATTTATGGGAAATCCACTTTTTGGTCTTTGTGAAATATTATGATGTAAGACTCGCCTTTACAGTTTTTTATTTAAAAACCATCCAAATGCTAGTGTTGTACATTATAAATCTTAAAATCGTATTAACTGCAATGTGGATGGTTGCAGACCTGTGAAATAAAAATGAGATTTAAATGATATGTTTTGGCCTACCATTACATTTTGGGTCTGTGTGGCTGTTGTTAAATAAATGCAATGACTGATCTCATCTCAGATCACACTTCATTGATCGCCAAAACAAGCAGGGACGTAAATGTAAGTCTGAAGAAAAGCAAACGTTATGCTATTTGCAACTTTGCTGACCCTAAGGATATTAGGCAAGCAACTCTAAAAGCCCTATTTGATTTCTTGATCGAGTACGGCTAAATGGGGTCGGGCTGCAGGCTCCTCTCAGTCTGATTGACCCGCCGTGGGAAGCATCCCTGGTTTATCACACTAATGCCTACAATACCACAAGTCAAAACGCTGTACAGTTATTGCACAAAAGATATGTTTCAGATTCTTATCGTTCAGTCTGAGATAAGCTCGACTGATCTGGCGCCTTCGCATAAATAGAAGTCTGCACCACGAGCACTATGAAGGCAGGCCGCGTTTACGAGCCGCTAATGTTTGTCATTCACAACGTTAAATGTCTATTCATGTACTTCTTTTTAATATGTATGGTGAGTGGTTGTTTTTTGCATGTGCACATCTGTGAAATGCATCTTTCCAGTGTTGTGATTTTGCAGATTTTACACAAGAGCTTCAGTCTTGTGATTCCACCCTGTCTGTTAGCATCTTATCAGGGCTGTGCAGGTTTTAGAAACAGCTCAGCCGGACAGAGAGTGAGGAGCGAGGCAGGTGATGAGGAGCTCTTGACATCAGTTTCCCATGATACTGTCTGGCCCACCGGAGACGCAGCACAAACAATAGCTCATCAGTTCTAGGTAATGTTCTGCCAGTTCTCAAGTGTAACAACCTATTCACATCATGATGTGATTCATGATTCATCTCCCTGTGGTGTTTGATAGGGGTGTCTGATTTGTCATGGCACATATAACGATACAAACATTTTATATATATGATGGAACTTGACGTCTGTTTAATCCTATTGGTTGAGCTACCAACATGTGACATGTGTCAACATATATAATGTTTTATTGTTTTGCTTATTATTTATGTGCTTTTCCAGCTTCAAGACGTTCTTTTATTTTGTTTTGCTTTTTTAATTTCTTTCTTAAAGCTTTCCTTAGTTTTATTTCAGTGACAGGCCTGTTAAAGTTGTATTAGTTTGCATACAGAAGGTTCAATTAAACGTTAAATGTTGTCTGTTCACATAACAATAACAAGTTTCAGGTACAGCAAAAATGTCGTAAAAATGGTTAATGTTTTGGAAAGAAATCTGTTATTAAATAAATCTTGTAGTTTCAGTGTTTAGATTTAAAAAAAGTCATGATACTAAAGTAGTCGTGAAGTATTGTGTATTGTATTGAATCGAGAGCCGAGTATATCATAACACCACTAGTGTTTGATGTGGCTGACAAAATAACATAAAAACCACAGAATTCTGTGACTAAAACTATAAAACCTTTTAAATAAAAAAAATGACTCTGTTAGTAAGTTAGCAGTTAACGTGAAGTGGCCATAACACTAAAATAGTTCTCTGTGGTTTTTTCACTTCATTCTAGCATTTAGGAAAATTTCATTTCCCACTTTGCACTTCTTTGGAAACTCGTGTTTCGTGTGTAGGTCATTTCTGACACTCAACCCTGTGTTGGCCTGATGAGCAGAGGTGGAGATGGAAAGTACTGGGGTGAATGCTTTGGGGGCGACAGGATTTCCCCTCCTTAAGAGCCAAAGAGCTAACCTATGTGTGGGTTAAAAATACACACCGCTCTATTTGTGGGGGTCTGTCCTTTGCTGGGAGAAAGAGATGCATGGAAGAATCCACCCGTGTTTGAGTGCTTTGTTTACTGTACTGAGTGGTTAGATCCATTGTTGCCATGGAAAGATCATCCTGGTTCTCTTTATCTTATCTTTATAAATAGTGTATATATATATATATATATATTAGGGGTGGGAATCTTTAGGTACTAGGCGATCCGATTCCGATTCTGGGACTCACGATCCGATTCCAAAACGATTCTTCATATAATTTTTGCAAATATGATACATTTGCATTTTAAATAAATAAAGAGTTTTTATGCTTTTTGTTTATAGTTAGAATCTCTTTGACAGTATTCCCATCTTGAAGTTTAATTTTATTGCTTTTATTTTAACAAAGTTATATTCAGGATGAACAAGTTCTGACATAGAATCGGATTCTGAATAATTTTTTTTTCTCCCACCCCTAATATATATATATATATATATTTATAATTTGAATTAACCTCAAGCATAACTTTCATGTTCTGTGGGTGTCAATGTTCTTCCAATCTTTGTTCCCTATTTAATATTTTTTGGCTTGGAAGCCTAATTCTTGTTAGGTGTTATTTTTAGCAGAGGTCATATGTATGTGCCTCTGTCCCCCGGTTTCCTTCTGCATGGTACAGTACAACGCTAAAATAAACTCAAACAAAGTGGCGGTAGGTGTAGACAAAGGTCTTGTGTCATCACTTCCTGTGGTCGGCGCACAATGTGTAGTGTACTCTGGGCTCAACAGAGCCGTGGGACAATAATAGTTTGCATATCTTGTCTCTTCAATGTCAAACCAGCCAATGTTATCAGTCCGTATTAACACTTCTTTCAAGCAATCTCAACAGCTTACACGTCGGACCTTATTTGTTTTGTGGAATAATTACTGTGAAACTCTAAAAGGAAATGTGACCTTTACACTTTCCTCTGTCTGATCGCAGGAGTAGATTGCGTTGTTTATCTCAATCTGACTCTGGCAGCGGTGGAGAGGTGCTGCTGGTGTTTAATGATAGCTTTCATGCTCTGCCTCCAGGCACCCAGCGTGTTTGATGGCTGTAACCGGGTGCTAATTGCTGTTGTCCAGCCTGGACTCTCGCAGGGCGTCACAGCTCCCTACCAGGCAGGAAATTGCTTCAGTGACTTTTGCATATAAAATAATAATAGATGCTCAATTCGTGTTCTGCAGATGTAGCGTGAATGATTTTTTCACTCACCTGCATTAAATGCACTCATCAGTAAAGAACGAACGTCTGTACAGATGACTTTTATGGGTGACCTGCATCACCCGGATGTTTAGAAGTAGACAGATGTTGTGATGATGTACATCTTTACCTGACAACTGCCCAGTAGGTATAATGTACCGCATCATCAAGAACTATAGAGTCAAAATGGGTTTTTGCTGTGTTTCACTTTTGTATCAAAGGAAATTCAATAATGTGGAATCAAGTGTCAGATAATAATCCATTATGTTATAGAGAAAGAATAGATTTTTTAGTCTTATTTTTTGCTTCTTTTTATGAGAGCATTTTTTTGTCTAACCATATAAAACGTGGTGTCATCTATTTGTTAATTACTTAAAAGAATTCTTAGTTGAATGGATTCACTGTACAGTTCAATTGATGCACTTACATTTTTACATTTTAGATTATCTAGGACCGTTATATCACTGTTAGTTTCTGACCTTGGCTTAATTTGAATCACTGTGTTTAAATCCTCTAGGTTTTACACCAGCTGTGCTTATTAAACATTTCTATGCTGAATCTAAATCTGACATTGTATGGCTTCTAGTCAGCATAATGTACAGAAGAATCAATAATACACTGAATCTCAGCAGAGACTGAGACGTTTCATATTCACAGCGTTGATCTTTGTGTCAAATCTGTCATTCTGGAAATTTACTGGTTGATCCCAAAATCTGGCAGATGACGCAGAATCCTGCTGATGGACTGTATGTTTCTCTCAATGTCACACAGGATTGTGGCTAAATCATGCTTCTGTTTGAAGTGGTTTTCTGTATTTTTGCTTGTTATATTCTTAATGGAAACTCTAAAGGCAATGTTATAGTCGTTCAATGTAAAACCAATGCCAAAACACTTTAATATCTTATTATTTTAAAACTTGATTGGTTGGGTCTGTGGTGTACAGTTGTGGGTGTAATGAAGTGACGTTGTCATGTTATTGGTCTCTTATACATTATTGGGAATCTGAGTTTATAAAGATTAAAACAATATAGTCTTTATTTGTCCTTTTTCTAAAATACATTTGGTCGTTAATATGGAAAATGAAACTTTATTTCAAACAATATTTATTGTGTTTTCTGTGATTTCTTTTCCCTTTATTACGTAAAAGATTTCAGGAAAATCCCCCAAAATTGCTTGTTGGTTTTTAGCAACATTTCTGTGGTTATAATCTTCTTATCACTACCCAGAATTTACCTAAAGCTGGATGACATACTTTCTATTGACCTGACAGAAGTTCTTTGAAGTCAGGGTATTTTTCGGCCTTCTTTTTATGGCTCTGTGCAACTTGCATGTTGTCTGTGAGATCAACCACAAATTGGGGCCCTTGGATGGGCGGAAAATGATCTGATTGGGTAGTTTGACAACGTGTCTCTACGTACAAATTTATTTCTGACACCTATTTCCTCCCAGAAAGCCAAGCAGCAACCCAAAAATCAGGAAGTGGTGGCTCGCGCCGCAGCCAGTTGGACGTCTTGCTGCTTACTGAGAAAGTCTAGAGACACTTGCTCAACATGTTCCACCAAGAAGATCTCTCTGATTACGCTCAAGTAGGTTAGTTAGCTCTAGCTTAGCTTGCCGGAACAAAGTTATGATGCGATGTTGATTTTGCCTTCCTCCTTTCTTTCTTTGTATGAAAGAGATCTTGACAATAAAGCTTTCGTAGCTGTTTGACTCACCTCTCGTCACTGAACATGAGTTTACAACGAAAAGACGCTCGACTAGAGCAGACGGGATCAAACTGGAGCCCATCTCACTGTTCGACTGGCAGAGAGAGTTCTCATCGCTGGCGTCGCCTCAGCAGACCCTGGCTGAAGCATCGATCCAATTCGGCCCCTGAGGAACCCGTGGACGCACAGGACAGAAGGTTATTAGTCGGACGGGACTTACGGGCTCAGAGCATGACATGGTCCAGAACCAGCAGAATAGCTACAGCCAATCCTCCCATCTCCAGAGTCCACAGTCTCCCTGATCCTAAAAGTGTGACCAGCCGAGGCATCCTGATGGAGAATGTCAACGTTCCTCGGGACTGGTTATCTCGCAGCTCTGTCCCTTATCTGAGGTCTGTCTCCGAATCGGGGAGTGAAATTCACACGGAATCTCCACCAAACGAGCGGCAGCAGAGTTCCTTCACCTTTACAGGGATTCTGATGTCTATGTCAAGACGAATTAGCAGAATTTTGAACACCCCTCATGGGGATGTTGCAGAAGACGGTAGGATGTTTGATTAATATTTATAGGCAAAACAAAAAGGTTTTTGTAAAACACATTTATTTATTTTATATAATAGGTTCCACACAAGTGTTCTTGTAATACTTTGTTGGTGTTTAGCTGGAAGACGACTAGAAATTTGAACAAGCTAGCAAAGGATGATCCTCCCGGTTGATTTGTTTAAAATTTGTTCCGGTCACTGCCTGGGCTGATTGTGTCATTTATGTTTCTACCAGCAATGTACGGCATCATTTGAGTGATTTAACAGTGAGACAGTACTTAGTTTTAATCCAGTCATGCCGAGTCACACGCCAGCTGTAAAGGAAATTACTTTCGCCTCTGCAGCTTGCTTACTTTTTAAGAACCCGTTTTTTCCCTGTGGATTTATGGTTTGATCACAACAACGTCATTTTGATCTTTAGATACTGTTTAGATGCTTCATGTTAATTTTAACTTAAGTTTGTACCAACAAACACTGAACTGAAACTGAAAGCGGTAACCAGAGTACCGACTCATGAGTTGAAACGTCATCATTAAATCATCCATAATAGTATAATTTTTATACTTCTACATATTTAGAGAGCCTCTTATAAATTTAGCTTACTATCAAATACACTTCTGTCATCAAAGTAACTTGTTTGTTTATTCATTACATTCAGTTAATCGTTTTCTAGGTGTTTTGTAGATTCAGTAAGGGCCTGTTTGTTGAGACTGGGGTTGATTATCCAGTTTTAGACTTTGATATTTCAGAACTTCTCCAATAGTCTTGAGTACTTAATATTCTCAGTATTAACACATATCCCCGTCATTTTAGTTTCTATTCCTCTTTTCCAACTTAGGTGAACAGTTCCCATTATCGTAACTTCGTCATGACCATTAGCATAGATGCTAATTGCCTAGCATGAAAAGTCAAATGTGTAAAGCCAATTCTTGTGTCTGCTTGGAGTTTGTGTCAACAAACCTGGAGGTCACAGCTGAGACTTGACCCCCACCTAAGTCCAGCCATTCCCAGTTTTTCCTCAATTCCCTTAGAAATGTTAGGAGGGAGCTCATTCACCTCCTTTTGTATGCAAATACATGTTCCTGCCATAACACAAAGATCGTGGGCTTGCCACTTCTTAGCCTTATTACCCTTTGAAAGGCTGGGGCAGAGGTGGTCTGCAGGAGTCATGAGAAAGCACCATGTGTTTCCACTCGAGGAATCTTGTCAATAACAGAAGTTTGTTAGGCAAAATGCCTCAAATAAAGTCAATTCCTGTGTTGAAAGAGAAAGTGTGATGTAGAAAGTTTGGATCTTTTTGGCACATTGGTAAGCAGAGGTTCCTCATTTAGATGTGCTAGTCATAGACTGGCAGCTAGAATGATAGAAACACGGTGGGTGGAGAAAGCAGATAGATCTGTGGTTGAAAATGGGACGATGCTGAATTTGCGATCCCAGTTTCTCGTTTGAAAACTCTGCAACCTGAGGTCACTCGAAAACAATGACAATTCTGTGATTTATTCGCATTTTACAGTGAGTTCACAGTGACCACAACTGTCCTATATTCTGAAGAAATATAAATATGATGTGATTTTATCATAAATTTACACAACATGGAGGTTTGGAAAGATATGAGGGAATATAACTAACTTTGTAACTAATGTAACTAATGTTCATTTTTGGGTGAATTGTACTTTTTTCATATTAAGTACACTTAAATTCTGTCAGATTTAAGGCTTTTGGAAGGTGTTGCCAACACACAGACACACCGGAGGCATGTAGTATGTTCCTGCTGGGAACAGGAGAAGGGGGAAGGGTTGCTGGAGAGAAATGCAAATGTTCCAGGCATGTTGACGGCAACCTATTTAAATATGTAACAATGTCTCTCAGTGGTGAAGTGTCGGACTCGTGAAGTAAACAAAAGGATGTGCGCTATGTGTCCTTGCTCTAGCGCCCGTCTCATGTGTAACACAATGGAGGACAGGAATACCATCACTGCCAATTATTTAACATGACAGATGTCGGGATGCATGACCTTCTTATGGGACACTAACACTTGATGAGTGTAGTTGTGACATGCGTTAACCCTGTACATATTTAAAGCTAAATTGATTCTAAACTGATATTAAAAAGTTTTTATTTGCAGACATACGCTTTATGTCAAATACAATTTCAGTTCAATTGCACAATAACACAAGTGGGTCCAATATGACTGAAGTCATGTGAGAGCTGGTTGGAATTATTCTCGGTTCAGGGGGTCTAACAGCGTCTCACCCCTCAATAGTAGTTTAGACCTCCTAAATGTGTGCATAGTGTCCCTTTTAAGTTGTATGACATTGGATTTAGTAAATCACATTTGACTGGACATGTCCAGCTTTTACATTTTAGGATGAAGTTATTTGAGCATGCATTTTAAAGGCATTGTCATCTCTTTCCGAACAGTGGCACAATAGTAAAATGCTTGTCTTGCTGATGTAAATTATGAATGACATAAAGCACTTTCCTGTCCCTGTTATGGCACAGACCCACCCAAACCCACAACTCTGCTGTTAAGATGCAGTTTGTGCCATTTTGCTTTTGAGAAATGACCTAAATGGCCCTTGTTTATATTTTTGAACACCATTAAAGCTGAATTTTTAAAGGGATAGTTCACCCAAAAATAAAATGATTTTATTATTTCCTCCCCTCATGTCATGTCAAACCTGTATGACTTTCTTGCTTCAGCAGAACACAGAAGAAGATATTTTGCAAAACGCTGGTTACCGGCACCCATTCACTTTCATAGTATGGACACAAGATACAATGAAAGTCAATGGGTGCCGATAACCAGCGTTTTGCAAAATATTTTCTTTTGTGTTCCACAAAAGAAAGAATCATATACAGGGTTTGAATGACATAAGGGTGAACAAATTATGCCATCATTTTTATTTTTGGTTGAACTATCCCTTTAAGGGAAGGTGAATTTGTTTAATAGCAGATGTCCTTGTAGGAAGCATGTATATTCTTGTTTTATTCATGGCCTACATTTCATATGAATGTTTAATTCTAATTGCACATCTGTAGTTTTTGGCAAATCTACATGCCCAAGCTTCAAAGTTATGTTTATCTGGGGTGGCACGTCGGCCGTCGTGTCCTGAGGTCACGGGTGTAAGACGAGAGCAGTGCCACACCTCGCCCCGTAGTCAACAGCTGTTCCTCACAGACGGGACCAGCCCCAGTTAGATTACTGATTAACCCACCCCACCACAGAACATCCTGCTTAACAAACTGTGTCAAAACAAAGTCACAACTTCCCCAAAGCATCCTCACTTTGTTCCTCCAGCTGGAAGCTGCACAAACGCATCCTCACAGAGCTACAATCACAGCTCAATCTGTTAATTGCAGTCATTTCCTCCCTCTGTAGACCCAACCCCCCATCTCCCCAGACACCAATTAAAGCTGCTAATTTGATGGGTTTATGAATTACCGTCCCAGGGTGGGATAGTTATTGATGTTGTCTTGTTGTTCTTCTGTTTTTAAGATCTGGGAGAATTTTATTTTTGACTATACATATGTCTGGTACACGCCATGACATGTGAATATTGTAATAATTCAATGCGGTGGTGTAGGGCTTTGCTAGTTGACATAATTTTTTTATCTCTATTTGACATTTTAAATGTTTTAGTATTTCATTGTGGTATAAATAACTGGTTCTTATAATTAATAGTCTTTGTGTAGCTTAACTGGTAGAGCTTTGCATTAGCAGAACAGAGGTCATGGGTTCGATTTAAATCAATGAATACCACATGAGTAGTTGCTGTGGATAAAAGAGTATGTCAAATGTAATTGTATGTTTAGATTTTATAGATATTATTTGACAGATTACATGGAATAATACATTTTTCAAAAATATTATTTGACATTATAAATTATTTAAATAATAAACAAATAATAGTTTTAATAGTTATTTAAGATTATTTAGTGTGGACAATTAAATAGAAATTGTGGCCTTTCTATACAGTCATAAAGATTTAACCTAAAATCTTTAATTGATAATTGAATTGTCATTAAATCATACATCAACTATCCAAAATTCAATATCCATTTTACTCACTGATACTTTTGGCAGACACTTTTATCCAAAGTGGATTATTTATAGTCCAGTCTGTCTCTCCCTCTCTCTCTCTCTCTCTCTCTCTCTCTCTCTCTCTCTCTCTCTCTCTCTCTCTCTCTCTCTCTCTCTCTCTCTCTCTCTCTCTCTCTCTCTCTCTCTCTCTCTCTCTCTCCCTCTCTCTCTCTCTCTCTCTCTCTCTCTCTCTCTCTCTCTCTCTGTCTCTCTCTCTCTGTCTCTCTCTCTCTCTCTCTCTCTCTCTCTCTCTCTCTCTCTCTCTCTCTCTGTC
The DNA here is from genome assembly GCA_019155185.1 of Beaufortia kweichowensis. Lineage (NCBI taxonomy): Eukaryota > Metazoa > Chordata > Actinopteri > Cypriniformes > Gastromyzontidae > Beaufortia > Beaufortia kweichowensis. The sequence continues at coordinate 17,860,445 of CM032797.1, forward strand.
TCTCTCTCTCTCTGTCTCTCTCTCTGTCTCTCTCTCTCCTGTCTACCTGCTGTAACCACGCCCACCCCTCTATGCTGAGGTATTGGTTATTGGTCGATCTGTTTCTGTTTAATGGTTGTCGTGGACACCAGGCTGTTGTGCACCGTGTAGTTTTGGTTAGGAGAGGGTTGGAGGTAAAGCTTCACAGTCTCTGCGGCAAAGCGGTACAAAGCATCTTCTGTTCTCCGTCCGAGCAATCTGTTTGTGTGTCAGGGTGTGCACACACCTGGCAGGCACTGTGGGAATTTGGCATTAGAACATATATGAAACTAACTAGAGTCCAATGTAATGAAAAGAGGCATTTGGACGAGAGCTCACTGTATAATCATCCAATTCATGCTCCCAATAGAATGGATTATCTGCTAAACAGTTATGTAATATGATTCTTTTAGTGTGTATTGAATATGGGATATTAATGCTATTGATTATACAGGAAGATTATCTTTTAGTCAAGTTGTTAGTTTGCGGGTTTAATTTAAAGCTAGGATAAATCTTTCTGGTTGCACGCAATGATAAAGATATACAGCATGAACTACTGGTTCAGACTGATGATAGATGACTCTAATGGAAATATATTTTGTAAGGAACCAGGAATGGAATTATAATTTAATATATATTTTTTTCTTCTGATTGTAAGTATGTCAGAGCAGCAACATCCTTATTTTAGTTCTGTAACAGCTGACGCTTCCCTGTTGCTTCACTTCAGTAGACTTCTGCATTCATCACACATCCACAACATGCTCATAAACCAACGTTTAATGTGTGTTTTATTTATTACTCTGTGTTTTATTAACAGTACCATTCAAACGTTTAAAACACTTACTCACTATTGTTTTTTCACATTTTAGAATAGTAGAAACCTCATAAAAACCATGAAATGACACAGTTGTAACTGTGGGAATTATGTTGAGACTAAAAGCATCTAAAATAAATAAACATTGTTATATTTGATCATCTTCAAAAGTTGTCACCCAGAATTTGTAAAACCGTACTCTTTGTCATACATTTTATCATTCAGCTTTAACCTGAGAAGCTTTTTAAACAATACTGAAGAAATTTCTCTTTGTGCTGGACACTTATTGGCTGCTTCCTTTCAATCATTATTTGCTCATCAAATGTGTTTTTACACAGATTTTATCACACTTTGTGTTGAGTTTATCTGGGTAAAATGTATTTTTATTTTCCACAATCTATGTATTATATATTTTATGATTCCATCATAAACATGTACTTCTTATAGACTTCCTAGATGTTGCGTGGTTGGTTGACAGGGGGTTAATTTTATGAGGGTATTACTGTTTGACAGCAGGGGCCGGTGGAGTTTTCTGTATGTTGGCAGTGATTAGCAACCCAAAGCACCCCCCTCATCTGAAACCCCATCCTGGACAGGTGGTATGACCTCTCCTTCAGCTGAAGACATTCCAGGCAGGGCTGCAGGGGTTTAGATTACTCTTCCTCAGACACATGTGAGGCCCGTCTGGCCCTCGGTGGGTGTCTGTGATCATTTAGATGTACTGAAGGCCTGTCCAGCTCGGTGTCTCTTACACGCCCTCCTCAGATATATGTGATCTGTATGCAATGTGCCAGCATTCACACTTAATGATGTGTACTGTACATAAAGATGCAACATTGGTTCAGCTGATCCAGGGCACGCTGGTCACTTAAACCGCATCTTGTATGTCTCACTACACATTTATATTCTGCATCACATATTGAGATTTATTCTAACACACGAACGCAGGCTTCCTGTGTGAATCTGTCTGAACCTTCATTGACCTTTTGGTTGAGCGCTATTCGTGGGCTCCAGCTCCATTACGGGGTCACAAACCGGCAGCCCTGCAGATCAGCTGGCAGCCACCCTGCAGTAATTGTTTTCAAGCTGTGCCGCTTCACAAACAAACATATGTGAACACTGAGGCCTTGTGCAGGACACCCACACGGTTACAGTCTCTCTCTCTCTCTCTCTCTCTCTCTCTCTCTCTCTCTCTCTCTCTCTCTCTCTCTCTCCTCCTGCAGCCCAGTTACCTCTCTGCACATCACACACTGTGGTTTGTAAAATTGCTCTTACAATTATCACCACAGAAGTCATGGTGCAATGTTCTCCTTTTGTATCGCTTTAAACATTTTCACACGTTGTATATATGTGTTTAATGAAAGTCGTAATTTGTTTAACAAGGAAAAATCTAAATCTTTCCAAATACGCCCAGAATCATTATCCCTGGTCTGGAAACTCTTAACAATGTACCATAAGTGTTTTAAAAAATCCATCTTACAAAATTGTGTTTCATTCCATTACCATCAATCTATCTGGTCTTGCAAAGGAGAACGCAGCATTTGGTAAAGGAATGGTAAAGTCCCCCAATATTTTAATATATTATTTAAACCATCTTATTGAGTTGTCATGTGTGTGTCATCTCGGCTGTGGTTATGTGGTTGCATGTTTGCCTTTCTGCATGTTTGTTCTCTCAGGTACATTTTGCTTTATTACAGCACTGAATCTGACTAAACTAAACTAAAGATGCCTTTGCTTGTTGTTTTTGATTTTGTGAAAGATTTGTTCCCTGTTCTTTGGACATTTAAAGCAGTCCATCAGTCTGTACAGAGCTGACAGCTTTTACGCACAGGGGTGTGTACACCAATATGTGTTCATAACGGTTTTGGAAAGTTCGGTTCGGTTCGGTTTGTTTGCTGTGGGGCAGGGTTCAAGGCACCAGCAATAATAACACTAGATTCTTTAACTTTAAAAAACAACAACAATAATTTAACTTATTAACTTTATCTTTATTAACTTAACTTTATACACCTTCACGCTTTTCTTTAGAGCAGTTAGCACACCTGAGTTAACTAAAATTAAATAAATGCCTCCACTAAGAAATAAACTTTCTAATAAAATAAAATCCATAATACACTAAAATGTTAAATTAAAGTTTTCTTCAAAAATACCATCATGTCATTCTCAGGTCTTGCTCTCTGTGCTGTAACAATGTCCCCTGCTGTAGAGAACACCCGCTCACTGGGGACTGATTGCAGGGACCAGAGCATTTAGGGCTAAAGGAAGGAATGGGTAAAGTCTCTCCTGTCCTTCCACCATGCAAGTGGATTTGACTCCCACTTGAAGAGTCTGCACTTCCTTGTAACGCTGCACCTCCTCCAGAGACTTGGAATATTCTCCACTGGAAATAACTTTCCAAACAGTTCGATTGGTGCTCTTTTTGGAGGATCAAATCACTGCTGGATGCCACTTCTGACTGCTCCTCTGAGTCTTGGGCCTTACAAGGACAAAGCCACAAAATAGTTAAAAGTTACTATTGCTAATTGCAATTCATATCTGACAAATAAAACTACCAAAACATAGTGATGCTCATCATTTCTGATGATCTAAGTTTCTGTTTAGATTTTAGAGTTTCAAAATTATATATGTAAAGTGCTTTTTTACAGGACATATTCACTACTTAAGATATGTTGCAGGTCTGTGGTATTTACAAAACAATGACATTTATAAAATGTATTTTTTAAAATGTATTAATTAATTTAACTTAATCAAATTATTAAATTAACTCATTTTGGAATTAAAACAATTAAACAAAAATACCTGTGAGGGATGGCATTGAATCTTCTCTATCAGGCTGTTGAACATTTGTGGTTCTTCAAGAAGCGGCAGAGATTTAAAGCGTGGGTCAAGTGCAGTACTCATATGAAGAAACTGCACAAGTGTTTCAGAGTCTGGGTATCTGTTGGTGGAAGTCGGACACAATGGCAGATTTGACATCTTTTCACAACTGCTGTACTGCAACTCACGTTCATAGACAGGATGGTGTGTTTCAGTGGCAATTGAAGCGGTTGGCAGCTGTTCAGTGCTCAACAGAGCTGTTACCGTTTTCAGTGGTTTGAGAACCTGAACAATGTTCTCAGCTACTTTTACATCTTGGATGTCCTTAATGTGATTCTTGTCTGTAAGTGAAGAAAGATTTGTTCCACCTGGTGGGGACATCCTGGATCTGTTCTTGTTTGTCCTTGAGCACTGCTGCAGACATTTTAGTGAAGCAGTCCATCAGTCTGTGCAAAACATCGAATGTTTGGTGAAAACTGCTTTAAGAGCTGCTACAGCTCCCTGTAGTATTTCCGACAGACAGTATGGCTTTCATAGACGCTGGCGTGTCTGGAGAGCGGGATTTGCAATTACAGTTAACCGGTAATATAGTCTTTGCGTTCATACTGAGATTGCACAGGTCCACCCACTGATCGTGATGAAGGACTGAGTTGCGGGATGGTCCACCCATTCTCAGTAGTTCCAGTGAATTTTGCACAGTGCTCACTTTGTTGTGTTGAGGCAAAACATCCTGTAACAGCCTGGGCTTACAGTAGCAAATCTGAATCCGTCGTCTCAACAAGTGCCATGAAAACACTCTGCCTTTAGTAATTGCTTGAGCACGGTCTGAGTGCCTGTGCTTAATTCTAAAGGCGTAGGAAGAGTTTCCTGTTTTGAGGTCTTTGTGTGCTGCTGATACAGGATGATGTTTGACATGTTAGAAGTGTTTCCCAGTTAGACTTTTGTGATGATGGACGTTTTGTCTATGAATTTCCTCCACTGGCAGAATTTACACAGCGATGTGATCAACATGCCGAGTTTGCCATCCTGCAGAGGTTATCATAACAGTGGGACATGCACATGAAGGACTTTGTCAAGAAGATTGTTTTGTGACAAAATGAAGAGTTGTGGGCGTTTTTTGCGAGTATCGCGTTCGAACCGTGGCTGTGGCCAATCGCGTTTTTCGGGTTCGGTTTGAATATGACTCTCACAGTGCATGTTGGGTAACAGCCTTTACAGTCTCTGTTATGTCCCTATGCCTGAACGCTTTGATCTCAGGATATTTGGAGACATGCTGTCTTTAATATAGTTTCCAGAGGTTATATAACAGAGGACTCCATGAAGGACTTTGTTCTGATTTTTAGAGTTCAAATGACCACTTCAGTACATGTCCCTTTGCCTTAGGGGGTTAGTCAGAGTTCAGTTCAGTTCAATGTTTTGCCTTTTCAATGAACCAGAAAGTCCTTGACAAAACACTTTTTGCTTTTTTTTAACCTTATCTGTATCAAATTATATTCTGTATTTTATCTCATGACAATAAACCCAACAACTTTTCCCATAATCCAATGCAAAGAAACAAGAAGAGTTAAGATTAGACACAGGAATTACCCCAGTAACACAAGAAACTAGTCTCACTTTAAAAACGATGGTTTAGCTTCACAGCTCAAATATCAAACTTTTCATTTCTGTGTACGCTTCACGTTTCCGCTTCCGGACGTTGCAATCGCCCCGCAGACTTCCATTGTAAGTCCATTATGGTAAACTGAGCATGCTTGAGATGCCGTGGATAGAGCTTCTATTGTGTCTTCTGTTAACCTTGTTTTCAAAAGCCTTTGAAATGTTGTCATAGTTGTGCACATTATTGCCCAACTGATGTCTAAAAAACGAGGTTGCGGTGTCTGATCAGCCTAACATATGCAATCGTGTCTAGTTGTGTGAGATGTAAATGAGAAATCTCGGCACTGAAAACACTATTGACTTCTTTCTAAAGGCGAGAATAAAGGCCTTTGAGCAGATCCATCTGCTGGTTTTTCAGAAATCTCAGATTCTCAGCGTTCACTGGCCTTTTCTTTCGGAAAGACGTTTGGATTTGCACGTGGCTGGTATGAACAGTCGCAGGTGAATACCCTGTCCTTACCTTAATGAGAGGCCATGAATGTTTTTCAGAATGCAATTAAAATTCCTCAAATAAATCTGCTCTACAGTCACAAATCTGTCATGCCACCATGTGGCACGGTAGCTGATAAGGCTCAGATTATAATAAGACATGCATATAGAGAGTGGTATTTACACAGCACAATATTTTATTAAGTTTTTTCTGCACATGGTTGTGAATGATTTGTTGTAGAATGATAAAAATGTAACTGTTTATGTTTTGCAACTCTCTTTAATGTGTCAGTGTTTTCCAAGAATGCAATCATTTATTCAGTCGTAGCTTAACATGTGAAGACTGTAAGTAACTCATTCCGTTAATCTGTTAACACCGAAAGCGTAAACACTGTCACTCTGTGGCGCTTGAAAAGTATTTCCGATCATCTCGGCCAAACATAACATTGGCTCAACCGATGAAGTGGATTTCAGGCTCGACTGTCTATTTTTCCAACCATGTTTATGAAACATCAAGTCATTTATATGTACAGTTCTGTTTGGTGAGGCTGTAGAAGTGACACACTTTACACTGAATGTTGATTTCGGCGTCACTGAAGTGGGATATTTCCAGATCTCTCAGGCCTGTTTCCACACCAGTCATGGAAACGTGTTTGCATCATAACGGAAGATATGGTTTCCGTCAGATGGAGCCGTCAACTGTTTCCAAACAGCTTCACACGTCTCCTAATGGCATATGAGGTCTCTGGAGAAAGCTCTTTATCTCGCACACCCATATGCTATATGTTGCCACCGCTCGCTGCGAGCGAGCTGTCGTCTCAGGCAGACGGGCTTTAGATTGGACCGGCTCCTGCCCCTCCTACACATTTCACCTTCATCTCCGTGTGGAGCGCTGCCAGTCTCTACTGTTGATTTCTAAGCACTTATCCAAACACCCATTAAAGAATGGCTGTTTACACAGTTGTATTCTTGTTTACAGAACAGTAAACAGAAGGACGATTTGTGTTGTTTTCAGTTTGAAGTTTCTCTAAACAGTATATGTTGCTCTCTTATTCACACCTTCTTACGTTTGTAAGTGTTTGGAAATGACAACAATGATCTTGATTTAGATCTAGATTGATTTAGTTATGTTTTTTCTTTAAATGTTGACATTTCCTGATATTCCTGAGATTTCCTTAAATTATGACAGTTCTCTCAATTTACTCTCTTATGTCATCCAAGATGTATATGACTTTCTTTTTTTAGTTAAGCAGAAACAAATTATTTATATCAAACTACTGTCATGTACTGTCATGTTTTTGTATAGGGCTAAAAATGGTGAAGCACATATCCATTTTAGTAATGTTAAAAACTTGGTGATTGGTTCTTTGTGTTAAAAAACACATTTGATAACATGTCATGAGACACGCAAGAAGACTATATATTTGACTCTAGCAAGCTGATTTGTATGTTTACATAGATTCACAACATATCAAAGGCTAAATAGGCTCAAAATATTAATCAAGTTCTCACAAACGTATCGCCTCAGGAGACATTTGGATTATTTTAATGTTTGCTTTTTGGAGCTTCAACGTTTTGGATCCCATATAATAAGATAACATGATGGTGTTATAATATAAAAACAATTGTTTGAGTTTAACGGAAGAAAGGAATTAAAATGAACTATTCCTTTAATCCACAATACAGGATACTGGAAAAGCAGTAAGGTCCAATGCAATGCCCATGTGATGAATTTCTGCATAGACCAACAATTTAAAAATAGCACAAAGTATTGCAAGAAATACCCTTGTGCACTGAAGTGTTCAGTTGATTTATCTGTTGAGTACTCAAGTAGATAAAAATCCCTCTCTGTATGGTCTCCTACTCTCACGTTGTTCACTTGTCTTTTTTTTCCCCGTCTCCCTGGTGGATTTTCATCGTAACGTATGCTTTCGGCTGATAGCTGGTGTGGAATATAGTCGTGGGCAAGAGCCTGCATTCAATAAACCAAGCTTGGATGCTGGAGTCACACCCGCTCTCTCGAGACACGTTGCGTCACTTTCTTCTGCGTCTGTGTGGCGTTTATTTAGTCATGCTGCCTGGGAAAAACTGAAGCATAGTCACTAATGGCCCAGAACTCCTGATCCAGAGTGACATCAGCGCTGGTGACCTCTGACCCCAACACTCTGACATGGTCTTTTTGCGTCTCGCTCTGGTCAACCGTACAACTGATCTGTCAGCCGGAGCTGATTGATGAAGCTTAGTGAAGGTCTAAATGATCAATTAATAGACAAGAAGGACTGCCGGGTGTTCGGTCAGTAATTGTTTCTGGCAGGTTGGAGTTGGAATGCGAGATGTGGCTGTTTGCAAAATGCTCCTTTCCTGTCGTTTTGAAGGTGACCTGGTCTAATATGATCTATTTTTACTTATTTCACATATACAAAAACCAGATGTTTGGCACATTCAGGATCTGTTTGTTTTCTCTGAGAGATGCAAAGAATTATGAGCTTCCTGGAAATGATGATATCCTTTTCCTCCATTGAGATTTGATCCCCTTTAAGAGAGGCGTTGATTGCTGAAACCCACAGTGACATGAACAGCATTGTAAACTGGTGTAACACTGACCTCTACAGGCAGTAGTGTGCAAAATACCCCTACAGCCAGACAAATTATATTAAAATGTGCTTAATACATGTTCCTGGTCAAATTGTACATGATTGATCATTGCATATGATTGTACAGAAAAAAGTTTCTCTTTAGTTAATATTGATCAGACTGATGTTACTTGCTTATGATGTTTTACCTGAATATCCTGTCTAGACTCAGAAATCTATACAGAAGTAAAATCATTTGTAAACTCCAGTTTAAGTTCCCTTAATGCTGTTTCCTTCTGATAATTCGTAATGAAAGTTCCTGATTTGACTTATAGTAAATTAATTTCCTGATAATGACTTCCTGAGAATTTCAGAGAAATAATAATGAAAATTGGGCAAAAGAAATTAAATTAATTTAAATTGTTAATGAATTAAAAAAATGAATTAATAATGCATTAACCTTCAGAAAACTAGGTGATGACTCAGAAATCACAAACCCTGAATTCAAATTAGTTTAGTGTGACTCATTTGCTCACGAACAGTGTTTTTATCTGTGAATCTATTTGTGAAGCGAGCTGGTGATTAAATGAAGAAGAGAGTTTGTGCCTCTCTCAGGACCCATGTCTATTTTTGCAGGATGAGTATATGGCCATGTGTTTCAAAATAGTCCCATCAAAATCTTTGTTTCAGTTTCAGTCTGAGAACATCATTGCTTAAATGAAGAGAGTCTGCTTTTGCGATTGTGCTTTTTTGTGGGATTCTGTATTATGTCCTCTGAGATGTCTCTTCTGTCCTCTGTGCACAGATGTGAAGGGGCCGGCCAGCCACCACTTCTCCTGCGGCCAGTCGCCGTTCACGGAGTCCTGCGTTTGGGAGAGGAAGTACTGCATCCTGACCGATAGCCAGCTCATTCTGCTCAACAAGGAGGAAGAGGTGATAGCATGTCTTTCCTATACATTATCCCCCATTCTTCTCCTTTCCTCTGCCTCGTGCAGGAGAGAGGGATAGTTAAAGTGATGTTTGTGCTTTGTTATGCGTTTCCTCTTTTGTAGTGCTAAATGCAAGTTACAGATCCTCTTATCGCTCAGTTTAACGATTTATCCGTGTGTATTGAGTTCCTGCGCATTGATCTTCCTGTGTAGGGTAACCGATTTCACCTTTGGGTTATGAAAGGGAATAATCAATTCACTTAATGTATTGAAAATGTTTGTGATTGACAGACTGCTTTCAGATTCATTTATACGGTCACTTAATTAGTTGCCACGTAGGAAAAAGAGAGTTTCTAACCCTCGGTTGGAATTTGACCTCCACCTACTGACCTTTGACCTCTGTCTTGTTCCCAGATGCCATCTGAGGTCCATGAAAGCCCCACAGCATCCTCATCAAAGGGCCGCAGCCTGAGACGGACGGTCAGCGTGCCCTCTGAGGGACAGTTCCCTGAATATCCAGCAGAGGGAACCTCAATGTTAGGTAAGTTATGATATCAGCACTGCGTTATCCACGAATTATCAAGTGGAACAATATGTGATTATTCAGAATTATCTCAAAATCACATAGTATCACATAGTTTACATAGTACAGTGAGTTTGTAGTCAACAAATGTTAATATGTCTCATAAGATAATTTTCCAATTCAATCTAAACATTTTAAGTACATTTAAATGTTTTTTAGAGTAAATATTTTATCTCCAGAGAAAAAAAAATGACCTGCTAGAAATTGATGTTTGCGAGTGTAATCTTTGTAAATATTAAGGTAATTTATGGGTGACTGGGTCTGAATTAGTCAAAAACATCAATAACCGCATTTAAACAGCAAAAGTAATACTTTTGTCGTATGGCTCCATTAAGAACCGATAACATCCACATAACCTTTCTGTTTCACAAAATGTTCTTAGACTATTAAAAACCTTTTTATAGTTCTACGGGGAAACCAAAAATGCTTTTTCTATGGCATCTTTGTTTTTAAGAGCGTACTGTAGCTTTAAGATGTTGTTAAAGTGGCCCGCTCGTGCCGCAGCTCATAGCACAGGGATTTGAGCTCTAGTAGGCAGAGCATGAGGTGAATTATGAACAAAATCACGTCACAGGGTACATTGGTAGCTCCAGAGTCATTACTGTAAATCCAGTGCCATGGGTGCAGAGATCCAGTGGATTTAAAAGATCAATGCCACAGGCTAAGCTTCAAGAGGCAACAGCTTGGGGGCGAAATATATATCAGTGGTGCATGCATTCAAAGACCGCAGAATATTTTAGAAAACAAAAGCAAGTTGTACATAATTCTTCATAAGTCTTTGTCATTGTTTTTGAGTGGATTGTTTTGTTTTGCTCAATGCACTGTTGGCACACTGCAGATTTGGATGAACTCCCTTTTTTAAATGTTCTTCAGCCATCTGCACATTTTTCTATTAATGCTTTGTTGCGCTTGACTAGCTTGTTTGAGTAAACTGTACGTTCGGGTATGTTTGAACCCGTGCCCTCTGTGGGTCGGACGTGCTTGCGCGAGGAGGAGGATCCTAGGAATGTAGTTCTCAGGAACAAAACCCAAGAGTGTTAGTTTTGTCTTTCTGAACAGTGTTGCATTCCCTCCCAGGCTCAGGGGGGGTTAAATGAAGCTGCCCTCTGACTGGTCTCGCATTCAGTGCCAGTGTGCGCGGGGGTGCGGACGATGACCCGGTGGGAGCAGTTCAGGCCTGGTTGCTAAAGGCAGCGGTTAGAGAAATGCACAAATCTCTGTGACTAAGAGAGTCATTCATTCTCCAGACCCTCCTAAGCTGCACCAGTGGATTCAGAGAGCAAGAGAAGAGGGTTATTTATATGTTAATTTTCAGCCTGTTTGACAATGTGAGACTCTGCGGTGTTGAGGAAAGAGTCCTTGATTTCTATTGCTGTTCAGAATAGGCAGTGTGTTGGGTTTGATTCATACCAAATAATTCAGCTGTGGGATCATATGTGGCTACAGTCAAGCTGTGGATCATACAGATCTTTTGTTGCAATGTGGAGAGATTTATATCATGAAATATAAATATTGTCTCCTAATATTTGTAAGTCGCTTTGGATAAAAGCGTCAGCTAAATGCCTAAATGTAAATGTAAATGAAAAAAATAATGCTTTTGCATTATCCTGATCTATTTCACAGCTGTAAAGACAGTGAGGTCTTGATTTCTCTTAAATACCAATGAAAGGTATTGGTGGATTAGTAACTATGTTTAGGCTGTTACACTATCATGTGTGCAAAAGAAAAAAAAAAACAAAGAAAAACTTAAAATTACTATAATGGAAGTAAATCAAATAGTCAAAATGTGAAGAAGTTGTTCGTTTCCAAATGTTTCTTTTAACCTTTATTTTACATAATAGAAATGAAAAATGTAGTGGAGAATAATGGAAATCGTTTAAGCGGATGACCTGCATCCTGTTCTATTATTGCACTATACAATATGTCCAATAGATTTTGCTATTTATATCAAAGCAAGAAAGATGATTCAGCTTTGCGGTATCTATCTACTAATGTTGTTCCATTGTTTTCCCCTGGGGTCTCTGTGCAATAAGTTGTGTAATGTATTTTATTGAAACAAATAACAGGATGATGAGCGTTTGCTATGCAGTGTCATGGGGGGCAGGCTGTCCTCAGATACACAAGGTGAAAGAAGCAGATCAAAAGATCCTCCTGGCGTATTTAGGGCAAGAAAAACACTTCTGAACGATACTAGTTTGTTGATGTCTGGAGATCCTGTTTTGCACTTTGGAGGAAGGAGAAAGGTTGTTTTGGACCATAGGCACAGTGTATCAGAATGATCTGAGTGCTGTAAAATAACAAAGGCAGTCCGGATAGAAATGCCTGCAGTTTCCTTTGTTCTATTATATAAAGGACCTGTGAATGTTTCAATAAGTTTTTATTTAGCTATATTCCTTATATTTGCAGATCTGGATGCATTTCTGCCAATACTTCGGCCAAATTAGTTGGGCTGAAGGACAAACCTATTCCTCACAATATACAAAACAGTCAACTGAAAGCACTCACACCCAAATCTCTCTCACTTCCTCTATTCACTGCATTATTGTCTCTCATTGTTGAAGGTTTATTGTGTTTTTCTCACGCGTGTAACACGTGAAACCTCTTTCGTGTTACGCAATAAAAATAGCGTAAGCAGTTTTATTACATCATTATTATAATAATGGTCAAGCGCGTCACCTGTGCAACTTCATATAAACACCGACGAAAATCTTCTTTAAATATTTTTTTTAGTAAAGAATTTTATAGTAAAGAAAATATACTATTATATTACGTAATACATAAAAAAAATAACGTTGACACTAATGTTGACACTCTCGAAATAGTGTTCATGAGACTGTTGGACGCAGAACAGCCATTGTTGCTCTTTATTCAAGAGAGAGAGAGAGAGAGAGAGAGAGAGAGAGAGAGAGATCGAGCTTAACTACATTCCTCACAGTATGGAGTGTGTGAATGGGTTTGGGAGAGAGAGAAGAACACCGGCTCATTCACCTCATCTCATGTCTGGCGTCGCGTCGTTTACGGAGAGATGTGACTGTAAAGTTCTCTCCATATGGAGTTTATAGGTACGTTCATGAAACTATATTCAGCGCTGATAAACTATGGATTGTGTAAATGTCATTGCCGACATACATTTGTGCCTTTATTCAATGCTTTCTTCATATATTTAGCTATTTTTAGTTATGTAGCTATTTCTTTCTAGTAATTTCTGTCAGTGTTTTAATGAGAGTGATAAAGCAACAGTTGTGTGTGTGTGAAGCTGAAACTGCGTCGCACTTTCACCGTCTTCACAGATTATTTCGCAATGTTTTCAGACAGATAAGACATTTTCTCTGTCATATTTGGACTATATCGCTGCCGTCGTGTCTTTAACATTTTGTTGAAGGCTTTGGTTTTTGGCTTGCTTTTTTTTCTTTCACATCAAACGTGACTGTAGTATAGTTACTATAGTAAACTGTCGTAAAATTTCTAGTCACTATAGTGTCTTTCAGTTTTATTTACTATGAAGTAACCTATAATATTCACTACAAAATGTTATAGTATGTAACAAAGTGTATTAATTACTTTAATATACTGCAGTTTGCTACAATAAATACTAAAATATAATAAATATTAAAGTGTACTCCACTGCTAGTGTTAAGTCATCTGTATATAAATGCATTGATCTGCATTGATGAAAGCGTCAGCTAAATGTAATGTAAATGTAAATGTTGATCAGAGATTTCAATTACAATTGATCAGTTTTCTCCTATTTGAAACAATTTAGTAATAGAACAGTAACAAAAACATTTAAACTTAAATCAATACATGTTTGCAATTGTAAATAAGCAAATATACTCCTCACTGTTGGGCAACAGGATTGGTTTATTTAACTTGTCTACTAAATCTCAGATCTACATCTCGGAAATAACGATTGTTGTTTTCTGAGAAACGCCACCGATTTCTCAATTTCTGAAGAGACCTCCCAATAGCTTCTGCCAACAGGAGAAATGTATGTCATGAATTTTCAGTTATAAGTATCATTTGTACTCCCGTAGGAAATGGTCAGGCATTCTTTAAGGATATTGAAATGGGTTGATCTGTCATGGAAAAGATTATTATTTGGATGTGAATTCCTTATAGTCATTCAGTCTTTGTTGTTAGTTGCCCTGCCCTTTTCTGACAACTTTATGCAGACGGTCAGGCCCAAAAACCTGCCTTGTGATTTTTGGATGCCTTGAATAGTTTGTCTAAACATGACAATCCATAAGTTGTTCAAATGTGCATGCGGGCATTTATGTCTTTTATGTTCTGTTGGAAAAGAAGTTTGCAGATTCATCATGTGACCCCCCTGTTTGCTTAATTTCAGATATTTAACCTGAAATACCTGTCTGCAGGTTTTCTTGTGTTTTTGGCTAAACCTGTTCGACCTTTAGATTCTCCGGTGGCGTAAAGTAAAACAAAAGGAGCTCTGTTATACTTGCAAGGATCTTAACATAGTGTACCACACCTGTCTGCTAAGTTAAAATATGGTAAAGATGTCCTGCGTGTCTCGAGTTTCACAGCTCAGTGCTGTGACTTCACCACATTCCTGACATTCGGATACTTGGAAAGGTAAACAGCGACTTGTCATTAAAAAGCGAGAGAAAAAAGATATGGCTTTGTGCTTCTGTTTGCACTTGTTTCATTAGGTAATATGCATTTTCCAGTGTACCAAACTGAACTGCACTGGCAAGATATGAAGGAAACTGCCCCCTTAGTCAGCAAACTCCTCTGGAGTCCTGCAGTGCACTGTAGCGCCATCAATCCGTTTATGTGGTTTCGCACCACAAGAATAGAACTTTGAAGTATCGTAAACCCAGCAATAAAAAGATATATAACTGCTTACAAAGGTAAAACGACAAAAATACTTGGATGAGAGATTAATGGGTAAAAAGTGTTTCTGGGTAAACCTGACCCATCACGGTATCCATTTCCATTTGCTGACTAAACCCTCTGTGAGTTTAGCGTTGGCTTTCGTAGAGGATTTTCCTGTCGCTCATCCTCTCCGAGCATTATGATGCAGGAAAATGCTGCATGTGGCGGAGATGTGGAGCTTTTGCTGCTGTTCCACCAAACATGAATAATTGATGCATATTTCATATCAGGTATCATTATCATCATTACTGTGATGGCATGGAACAGCCTTATGGAGGCATTTTTTTAGCTTTTTCATAGTTTATATAAAATGCAAGCTTGTTGCAAATCTTTTGGATGATGTTGGGATAGTTTAGCAGTGATGCTTTAGGGAAGCATCTATATTATGTCTCTCAGATGTAAAGCTGAAATCTGTAACATTTGCTTATATATAACCATCACTGTTTGAAACATAACAATTGCAGGTTACTTCAGATATTTACCTTGACGTGGGTTAAAGTCAAATGACGTCAAAATGAGATTTCCTGCAAAATTGTGGACAGCTTAATTTATTTGTTAAAGATTGCAGCTTTAAAGATTAGGGACCTTAACAACTTTGCATGGAATTTATACAAGACTGTTTTTGTTTACAAGTTTATTTTTTTTTATCAATCCCAATATTTGAATAAAAAATGACATTTATTTACATGCATTTTGGCAACATAGATAAATCAGGTCCCAGGTGTTTTGTCATCTGTGTCAGGCACTTTAAATTGTGCTTATTGATCAGAAGTATACTGTTACTTTTCGTAGAAAGCAGACTTACACTTTTTCCCCGGGTGGATGATAAAATGGACATTTCTTCTACAATGTATCCATTAGGGAGTGTAAAGATGTAGATGTATCTCATATCGCGTGTGTATCGTAGAGCTATGGTGATTGTTTCACAATTATTTTAAAATGTAGTTTCTCATCCATACAGAGAATCATGGGTAATGTAAGCGTAATTATACTTAATGTTCCGGGCAGTGTGGCACTAGAAAAGTCCCCAGGCAAAATCATTGTTTCACCTTTTTATCTTTAGGTAAATTGGTATTGATTCATTTACACCTCTGCAAATAGCATTTTACCACAGACTGATTGCCTGTTTCAGCAAGGAATCAAAGCCAATACGGTGGGGTTGTGCTAACTAAGGACCGCCCTTTCTCTCCCATCCCCCTAACTTTCCAACCGCTGAGCACCTGCATCACTTCTAATTACATCCCGGGCCCTTGTTTTACGTCTGGCTGTGTTCATTTTAACCCGTCTGTTATCTCCAGCACCATATTGATTTGAAGGAGGGCTGAGCCAAATCAATGCAGTAAGTGGATTTTCAGGGGTAGTCGCAGCCTGGAGGGTTAGAAAGTGAGAGAGAGAGACGCTGTGCTGGCCTCACAGAGGAGCTGACAGCGAGACCTGTCGACTCCAACACCAGGGACAGAGGACAACCAGAGACAATGTGACCTTGGGATGCACGGAGTGAGAAGATGGATAGACTAATGGCTGTAGAGGGAACAATTCTTGCTGTGATTTATGGGAGCAAAATAAAAGTTTAGTCACTGGCAAAAAATCGCTGGTTTTTCCACATTGCCGATGTATCATGTTTCTCTTTGGACGGCTTGGTGTCCAAACATGCTTACAACCTTGTGGCCTGGTTGTCTTAAATTGCATGATTAAAGGGCTTGTTCACCCAAAGGTGAAAATGCATTCATCAATTATTCACCTATTCTGCAGAACACAAAAGAAGATTTACATTTAGGCATTTAGCTGACGCTTTTATCTAAAGCGACTTACAAATATTAGGAGACAATGAAGCGATGCATCAAAAGCGGCAACAATAGTACTAAGAGGTGCTTTACTAAGTTTACAATGTTTTGCAGTGCTAGATAAATACTGTAGAGGAAAGAAAAGAGTTTTTTTTTAATAATATTATGAAGAATGTTGTGAACCAAACAACATTGACCCCCATTGACTTTAATTGTATGGACACAAAACTAGAGACATTTCCTAAAATATCTTCTTTTGTGTTCCACAGAAGAAAGAGTCATATTCATGTTTAAATGACGTGGGTGAATAAATGATGTAAGCATTTTTGTTTTTTAAATGTAATTTTCAAGAAGAACTTTTAGGATTCAGTATTATTATAGACAGTGTCATTTTTAAGGTTTCTAGTTTAACCTCCTGTAGTTGTTTTTCTCCATCCTAAAAGTGCTGGCAGTCAAGAGATCCCAACAGGTATAGATATAGAAAGACCAGGCCAAGGTCACCTATTTGACTGGCTTTTTATTGTGGTTTAATTGAGTCTTTTGTGCCAAACCTGTAGGACTTTCTTTTCATACAGATGATATGCATTCACGCATACAGAGCAAAAGCCCCCAAAGTCGTGTCCCACATGAAGTACAAAAGAAAAGTCTTGAGGCGATCTCTTCATTTTACCTAATGTGCATGTGAGGCTGCAGCAGACAGAGCGAGCCAGATGCGTCGAAGGGGGGAGGGGGTGGACGAGAGAGAGAGAAAGGGAGAGAGAGAGAGAGGGATGGGAAGTGCTTGCAGTTCTGCTGAGAGGAACAGAGGAGTGAGGTTACAGCAATTGATTGAGTAAATGCGGTAAAATCCCTTCCGCTAGTGTGCCAAAAAGAGAATAGCAGAAGCTGATAAAGTGAGGACGAGGATCATTGCTGGGAGAGGCGAGAGAGAGAGAGAAATGCTACCGTGTTTGAGAAGTGAAGGATAGAGAGCCGGAGTGCTGGTACGGACCGTGAGATGTGGCAGCGAGCCACGGTGGGACAATGAAGAGGCTGCAGTTCATCAATGCGCTGGGATCTTTAAGAGTGATGGACAATTAAAGGGCAAGCGTCTCTGATCATTGGGTGAGGGTGACGGTCATCCTCCAGCCAGTCCAATGGTGACCGGATCTATAGATTCAGCAGGTGATGGGCAACAGCTGTGATAGAGGTATCTTAATCTCTCTTTCGCTATGAGTCGCGTTATATTACATTATCTTATTACATTAAGTTATTCCTCGGATTATAGAGAGTCATTTAAAAATCCATAATGATTAAAGTTGGCTTGAATGTGTTGTTAAAGGGCATTCCCTGCATGGTTTATAACTTGTCTGTGTGTGCTCGGGAGTGGTGTCTTAAATATAAGCTATGCTTAGTCATAGCGATCGCTCCGATCTATCAAGTTCGGTACTGCAGAGCGCTCGCTCGCGCACACACGCACCAACTTTGCGAGCGTGTGATGTGTGTGAGAGTTTGCACCCCCTGTCCGAGGACCTGAAGTGAATGATACAACAGGCATCCTCAAAGCTCGGCTGTGGCCACAGAGGAGAAGATGTGAGAGCTCGCTGTTGATTTGCAGAGAGCAGCATTTGTGTATGTTTTGTACATCTGAAATTTAATAGGAGGTACATGGAGTCCTCAGGGGGGCAAAGGAGGAGTCTTAAAAGTGCACAAGCTGTACTGTAAATGAATATTTGACCTCGCAGTGCAGTGTTCCCATGCTCAATTTTAATTTTTGAAGTGTTTCACTTGACGCAGACTGAGTTTGTTGCTCGTGAGCTGTAAAAAGAGGTTGAGATGCTAAAATTAGGTGTGGATCAATGGTCCCCTGGAGATGAGCCAGGTGCAAGCGTGTTTAAGAGACACATCCCATGTTCTTTTCATGAAAGTGATGTGCACATGCATGAAGTTTGTGTGTCTGTTAATGAAGTATAAAGATGAGGTATTGATTGAAGGGACTGATCCGTTTCTTTCTTGAGCAGAGCTGGGCGGCTCTCCAACGGGCCAGGCACAATCTCTATTGTGTCTGTCCATTGAGGCCTGGAAGCTGAAACCAGAAACAGCATCTTGGCCAAAGACCTTCGAGTCAGTTTCAGCTGTGCTCTTTAATTTAGTGCAGACACAGAACGGCGTCAGTTCTGCCGCAGAGACGGACTGACTTTTTAATAACCGGGACGATTTGCATCTCGGCACGACTCACTGTGCGGCCCATAGGAAGCTGTGTGGATGTAGGTTACGTCCTGTTGTATTCTTGACACACGTTGACTTTTATTAAATTGTTCAAAAAAGGATTAAAAATAAACTTTTTTAA
This sequence comes from Beaufortia kweichowensis, assembly GCA_019155185.1. Classification (NCBI taxonomy): domain Eukaryota; kingdom Metazoa; phylum Chordata; class Actinopteri; order Cypriniformes; family Gastromyzontidae; genus Beaufortia; species Beaufortia kweichowensis. The sequence continues at coordinate 17,879,270 of CM032797.1, forward strand.
GTGAAAATGATGGATATTTCACTTACCTGTTGAGAATGGTTTCGTACAAAAGCCACAGGGTGTCCATATAGATGTCTGGAAGTGACGGGTTGAGCGAACGTTTAATGCTGGATGAGTGGTTTATTAAGAGGACTTTGGGTGTAATCGCTCATGTAAGCCTGTCTGACTGGCACTTTAGCCCTGTGTGTGCTGTATGTGCAGGTCTGATGTACTGTTAGCAACCCGCTGGGCATCATTATTGAGGACATTGATTTACAGTGGCCAGGTGGCTTTATTGAACCCAAGACTCCATTTAAGGTTTGTCTGTATCAGTCAAAGATATACTGTAGGGACGATGTGGGACACATAGTAAAACATTTATCCTGAGGTTAGAATTAGGGATGCAAGATATACCAATGGCTAAATATTTAGTAAGAATATTTATTATAAAGTTTTTTGCCAGTATTATTTTTTTTAATTGAGAATTGAAAGATGAAGCTTTTTTCCCAGTATACTCATTTCAGGTTATAAAAGTAATGAACTTTTGTCTAGTCTACTGTGTGTTGTGTTGATTTGAGTGTGTGTGTGTGTGTGTGTGTGTTTGAGAGAGAGAGACAGTAAAAATGACTTACTGTCGCATTAAGACATATTATTACAATATTTTCGACTGGACAGTGGTCCCATTCAGCTTTCTCCCAGCTGCTGAAATTGTTATGCTTAATATAGATATTAATTTCCATGGACAGAAATGTCATTTGTCTGACCAAAGTCTTCCTGATTCCTTTGCCATGGTGCAACAGGCTTTACATTAATGTATTTGGCAGCCGCAAAGGCTTTTTCTGTCTCTGGGAATTAAAGGTTGCTGGTGCCTTTTGGGCTATACAGTAGGATCACTCAGGAAGGCTGTTTAAATATTTAGTAATTATTCATGATTAATTATTAATTCAGATTCAGATTAGTAATTGAACTGTAAATAAGGAATCTGTATCAGAAATCAACAACTGCTGTGTTACCGCTCTCATGTTCAAAGAAACCCTAGTTTTCGGATCATTTTTGTGCCGATAAGAGACAATGTCTCTGTTAAGGTTCCCTGTTAACATCTTTTCTCTTCTTTCACAGCAGAAGCGTCCGCGGAGCGCTCGCCCAGGCGGAGGAGCATATCGGGCCTGGGCAGCTCAGAGAAGAACATCTCCATCGATGGCCCCAACTCCTCACCCTTCAAAGTGCCTGTGAGTCCATGCAAACACACACATCTGTTTTACACCAGCTCCTCATGGCCTGTAATACCAGAACTCTTTGTCCTTCAGATAGCTCTTACTTGTTTTTTAGGCCCCAGATCGTCTTTGCCAAGCTATTCATAATTTAAAGTAGTTCAGCTACTGCCAAGCTACTGTGGCTGCAGCTATATTACAATCTGTTGACTGAAAGTAACAAAACATCGAACTGTACAATTGTTACCTTTATATTTAATCAGAACTTTATTTTTCTGGCATAAAAGCAACCACAGGATGTAACCAGATAGACAATGAACACTACACAGGGACTTCAATTGTACTGTTTAAACAAACCATTTCACATGAGACTTTCATTCACTATATGTAAAAGAGATAAATGACTCCATTTGATTATTTGCAATTCATTGTTACATTGCAGTTTTGTTGTGCTGCTTGGAAAATGGAGCATGTTGCTGGAAAAACAATAGTAACAGTATTTTTTTTATAACATTTAAGCTGCTACTGAAAAGTGTCGCCGTCTCAGGTTATCAAGTCCCCGAAACTGTTGCTCACCTCATCCGTCATCAGCGCACGTCATGCTGCTCTGATGTAGAAATAGAGCAGAATTCCTGCTTGGTATAAATGCCCCACTTTAATTACCCTCCCGAGCCCCTGACTGCTGAAGCGTCCTCGTCCTCTATTTATCGTCTGACACTAATGGTCTTTCTTATTTCAGGGCAGTTTCTGTGTGTGGACAATAACTTTGTCTTTCAGTCAGAGTTGATATTAACTTTGCACTCATGCTTTGAATGTTTACCAAGTGTTTTTAAGAGCAAACATTACCTGAGGAATGAGCAAACTACAATGCAAAGACATTTATACAAAGACATATTGTGGGGAGCGGTCTATGCCTCAGAGATGCATTAGAAACTGTTTGATGATATTTTTAACCAGGCAGGAAGTGGGCCAGAGCAGATATTTATATCTCAAGTATTCCTGGGCATAGTTTTTTGTGATTAATCGTAGATTTGATGAAACAAGTTGGTTTGGTCCACCTAGATAAAAGTCTTGTGCTTCTTTATTCAGGTGCTCGCTGCTAAAATATTTTTTATTAGGAACATGGAAATGTTGATTGACGGGTAGATTGAGATTTCTCTGTTGAGACGGCATAAAATTAATACAATTATTAATTGCATTGAAGTCTGTTACTTTATTGAGATTTATATATCAGAATTGTAAACGTCCACTCTCGTTTAATAAAGCAATTGGCTGTTTCTGTATTCCAACGAAAATGAATCTTGAACAGATACTTTACCCCAAAGTTAAATGATCTTTCATCATTTATTCACACTCATGTCATTTCAACAAAAGAAGATATTTTGATGAATGTTGGTCACCAAACAACATTGACCCCCATTTGTATGGACACAAAACCGCGAAGACATTTCTCAAAATATTCTTCTTTTCCACTGGAAAAAAAAATCATAAGCAGGTTTTTAAACGAAATGAGAGTAAAAAAATGATGACAGAAAACTGTATTTTTGGGTGAAAATGTTTTGAAACAATATCACTGTATGCACTGGCATTAAAGGGATGCTTTAATGCCAGCGCATACAGTGACATTGTTTCAAAGTTGTGGCAACATTTTGGGAAGCAGTTTTCTTTTTCAGCCTGACAAAGCCCATGTGCTCAGAGCGAGGTACATAAAGAAAGTATTTACTCTTGTGTGGTTGACAGGCTGTACAAAGCAAATATGAGAACCCCACTGAACACCTTCGGGATGAATTGGATGGGTGAGAGAGAGACAGACCCTTGACCTCAGTGCTGCTTGTGTTTAAATGGAAACAAACCCACATTGCAACAGAGTGAAAATTCATCCCAGAAATATGAAAGCTGTTATCACAGCTAAGGCAAGGATTAATGCATATGGATTTGAAATCGGACATTATACTGTCCAATACAAATATATTTTCGTCTTGCAGTATTCATCACAGTGTCATTCGGTCTTTATTGAATGTAAAGCTTTTTCAGATCATCTGCCGAGGATTCATTTATCACATACTTTCCTTCTATCTCACTTCTGTCCTAATGGAGCTTTTAGTGGCCAGTCACCTTCTTATAGACTATCACTGATATAAACCGGGCAAAAATCCACTTACTTTCCCTGCCCTATTTTTTATACAGCCAATTTCAAGGTGCTGTTTGATTTTGATGTATAGCCATTCAGCGATCACTTCTCTGCTCCAGATTTTCAGTTTCCTCTTTTATGTTTTATTATTTTATAACACTGTTTACAGTGAGAAAAATGAGAAATAACTTACTTTATTATGGCTGTGCTGAACATTGATAAAAAAGCCAAACATTAATAAATGCATTAATAAATGCAAATTAGTGATAATCAAAATGAACAATTCTGCCTTCAGGTAGCCTATTCAGCATACATTTGGGTGACATTGTAAATATATAGACAATAATTGCACAATAATACAGAAATACTGTTAACTGTCACTGTTCCTCAGGAGGAACACTTATGTTTTTTTACTATTAACTTTAATATTTCGTAGTTGAATTTTAATCTAATCATGACAAACTATATATTGATGAAAAGGTGTAAGACACGTGACAAATGTTACTGTAATTTATAAAAATACCTAAAATGAAAAAGACTGTTTAACTTGGTATACTCAGTTTCTGCTGTAACAGTTATCAGGTTAAAGATATCAAGGTTATATTTTTACAGATTGTTCTTTACTTAGGATGATTTTATGGAGAAGTCATAAAAATGACTTTAGCTGGGTTTTCAAAGGCAGGATCACATATATAAAAAGGATCAAATATTTTATATAAATGTAATCTAAACACTAAAAATATATATTGTTTTTGTCTTAGTTTAAAACATTTGAAGTCATCTTCAGGTGTTGGTTAAGGCCGCTATTGGAACCCAGAGAAACACTGACCCTAGATGATACACTAAATGTGTCATATTGCCTACTATTCAGATTTACAACCCTTTATCATTACTTTGTATGAATAAATATGTTTATCGAGCTGCACCTCCTACTGTATAAAATGATCTTGTAATACTCTCACATTGAATGAATAAGCTCATGCTTAAATGGGCTGAAAATGTTTTTTCTTCCTTCCCGCTTTACCCCATAAAAACAGCTCATACGAACCTAGAGTCATTTATTACTCATGTATATATATATATATATATACCTGCAGGTGACCGTTTGAACTTTCTAAACGATTGGTTACTTATTAATATTTTGTTTTCCTTTAAGACATTGAGCAAGCACCGACTGTGTGACGTTCAGATGGTAAACCAATCAAATGGTCGTGGCTGCCTTTCATTAGTCTACAAGTTTGTTTTTACCACCAAGATACAGAGATATGTCTGCTGAAATGGTCTGTTGGGTTTTATTGTTAATGTTCAAACTTGCTTTTGAAAGGTCACAGGTGTGAAATGACAGTAGCTCTTTCTCGGCGTGATATGTTGTCGGGGTCTTTGAGCAAGTGCGCCGTGTGTATAACTAATGATCACTCGAATGTGACATACAGCGGCGAGTGCAGACATTAACTCATGAGTAAGCATGAGTCATGCAGGGCACAGCAGCGCACACGCATACTCAGCACGGCACTTTCTTAAAGCAACGCACCTGACTTTCTGTCTGTTTTGTTTCTCGTAGGGTTTTTTAAGCAAGCGACTGAAAGGATCCATCAAAAGGACGAAAAGTCAGACGAAACTGGACCGCAACACAAGTTTTAGACTTCCATCACTACGGCCCACAGATAATGACAGGTATGATTTTATCTGGTGTGTTTCCTGTAAGTTTGACTGAGTTCACCTTAAAAGAAAAATTCCCTGTATTTTTATTTCTAACACAAAAGGATGATGAAAGGGTATTTACAGTGTCAAGACTTAGAATAATGAATTGCTCTATATTTATCATTTAAGCCATTTTCACTGGAAAAAAATATATTTTAATCATTTTTCATAAAAAACTATTTATTATTTAAATGATTAATCATTGAAATATTTTCGGTTCACTTTTGCTTACAAAACAATTAACATCTCAGCTGGGGCTGTCACAATATATTAGATTTTCACTACATGATTAACATGGCCAAAAGAATTTACAATAACAATATTTTCGTGATTTTAATTGAGATAATGTTTTTAAATATAAAGAAATGTACATTTTGTACATTTTTGTACAATGCTAACAGGTAAATTAATCTTTAATTTATTAAAAAGGTAAGGAGAGAGAGGAGTTAATGGGGGCTGAATTTAGAGAATAATTTCATATGAACACCGTGTCGGTAATTGTGGTTTCACGGTTTACGATTATGTCCAATAATCAATATATTGTGGCACCCCTAATATGAACATTAATAACAGGATTTTAAGAGACAGCTGCAAACAATGAGCCTTTCTGGTATTTCTTATTAAACTTGGTTGGTTTGGATGTGTATGAATGAGTAATTTTTCTCTACTGACCTCTGACTTATTTAAAGATAATAAAGTTTGTTTTCCCATTGTTCTTTAGTTGTAAGTACCCTCACAGTGTATAGTAAGGTGTTTGGCCTTGTTATGCAAGTCTGCTCCAGTTTTCTTTTTTTATGATTTATTCCTGATTCTCATGGAGAGCAGCTGTCTGGAAATATGCTGTGCTGGGACCTGGCACAACATGAGCTCTGTTTTTAAAGAAATGTGTAATTGTTCAGGCAGCCAGACGGCTCTCTGGCAGATCTGTTCCAGCAGTCTGTCCCTCATGATGCTACTGCCTCACAGCTCTGACCTACACGCTTCCCATCAGACTTTCACTGAATCTGTTTTTCACTGTTTTCTTACGAGATCACAAGACATGCTTGTGCTTAAATGCTTAAAATTAGTTTCGTAGATAAATGCGCCAACAGTTCCCAGCATGCTTTAGAGCTCCTTTATAGCTGTTCATAGAGCATCTAAGGTGTGACGTCATGAAGATGTTTGAGAAATTGTCCAGCATGTGCAGAGATGTAATTCACGGTTGCTGAAGAACATTTGGATTAAAACTACATTGAGATACTCCAATTTGTGTTAAACAATGTTGATTTTATTTATTATCATGCTGTGCAGACAGAAATTAGTAGTTTTGAAAACCCTTTTCAGTCCATCAAATACTCACCTACACTTTGTGTCTATATTTGCTTTTTACTGACCTCTAGAGGACAACACTGTTTAACCTCAAATACAGGAAAGAGTCATCACAATAACACACATTCACTATAGGACAGTGGCTCTTTGTTTTGATTGATTGGGTTTACATTTGATTACCTTTCATACTGGTTGTGTGAGCTTCTTATGTTATTATCTGAGAATTGGGGCTGTTAATAGCAGAAGGGAAAGTCACTGGTTTCATTAGAAGTGAATTAGGCTTATTATCAGTGATTATGAAGCAGGAGTTGGGTTTCCACCCTTTTGCTTGTGTTTGTGAAGCTGGATGATGATTGTGTGTGTGACGGTGTATCTGCTCATGTGGTGGTTGTGTGTGTGTGTGTGTTTTGGAAAGAAAAACAAAGAAATAAACACAAAGAGTAAAAAGAGTGATTTATATTTTATGTTTGCAACGTGGTGTGATATGGTAGTAGAAGATGGTGGTAAAATTCACATCTTTCTTAGGGAGCATTTACACAGCACTGTTTTCAAATGAAACCGCGTTTAATGCGTTTTGGACATTCATTTACATGACTTAAACGTTAAATACTAGTTTTAAAGTGCTAGTTTTTAAAAACAATACATTATTCTGTCTGTGTAAACTGCAATGTTATGGTGCTGATATAGATATATGATAAAGCATAATACAGCGTTTTCAGTTGTATTCATGGATCTTTCTACATATACACAATCCCATTTTTTTGTACGTTGCTGTCAGGTAAACGTACCCTTAGTTTGACTGAATGGCAGGCTGTGGAAATTGAGAACACATTTGAACTTTCAGGTAAAAAGAAATTGTAAACAGCCCATTAGAGGCTTTGAAATGATTGACCTTTTCTTTAGCAATACCTCTCACGTTGTGGTCTGAATGAAAACACTAGTCCTGCATTCATGGTGGAGCAGGAACCATCCACTGTAAAGAGCTCAAATGTGTCTCTGCAGTCCAAGTCGTGCCTGTCGAGTCCCAGTGAAGTGATCGGGTTTCCTGGGCAATGTGGGAGAGCTATGTGCTGGTTTGTTTACTGTTGAAAGTGGCGAGTAAGCCTTCTGTCTGAGTCTACGCGGATGCAGATTGAATGGATGGATGCTATAGAGTGATCACATTAATGGATATGTGAGATGATGTGATGGATGGATGGAAAGATGAGATGACCAGCTGTTTTTATGGCGTTTATGCCTTCAGTAACAGATCATTTAAAACACACAGTTCAACAAGTTATAAGAAATTATCAAGTAACATAATCAATACGTTTAGTGATGGTTTTGTGTTTTTATCTCCTACAGGAGTGAGTTAATAAAATTGAACAGATTTCTGCATTGTTCTCTTTCTCCCTCTCTCTCTGTTTAGGCTTTCCATAATACTGTAATAATATTAGATACTGTAATTGTATTATACTTTGAGACAGTGCTCTGTCTTTACATTAGTCTGCTGTAAAACATTCATTGATCGCTGTCTAGCTCATGTGTTTTAGATGGTTATTAAAATCTTGTTAGGTGGACAGAATATTTTTAGGTATGTTTATCATCATCGTGAGGTTTTATAGTGTAGTAAAGTGTAAGTTTAGGTTCAGATTAAAAAATCTAAGGTATATTGCTTTGGGTTTGGTTCCTGCAGCAGATTATATTCGTTGCATTGTTCCAGGACATTCCCCAGCAACTAAAAACACCCAGACATTTCTAAAAATACAGACGACCGATTTAATTGAACATGTTTCAGTTCCTGACCAACCTGTTGGCCAACACATTTAAAACTTGCTTGATTTGGTTTGCACAATATAACATTCATTATACATATTATGACACGCTCACTGTCTAGACAAAACCAAAGACTTATTAAGGTAATTATTGTTCATTTCTGAACTGTTTTCATCTTATGATTCAGTTATAATATCTTTAACAACAAAAACAACGTCTTAATGTATCTTTATTAAAACACACAAGCCGACCACGTGAGAAACGTCAAGGTGAGATGTGTGTGCGGTGAAGTGCTTTAGATGTTTGTGTAGTCAACTCATCTAGCGCTCCTCGTAGGACGGTCCCCATGGTAACGTTCTCACGGGGACTTTGGATCAGCCAGCCCACTTTCTTGTTTATCAGCGAGTTCTGCTTCCTGACCTCCGCTTCAGCGAGTACCTGAGCTACAGCCGTGTATCGCTGGAATCAAGAATGAATTACGCAGTCGACGGTGGTTTTCTGGGATGCTAATAACGTACTGATATGCTCCTGGGATACTCCTTCAAGTGGATCTTTAGTTGTTTTTCGTAGGTATAAACTCTCTTTTTGGAGACAGTGAGCATACAGTGGATGTATTTTTGTATGGAAAGAAAAGCTTTAGCTCTGCGAAAAAATGTGTTAAGTCTAAATGCATTAGGAAGCATCTGTAAGTGTCTTTGAAATTCTGAAATCTCACTCTTTTTATTTCGTTTGACTGCCTCCATGTGGCTGTGTCTGATAATCCTCTCTTTTCTCAATCTTGGGTTCATAGCAGGACAAGTTCACATGCAAATTGAATGGTTTTCTGTAATAGCTTCCGCTCAGAGATTCATTTTAGTCATGGTTCTCCTGCAGCTGAGCATGTCATGTACCCAGAAATGAAAGAGAATTAAATATGGCAATCGAAGAAGAGGATGTCGGTACTAAATGACACTAATCTGGCTAATCCAATGACGCCTGATTCTTTAGTAATTGAGTTAAAGTGGGTCTGTAAACGTCTGCTGTTTTTGCTCGTGTCGTTGTAGGTCACGAGGTCTGCCCAAACTGAAGGAGTCCTGTTCCCATGAGTCTTTGCTGACTCCAGGCAGCGCTGTCGAAGCTTTGGATCTAAGTATGGAGGAGGACGTCTACATCAAACCATTACACAGCAGCATTCTGGGACAGGACTTCTGCTTCGAGGTACACTTTGCATTACTTTAATCTTAAAAGATTGCAGTGTTGTGATAGACTCGTGTACTGTATCTTCCAGAACGACTGGTATGTGGTCATTTTAAGATGCAAGACTTAGTATCATATTATGTGCTAATAAACATGGCCAGTTAATGGAAATTTACATTTTTGTAGCACATTTTATCAAATTTCAGCACTTTTTTGCAATTACCTTTGCTGTTAATAAATGGTATTATTTACATATCAGCATTATATTGTCCATCTGCCAGTCATTTCAAGGATAAAAATAATGCACTTTTATTGGTTGTAATGTCAGAAATTCTTTATTAAATTTGCTGAATTTCTCCCTGTTCTCATTCAGGTGGCATACTCAGGTGGAAGTAAGTGCTTTAGCTGTTCATCTGCAGCCGAACGAGACAAATGGATGGAAAACCTTAAAAGAACCGTGCAGCCCAATAAGGTGACTATATGATGTGAATTTTTAAGTGAATTTTTGTCTTTTTGTTTTGTGTTTGTTGCTGGTTAAACTGTGCCATCTCGTTACCAGGACAACTGTCGGCGGGCGGAAAACGTCCTTCGCCTGTGGATCATCGAGGCCAAAGACCTGCCGCCCAAGAAAAAGTATTTCTGCGAGCTGTGCCTGGACGACGTGCTATACGCCCGCACCACCAGCAAAACCCGCTCCGACTGCCTGTTCTGGGGGGAACACTTTGAGTTTTCCGGCCTTCCTGTTGTCAAAAGTATCACCGTGCACATCTATCGTGACGTGGACAAGAAGAAGAAAAAGGACAAAAACAACTACGTAGGCCTGGTAAACATCCCCGTGCAGGGGGTGATGGGACGGCAGTTAGTGGAGAAGTGGTATCCGGTCAGCACCCCCACCACCAGCAAAGCCAAAGGCGGCGGTCCCTCCATCCGCATCAAGTCTCGCTTCCAGACCATCTCTATCTTGCCCATGGAGCAGTATAAGGAGTTTGCGGAGTTTGTGACCAATAACTATACCATGCTGTGCTCCGTGCTAGAGCCCGTCATCAGCGTCAAGAACAAAGAGAGATGGCCAGTGCTCTGGTTCACATATTGCAGAGCACAGGGAGGGCGAAGGTATAAACCTCAAATGAACTTTTTCCTGTGTCCATGAATCACTGGTGTTTGCATTAAGAGTCACGCATCAGTGGATTGGCGAGTGTCCCGGTGCTTTGTTCAATATTTGTTTTGGCTACAATGCGTGTGATTTGTTGACCACGAGTCTGTTTGTACTGCTTTTATCAGGATTTCCTGACGGATCTGGTGATGTCAGAGGTGGATCGCTGCGCCGATCATGACGTGCTTATATTTCGGGAGAACACGCTAGCCACCAAAGCCATAGAAGAATACCTCAAACTGGTTGGACAGAAATACCTGCATGATGCACTAGGTATTTCAAATGTTTAACACATTTTCAAAGGGTTGTTTTCTTTCCCTTGTTGTCACTACACACAAAGACAGAAGGCTGTATATTGCAGTAGTCCAACAAAATGAAGCACAAACAATGCTCATATAATGTGTACTTATCTGTTTCATCTGTGTATTTGATCATTGCTGTGCTGCCCCATAGAATTATGGGAAATCTCATGCAAGTTACCCCAAAATCTTTGTTGGGTTTATTCTTCAGTGCTAAACCTTACAGTCATCATTCACTTTATCAATAAAAATATCTTCTGTCATAAGTTTTGTCTACCGACATAGATAGGGAATGCTCACAGAAAGTCTTCGCACTGGGATTTAGTGGTTACTAAGACCATATCCGTGTGCTTTGGTTTTTAGGAGAGTTTATTAAAGCTCTATATGAGTCAGATGAAAACTGTGAGGTGGACCCATCTAAGTGCACCAACAGTGAGCTGCCAGAACACCAGAGTAACCTGAAGATGTGCTGTGAGCTCGCCTTCTGCAAGATCATCAACTCATACTGGTAAACACACTCACAAGCATCCTGCACACATCATGCAATCGCATTAGTTCTGTACTGACTTCCCGCTGCGCTCCGCTCAGCGTGTTTCCACGGGAACTGAAGGAGGTGTTCGCATCGTGGAAGCAGCAGTGTCACGCTCGAGGAAAGCAGGACATCAGTCAGCGTCTGATCAGCGCGTCGCTCTTCCTGCGTTTCCTGTGTCCTGCTATCATGTCCCCGTCGCTCTTCAGTCTCATGCAGGAATACCCAGACGACCGCACCTCTCGAACTCTCACCCTCATCGCCAAAGTCATCCAGAATCTCGCTAACTTTGCCAAGTACGTCTGGACAACTTTTCATAATTTACAACATGGGAAAAATGTACCACATTCCATTAAAAATATTACATTTTAAATATACACATACACACATTCATATAAACATGAATTATTTAGCAGTTGTTCTATATTTTATATTCCATAAATACAATAAAGTCTTTTATTGTGCTTCATATTTGTATGTTGGAGAGTAATTTAATAATATCTTCTTTATTTATGTTCTTACTGTAGACACACACACAAGCATGATAAATTAAACTAATTATGTAGGAAATGTTTACATGATGATTCCAAAAAAGTAGACCCTGATGGTTTTATATTTAACATGAAGAGCATTACTACATTTATAATGTATGTTAGGCTAAAAAAGTCAAGCTTCTTTAATAACCATAAGGCTTTTGAATCATCTAAAACATTTATTCATGAACATTAAAAGATCAAAATTCATTCATTCAAAATCATTCATTAAAGGATCAAAATCTCAATTTTATATCACTTTTAATACTATTTCTCATCAGATTCGGGAACAAAGAGGAGTACATGGCCTTCATGAATGACTTTCTGGAGCACGAGTGGGCCGGTATGACCCGCTTCCTGCTGGAGATCTCAAACCTTGAGACCATTTCTAACACCCCGGGCTTTGAGGGTTACATCGACCTGGGTCGCGAGCTGTCTGTCCTCCACTCGCTGTTGTGGGAGGTTGTGTCACAGCTAGACAAGGTACTGAAATCCTTCCAAAATACTCTCTGAAGTTTTAATTTAGCATCTGTTTAAAATGTTCAGTTTAGTTTTATAGTTCAAGATTGTCTTGCATTAAATGTAATGTAAACAAAGATCTTGTGTATTTGTTACGTGCACCCTGGCCACAATGAATTGAAGCATGTTTTATACCTCGCAAAGGTCTCATTTTGAGCTGTTTGCTTAATATCAGTAATGCTTTTGTCCCCACTAAACGATGTGAAGGTTGTAGCTGATTTTAAGTTTATTCCCCAACACAACTGCATTACAGTTGTATGTTTGCAGTATAATGGTGTTATATCATTGCTCAGTTTAAGTTATTTTAAGGTTAATGTCCTCGTACGTTTAAGTGTGAGCGGTTTGTCCGATGGCATTGGCATATTCATTCATTCCCACATGCCCCGCCCTCTAACTCTTGCTGACCTATCGAGTCTGCGGCATGGTTTTGACTGCAATTAAACCCTCCCCGCATAACGTTTTCGTTTCATCACAGCCTTTCTTTTAACCGGTCTCAGACATAACCTTCTGTTGTTTGACTTTGATGCATGCCCTGCATTGGACTGTTTGTTTTTGTTTGTTATTTTGGAATGGCTTTGATCGTTCGTAGAAGCATGTGTTTGTTTTTCTTTTATTTATCCCTAATTTGACTTTTCCTTTTGTTTTCTCCTCTGTTTACCCACGCCACTATCCATTCCACCCTTTCCTGTCCGTCTCCATGGTTACGCTGTTCTACCACCAATGCATTATGGTGCCTCCTATTTCGACCAACCAAAACCCTCCTGCCAACCCACCAATCTGCCATCCGCACCCTCAAACTCTCGGGCTCCGCGCGGTGGCCCTCTGTGGTCCGTAATGTGGTTACCGTGGTAACGCACCAACCCAGGGTGACAATTCCTTCCTGCAGGCGACGGTGGCCAAACTGGGGCCCCTGCCGCGTATCCTTGGCGATATCACCCGCTCGCTGTCCAGCCCCACCCCCATCCAGCAGCAGCTCAGGAGGTTCCAGGATCACAGCTCTGCTCATGACATTAGTGGAAGTGTGTCCTCGGGACTGCAGAGGATTTTCGAAGACCCAGCAGACAGGTAGGACACACTAAGAACATTCAGATACGCTTTTGTCATGCTTTTGTTGTAATTTTGCCTGTAATTTTGCCTGTAATTATGACCCTTGCGCTGTATTTCAGGACCTCTAGGGGTGTAACAATAGACTCAATATTGTCGTTCCAGACAATACTAGGTTTATAATATGATAATATTTTGAGCAAAATGAAAAAAATCAAACAAATTCAAGTAACAGATTTATTTCCAAAACGGGTTTCATTGACATTTAACTTATTATAGAGTTGACAACTTTCAAGATTTAATTGAACCTTCTGTATGCAAATTAATAAAAACCAATAGGTCTGTCACTGAAAATTAAATTTGGGAATAAAAATAAAATTAAGAAAGCTAAACCCTAATAGAGAACTGCTTAAAGCAAGAAGAGCACAACATTACAAAAACATGGCAACAATTAAAAAATAAAATAGTTAAATAAGTAGTACTATTTTTAAGGATGTACAAGACAAACAGCTTTGGGTTTTAATCTTATGTTTTTTGTAAAAATACCATCATATCCACGTTTCCTTGCTGAGGCTGGGATCTTTATGATCACATTGGCAGCGTAACTAATGATAAATGACATTGTTAAAAAAGTTGCTATAGCTCTACGACATCTATTGTAAATTTTTGTGTCATGATGTTATACCACAATATATTGTTACAACCCTGATGTTGACAGAGTTTTCATTTTTGATTGAACTGTCCCTTTAGTAAGTTGTCAGAACTGGATAGTATGCTTAAAAATATGCCTTTACATCTTTCTTACACAATCTCATTCCTCAGTGAAATGAGGAGCATCAGATCTCCTGTTCAGGAGCACATGGAGGCCTTAGTCCGAGGAAAGCATCCTTTATTGGGTCAGCAGTCTTCTACGCACAGTATGAGCTTCTCTGACAAAGAGGAGAGAGACAGTCCTCTTCCAAACGGACGCAGTATATCTTTAATGGACCTCCAGGACTCTTACCTTGCACAGGGCCATCCAGGTCCCAACCCTCTTCATGAAGCCCCACCGAGGTTAGGGCGGGTGGGCTCTCAGGCCTCCATCGGTCCTCTCCCTCCTCCTCCTCCACATCATCACCAGCCCCCTGTCCATCCAAAAGTCCCACAGCTAAGAGACAACTTGCCCCAGAGCGCCCCGCAGGTGCGCCGTCCTCTCCACCCCTCCCTCAGTCAGCAGCGCAGCTTACAGCCGCTGTCTTTCCAGAACCCCGTCTACCACCTCAGCAACCTGCATGCTCAATCCACGCACTCCACCCAGTCCACGCACTCCGTCCAGTCGCTGCAGCCCGACTCTAGCTCGGAGAACCTGAGCACGGGCAGCTCACACAGCGGCAGTCCCGGGCGGGGAGCCACTCCCAGGGCCAGGATGCCCTCCACCAGCAGCGTGGAGGAGGAGCTTGGCCGCAAAAACACTCAAGGGCAGGAGACTCCTCCTCCCACGGCCCGCTGGCACCCACCCCTGGTGGACTCGCACTCGGGAGCTCAGGTGCTGGCCGTACCGAGGCAAAGTACAGCGGGAACGGCGCATATCGTGAAGGTGGAGCAGCAGAGTCGAGGTGCGGGGATGGTGGGGGTGAGAACTCCTAGGTCTCTTCCTCACAGCACGTCGCTCCGCAGTAGCAGCAGCGTCAACACCGAACCCATGCAACAGAGCGGCGAGAGGTCCAGACAGCAGTCCACGTGCTCTAAAGATTCTTCTGTACCTGGAGGACGAGGCAACAAACAGGTAGAAGAGAAAGCTGAATTGCAAGTTTGAATGTAGTGGAAATGTCTGAACCGTGAATAATTTGGTTTGTTTTGTATTCGCGTGTCTGCGTAAGGTCCAGTCGCCTGTGGAGTCTGTCACCATGTCTCCAGTAGAGAGAACGGCAGCATGGGTCCTGAATAATGGACAGTTTGAGGACGAGGAAGAGGAAGGCCAAAGCAAAGAAGACACCAAACACATAGAGAAGGTAAAAGAGTGAAAGCGCACAAGCCTCTTACACTTACAAGATATTCCTGCAAGAGGTTTTAGATGTTTTGCTCTTTTTCTCTGAAGTATGAACAGGAGATCTCAAAGCTGAAGGAGCGTCTACGAGCATCTAGTCGGCGATTGGAGGAGTATGAGAGACGCCTGCTGGCACAGGAACAGCAGATGCAGAAGCTGCTCATGGAATACAAGACTCGACTGGAAGACAGCGAAGACCGACTGCGCAGACAGCAAGAAGAGAAAGATAGTCAGATGAAGAGTATTATCTGCAGGTAAAGAGATTAATGAGAGTTTTTTGGAGCGTCTAAGATTTTAATTGTGGTCGCTTATTTGGACTACTTTGTGTTTTGATATGATCATTTTTTAATAAAGTATAAAATCTAAAAAAGTAAAAAAAGTGAGAAGCAAATTTAAAGTAAAATATTTTTAAGTGTAACCTAGAATTTAACAGTTTGATGTCTAGCAGATATATAAAACATACATTACTGGGAAAAAAATACTGTGATTTAATGTTGACATTTTAATTGTATTTTCAATTCAACATTTTCAATGCGTTTGAAAGTAATGTTTTGTGATTTATTGTTTTCAACATTAAATCAGCCCATAATGTAAAGAACATTCTGTAAAATTATAACCTTGATATCTTTAATATTGACTGAATAAGACCATGTGAAGAATTGAAATTATAGTAAATTAAAGATTAAAATCAAACTTTGACGTTCCTAATATCATATTATATTAGGAAACTTGGATTTCACAGACAGGATCACAATTGTAAATCCTGACGGTCTTCATCTTTCTGTTAATAGGTTAATGGCAGTGGAGGAAGAACTGAAGAGAGATCATGCAGAAATGCAGGCTGTCATAGACGCCAAACAGAAGATCATTGATGCACAGGTACTGCAGATCAATCAACCAAATAAAACCAGCATGTTAAATGCAAGCCATCAGGAATACGTGCGTGTGCTTCCCTAAGAGCCATGTCATACCTGCCTATATTTTCTGAGGTAATATTTTATGTGAGGTAAAGGCCCGTGTGCTGCTCAGTGGTATGAACACCCTGCTAAAGCTCAGATGGTATTAAAGCAAACAGGCTGCTGACTGGCTCATTGATACTGTGTCCTACTGAATTCCAGGTCACTAATGGAACTGAGGTAATACCAGCAGGCAAGTACATGCAGAAAAATCTGCTCCCGCAGAGCAGCTAGGCTTACGTAAGCGCACCCCGATCCAACACCCATGCCTGGCCTAAACCTGTGCAACACTCAGTCCTCTGAGCCTTTACGTCAGACAGTATAACACATCGGCTGTTCGGGGTTTTTTATGATAAAATGCTTCATTGTGTTTGAGATTAATGTGCAGAGACCGTTTGCCTGGTAGACGATAAAATAAGAAAACTACGCTATAGACTAAGAGCGAAGAAAGGACTCAAGCAATGTATAAGGACACAAATATTATAAATACGTGTGGGACCTCCCACAATAAACACTAGTATTGGGCAAACACAACTTACATTTCAATCCAAATAATTGAAATGTGTGTACTAGTGGTGCAGAAATGAGTTCATTATTTATTTAAGATATTTTGAGAAATGTGTCCATACAAGTCAATGGAGGTCAGTATTGTTTGGTTACCAAAAAACAACAACAACAAAACAACAAAATATATATATATATATATATACATACATATATATAAATAAATATATATAAATAAAATATTTTTGTGTGTTTTGCTGGAGAAAGAAAAAGTCATACAGGTTTGAAATGACAGGTTCATGAATAATTGATGAAAGATTTTCGGGAGAACTAGCCCTTTAAGTTTGATTCTTAAATATGTCGGTATTAGAACTTTAAAGCCTGTTTCTTCATTTAGTTGTGAACATTAATGCTCTTTTTTGTTTGTAAAGATATAAGAGCATCTTACTGATGTTTTGGGTAAAGTTAGCGTGCTATTGAGGAGTGTGTGTTGATAGGAAGCGCTCATAGCAGATTCAGTACCTGCTGTCTATGGGCTGTGCTGTAGCTTTTGGCTGCTTTTTTCCTTTCCCTCCTTGTTTTTGCCTTGCCACCTTCTGATTTCTCATGCTGCCTCACTTCCGTCCTCCTTTTAGGTGTGCGCACACAAATTGCCACTTCACTGGCTTGTGCAGATGATTATTTTATAGTGTAAGGAAAGTCTTGCTATTATTTCTGTAGTTGTTTGCTCAGGTTTTTCTGCTCACAAACCTGCTCCCTTTGTTGTATTTTTGACGGTCGTTTTTTCTTGTAAGATTTTTGTTCACTTGCCTGACCACTGTTAGACTGACACAAATTATGACTCATTATCTTTATATTAAAATGAAGATGGAATTAATACTTTAAAAAAATGTGGTGATACAGATATTCTCTTTATTTATGTTCTCTCTCTCTCTCTGATCTCTCATGATCTCTCAGATTTTCTCTCTCTCTCTCTCTCTCTCTCTCTCTCTCTCTCTCTCTCTCTCTCTCTCTCTCTCTCTCTCTCTCTCTCTCTCTCTCTCTCTCTCTCTCTCTCTCTCTCTCTCTCTCTCTCTCTCTCTCTCTCTCTCTCTCTCTCTCTCTCTCTCTCTCTCTCTCTCTCTCTCTCTCTCTCTGTGTGTGTTTAGGAGAAGAGGATCAGTTCTCTGGATGCAGCTAACTCTCGTCTCATGAGCGCCCTCACTCAGGTGAAAGAGCGCTACAGCATGCACAACCTCCGCAATGGCCTGTCACCCACCAACCCTACAAAACTTTCCATCACTGAAAACGGCGAGTTCAAGAACAGCAGCTGTTGATGGGCGCTCATAGACTCGATGAGCCGAGCCGATTGACGCTCAGGACGCATCGCTGGTTCTGATTGGTTCGGTTTAAGATGGACATGCGTACCTGGCGGATGAATTGACTGACTACTGTATACATGCGATTGCATAGAATGTTTGGTTAATAGAATGTTTGTATATAAACGTTATCTAATATTGGTTATGTACAGTAATGCTACTGCAGAGAGAAGTTCTGGAAAGTTAAGAGCGTAGAGTTCAGAGTCAGCGAGTTTGTGTTTTTTTTAAATACTGATATACGCTTAAATGCAGATTTAAGATTGAAAAAAGATTTTTAATTATTGCCTAAGATATATGAAGGAGATGTACATATCATAAATAGAATTGTTTAAAAGAGAATATTGAAGAAAAGCACATAGGTATCGTTGGTCATAGTTGTAAATGTCCTCACGTAACAGAACCTGACAGGCAACGACGTTAGATTGAAAGGCAAGTTTATGCACTCAGTTTTCTAACACAACTTTTCTATATTTTTTTTATTATTTTAGGTTATCATCTTGTTAAAGGTGGTTTTGGCTGAGACTTTCAGGTGAAGGCAGCCACAGTTTAGTTACAAAACACCCTGAACATAATAAAATAAAATACATGGTCATGAATGTTACTAAAACAAAGACAACAGTGGGTTGATGTATTCAAACATTACATTGAAATAACAGCGATTCATTTTATTGGATGCCTATGAGAACGCATCATCTAGACAACTGTCACTTACTCAACAATTGTTGTCTTATATCTGTTTTGTGTGTCTGACCAGATTGCTGTGAAAGCTTCAATCTCTGTCTCACTGCCCTTGTGTTATTGACAGTCTTACTGCCCTCATTATCCTCTTTATTATTTGTCAGCTACTTCGAATGAAAGTTGCTGTTTTTTCACTCCATAATGAACATCAACGCCTTTAACCTTCTGTGGCACAAAGTTCTGTGTTCATAAGATATATTTGACAGTCAGTTTCAAAGTTCAGAAGTTCATGCAGAAGCATTGAATAAAAATGGATTGTGGCCTCATGTTGTGTGATGTGTGATCTTATACTGATTTTCTTCTATTAATGTTGTTAGATGTTGTTTCTTCTATTCATGTTGTTGTTACATAACTATTAAGTAGAATGTACTTAAGAATATTATTTACATTAGTGAATCTGTTTATATATCAGATAATACATCGTTATCATCGTCATTTTAAGATTTAAGAGAAACACTTTATAGTGGATTGTCTCCAATGAGAAGAAATGTGAATTTGAATGCAGTTCAATAGGGATCTGGATGTAATGTAAAAAACAACGTTGCAACAAAAAAAGGATTACTTTAATCAGAAATATGCTACAGTAATGAACTACAGTACTAATTTAAATTTCCTAGTTAAAATCATGAGCTTTTTGGTCTTACTGCCCTGAATTTAGTTTAAATGATTAAAATATAAGATCTATATATACTGTTGTTTAGTATACACTTTAAACTTATTTTGTGATAATCTCATTTACATAGAAATAAATTAAATATAAATATGCCTGATCAATAACATATGCAATTTGTATGTAATAAATGATCAAATTGCACCAAACAACAAATAAAATAATCAAGAAAATATGCCTTTAATTTCAGTTATACACATACTAATAAAACTAAGTGCACAGGAAGTTTTGTTTTGTGTCTGGCAAACGAGTAAATATAAATGTAGTACACACTACTCTAACCTATGTTGTAATATTTACTACTGTACTACAGTTTATTATAGTAAATGGTAAAGTGTACATTATTATTTTCACAAGGGTATTGTATTAATATTAAATGGGAAATCAACAAGAGGAAGATTCCTGATATTAACTAATTGCTACTTTCTATTGTTGTTAGGGTTTAAAAAGTCATTATTTTACACACCCCGTGCACGCCACTGTAGGTAGGCCCAATGAAACATCATTTGTGAAATTCATCCTTTTTTTGGAAAGTATTTTTTCATGAAAAACTTTTAACGCAGTAGTCGTTTTTGACAACATTATTTAATGATGTATTTTCATATAATAAAATAAATTAATACATTTAATTATTTGTTCATTAAATATTTAATGATTAAATTGTTGCAAAATAAATTGGAGAATTTTATGAATGGTTTACTGAATTAATTAATATTTTAATTCTTTTAATTTGAGTACTTCGGTGTAAATATAAAACCTCCTCTACTCTTGTCTCCTTGTTTCCGGGGGAGGGACTCTGACCACTGATGTACAACGCTTCCGATGCGTAGTGCGCATGCGTAGTGTTATGGCGAGTCTCCATGTAACCTACCCAATTCTCTGAATGTATTAAGTGTATTATTTGCAAGAAGGACTAGTTGTCAGGTATAATGTAACCCTGATAGTTTATGTTTACTGGTTAGTCATTTTATATTGTGCGGTGGATAATGCATAATACGGTCGGTTTCACACTAGCTAGCGTTAGCCTATTCTTTGTACCACATTACCTGCAAACATGAAGTCAGACAGACCTATTTAGCTAGATGTTTAACTAACAATATCGAGTTTGTTATTTGTTATCTACATCTGTTAAATGTATGATATTTAATCATTATTGACCTATTATTTCACATGCAGGTCTTAAAGCATGGCGGACATTAAAAACTTCCTCTACGTTTGGTGTGGCAAAAAGAAGACAACACCAAACTATGACATCCGAGCAGCTGGAAATAAAAACAGACCAAAGTTCGTGTGTGAGGTCAGAGGAAAATGCTGATTTCGTGTAAATGTATATGGTTTTTTGAGGCAATTTCATGCAAATGTCAACCAGACTACGAAAAAAATAAACCTTTAAAGTTTTCAGGATACTAATAGCTCAGGTGTCAATATTTGGTGGTTTTAATACTCATGTGAGGTCTCTCTCATAGTTTTTTTTTTTGTGTTAAAAATTAAAAATAACTATTTTATGTACTTTGAAAAGTCATCTCTTCTCTGTTTGTTGGGTGTTTTTGCTTCTGGTTTGTGCATTTTTAATTAACAGAAATCCTGCTGTTGACTCTGAAAATGTGTCTCATCCATAAAGCATGTATATTTCAGTATTTTACAATGGATAACTTGTGCATAGACTAATGTTTTTCTGATGTCTCTATCAACAGGGCTTTATGCAAATATAAACACATGGTTCAATTTTATTTTATTGGTAATAAATACATTTAGTGAGAATTTACACTTTAAGTTTTGACTGAAAACATGACGCCCATAATGCTGGAATTGCCCATTTAGTTTTTGGTGTAACTGGAATACTATAAGAAAGCATGTGTTTACTCTAAAGGTGCGTGTTGAGGGTTACAATTACATCGGCATGGGAAACTCCACCAACAAGAAGGATGCTCAGACCAATGCTGCCCGTGACTTTGTGAATTATCTTGTTCGGACTAAAGACATAAATGCCAATGATGTTCCTGCTTTAGGGGTCAGTACAGCATTTATATCTATATGCATCTGTTTTGTGGTATAGCACACATGTGACATTGAATGTTTTGTGTTCAGGTTGGTGTCAGTGTGCCTGATGGATGTAATGAAGGTGGAGGTGGGTTTGGAAATTTGCCATCCAATTGTCCACTGCCTCCACATCTGGCTGTGAAAGCTGAATCAGGTGAAACAAATGGTATGTACAGTATAACAGTATGAAAGTTTTACTCTCCGGGTTGTATTATTGAGCATGGATGATGCATTTGTTTTAAAAATTTTGTAACATTGATTAGGATCAGTTATAATGCTGCTATTTATCCTGTGTTATAGAAGCATGTGGTTCTGCCCCTGTCCCTGGGATAACAGGTTTGGGCTACTCTGGCTTTAACAATGCCCAATGGGAGCGTGGAGCCAATCTGCAAGAGTATTACTCCAAAAAAGAGGAACAGGAAGCCAAAGCGGTAGGTTTTCATTCTAGAATGAGTTTTGCCATCTAATAATTTGACATGTAATATGTAAGCAATGACAGGCCATGAATTAGTCACGTATCAGAATCAAGCCCTGTAACTAACCATTTTTTAGAAAACGTTCAAGTTATAGAATATAGAAAGTTTAAAAAAGTGATGACTCTTATGTCTCTTTTCATTCCCAAGACCTTTGAATCAGAGGAGGTTGATCTGAATGCCGGCCTACATGGGAACTGGACTCTGGACAATGCAAAAGCCCGTCTGAACCAGTTCTTTCAGAAAGAAAAAAACCAAACAGACTACAAGTATAGCCAAGTGGGACCTGATCACAACAGGTCAGGATGTGCCCGTCAAAAAAAATCCACTTACCACAACATCTTAGTTTTTAACTCATTTACTGTACTTACATTCTGTCTATTCTCACCTTAAAGTACATATATACAGGTGTGTGTCATATATATTGTGAAGGTTTGTTTTTCTGCTGGACTGACACAATGACAGAGAGAACTCCTTGATGTGCATCTAACCTCCAGGAGATCTCAGAGAACATAAACAGAAGGCTCCTTAGAGAATCAGTGATACCATATACAGTGTGAACCTCACAAAACACAGAAATTTCACAGCAAAATTCAAATAAATTCTTTATTGGCACAACCTAAGAAATCTCAAGTCCATAAAATAGGCTTGATTTTCTTTAATAATAATGTAAATGATGATGTGGTCTGTGAAGTGTGATTTGAATAGGGCTGTCAAACGATTAATCGCGATTAGTGGCATCCAGAATAGAAGTTTGTGTTTACATAATATATGCCTGTGTACTGTACATATTAATTTTGTACTTATAAACAGAAAAAAACAAGTATATATATATAGATGTATTTAATATTATATATAAAATTAAAATGATTAGATATAAAATTAATGCACATGTCACATACTGAATGCGATTAATCACAATTAATCGTTTGACAGCCCTAGATTTGGGTATGTTTGAGATTCACACATTATCGTACACTATCGCAGTATATAAAATCTATAGAGAGAGGACATGCCAGAAATCCCAACCTTACATGGGGCCAAACATGTGACATGACTTAGGCTGCACTAAGAGGTCACATGGTAAAGTGTGTGATTGGTTGAATTCAGAATGTCAGGAGAGGAATATTAATGTCTGGTTGTGATTTCTGGTGTCACTCGTCCATCAGGGGCTGAGGCATCTTCCGTGACCTAGAGAGGAAATAACTTGCTGTTTTGAAGTCTGGCAGAAAAACAAACCTTTTGGGTTTATCCTGTACACACCGTGACCTGATGTGTTAGTCTGACAGCTTTTGCTGTTCAGATAAAAGGTCAGTTTTTGGAGTAATCATTTCTGCATTTGTGTTATGTTTATAGTTTGCAATGTTGCAATGTCTGTGGGATGAATCCCACGTTTGGACGTGTTGATTTTGTATCTTGCTCTGTTTTAGGAGTTTTATTGCTGAGATGACAATCTTTGTAAGACAGCTGGGTAGAAGTAAGTATCAGTCGTCTGCCTTTATTGTTGCTTTTTTCCCTACTAATCGCACAAGTTACATCGTACGTAAAATATGTACGATTTCTGTGAGATCAGGCTCAAAAAGCTTGCGTTCCTACTAACGCCACCCTTCTTTATCTTCAGAGGTTTTTGCTCGTGAACACGGCTCGACCAAGAAGCTGGCTGCCCAGTCTTGCGCGCTGTCTCTCGTCCGTCAGTTGTACCATTTAGGGGTCATTGAAGCCTACACGGGGCAGACCAAGAAAAAAGACGGAGAAAGTGTGAGTACATCAGCACAAATCCACAAATATTTAAGCCGGCCTGTGTTGTTACTGTGACTCCACTGACTCGCTGTTGTTTTTGTTGTTTTAGGTGGATGTATATGAAGTGAATCTTAGTGAGGATCTAGCGAATCAGCTGAAGGGCATTGTGCAGGAACTTGGCATCCAGATCCCTCCACCTGTAAGTGTCGCACAGTGCTTGAGTGTTACAAAGTAAACATGCGGTGCATTAAAGAACTTGTTGTGTTTTAGCCTCAGGATCCCAACACTCCGGCGTCACTGATTCAAGGGAAGTTAGCTCAGTTTGAGCCTTCACAGAGGCAGAGCGCTGCAGGAGTAGTGCCGTGGTCTCCCCCGCAGGTCAACTGGAACCCCTGGACCAGCTGCAACATCGATGAAGGACCGCTGGCATTTGTACGATTGCAGTCTTGCAATGATCATTTCATGATAATTGTGATATCCTGTGCATTTTTCCAATTTTCTCACAACTCTGCTTATCTGGTTTGCAGTGCACCCCAGAACAGATCAACATGGACCTGCTGAGTGAACTTAACTATCAACTGGAGCAAGACAAGAATCTGCAGATGGTGAGCTTAAAACCCACGACAGCTTCATAAAATCAAACTTTGTAGTGTCTTTCTCAATAAGTTGGTCTTCTGAAGTTAACTAGACACCTTTCTGTTGCAGATTCTAGCAGACAGGAATCAGCTCCCTGTAAAGAACTTTGAGAAAGATATCATGTCCGCCATTCACAATAACCCAGTTGTCATTATCCGTGGAGCCACTGGCTGTGGAAAAACCACCCAAGTCCCTCAGTACATATTGGATGAGTACATACACGGAGGCAGAGCATCTGAATGCAACATCGTTGTGACTCAGGTGAGACCGTTGCAGTGCTGATTTCTGTTGAGGAGTTTTGTTTCGTGACTAACCTCTGGCGCTCATTTAACTTAGCCGAGACGAATCAGTGCCGTGTCCGTGTCGGAACGTGTGTCCTTTGAAAGAGGAGAAGAGGTGGGGAAAAGCTGTGGCTACAGCGTGCGTTTCGAGTCTTTTCTACCCAGACCTCACGCCAGCATCCTCTTCTGCACTGTCGGTGTGTGCCGCTTCTTAATCTTATATTGCAAAATACTGCATAGAGGCAAAAAGAGTTCATAAAAAAATGTTTAATAAGAACTTGTTTATCACAGGGGTGTTGCTAAGGAAGTTGGAATCTGGTATTCGTGGCATCAGTCATGTGATCGTGGATGAAATCCATGAGAGGGACCTGAATGTAAGTCTGCTGTTGACATATTAAAACATTTATTGATCATTCTGTTTATAAGTTATATATGTTAATGTCCGATAACTATGTCCTATAAACATTTTTTACCATGTTTCTGCAGTCTGATTTCCTGTTGGTAGTATTGAGAGACGTGGTCCAGGCCTACCCTGATGTCCGCATCATCCTCATGTCTGCCACCATTGACACGACCATGTTTAAGGAATATTTCTTCAACTGTCCTGTCATTGAGTTGCACGGACGAGCTCATCCTGTACAAGGTACATGAACACCTAATGCAATGCATCATACATTTTACAGCTTTAATACAATATTTTGAGATCAATTTAGCAACCTGGTAAGTTTGTTATTGGATTCTTTTACAGAGTATTTTCTGGAAGACTGCATTCAGATGACCCAGTTTGTACCACCACCGATGGATAGGAAGAAAAAAGATAAAGATGAAGATGGAGGAGAGGAGGAAGTATGTGCTGATTTTGCTCAAATTTTACTGTATGTGTATATTCATGTGTATATGCCATAATTTATTAATTTATTCTAAATTCACACTGTAACAGGAAAAATACATGTTATGAAGTCACTGAAATACTCATCTGTGCTGTTTGTGTTTCTGCAGGTGAACTGTAATGTGATTTGTGGACCCGAGTATACTCCAGAAACCAAGCGTGCCATGTCTCAGCTGAATGAGAAGGAAACTCCCTTTGAGCTGATCGAGGCTTTGCTGAAGTACATTGAAACGCTGAATGTTTCTGGAGCTGTGCTCGTCTTTCTTCCAGGCTGGAACCTCATCTGTTCAATGCAGAAACATCTGGAGATGAGCCCACACTTCGGTCTGTACTTCACTGAATTTATGAACTTGCTGACTTTAGATTGTCCAGCATTGTCTATTTTGAGTAGTGCACACATTCATAATGGTGTTTTTTTACTTCTTTCAGGTGGTCATCAGTACAGAATCCTGCCTCTTCACTCCCAGATTCCCAGAGAGGAACAGAGAAGAGTGTTTGAACCCACTCCTGATGGTGTGACGAAGGTCTGTATGACATTCATGAGCTTGTGAATTTCCACACGCTTGTGTTATGGAACCTTGGACTAATTTTACCATCCCCTCACAGGTCATTTTGTCAACCAACATTGCAGAGACGAGCATCACCATCAACGATGTGGTCTTTGTCATTGACTCCTGCAAGTAAGCAAATCAACTTCTGTAAGTCTTTCACTGATGTTTGGGTTTTTCCCATAAATGATTCAATCAAATCTGTCTCACAGGCAAAAAGTGAAGTTGTTCACCTCTCATAACAACATGACAAACTACGCCACAGTATGGGCCTCCAAGACTAACCTTGAGCAGAGGAAGGGACGTGCTGGTCGAGTCAGACCTGGTTTCTGTTTTCACCTGTGCAGCAAAGCTCGCTTTGAAAAGTGAGGGTTTTTTTTAGTTTTAGCGCTGTGTTTTTATGTTGAATACAAAAAAACGAATCAGAAATGAGTTGATCGTGTCAACTTGCAGACTAGAGAACCACATGACTCCAGAGATCTTCCGCACACCGCTGCATGAGGTGGCCCTCAGTATTAAGCTGCTGAGACTGGGAGCCATCGGGCAGTTCCTGTCCAAGGCCATTGAACCTCCTCCATTGGATGCTGTTATTGAAGCCGAACATACGCTTAGAGGTACGGCTTCTGTTTTGTTGTCTCATCTGTAGTGAATTACAGTCGCAGCAGTGCTTAATATGATAATATTAATTAGCATGATATTGCATGCTTGTACGGTTGCAAAGTGGTGGAAATTTACTGGAAATTTTCCGCCCCTTTGCAACCCTACATGCTTGTAAGTGTTGATTAAACACAAGTGTCTTTCCCTTCACAGAGCTGGATGCTTTAGACTCTAATGATGAGCTGACTCCACTGGGACGCATTTTAGCCAAACTGCCCATTGAACCTCGACTGGGAAAGATGATGATTATGGGATGCATCTTTAAGTAAGAGTTTATTTACTCAGACTTCACTGTGTGGGTGACTATCATCCTGAACAGATTTAAATAAATAAAATAATAATAAGACCTGTAATCTCGATCATCTCAATGGAAAGAAATACTTCTCATTTATTGTAATGTGAATAATGCACTTTCATTCAGAAGTTCTGAAACACTTATTTACTTGCTTCATGTTTTAGAATAAAAAATAAAATAAATAAGAATAAATAAATAAATAATAAATAAAGTAAAAATTTAAATAAACTCATTAAAACTATAAAATAACATGAAGGAAACTAGGAATTATGTGGCAACTACAAAAATATAAAGTAAATTAATTATTTTTTAATTATTTGTTGTCACCTTCATATCAAAAGCTTTGTAAGATTTCACTGAAATATTTAAAAACTATTTTAAATTTTATTTGAAGGGTAGTGTATGTGAATCATAATATGCGTTTATCATGTTGTGTCTCATAAGGTTGTTAGTTCATGCTGCTGTAAATTTAAGGCATTACATTATATTACAGTTTTTTATTTGTGAATTACACAATAACTATTAATACGTTTTTATGTTTTCGTTGTGATTTTGAAGTGTTTACAAAGACCTAGATGTTACTAAGTGATTAATCCAAAATCAATTTAGTTTAATTAACATAATCATTTTTCGTTTGCTAATGCATTATTTTATGCTCTGTGTGTTATTGTTTTGTGTAGTGTTGGAGATGCAGCGTGCACCATCTCTGCAGCAACCTGTTTCCCCGAACCGTTCATCAACGAGGGTAAACGCCTCGGCTTCGTCCACAGGAACTTTGCTGGCACACGTTTCTCTGACCATGTGGCTTTACTTTCTGTTTTCCAGGCCTGGGATGAAGTCAGGTGGGTCAGATCATAGTACCACATTTAAATCACTTGATCTGATCACTTTTCATGACTTGTTTGCTTTAGTATTTTGGTTTCTTAAGTTGTCTTTCTGTATGGTGTTTTCAGGATGGGTGGTGAGGATGCAGAAATCCGGTTTTGTGAACACAAGAGACTGAACATGCCCACTTTGAGAATGACCTGGGAAGCCAAGGTCCAGCTGAAAGAGATCCTTGTTAACGTGGGCTTCCCTGAAGGTCAAACATTGCTTCTAAACGCTTTAATGTGCAATATTGTTTGGAGAAGTTCTGCCATTTATATAAGGTTGATTTTTATCTTTCTTTTAGAGTGTCTCATGAATCAAATGTTTAACAACGTGGGGCCAGACATTAACTTAGATGTGCTGATCTCTCTGCTGACGTTTGGCTCCTACCCCAACGTGTGTTACCACAAAGAGAAAAGGAAGATCTTGACCACAGAGGGGCGAAATGCTCTCATTCATAAATCATCTGTCAACTGTCCTTTCAGTAGCCAAGATATGACATACCCATCTCCCTTCTTTGTCTTTGGGGAAAAGGTTGGTTTTAAAATCTTGCTTAAAACCATTTAAACCCATTTTGAAGTAGAAATTGATTTATGTTTTGCTTATGTATTTGCAGATCCGAACTCGAGCTATTTCTGCCAAAGGAATGACTCTCGTCAGCCCTCTTCAGCTCATTCTGTTTGGCTCAAAGAAGATCACTTCTAATGGAGAGATTGTTGAGCTTGATGAGTGGTATGTGTTTGCACTGTCAGTAATACAAAGTACAACGTGGTGTCATAAAAATTTGTTTAGTTTCTTGAGTCATGGCCCCACCTATAAAACACACTATATTGAAGTGCATAAGTTCTTATTCATTAAAAGAAATCCTTCCTTGTGTAGGATCAAACTGCAGATTCCCCACGATGTAGCAGGTGGTGTTGCGGCCCTAAGGGCAGCATTTGAAGCGCTGGTGGTGGAGGTGACCAAAGACCCGGAATACATCAGTAATTTAGATCCTACCAATGAACGTTTGCTGAATGTCATACGGGTCGTTTCGAAACCCTCTTCAGCGGGTATAAACCTCATGGCCACTAACTCACGGTAAGGAAATTGAACCCATTATCAATGTTCCTTCATGCATAACTACGTACTGACCTTCATCTATGTCTTACACAGCTTTGGAGATGGTCCCAGACCACCCAAGATGGCCCGTACTGATTACGGAGGTGGTGGAGGCTTTGGGGGCCGTGGAGGCGGATATAGAGGAGGAGGAGGTGGTGGAAACTGGTCTGGTGGAGGATACAGAGGGGGTGGAGGCTATCGGGGTGGAAGAGGAGGCGGAGGCTATCAGGGTGGTGGAGGTGGTTATAGAGGGTCAGGAGGGTATCGTGGTGGGGGTGGATACAGAGGAGGTGGAGGGAATGGAGGGAGGGGATTTCGAGGTGGCTGGGGAGGTAACAGAGGTGGTTATAGGGGTGGCTATTAAAGCTGGATGTGTCCCGAGTATGTGTCCATGTAACTTTATTCGCTATTAAAAAGTTAAAATTTAGTTAAAATTTAAAAAGTTAATCAGTTGACTATCATAGTGGCAGCTAATGGATGTCTTAAGTGGACTTTTTCTGTTTAAATAAACAATAACTTAAGGTTACAAAATGCTAATTTGTGAGCAACAACATTTACCTGCTGTATATATTTTGTTTTGATTTCTTTGATGTATAGTTGTTATGTTTACATGCACCATTTTAATAAAATGTTTTTCTTGAAAGTTTTATAGTTATTGTTCTTTTCTAGGCAATGTTTAGGCCATGGATATGGCCTGAGATTGTAAGTTTTACACATGAAAAGTCTGTCATATACTGTCATAAAATATAAGCAGAGGAATATACATTCTCAAACTGTAGATAAAGATCATCAGCCACCTTCATCTCGGAGATCTTGATATCTTTGTGGGTCTGTTTGTTAATGGTGGTCGACACAACAAAGTTCAGTCCTACATCCTGAGGAGGATTTTTTTGGTTTGTTTTTAGAAATAGATTCAATTTAAAGCTTTTAATATCATTGAAGTTAATGTAAAGCAACATGTTTAATCACATCCTTGGAGAAGTTCTATGTGAAGTTCTTGGAAACATCAGATGTTAAAATCAAAAAACTCTTGAAACATTTCACCTTAAGGCGTGATCCCAGCTAACAGGGAACGTTGTTAGAACTTTGGCTAAAGTTAAAAAAAGTTTGTTCAGTAACATTATGAAAACGCTTTGACAACGTTATATATATCTAACTGCTTATAGCAGCTTATAACATGCATAGTTTGAAACATAAAAACTGCTTGTCTGTTTTTCAGGAGAGACATTATATAAGTTTACAGTGTGTGAGTGAGTCTTTTATTGAATGGCAAAGTGAAAATTGATTTGGTATGTAAGTTTTTGGTAAAATGTGTTGAAATTGTTTATTGTTTGGTATTGGTGTGGTCAATGTCAATTTTATTTATATAGCACTATTAAACACAACCATAGGTTGACCAATGTGCTGCACAATACAAAACACTTTAATACAACAAGATAAAATAATTACTAAAAAAGAAAACAATACCATAAAAAGTTCTCATTGATAAAATGCCAAATCAAAAAGGTAAGTTTTCAACATGGATTTAAACACTGATTAAACATTGGTCCTCGATCTGATCTTCAAGGGGTTTATCTGGTACAGACAATGACATGGATATTTCTAATATGATGTGCAGTTCATCTACACATCATTATAACACACAATGCTATAATGTAAGTTATAGGGTAAGTTTTGTATGGTGTATGTATAATATATACTTTTATTTTAAACCTATATTTAATATTTTTACATATAATGTTTATATTTTTGTATACTGATGTACTATTTATTATTATCCTATCATTATCCCACAAATCGTGTATTTATATTTTATGCATTGTTACACTGTTGATTATGGGTGTTTTTATTTGCTTCAGAGCAGAGGCGTTTGCTAATCATTGCCGATAGAGGGAGACATAGAACCATAGAACTTTTGAGAATTTATTTGGCATATAATAGTTTATTAATCTTACAATCAAGGATTTAATTACTTTATAAAGTTTCAAGTTATTTGAAAACAGAAAACTGCATTTTCTTTGTTAACAAATGAAAATCTAGTCTTTACGACTGATGTGGCCTTTAGGTGTAATGTACCCAGCAAGCAAATAAAAAAATCTAGAGAATGCAGGAATTTCCATGAATAGAAAATAATCGTAGCCTCTGGGTAAGGTAGAGGTACGTACCTTTAGTATCCTTAAGAGACTAAATCCCCTAGAGAACAATTGCTGATGAATGTGTTCAAAGGTATAGTAGTGAGACAATGCATATCCTGGGCATGTCTGAGCCTGAGGCAGTATGGCACTGATTCAGTACAGAGGCCTGGAATGACTGTTTGACAGGGTGTTGAGAAGTCATTTCTCATTTTGACATAGGGATATATCTAACTGTCATTTCCCTTGTGCTAAATGTAGTGAGACTGAGACTAATTTACTGAATGCACAAAGGTTTTAAAGTATTGCTAGAATGTGAAGAATCGAACTTTAAAATACTGTAACTCACCCAGAAACAGAATTTATGCTGTTTACAGAAATGTTAATTTAACCAATTCATCATCACAGTTGGAAACTGATTAATTGTGGTGTTTAACACCAGATGTTCTTTGATCATCAAATAAAGCCTATTGATTCAATTCGAATAGTATTATCATTGACTCTTAACATTGGAGCTAATGAATCTTTTGCTTTTGGCTATTTGTAACGCTTGTGCTGATGAATTGTATCTAATACAGTATCTGCTATATGTCTTGTCTATTACACACATACCTTTTAAATCTCAATGGCCACTCGTGTTGTTTACTTATTTATTTACTTAATTTATATTTCTGACTTTATCTTTTATCACTGTTTACAAACATTTTACTGAATTGTTGTGGAACATTTATTTCCACATTATAGTTTGATCTCCTGATTGTTATTAGTAATAGTTATTTATTCTGTGTTCATGACATGCACACACCTGAGAAAACTAAAATTCTCCTTCTTGTTTCTGCTAACTGAAATACTGTATAATTCATCATTTTTCATCTCTTTTAATTAGAGGTAAAGAGTGGGGGGGGGGCGTTTTTGTTGGTTATCTATTATCTTTGAAACAATGTTGGTAGAATATTAATAAACAGTCAACGAAACAGTCAGCTAGTTATTTAAAGTTTCGGATACACCCTTGACTGCCGGTGTATATATAACCTTGCTCTTTGACCCCACTGCTCTCAGCAATAGCTATCTTCCCTTGGTTATTCATAGCACAGGAGATTCATCCCAAAAAGATGTCCCTATGAAGATAGATGAAAGTTAAGGTAGAGATCACAGAGAGTCTTACATTGAATAAAATGCAGCTATATGGTTGCACAGCTTTTTTACATAATACAAGGGTGTGGTAAATCAGATACATACTATCTGATTGTGACGACAAATTAAAGCTTGAACAGGACAATCTGTTGATCTGTTTACAGAAAGTTAGTGGCGAGTCCATCTCTAGCTTCGCCTGGTTGGAAATCTGTTACGTATGAAATTCAGTCTCCGCCCACCGCTGGAGTTCACTCGACAACTGACCATTTGGAAAAGTATAACGCCACGCCCCCGTCCTCACGCCACGCCCACTCACGTCCATTCGGACTTGCCTTGTTTAGCGGGTCGGCGGTCCATCAAAGCATCCTTCAGGCGGAAGTAGACGTAGGGATTTTTTTTGGAAGTTCTTTGACTTGCGCACTAGCTGCCTGCCAGGGTGTAGTCGGATATAGCTCCTTTTCTCCAAAACTTTGTTTTCCCATGGCGGTGGTTACAAAGCTCAAATAAAGTGGACGTTTGCAAGAGAGAAGTTGAGTGCAGCGGACGCGCAACTGTCGCTTTTTCGCACGAGAAGCGGTCGCCACTGTTTCCCGCATGCTTTTATTTATAAACCCGCAAACACGGTAGCTGGAGAGTTACCGCAAACTTTTAAAGGTTGCAAGGACTCGAGACAGTAAAGGTATTTAAAGTCGCGTAAACGAGAGGACACAATGGTACTTTTTTGCTTTTTATTATTGACTTTGTGGGCAGCGGGCGGTCACGGAGCCATGGATGAATGTATAGACGAGGTGAATCGGCCTCAGCGCTGCCTGCCGGAGTTTGTTAACGCCGCATTCAACATGACCGTGGTGTCCACCAACACCTGCGGCTCTCCGCCCGAAGAGTACTGCGTGCAGACCGGGGTAACGGGGGTCACCAAATCCTGCCACATTTGCGATGCCGGGGACCCCAGACAGCATCACAGCGCTGTGTATCTCACTGACTACAACAACCAAGCGGATACCACCTGGTGGCAAAGCCAGACAATGTTAGCGGGCATCCAGTACCCGCACTCCATCAATCTGACCCTTCACCTGGGTGAGTGGCTTTAAAGCGTTACTTTACCGCAAAATGTACTGTGTGTTCTCGTGCACGAGCGCTTGTGAGCTGCACAGATGTGAGCATCTGCCATTTTAGTTTTTTTTCATAAAACTAGATTAAATCAATAAATCACATCACGTAGTCTTGCTAATTTAAGGTGGTATTTGATGGCTGTAGGCTGTTAACTCTGTACGCTCGCTCCAAATTAGCTTGGCACAAAACAGCTTGTTTTAACTTTCACATTTGTGACCCTGCCTGTAAAAAACCAGCTAGTTGTTTTACTGATTTCCACATAAAACCACACTACATAATGTATATAACATTCTGTGAAAATATAACCTTGATATCTTTATTATTGACATGAGAAAGTTTGAAAATAATCATAGGTGAAATCAAACTTTGATGCTTGTTATCTCATCATTTGATTTTGAGACTTAAGCCTTGTTTTCACAGACAGGGTCACATTTCTGTCTTAGTCTTTTAAATAAGTTTAAGTGCTCGGAGAAATACTTTTGCTTAGATAGCCTTTCAAAGTCTAGTAGGAAAGTTTTATTGTCTAAAAGTATAGTAACAGTGTTTTTTCAGTGGATTGATGACCTTTAATATGGATATCGTGGTTAAACTATGGTGAGACTGTTGTAAATTTGGGGTTTTGTTATAGCGAGCATAACTAACTATTGTTACAGTAATAAAACTTTGGTTAAATGTTGGTTAAACCCAGATTTGTGTTGGTTTATAATAACCTGTTGCCAGTGAGCACAAAGGTTAAGTGTATTAATATTGCTGAAAATAACATAAATAGTTTTTAACAATAATACAATCCCAGACAAAGAAAATGATCATCGGTTACAGCCACACAGAGACCTGCAGGCATGAGTTCATAGATGAAGTTTCATTGAATTTCTGCCAACCTAAGCAAAACCATTGGCCTGCAGGAGGAGGTTTTTTCTGACTGTGGGAAAAGAGCATTAACGTAACCAATTAGCAGTGTCCCAGTAAGCCGTGACCTATAACCTCCCACCGCAAAGTAAAAGACCTCAATACTCATTCCTAATCACTTTAGACGGATGAAATGACCAAGCATGTCTCTGTCAATAAGATGTGTGAGTTTGTATAATAGGACAGGAAGTGATTTCTCTGGTAATGTCCCATCACACACCTGACTAATTTGAACCCATTTGTTAGCACATGGCCTCTAACAGGTCTGTTCACAAGCTTTCAATTCACTTAGGTTCTTTTTGTTGATTTAGTTATTTTGCATTTGAATCAGTTGTTGGAGTGGTGTCGAAGTATTTTGGTACTTGAGGTTTCAGGACCATACTGTGTCTTGGTTGTAGGGGCACATAACAGAAGTGTTATGTGAAAAAATCTCCAGAAAACTCACATTTTAGGAAGAATGTAAAAAAATATGTTGTTTGTGTTTAATGGGGTATTTCTAAGTCAAAAGAGCACATCAAGAAGTTGGTCAATGTGTGTAGCGTAAATTGGTGGGACGTTTTTGCTCGGTTTATAATTTGCATGGTGTAAAGTCCAGTTTGGAGTCCACTTGCTTGAAATATCCTTAAGCCGTGCAGTTTAAGATATCACTTGTGTCTGTAGCAGACGTTGTATAGGAAAGTTATGTATCATATTTTAATATTTGGGCTGAGGAGTTTGTTTGAATCCATGATCAATAGTAATTTTCAGTAATTTTGATATCTCCCTTGTCTTCCATTGTTCATCTAAACTGGTAGTCTCACCCCAAAACTTGCATATTTAGTTAAACCTAATGTTGTCACATCTGACCCAGGTTGACAAAATATTGCAGTTCTGTTTGCTGATGCAGAAATGACTTACTTTAAGGTCTGGTAATAGTTAGCAGTAGTTTTGTAATTTTGTTTATTATGTACGTGTACTGCAGTTTCTTTTTTTAATGCAGGTGGGTGGGAACCCACAAGAAGTCCCAATCCCAGGCATAAGCTTTTATTTTATGTTTCGTCCTTTGATGGCTTTCATGTTTATTCTTCTTTCGCTGGGACGGTCGAAGCGGAAACAGGCATGTCTCAACTCGACATACAGTCCTATGAGAGCGTGGAGATTTGGCCTGGCCTAGCTGACTTTTGGGGAGATGAGGAAAGATGAGCGGGGTAGATTTAGCGTTGAGCGTTTCTAAACGCCCCAGAGATCAGATGTGATCATGAACTCTATACTCTCTCTTCATTAACCAGTTCTGGCTGGCCTGTCACGTTCCAAGAATGAGAAGAAACCAAAAATGTGAATCATCATCCAGACGCTAGATCATGAAAAACATAGGCATCTGACACTGAACTTGTGCAGGCAGATAGATGTGGTGTGCTTGAAGATGGGTCATCTTAATTTAGCTTTTTTGTGCTGTATGTTTGAAATGAGTCTGTCTAACAGAGTAAGCCCAGAGCGATTACAAACTATATCGTCATACCGTGCTCCAATTTAGGTGCCAGATATCTGTCATTTTTTGTGGTTGAAGGTAGTTTTTTGCAAAATTGCCCTAATTATCTGTATTGTTTGAAAGTCATTAAACCTAGTCTTTGTTTTGCAGTGCTTTGTTAAGATGTTCGTTTTGTACAGCAGTGGTGAATGGCAACGAAAACTAATAGTTAGATCACGTTTCCACAGGTGTCTTCATTGTACAGTATATCATTCATTCAGTATGTATTGTGTCGACGTTTATCTCTGAAAAGTGTGGAAATGAAGTGAAATTCTGATAAAATGACATTTTCAAAATGCTCTCTGGAGAATTTGTGGAAGGCAAGAATTTCCTTTCATCTGATAAACTGTAACAGTCGGTGATTCATTAACTCGAGCTTGTGAATGGCTCTTATCATGAACTATTTCCTCCCCTGCTGCTGATGGAAAGCAGAATTCGCAAACCGCACTGTGAATTGTCTGATGCGGTGCATTCAGCATTGTAGTGTTTTTGATGTTTGTGTCCTCTTTATAATCAAATTATGCCCAAATAAACATCTGAGAGGATATTGTATGAGCCTTGATGGCTTAGTCTTTCTTATGTTGTACATGTCATAAGTTTCTCTGCCTAACCAGAGCTGGCCTCGTTTTTATCTCTCATCTGGCATCTAATTGCTTAAATCTGGAGAAATTTTATGCTAGCATAACCATCGTTTTTGAAAATGTCACAGATCATTTATCTCTCAGGAAATTTTACAGTATGTTAAATAAGCAGGCCAGATGCTGACCCTGGTTTTCTTGGCAAGAGCCAAACGTTTGGATGAAGAGCCCTCATCGTTGAGCATTTCTTGCTCTTAACCCCCCTCGCTCTTGTTTACTTCCTCTCTTTGTCACTTTACTGTCCCGTCCTCTCTCTCTCTCTTTCTGTTCCTCATATAAGAGGGGACGAAGAGTGGGAACAGTGTGGGAACGGGAACGTTTCCTGCGCTCTCTGTCCCTTGTCTCTCATCCCTCAGAGGTCTTTTCCCAAACTCCATCAAAGAACTTGTCATTTCTGAAGAGGGACCAGATGGTCTAAATTATACCAATCTGAGTTTAGGGGTTGGAAGGAGAGCGAGCTATCTGGTTTGAACCTATTGTTAATCTCAGGAAGGTATGATCTCAGTGTGGGAAACTTGTGTGTGTACAAACCTTTGTAGTTTTTGCTGTTCGTGTAACGGCATGATTTTGTTTTACTCCAGCTTTCATCAATCACTTTGGGAATATATTGGCAACTGATAGTGAATTTGTTTGAAATTGCATCACCATAGCAAATTGAACTCGAGCGAAGTGTGTGCTTTCCCCCTTTTTGTTTGATGAACTTGTGTTGTTTCCATGAATTGCATGAAGTGTAGTTGTGAGAAGGTGGTGACTTGTGTTATTTAGTGGCACTGATTGTACAGCCAGGGGCAGGATTTGAGACTCAGACCACCCAAGGTGGACAAAGTGCAGAATCTCCCCCATTTCCTGGTGATAAAGCTATTGTGAGCACTAGTCTTTGGCAGATTGTCCGAACATGTAATAAGAAAGATCACACTGAGTTTGTGTGGCACATCACAGGAGTTGTCAGGTGGTGAGGTATGACTCTCATGTCCCCTGTGAAATACACTGGAATGGACTCTGATTGCTTCTCTTTCCATAAATGATTATGATGGTAACAAGATGACTGGACCCCATTAAAGTTAAGCTGTGGGGATTTAACGCTAGTTTTGCATAAATATGCATAACGGGTGATAGTTTGACTGTTTCTGTTGTGCTTTTTCACTCTATATGCTTGGCATCTTGGGAAATATTTAAAGGTTTGTGTTACTTCAAAATGTAATTCTAAGTACAAACTAACAATAAACAATTTCAGCATTTATTACTCAATACAATTTTTTGTTCTTAACAGATACAAGTTCTGATTATACTAATAATGTAGTAGTATAATGATATATTTATTACAATTATGTATTCATTACCTATATTATAATGTATAATGTTTCATTGTTAGTTCATGTGAGCTAATGCATTACCTAATGTTAACAGATACAACCTTATTGTAAAAATGTTTCCACCAATGCATTTTTGTTTTCTACCAATCTTATAAAAACCAAATGATTTTCATCTACTGCGTGTTAAAATGTTTTTGGATTGTACATTTGAAATCTCACACACAAAAGAAATATGATTTTCCAATTTGACATGAATATGAGTTTCATATCGTCTGCTACTTATAAAAAAAATATATACAAATGGCTAATACTGATTATATTGCTGATATATTTTGCATATCTGTTGAAAATGTGAGTGTACATTTCTTTACACCATATAGAGCAGCAGATTAATAGTGTAGTTGCTTTGGTGTATCCTTTAAGAAAAGACTCTCATAGTTTTACCTTCACTAGATGTTTTTTTGTGGTCTTTTACATCCATGAGGCTTTAAAGGCACCAGCTGCAAGCTTCGCTCATCTTGCTTGGATTTGACTCTTCTCAGATGTCTTTGATTGAGCAAGTAGGCCCTAAAGTACCAAAAGGCCATCTTATTAAAGTCTTTACACGTGACAGCAAGCATGTAAACTCCAGGCCGGTGATGCCATTGTGTCCTTTCTTCCATCACTTTAGAATCAATTATATTTAGTGTCATACCTCGTTGTTTTGATCATCTGGGCTTAGAGTCATGTTATTCATGGTGTAAATGTGACAGCTCAAACACGTGCTTATAGTAGGCGATGAATGAGACGGTGGTGTGGTTATTCTCAAACTTTGGTTTTCGCAGAGCATTATCAGAATCGAGAAAATACTCCTCCCCTGAAAACTAGACGTGCAGCAGATGGCCATTGGGTCAAAGCCAGTGTTGAAACCTGCTGCGGCGTTGCCAAAACAAAATAATATCAGCGTTCTGATGTGGCCTGATGTTTCATAGTTACAGGTCAACCAGTTCATCTAGCATTCAGTCTGACACGCCTTGTAAACGTGCTAATATCAGCATCCAGCGTGTCGTACGAGGCTTTAAAACTGTCTTGTTAATTCAGGTTGAATGACACTATTTAAAACATCACAATCTGCAGATGAAGCAGCTGTGTAGTTTACTGACGTCTTGACTTTAAACGCGCTCTTTAAAAACGTATCTGATGTCATGCCCTACGCTCTGTCATTTCCCTACAAAGAGTTCTTCAAAGCGCTGCATCAGTTATTGAAGTGTGAAAACGATCTCTCCACTCGCCGCTTTGCAAAGTTGCCAAATACAGCTGTTTTTACACGTAAACAGAGCTTCACAAGGCAGATGAGAGCAAAATGTTGTTATCCCAACACGATGAGAAAACCTCAATGTGTTCATTAGTCTGTATCAGTTTCTCAAGCAAACATCCTTAACAGGCGGTGAACTTCACAGCTGGTTCATACCCTCCCTCGGGCGTCACTGATGGCAAATGATTTTACAGTAACCATGATTTAAAACTAAAGCTTGAAGATGATGATCTTCCTGATTTCAGAGAAAAATAGATGACCCGACACATGCAATAACACGAACATGTTAAAGGGATAAGTGTATCAAGGGATAGTGTGTCATTCAAAACCTTTATGTGACTCTAAAACACAAAAGAGGAGATTTTGAGAAATATCTCAGTGGTTTTGTGTCTGTAAAATGGAAGTCAATGGGGGTCAGTGTTGTTTGGTTACCAACATTCTTCAAAATATCTTCTTTTGTGTTCTGCAAAGCTTTGAAATTACGTAAGTGTGAATAAAAGTTTCTTTTCAAAGTGAACTACAGTTCAAACACGATGTCAATGCTTTCAGTTTGCAAATAACATTTCAGTTTAGCATGTTTCTACTTCTGGTCTAATACAGTATGAAACAGAGTCAGATGTCATGATGTTTTCAATGGCATACTTTTTGTTGTTAAATCTGGCCCATATTAGCAAGTTCAAGAAGCGTGCCGTTTGGGGAAATATCATGTTCTTGAGAAAACATCATTGCTCTCTGGTGACTGGACAAATAGTTGTTTTAGTCCTGGTCTTAAGTGTCTGTATGGTTTCCTGTGTTCTGGTGTTCTGAAGTGCCTGGATACAAACTCAATCCTTTCTGTCAGATATAAAACAAGCTGTTCCACAAGAAAACAACAATGTCATTTGACAAGCCATAACAGGGGTGTATTATTTCACTCTTCGTTCAATCATTATTTTGAATTAGTTCTATAACTTTTATATAAAAGGAAATGTAACAAGTTGCTAAAACCTAATTTATTTAACCAGATATTTTTTGTGGTTCGATACTTTTTTGTTCATTTTAGCTTTGCTTTGTTTGGATTTTAAGGTTGTTTGTTACGCCAACCTTGCATAAATCATTCACGACAAGATCATTTTGGTTAACAACGTTCATTCAACGAGAGTTTAATGCATCCAGAAATAGTTTATGACACAAAGCATGTCCTGCTATAGAGTCTGACAGGTGGAGTCTTGCCGTCTGCCATGTGTAAGGAAGATCTCTGAATCAGCGAATCATCTCGCATCACGTTCCACTTAATTTAACTTTGTTTACATTGCCCTTCATTGGTAACCACCCTTTTGATTGGCTGGAAAGGATATTATTGCTTAAAGACCTTAAATCGTGGGGGGTAATGTATATACAATATTTATTTTAAAAGATATTTGCTAGATTTGTAAAATGATTATATTACAAAAGGTTCAAATATTATATTTATAAAAGGTAGTATAATATATAATAGTATATTATAAAAGGTTGAAAGATTTTCAATATGTTCTGCAATATGTATCATACTCCTTATTTTCATCATGAATACTAAGTTGACCAAGGGTCACTTTGGTTTCCGGTGGCCATGATTGTAATCGGATTCTCAGCAGTCACTTCCTTTTGTCTCTCCTGTCCAAACACGATCTCCTCCTGAGGAATAACAAAGCAAATTCTGCACTGTGTTGTGACATTCCTCCAGCCTTTGTGTTGGATAATTGGCCCGAATTGCTCGTTTCTCCGTATGCCCCGTGTTACACCACCACCACAGTGAAATCAGCTGGCGTGCTGATCTATCAAGAACTACAAAGATAATATATAGGTTATAGTGCATTTTATCAGAAAGACTGCTTTTTTGTTTCTCTGTTACTCCATATAGTCACGTCTGCTGTACTGTAGACTATCTCTGGTTAATTGTGTTATCTTGGTTATACATAGTTAACATCCTTGACCGAGGTGATCATTGTTTCTGAAGAAGAGTTGGTTTTAAGAGAACATAAATTTTGTTGTGTTGTTTCTCTTAAGGATGGTTTTTCATAGTCATGTAAAGTGCTGTTTTCGGACATCGTCACATCCATAACAGTCCATAATCCTCATAAATGAGCACATGAAAATTAAAATAAAACCAAAAAGACTTTTTTGAGGAGTCATCTCTTCTCCATTTGTTGCTTCTGGTTTGCTCATTTTAATTCACAGAAAGTATGTTGTAACTCTATCAACAGGTGTTTAGGAAAAGATAAATGGATGATTTAATATTAATTATATTAATAATAATAATATTTAATATTCATAATGATAATATTCATTTCCTCATCAGAGTTATTTTAGTCTTCAGTCTCTTTCTTTAAAGCTTTGCTATTTTGTTTTGATGTCATTCATTGTTTACCAGGTACGTATCTCTTCTCTGTCTGACATTCACGATCAGATTCAGAGCAGATTCATGTGTGTTTTGTGAATAAACATAGTCCATTTAATCTGACAATCTTAAAAGAAGGTTTACTGTGTTTTCCTCCTCTGACAATGACCGCCTGGCTGCATAGATTTGTCCTTTGTGAATTTTAGACCAGCAAGGATAAAAGGAGTCTCCACCGGAGAGTTTATTAGAGAAACTCAGGTATAGGAATGTCTTCAATGGCCGTTCACTCTCTTAAATGAAACGGCGTCCCCCTGTCGTGTGTGCGTGTGAGTGGATGTCAGGGTCCTATCTTTAGATCTGAGGCATGGGCCAGCGCTCCCCCTGTATCTCCAGCCCACCCTCTTCAAGTTCTACTTCACAAAACCCCTTTGTCTTCTTTTCTTTTACGCGGGGGAAGGGTTATCCAGTAACTGGATTAGTCTTTTTGTTTGCTTATTTCTACTTGTCTGTTCATACACCCCCCACCTTTCTGTCTGTGGTTTTCTTCTCTCTTATTTTCTCTCTTTCGTCTCTTCCCGGCTTTCTTTTTCAGAGAGAATATTCCTAATTAGAGCTCGCTCTCGCGTTCGGCCCAGTCTTCATCTGGATGAGATGTTAAACACCAAATTTACACTTTAAGAGCTTAAACGCGGCCTGTGTTTGTGGTCCATTCATCACTGTTTACTTTGAAGTCCAAACTTAACATTCCTGCTGTTGGGAGTTAATTGAAGGGCTTTGAAGGGGGGCAGGTGCTGATGGGCTCCGTTTCGGCACATTAGAGCGCCGTTTCTTCAGCGTGAAGGGATGTCACCGGGTTTTGTGTCCCATTGCTGTTGTCACCAAGGAGGGGGTTTTAGGTGGAAAATGTCACTAAGGTTCGATTGAAAGAAGTTCATCAAAAAATGAACGTTGTGTTGCTTAGTAGTATTTATTGTCACAAAGCCCTTGACCTTTGTAAGAAATAGTGCTTGGTCACTTTTTCAGAGAACACAAAAGCACCAAATAGATAGAAAATGTTATTCTTTGAAAATCTAAACGTTCACCCTGACTATCAGTGTCTGAGTTTTCCCTTAATGCACCTGGAAGTAAAGCTTGCTTCGTATCATCATGTCTTCACAGGTGTTTCTGAGCAGTCTTGTGTATTATTAGCTCTTACTGCAGTTTAATTAACTGTAACTGTCCGGTTATGCATGATCTGTTTTCCAGTTAGCGACGTGTCCACTCAGGAATGTCACTGACCGTGATGTGACCTGTGAGGTTTGGTTATGTAGTTGCCTTTAATCAGATAGATGGGCTTACATGTTGAAACTTGTCATACTAAAGGATATGGTTCCCTCGGGACACCCTTGACTTGTACCCGTGTGCATTTACCTGGCCTTCCTAACGCCCAATTACCATTTTCTAACAGAAAAGTACCACAATTTTACCGTTGTAAAATACTACAGTGTCATTATTTGCCATTATTACAAACCAGCATTTACGTTATCACTGATAAATTGCTTTTGCAGAAAAGCCGCAGTTTAAAGATATAACATTAAGGAACAGTGACCCAAAAGTGACAGTTTTTTGTGATGTAAGCACAATTGACGCCTCGCACAAAAAACACATTTACCAAAAAGGAGGAGGAACATCATACTTACGTAAATTGTATCCATTGTGGACTTTTAGTTTCTAACTGAGTTTTCATTCTGTGCTGTTTTCAGCGTTTTCAACGATCATGCAAGAGGTCAGAGGTCACATGTGCATCAGAATAATACGAATGTTCTTTTTTACAGAAACTTATTGTATCACATTTGTCATGGCATTACAAAGACATAAAGTCGGCCTATTTTGAATACCAGGGTTAGCTAAAGAAAAGTCTTAAATATCCAGAAAGGTGAGTATATGATAAGAGAATTTAAATTTTGGGGTGAACTATCCCTTTAACATGAGAAGAAAGAGGATATCCAGAGGATATTAAAGGCCTGTATTTCCATATGCTCCTTTAGGTAATTTTGATACTGTTGATATCAGGAATCACTCATCATGTGGAAATAAAGTTCAGCTCCTTTCTTATAATTACATGGAACAGTTCAAGGCGGATTTAAGAGCTTTGTACAACATGCCACCTTGACCTTGCAAAACTCTCTGAACTCCTATAGGACCACATATTAAAAGAGAATATAGGCCTTTGTAATACTTGAGATTATGAAATATCTTCTTATATCACCATTTAGAAGAAAACATTGCATCCACAGTTTTGTGTCCAGAATGCATTTGTTTAATGTAAAGTCCTAGTTTATTTTTGTTTGTTGTTGTGCTAGACCAAAGGACACATTTTGGTGTGAGAATCAATTTGGTCTCTATTATCTCCTATTGAGATAAGTTAAGTAAAGGGATCTTGTAGCTGTCAGATGATAGCGTCAGAGGTTAGTGTTTAACATTCGGGGCCGTCGTCTGTCTGTCAGACGTCTGGCTCTGGGATTAGTCAGAGCGGGTTAGATATGTTTGAAAGCATCCTAGATACGCTGGGAAAACGAAAGCCGTTCACCTGAACGAGGCAGTGGAAAACGAACAACATATTACAGTGTCTCCCAGATGTCACCAAATAACATCTTAGCTCAGCTGTATATTTCTGCTGCTGGCGATAGAGGAAGTCTCTCGCACAGGGATGTCATTTACTATTCAAGACGTTGCGAAGGTGAAAAGAATGTGATTGTAAAAACTGTTATTACTGTTCTTGTGGAACAATCATGTATAGAGACATACAGTAAGAGCAGGCATGTCATTATCCGTCAGCCCTTTAGCCATTTTCTATCCTGAGACTCATGGGTACTTTTCCCCCTCATGCCTTCCTAGTTTTAGCTGTAGCAGCTGTCTCGTGGCCGTCTGCATTGTTAGTTTTTAAGGCCGGATTTAGCCACAGCAGGCAGAACTAACTAACCAATCTTATTTGGTCTTATTTAGTTCATACTAATTTACATGCTTAGCGTGCTGTCCTGAGACTTGCAAATTAATGGAAGAAATTGCAGGCAA
This sequence comes from Beaufortia kweichowensis, assembly GCA_019155185.1. Lineage (NCBI taxonomy): Eukaryota > Metazoa > Chordata > Actinopteri > Cypriniformes > Gastromyzontidae > Beaufortia > Beaufortia kweichowensis. The sequence continues at coordinate 17,923,834 of CM032797.1, forward strand.
TATTATGACAGCTTTAGAAAAGAGTTCTTCCCCTTCAGTTAAAATAGCAGATTGCTTTATTGGTCATCTCTGATCCATATCTGTAAATGTGCACAAATAATCAATTATCCATCACTCAGAAAGAATTACCATCATGATCTCTTTTTTAAGTTTTCTCGCAATATATTTTTTAATTAAAATGTAATCTTTTGGGTTGATAAACTTAAAGTCAGTTTTGTTGATAGGAGCTGATCAAGATAACCGCAGACTTTGTGAAATCTACACATCAGCAGAAATCTAAATGAAACATCAGCAAGAATTTTGATCGATGCTGAACATTTGATAGTGATGTAACAATTATTGTGGCATGATATATCACAAATACAAAAATATATCACATGATACAAAACATTTTTATGTGTGTTGAAGTGCATTGGTGTTTTTTGACAATTGTTTAAGTCACGTAATTTTGTGTTTTTGCTGCTTTAGGATGTTCTCTCTAAGGGTTCAGCTTTCTTAATTTAATGTCAAAATTAATTCTTCAGTGAGTGATTCAATTTTTATTAATTTGTGCATGCATTGTTGAGTTTCTTTTTTCAAAATTTTATTCAAAATATAATGACATTTGTATAATATTTTACTACTTTTTTGTCTAAATTTCACATTGCAAAACCCGCCTCCACACTGCCATTATTCATTACTGCATGTCATTTAACCTCTTTAGTAAGGCATTTAAGGAATGATAGCCATGTCTTGCAAGTTTTTTTTATTGTTTAATTCATTCTGGGAAATTCTGCACTTGAACATTGGGTCGAAGACCATCTTAAAGTCTTGATGTATTTAGAGATACGTGGTTAGTGAGTGCTGCAGACTGCTCTATGATTGGCTAAAAGCTGAAACTTCCTTTGATTTATGCATCTAACACATGCTGGCTCAGACTAAACAATGCGATATCCTCCCCTGAACAATCTTTGTAGAAAATCTTCAAACTCAGGTACAGCTGTGTTCAGAACAACCACAGGGTGACTCTTTTTTTTCTGGATTTTGTCTATCAAAGTATAGAGATGTCTCCTTCCTTCTTATCGCTCATGGTAAGGACCCTTTGAAAAGAGCAATTATCCCCCTTTGGATCTGGGAAGAAGCTGTATCTTTTTGCTCTTGTAATGGCCGTTATCAGTGCTTTTGCTGTCTGTTTGTGTTGTAATCTATAGCTGGGGGTATAGCCAATGGACAGGAAGTTAAATATAAATGTTGAACGTTATACAGACCAATCAGAAAAAACGATGAGATGTTGCTGTTCTTGTGGTCAGCTTTAATGTATTTAAGCCTTTTGCTTATGGTGGTTTGAACATTTATGCATGTCTTGAATCAAATTTATCTTTTTGCATCATTTATTTACTCTCATTTCGAATCTTTATGACTTTCTTTCTGCAGAACACACAAAAAAAGATATTTTGAAAGATGTTTTAACCAAACAACATTGACCCCCATTTACTTCAATTGTATTAACACAAAACCGCTGAGACATTTCTCAGTTTTTATCAGTTTAATGAATCCAAGAGCCAGTGTAGTTGTTTGCAGCTTTCTCACATATTCCCCAAATCAGAAAAATGTCATATATATAAGCTCTATAGACCGTGACCCGATAAACCCACAGTCATGCTCGAATCCCAGGCTGTGGGAATTGGAAAGAATGAGCGGTTTGGGTCACGAGAGGCAGCGTGAAGGAAGTGCTCCGGACTGTTTGTTGGGGGCTTGTGTGTGTGTGTGTCTTCCTTTCTGTCTATGTCTCACATGCTGATTTGTGTTGCACAGGAAATTATTAAATGCCTCAGGGAGACCTTTCTTCTAATTATAGACACAGGCCGCGTGTTTACGTGTGTGTGAATCTGTCCGTGGAAAATGGAAAGATGCGGTGCAGGCATGCAGACGCTTGCAGTGTAATTTTGGAATGATCCTTTTATGGTGGATATCAGTGAGGTAGAGAATAAAAGGGCAGAAAGCACCCCTGCAGAAAAAGCCATAAAGTGATAATTATGGGGAATGTGGCTGACGTTTCGAGTGGATTTCATACACGGTAGACTGAAAGCTGAGATCCTCTTGTTTAGTGGCACCCTGGAAGACCTTAAAGCTCAGCTGCTCTCCATAAGTTCAGCTGAAAGGAACACGTATCACGACTCTTGTGCACATATGACCTTGAATTTTAATGTAAGCTTCATATGTTTCTAGTCATGTTAATTCGTGTTAATCACAGCAGGGATGTGATTATATTCACAATAATATTATACATTTGCTATGATTATTCTGAAATTAGGCTATAGCAACATTGCAATAGTCACATTGTTTGTTTTGTTTGGCCATTAATTTCACGAGCATGTTTAATTTGGTTTTCTTTGTTTCACGTCTCGCATTAGAGATGCTAAATTGTACCGTTTACTGGATTAGTTCGAAGTTTGTTTTAGTGAATTGATTTAAAACCCATTAATCAGTTTGTTGGGAGTATGTTGATTTTTTTTTGCTTTAATTTTATTTACTAAATACTTCACATTTTCATTTTAATTGACAACAATGCCAGCTTCAATAAACTGATTAGAATATATTAACATATTGCATGTGTGATACAAACTGTCATTTGATTTACGGTTGTTAACATATACTTATGGTTAAATTGTGTGGTTTTTGTTTAGTGACTGACATTGATTACATACAGAACACTAGTTTGTTACCACATACTAGTTACATACAAAATCTGTCCAAAAAAATAAATAAATCTGTCATTTAATTTTTTTCAGAATATTGTGATTATAATTGTGAACCCAGTATAAAGTGAAGTAACATATTCTGTAGTGAGCTGAATGTATTGTTACTCCCCAAGTAAATACAAAATGTGTGTGTAATATATATATATATATATATATATATATATATATATATTACACACACATTTTGTATATATCAAAAAATATATCAAAATTTGTAAAAAAAAAAAAAAAACACAACAACTAAATATTCACTCGGCCCTGCCAGTAGGGCCCAGTATAAATGTTTCATAGTCGGCTGATTGACCCCAGTGATGATGTAATCCTCAGAAGTCTGAAGTTTAAATAAAGGATGTAGTAAATAATATCAGGGATTGTTATTTCTTTGACCCTTTAGTAAGACGATGATCCATCTCTTCTTGAGAAGGTCCTTAAAATATCAGCATAGGGAGGGTTACATGAGGAGGAGGGTCCAACCAGAACTTTGGCAGCACTTCAGTAACTGTTTATGCAGCTGTTGCATGTCCTGCATCCATGTTTGAGCGTGCATCTTTAGACCACACACTTTAACAGCGTGATGCTATTAAATAACTTATATTTCTGTGCATGGAACAGGTTAAAACTTCCTCTTAAATCCCAAGTCCAACATGAGAGGCGTAGATTTTTTTTTTTGCGATGGAACGGGGCCGTCACATGCCCTAACTGACGTTAATGAACAGCAACGTGAATCTTTAGCCAAGGTGCCCTGTGGAATAGATTTTTCCAATGTAAAGGTATTACGTTTATGATTAACTCTTATATACATGTACAAACCTGTAGGAATGTCTTTAGCAGGCCTGACTAAGAGCACTTTCCATATATTACTCCTTCTGTTAGCTTTGTGGCACTAAAATGCTGTTTGTTTGTTGACTGATCACGTTAAACAATGTAAGTCTGTATTAAATGTGAACATGATTTTTTTAATTGCCTTTCAGATACGTTTGCATACAGGCTGTCATGCGCACAGACTCTATATACTATATTTAACAGTAGACCGAACAAGACCAGACTAGTCGTCACTCAGATTCTCCGACTGTCTAGAACTCAACAATCCACCAGCATGTGCGCAGTCATCATGTAGAAAAGCTCATTGTTATGACTAGTTGACCACAAAGACTCGTCTACGATCATCCTGTGATGTGGTTCCTGTGATGAGGCCCTGATGTGCGCTGCTTACTATGCGTCTGCATTGCTGTGCTGTTTAAAAGACGTCAGTGGCCTGAAGACTTCCTTTTTAACTGGTGATAACAGCATTTGGTTTTATTATCGCGATGCTGAGAGTAAGCCACATCCTCATCTTCCTTTGACTTAATACTATGCAATGATTTATGGATTCATCAGCTAAACTCGATGAATTAGGGCTGCAATATATATTGCAATGAGCATTTTGCAGTAGCTTTCAATAATTGAATGATTTTAATACTTCAAAAAGTTATGTATAATCAAGTTTTAGGTCAATGCTGATAGCAGACAGATTGGTGAGACAGAGAGAGTGTGATTTATTTTCTAAGAAAGGATGTAAAACATGTTGGTTATGTAGTTTTTAAATATATTTTCATATAATTTACATTTATTTTACAAATTGCACTATTTAACAAGTTATCGTATAGCACATTTTTCTTTAATATTGTGCGGCCCTAATTAAAAAAAAAACTCGCACAAAGAAAAGATAAAAGATCATGTATGATACTGGACAGCATCCAAATTGGACCATAAATGTAATTTTGTGAAAACCAATGGTGGTCAATGATGTGTTTGTTCTGTTGTTGTGCCTGTGTAGTCAGGTGGGACTTATAATATTGACCCTGTTTTACTGTGTTTCTTGTAGGTTTCCACACTGTAACACATGTTTGTAGCCCCATGCGATCCTATGTGGATGTCGACGTGAAAGCACACAGTAGTTCTTGTTGGTTTGTCGCCCACAGATCTCATGTTTAGCTGAAACAGTCGGCATGAAAATCTGTTTAGATTGTAATTAAATTATTCGTTCACTTGCATTGAAATTGATTGAAAGAAAGGAGCCCCCACATTTGTATTTAATTATGTAGTTTAGCCCATTATTTGACCCAAAACATTCCCCTGAGAGAAGTTCGGGTGGTGTTGTGGATGTGATCGCATCAGCACACCTTTTCATGTCAACACCAGGCATTAGTGATCGTCACGCCAGCGGTCTCCTGTGTAACGAGTAAGAGGCCCTTAAGCATTAAACTCAATCATTACCTCCCATCCTCCTTTCTGTTTCTCATCCTCCCCCCTTCCTGCCCCCTGTGCTCCTCCACCCGGCCCACCCCAGGGGTCCCATCACACTCCCCTCTGAGTCTACACCTTTCAGAGCTCAACACCTTAATGCTGTTGACTTTTCACTAAAGAGCAGGCAAACAGCAGACCTGAATAGTTGCTTACGTTTAGGTGAAGATGGATGGTGAATACAGGCTTAAATAGGACTTAGTTAAATGAATTCGTGTGGTGTTCATGGGGTTTAGAAGGCTAACAAACTTGAGTGAACTGGATCTCACACAAATAATGTTGCTATTGTTGAAGTGGAAAATGCCTTTTGTGACGCTTGTTGTGAAATGTCAGTGTGTAATCTTTATGCCTATGGGCATTGATTTGCATTTTCTCCTCGAATGTATTCGAACACATTTTAGACTTAAATGTGTTTATTAATCCAAACAAGGGAACAAATGCTTTAAGTTCTATTTTACACATGTAAAATGTGTCAATAACACAGTTCATGGCACACGTCAGTGACACTTTTTTGGCACTGCCACAATATAGCGGGCTTCATTTTTGTCTTCATTTGCATATTATTTAATCCTGGATTATTTTGCAGTCACTTGTCCAGGTTTGTGAGAGAGTATAAAAAGTGCTCTTTCCACCCCATCAAAGCTGCAATCCGTAACTTATCTTTGGGAAAAATAGACAAATGTTTTGTACATTAACGTTAAAATCAGTGTTGAAATCGGTGTTCCCTTATTTTTCCCAAAATATAATAAGTTGATCTGTTGTGTATGATTTTGCAGTCAGTTTAACATCACTTTATTTAAACACATTTAAAATAAAGTACTCACAGTAACTTACAGTAAGTTACAAATAGACAAAGTTACAGATTGCAGCTTTAATTCAGATGCTGTAAGTGCATTCCTCACATTCCTCTATTGTTAATGTGTGGAACTACTCTTCACATGACCTACCCACTTTAAAATCCTAATAAAATAGATGCACTTTATATTTTATGTTTTAACTTTATAATAAAGCACAGTGACACTTAAAAGTTGTGTTATATTGTGAGTGTTTTGCACAGCATTTTAAAGTTTCTGTGTAAATTTTCTCACTCAATGTCTTGACAATAACTGTCGTCATAGTAACAGTTGTGCATGAGTAAAGTCAAGTGTGTGTGTGTGTGTGTTGCATGGACTCCAGGTTAAATTGAGCTTAGATGTTTCTGGGAAGCAGTTTTATGTGACTGATTTAGCCAGAGTCTCAACAGTCCTCCAGATACCTAACACAGCAACAACTTTCATGTTAAATGCAATGATTAATTAGAAGATTGAGAACGAAATATTGAATCAGCATGTGTAAATTCCCACAACTATTTTGACTATTAGTCCCAATGGTGGTGAAATAATTTATTGGTTCAGTGATAAAATTACTGCTGTGGCTTCTGGGAACTGAAATCAGAAATGATGGCAGACCGCACTGTTGCATGGAAATGGGGTTTGAAGGTTTGCGAAAATACAGAACAAAAATGTTTTCTGGCTTTTAATGTTGTTTTATATTTGTATGTCGGCGTAGCTACCAACAAGTTGGTAAACAGTCAAATAACTGTGTCAGATTTTTTTATAAACCTGAATGCTCATGTGTCACAGGATTTGGCAGGGCAACATTGACACAAAATATGTGTAAAAATCTGACTGTTGTCGAGGGAACAACTGGGAATGTTATCCTGGGGTCTGTGATGAGGGGCCCACTAAGTTCCTGTATGTTATCGCACACTCATATGGTCCGGTGGAGAGGGGCCCAACCTTTAGTCCCGTTCCCTGTATGACTGCCCCGTGTAGAATATATGTGTTGTGAAATGAAAATTAAAAAAAGTGTATTTTTTTCCCATCATAACTGTTGACAAATTCATGATACATCCAAGACACGCAATTCAAGAAACACATGAATTTGTTTCTGTAATGGTTCATTTGTGGGAGTGTGAAGACAAGCAGATGTTCTACATCTCCTAGCAGACCGATGGGCAGATGGTGAAAAAATTATGTACAGAGAAAAAATTTGTCATGCCCACACGTAAAGAAGTCAAAGCCATCATTGTTCATCCCACCATGGAAGAATGCAGTGAGGTCATGAGAGGAAGTAAAATTGGGCTGAGACTCTCCCTCCGGACAGCCCCCCACTCCTGTACTCACCCAGCACCCCCTAATCCTGCTTGTTCCCTCAGGGTCTCTCTCTCTCTCTCTCTCTCTCTCTCTCTCTCTCTCTCTCTCTCTCTCTCTCTCTCTCTCTCTCTCTCTCTCTCTCTCTCTCTCTCTCTCTGTCCTCCCTCTCTCTCTCTCTCTCTCCCTCTCTGTGTCTCTCTCTCTCTCTCTCTCTCATGTCTCTCTCTCTCTCTCTCTATCTCTCTCTATGTCTCTCTCTCTCTCTCTCTCTCTCTCTCTCTCTCTCTCCTCTCTCTCTCTCTATGTCTCTCTCCTCTCTCTCTCCTCTCTCTCTCTGTCCTCTCTCTCTCTCTCTCTCTCTCTCTCTCTCTCTCTCTCTCTCTCTCTCTCTCTCTCTCTCTCTCTCTCTCTCTCTCTCTCTCTCTCTCTCTCTCTCTCTCTATGTCTCTCTCTCTCTCTCTCTATGTCTCTATGTCTCTCTCTCTCTCTCTATGTCTCTCTCTCTCTCTCTCTCTCTCTCTCTCTCTCTCTCTCTCTCTCTCTCTCTCTCTCTCTCTCTCTCTCTCTCTCTCTCTCACTCTCTCTCTCTCTGCACTGGAATGCAGAACGATGCTCAAGCTCTCAAAATTACCTCACTCTGTAGACTGTCTTTGCTCCTGAAGCTAAAAGAGACACACCTTGAGAGAGTTCAGTAGAGGGTGTTAAAATTGCTGGTGTATATAGACAAATTTTTTTTAATATGGAAAAATGGTTGTCCACCAATATTTATCAGATGGTTTTTCAGATAAAACCATCGTCATATTGACTGCAGCGTGAAAACGCCGACTGTAACAAACTGTATTAAACTGTATTAAAGTGTTTGTAGGATCAGCTTTTTCTGTGTGCCGGTCAGCTGGTGGTAAATTAAGTCGGGCTAATGACAGAGTACTGATCTTATGTTAACAACATCCCACCCCTTCAAAAGATGATACAGGGTGGGGCTCAAATTGGTCTCCCGGTTCTCGCGGGAAACACCACACAGGACAGATCTGTTTTTCTCACCGTAAATTTCTCCGTCCACCGCAGCCCATTTTAAGAGCTCTTATTAAATGACTAATCATGTTAGCATTGATATTAGACCACATTTAAAACATTCACATAGCAGCAAACCGCACCAGTAAACCTTTCAGATGTGTTTAGATAACTCCAGCACTTATTCAGAGTTATTCCCCTCTTGTAAACAGCTTTGTGAATTACTGGCGTCCCCTGCGAGCCAGTCTGCCTGGGGCCCGAGACTCCATTTGCTTTGTTTAATGAATGACTGGACCCATCTTTTGTTTTACCAGATTGTGAAAAGTCTTTATCAGCCCTAAATATCTCAGATTGGGTTTATTGGTAATCTCAAAGGTGTGAATTGACAGCATGGCCGTTGGCAAAACGCTCCACCTTTTTTCCAAGCTCAGGAATGTCAATCCCGAAAGGAATCTCGGATAGCAAAGATGGAGATCTCGCTTATGAATGAACCTGTGCATTAGTGTTTCATTAGTGTGTGTCATGCTTGTTTTGTGTTTGTTTTAAGAGGATTGCTTTGGTGCCATGTGACAATTGCATGCTGGCAAGACTAACCAGCGTGATGTGATTCTGGAAGCAGCGCCTCCTTTTCATGCCTGTGTTTTGTTAGCTGATAGAAGCTCTCTGTTTGCTTTTCTGTTGAAGTCATTTCCCCCATAAACCTTGACATTAGCACAAATAAAAATGTTTGACACTTTTAGAGGTGAAACCTATAGCAACCAAGCCTGCATACACACGTCCTTCGAAAGCAAGACCCTATTGAAGCTCGTCTTCATTAGACAGGTATTCACAATAAAGTCAAATGTTTTTATTTTTTGTGTTGTCTTTACTCTAATCAGAGTCTGGTTACCCTGTTCAAGGAGGAACCTTGGTGTTGTCCATTGAAAGTAGTAGTGGGAGTGAAGTCGCTGTGACACGTACACAAAGACTCAAGGATGTGTAGTATCTCTGAACTGATATGTTCCTGACTCGAGGCTTTAGTTCCCGCTTTCACGTCTCTTTCGTGCCTGTGATTCCAGCTGCTTTTTTTCTTTACTCGATTTTAGGTGTCTAATGCGCTACGAATTGTATTGCGATATACAGCATCACAAACACACAGCACCAGTCCAAGTTGATTTAAAAAAGTGTGGTAACTAAGGGCGTAATATCGATGGATTGCATACCACAATACAAAAAATTAAGGTGCGCATCATTGATCTATTATAGACTGTTAACATTTTTATGGGAAAATTCATTTCAGTGACAAACCCAATCCATTTTCATTTATTGATATACAGAGGGTTTATAAACCCAGTGTAGTATATTCAAATTGTAAATGTGTCATTACACCCCTATTAGTAACCATGTTTTTTGTCAGATTCATTGTGCTTTCTGTGGTTTTGCCAATGAAACTAAACAACTTTGGTTGCAATAGTTAAACGTTGGTTCATTTTCATATTTTCGAGTGTTATTTAGCTTAAATGAATAAACATTTGAAAGGCGTTAGGCATTAAATAGTAGTAGTGTATGTTTTGCTGATTATGATTTATGGAGGTGAATTTCTGAATGATAGTATGGGAAATATCAGAATTAGCATTGCTGAGATGTACGTGATGCAGCCGTGTATTTATGGGTTTGGGTTTTAGACTTCAGTACAAGTCGTTGTTGCAGTTTGCTTTCCTTAAATGACCTTTTTGACTGTGGAAGAAATGTTGGTTTCTGGAACTTACAGTATGTTTCCATAGCACAATGAGCTCTTTTATACATAAAGGTCAAGGAAAATTGAATTCTCATGATTTCTCTGACTCAGTCTTTTGCTTACATCTGTGTACTGGAGTGACAGTTGTGTATCTGAAGTTGTTTAACGTTTTGTTTAACCAGGATGAATTGCTAATTTTGTAACGTCTCCCTGTCTTGTGTTCTTTCAGTTAGCGACTGAATATTTCAACAACTGCAATCTCTTATGACCTTTCTGTGCTTATCTTCAATGTTTTATCTCCGTTTTGTGTCGTCTGGTAAATTTTCAGGTGCTGTCCTCTCTCTTTTGATCATTTACAGATGTTCTCTCTCTCTTTTTTGTCTGTTTGACCCCCCTCACACTGGCGTCACTGTTCACATTCCAGCCTCCTCACAAACCCTCACCTATTCCTCCTGCATTCACACACGACACTACTTTACTGTCCTATCAGGACTGTTTTACACAGCTGACTTAGGTCTGAGATAGAGTGAACATGTTTTTATATATGCAATAATAGCAGGCTTGCATGTGGTGACTATATGAAATCACGTGTCTGTGAGAGACGGAGATATGTTGAAAGATGAAGGAAGTGAAAGACAGTCCCTGTGATAACTTCAAAGCTGAGCTTCACATTTGCAGATATCTTGATGGTGGATATGACTGAGACATAACGTGATCTGAGCAGTGAGGAAATGTACATTTTGGGTTTTCTTTCCTTTATCTATTCAAGCTCATGATGGGGAGCCCTGTCAGTTGTGTCATCAATACACTGGTTGTTCTGGATGGAGTGCTGGAATTCCCTTTGCTCAGTGTCCTGAACATGACGGGCTGTCGTACTGGCCCTTCATGGACCATGAAACGCATTGTACTTGTCATGGACCTCTTAGAAGTTCTTACAGTTTTATTGAAATGTGTGCACATATTGTACTTATTAAATATACTGTCGACCCCAAAAGTCTGAAACCACATGTAAAACTCAATCTAGGATTTTTATTTTAAGCATACATGTAGTTTAAGGATTAAAAAAAACTTTAAAAAATTATTTAAAAAATGAAATTCTGCACTATTTCCATTGATTGTACAAGAGGTCTGTATTTGCTTACTATTTATTGAAACTTTTTTGAAAAGTTTTAGAATATGAAGCCATAACTTGGATCATCAGGTTTTGCACAAAATGCACATGCACATGAGTTGCTGAAGGCAATGTGAGACCTACCAAATACTCCTGAATGTGTAAACTCCTTTTAACCTGGAAATAAATCTGTCTGGAAATACATTTTGTCACAAAATAATTTTTCAACATCTGAAATTGGAAAACCCCTCTATATTTCAGGATTATTTTCTCCTCATCTGCATTTGGCAGCACAAGAATTGAATAAGTAATTATGTACAGAGGAATTTCCCATAATAATAATGGGTTGTGAGGATAAAATAACCTGTTATTTGTCTCCACATGAGTCTAATTAGGATTGAGTTTAAAAAGCTTGAGGTCCTGCATTAGATCAGCCTGATTTATACCAGCATTAGTTCATGATCAGTTCATGTTCATGATTATCTCACCGGTAAAGCCTACAAATAAGCCGCTTCCCCCACAGCTGCACTTCATGACTCTATAGGTCTGTGTAATGTCCTCTTTGTTGACCCACAGGAAATGATTTATTATGGCCCAAAGGATGTGCAATATTTGCTGGATCACGAGAACATCAGATTCCCAAGGTTGATGTCTTTTGGCCTTTCGCATCTGTCGTTGAATCTGTGCATTCAGAGATCTTAATTCTACAAAAGGCAGATTTGTAGAGAATCACACCCACACAGTCGCTTGGTCCAATAGCTTGGTGACAAAGGCAGGATGTTATCAAGTGTAAATTCAGAGCCGGTCCAGTGCTACGTTCCCCGTGGGGTCTGACCCTGTCCTCTTTATCTGTGCTCTGGCTTTAGTCAAGCCTTTGAGTCCAGCAATGCTCCATCGAGCTCTATGAGTTAGTCCTCAAGTGCTTTTTGTCCGTTCTCTTGAAGCTCTCTCTCTGTCATGTTGACTACGTGAAAAGGCTTTTTTGTTTTCGTCTCAGCTAGACTCTGGCTCAAGACTTTGCCAACAGATTCGGTTCATCCTGTTGTGCAAGGATGCTTGGGAGACTTCAATAATGGTACTGTTTACTATGACTCCTACTAGGGGATGTGCGGTGCTGCATATTTTGAACTAGTTGACTTCCCTGTTTTGTGTCATTAGACTGGTTTGGGGTCCTGATTGGATGTAATTTTAGGGGGTGCTTCAGTTCTTCATTCTGAAACATTCAAACATAGTGACAACAGGAATCTGTTGACCCATTTGTTGAATTGGTTTATTCGTTCAAATCAGGTCTTTAAATGTCTTGAAGGTGTAATTGAAACACAGCAAGGACTGACCTGAAAACTACTTGACAACAGCTGTACGAGTGTTGACAATATTATAAATGATCATTTGAAAGCCTTATAAGCATGGCCACCCAATGGATTAAATGGTTTCTGGAAAATACTTGACGTGGTGTCTGACTCAATGCACTGGAATTTTCCATATTCATTTAGCTATCGTCTTGTTTTATGAGCCATCCCTGCTTTTCGTCTTTTCTTCCTTTTTGTCACTTTAAAGCACAATCTCTTACATTTGTTTGTTTTTGTCTGTGATTTGTGCACTTTCAGTTAAGCCATTTTTGTCCTGTTAAAAATGTTTGATTTCTGATTTTCCGTGCAATTAAGGTGGACATTAACCGTGTATGTCAAGCTCCAAAAATGATGAAGGTACCCATATGACTCATGCTGTTTGTCCAAATAGGAGTGTCACAATATACACGTGACTTGACATTAACAATGATATTATAAACCATGTTTGTCAATGTTATGTTAATTCTACACAATATAGAGATAATATCCTAAAATTCAAAGTCTTATAAGTAGCAATATTTATTTATTTTTGAAAATGAATACCATGATAATATGGATATTGTGAATTCTTTTTAGTTACGGTATTCGTGCCTTAAAAATCTAGTATTTTACCAAATGTATAAAGTCAAAGGATATGAGGAACAAAATCCCATCAAATTTTGTGGTTTGATATTTTTTAAAAGTTGTAATTGAAGGATATTCAGCTCCTTTACAGAGTTGTGAGCAGGACACTCTCGCCCCGTTGTAAAAATCTCTCTCGCTTCAGTTGAACTTTGACCTTGTCAGCCTGACGTGTTCAGGGCACTGAAGTTCATTCTCAAGTTACGGCTATAACACCGTCAAAGACCGCTGTGAGGAAACCGAGTCCTTTTATTATCATGGCTTTAAACTCTCCTCTGCTTTAGCTGTAGTTTAACTTCTTGATGCAATCTCAGGATCTATTTACTCAACACACAGGCGTCCCTCCTTTAGTTTTTGCAGATTTGTTTGTAGAGCAAATTCTTCGCTAAAGCAAACATCGGTCCCCCCTGTGGCCCTGCTGAAAGATGGTGTCATTTTTTTCACGCTAAATAAATGATGTCTCTCCATACCATTTCCATTTGGCCTCTGGTTACAGCCTCTTGTTCACGTTTCCAAACATACACAGCTTGCACGGACATGCAGGGATCTGTTTTTGCACGCCACGTAAATTGGCGGAGGATCTCGCAAAGCCGCTTAAATCCAGACTAGCACAAAAAACTAGGCTCCTTGTAAAAAAACACTTGGAGGTTGGTTTTGTGTGATCATGACCTTGTTTTCATTTCATGACAATGCTTTATTGCTGTACATTAAAAAGTGGAATGAAGAATTTCAAGCTGGTTGATGGTGAAATAGTAGTTTTGTGTATCTAGGATGAAACCAAATATTTGATATTTGGAGGAATTCCCAAAAATATGAAAAAGGTGAACTTTACTAATCGACTAGTGTGTGGTCGTGATATCTTGTGGTCACGGCCCTGGTTATTGCGTAGCAGTGGATAGGAATATAAGCTAAAGAGAAGAATGGAAATGTGAGGGCAAGGATTTTCAGATCTTATCAGACAGGAAGGAGTTGAGGTATTTCGTGTGGAACAAGGTTTGTTTGAATGGCGTGATGCCGGATGTGTATTATATCAGTTTTGTCTGCTTAACCTTCATCTGATCTGAATTGTGTGCGTTATTGTCTTTTCTAGATTTCTGCATATCCATGACATGTCTGATCTTATGTTTATCTGCAACTTTCCTAATGTTTGGATCTAGGTTAAATTATGATATGATAGTTTAACATTACATTAATGCATTTCGCAGACGCTTTTATCTGAAGCGACAAACAGTGTTATCTGTCCATGCATGACTTGCATTACTATGTGTGTTTCCTGGGATTAAACCTATGACTTTTGCATTGATAGCGCAATACGATACCAGCTATTTTTAGGAGTTTTTAATTTGACTCTTTGCTTAACTATTATTGCATTTTAACGTTGCCCGTTTTTATCTTCTAGGCAAGTCCTTTGACATCACCTACGTGCGTCTGAAGTTTCACACCAGCCGTCCTGAGAGTTTTGCCATCTATAAGCGCACAAGCGAGGACGGACCGTGGATCCCCTACCAGTACTACAGCGGCTCCTGCGAGAAGACCTACAGCAAGACGAACCGCGGCTTCATCCGCACAGGCGAGGACGAGCAGCAGGCGCTGTGCACGGATGAGTTCAGCGATATCTCACCTCTCACCGGAGGAAACGTGGCCTTCTCAACGCTCGAGGGACGACCCAGTGCTTATAACTTCGACAACAGCCCTGTACTACAGGTAAAGGTTTTTTCTCTCATCCTCTCGATCGCTATCTCTCGATCGCTTTCACTCACTCGTGCAGTCAGAAGTTAGCGCTTCATTGACATCCTCAGACACAACAGAGTTATTGGTGTGAACCTGATTTCCAGATGTGTTGGCGTGCAGCAGCCAAGTTTTAGTTCCAGTTGTTTTTTGTCCAGATTGAGCAATGTTCTGAGTTGAAGACAAACAACTTGTAATGTGAAATTGGTAAAGAGGATTTGAGTGTTTAATTTGATAATGCCCATAAAAAAGGTATGGTAATCTGAATTGGGCTATTGATCACAAGTGGGTCGTCATTAAAGTTGTTGTGTATGTGCATTAAGTGTGTGTTTTACAAAAACACTTACGCAATTTATTGGCTTAATATGTCTTTATAAACTTTGCATGTGTTGTATATTAAAGCTGAGCTTCTGTTTTTACTCCAAACACACCCATACAACATTTTAAAGCTTCTTTATTAAAATATTTCAATAATTCGCAAAGATATCAATTGTCCAAAGTTGAACATCACTTTTGGCAGACACTGTATGGTGCTTTTAACAATGTGTGTGGAAAAAATAATATATTAAAATAATGAGAAGTATAAAAATATAACAGAAATGACCCATGAGAAATATCTAGTAGTATCTAGTGTATCTACTAAATACAGCTATAAACAAAGTGAATTCCATAATGTGCTATAAGAATGATCATGTAAATAACAGTATATGCACAATGTGAATGCTTTAGCCTGTTATGTTCACCATTCTGTGTGAAACAGACACGTTACATTTGATCAGAACTTGATGTCCTTCCAGAGACCACAAAACACTAAATGACATTTTTTTACGCTGAATAAGAGACGAACACTCGGTATGAGCTGAGTCAGTCCTCCCGAACGCTGACTGTGGGATTTGTCAGGTGAGGATTTTATCCTGCATTCAGAGCCAAAACTGTTGCTGTTGTGGTTATGAAGAGGTTAAGAGTGTGAGGTATGTCGAGCGCAGGAGTGGGTGGGCAGCAGGTGATTTATGGCTGAATGAATGTATGGAAAGAGGCAGACAGGCTGTTTGGAGTGTGTTCGTGAGACCCGCTGCGGGACGAGGAGGGGCATTCTGCCGTCCAGGTGGTACAGAGCCTCTCCATCCCTCAGCGCAGCCAACAGTTGCAACATGTTAGTAGGTGACGCCCCCAGATTTCCCACTCCTGTACTGATTTGGCTTGGCAGCGTACAGATACAGCTGGAGCTGTGTGCATATGTGTGTGTTCAGTATTTATTGTGCATTTAAATGCTACAGAATACATTTCAACTCGTTTTAAAAACATGAAAAAACTCAAATGTTTTCTCCTATTATACATGGTAATTATTAAGTATTTGCATTTTGGGAAGTTTAAAACAAAATCTAGATCAATTTAAAGTGGGCTCAGAAACCTCTAAAATCTGATTTTTCTTTCCATTTTTACCTAGAAATGAAATATTCAGTTTTGGGAAAGTTTTAAATATACTTATGAAAACAGTGCTGGATTCTGATTGGTCAATAGCTCTTCACCCAACGATTCACAGTCAATCAGGGACTATTTTTTCCAACAGAAGGAAGACTTTCAAGAGATATTTTACTTTATAAAAGTTACATCTATACATATTTTTTGGCTTTAACATTTGTATTATATACATAAATTTTATTGCATGCAGTGTGGGTCAAGACTAAGAAAAACTGTTTTTTCCCAATTCACCTAGAAATGTGGTGTTTGGATCTTGGAAAGTTGAAAACATAAATTATGTATAATGAGAAAGAAAATGTAAGATTCTGTGATATTTGTCCCTGTTATTTGGTCAAAACATGTGCACTGACTTTGTTTCCCTGATAATATACTTTTCTCCAGTGGGTTTAGAAGTTTTTCATGCAAGTAGTCAAGTAGTTTTTTGTGTGTATAATGCTTTTGAAATACATACGGTTTTAAATGAGCTTTACAGAAAAATGTGCTTTAACGTCACCATGTCATACTGTGAAAATACAGTAAACATGTAGTCTATTCTTGTATGGTTTTAAAGTAAATGAGGTCAGAATGTTTCAGGTGGTCTCTTCTCTGTTATTTTAGGATCTCTTAAGTTTAACGTGGGCTGCTTGATGTGTTCACATTTCAGTCTAACTGTTGCCTAAATATACATCTGTCACCAGACAAATTATAAATGAATATAAATATAAACTATATAGATTGGCAGAATTACTATAGCAGATATTTTAGTGTTGGCCCACGCTTTATTTCAGTATTCTAGAAAAATCTAGTTTTTTAATACATAACAGGCCAAACACACAATTTTAGCCTTGTCGTCAGATACTTAAATATCAGACGTCTCATGTGGCATAAAGTTATTAATATCAAAGTACAGAGCTCTTTTAATAGGAATGGATTTGTTTCTGTGACACATCTGCTGTCGTACAGTAAAATGTGATGAGTGAAGATGACACGGTTTGGTTTGTTGTCAACTTATCGAAACGGTCCACGGTGAAGTTGCTTCAGTCCTAATCTGTCATCGTTACTATCATCAGTTAATAATTAGCTGTTACGTGTATACTGTATGCTTTTTGGTTGTTTCCAAGCAGTGTTGACAGATATATGGCGTTACAGCACACATCTTGCGCCGGTGTGTAATTAAACTTTGTTTTCTTTCCGAAAGACATAAAAACACATGATTGATATAAGCATAAGCAAAGACCTGGGTCATCTGTATTTTATGCATAATATAGTTTTGTGTGAGCAACAGCTGATGTTTTGGGTGATCCACACATTTTTACTGTGGGAAATATGGTCATGGTGTACGAAAGAGGGTTTTTGTGGCTTTGGCTCTTTTCCCAAACAGGAACATGTTGTGAATCACAGCTGTCAGAGGGATGTTCAGTGCACCGGTTTCTCAATTTTACATTAACCTCCCGTGCTGTTCTGCCAGTCCTTCTTGTAAAATAACTTGCAAGGTTTAAAGCAAAGCTGGAAGAAGTGCTTTCAGAATCATGGTTTTGGTTTCCTTGGTTTCTGAGGTTGCGGTTCTCCCGGCATGTGACCGCACACGGGCGTCGTTTAACTGCAAACATTGTGGGACATCGTGTTTCCAAACTTTCTAAATTGCATTCAATTGTTAAATGACAGAATTGTGCTTTTCCCATGAAATCTCTTTGCAGACACGCTTCTCCTCTTCCCACTGATTTAACATGAGTTTTAGTTTAGATTACAGACGGAGAATTTATTTTCTTTAAACATCTGTGCACAGAGCAGATGGGGAAGGATTCTTCCCTGTAAAACATCATCGCCCCTCTTGCATTCCACAAAAATGTAAACAAAGTCGTTAAATTTGTCATTTCTGTGTGCTTTTCAATAATCGGTGTCTTTTTTATGGCCTTGTGTATATCTTTATAATATGGCATCATTTGTAACCCTGCTGCTCTGTTGTGTTGTCTCTTCAGGATTGGGTGACTGCCACAGACATCAAGGTGACCCTGAACAGATTAAACACTTTTGGAGATGAAGTTTTCAACGACCCCAAAGTTCTCAAGTCCTATTACTATGCTATCTCAGACTTCGCTGTGGGAGGAAGGTGAGTTTTGTTAAAAACATCTGCATTCTCAACGTGAAACAAATGTAAGTGTTTCCAGCTGTGTTGAGACGGGCAGCCTCCAGTTCACAATAACTGAAGAAGTCTAGAACCTGTCTGGTTATGTTTCCAGCATTAATATGGACATTAATTAAAAAGTTGATTGTTGAGTCTAGACATTTAATATGCATCATTTATCTATTTAGAAGCAATAAAACATGACATCTGAGCTATCAGTATGGTAAAAAACCTTTGATAAAGCTTTATTTTTTAATGGTAAAGTCAACATCCATGGAATTACCCATCTGGCAATAGATCATCTTAAATTAATAAATGGTGATCTAAAGTTACTACTAATTTCTGAAATGCTGGACACAAATATTTATATTGGTTGGTGATTCTTTTGCAAAATGCAAATTGCATTACAGAGAATAATATTTTTAATTTACAAAATTTTTTCACCCTCATCCTATTAAAAACCTGTATATGACTCTTTTTATGGGAGACAAAAGAAGATATGCCTATACAATGGGGGTCAATGTTGTTTGGTTACCAATATTTTTTTAAATATCTTTAAAAAATATTGTGTTCTGCAGAAGAAAGAAAGTCATACAGGTTTAAAATGACATGAGAGTGAACAAACGATGAAAGATTTTTCCTTTTTGGGTGAACTATTTAACGTGCAGACAGACAACAGGCAATGTTTAAATCTTCCCTCGCTATTCGCTGCCAGTGTTTTTTCTCTCTCCGGTGAGTTTGTAAAATATGACACTGAGCTTTAGACAGGAAGGACGTGCTTAAGGAAGTCAGTGTGAGGGATCAGAGCTGTTGAGCAAGTGTCAAACATCCCGCAGTGCTCCAGTGCACGTCTTTTCACCTTAATCTGTTTGAAATGTGGAGCAGATTTCCATTACACAGTCCACATTCCCCACATTCCTGCCTGGGAGTGCTGGATTACAGAGCGTGGAGGAACAGGAATGGGGCGGGCGGACAGACACGGGGTCCACGGAGGCCAGCAGAATAATTTACACCTGTTGCCTCATGGGTCTCAAAACTCCCATCCAGCAGATTCACATACGGACTGAATCTGGCTTGATTCTCATAGTCCAGAGATGTCCAACACCTGGAGCATGATGGTGGTTTATGTGCATCTCTGATAAATATATAGTTTAGGATTAGAAAGTATGCACATCCGGCAGTAAGTTATTAATCACCTTTTCCATAAGGCTTTGCCAAGAGCACCTGAGACAATGTACAAGAGCTGGCTTTATCTACACAAGTTCTCTCTTGTTCTCAGATGCCTCTGTTGAAGTGTTTCTGCTGTGCTGCAGCAGCCTGAAGACGACTACAAATGAGGTTTTGTGCCCAAATTTTGGCACGTGTCCTGGTTTTGAATAGGGTTAAATGATTTTGGTAATCTAGAAAAGTTTGCTTGACTTACAGCAGAGCTTCACAACAAAAGTCTGTTTTCTTAGAAATGCTTGGTAAGGATTTGTTTTCGTGAACACTTTTTCACATGTGAAGAACGGTTCGTCCTAAAAAGAAAAATTGTATGCTTTTAGTACAGTTAGTGACCAATATGTGATTGGTGTGTAGTTGATTGGTTTTCATATGTTGTGTGATATGGTGTGGTTGCTCAGTTGATATACACAATGCGAAAGTATAATGACATTGAAAAAAATAAAATGAAACGAATGGAAATAACTTATATATTATAAGTTATATAATATTTATTGTCAAAACAATAACAATTTTAATAACGTTCTTGTTTTACATACAATTTATAGAATTGAGAACATTTACGGTTTAATTGACTTTGTGTATATGTGTATAACTTTTTGTATGTAAATTAATGAAAATTTAATAATTGTGTCACTAAAGGAAATCTTAATGCAGTAAATGCACACAATTAAAATAATGAGCATTAAAACATTTTATTACATGACACTCTGGAATACTCTATTCTGATTGGCCAGTTGTGAGCGCAAATACGAATAACACCGTGTCATGTACTGTGAGTCAACTTGACTTTGGACATAATTAAATGATCAAGAAATATGACTAATCAAAATGAGATTATATTACAAATGATTAAACCATATTGCGTGTTTATCTTGTTTGAATGTTGTGTGCTGGCTGACAGTCGTGTCCAAAGCCAGTTTTCCTCATGGAAGGTTTGTTTTTGTTATACATAAGCTACTAAAACATTTTAAATCAATATTTCTTGTGCAATAATTTTCTCATATGAAAAGCCTTGTCATATCATACAAAAAATGGCCATATAGCTCTAAAATAAATTTTGTTGTACCATGACACACCGACATCCCTAATCAGAAAGAAAAACACAAAAGTTTAAAGGGGTCATATGATGGTTCTAAAAAGAACATTATTTCCTGTATTTGGTTTAATGCAATGTGTTTAGGTGGTTTTAGAGTGAAAAAAAAGTTTTTTACACATACCGGAGATGATTGCTGCTCCTCTCTGCCCCGCCTTTCTGAAACGAGTTTGACAAAGCTCATCGTTCTAAAAAGCGCAGTGTGCTCTGATTGGCCAGCGATGCAGTGCACTGTGATTGGCCCGAATACCTCTAGCATGTGATAGAAAGTCTTTACAACATGACGGCCCCAGTGGCAACAATACAACAGCAAGAATAAAGGTTCATTGCGTATATATTTAGGCGGTAAGGAAACTTTGTTTGAACAATGCGTTTTAGGAAGGTGTGGCTGAATATCTCTTTGGGTTTGAGACTTTGAGTTTTGTAACTCTGCAGATCTTATACATGCACAAACAGCTACATAACACACTGAAAGAGAAAGCAAAACAAGAAATCGCATCATATGAACCCTTGAAGTTTTGCATGAACTATCCTTTTAATTCTGCTGATTTCATTCCATACAAAAATTTACAAAGGTTTAAAGACTTGAAGACAGAAAACACTAATATAAGCAGTTGTAAAGTGTTGTTCTCGCGTCTATATTTATGGTAACCTAAAGGGCAGTCAGGACAAAGACATCAACCCCTCAATGTTACAACAAAGGCGCGGTGACATTTCAGTGATACGCTCAACAAATATCATCAGCGCTGTGTGTTTGAACAGCTTTGTGGCACGTTTTTGCCTGTCTGGACTGTTTTCTATACAACAGCCACAGGATGTGTACACACACGTACAGTACGTTTGCCCTGTCATTGTGCCGTGGCCTTTTGCACCTGACCCATTACCTTCTCCTCTCCTCCAGGTGCAAGTGTAACGGCCACGCCAGCGAGTGTGTGAGGAATGAGTATAGCATACTGGTGTGTAACTGTAAACACAACACGGAGGGGCCGGACTGCAACAAGTGCAAACCCTTCTACAATGACCGTCCCTGGAGGAGAGCCACGGCGGACAACTCTCACGAGTGCCTGCGTGAGTTACATCTCGTCATTTAATCGCCGACCAACTCCCTTTCTTCAGGGAATTTTGTTATAGTTTAATTTATCCAAAAAAAAAACAAAATCTTATGCTGTTCCAAACCAGTATTATCACAGGAGCACAGACGTTACGCAGAAGATTCTTTCCATACAATGAAAGTGGATGATGATTTATGCTCGTTTCCATGTACTTGTTTGTATGAAGGACAGATGTTCAGTAGTTAAAAATGTGTGATTCAAGAAGGAAAGAAAATAATACATGATTGAAACCAGTGGTCAACCGATAAAGAGTTTTTCAATGCCGATACTGATGCTGCCTTCAAGTGCACCTGGAAAACTTGTTCTTCGTTCTTGGAACGGAGCGTACATTATGACATGTTACGTGTTTAAGAAAATAACACAGAAGTACCACAAACAAAAGAAAACTGTGTAGAATGTAACAAAAAACAGTTTTCATGAATATTAATCTAAATTGATCTTTTATGTCTTATCGATTATGTACATCATTTAAACTTTTCCAGACAAGTAGCCCTTTAAAAATATTTTTTAATCATGTATACATTGATATTAAATAAAATACTTAGCTGTGTTATACAGTTAAAACACAGCATGTAAAGTTGAAATAACAGTTTGGTTTCCACCATGTTGGAAATTGTCACAACTTGGCAACATGTGTATAATCGGTATTCCTAATATTTATGTTATCTTCAACTTCACTTGAAAGCAGCATGATTATTATCAGGCTGATATCCTGCTAATGTAATTACAATAAATGAGGGACATTCTAGAAACTGAAGAACCTTTTATTATCTGCGATGTGCTTGTTTAGCAGCACGTAGCTTAGCATCAAAAGGGTTAATTGTGAATTGTGTAATCTACTACTAATGAGAACAACATGAGGGTTTGTAAAGGATGATGAAATGTTACATCTGCTACTCTTGACATCCTCTTAGACGTTTAGAAGACATACGAAGTTTCAAAATAACACCTGTTTGAAGTCTATCCAGACCTCCACTCCTTCCCAACAGACTAACATCCACCCCGGTTTTGTTTTTCTTAAGCCAAAATCATATTATGAGTGAAAGGATCTTGTCGCGTCCTCACTTCCTGGAAATGCATGACTAATCCTCACATCTGATGTCCGGCAGCCTGAGGCTCAGTTTTCTCACACCCACACATCATCTGCTTCTCCATCCTCTTATTTCTACTCTTTCTCTGTTTTCATGTCACTCTCGTGAATGTTTTTGCATGAAGTGTTCCAGCAGAGGTTTAACTCTGGATCCCGATGACGGCCGAACCGCATCTGCGTAATTCAGATTGCACAATTCAGTTTTGGCACATCAGTTCCTCTGTTATCACCCCAGACTTGTGCAAATGTGATATCTGCGTCAGAGAATTTACACCGCCTTTGGGAGTTTTTATGTCGTATGTTCTGACCGTAGGGGTGTGTCTTTCTTTCAGCCTGTAACTGTAACGGCAAGAGTGCCGAATGTTACTTTGACCCTGAACTGTATCGTGCCACGGGTCACGGAGGTCACTGCCTCAACTGCGCAGACAACACGGATGGGCCGAACTGCGAGCGATGCCTGGACAACTACTACAGAGATGCATCCGGTCAGCGGTGTCTGTCCTGCGGCTGTAACCCTGTCGGTGAGTAACGAGCATGCCTGAGATACAAGATGCAGATACGCTTACACACTACACACAAGGTTTCATCAGGCCGGATATGCCCTTTTGAAGTTGTGCAAATCAAAACAATGTCCCAAGTACCTTAAACTCATCTGACATGTGCATGAACCTTTTTGGCAATGCCAGATTTTTAACATCATCAACAGATTTCAAAAGCTTTTGTCTTACAACATTAAAAATGAAAATACAATACACAGTATTTGTTTTGTTGCAGATTGTTTTTGTGCTTGACTATGAAATGAACTAGTTGGCATTACAACTGGCTCCATTACGCAATACAAGTTTTTCCGATTCTTATTTATTAGTGTTTATGTGTGCAGTGTTTGTAACAATGTTTTTGTTTTCTCATTCGCAGGTTCTCTCAGTACCCAGTGTGATATTACTGGCCGGTGTAGCTGTAAACCTGGAGTGATGGGAGACAAGTGTGACAGATGCCAGCCCGGGTACCACACGCTGACCGAGGCAGGCTGCAGGTACCGGCCCTTTAAATCCAACACAAACTAAAAATATTATGTCTGCAGACTTATTTCAGTTGTATTAGTGGCTTTTGTCATCTCAATTCATCTCTTTCTTCTCATCTCCAGACCGTGCTCGTGTAATCCTGCCGGAAGCACACAGGAGTGTGATGTCAACACAGGACGCTGTCAATGCAAGGAGAACGTAGACGGCTTCAGCTGTGACAGGTCAGTCTTTCTCATTCATAAAACATCTCACACACGCGCCACAATGTCTGACAACTGCTGCTTTTATGTTCCTCTGTGCCGAGTGTTAATATTACGTCGAGTTTGTTTGAATTTTTTCTGAAATTAGAATTGAGTCATCAGCATTAACACAGGCATCGACACGACGGCAGATGGGCCTATAAAGATTCTTCTAGCTACTGTTCTCCTTATAAACAGCTGTCTATCTGACGTCTGTTTGCTTTTACTAATGGAAAGTCCCTGTGTGGGTGTTTGTCTGATGGATGGGATCTGAGCGGTGTGTGGGTGTCTGAGAAACAAAATTAGGATCCTGGGTCTGTCAGTGTCAAATGGAAGAGAAAATAGCTCAGGGTTGCAAAGGTTTCCCCGCTGAGCTCTCTCATTCAGCCCATGTACGGCCTCCAGACTTCCAGTCACCACATAGTTTAACTGCTCCTTAAATGAGTCATGATGGACAAATCATCAGCCATTTATTATACATCTGACTAGTCGATTAGTTAGCTTGACTAGTTGGTTTGTATTGGACCTTTTTTCACTTTCTTTTTTAGAGAAGTTGTCTTTAAAGCGCCATCATAACCATTCAGCCATGTCGTAACAAAATGCATTTTGTATAATCCCAGTTTTCCTGACCGTCGTTTTTCCTCTCACCAAACACATACACACCCCTTCAGTTCTTGATTTATATGTGTCTTGTTTGTGGTTTTGGGGCCATCTAATGATCTCACGGACATAAACTGATGATCTCTTCACAGTGATTTATACACTTTGGCACCAAATCTGTGGGACCCGCACACAAGTCCAAAAACAACCGTATAGCGTTTCTTAGCCGTTTTACGCTGGATAAATCTTCACAGCATTCACGTCAAAACAATATTCTTTAGTATAGATCGTTCTTAAACGAATGGCTGATCAAAGAATTTACATTTACACGTTACATGTACTTACTATCCTCTTGTCAAATCAACCATTTCTAAACTATGGAAGTCCAAAACTCTCAACAAAAAACAACAACAAACAATGTTAATATATACACTTATCACATGCTGTAACACTACAATAAACACAGATCCTAACCATTGTCTCCATAACAGATGGCCAGACTGTGATTCATTGTTTATGAACCTATGAAATATTGTTGTCGGAGATTCTTCGAGTTTATAATCCTTTAGTTTATCCTAAATGTGTGATATGAATAAACCGTACTCAACAAAGGCTGTTAAAATAGTAACATCACTTGGAAACTTGGGCTTAATTACAGGAAACTAAGTACATGCTGTTGATTAATATTACTCACTACATAAATTGTAACACGGACACCTTAAGATAAAGTGTATTCAGTCAACAGTCAATGTGTGCTGATAACTGATATTGCATAACGGCATGAACATTGCTTACAGCAGGTCAAATAAAATCCCACATTCTTGAAATGCAATGTGATTTTGTTGATGGCTGATTTGATAGTTGTGGTTGTGTGAAGAGGTGGAATTTAGCATCGAAAGATTTATAATATTACAAATGTCAAAATGTACCGCGTCTTTTAACCGCACTGATGAAATTCATCCATGCAGCACTTAAGGGTGTAGTTCTCTACAGGTCATCCACATAAATATATTTTTATTTTTAAGAGTTTAAACAAAAATGTATGCAATAGTAATTGTGGGAACAGTAAGAATCATTCACCTCGATAGGACTTTTTTTTTATTTACTTACCTTTACGTCATCGCATCGTGACTGACTTTCTTTTTTCAGTTCAACATAAAATTGTATATTAAATGAAGGCTTTATGAAGCTTCAAAAATCACATCCATCCATCATTAAAATAATCCAAAGGACTTTACTGGCTTAAAAAATGCCTTCTGAAGTGAAATGAAACATTTGCAAGAGGAAGTGATTAATATTTTGAGCTTATTGAGCAGCTGATACTTTGTATATCAATGTAAACATATAGATCAGCATGCTAAATACTAATATATAGCTGCATGTCGATAACTTTAATAACAGATATATGTGCTTTTTTTAATTACTTTAATGCTGCTTTCATCTTAAAAATCTTAAAAGGCTAAAATATATAAAAAAAATCAACCAAAGGTTCTTATTCATCCTGTCCCATACCTAATTACTGATTTTGTTTCTTTCAGGTGTAAACTTGGCTTTTTTAATCTGGACCCCCAGAATCCTCTGGGATGTACTCCATGTTTCTGTTACCAGCACTCGACCGTGTGTGAAAGCGCTGAAGGTTACAGCATACACAAAATCTCCTCCAACTTCGACAGAGGTGAGCATCCATACAGTCCCGAATGCAAAGCCCAGTTTACACGCACTTCCCAACCCGTGTAGTTTTCAGCAAACACGTGCTTATGAAAACAGCTGATAACATGTGTTATATTGTATAGATGAGGAGGGTTGGAAGGGACAGCAGAGAGACGGTTCTAGCGTGCCTGTGCTGTGGTCTGCAAACTCTCGCGAGATCTCGCTCATCTCCGAAGACTATTTCCCTATTTACTTTGTGGCTCCAGGTATAAGATGTGGTATAATAGTAACTGTTTGTACATGAGTGAGATCTAGTACTCTTGGTCTGATGTTTTGTTCTGGTTTCTGCAGAGAAATTTCTTGGCGATCAGTTGCTGAGTTATGGTCAGAACCTCACACTGAACTTCAGGATTCAGCGGCATGACGCACGTCTGTCAGCGGAGGATGTTGTGCTCGAGGGGGCGGGGCTTCGTGTTGCCGTGCCGCTTATCGCTCAGGGCAACTCCTACCCTGGAGAAGAGATGCAAACATTTGTGTTCAGGTGAGGGCTTTTTAAAACTACAACTGTCCAATTAAAATATTATATATCAAATATCAAAAAAGATGACGCGTGTCAGAGGTTCATTTATGCAACAGTTTTCTGTAGAGACTTTTTTCTGGTGTAGATTTGATTTATATATAAGGGCAGTTCCAGCATTATGGATGAGACATTTTCAGTCAGAACTTGAAATTCTCACAGAATGTATTTATTACCAATATATTTAACCATCTGTTTATATTGTAAGCTCTCCAGACATTAAAAAATATCATGCATGTCTATGCATATGCATCTATTTTTATAAAAAACTAAAATATTTGACATCTGAGCTATCAGTATGAAAACCTTTGATAAAAACAGTTTTTCATTGTAATTTTGACATTTGCATGGAAATTGCCCATAAATGATCTATAAAGAAATCATTTGTCACTTTACTTTTGTCTTCTTTACGGTTCACTACAGACTCATTCAGCACTGCCATTTCGTTTAATGGGATATTAAATGTCATTTTTTTTATTAATTCAGACTCCACGACACCACTGACTACCCATGGAGACCCACCTTGAAACATGCCGACTTCCAGAAACTTCTGCACAATCTGACATCCATTATGATTCGCGGAACCTACAGTGAGAGAAGTACGTCTGCCGATTCACTGAAGCCAAGGGCTTAATAAAGCCCATAATATACTAAATATGGATGTGTTTTTGATGTGTTATATATATACTTCAGCCTGCCCAAATACTGCTATACACTCATAGTCATGTTATTACAGCTATATTGAGACTGTACTTCTGCCATAGGTGCTGGATATTTGGACAACGTGTCCCTCACGACGGCCCGGCGTGGCTCCGGGACTCCAGCTCGTTGGGTTGAGAAGTGCACGTGTCCTCAGGGTTATCTGGGACAACACTGTGAGCAGTGTGAGGTGGGATACAGGAGGAGCAGACCCGAGCTGGGCCACTTCAGCAGCTGTGAGCCCTGCAACTGTAACGGACACAGCGACACATGTAACCCTGTGACAGGTTTGTCATCACAACCGGCTTGAATCTAGCGCAGTGCCATAGTGTTGATACATCAGTTACTTATCTTCTCGGGAGACTCACAGCAACAGGCTGTATATTCATTTCACTATTGTCTATTGTGAAGACAGTAGCGCAGACAATTGACTATTGTGACTATTGTCTGAATGTGGCCATTGTGGAAGGTTACAGGATTTGGATGTGTGCACTGTGAAACGCATTGAAATGAACACTGTTTATGTATGTGATTAATTATGTAAGAACAACATGACAAATAAACAAGGCAAGGATCTTCTGAAATCAAGCCATTGTAAGAAGGTTTTGGGCAATATTGAACTGCCAACTGTTATTTTAACTAGTTTACAAATACTTCAAAATACATGAAGATCTAATAAGCTGTTTAATGAATAATTCATAGTAAGAAAAAGCTACAACAAACATAAAAACATCTGGACAGAACATAAAAATATCACCAATTCATATGTGGACATTAAAACAAAAACATCACGAATTAATATGTGGACATTAACACATAAAAATATCACAGATTAATTAATATCTGGACATAAAACATACAAATATCACAGATTAATATTTAGACATGAAAACAAATATATCACAGATTTTATTATCTGGACAGGATTAGGATAATAAAATAGTAGATTTGCCACAAAGTGAGTTTTATTTCAAGCTTAAGAGCAGAAAAGGCTGAAATATTTAACTTCTTTAATATAAGAAAGTGCATTATTATTGTTATATATTAATTACATTAAAAATTGTGCGCATTGCTCCACAAAAACCTTAAAACCTTCTCATGTTGCATGTTTAACTCCATCAGTGGTGTTCAGTTGTCATCTTGAAAATAAAATTGTGATTTGTAACCCGCTTCTAGCTTTGTGATGTAATGTTGCCATCTTGTGGCGTGATGTGGTATGACATTGTATGTCTCTGTATGCAGGAATGTGTAACTGCAGGCACAACACGGCAGGAATGAGCTGTGAGAGATGTAAGGATGGTTTCTATGGCGACTCTACAGTGGGCTCCTCTACAGACTGTCAGCCGTGTCCCTGCCCTGCTGGTGCCACATGTGCTGTCGTGCCCAAAACCAACGAGGTGGTCTGTACTAACTGCCCAACTGGCACTACAGGTACAGAAATGCATACCTGTGTCATTCTTTTAAAATTCCACTATTGGCTTATTAACCAGTAGCATGTTTTGGGGATGATGACATCACATTTTCTACACAGGTAAGCGATGTGAACTTTGTGACGATGGCTTCTTCGGGGACCCACTGGGTGAGAAAGGTCCCGTCAGGGCATGTCGGGCGTGCAGCTGCAATAACAACATCGACCCCAACGCTGTGGGGAACTGTAACAGAGAGACGGGTGAATGTCTCAAGTGTATCTACAACACGGCCGGCGTCTTTTGTGACCGCTGCAAAGAGGGTTTCTATGGTGATGCTCGTGCCGCAAATGTAGCTGACAAGTGCAAACGTGAGTGAAATTGTGTGTTTTTTTGTAGACATTTAATTTTGTTTTTTGAGTTTTCTTAGCTGGGACAACCAGGTCAAATCAGCTTGACCTCAATGGCCTACCGGGCCATTAACCTCAAACTTTAACGTCTCTTTCACTTGCTGCACATTTTTAACATGGATTTATTTATTAATCTCTGCAGCATGCTCATGCTCTCCGTACGGTACGGTGGACAGACAGACCACCTGCTCACAGGTCACGGGTCAATGTCAGTGTCTTCCCCACGTCATTAACAGAGACTGCAACGCGTGTGAACCCGGCTTTTACAACATACAGAGCGGCAAAGGCTGTGAACGGTATTTCAGCTCATTCTCTTTCTCTCTGTTAATAATTTATTTGTGAACCAGCAAGTTTTCGAACACACTTTGAATCCGTTTACCCAGATGCAACTGCAACTCCATCGGCTCCACCAACGGCCAGTGTGATATCACTAGTGGTCAGTGCGAGTGTCAGCCTGGGGTCACAGGTCAACAGTGTGAACGCTGTGAGGTCAACTTCTTTGGCTTCAGTTCTTCAGGATGCAAACGTAAGATTTTCTGATGTGTTTGTTTAACGTGTTGCATGATATAAAGTACCAGTCAAAAGTTTAGACACAATTGATGAAAATGTTTTTCGTGATTTGTAAAAATCATTTCATTTAAAGGTGTATATTTTAATGTTTAAAATTACTTTATATACAAACATATAATTGTTCCTAATGTGCCAACATAATAATAAATAATATTATTAAATAGAAAACTCAAATTTTATTAAAGAAATTTATTGTAATTGATTGCATGGACAAAAGAATGAATAAAAAGCAGTCAATCAGATTCCAGCATAAATAGAAATTTCTTCAGTGTTGTTTAAAAAGCTTCTCAGGTTAAAATCTCATAAAATGTCAAGAGTTTGATTTTATAAATTCTAGACAAAATGTGACTACTTTGATTAAATATAACATGTGTTCATTTATTTTGGATGCTTCTAGTCACAACAACAATTTCCACAATTACAATTGTGTTATCTTTTTCTTTTGACTAGTATGTTTGATATTTTAACATGTTACACATTTCATATGTTAAGAAAAAAACAACTATAATCCAGTTGTGAATGTTGTGATAGGTTGGCTGTCCTGTAACTGGTTTGTTTTGTGTTGTGCAGCTTGTGACTGCGATCCAGAAGGTTCTCAGTCGGCTCAGTGCGGAGAGAATGGACGTTGTGAGTGTCGTCCAGGCTTTGTCGGAGCTCGCTGTGACATGTGCGAGGAGAACTACTTCTACAACCGCTCTGTGCCAGGCTGCCAGCAGTGCCCCAACTGTTACAGTTTAGTCAGAGATAAGGTAAAAGCTCGATCTCAGAAACATTTGGCAATCGTTTTAGAATTGAAGAGATGACCTTCAACACTTCTCACGTCTTTTCGTACAGGTGAACCAGCAGAGACAGAAACTTCTTGACCTGCAGAACTTGATCGATAATCTGGACAACAGTCAGGAAACCGTGAGTGATAAGGCCTTTGAGGACAGACTGAAAGAGGCTGAGAAAACTATAATGGACTTGTTGGAAGAAGCTCAGGCTAGCAAAGGTACTGTCATAATTACAAATTTCCACCTTCTTACTGTACATTCAGTTCATTTTGAAGATTCAGTGATGAAAAGTAAAGTAACGTGTCTATTGTTGTTCCTTGCTCACATTTCGAAAAAAAGTATAATCATAACTCTATTCATTAGTGCTACATGATATTGTTGAAAATTGTGTGAAGAATGCAAAATGTGATACAATAATAGTTTTTTAAAAGTTTTATATTTGTTTTTGGTAAAACATCATTACAACTTCTGAAAGGGAACATCCATATAATAATGCTAATGTAAACTATCACGACATGCATATTTGCGATTACTGAGCTGTCGTTCTAGTTACGTCCCAAAACACAAAAAGAACAATAAACTACTCCTGACATTAAACGTAAAGGATTGGTTGATAAAATTGTGTGCAATCCACTAACTATACCATTAAAGGAGTTCACCCAAAAATGGACCCTATTGACTTGACCATAGTAATTTTTATTCCTACTATGGAAAGTCAATGGGGTCCAAGTTTTGGGTGAACTATTCATTTAAAGCCTAAACCCCTCACGAAATTCTGTTCAAAGTACTGAATTATTTAGCGATTTGTTGCATCATCATAATTTTGAGATGTAACAATTATCATACAGAAATGGACAAAGGTCTTTTGGATCGTCTGAACAACATCAACAAGACTTTGAACGTTCAGTGGAACAGACTGCAGAACATTAGGAACACAGTGGATAACACAGGCAGTCAGGCAGACAGAGCTCGTAACAGAGTCCGTGAAGCAGAAGACCTGATCAGCACTGCCAGAGATGAGCTGGACAAAGCCAAAGAGGCCATCAGCAAAGTGGTCAGTGCTTATAAAGCACATCTTAATATTTCAACAATAAAGCACTTGAATTTAATCCAACAGTAAGTGTTATCTTTTGATTTTCTTGTTTTTGTTGTCCATAGGACATCAAAATACCCACAACGTCTGGAGATCCAAACAACATGACTCTTCTGGCCGAGGAAGCTCGTAAATTGGCAGAAAAGTGAGTCATCTTTATGAGCACTAAACGTTCGTCACGTTTGCACAGTGATAACAGTTTAACTTAATATGTTATGTTGATTTCTGTAAAGACATAAAGCAGACGCAGATCAGATTGTGAAGATCGCGAAAGACGCCAATGACACGTCTACCAAAGCATATAACCTCCTGAAGAAGGCACTGGATGGCGAGAACAAGACCAGCAGTGACATCGATGAGCTCAACAGGAAGTACGGCCCAACAAATCACATCTTGCATGACTTCTCTTGAGAGATGCATTCTTACTAAATTATTTGAATTCATCTGTGCTTAGGTATAATGAGGCGAAGGACCTGGCCAAGAACCTGGAGAAACAAGCTGCCAAAGTGCATGCTGAAGCAGAGGAGGCTGGAAATAAAGCTCTGAAGATCTACGCTAACCTGACCAGCCTGCCTCCTATCGACACTAAATCATTAGAGGTGCTGATTTTACGGCAATAAAGAAACACTTACTGTGCATTCTGCTCTGACATATCCAGAATCAATTAATCATCTATTCCTCTGATCTCAGGACGAGGCCAACAAGATTAAGAAAGAGGCATCAGACCTGGATAAACTGATTGATAAGACTGAAAAAGAATATGACGATTTGAGGGAAGATCTCAGAGGAAAGGAGACAGAGGTCCGGAAACTACTGGAGAAAGGAAAGACTGAGCAACAGGTACACAAGATATTTTGACTTATTTGTTCATCTTTATACTGAGCAAGTCCTCATTTTATTAATATTCACCATCGCAGGATCAGAAATTGAAAGAAAATAAATAAAAAATAAAATGAAATCATCTCTCAAGATAATAATTTTAAAAAATTATTTATTTGTCTTTGCCAGGTTTTTAATTGCCTCTTTTTTCATGCTTGAAATGTTAACTGCATGCCATAAGAGCCAGGACACACAAATGATAGTGATACAAGACGAGTGATGGTCGTATTTTCATTCTAATCTGATTGAAATAAATGTCATGATCTTATTTATTTTATTATTACATTTTGATCATTTTTAAATAGCACTTGCATTATTAGTTGTCTAAATGTTATTGATATTTACGTTACCTTAACGTAAATTAGGGTTAGAGTTAGAGTTAGGGTTAGGGTAAATGTAAATTACCTTTAAGTTACCTTACAGTATTTAAAATCTTGTGCTTACAGTTCATTACTTGGCAACTCTTTGATTATTAATTTTGTTTTCATCACAGTAAAAGTGTAATTAGCATGTTTTTGGGCCCAATAATTACCATTTCTATAACCAAAATTTTACCACAAATGCCATGGTTAAACTACGGTTACAACAGCAAAACCATGGTTAATATTTGGTTAGTATGGTTTAACTACAGTAACCATTTTATTGTTTTATTTGTAGTAAATCCATAGTTCTTTGTTAATAAGGGAATGCATAATACCACTTTCTAATTGGTGTAATGCAAACATTAGTACAGTAAATCCGTTCAGCCCCACTTACACATGAGGTGTTGCTCTTATATCTTCTCTCATATCTCCCGCAGACGGCTGATCAGTTGTTGGCACGTGCAGATGCAGCAAAAGCTTTGGCCGAGGAGGCTGCGAAGAAAGGCGTATCTACTTTCCAAGAGGCTCAGGACATACTGAACAACCTCAGAGGTGAGGGGTCAAAGGTTACAGCCCGTTGTATTTCGATAAAATTAGACCGGCAGCTGGTTATTACCGCAGTGTGTACAGTTACAATCAAATATGTACAGTTTATAAAATGAACTAAATGGGCGTTGTGAAAAAGCACACAGACTAATCAAGAGAGACACTTAATAATAGCACATATCTGCTTCCCACTTCAGACTTTGACAAGAGAGTAAATGACAACAAGACTGCTGCTGAAGAAGCCATGAGACGCATCCCAGAAATCAACGCGACAATCAATGAAGCCAATGAGAAGACCCGACGGGCCGAGGGAGCTCTGGGCAACGCAGCAAATGACGCTAAAGAGGCCAAGGCCAAGGCAGAAGAAGCCGAGAAAATCGCCAATGATGTGCAGAAGGTACGTATCGAGTTTAAACTGAAGAACATTAAACCTTCCTACAGTATCTAAAGCTAGAAGGACACTTACTTCATTTTATTTGCTTGCTTATCAGGGTTCAGCGAAGACCAAAGCAGATGCAGATAAAGCTTTTGAGGACACCATGAAACTGGATGGTGAGGTGAACAACATGATGGACCAGCTGGCGGCTGCTGAGAAAGAGCTAGAGAAGAAGAAAGCAGAGGCCGATGCGGACATGATGATGGCAAACATGGTGCGTTTACGGTTCTTCACACCCTTTATGTGTGAAACCTGGTAATTGTGATTTTATTGACTATTCTTTCCTTAACAGGCATCTGATAATGCTAAAGAAGCAGAAGGCAATGCTCGTAAAGCCAAAAATGCAGTCAGGACGGTACTACAGACCATCAATGATTTATTAGGCCAGCTGGGTAAGAACAACCTCTAAAATGATGTTGTGAAATGCATTCGGCTCTTGATGATGATGATAATATAACAACAAAATATCCTCTTCCAGGCAACATTGATAAGGTTGATCTGAGTAAGCTGAATCAGATTGATAACGCTCTGAAAGAAGCCAAGGACAAGATGGCAGGAAGTGAGCTGGACAGGAAGTTGAAGGAGCTGAACGACATCGCCAAGAGCCAGGAGGACATGATCAGCGACTACGATCGGCAGATCAAAGAGATCAAAGCTGACATCGCCAACCTCAACGACATCAAAAACACTCTGCCGGAAGGCTGCTTCAACACTCCTTCTCTAGAGAAGCCTTAAACTTTCACACACACCGACTTCTGCCTCACACGCCCTCCGGTTCAATCTCTCTGTCCACGGCGCGGACCTCCGCCGCGTCTAACACACGGCCAAGACGCCACCCTCAACCAAAACCAGCTTTGTTTTTTGCTTTCTTTTTATCTTCTTTTTATTAGGTTTGTTCGTGTTTGTGTTTCAACAAGAAAAGCCACATTTTGCGATTCAATGTTTTACAAACAGAAGACGAAAGCAGCTTTTAATTTTTTGCTACAACGTGAAGAGAGCTAATGGCGCTCAACAACTGTGTGTATGTGTGTGTGTGTTTGTCTTGTGTGTACGTGCGTTACAGTGACCTGAAAGAGGTGAAGTTCCTCTTCGGTTGATCGTGAACCCATATGACTGCACCAACTTTTCTTCTTAAACCTCTCTGGTCTTTACAACAGACTCACGGGAGGCTCGTCATGTGCTTGTCTTTAGTCAGAATCGTATGAAATAAACACAGAAGCCAACCGTAAGCCAAGACTTGAGGACATGTTTGTGTTTTTGTTTGTCGGAGGGGGAGTCTACTACTTAAGCTAGTGTATATCAGCCTTACGCTTTGGTTGCTTATTGCTACTCGTTCAAAAGCTAACATTGAAGGAATTTTAAGTTGTTCATAATGCATGTATTTTCTGAATGCCCCGCGCTGTGTTTGGTACCGATACACATGACGTCATACACGTCAATACAGTATTCAATGTTTGTATCGGTTGTTCAGTACTGAAAAATTGAGAAAGTGAGCAAGAAGTTCCCGCGTTGCTCATGGTTTCACACATTTAGATGCATCCCGGTTGCCATACATTTCATGTTCACAAATTTATCTTTGTATTTGTTTTTTATTTTTTGAAAGCTGCTGCTTACGACAGGTGTACTGCGAATCCCATTAACCCGAAATTCAACACTATGCAACTTTGTACATTGGCGTAGCAAGACTTTATCTGATACACTGGTGCTAATAATTATTTCAAATGTTATATTTTTGTGTGAATGTTTTTTTTTTTTTTTTTATTATAATATAGAGTTGAGGAACTGTTATTTGTGTAAATATGCTTAAATGATTCAGGAATGGCTGATTTTAACCAACCAGCCACCTCATCGGTTTGTTCGCAAGAAAAAAATCAGTCAAAATTTCCACATAATATATATAAATATATATATAATATGTTCTGTGGTATAATACGCTTGCCTGTATACATGGCTCAGTGTTGCGTGATAGCGCTATCATTTATTTTAATTAATTGTGGTTAATTTCCAGCAGATGGTGATGCGTATTGGGATCTACGTCTTGACCGTTGCACACCCAAAACACGTCTGAACATCCACCATATGTCTCTAGTCGATCATATTTATCTGAGTTATCTGATTTACTCAATGGTAAGCCTAATCATGTGTTGCTAGTTAATCATCTTTGTTAGCGTCTCTTTTGTCTTAAACTTTTGGAGATACTGTCTAAATAAGTTTTGCTTCATCTTAGACATCATCTCGAGTTAAAAACTTTTTGAAGTTTTATGGTTCACTGTTTATTTCCTACTATCGTTCTGTATTTACAGTCTTATTCAGACAAGTTCACTGCATTTAGTGTTTTTTCTCAGTCAAAGCTTTCAGATATGGAACGTGCCACTAAATCTTTAGGTAGACCTCTTCATTTCTCTCTACCACTGTGGACATAAGTGCAACACCTACACATTTATGTATAAAACAGTATTTTTAATTTATAATGTATCAAGTATTTGTGATCTGTTGTTCTTGAGTTGATGCACAGTCTTTGTGGTCCTTTGGTTCTAGAGAGTGTAATGGTTTTAAAACCCGCCCTATCTGTTTTTATCAAGGTATTTTTAAACACACCCAAAGGACCCGACACACCTCTGCTTGTTACCATTTGCCTGTAAATCCAATCGTAACATTTGAATAATAAACAGTGGTTATTACAGGACTCACCAGTGTGTGGTTTTGCTGTTTTATCATATAATACAGTGTGTGGCGCTAAGATGCTGTTTTGCCATCTGCAACAATTTTTGCCAAATATTAAATTATTTACTAACTAATACATTTTTATTCAGATCTTTACAAAATCTTTACACGTGTTTGGTATGGGGTTTTATACAAATATATCCAAGGGTTTTGCATTTAGCTGCTGCTATATTGTGTATTTTGGATGGTGGACTAAAGCGACTTTTCTTTTTTATAATACAAAACATTATATATATTTTTTTACAATGAACTTTTTTCGCAATGCAGTTTGTATTAACATAATCTCTAACCTTAATTTTACACTGACAAATAGTACTTCATAGTTCTGTGTGTAGGTCTGTACTGTTAATCTGTTAAGGTTTGTCGTACAGGAAATGACACACTGACTAAGTTATTACCGAATCGTGCTGGTGAATGTGTGTGTAACAGACAGACACACAATCAGCAGTGTTTGCCATATTAGTCGAGGAAGAGACTTAACAATGAGTCATTGGACTTGATCATATGTGGTTGCACATCATATATGTGACTTTGGTCGAATCAGATTAGATAAGCGCTTCTGTCTTTCTCAAGTTTACAGGACGCTTAATATGAGCACATCACAGAATGCAAAGCATTGTGCCTGTTTTGGCTTTAGCAGACTATGTGCTACATTGTATTTCTAAATGTCATTTGCATCTTTGAAATAAGTGGTTGTCTTCGAACATGTCTCTATAAAAAGCATAAAGAAGGCTTTTCTATGACTCCAGCAGTGCTGATGACTACACTGTAAGAAACTCACATCAAAATCACAAGATCATAAGTCTTTATAGTCATTTGACAGATTCTAGATTCATGTTCTAGATGTTTTTATTATTATTAAACAAATATCTAATATTATAAAATGTAATATTAAACATTATTAGTATTGTTCT
The DNA here is from genome assembly GCA_019155185.1 of Beaufortia kweichowensis. Taxonomy (NCBI): domain Eukaryota; kingdom Metazoa; phylum Chordata; class Actinopteri; order Cypriniformes; family Gastromyzontidae; genus Beaufortia; species Beaufortia kweichowensis. Next base: position 17,961,535 of record CM032797.1, read on the forward strand.
ATATGTATATTTTATATTTGTTGTATATTTTAATATTATTTAATATTTTTTATTATATATATATTATAACTATTTTTCTACTTTTGTAGTTTTATAATTCTAAACCTAACTTTTGTTTGTGAAATATTTAATTTAAAACCGTTCTGTTACCCGTCTTGAAAATAAATTGCACCTTGAAAAGCTTCAGAAAGGCATAAAAAGAATATAGCAGTGTTTGTTTGATGTAATAATTGAGAGGAGGCAGGTTATTTCTTGTTTTTAGTCTTTTGATTACAGGGATCTACAGGACAAACAAGAGGTATAAGAACTAGTATGTAAGTATAGAGACTCTCCATTCTCTCCAACTGTCTTTAATAGTCTCTCTTTCAATGGTTTTTTATCCTTTCTTGTTACACTGTGTATGTAAAGGGTAAGGGTGTGGCAGACTCTTGCGAGAGATAGACAGGGTGTGCTACACGGCACGCTGTACCGTTCCGTGCGGCCGGAGGGAAAGTGTATGTGTGTGTTTACCTGAAGAGGTTTTGGGTGGGGCTCGCTACATCTGTATGTGTGGAACAAGGAGTGGAAGATGTTTGGGTGTGTTATGGCAATGCGTAGCACCTCTGACTCAACCCAGCGTCTTACACCTCTCTGAGAGTTCATGATAGGGCGTTGCTGATTTTACACTGTAGAAAATCTACTGCCCCGAGGCCTTGGATTTTTCACAAACGCAAAACATTTGCTGGACTATACCAGTGCATTTCAGTTTATTCAAAGAGGTGTGGTTTTGATATCTAAGCAACAGTTAAAGACCTTGAAGAACCTCATAGTGTTTTATTTACAACATGTTTACAAGAGATATGATTACAAGATAATGACAACTGGGATTAGTTCAGGACATGTGATGTTTTGCAAGAAATAAGTATCAATGGTTCAAAATATTAAGGACAAAATGTCAATTGCACAAATGTGAAGGATCTCACAGAAGATAAAGTGTGTCTGTTGGTGTTGGGATATTGAAGGTTGTTTTTGGTGTAATCGCATGTATGATTTCTTGGAGGTTGGTGGGGTGAGGTCTTTAGGTTGGGTGTGGTTCTTCTGCCATCATGTACAGCAAGATTTTGTAATGAAGACTGTTGATAATGAGAACATCAAGGAGTGATTTTCTATATATATACTTTTTCAGTTACAATACTAACTCTGGTAAAATACTTAAATAAGCTATTGTACTCAAAACAACTCAACTAAAACGTGTAACATAAAGTTACCATTTTAAGGATGGTTTTAATATTTTATGTTTTATATTTCTGTGTTATTATGTGTCAATTCAATTTTAATCTTTTAGTATAATATGTCACACCATCTGGATGTGACTTCAGGATGAAAATGTCTGCTAATAGGTATCAGTATGATTAAAACTAGATCTGGCATCCAAGAAGAACAGTATAATGCAGAGCCTTATAAAAGCATTACATTTCATCATAATGCAAACTCTTGTGTGTATTCTGGTGTAAGTCATTCAATCAAACAAGGTCTTTATATGAGTTTTGAATGATCCATTTCCTTTCAGACACATGCTGTCTGAATCACGCATGAGTAAAAATAAAGCACTTGGAGACACTGGCATTGACGTGCCCGCGCTTGTCAGGTGGGAACTTTTTAAATGCGCGCTCCGACACATCAGCTGGCAGATCGCTCAGGTCTCCGATTCACACTTCACAGCTCAACTTAATATCATTTACATTTACAGGATATTAGAAAAGAGAGTCCGAACTGAAACGCGTTTCTTGGATGTGGAAAATGAAAAGCAGCTGGATCTTTTTGTGTGCAGTTTGCATTTGGTTTCCTGTTCGAGCAGAATTCCGACGTAAGTAAAGTTTTGACTCCGTATTTTCTTCAGTTTTCACTAGATTAGGAAACATTACAACTGGACGACTGATTTAATGCTTTAATGTCTTTTTGCAAATAACAGTGAATCCAGAACAATGGGTAAAGAATAATAGCTAGATATAACTATTTTGTACAGTATCAGCAAGATTTGCCTAAAAATCGAATCTAACACAGAAATGTATGTTTGTATATTTAGTTTTGAAGTTTAAAACCTTCTTAAATTAGTGTACTTTTGCGAATTTTATACTCTTAACTAAAATTTCAATTATTGTTATAAAAGTGATAATTACAATGCAAATCCGGATTACCTCTTGCGTGAAAAGTCGATAGAAGTCGAACGAATTAAAGCAATTAACAATTGTAGTAATTGTAATTATTGTAGAATAATATGATGATATGACTGATGGCAACTGAAAGGACACATAGGACTAGCAGAAACAAAAGCTATTAACATGCAGAAATAACTTGGAGACCATCACTTCAAGTGATACAAGTTATACAAATGAAAATACACATTTCCCTTATACATATAAATGTTTGACAATATTAAATGTCAACTAATTAAACATAAAAAAGGACAGTCTTAAAAATAGCAAATGTGTTATAAAGGGCTGTGCAGCGATGCCATTATGAATCATTTTTGATTCCTCAAATAACCTTTTAATCAAAGGTTCTCAAAATGAAAACGTTTTTTCTTACTTTTTATCACGTAAAGAACCTTTTTCCACTACCTTTTGAGAAACAGAAATGTTCTATGGATGTTAAAGGTTTGTTCTGGAACCATACAGCCAAAAATGATTCTTTAATGGCATTGTGAAGCATGAGTGCAGATTTATGATTACTATTACTAAACATAGATATTAATTGTATTGTAATTGTATTGCAACATCTTAACAAACACGCAGCATGAACTGTGTCGAACAGTTTTGTCTGGTTTCTAATGATGTGTTGTCATGGAGCTCCAGCGGTTGTTGCTTCTACCTGTCTGTGTTGCTCACCTGTGAGTGACTGAGTGCTGATGTTTCCACATTAGAAAGAATGGAATGTCTCTTCTGTGTGGGGGGGGCACGCGTGCTGACTCTATATTATTTCATTTGTTATAAATTACCTACAAGAGTGAACTTGTCCTACTCACAGAACGACTATTATCTAACATCCATCGGAGTGTGATCTCGACTTACTGTAGGCCTGGCTGAACATTGACTAGGTTGTTTTATTTGAACTAATACTACATCCAACATCTAATGTGGACGAAGCATGTGTTATGACTCTTGAGATGTTATTTTCTCATGTTTACAGGTCAACTAAACACTTACCCATATGTAGCTGAGAATATCTTTATAGATATTTTTATGGATAATCAAACATGATTATAAAATGTATGCCTTAACTGCACTCGTAAGTAACTTCAAATAAAACGTTTCTGCCGTGAAATCACATCTAATGTTGACACGTTGTCTTGCAGCTGGCACGGCCTGTTACTGTCATGGTAAAGCAAAGTACTGCCAAGCAGATGATCAGGGACTGCACTGCATAAACTGCCAGAGGAACACAGAAGGACGCCAATGTGAAAACTGTAAGGAAGGATATTACCACCAGAGGTCAGGAGACGATTGTGTGCCCTGCGACTGCAACACTGCAGGTGAGCTGATGTTTAAAGGAGTACTTCATCCACAAATAATAAATCTGTCAAATCATTTATTTACCCTCATGTTATTCAAAACCTGTATATGACTCTTTCTTCTGTGAAACACAAAAGGAGATATTTTGAGAAATGTCTCAGTGGTTTTATGTTCATACAATAGAAGTCAATTGGGGTCAATGTTGTTTGGTTACCAACATTCTTCAAAATATCCTATTTCGTGTTTTGCAGAAGAATAAAAAAAGTCCTCACAAATAGCCGTATATATTGTTTCATTTAGGTTCTCAAGGACCAGCCTGCAACAATGAGGGACGGTGTACGTGTAAACAAGGAATTCATGGCGACAAGTGTGACCGCTGTCATGACGGGTCTTCGGTCACTGCTAACGGATGTGAATCTTTGAGGTGAGAACCCTTGATGTTTCGTTTAGTGATTAAGTAAGCAGTAAGGTACTTATAAAGCACTAGCCTCATTGCTTTTATAAAACAGTTACCACAAAATACAAATATTAAAGCCTAAAAACTATGTTTCATAAAATGCAACTTTCATAAAGTAAAATCATTAAAAGTCGTCCTTCTATTGGAAAAAACAGTCCCTGAGTGCCGTGATACACAGGGTAAAGCGCTTATAGCTGTGATTTATCATGAATAAAACACAACCATCGACCAATCAGAACCAAGAACTGGAACTAACTGGTTTATAAGTGAAATTAAACTGGTAATATTTACTGTAAGTTTGTATGATTAAGGTAATGTCTTCTCTTACAGACAGCGCTGTCGATCACGTTATAACGGCCAGCTCACATACAATACAGAGGAATGTCTGCGCTGCTTCTGTAACAGCCATTCAGACGTGTGCTCCTCTGCTCCGGGATATTCAGTTCACAATATCACCTCAAACTTTGAATACGGTGAGTTTGAAGCATTATCTTTGATTTGATTTGAGTAAATCTCAGTTGTGTGCCAGCTTTTCTCTGGATTGTTTTTGTTTGCATAATTTGAAAGCAATCTTTTGGCGCAGGGTCTGAGGGATGGAGGGCAGCCACTGGTCAAGGTGTGACCCCCTCACAAGTGCAGTTCAGGTGGTCTCCCACCCACAAAGACCTTGAGGTCATCTCTAAGGAGATCCTTCCTGTTTATCTGTTTGCACCAGGTATGTTGATTAAAGTTCTTTCTTTTTGTAATTATTGGTAATATTACATATATGATGGGAAAATTCAAGAAGAAAATTTCAGCTATTTCAGCATTATGGACGTGACATTTTCAGTCAAAACTTAAAATTAATTTTAAAAAAATTTATTTGTGTAGTTGACAAACACATATGCAAATGTGTCCTTAATTATCTTCTATGTTAGAGTTTTTTTTCTGAATTGTTTGGTATGTAACACCAAAGGACTCATCCAGGGTACATTTGTCAACTACCTAATATATTAGACCATCTGTTTATATTTTACAAACGAGTCCAGACATAATACATATATGTGTATATAAGTTAATATATAAATATAAATAATATAAATAATATATTTAAAAATGGAATATACATGCGTTATGGATGTGAAAAAAAAGAATACACATTTTTGAGAGGAAACATACATAATTAAAATGCACAAACCAGAAGCAATAACACCCAACAAATGGAGAAAAGATGACTCTTCAAAGAACATAAAATAGTTATTTTAGTTTCATTTTTATGTGCACATTTATGAGGAATATGGACTATTATGAATGTGACGATTCTGAAAACAGCACTTTATCTGACTATGAAAAATCGTGATTTAAACATCAAAAAATGCTTTATAAACTGTGAGAGAGACCGCACATGGGTATTCAAACCACCAAATATTGACATCTGAGCTATCAGTATGATAGAAACCTTTGATAAAAACTTTTTTTAAGGTTGACACCTGCATTTTATTGCCCACATGCTGCCTTTTTTAGGCACATAATCAGGTCATTTAAACGCTTGTCTCTCTGTGTTTCATATAGCAACTTATCTAGGGAATCAGGCACTTAGCTATGGTCAGACGCTGACCTTCTCTCTGCGCTTGGACAGAGGCGTCCGTCGTCCTTCCACCTCTGATGTCATACTGGAAGGAGCAGGTCTCAAGGTGTCCGCTTCACTGGGGGATTTGAGATCTGTGGTACCTTGTGGCAAAAAAATCTCCTTCACCTTTAGGTGAGATATTGCACTCTTTATACAAAGTAAAGTTGTCAACGGTTTGAGCTAATAATATAAATAGTAATCATTTCAATGGATGTTACTGTCTCTAGACTGGATGAACAACCCGGCAGCAAATGGAAACCGCAGCTTTCGTCCACAGAATTTCAAAGACTCTTGAGCAACCTCACAGCCATTAAAATCAGGGGAACATTTGGTGAAAATGGTGAAGATTCAACTCTCCAGTTCTACAATTTATGATTACTTTTACTCTTATTTAGCTAAAAACATCTAATATAGTCGTAAAATAAAACAAGATTCATTTTCGCAACAGGACGTGGTTATCTGGATGATGTCACGCTAGTATCAGCCAGACTGGGTCCTGGCACCCCTGCAGGCTGGGTGCAGACGTGCAGCTGCCCTGCCGGGTATGAGGGAATGTTTTGTGAGCGTTGTGCCACGGGATACAAAAGGCGTTTTCCTGGTCAAGGTCCTCAAAGCCCCTGTGACCCCTGCTTATGTCAGGGTGGAGCTTGTGATCCAGAAACAGGTATTTTAAATCAGTGTTTAAGGTTTGGGTTTTATTTGTAATACACATGTGCTGACAAGGCAGATTTTTGTTTACAGGAGGCTGTTACTCGGCTGATGAGACACCAAGTTTGCAGATGTGCCCTAAAGGTTATTATATCAACCGGCAACTGTCCAACTCCTGCCTGAGGTGTCCTTGTCTCGAGGGCGAGGCTTGTTATGTCATTCCAGGAACACAGGAAGTGAAGTGTGCCCGTTGTCCACGCGGCACAACAGGTGCGTAACCAACAGCACAGTGAAACATCAGGTGGATGAGGCGTTAAAACCTGTTTTTTTGTTTCACAAACATACTCTAATATTGCCTTTTTATTTATGCTCAGGATCTCGCTGTGAAATATGCGATGAGGGTTTTTATGGAGACCCCCTTGGAGAATACGGCTCACCCAGACAGTGTCAACCCTGTCAGTGTTATGGCTATGCGGATCAAAATACTGTAGGCAACTGTGACCGGATTACAGGAGAGTGTCGGAGATGCCAGAGCCATAGCACTGGCCCCAGGTGTGAGAACTGCATAGACGGATACTACCGCAGTTACCCAACAGAGCCATGCCAGGGTACAGAGCAATATCACAACTCATAATCCTGAATATAATACAGCACACATTGCAAGTGCAGTCAAAGTTATAAGTTTAAAATTGCCTATTTCTTATTTTCTTCTAGCCTGTGACTGCAACCGCAAAGGCTCTGTGTCAGATTTCTGCAGTAATAATGGTCAGTGTGAGTGTAAGGAAGGTTATGAAGGACTGAAGTGTGAGAAATCAACATGTCCATCCTGCTTTAATCCGGTCAAAAGCAAGGTAAGAGATTGTGAGACTAATAACAAACTCCAAAACACACATTTACAGAGCGGTCAGGACATTCTCCCCGTGAATCCATTTCCATTAAAATATATTATCATACACTCTCGTTTTTTACTATTATTGTTTACCACGTTTTCCCACAAATGATAGTTAGGATTTGTTCTATGAAAATCTATGAAACAACAAGTACAACAAACTACAGTTTTTGCCAAGATATTCATGCATGATTTGAAATATTTAAGCATACATCTTTTATGCATACATCAATTAAAATGATTGATTAACTTAATAATAAAAACAAATTCAGTGAAATCTACCCAATTCTATGTTTATTGTTATGAAAATTGGCCAATTATTTTATCCATCAATTTATAGTTTGTCATTATCAGACTAAAATTCAACTATGAAATAGTGCATAGGGAAATAACATAAAAGTCCCTCCTGAGGAACGGTGACATTTAACAGGTTAAAAGTAAGATTAATATGAAGGAATAATCATATTCTATATGCCTCAACTATAGGAAGCAGATACTATTATTCAGTGTTGTTTTTCAATGCTAAACTAAAATGTTCCACCCTAAAAAGCTTTGAAATTAGGTTATATTTGTGACCCAGTTTGTAATATTTTACCCCCAAAAAATTACATAAAATCATTCTATATATAATGTAAAGAACATTTGGTGAAATTAAAACCTGGATATCTTTAATATTGCATTAATATGCCTATTTTTGTCTTTTTATGATTATGACTTTGATGTTTCTAATCTCATTAGATTTTTTTGTCTTTAGCCTGAAATTCAGACTGGCTTTATTTATACATATACATATACATATACAGATACATATACATATACATATACATATACATATACATACATATACATATACATATACATATACATATACATATACATATACATATACATTATACATATACATATACATATACATATACATATACATATACATATACATTATACATATACATATACATATACATATACATATACATTATACATATACATATACATTATACATTATACATATACATATACATATACATATACATATACATATACATATACATATACATATACATATACAGATACAGATACAGATACATTATACATATACATATACATATACATATACATATACATTATACATATACATTGTACATTGTACATTGTACATTGTACATATACATATACATATACATTATACATATACATATACATATATACATTATACATATACATATACATTATACATTATACATATACATATACATATACATTAAACATATTCATATACATATACATGCATTATATATATATATATATATATATATATATGATGTAAGTAAACTCTTAAGTTAAACTCTGTGATGTGTAAAAGAAGAGATGAGAGAGTCATGCTGGGATTGACGGCATGCTTGTTTATTATCTGGAGAGTGATATAAGAGTATGTTGCTTTGGAGCTGATCTTAAACGCTGACTGCGTGGGTGGAATAAATGTGTCATTTGCCCAGGGACGTGATCACAGACTTCATCTTAAGCAGAATAACTCTCTCCTCCCTGATTAACTGGAGACTATTCACTTAATCTCTTCAACGAGAGATAAAAGCCTGGTCACTTAAGGTTAAAAATGATTGAAAACATGAACAAATATGTAGCTTTAGATCAGTCACAGCATGCTGTTAAAGATCCAGTGAAATCATTTGAAGAGCAGTTTTTATCATGTGCTAAAACAACCGATAGGTTTAGTTATCATATCTATGAACTATGATCACGGTCACCAATACTTTGGTCTGTTTTTTCAGAAGAGAGAGGCTGACAAAGGTTAGCTTTGTCTAATTTCAGCAAGACATTTGTGACCCTGTGAAAAGCAGGCTAAAGTCTCAAAATCAAATTATGAGATATTGAGCATCAAAGTTAGATTGCACCTATAAATATCACTATGATTTCAGTTTTTGACTTGTCATTACTCAGTCAATATTAAAGATATTAAGATTATATTTTTACAGAATGTTCTTTACATTATGTAGAATGATATTATGTAGAAAACAACAAATCACCAAAAAATGACTTTACACAGACAGGGTTTAAAGAAAACAAACCCTCCTTTTTTATTTTATTTGATCTTTAAAGTAGACGTGTATTATAAATGTTGGCAAATAATATAAAATAAATAATGATCATTATGTGTATTATTATTTTAGATAGTTGCTTATGCACAACAGCTGCATGAAATGGAGGATTTTTTTAATGCAGTCGGAGGTGATAATGTTCCTATCAGAGATGATCAGATTGAACCAGCTGTCAGGGCGGCAGAAGTGCTGGTGCAGACCCTGCAGAGCAGAGCAAATGAACTCACAGGTACAAAACCTCCAGGAAACCACATGAAATTCACTTTATTCTGTATTAATAAATGCCATAAAAACTTTTGTTGATTTATGATACCTAATGCATGTTGTAAAGTGTTACCAAAACTCTTGTTTTTGTCTTGTTTCTGACCGTTTTTCATACTAAACAGATACAGAGAAACAGCTTCAGGAGCAGCTGGCCAGCATCAGTCGCTCTCAGCTCAGAGAGGACAGAAACATGGAGGCCGTGCTGAGAACGGTGGATGGTGTCAGAAAGAAAGATCAACAGTACAAGACTGAAGTTTCTCAAATCCAGAAGCTCATCAGTGATATCACACGAAAACTGCAACAGGCCAAACGGGACATTCAACAGATTGTACGTTATATTATAACATTTATTGCATGCTTAATCTTTCAGCTTTTGGGGGTACTTAAAGGCAGTCTAACACCTAACAGCCACATACTCATTCTTGTTTTTATGACAATTCCCAGTGTTTCCCTCATATTTCTATTTCAGGAGTTGCCCTCAGGCGATGCGGAGGCGGACTCTGGCACCTTGTCTTATTTGGTTCAAAAGCTGCTGATCTTGCTGAGCAGTAAGTAATATGTTTACTAATATTACACTAATGAAATGAAATGATTTAGCTGTTTAGGTCCAGTTGACAATCGCTGGATTAAAAACCACTGAACAGATAATCACAGCACATCAGCAACACATAGTTTGTTGAGTCTCAGATATGTGTGACACTGATTTTACGGGTGTTTTTTCCATCAGGCATCAGGGTGAGGCAGTGACGATAGAGAATATAGCCTCCAAAGCTCTTTCAAAGACTGAAAAGGCCCTAGACCTCCTACGAACCGCCATTGAAAAAGAAAATAAAGTCAAAGAAGAGGTCAAAGACCTTAAAAAACAGTAAGTTGAAACATAGAAGCACAGCATTATCTCTGCATTAGATACATTGTAATGTATATTGTCATGTTTCTCAGGTATGAAGGAGATGTAACTAAAGTGAGTAAGATGGAGAAGAACGCCGTTCGACTGACTGAAGAAGCTAAAAAAGAAAGCAGTCTGGCTCTGAACGCTCTGAAACAATTATCTGACCTGGAGAAAAACCTGCCAAAGCCTCTGCAGGTACTGAACATGAAGAAAACACAGATTTATAGTATACTTACATTTTATTAGAAGCTGAGTAAAAGTCAAATAGAGAATTTCTGTTGTTGTTTGTTGTTTAAGTTCAAATTTTTTATAAACATCCACAAAGTTACTAATAGTTTGACCAAAAGTTTTTATCAAAGGCTTTCATCATACCGATAGCTCGGATGTCAATATTTAGTGGTTTATATACTCATGTGAGGTCTCTCTCAAAGTTTTTAAAGCATTTGTTTATGTTAAAAGCATTATTTTTTATAGTCATAGATAAAGTGCTGTTTTCAGAATTGTCACATCCTTTTGCAAAGACTGATATTTTTTTATGTCTGGACTCAGTATATTGGTAAAAAATACATTCTGTAAGAATGTCTGTAGAAATTATTTAAGTTAAATTTTACTTTTCGAGTTATAATCTATGCTATAGTAAACTACTGTGATGAAAATATACGTTTTTATCACCATATGGGGAAAATGAACAATTATTTAACGAATTACATTTGCAGAGAAAAATATAGTACTGTAAGTAACTGAACAAAACACTGAAACATGAATTAAACAAAATATAGCAGGGAAAGAAATGTATATACACGTCAGGAGATATAAACAATGTCACAAAGTGATCAATTTAAACCAGATCGATCTCCTCCTCTGTGTTTGTGAGAATCTGTTGGGTTTCTGTCAGCCGTCAGTCATATTGTATGTCTTGTGTTTCCGCAGAAAGACATTGCTGATGTAGTTTCCCGCTTCGATGGGCTGAAGAAAGCTGTGGAGGGGAATATAACCCAATACCAGGACTTACAGAAGAACGTGCTCGCTGAGCAGAAAGAGGCAACTGATCTACTCAATAAAGCCAAGACTCTTCAAAAGGTGATAAATAAGATCTTTTGTTAAATCTTCCTGATATACTGTGATCTGACAGGAGGTCATTGACATATTATGTTTCTATTAAGAGCCTATTACTGGGCCAGCAGGAAATCTAACTGGTTTTTGTACTTGATTTAAGGTTCAAGACAAGCTTCTTAGCAGGGCAAATGATGCTGAAGCAGTCAAAAATAAATCTATGGACATTTTTGCCAAAAACAAGGACAGTTTGGATAATACACTCGAGAAGCTCAAAGGTGAGGAAAAACGCTGAATATAACACTGTCATGCAAAGACAATGACATTCAATTTCACAACTGAACAGAGTCAACCATAAATGCATTAATGCAGAATGTAACCTCCACCTACACTGACATCTTAAGTGACACTAGGGTGTGACATTAAGTGAATTTGAGAGTCATTTGACCTGAAAAGTAACTTGTACCTGTACAATGTGCCATACATACTGTAGCAAAGCATTTCCTAGAAAAAACCCTCTCAGAAACCCCTCCTTTTTTAACTTTCACTGTGTGTTTGATTCAGGATTTGACGACCAGATCAATAACAATAAGAAACTGGCAGATAAAGCCATCAGTAAACTGCCTGCCATTGAAGCCACCATTCAGAAAGCAAAAGCTGATAACATTAAGACTCAGGACATTCTGGATGCCATGGCCAGTAACTACAAAGATGCTGTGGATACGATTGATGCTCTTAAAGATAATACAAAAAAACTAGAGGTATGAAGCCCTGTGAACTTGTTTGTTTTTACCAAAATGATCGTCAGATTTCTTCAATGACTACAATGACTGTCATTCATAAGTAGTTCTGCTTTAATTGTTTAGAGAAAGTTGTTGAATTTTGTGTGCATCTCCACAGGGATTATCCGGCTCTCTTCCATCCTCTGCCGATATTCTGAAGTCTGTCACTAAACTGAAAGGAGACGTGGATGGCCTGAACACAGAGGCTTCTTTAGCTAGAGACAAACTGAATAAAGAGACGAGTAATGCGAAGACACGGATAGCTGATGCTAAGAATGTAAGATTATGTTCCCACATTTAACTGTTTAAAACAGTAAAGATTACATACACTGTTGGGATTCATTACAAATGTTCTTTTTTTTATAAACTAGGCTGTCAACGATGCTACTGGGGCACTTGATCATGCAAAGAATGCCAGGAATGCTGTTAGTGATACTTTAAAGACAATCAGTGATATTATGAGTTCACTCGGTGAGTTTGTAATCATTTAATATTTGATTAGAAGTGTAACTGTTCAGATGTTACCTTAAGAAATGTCCACCAGATATGAAAATTATGTATTATTATATGCATAATAGAGTTCATTATATTTTTCATAAATGCAGCTTAGTGCAGTTTATAAACACTATGTAATAATATTATTATTTAATAATATTCAGTTATTTAATTTCATGTATTTTTTTACTATTTTATTTAATATTTTATGTTTCTTTTATTACAACAACAACAATAATAATAATAAAAATAATAATAATAAAAATAAATAATAAAAATAAGTAATAAAAAATAATAATAATAATAATAATAATAATAATAATAATAATAAGTTAAATAATAACAATAATCATCATCATAATAATAATAACAATCATAATAATAATGATAATAATAATAATAACAATAATAATAATAAATAATATCGTTTAAAAATTACATTGTATACAAGCGGTACATTAAAAATAACTCATGTCAAATCATGTAACTACAGAACGTAATATAACTTTCAGAAAATGTAAAAAAAAAATCTAAAGCCCGGACTGCACTGATGAACATGAATTGACCTGTAATGACATAAATCTCTTTTTGCAGGATCACCTGTGGTAGTTGATGAGAAGCGAGTGACTGAATTAGCGAGTGCAGTGGCTGAAAGCCGCAGTCGTGTTGAGAAGGAACTGAGACCCAAACTCAAAGAGCTGGAGGAGAGAGAAGCCCAGCAGAGATCTGCCATCACAGGCATGATCAATGACATTGACACTATCCTGGCTGATATTGCCAATTTAGAACACATCCACAAAAGCATTCCTGACGGCTGTTACACTTTACCACCTATTGAAAGACCTTAAAGAGTTTAGAGTACTGCCGGGGCCAAATCACTGTTACATAGTTTAAACTATGAACTTACAAACACTACTGTACTTGAAAAGTATAGGGTGTTTTTTGCCATAACAGTTTTTGTACTGATGAGTGTGAGTTTTTTAGTATTTATTGTTTCATTCTTCTTTGTGTTTTTTAATTCCAAAATATTTACTGTGAATCTTCTGCTTGATTGCAAAAGATATTACTGTTTGTACAGATAATACAGTATCATTGGCTGTTTCAGAAGATAGAAAGTCACATTTAGTTACTTTAACATCTGCTTACGGCAACTAGTCAGGATAACGTTTTTAAAAGTCAAAGAAATGCACAACTAACAATTCTGATTCATTTGTGTTGTCTTGTTTTATTAAATTTAGTCTTCAAGGGCATGAGTTGTTGTCATGGCAGCATATTTTTATCAGTGTATTGAGTAGCAACTATACAGTAGAAATATAGTTATATATATATTTATATATAACATTACGCAGACACACTTATACATGCTTATACACCTATACACCACAGACAAGTACTTAAAAAAGTAAAATCTTTAAAGACCTGAAATTAACATGTACATAGTTTAATCTTTAAAACTGAACCCTGCATTCTTTGTAGTTGGAATTTCCATAATGGATTTTAAAGCAAAAAGGAATAAAAATACAAGAGGAAACCGAAACAATATGTTGTTGTTAATGATTTTAAATGGGGAGAAAACAGTGATAATAGTCAAAGAACAGATCGCAGCATCATGAAAAACATAATAATTAGTGGCATATTTTCCAGAATCCTTTTGTTATGAAATTACATTGAAAGTAAATTGTCATGAGGTGTTAAATCTTCAAGCCATTCCTAATAATTTGGTTGCTATGGTGACATGGCTCAGTAAAATAAAAAAAATCATCATTCAATTAGGTTGAAAGGAACTGTAAGGGATCAGTGTGTGTTTAACAATCGTCTCTAAATGTTCAAGATGTCTATATCTAAGTCTATATCTATTTAGAAAATGAAATAAGGTTATTGTTATATTTCTATTATATTCTGTTAATTTCCATGCCAACATACACAAACAGCAAATGAAATGTGTTTTAAAGGTGAAGAAAATAGCTTCTATACTAAACTTCTATGTTGGCAATGTCTTATTTCTCAGAGTCTCAAGGTTAAGGCTGTGAAAGTCAGAATTAAATATGTTTATGGGGGGCTTTGCATTGTTAAAGAATTTCATTCTATATTATCAATAAAACAATTATCACTATATTATGACATGAATATAGCCTATAATGAAATATTCATATGATAAAGCTAGATGCATTTGTAAACTTGCAACTACACTTTCATTTCTTAATAAAGATGATGTTAGATTCAGTTTATTGACCCCTTGTCAGTCTGTAATGTTAACTCATAATTAATCCCAGTCATTCCACTGCTGAAATACACACTAAACACAGTTTTCAAAGGTACTTCTTTCCTGTCAAATACAATTTTTGTAAGCTTAAAATAGAGTTTGAAAGTAGGGAACTACGTTTGTTTGTGTCTGTGTATACTGAAGTGCTCTCAGACACGTCTCTCAACAAAACAAACACATGTGAAAGAACCTCGGCTTCAACAAATGGTTTGATGTGGAGGCAGTGACGGGCTTCTTAAAAAAACATGTCTGGCAATTTAGTGAGCAAAAGAAGGTCTGTGAGAAGTAACGAGTGCACGAAAGCAAAGTAAATGAAATTGCATTCTTTAATGTGCAACCAAATACTCCACGTATACATGAATGCACATTGAAGACAAAACACTCAGTCTCATACAGTACATGAGACTGCAAACAGACAGCAATGTAATATTTCTCTGTACAGTACATCCAGTAGATTCATGAGTAGAAAATGCATTTAGAGATGAGAAATGAGTTTAACCACAGCTTTTTTGCAAACACTGTAACCACAGACTACGGTCTATGCATTGTAAAAACTAAAGGATCCTGGAGGAACCGTTTGGGGTTCTTTACACTGCCACACCGGCGGAAGGATCCCATAAGTTTCTGCAAGAACTGCCAAGACTGTTAATGGTTCCTCAGAGTACTGCTCTTTGTAAAAAAAAAGTGTCTCGAGGTTCTCCTGACGGTTCCTCCGGTGTGGCAGTGAAGAACCCAAAATGGTTCCTCAAGGATCTTTTAGTTTTTACAGTGTGTGGTAATTTTAAACACACATGCGCTAAAAGAAACCCCATAGGCATGCAACAACAAGAACAGAGAGTATCAAATCAACAGCAAAGGCCAACATTAAAGCAGGCAATGGTTCATCTTTCTGTAACAGTTTCTCCTATTGGGCACCTAAGCCCACATGACCCAGTCCCTTACAGCTGATTGGTGGAGCAGGTCTTTATAAATACATCCCTCAGGCACAGTGCTGTACATCCGTTGGCCCAATGAGACACAAGTAAGAAGGGATTAATGCTCCTCTACATGGAAAAGCAGTGGTAGCACGGGAGGAATATACTCTACATTACACACGGAGAGACAGACGGGAATGGCCGATGGGAAGGAGCGGACTGCCCCGCTTTATCCTGAAGCATTGATGTAGAGTTGACTCTGCAGAATGTAGTCGATGACCTGCTGGCTCAGGTAGTCCACCACGTGACCATCACCGTGCTGGAGAGCCAGTCTGATGAGGAGAGAAACACAGGGTTATGGTGTGAACTGTACAGATGTAGAGAAAAAATTGACAGGAACACAGACCTGCTCTTAGTTGAACTGACAATTGACATCGGGTGGTCGATTTCATCCTTTACCACCATAATATTGTCCTATAAGAGGAAAGTGAAATTATAAAAGCATCACCACCAGAAATTCCTATTATATATGTTCAAAACACAGTGTGTTAAGTATAATATAGGACAGTGAATACAGAAACTACTCAAAGTTGTGAAAAATTCAATCACTTTACTGTACCTTGTGCTTTCTGAGCACAGATGAATGATTCATTATCCTCTCTGTGTCGGCACCATCCCGAGGAACCACCACAATCCCGAAATCCCCTACAATCACCTCCATCTGAAAGAATATTTTAATTTCATTTTGAGAAATTAGATGATCAGATAGGTATAATAATGTTAATTTTGTTATAACTAATATAATAAAATTATTTTATTAACTATAGCAATATTATTTTATTTTATTTTTTTAAAAGAAAGAAAGAGATTTTAACAATTAGCACCCTGTTGGCATTATTTAAAAAATGAAAAATGTTTGTTTAAATCTTTTATGAAAATATCTATGAAATATTTTTCTGATTGACTTTTGCCTTCGATTTCTAATTTTTCAAGCCCTCCCCCCAACCACCTGTGATATAAAGAACTTATCATGATACAATCATTTTAAGATGGATTAAGTCAAGTTCCATGTTACATTTTTCTAATCCTTTGTCACTCAGAAATACAACACAATATGAAACTAGTAGAAAAACAGCATTTCATGATGACTCGGCATTCTAAAATGCTTAGAATTCCAACAATTAATGTCTATCATATTTAACATTATTAACTAAAGAATGAAACGCATCATACATCACTTTCATTCCACAAGCCTGGGATGCAGAAAGACTCCAGAAGATCACTGCCACACAGGAGCAGGATACGCAACTCTGAACAAAACACAAAAACAGTTACACAATACACCATTAAAAAACACAGTAATGTGATGCTGTGGGGGTAAACACAATGACTGTGATTAGAAAGAGGATAGATTAGACAATACACAGCACACAGATGCCTGTCTTCACAGTATATAGATGAGCACAACCATAATTAATGGGTTAGAAAGTTTAAAGAGTTTTCTTTTCTCAGTTGTCTGTCAGTCTTTTATATTTGATGTTGTTTTATTTTTCTGTGAAGGAATGCACTGGAAGTTTTCTCTCTCCTTTGGCTAACTTAATCTTTCTGATCATTACTCAAAGTGACATGCAAGGACTGATTTGAAAAGCAAAAACCGAGGCAAGGAAAATCAAATCTTCTCACCAATTTCCTCATAGCGCATTGCAGGGCCAAGGTTGGCATTTTCGTCTATTAAAAAAAAGAGACTTCAAAGGTCACATGGATGATTGATTAATGGGAAGTCAGTATAGACATGTTAAATTGATGCATATCCTACAAGATGTGAATGAATAATTCAAAACAATTACATAGTTTGTTTGGTTTACAATGAAAATATTTAAATATTCGATTGAAAGCCACTCTAAACATGTAACTGGTCAGTAACTGGGCAGTCGTTTTTGTGTTTTTTTTAGGTATGAATATATTAAGGTATCAATCCAAAACTTACCAACAAAAGTAAAGCGATCCATGTTTGGGCGAACACAACAAATTTTCCCCAGACTCTCGCTCATCTTTCCCCACAGCTTAGCTGAAGAAAAACATCAATCCATAATAAAGGTCTGTTCTCCAACTTCATGGTCAAACATATGAACATTTAAAGGGTCACTTACTAGCCACAGTTTTGTTAGCTGTGTTTTGGTAAATAGGTGAAGTCCCATTTTGTGGCTGACCAATCACAGGGGTTGTGGAGGGCGTGTTCACGTTGGACAGAATGCATCCCGTCACTCTCTGCAGAGGAACAGTCCGGTTTATTACATTCATTAATGTTATGCTGAGTACATTCGGACCAAGTTTGAGACTAACCTTCATTAAGTCTCGGTGATGCTCCAGAACACTACAGGTGGTCTGCCAGGTGTTCTGATAACACTCCCAAGGATCCACTCTGAAAAAGACCATTAATCCATTAAAAATCTATATCTATATATTTCCATCACAAACCTCAAGGATTCTGAAGTATGCAATTCTAACTTGTAAGTGTTATAAAACATTCTTATGAGGGTGTCACCAATTTATGTGTCTGACTGTTTGACAGTTACCTGATCCAGTCAGAAGACTGAACTGCCAACTGACACATGGTCAGACGATGTCTGCTGGAGACAAGGCCCTAGAAAAGCAAGAGACACCAAAACAGGAAAGTCACTCCTCTGTATGTCTTGTAAATACAAGCAGCCTTCTATTTAAAGATGAACAAAATTTCTGAACATAAAAATTTTATGAAAACTGTAAATGACATTTGAAGGTTTAGCCCACATCTGCTTGTAAAATGTATAGACATATATGTATAGACAAGTATGAAAATGTAATTTTAATAACATCTATTTTAATAACACTAAGATTATTTTAATCAGGGTCGCAACCAATCCAAAAGATTTATGATGGAATGACTAAATCCTATTTTTTAAAGGCATTAATATATTTTTGCTTATGAATTTGTACAAACTTCTCATTGATTGGATGTAAAATGATTAGATTTGGTTTAAACGATCCAAATGCATAACTGTTTAATCAGAGCAAAACAGGAATAAACCTTAGTTCACATGGAAAGAAATTACATGTACATGTGTATAAATGTTCTAATACTTCAAAAACAACGTATTTTCTTACCGGCTTCCCATAGGAATCATGTACAGGTGAGATTATACCTCCAATCACAATGAAGCGTCCAGTCTTGTGTAGATATTCTCTGGCTTTTTCTGCAAACCAGACATGGTTATTTTATTATTTCATAGTATTAAAAATATCATTGTATTAAAAAATGCTTTGTAAGACACCTGGTCGAATCAATAAAAGTGAAACAAGTCTTCTTATTGTCTGCTCTCTTTCATCATCTCTGTTTTATGTTCACTGATAAGTGAGATCTGGTTTCTCTCACGGGCCAAGCCCAATGTCTTGTTCTGTGGTTCCCATAATGCATCTGCTTCAGCTTTGTAATATAACCTCACACTCCCATCAAAATATTGACAGAAATCAGTGGCAGAAACAAGGTCTCCTTGTGGGGAATGAGAAAGACGTGTAGAAAGATGAAATAGTCTAAACAAATCTCCTAAGGAAATAATTACTCTGCCGCAAAAAGAAACTTCAAAGAAAGGCAGCATGGAAAAGCAGAGCTTAAAATAAAAGTCAGCACATTAATTTCTTAAATAATTAAACCCTAGTAACTCAATGCATTTAAGTGTTTACTAACATTCCTGGATTGTTAAGCATAGTCTGCGTCTACTCACAGACAAAAACACTAACCAAAATAAATAGCAAGCTGGTTTTTATTTTTGTATCTCAATATATGCGAAGGCATGCAGTATGAGAGGAAGTCTTAAAATTAGGTCATGGACACATGGAAGCTGTGAGCTTCATGGGGGAAAACAGCAGAAGTGTATTGATCTAACTGTGGTGGTACTGCACTCCTCATGTTGCTCAGGCTCGGGAAAATAATACACATGATTGGATTAAGGAAAGTAAGGTTCTTTCCCTTTATGTTTATTGGCACATTGAATAGTGGAGATGGACTACCAGTGAATGAAATCTCTCTCTTTTCTTGCCCACCTGCACTGTCAATCAAGTTCACAGCTATGTCTGGTAACATTATAGTTCTGTTTGCTGACAATTGTTCCTGTCAAGAACACACTGTAAGTACAATCAAAACAAGTTGATAAATTGTAATTAGGACATTAAAAGCATGTCTTCAAACTTCAAGACTTTTTTACTTTTAATATGTTCTTATAACATCAGTTAAAGATATCAAGCTGATGTTGTCTAAGCTATTAAAAGATTAAAGTGGGGAAAATCTAGTGCTGGGATGTCATGACAACATAGGGTGTTAAGTGGTCTTAATTGTTTTACTTTCATTTGCTTTGGCAGCAAATGTGGGCAGCAACCTTCTATGCTAACTTGCCTCTCTACAAGTTTCTGTTAAATCTTTACTATTTTTATGTTGTTATAGCTATAATAACTTTCAAATTAAGTTACTTGTATGGCTGATATGAAAGCAGTATATGTGTTGAGTTGTATAGCTCAAATTTACTGCATATTGCCAAATGCATAAATGTAAACATAATGTAATCTAATGAGTTGCAGGGTTTTATCATAATTTTAGTACATGGATTTTACACTCTTCAATAGACTAACACTACCATTCAAAAGTTAAGGGTCAACTTTTATAAACAGATAAACATTTCACTCAAATAACCCTAGTAGAGAACATATCGTTTATATTCTAGCTAAATAATTAAGGTCATTGATCAAACTCTTAACTGCCAAATGACGCATGAAGATCAGTTCGTACGTTTTCTAAAAAGGGCAACATCCGTGTAGTTTTAATTTTACAATATCTTAACGTTATATTATGTGAAACCTTGATGGTTATTATTGTCTGCTAGAATATAGGCGTACCGGTATGTGAAAAAGGCATGTAAAGTCTCTCGCATAATTAATGATCGAAGGCGTAGTGAAATGCTGTTTCATATATTAGCTAGATGTATGTTTCTTACGTCTATAACATTGTTGATGAATGTAGCTGTTCTTTATTAAATCCAATCGTCTTAACCTCGATGTGTTTTCATCATTCTACTGAGGCCGTCGCCCATTTCAGCACCACACCGCTCGCGGACAGCGCTTCCACATAACAATCCATTACACACATTACAATCATCATTCACAATCACTGAAATCATATACAGACCCCGAGAACATACAGCTTTACATACAACACACGGCTGAATTCATCAAAACTGAATTCATGAAATCCACATGGGGCGAGCCTCAAAACGGGCAAACACTTACCGAACATATGAATGTGTCCTTTCGTGATGGGGTTGAAACTTCCACATGACAGCAGGATGACATGCGTTTTAGCGTTCTCCGTCATTGTAGTTGTGATAGACTGTAGGTATTTACATATGTGTCGGATGTTAAGGCCTTTTGTTGTGTTGTGAGCGCGCAGCAGAAGGCGAGGTTCATTAGGCTGCGGCAGATCGAGCGTCACTGTGAGCTGCTCACGCGCACTTAAAGCAACATGCGCGCGCCGCAGATCATGATGACTTAAATCTGCCTTATACCACATTCACATCTATGGATTAATAAAACTGTTATTGTCATGTGTATCTAATCACAATTTAAACTAAAGGAAGCAGTGATGTGTCATGAAATCTTTTTGTTGTTAATATAAAAAGCTTTTTAACAGTCTTTTGCAGGTCTAAGATGTACTGCAGTTAAACAGTAACTATTGTACTGCAGTAACTATTCAAATAATATACAAATCACGTTTTTTGAAGTCATGTGGCAAATATAAAAATGCAACAACAATCAAATATGACAAAGCTAAATTAATTAGCTGAAGCTAATAGCAAAATTCAAAAATTAAATAAATTAATATCTGGTTAATAAGATAAGTTTTAGAAAATCTAAACGTTAGATTGTACATTTAACAAGGGTTGTGGCAAATGTGAAACTCAGTGCATTTGTCAAAAATTCACAAAAATATTACAAAAGGAAAATAGATCCATGTAGACAAAATGATTAAAACGCACTAAACCGTTTTTACCAGCCCTAAAGGCTTATTTTTATGACCTATCATCCCACAGAGATGTATGTGTGTATATGGATTGTGGATGAAAGGGCCTCATTAGCACTGGTCGCCTCTGTTATTGACAAAGGGTCCTACAGTTATGTCAGAAAGTGTTAGTCATAGATCAGTTTGAATTGAATTTATTGCTCTCAGGTCATAATAATCACAACTAGTCATCAGCTGATATTGTACAAGATATTATGCAAATATATTTAAAACAGGTTCAGATGCTGACCACAGCTGCTTGGATGAATCACTTCTGCTCCTGGATCATTCATTGCACTTTGTATTATGATCTGTAAGGATAAATGGATAATTGCACTTTGGATAAATACATCTGCTAGATTAATAAATAAAATGTAATGTAATGAATCTCGATACACTACAAATATAGAAGCACATTGGACACCTACCTGAGCCTTGATTGACATTTTGAATCATAGAAAAATGTGCTTTGTTGTGTTCAGTTGCTTAGCTATACTCCATTTGGTCTCTTTTAATGCAACAGATTTAACATTTTACTCACATTTTTGGCATGAGTGGTATGTTTATCTGCACAGCTAACATCGGCCTTGGTGACAGGCATTTGAATTTGAAACAGCACAGTGACTCATCAAGAGCAAAACAAGCTTTCTGAAGCTCTCAAACATGACTGTTTATACCGAAGGTGGAAATGGAGCAGAATACTTGAGAAGTTAAATGTTCCTGCAGCTCATTTTTTAGAGCATTATGTTAACATTACAGAGGTCATTCATCCCCAGGAAAAACATATACTGATAAATATTTAGGACTTGTAATGCAATGTAAGTCGCTTTGGATAAAAGCATCTGCCAAATACATAAATGTAAATAGTATTTTTGATAGATATTCCATAAAGTAATTCTTTTCAGTACAAACTATTCTCTAATCCCAGTCTTTAAACTTTCTTCACTATTTCATAATCAAACACCGATTACATGCGTACATTTACCCAAACCTTTCCTCATGCCAATTCCCCTCATCTATTTACAGATTTTTAAATATCAGATTGACTTTCATAGATAGGATGTCTCTGATTTACCACATATATGATATATTTGATATTATTAAAATGTGTGACCCTGCCTTTAAAATCCAGACTAAAGTCTCAAAATCTAATAATACATCAAGAGAGTCATAGCTATAAAATGGAAATAGGTAATGTGTTAATCGCTGTAAATCATAGAATATAGAATATATTTTGAGGTACATTACTCAAATTTGTATTAGTAATAGGCTTAATGATTTTATTTACACTAAAAAAACAAAGTTGTCTTCCTAAACATTGATTTCAGTCCTTGAAGTGGCTTTACTCAGACAGTATTAAATATATCAAGGTTATATGTTCACAGAAAGTTCTTTACATTATATAGAATGATGTTATATAAAAACAATAAATCACACATATTACTTTAGCTGGGTTTTTACACAAAGGGTCACAAATCTGAAAAAGAGGTCAAGCTATATGTGTAAAATCTCTGTTTATAAAACTGCTGGCCTTGTGTTTGATTTTCTACAGTGTGCACTAACGTAATTACAATAAACGCGAGTGAGGGGGCGGGGTCTGTGACGTAGTCAGCGCGCTCCTCTGTGTACGTCTGGACCGCTTTCTACCAATGACGATGTGATGGACAATATGGCGCCGGGAGTAGATTTAGCTTGTAAACCTGTGGTTGTCTAAAAGACCGGCGATCCTACAGGATGAACCTCTGCGCCCAGTACTTGCGGTGAGTAAAAGTCGGAGATTATTATAGTTTAATTTGGGATAGAGTCCGCGGTTTCATTATTGAGGCCGAATCTGGTTTATCGGAATGTTGCTGGGCTAGCATTGGCTGTCAGTGCTAGACGCCAGGCTAGTTAGCATGTAGCATGTAATCGAGACACGAAACTGATTATAATCACAGGGAGCTGATATCGTACCTCGGTGTCGGTGGCTGACAGAAATGTGGTTCATGAAATGGGGAATTTAATAAAGTGTGAGGGGAGTATTTGTCTCTACACATCTGGTGTGAGAGGGTATGCTAGCTGTTTTGCTACGTTAGCCCGTTAGCTACAAACATACCGCTGGATGAAGTCACAAAACAATCCAGTCACACATGCTCGCTGTTAAACTGACTGCACTGGTCACATACAGCAAGACTGGCGGTGAATAATTCATATCTAAGGTTTTGACTGAAAAAAAATACTTTCCAAGTTTATTTTCCAAATATAAACAAACGTTGCGTAGCTGTTGTAGGTACGTTTCCATTTTCCTTTCATTTCAGCATGGGAAATTAATTAAAGAGGGTGGAAAGCGACAGGGAACGGATATGTATTATTTAATTATTTTATAAAATCATGATGTGGCTGTGGATGACAGATGTGTTGTGGTCTTTTGTTAAAATAATTGTTTATAGTGAGAGCATGTGGAGATTATTAATTATTATTTCCGACTTTTATAATATTCGAAAGGGCAACATGTTTAGTTCAAAACTAACGCTTACTTTAAAAGAAAAGACAATCACTTAAAAATAAGTCGATGTTTTTGTGGCGGATTACGTCAGTAACCTTGAGCTTGATATCAAAACAATGCGAGGAGAATGCACTGAGGGAGATTGTATGTAAAAGGTCATCTTTTTTTTGTCAAATTCAAAGTAAATTGAGCTTTGTAAAACAGTTGTTCATTTTACCCTGTAGATGTTTGTAGACAGCATGTGGTGAGGTGATGTGTTGTGAAGGAATGCTGGTGCTGTGATCTTCACGTCTCCATAGTGATAGTGAGTGGAGAGAGAAGATGCTGCACGATTTGTTACAGACTACAAGATTTGTTAGTTGTTTTTTACTTGATAGCTAATTCCCTATTATTTTGTGTTAATGTCTGTTTTATCAATTGATGCCACATTTAAGAATTACAGAAACTATAGCCTATCAGCCACTTGCTTGCGAGATAAACCTGATCCAAACGTGTGGTGATAATTAGACTGTCTTAAGGGCCTAAGTGAAATTTGCATTCAGTTTCCACATGCCATGCTAGATGTATGAGGTTTTTTCAGTTGAACACAAACAAATCATTTTATTTTAGCCCAAAATATCATCGTTTTATCTTATTTTAACTTAGATTGTTCTTGTATTGTATTGAACTTCAAAAAGCACAAACATCCATCTTTAAAGTAATCCAAATGTCTATAGTGGGTTAATAAATGTATTGTGAAGTGATATGTTTGTGAGATAATTAATATAGTGCAAAATGCAAGTATGGCGGTATTGGTTTTGCATGTTTTTATCAGTTCTCTAAATGTAATGTGTAAATAGTAATATGGATAATTTCTAGTGTCATAATATAGCTTGACTTTATTTTTAGGGAAATTAAGGTGTGTGAATTTAAGAGTTTTAGGATCCTTTTTGATACTTTGAGAATAGTACAAACAGTTTATATTCAGTTTATCACCCTGTCACGTTTTCATTTTTGTTATTCATGTTTTTGTTTTCTTGCATTCATGTATGTGGCAGAATGCGTGTGACATAACATTGTGTGATAATGTTTTCCATAATACAGAGACCTAATCAATTCTGCTTTTGCACAAAGAAGTGTAAGTTAATGTATTTGCTATAAATAAAATAAAAATGACTTGTGACCCCATCTTTATTTTTGGCGATGCCATGTGGGGTCATGAACCAAAGATTGTGAACCTTGTGTGATTTGTTTCTTTGATCTGCTTAGTTTATCTGCTTACTGGTTCCATAAGACAAATCAGTCAGTTGAGTCAATATATATATATATATATATATATAATGTCAATATATATATCTTTGCAATGCTGCTGTGTGTTTACAGTAGAAATGCTTCAGAACATCTTGTCCAGTGTTTCTTTCAAGCTTTACCAGATCTGCCATCACAACCTCGTTGCTTAAAATACATCCTACAAACTAGTTGTTTTTACAAAGGAGTCTTTTTCTTCTCTTTCTGTACCTGTTTTGCTGTACAGTATTGCTTCAACTTCTCTTCCTCTTTAACATACTACTTAAACTTGACATTGTATAAGTGCTGTCTGCTCTTGTTTGATGATTTGCCATCTGATGTTCCTTATTAGAATAAGATCTGTCTGTTAAATAACAACATGTGAATGCTAATCTCTTGGGCTGTGAAATGTTATTAACTTATAATTTTCTTTCCTGAGCAGGCAGGCAGAGGCCCTGAAGGCTGACATGACAGGTATGCAGTTTAATCTCTTGTTAAGTGTGTATTAGTTATTATATATATAGATATACATACAAGTCATCAGCAACTTTAAATACTTGGAAATTTCTTTCAGTTTATAAGCATATAATAACACAATAGTTGCATATTGTTAGAATTTGTAATGTGATTTATGAGCCTGCTTGAAGTCTATTGCTGTGTTTCATATTTGTCATCCTATCCCTGTGACTCTGGTAACCATGGCATTGAATGTGGTTACTAAGACTTGCGGATCTTTCTCTAAAGGAACTGAAAGGCTCTAAAAGAGACAGTCACGTTGGTCGGTGTGGCTGCGGAATTAGCTGTTTAACATGTTCCTTCCTGTATATCGTGCAGATTCAAAGCTTGGTGCGGCAGAGGTCTGGACGTCACGACAGGCTCTTCAGGACTTATACCAGAAGATGCTGGTTACAGACCTGGAATATGCCCTGGACAAGAAAGTGGAACAGGATCTGTAAGAATGCTAATAATACACACAACATGAATTCATATACATTACATGTGTGATAAGGAATACCTGCCAAGCAGTTCATGTATATCTCTGTCTGATCTGATGATTGTGTGTGTCATGTTGAAAATATCTGTTTTCAGCTGGAACCATGCTTTTAAGAATCAAATAACAACACTACAGAGTCAAGCGAAGAACAGGGCCAACCCCAATCGAAGTGAAGTGCAGGCCAATCTCTCCCTGTTTCTTGAGGCAGCTAGTGGATTCTATACACAAGTGAGTAAAGATTGTGGGACAGCCACAGACAGTTTCATTGTTTGTTTCATCCAGCCCATAACATTGTCTTTCTGGTTCTTTCAGCTACTGCAGGAGCTGTGCACGGTGTTTAATGTGGACCTGCCTTGCCGTGTGAAATCATCACAGCTTGGCATCATCAGCAATAAACAAAGCAGCACCAGCGCCATAGTGAAGCCCCAGCCCAGCTCCTGTTCATACATCTGCCAACACTGTCTCGTCCATCTTGGAGATATTGGTGAGCTTGCTCATAATCATTTTACTTTTTGTGAAAATGAATTCAATAAAAAATTAATGAGGGGCAATTTTCTGCAAATGTCAATATTTGATGGTTTGCGTATGTGTATGTGTACATGTATATTCTCTGAGAATTGACTGCAAAATTTCTGCAAATTTCACAACCATAACACTGGAGTTGCCTTTAAACAATTTACATTTTATTTGTGCCAATATACTTGTATCAGTAATTTTGTATCTTGTTAAGGATCATATAAATGTGTGGCTCTGAAGTGTATAACAATGCATTTTATCGGTTTATTGTTATTTTATTCAATCCACAGCACGTTACCGCAACCAAACCAGCCAGGCTGAGTCGTACTACAGACATGCAGCTCAACTTGTTCCCTCTAATGGTTGGTATCTATTTATTGTATTTGCACATGTCTACAGACACACTGTTTAAATTTATAAATCATTTTTTCTCTTTCTCTTTCTGCTCTCAGGACAACCTTACAATCAGCTGGCCATTCTGGCCTCCTCTAAAGGAGATCACCTCACAACAATCTTCTACTACTGCAGGAGCATTGCTGTCAAATTCCCCTTTCCTGCGGCATCCACCAACCTGCAGAAAGCTCTTTCCAAGGCTCTTGAGAGGTCAGACAGTTTGTAAAGGGCCTGCAGACATATCTTGGATATCTGGATAAATTTTGGTTGAGGTACACAAATCATTTGCTTAATTTCTACGTGTCTCCTTTAACCCACAGCCGTGATGAGGTCAAAACAAAATGGAGCGTGTCTGATTTTATCAAGGCCTTCATCAAGTTCCACGGCCACGTTTATCTCTGCAAAAGCCTGGACAAGCTCAACACCCTGAGAGAGAAGCTGGAAGAGCAGTTTCAGGTTTGGCCAAAACATCACTAATGTCTCTAACCAAGAAACATTAACTTGACAAATCGTTCTTCCATAAGTTCTTTTAACGTTGCTGTTAATAAATTGCTCCACAGAGACTGATTCTTCAGAAAGCCTTCAGCTCCCAGCAGCTTGTGCACATCACAGTGATAAACCTCTTTGAACTGCACCACCTTCGGGATCTCGGCAACGAGGCGGATGAGCAGAACTACAGCTCGGATGAGCAAATCAGCTGGATCCAGCTCCTCGGCCTCTTCAGTACGCCCTGCTCTCTGTTACTGATATCTAGGCTGTGATTATATTAAAGAAATGTCTTGTGTTATAAGTGACGATTAGAATGAAACAGGAGATGTGGCGAGCAGTAGTTTGTAACTGTGTAGTAATGGAATCGTTTCTTCTTCTAGTGTCTTTCTTGGGAGTGATGCTAAGCCGAGCTTTACTCAATAAGAACCGAGAGGAGATCATGGGGGAGTGTCCGCTTCCTGCCATTAAAGTGTCACTGGATTGGCTGAGGCTTCGGCCAAGTGTATTTACCGAAAGCGCCGTGGACAAGCGACAGTAGTAAGACAGACTTCTTGCTTTTTTTTATGATGTATGCCAAAATGTTTGCAATGGCTATTTGGTCGTGATGATATTTAAAATGGTGTGTGAATTGTGAGATGGAGAATGCTGTTAAAATGACACATCTTTGTGATCTCACAGCATCTGGCCGTGGCTGGTGTCCATTTTGAACAGCTTTCAACCCAAGGAGGAGGACGTGTCAAACGCATCAGGTATAGCATGCTGCATTGCAAGCCTATAGTGGAAATGTATTTTAGCTGTGTCATTATGATACACTGCTGATGTCATGACTGTTTTTACAGTGATTCCTCTGCCTGAGGAGTTTGAGCTGCAAGGGTTCTTGGCTCTTCGACCAGCTCTACGGTAATCCTTTAAGTTTTTACTTCTCTGATTTTATTTGACTGTTTTTAACTTCCACTGGCTGTGTTTGATGTATTAAAGCTGGCTTTCATGAATGTTCCAGGATGCTAGACTTCTCTAAAGGGCACCAAGGTATCGTGGTTGGCAAAGAGAGTCTGTTAGTTCATGCCAGACACCAGAGACTCATCAGCTTGGCCAAGTGGGTGGCTGACAACCAGCCGCGGTGAGTCTTTGCTTTTCTTTCGTTTTATTTTACTTGTGGCTTCTTTAATATGTGTTACAGTATTTATCAGTAACTGTATTTTGTAAACACTGTTTTATCTCAATTTTGCCAACAGGTTGATCCAGTGTCGCATCAGTGATGGCCTTTTGGTCTTCATCACTGATATCCCAGAGATGGTGGTGGAAGAGCCACAGGAGAAAGACACACCTGTCCTCCAGGAATCATCTAACGGCGAACAGACACCCAACGACAGCACCCAGGGCCTGAAGTCTGTCCTGTCAGCCGGGAAGAACCAGAACAGCGGGCTGGACGGCAGCGAAAGACCCGTGGTGACCTTCAAAGAGAACATCAAACCCCGAGAGCAGAGCAGAGAGCAGAACAGAAACCAGCATCAGAGGGATGCAGGGAAGGACAGAGCCGGCTTTAATAAAGGAAATGGAATACAAGCGAAGAACGAGCAGAAGAAAGAGGGCAAGAGAAAGAGTGAGGTGAAGAAGAACAGTCATGATAAATCAACAGATGCTGGGAAACAGGTGACATCAGGGCTTCACACAAAAAATGTGGCCTCTTGTATTCATATATGTGTTTGATTTTAAATTTGACTGTTTTATGAGTGAAGGTGAAGACTCAGACTGAGATGAGGAAGACTCCAGTGTCTGAAGCGAGGAAGACTCCAGTCACACAGACTCAGACCACATGCTCTTCTCAGTTCATCCCAATCCACCACCCAGGAGCTTTCCCACCTTTACCAAGCCGACCAGGTACAGACTCATAAATGTCACACTAATGCCACCATTAACAGTACCACCCGCTGATATATCTTTTATGTTTGTGCCCTCAGGTTTTGCTCCACCTGCTTATGTGATTCCTCCTCCTGTGGCATTCTCCATGAGCCCAGGCTTTACCTTCCCCGCAGGTGTTTCTGTTCCCGCACCCTTCCTCCAAACCGCCTCCCACCCTCAGCCTGCCAATCAGGTGCAGACGGGAAAACCCTCACACATTCCCTACAGCCAGCAGAGGCCCTCGGGCCCAGGAGCGCTGAACCAGGGTCCTCCCCAATCTCAGCAGACACAACCTCCAACCCCACAGCCATCCCAGCAGGCCTTGCAACAGTCTGTTCAGCTGCAAGTACAACAGCAACAACAGCAGCAGTCGCCCACCAAGCAGAGCTCTCAGCTCGGCAAAAGCCCGCCGCATCATCACAGCATGCAGCAGGTAATGCCACGTTTTGTTTATTCACTTGCTCTTGATGTTTGATTCAGGATCGGATTACCATGGTGACTGCCTGAAAAGCGAACGCTGCTACTGATAATCTCTCGTTTGTTCTTTGTCTTGATAGCCTTACATGCAGGTGCCCGAACAGGCTGGTCAAATGTGGAGCCAGCACCAAAATCAGGCCAACATGCAGAAAATGCCCATGCAGATGCCTGTCAAACAGCCTTTCTTCATGCCCACCCAGGATCACATGAACCTCTTCGAACATCCCATGAGCATGCAGCCTCCTCAACCCAGCATGGACAAGAAGATGAAGTTTCCAGAAGTCAAAGTGCAAGATTTCTACTGGGAGCCTTCCTATCACATGGGAGGAGAGGGCAGGGGAGGAATGGCGGACCGGATGGGCAAACGTCAGCCCGGAGTCTTTTGCCCAGACCAGGAGAACATGCCCAGAGGACCTCCATATGAAGTAAGCATTTTAGCTTTTTCTATTTGGACAGTTACGTTAGTATGTTACAGGTTTTGAGATGAGTCTGATTATAATATGGTCATAGTGCTCGTATTACTGTTTTATAGTGTCAATGGGTGTAACAATACACTTAGCTCACAATTCGATACAGTACATGATACAGGTTCATTATTTTGAACAAAATGTAAAAAATTAAGTTTAATTCAAATAACCTTTTTTCCTATTTTAAATAAAAAAAATTGTTGTACATACAACTTGTTATTAAATTGACAATGTTCAAGGTTTAGTTTAACTTTTAAAGTAATAAAAATTTGTAACAAAAATAGGTCTGTCACAAAATAATTTAATTTAATAATTTCATCTAATATAATAATAATTAAAACAAATTCTTAATTTAACAGAAAAAGCACAAAATAAATGTTACATGGTGTGTATATATATTATAATAAACATCATATATGTTGATGCAGGTCAAGTGTTATTGGCTCAACCAATAGAATTAAACATAAGGTTTTTTTGTATCATCAGTGCATGATGTGGTGCGATAAGTCGTTACACACCTTAGTTTCCACACTGTACACAAAAGAATTTAAATTTATAGACTTTATTTTATTTATAATTTGTGTACTTTGGCATACAAGAGTTTAATTTCATCTTTAGTCTGTCATATGGCATACACATTTTCTACACATTTGCAATCATAATGCAAAATTTATATTTAACATTTGTGGACACCACTCACTGACTAAGACATGCAACTCACTGAGTATAGTGTAGTACACTACTTTTTTAAAATAGCCCTGTATACTTCACAGTAAGCTAGTATTCCAATGTGAAATGAGCCTGTTCATGGTTCACAGTTAAGATTTTGTTTTCCGTGCAGGCATTGCTCCTATGACTCTCTTATTGTCATGGTTTCGGTTTTCCAGCTTAAGCTGCAGATCATTTGCAAACGCCTTCGATCTTATTGAAACTTGATCTAGGCAAAGTCTTGCTGAGATGTGCGTGCTTCATCTTTTCTCATCTCAATCTCCACCTCTAACTCTGCAGTGAAGGATATTGTAAGATCCATGTGAAATACGTTTAGTTTGAGGCACTACTATGATAATAAATGACATTTACTGCATTTATGGCCCCACAAATGTAGTTTGAAAGCGCTTTCTTTTTGGCCAATCAAATGACTTTTGGCTGTAGCAGATATCAGGGTGAGGTTGGAGCTGATCTTCGCTGGCTGTCGCTTCCTATTTTCTTATATCCTGTTTTTCTCATCCCTTCTCCTCCCTCCCTCTTCCTTCCCTGTTGTTCTTCGTCTCTCACTAGGACAACAAGAGCTCCCCTCTTCTGCCCCCAGACCTGTTAAAGACTCTGGTGGATTTTGAGGAGGAGGAGGAGCTTCTCTTTACTAAACCTCATGATTTCTACCAGGCCTTGGCTGGTCCTCTTAACTCTGCTCCTGGAAGGAACATCTTTGTATGTAGCTCTCCTCCTTTAATGCCATGAGCCTGGAGTAGATGGAGTTTTCTTATAGGCCTCTGGCTATGAAACCAATTCTGTACACACTGTCAGTGGAGTTTAGACACACCCATACTTTCTGTAATATTATGGTTGCCATGAATGCTTTACTTTCATTGTCTGACCCAAGTAATTCATTACAGTATTGTAAAGCAGTTTGTTTGTAGGTAGACTTTCTATTTGCCTATAAAGTAATTAAATTATTTATGCACAAACATTTAAGACAAAAATTTAAGAAACAAGTGTGTCCAAACTTTGTCTGGTAGTCTTTGTATTTTGTGTAAAATATGTGTTTGAGGGATAGTTCACAAAAAAGTCTTTATTCACCCACAAAAAAATTATTCACCCACATGTTGTTTGAAACCTGTGTATGACTC
This sequence comes from Beaufortia kweichowensis, assembly GCA_019155185.1. Classification (NCBI taxonomy): domain Eukaryota; kingdom Metazoa; phylum Chordata; class Actinopteri; order Cypriniformes; family Gastromyzontidae; genus Beaufortia; species Beaufortia kweichowensis. Next base: position 17,994,324 of record CM032797.1, read on the forward strand.
TTTCTTCTGTGAAACACAAAAAAGATATTTTGAGAAATGTTTTGAGCAATTGTTTTGCGTCCATACAATGAAGGTCAGTGGAGGTCAGTGCTGTTTGGTTACCAACATTATTCAATATATCTTCATTTGTGTTCTGCAGAAAAAAGTCAGAATTAAAATGCCACAGAATTGAAATACCATAAGCATGAATAAATAAAATGATTATTTTGGGGTGAACAATTACTTTATGTAATAAATGGATTTCTAATAAATCAATACAGAGTTTGGTCAGTACTGTGGTCTGAGCAGAAATGATCTAATCTTATTCATAGATTTCAGATTTGTTTTGATGGGATTAAATTTGTTGTACTCCATAAAGTATCAACATCATTTTCATCATTTCTCTCTGTAGTTGCCAAATCAGTCAAGGCTGGACAGTGGAGCTGATGTGATCGGTCAGTCATCTCTTCTCCCCAGATTTTCCATTCAGGTAAATCAGTTCTCCTTTGTGTTATCAATTGGAGGAGTCACCAGGTGGCAGTGTTTTTCTTGTTGTTGTATTTTAACTTATTGGTCATGATGTAACAAACGGTTGACGTGGGTTCAGTTCAGTCTTGCAGGATCTCAAACCCACTTTTGGGGTGTCAAAAGTCTCCTAAAAATGGTAATGTTGAAAGATTTAGCCACATTATTTAAATTGCTGTTCATTTCTGTTCACAGGAAAGCTCCTATCAGAACAACAGCATTTTTAGCGAGGCCTACGGTAAAAACATGGCCCCTGCATCCAAGCCAGATGCTCCCATGATGCACCAGGAGCCCTCCCTGTATTCCCTGTTTGAAGGAACTCCATGGTCCCCTTCACTTCCTGCTAGCTCAGGTACCTTGTGATTTATGTGGTGGTTGTAGTATGTGAACATTAGCAAGGCATTTCTGAGACTTATGTAAATGAATGATTCAATTTCTTTTTATACTATTTTATAATTCTTATTACATAGTTGACAAATGATCAGCTTGTATTTTGATAGATCACTCAACACCAGCCAGTCAGTCGCCTCACTCTTCCAACCCAAGCAGTCTGCCTTCATCCCCTCCCACCCACAGCCACGGCTCCCTGCCCTTCTCCAACTTCGGCCCCATTGGAACGCCCGACAGCAGAGACCGCCGAGCAACTGACCGCTGGAAAGCCGACAAGACTGGTACGACTCATGGTTAAAAAAAACTATCCTGTCATTTTAAGTCTGCTGTTGTGTGGTTGATCATTTTGTTTTAAATTGGCTTTAGGTGTGAGTGGCTTTGGGTTGGATTACCTGCCCTCTGCTTCGACCTCTTCTGTGCCAGACAACAGCTGGCACCAGGGGGCGCCAACCAGCAGCTGGGCAGCCCAGGATATGCCAATGGAGGATTCTTCTACTGTCCTCCTTGACAGTTTTAAGGTACCATGCAGCATCTACACAGTCGAACATCACACATCTTCCAGTTTTTTTTTACTTACAAGCTACTTTTCCTCTTTATTTAGTCGATCTGGTCAAGCTCTATGATGCAGCCCGGTCCGTCAGCGCTGGAGCAGCTCCTGATGCAGCAGAAACAGAAGCAGCAGCGCGGTCACGGCAACATGAACCCGCCACACTGAGAGTCCACGAGGAAGAAGCACTTGTGTGAAACACGATTCAACGGAAGAGGTGAAACACCACAAGCTCCAATCGGAAATTTCCGGCATTACCTGCGCGTGGAGGCTGGAGACGGTGAACGATGCGAAGCGACAGGCTCATAACGAACCGCTCGCCTGACCGACGGGGGACGTGCAGCCCTCTAACTCTCCTCTATCTCTCTCACTCACTCTGTCTGTCTCTCTCCCCGTGCCTCTACGGCAACGAGGGCGTGCGAGCGCCTGACCCGTCACGCCGCTCAGCACGTAGCCGCTGCAGAACACTGACTCTGAGGGAATCTCTCTCTGATTGCCACCTCACTTCCTATCTGGGGGTCAAAGGTCATTCTCCTGTCTCATCTGGACTCCTTGACTTCAGACTCTGGACTAGACACCCTCATGCCGCCTGCTTAAATCGCTCTGTGTTACTGACGCACGGAGAAGGTGTTTGTGTGCGAGCGTGTGTCAGAAAAGGGATGTTTATTGGTGGGCAGGAGTGGTGCTGCGAGGGACAAAAAGAAAGAAGGACTTTATTCGCTTTTTATTCAAAGTCTGAATTCATTTTCTCGGAGGAGGGATTTGTGTCGCTGTTTAAAAAAAAAAAACAAGAAAAGTTGGATGAATGAAGGATGATGCGGTCAGTTGAATGTGTTCTTTTAGGGATATTAGAACATAGATCGACACGTGGATCATGGTGTTGTCATGTACAGTCTGATTTGTAAGAAGTGTTTGGAGAACGGGACGAGATAAGTCCCAAGCTGGAACCATTATGAAGCTCATAGCAACATTAAAGCTCGATCCGTATCAAACAGAGCTGGGGTTAGACTATACTAGATGTAGGATGTAGTATCATTAGCTGCAATAGAGACTGCAATTATTAACAATACTGTATTTTGTGACTTGTTCTGTAGCAGTTTTAGCTCTCTGAAATATTATTCAGTAAATATGTTCAATAGTTTACTGCTAACGGGGGAGTTCATTGAATATAAATATGTGCCGCCCTTATTTCCTCTGCTTCCCGATTCTTTGCGCAAATCTTTACGCTAGCTTACACGCATAACGGCGTCTTTTGTTCATGTTCTGCCTTTTAATAGTTTTATCAGCTCTCTTTGTGCCTGGTCTGTGTTTTCTCTTTTCCTTTTGTTGTTTTCCGTTTCGTTTCGTTTTTTTAATGAACTGTTAACATCACTATCATGGTTGGAACTGATGGGAAGTTACGGGTCCAGCTGCGACTCTGGGATGGAATGGAAGCCAGGGAGGGACATTTTTCGGCAACTTCGCAGCCCGCTGAATATACAATCTTTGTCTGTTCTCAGATCAGTTCAAAAGCCACCGAAAGAGAACTATCCAACCGTGCTTAGGCTGAAGAAAGACCTCCGTTAGGACTGTAAGCGAGCTAGTTAGGCTAGTTACGCTGCGCTTAGCACTATAAGAATTAGGCGGAGGAGCGTCAGCCCATCTGCTTTACTTGGAAGTGTTTTTGTAACGTATATCATTGGTTGCCTCAGGTTAGCGTTATGTGATTAAATGGTTCTCTAATACTGATTTTTCAGTAGGTGATATAGCACTGAGTTGACCTTTTGTGGGTGCCACTGTTGGGTAGAAATGTTTCGGGGTTAGTGTTGGATAGGCTGCGATATCTTATTAAAATGTTCACAGTGGTTATTTCCTTCCGGCTTAACGGCAAAATCGATTTTGTTCGGCAAAGGTTATATGACGGACGTAATCTCTTGTATGATGAGAATAAAGCGTGTTTTTATTTTTGAGTAGAGAACATTTTATCAAAGACAAACTTTAAATGACGTGTCTATTTGCCGTGTGATTGTGCTTCTCTTGTTGCATTTAAAATTGTATTAAAAATAGAGGAATAAATAATCAAAGGAACCTTAGAAGTTCAGTTTAGGTCAAAGTATCAGAAGTTTCAACGGGAGCCCTGCGCCCCATATTGTTCATGTTTTTTTCCTTTTAGAAACATTCAACAAGGAGTCTGTGCTCTGATTGGTTGCTGTGGATGCCTAACATTCTTTTCTTTTGGATGGACTTGTGGTGCACAGTCTTGTGAATGTGCTTTTTCTTTGAATACCCTGTATCTCACTGCAATGTAAATGTGGATTCCCCTGTTGTTTTGAACTGTGGCTTCTGTAGTGATGTACATTACAATGCTGATCACAAGGACAACAGCCTTGCGCCTTTGCGCCGTAATATAACATTCCAATGGTAAAGCTAAAAAAACAACAAAAAAAGCCAGCTTTTTACTGCAACTGCACAGGTAAATTTACCACTAATCAAATTTGTCCCAACTTTAAATTCAGTCTGCCACTCCTGAAATTCTGCATGAAATACATCGTTCAGAATGCCTTGTGTTTTGGAAGAAGGAGATATCTGGTAAAGTTTTTTTTTTTTTTTTCTTGTTGGTTTTTAAAGGATCTTGTCAGGGAATAATTGGGGGTGAAGATATCTCCTTCTATAATAGGCTTGATTTGTGTTTTTGTCTTTTTGTGGACACTTATAAACGCTGGAATCAGCTATGCCTTTAATAAAATAAACCATGTCCATACGCAGTCCTGGAGTCTGGTCTTGTTTACACACAGGTGGTTGTTTCTTGCAATAAAACAATAAGGTGCAATAATATTTACCGATATTTAAATACTTTCAGTGACCCATATATATCACTCAAGCCAAGTTTATGTGGCACTGTTATGGCATTGTTACATACTAAGTTCTTAAATCTTCTGGTTCTTAAATCTTTTTAAAATTGTGAGCAGTTTTAGGTGTTACTCATTACAAGTAACGTAATAATATACAGTTGAAGACAAAAATATTAGCCCCCCTGTTAAATATGAGCAAAGACGGTTGTAAAAATAAATCTGCATTGTTTCTGCTTTTGATCTTTATTTTAAAAAATCACAAAAATACAATGTTTCATTAAAGCAAAAACAATTAAAAGTGGGGGGAAAATCACATCATGAAAAAAATGTTTGTTTTTTTGAGTGATTTATGTGTTACTCCAAATGCACTATGGTACTTTTTTGTAAATGTTATTTTTTATAAAACACTGAGATATTTTTCTGTTACGTTGACATTAGTTTTTAATATTTCTACATCATCTACATAAAAAGTCTTGTTTATCATTTGTACTTGGACAAGTGGTAGATGATCAATATTTAGTATTTTGGGGATTTGTGTCCCAAGGTTTAGGTCTGTTAAATTGTGTATTTTGTGAATGTCCCATTTTTACCCTCTTGCAAACATGTAAAGTGCACATAACTAAAAGGAAATAACTAAGTTTAGTGTAAATCACAGATGATATAGGCACCGTGAGCGTTGTGTGCTATCTAGAAATGTAAGGGAATGGGTTCTTAGAACATCCCTCAGCCCCTCACCCACTTCCTGACAGGAAACCAGAATGGTGTAAGATCAGTTTACCACATATGCCAGCTGCCTTATCATCTTTCTCCCTAATGCAAACACTATTGAACCGTTTTTGACACTGAATATTTCATTGTGTACTTGGGTACCACAATGAGTCAGTCTATGATAAGCCTTGACATAAACTCATAAGTCAAGTTTTCAAGTGCGTGTCTGTTTCCTACTCCGCTATTCAGACCCTCAGTCATTGCCTTGACAGTTATCTACATGTAACCGCAATGCACCTATGTTATGCTGAATTTCATCGTGTTGAATTTTCATTTCAGATATGTATCGCTGTTCTATGTTACTGCTTAGCAGCATGTTTCTGTATCCCTGTTTTGACCTGGATACAATTCTCACATGTTTGCCATATAACCTTGATGGTTATATAAAGAAAACCAGTTAAAGGCTTTGATTATACTGTATTTACCGATGTTTAAATACTTTCAGTGACCCATATATATCACTCAAGTCAAGTTTATGTGGCACTGTTATGGCATTGTTACATACTAAGTTCTTAAATCTTCTGGTTCTTAAATCTTTGCAAATTGTGACAGTTTTAGGTGCATTACCCCTAAAATATACAGTTGAAGACAAAAATATTAGCCCCTCTGTTAAAGTGAGCAAAGACGGTTTGTAAAATAAATCTGCATTGTTTCTGCTTTTGATCTTTATTTTAAAAATCACAAAATACAACGCTTTCATTAAAGCAAAAACAATTAAAAGTGGGGAAAATCACATCATGAAAATTTTTTTTTCTTAAATGCACATTGGACACAATTATTGGCACCCCTAAAAATACTTATGAGTAAAACTTTTCTGAAGTACAGTATTGTTCAAAATAATAGCAGTACAATGTGACTAACCAGAATAATCAAGGTTTTTTAGTATATTTTTTATTACTACGTGGCAAACAAGTTACCAGTAGGTGCAGTAGATTCTCAGAAAACAAACAAGACCCAGCATTCATGATATGCACGCTCTTAAGACTGTGCAATTGGGCAATTAGTTGAATTAGTTGAAAGGGGTGTGTTCAAAAAATAGCAGTGTGGCATTCAATCACTGAGGTCATCAATTTTGTGAAGAAACAGGTGTGAATCAGGTGGCCCCTATTTAAGGATGAAGCCAGCACTTGCTAAACATGCATTTGAAAGCCTGAGGAAAATGGGTCATTCAAGACATTGTTCAGAAGAACAGCGTACTTTGATTAAAAAGTTGATTAAAATTAGATTAAAATTATACTAAAAACCTTGATTATTCTGGTTAGTCACATTGTACTGCTATTATTTTGAACAATACTGTATATAGCGCTTCGGCGACGCTAGTTCCAATCCCGGCTCTGGTGTCCTTTCCGAGCCCGCTACACTCTCTCTCCTCCCAATCACTTCCTGTCTCTCTACACTTTCCTGTCCAAAAAAATGATAAAAAGGCAAAAAAAATTGGTTTATTTAAAACTTTCAGTTATTGCATTAAGTTGCATGTAAGCGAAAAGGTCTTAATAGCTGTGTTTTATTCACGATAAAGCACAGCTATTAAGACAGCTATTGACCAATCAGAATCAAGGACTAGAACTAACCATTTTATAAGTTAAATTATGTTACGTTACGCATTTTTTTTAAATAATAATTGTAACTAATAATTGTAAACTATTACATAAGCACAATAATCATTAGAATTTCATAATGATACATTTGTTTATTATGGCTTTTTTTATACAATTGCATTTTCAGATGAACACTTGTAAATGTAACACTTTACCAAATACTGTTAAAGTAAAATGAACCGTTTGCTGTCTGTAAAGAAGCGTTTGCAGCCATCAATTTGTCCTTGCAAATGTTACTGTAAATTAATTTGATTGACACACCATTCTGTTGTCTGTTTCACAGAAAGCTGTGGGTTTTTGTTGAGACGTGTGTCAGTGTGGAGTGGGGTACCACAGTGATTCATTTCTGGTTTGGACTCGTACAAAAACCTCTGCTTGAACACGCATGGTTTAAACGCCTCTTGCTGCTCTGAACAATTCTTTGCACACTAGTTTCTTGTCATCCTTGGCTATGGATATTAAAATACTTCAAGAGAATCAACCAGAAGCTTTTTTGGTACATTTTACTTAATAAAACTGTGTTTCTCTAATGTAGGTATTAGACAAGCCATCCACAGAGTGGTTTTATTAAGCGAGTAGATTTTGTGCTGATGTTTTCCGTCGTGGAGTGGACTACCACAGTGACACATTTTTCATTAGGCACTGTACAAATACTGATAGCACGATTATGTCTGCTTATATAAACTAGAATGAAAAGATTTAAACAGAAACAACATTTAATTGAAACGCTGGACCATCCCAGGTTGGATTCTCTCAGTATTTCTGTCTCTGATTCGATTGTTTTTGTTCCAGCCATCTGCATGTGTTTGAAATGGAATGGACATGGCTGAACATCATCATCTGGAATTACTGTTCAAAGAAAACCAAACTTGAATTCTCCAACTGGATATTTCACATCAAGAGTTCATATCATTGTATTGCATGTTTTTGAGATGTTTGGATAGCTTCTGTTACTGAAGGATATTGTCAGGGAGCTGAATGAAGTGGAGACCCCACTAACTTTTGGAGATCCCATCCGTCTGACTGTCATACCAAGTAAGTAATTTCACTTTTAATGTTATTGCTGTGCAATTCTTCAAGCTATCTGCCTAAGTGAGTGAAAACAGGAATTTGGATCAGTTAGTTATAGTTGGCAGGGCTGGATTAGATCCGTTTGTTAGTCCCAGCACTGATGTAGGGTCTATAGCATTTTTGTACGGGTTAAGGTAGCCGTGGATTTTCAGCTACTGATCCTTTAACGTTCGGAAAGCCGATATCTCTCACTGTCTTACCAAGTAAGTTTTCTGTTTAATTATTACAAGCTTCTACATTGAAACGTACGCTTCAGAACATAGGTTAAAAACTTCACAAATTATAAGCCTTAGGTAGTTTGTCTTGAGCTAATGTGTACTGCTTAAAACTGATCGCAAACTTGGCATTTGTGAAAACCCTGCCTGTGAAAAGCAGGCTAAAGTTTAAAAAATGTAATTCTGAGATAACGAGCATCAAAGTTTGATTTCACCAATTAATTTCACTATGATTTAAATTTTTGACATGACGTTACTCGGACAATATTAAAGATATCAATGTTAAATTCTCACAGAATATTGTTTACATTACGTGGAACGATTTTATGTAGAAAAATGTAAATCACAAAAAATTACTTAGCTGGGTTTTCACAGGCAGGGTCACATTTGTGGTCATTTATTTTGGTCATAGACTGATGTTTTATGCATGAGAGGATAGAAAGGCTTATATTGAAATGATGATTGTTGATTACAAACATAAAGCCTGTTGTTTCGTGTTTGTACAGTGCATTTTTTATTGCACTCTGCATTTTGAAAATGCAGTCCTGCCGAAAAAATGGAAAAACTGCTAAAAACTCTTGATTTCTTTTCTTTGCACAGAAGATGTACCTGATACTCCTCCAAATCTGTCCATCCTGTCCCCTCTAAAGGGTAATGGACCAGATATTTGTCTGGCCGAGGGGTTCTTTCCTGCAGACAAGAAAATGATTCTTAATGATGAAGCCACTTTAACTACCAGCAATGCGGCTTTGTTCCCAACCAGCAAAACCTATTATTACGCCGGTTTCAACAAAAAGAGTATTGAAGACTGCAAAATGGATAAAGCTAAGGCTAACAAAACTCTTGACATTCCAGTGACAGGTTTGTACTTATGTTTGATTGTTTTGTTTGAAAGGTTAAAGATTGTTTTGTTTAATATTGTTAAATTATTCATCTTTATTATTAATCATAATATGTTTTTTAAAATCCTTATTTTTTTACTGGTTAATTTCTTTTTCTGCAGTTAAGCCTGATAAAAAAACTTCACAGCCTTGTAGAACTCCTAGTACTGCTTCAGTGTCCCAAAACACTGGTTAGTAATAAAATACAAACGCTGTTACGTTTGGTTAACTGTTTATATAACTGCTGCTTTATGCAGATATAGATACAGTTATGTTTTATATTATGCATTAAAGTTAGTTTAACATGTTTCCTTATTTTTTCAGATGCCCCTAAAATGAACTCCATGACCCTACTTGTGACAGGTCTGAGAATTATTCTTGCTAAATGTGTTGCAATTAATGTATTGATGTCTGTCAAGGCATTTCTTGTTTAAGAGGTCGTTTTCGCTAATTATGAATTTCCTTGTTTTTAGCATTTGCATATATTTGGTTATTAATATTAAATTTGTGTACTCTCTTGACATTTAGATGAATTTCTGAATTAAACTGAAAATATTGCTTTGCAGTTCTTTGAATTTATACATACATTGTAAGATTTTGTAGTGTTACCTTTTTTTTAACAAAATGTTTCTTTTAATTTTTCTTACACAGTGGTTTTACAGTCTAAGACTCTTTGCTTTTGTCATTTTGTAATTGTTTAATCATTTGTAATATGATGATTCAATGTTTAATCATTTTTACTTGTAATATTAGGATTTAAATGAATTTAAATAATAAAATGCCTTTATGAAAGAGAAGTTTCATATGAGTACGAGTATGAAACCACAGTTTCAACAGCACATACGTGGTTGAGACAAACTAAACCCACACTTTCAGATAAAGATCTACTGCTCGCTTTGGCTTCCAAGAAACTGTGTGTTGACAGAGAGAGACAGTCAGAGAGAGAGAGAGAGAGAGAGAGAGAGAGAGAGAGAGAGAGAGAGAGACAGCTGTAAACGAGCCTTAAAGCCTAACACCACACATTTTTTATAATAGATTACTTAACTTTTATTTAAATTAATAAAAACAATTCTGCCACAGAAAAACATTGTCTCAAACTACATTGGTTACTTTTATTAAGGTCAGTATATATAGTACCAGTTACAAGTTTGGAAACACGTGTAGATTTTTTCCACATTTTAGAATTAGTAGAAATAGTAATCTCATCAAAACCATGAAATAACACAATTGTAACTGTGGGATTTATCTTATGACTAAAATCATCCAAAATAAATAAACATGTTATATTTGTATAAATCATCATGTTATATCAGCTTTAAAAGTAGTCAGCCTTTGTCTAGAATTTGTAAAATCAAACTCTTGATATTTTATCATTCAGCTTCTTGAGGTCTCAACCTGGAAAGCTTTTTAAACAACACTGAATAAATTTCTATCTATGCTGGAGTCTTAATTTTTAATAAAATGTTAGTGTTCTAATTAAAGAAATTAATAATTTGGCACAATTATATTTTGTCTACAAAAGTCATTTCAAACATTAAAATATACACCTTCAGATGAAAAATTACTTAAGATCATGAGAATTTTTTTTTGTCAAAAATCAAGAATAGAAACATTAGTGTCTAAATTTTGAGCATCAATGCATTTTTTATTTAATTAGATTATTTTCTTTATTATTTAACTGACATTAAACGAAATCTCTTTTAAAATATTGAGCTCGAGACTCTGTGACTATGAGTTTCACTGCCCTCTTGTGGTTGATATTGAAATAAAATATTATATAGCGCCTATGGCTTTTTTCCGGAGATTTGAGTGACCCCTAGTGGCATCCTAACAGTACTGTTATTACAAACATCTTCAGTAAATAACATAAAAATGACTCGGAGAACCCTATATCATTTTGTAAGCCTTTATTTTTTGATGTGTATGAAAGTAACATGCAAGGTCAGCTAATCCTTGCCAAGCTTAGTCTATTTCATTTCAATTTATAAGTAAAATAAAATCAAGTTAGGCGGCGTTCATCATAGTATGCACACAATCACACCTCAAATGTAAATGTGGAAATGTTTATATTAAAAAGTTAAGTCCCAAGTAAGCTTCTGCATGAGAACTACAACTACTGAACCAAGGTGAGCTCACAGGCGTGACGATTTGGACAACCGGTTTAGTCCATACACAGCAAGTTTGAGGAAACTTCTAATATACCCACAGCTGTGTTAAACACTGACCTCATTTTTCTCATAAATAAAAATGCTCCACTTAAAAATCCTGAAAATGCATGTTATATGGGAATGTTAAATTCAGCAACAAACATAACATGTGTAATAGACAAAACAGACTTAAAGAGAATGAATACTTGTTTATGCATGTATATTGTTAAAAAAAAAAATAGAAACTAGGCCAGTAGAACACGGCTTTCTATTTCAAGAGCAAAATCACCGCACAACCCCCATTTGAACTGTTATCTTTGCCGAAGCTACATGTTCAGGGTTGACAGATATGTTTAAAGGGCTGTGGTATTTTTAATACATTAGTTTGAAAAGATGTTTCAGCAATGTGTGAGATGTGCAGCTAAACTCATATATTTAATACATTCTTTAATACACAGGAAGTGCTAAATATTCCCAGGATCTGACATGCCAGGAGAGCACAGATATTTAGGTAAGGAATTTATAATGATCTAAACTCATTTTCAGTTCATGTATGTAATAAATGAAATTCACTGCACTGTAAAATACTCCTTTTTTTTATGCATGTGAGGTCATTTTAGTATTAATGACTTTCTAAAGCTAGTTGAAATTTCTTGCCATTACTGTGTTTCACATCAATGACATTATTAATAAAATAAAAATACAATTAAATATCAAAATAAATGAGAAATAAATGAATTCAAGATTAATTTAACAAGAGAATTAATAAAATGTTATTAATAGAGTTAATAGCAATAGTTTGATAAAATATTATATTTAAAAAAAAACAACAAAGCAATAATGGATTAATTAATTTCTGATATTATCTGTGAGCATGAGTGTAAAATAAACTTGTTTTTATGTCTGGAGATACAACACTGTGGTCATCTGTGCTTCAGGTTTTTAATGGGACGGGAACAAAGTTAACTGTGCAGTCCAGTCCAGTGAGTATTCTCTTTAATAACTAACACTGACAATTTTAGAGCTCAAAAATATATCCTTAAATGGTATTTTATGTTTTGCATTCATAAAAATGAATTATGTAATGAGCACAAAATTATCATAGCGATCGCAATTACTTGGTCATTTAAGCTCGTGAATGAAGGGTTTGTGTGTCTGTGGTTTTGCACTTAAGTTTGCCCATAGATATATTGATCAAGTGAAGGGAATTTGGAGTGAAGAGTATTTGTCATGGTGTGTAGTGTAGTGTGAATAAACAGGGACACAATGAGGTCATATTTGGCAGTGGAACGAAACTTAGAGTAGAATCAGGTGAGTTTCATTATTCTTTGCATTACATAGACGTTTTTTAAACTAAAAGGAACAGCTATTTTAACTTTATAATTGTGTTGCATTAAAAAGACATCAATGCATATAAACAACAAGTGCAAACAACAACAACAAATCTGACCTAAAATGCAGCATTAACTAATTGTAATTTAATATTATTTGTTGAATTAATATTCAAAATCGATTTTTTAATGTTTTAAAAATGAGTGACCATCACACCTAGTCACTAAACAATGACTAGAATTTTTCTAAAAGGTTTTGTCAGTCTTAAAATGAGATATGTTTGTGCTGTAAGTGTGAAAGGTGTTTTTGTAAGGCAGTATAGCTCTGTGGGAATGCTATAGGTGTTAACCAGGTCATTTTTGGCGATGGTACCAAACTCATTGTGGAATCAAGTAAGTTATATTTCTTTGTCTAACAAAATGTGAAATAATTAAATACTGTATGTCAGGTTAATCTCAAAACTGAGATCAGTGTTAGTTAATGCATCTTAATGCAAGTTGTAATGGCAAATAAACACAGACGGTTTAACTTAAGTAATGGAACCAAGTTATATAAAAAAATTCTTTTGCCAATATTAATCTGTCCGGACAAGCTTCTTGTAACCATCTTCAGTGGCTTATTTCAGCTAAATCAAATTTTAATTTATATAACCAGTTTGCTCTATAAGTAAATGTAAAGCATTGTTCTTTTTTCCATGTCTTTCTTCATGAATGGCTCTTTGATGGGTACAGGACAGTGATAGTCAGTTTATGTTGTGGTGTATAACTGTGTGTGTCTAGAGGGAATGACAAGCTTATTTTTGCAAGAGGAACCAAATTAATTGTGGAGTCAAGTAAGTTTCTGTTCTCTTTAGTTATAAGAATATTATGATAAAAATATATTTTTTAAGTAAAATAAGCTGTTTTCTAAAAGTAGGTAAATTGCTTATGGATATAATATATGCATATACTGTGTGTATTCTAGATAAAGATATAGAAATAGAATTTTACAAAACTAGTTCACAAAACTAGTTACGTTAATTACAAAGTTAAAAGTTAGAGACAAACATATATATGCTTTATCAAGTATGGCAGTCTTGTTGACACCTTTGGGCTTCTTTTAATTTTTTTTTACAAAAGTAGTATGGTATGTAACTAACGAAATGGCCACTTCACTTCCAAACAAATTCATTTTGCAAACACCCAGATGTGTATGTTATATTGGCAGGCAGCATAGGGTTTTAGAGATTGCCTCTCATACATGGGTTTATGTATGGATGTATAGCCTTGTGTGACTACAGGCAACAATGGAAGACTATTCTTTGGTCAAGGAACCAAACTTTTCATCCATTCAAGTAAGTTTTAACTTCAAATTTAGTAATTTAAAGTCTTCCAAGTTGTGTTGTCTGTTTTTTACAAACCTTAAAGAGTCAGTTTGGTAACTAGATGTGTTATCATATAACCTAGATATTCAAATTCACTTTAACATTATAAGCACTTATAATATTGTTACATAACTGTTCTTATTCAAAATGCAGAATTATGAAATGAAAATACTTGTTCTTATTTTGTGTAAAGAAGCAGTAAGTGTTTGGCTGTATTTGGTATGGATTATCTCTTTGTGTGACTAATGCTGTAGACAAAATCATTTTTGGACAAGGAGCCAAGCTGCTAATTCAGACTAGTAAATTAAATATAAATGATTTCTATGACAGTGTGTGACAATAAATGCAGTTTATATCACTTCTGGTAATATTTTTAGTTGTTGCACAGACAAATCATTCAATGAACAATAGTGAGTGTTTTAGGATCAGTTTAGTTTCTAACACTGAATGTAAAGAGGACGTGGTTATTGTAGTTGAGCGCTCTGATGTGTGAATGTTGGTGCTGGAAATAAGCTGATGTTTGGTCAAGGGACCAATCTTGTCGTCTCCTCAAGTAAGTAAAAGTTGAAAAATTGTGTCAATACCAAAACGGAGTAACTTGCACAAACCCATTTGCAAACTTTATTCTTAATCACCAGGCTGTTTATCGTGTAGTGTATGTAAGATAGTCATGAATTTAGTCATCCAGCACTTTATACAAATAAAATGTCTTGTATGTAATCCCAGTGAGGTTTGTGAATAGCCGCGTGTAACTGTGTGAATGCTGCTGGTACAAAGATCATATTTGGGACTGGAACAAGGCTTATTGTAGAAAAACGTAAGTGTATCTTTCATCCTATATGGTCAGATGAACACAATCTTAAGTATTTGAATGCTATGATTTGCATACATATTGAAGGGTCATTTTTAAACATGTTGTGTTTTACGCTGTTGATAGGTGAATTAGGGTGAGAAAGAACTTGGGAATTGGAAATTTAGGATATAAAATGCTAAAATACCTCTAATGTTACACACATAAACACATACACGCAAAATAAATATTTCAAAAATATCTTTATTTTACAATGACCATTTGAATCTGTTATTTCATCATGGTTATAGTCTGTGTGCATGAGTCATTGAGTATTTGATATAGACTGTATTTCTGTGTGAATGGAAATACTGACAAGATTATCTTTGGCACTGGAACAAAAGTTATTGTTGAATCAGGCAAGTATTGTCAGATAAGTTTACACGAGAACACCTTTGTGTCTTAATTGGATGGGGTTTTGTCATTTTTAATTTAGTTTATTACAGGATTCATTCTATTGCTTAAATTTACTATACTAATAATAAATATAATAATATAAATAATAATAAAGTAAATAAAACGGGTACACTAGAGATGCTTAGGAAAGGCATTTTATATATGGGGAGTATAATATGCAACATATAATACTATATAATAATATAATTACTTTAAACAATATAGTGTAAACTATACTATATAATTATATTACTTGATATGTACTACATTTGGTAAGTATAAAAGTAAAAAAATACAATCAAATTGCGATTCTTAATCAGCTATTGTCAAGGACAATACATGTTTGTATATAACTTTAAACATCTTTAGTATCTTTAATATAGCATATATGCAAAAATGTATATCTTTAAAACATCTTTGCCTTATGTTAGTGCCATGAAAGTCAGGGTGTGTATTTGTTAGTCCATAAATCACTGTGTGACTAGTAGCGGAGCAACGTGGAAGGTCATTTTTGGAAAAGGAACAAAACTGACTGTTAATTCAGGTATGAATCATATAACCTAATAAGAAGAAATTTACACAGCTCGGTTGCACCTTTACACAATGTAAATAGGTGTTAGTTACACATGGACTAAAGTATTTCCACTAATTAGACTGAATTAATCAATCAAACTATTTACTGGTTTATATAGTTTTGTCAAATTGTAAAGACTGTATCTGGATTCATAACAAATAATGAGTTACTTATAGTAGATTGTAGAAGTAGGTTGTTGTCAAAGCCCTTTATACTGTGTGACTACTAATGCAAACAAACTTATTTTTGGCAAAGGGACAAAACTTACAGTCATCTCAAGTAAGTGAAAGTCTTGATCAACTGTTTTTAATACATAAATGTAATCACTATTCCCTTTGAAACAGTTGTAAATGTATAATATTTTTCTCTGCAGTGATAGATGCTGCATGAGGTATTTGATATAGTCTATAGCTCTGTGTGAATACAGGAGATTACAAGATTATTTTTGGTGAAGGAACAAAACTCATTGTTGAACCAGGCAAGTATTTCCTAAAAAATCGAAGTTATACGTTTTTTCAAACGCTTTGTGGTACATTGTTTCACTTGGTTTTATAACGAGAAATTTGCAAGGTACATTTTAGGTTAAGATGGATTTATGCATTGTTGAATGCATTTCACTTAGTGAGTTATTGCTGAAGGCAGAATTGGTATGTGACTGGAATTGGACTGAAAGTCTATTTTGGTTCTGGAACTAAATTAACAGTTGAAACAAGTAAGTGCTTCATATAGAGTCTCATAAACTCTATTGTAGTATTGAACAATACACATGATGTTACAGTTAGATTTGATTTCATCAGTGTACTTGTTGTTAAGCAAAACAGATTCAATTAAAAACCTTTCATTCTTCAATTTTAACAGTATTATTATTTTAGTTTTACTGCATTAGGACAACGTATAGACTTGTGTGTGATGTCAGAGAGGGTTTTTGATATGTGGTTTAACATTGTGTGAATACTGGAATGGCTGGAAAGATGTTCTTCGGGACAGGCACAAAAGTCATTGTTCAAACCAGTAAGTTCATAATGATCAGTGATGATTACAGTAAATACCTCTTAGAGGAAAGAGAAGTAGAGAGTTTGTGAATTTTAACTTTTTTATTTTTAAAGTGCACATTTATCAAGTCCTTGTTCAAACAATTAAGGAATCAAAGAATGCGGCTGATATTATGAAAAAGTCACTCATTAGTCTTAAATTGATTTCAAGTATCACTAGTTATAACATTCAAGATCATTATTTATTGAAATTCTTTTCTTTAAACATCCAGCGTGTTTTTGTATAGCAATATAGTTGTGTGTGACTTCTTCTGGAACACAGAAGATAATATTTGGAAGTGGCACAAAGCTCCTTGTAAATGCAGGTAAAAATAATTTCTCTTTTCACAATCCGTAAGATTTTATATAGTTAATCTAACATAAAAACAATTTACAAACAGTTGCCATATTGTGCACATATGCAATACATTATGTAGAAACTTGGACTTTTTATCAAGAATGTTAGAAAATGTAGTATGTATAATCTAAGAAAATAATAAGAATATTTGTGTTAGTGTAAATGAGTGTAATATTAATAAAACGGTTTATAGACAGTTTTGGCTGTTGGTGAAATATGCAGTCAGTGATAATAGTTATAGTTATGATGCTTCACACTGTGTGAATGATGGATATGGAAAACTGATCTTTGGATCTGGCACAAAATTACACGTAAATTCAAGTGAGTATGCTGAATCCAAGTTTTTACACATGAAATAAAAGCAGCTGTTCATATAGGTTATATATGATTTGTGGATAAGGAATTTCTCATAGAGAATGAGCTAGATATTAAAAGAGCAAGCCAATTTGATGACGTTAGACGTTTTAAATAGTCTACATGAAGGGAAATAAATAAAAACATGTAACCTTATGTTGAAAGGTTTTAGTTGTGTGCTCTTATATTGTGTGAATGCTGGTGGAGGTTATAAAGTCATCTTTGGAATAGGCACAAGGTTGATAATCGAAACAAGTACGTTTTTTTAATTTTAGTGGTGCTTTTGCATGTGTTTACACTGTGTGTTATTCCCAAGAATTATCACATGTGTTTACTGTGCTGTTGTTTGTTTGTATCCTATATATTTAGAACATATTCAAACAAGTAACATTTTTCACTTTAACTTCCCACTATTCGTGATTTGAGCAATTTATAAAATTACAAAGTTAAAATATTTTTTATTCTAAAGTTGACAGCATGTTAGTGTCTTGGTGAATCACATTGTGTGACTTCATCTGGACTCAATCAAATCTATTTTGGTTCTGGAACCAGACTGATAGTTGAAACAAGTAAGTGTATTTAATAGAAATTTATAAAACAAATCATTTTATTCCAGGGCTGTTCCATGGTATAAATCTTATGTATATCTGTAAGTTATGGTACACAAGCTGGTTTAAATTTCACAGTTTTTGTTGTGTGACCTTATATTGTGTGACTGGAAGTGGAAGCTTGAAGATTATTTTTGCATCAGGCACAAAGCTGATAGTTGACACAAGTAAGTTATATTGGTTACATGATTGTGAATACTTTATTGTTTTGTTCATTTGTAAAAAGATTCATGCGTCAAAAAAGAGAAAAAATTCCTTTATCATTCATGTAAAATGTTTAAGTAAGGGATAATGTAAAGCCAACTAGTTGTTATTGCAGAATAAACCCTGATAGAGCGATCAGGATGTGAAGCGGAGAGGTCTTGTATCACTCTGAAGGAATTTACTTTAACTGTCTGGCTGTACATTATCCACTTCATTACATGACTCGTCACATGAATAAATTATTGGAAGCAAAACATTCATTTGAAATGTTTTCTTAGCTATAGACATAATCTTTTATTATGTCACACACAAGAAAAACACACAGTTTTATCATTTGTAATCATGTTTTAGTTAAGCATTTTATTAGTAAATTATTTTTAAGTTGACTCGCAGTACCCAGATAAGTCTGTTATATTAGTTTTGAGTGGTTTTTAATCAGGGAACAACATACCTTGTCATGTACTTTAAAAAATGCTGGGTATTTTAATGCTGGGCTGTAAATGAACCCATCCTGGATTAACTTAAAATGTTGGTTTGTTTTAACCTGCATGGTTGGATCAAATATAAACTACTTTGGGTTTATTTAACCCAACAGTTGGGTTTGTCCATTTTTGACCCAGCACTGGGTTAAAATAACCCAGCATTTTTTAGAGCGTGTACTTCTGATTGCTGTGTAAAAATGTGTATTTTTTAAATACTTTAAGTAGTATTGTTGGAGAAAGTTATTGTAGGGACAAAATACTGTGTGTGACTCAAGGAAGCTGGAAAATCTATTTTGGCTCTGGAACCAAACTGACAGTTGAAAGTAGTAAGTGCTTTAACGGTTAAATCTATTTCACAAAATGATATACATTATATTTTGTCTTTAGTACAGTAAAGATCTGAGTATTGAACGGCAAAATAAGAAAACAGAACAGTTAATTTGACATGTGTTGTTCGCAAGGTTTGAATAATGTGAGTTTGTGTAAACACTAAATTTATAGACATGTGTTCAATGTGATGGGGTTTTTGATGTGTAGTCTGACGTTGTGTGAATACTGGAGGTGCAAGGAAGATTATATTTGGGAAAGGCACAAAATTAACAGTTAATTCAAGTAAGTCCATCTTGTTTAAAATGACTTACATCACTGTGAATACATTGTTGTATTTGTTAGATTAGTTGTGCGGTAAAAGTTGCAACTAAATATTAGAGATGTTATTTAAACGATACTGAATATACAGTATGTAAATAGATTCATATGCATAACAACCACTATTGCAACCCTTTCTAAATCTCATTTGACACAAGACAGACATTTAAGTGTACATTGACTTCAAAATGGTAGTAGGCAAAACAATGTTGTGGATGTTACAAAAGAAATAGCTGCTATTCTGTTCCTATTGTCTAATCAACATGCTATTATAATTTTCACTTAAATCAAATTGTGATTTTTGTCAATGTTGATGGTTTTGTTCAAAACTTAAAAAGTTGTGTACTGAGGTGGATTTTATGGTTCATGAGGGTACGAGAGAGTAATAGAGAGCATGCAATGGTTTTTGTTGTTTGGTGGTATAGTGTGTGACTTTCGGTGGAGACAATAAGCTTATATTTGGGGCAGGCACACATCTAATCGTCACATCAAGTAAGTTAATTACTATAAAGTATAACATTACAGAAAATTACACTCTAAAATGACCATTTTTACATTTTTGTGCTTTTAAGAACCTGTGACAAAAAGGTTTTTTGGGGAACCAAAAATGGTTCTTTTACAGTATGAAGTCTCTGGACATAACCTTTATTTTTAGGAGTGTACCCAAATCAAAGGTCTTTGTGTTGGGGAAATGTTTTTATGGTAAATTGTTAAGTAATTAAATGGCTTTTTATTTATCTTAAAGCATACAGTAGGTGATATCCACTTATGCTCTGTCTGTTTTTGCATGGCTAAATAACTGTGTGTGTCTGGTAGTGGCTTAGAGAAAGTAATATTTGGAAAAGGCACAAAGCTCACCGTAAATGCAGGTAAAGTTCACTTAATTTTTCATATCTATACTGTAATTTAACCCTAACATCCATAATAATCAGCTTGCTTATAGCTGATAAAACATAACATAAATAGGAAAGCACCTCTTTTGTACTATTGTTGCCACTTTTGATGTATCGCTTCATTGTCTCCTAATATTTGTAAGTTGCTTTGGATAAAAGCGTCAGCTAAATGCCTAAATGTAAATGTAAATAACACACAACATTATTATAAATCTTTGATTCAAGCTGTAATTGGGTTCAATATGGACAAACACAAATATTTAATTGAATTAAAATAGTAAATGTCCATATTTGACCTAGTCTTGTGTTGAAACAACCAAGCATAGGTCAAGGTAAACAAATCATTTTTTACTAAACGTAACACATAACTTTTTTTAGTCTACAGTACATTTGGATATTTGGAGTGCATTAATAGTTAAATAAAGTGTTTTGGAAATTAGATAAGAGATGTGAAACATGACAAATGGTTTCAGGTGTCCAAAAAACATCAGGTTATTAAATATTTAATTCTATTTTGACGCATTTCTCAGTATTTAATTAACATATAATGAAGCGGTGCATATACCTAAAGGTTAAAAATGCTTCAATCTGCAGTAATTAGCTTTCACATAAACTGATGATGGGCCAGTTTTTGTTTGGTGGTGTTACATTGTGTGACTTATGGAGGTGGAGGCAACAAGATTATATTTGGGAAAGGAACACAGTTAAGAGTTGAAACAAGTAAGTCCATGATTATAAGTGCTGTTTGTTGGATTTCATTTTGTTCTTTATTATTGAAAAGAAAAAAAATCAAACTGACAAATAATCCATTTACTGAAATATTTCATAAAATATAGCATAAGTTGACCTCTTTCCAAATGTTCAGCTGGAAGTTGATCAAATATGATCATATTTAGGAAATGCACACAATGAACAGTTAAGAATGATCATTATATGTTTAATACTGTTTCCATAAGTAGAGAATTTTGGAGCCAGACCCACTGAACTATATTAATGTGTTGTTTTCACACGGATACGTTTTATGATTTTGTGAATTATAGTGCAGTTTGTGGATCTATAGTTTTTGCTGCTCAGTTTCATAATGTGTGACTACTGGTGGATTCAATAAGATTATTTTCGGTACAGGCTCACAGCTGATTGTCGAAACAAGTAAGTTTATTATTACTTACTGGACACCAAATTGTTGGCATATTTGAAGTTTTCCCCTGACTTTATATAATTGTAGAATTCAAGTGTTTCTTTACCTGGATCAAATATAATTAGGCATATATTATATCCAGTATATTTCCAATGTTCCAGTGATTGGTTGTCATTAAGAAGACCATGTGTTTTTGTGTAGCTGTGTAACTGTGTGTGACTGGAGGTTACAAAGTAATATTTGGTAAAGGCACAAAGCTCACCGTAAATTCAGGTAAAATTTGATTCCCTCGTTACTCTCTTATTACAGACAAAAAACCTACAAAATCAAAAATTGTAGGTTACTTGTACATTATGGTTTGTAAGAAAATCGTTCTATAAAATGTGAAAATGATAAAACTACAAGCTTTGCTGACGTTAATCTTTAAAAGTGATTTAAAAAAACAGAACGTATGGCTGTTGTGTTAGATGGTTTTGGTTGTATTGATTGTATTTATTTATATTATTATAACTTGCTATGGATTCAGATCTCTTCAGTAGCGAGATATTAGTGTTTTTAAAGAATAGAAAGTTATTGTTTTGGTAAACAGCATTGTGTGACTCAATCTGGATTGAGGCAGATATATTTTGGCTCTGGAACCAAACTGATAGTTGAAACAAGTAAGTGATTTGGAAGTTAGTTATGAGATCTAAAACAACACAATTTTTTAACAATGTAACTATTATCAGTACCAAACATGTCAATGCAGATCTTACTATTTACCAATTGTCATTTACTGCATGATTTACTAAACATCATTCAATACTCTACTTTGAAATCCATATTTAATAAGTTTTAATTAGCAATGATCCGTTCAGACTGATTGTTAACGGATGTTTCAGGCCTGCTAGTTTTTGCTTAGTGGTGTTTTATTGTGTGACATCTGGAAGTGGACTTTATAAGGTTATCTTTGGGACAGGCACAAGACTGATAGTTGAAACAAGTAAGTCAATGATTATCTGAGAAAATAGTTTTGGTTCTTTTTTTACTGCTTTGTGACCCTGTTGAATGTCAGTATTCTGAAACTTAGATGTTGATACAAACAGTATTAGACACATTTTAATTGATGCTGAAAGCCAATCCAACCTAACGTTATAGGATCATTATAAGTGGCAAATGTATGGAGTGAAATGTAGATCTTTCTTTTATAATTCCAGTAGTGCAGGTCTATGAGGGAGATACTGTAGGGATGAAGTATAATGTGTGACTCAGTCTGGAAACTGGAGAATTTATTTTGGCTCTGGAACCAAACTGACTGTTGAAAGCAGTAAGTGATTTACAGAAATAATTTCCACTAAAATATAAAATTGTGAATTTGTAAAACAGTATGTATTACAAAAGTATAAAGTATAAGTTTGATATGAAATGTATAGACAAAACAGATTTAACGTATCTTATTATATCTAATATTTTATTATATCTAGTAGTATAAAGTAATAATAGAAGAATAATATTGTCTCCTAATATTTGTAAGTCGCTTTGGATAAAAGCATCAGCTAAATGCCTAAATGTAAATAGATGGAGTAGAACAACAGTAAGCATGAAGATATTATCATTGAACATATTTTATCCAGATAGTCTTATATAGTCTTAGTCAATAAGAATGAGACATGAGTGTTTAAGGGATTTTGCTGTACTGTTTCATACTGTGTGAATGCTGGAGGTGGACAAAAGCTGATTTTCGGAACAGGCACAAAGCTAGTAATTCAAACAAGTAAGATTTTTGATGTTTACAATGTTATTTTATTGTTTCTTGGCAGGTATTTCATAAGGTATTTTGGTAAATTTGCTTTAATTCTGTAAAAAAGCTGACTTATAAGGACAAACAGTGATGATTAATCTTAACTTAAGGCAGGCTACACAAAAAAATGTGCCTCATGATGCCTTAGAAGAATCATTTTTGGCTGTAAGGTTCCATTAAGAACCTTCAACATACACAACTTTATGATTCACCAAAGGTTCTTTGTAGTGGAAAAGGATCTTTAGACTATAAAAATGTATTTGACAGGTTGTTCTATGGCATTGCTGTGAATAACCTTTTGAAGCACATTTATTTTTTAGGAGTATATAGTTTTTGCTCTGTGGTCATATACTGTGTGACAACTGGAGTTAACGTCAATAAAATATTCTTTGGGACGGGCACAAAATTGACAATCGAAACAAGTAAGAAATCAAATATCTCTTTACATTTCTTATTTATGTCAAACTATAAATGGTATTTGATTCTGAAGCCAAAGAATAAGAATAAAGATACATACCGACTTCGATTTGTGACATGTACAAAACATAATAAGTAGTAATTAGTAATAAACTCTCGCATTTTCAAGTTATCATTTGGCTAGATGATAAACAAGGACATAGGAGATGTTTTTGTGCAGCTCTTTAGCTGTGTGTGACTAATACTGGAGGCTATAAAATAGTATTTGGGACTGGAACAAAGCTTACAGTCCATTCAGGTATGGAAAACTGGGCTTTCTCTGATTTTCTTCTTTATCTTCTTATATCGTTTTAAATATGTTTATTTTACAAAATATTTTTTCAACATAAAACAATGGGAAACTATTTATTTCATTAATATCTTATTATAGTTATTAAATTTCTAATATCATTTTATTAAACGTATTTTATTTAAAATATAAGCAACAACAATAACAACACAAAAAAGAAAAGTAAATCAAATTTAAATGCAAAAATTACTAAACAAACAAAATGTCTAAAAATTAAACAATGAAAAATACTCAAACAAACTAAAATATTAATTACATAAACTAAATACTAGATAAAATACTAAATCCATCATTTTTAACTCAATAAAAATAGTAAAAAGAAACTAGGGAAGGAGTCTTGCGGGGTGAAAATGTTATGAAGTTTAGCACTGTGTGGATGCTGGTACTGGATTTGGAAAGCTAATCTTTGGATCTGGCACAAATGTACAAGTTTACTCTAGTAAGTGTCCATAGTCCTACTCCAGATTCAATGTAAATGTTTTGTGCATCTGAATGGAAAATGTGGTTAGATAAAGTCAATATGCATTACTAGAATTTATGACAGTAATAATTGTTGTGCGTTGAGTTTTTGTTGTGTCATGAGCTAATGTGTGACTACATCAGGTGCATATAAGCTTATTTTTGGGAAAGGCACAAAGTTGGAAATAGAAACAAGTAAGTTTCGTCCACTGTTTTCTTACATTGCACTTTATTTTAAACACAGTCTCTAGTCTTTTTAAAAGCTTAGTTTAGTTCATCAGAGAGTACTGCTCTCTATTTTCCATTATGTTTGGAGAATTCGGTAGCAGCAGAAAATGTTATGACGTTAAACAATGTGTGTCTAATAGCTTTGGAGGGAAAGTTATTTTTGGCCAAGGTACAAATCTGCTTGTTCATACAAGTAAGTGATTTTATTTTTTGAAGTTGTGTAACAATATAATATTCAGATAATATAAATAATAATATCTGTTGATATATTAAACACCCTGTAAAACCTATTTTCAGAGTTCTCAGATACTAGACTGACAAAAAACACTTTGTTTGCAACTCAATTTTGCAAACAAAATTTTTTCATTTCGTCATTTTTAGTTGTATCGTATCGTTTTTATATTTTATTGATTTTTCATGATACACCGATTTTTGACACTGTTTACAGTAAACTAAATTACAGTCTACGAACACTTTAAATTCGTCACACTGTATAATAATGCAATAATTTATAGTGTTTTTAAATTAAAGCATGATAGAGGGTAGAAGAGTAAGTTTAGGTGTCAAAAGATTGCAAAATGTACATATATTAGGCTAAATAGACTTGTGTAGAGGGTTAAAGGTATCAGCTTTATCAATGTGTGAATTCTGGCAGTGCATATGGAAAGCTGGTCTTTGGGACTGGAACAAAATTAGAAGTTTACACCAGTGAGTATCTAAAGCGTTACTCATCTCCTTATATTGCGGATAAACTTTCAGTCCTTCGTTTTCTGCCAAAAGTATTGTTGTTACACAGTACACATCCATTGTGTTATAGTATTTAAATCTCTTAACATCAGCTAATGTTATATGAAGCAAATTCATTTTTCAAACTGGAAATGCAAATTCCCAGTTGCCAGTATCAGTGTCTTTATGAGCATTTTATGTCATGTGAAGAGTAATTGCTAAAAGGAAATGTAGTGTGTGACTGGAACTGGCAACTGGAAAATCTATTTTGGCTCAGGAACCAAACTTACTGTTGAAACAAGTAGGTGAATAATGTAAAAATCAGTATTAGGACTGCAAAATATATGTATAATGAAACTATCAAAATATTGCAAATATGCATATCGTGATGAGTTGCATTAACCAAATTATTTTATTCCTTCAAAAAGTTAAAACTCTTTGTTGTAACTCTCAGTGAATGAGTGCATGTACGTGATCTGTGAAGATGATCAACGATTCATAATTTTTTTTTAAAACATTGTATATTGGTTACATAATTTTTAGTTTTTAAATTAACCTAACAAAATTTTACAAACCTAAAACATTATTGTTTTGGATATATATATATATATATATATGACGTTATGTAGAAAGTTTTCACATTTTTCTTCAACATAGTTGAAGACGAGTACAACTCGATATAAACAGTATAAAATTCCCTCAAAATTATGCTTTTATGATAGGCAAGAAAAGTACTCTCTGTAGTCTATAATTACACATTTCTATAGATGAATGTTAGTTCAGGATGCGGGGAGTAATTGCAGTTGGAAAATGGAGTGTGTGTCTAGAAACGACAAAATCTATTTTGGCTCTGGAACTAAACTTAATGTTGTTACAAGTAAGTAAAATTAAACTACGTTCTAAAATTATATTCAAGATGGTGTTTTTAATGATACAGCAATAAAGAAATTTTTTAATTTTATTAGAAATGCAAATATTTTGTTAAGCAGTGATCTATGTGTTAGTTATTAACTATGTGACATTTGCGTGGAGCTTTAAAGTCTGTGTAGCTGTTTGTCAGATATAGTAGATTTTGTTGTGCGGTCTAATACTGTGTGACTTTCGGAAGTGGAGTAAACAAAATTATCTTTGGGACAGGCACAAAGTTAATCATTGAAACAAGTAAGTTCATTTTAATTTATGTTGTGTATGGTACAAAACAAAACCTTTTGGAAATGAAACAGAAATGAAACCATATTCCTTATTACTGTTTAAACTACATGAACCCAAATCCCTGCCATAATAAACAATAGAAACCATTACATATATTCTAATGGATTCAGTGGTTATAATGGAAATTTTACTTGCAAATTTAAAAGTTGGTCACTGCTGGTAATGTGTTGGCTTCTATTAGTAGCATCTTATCTAAAGCAAAAAGCAACAAAAACGTTCAATCCTAATTAAATATAGAACAAACTTAGTACATATACGAACTTTGTAATGGTTTTAAGAGTAAACAGCTGATGGTTCATAATGATATTTGTAAAAGATGGTTACGATTAAGGTTTTTATCTGGTACGATGTTTAGGAAGTTGTTTATTAGTAGTTTTAGTGTTGCCGTTAAACTCTGTGTGACTGATGCTGGAGGATGGAAAGTGATATTTGGAAAAGGAACAAAGCTTACCGTCAACCCAGGTAAAGCTTAGCTTTCGTATACCAATATTTGTAAAAATGTTTATGTTAATATTGATTGATAGCAGCCAAAGATTTCAGTATTCCAACACCAAACGACATTTAAAAACATTTACTAAATGAAACTATTATAATACAGTTTTATTTTGTTTGCTAAACCTGAGATGGAAACCATTCCCCAGACAGTACGCTTTTGAAATAATCACAAGGGATAATTGATATGGTGTCTAGCACTGTGTGACATATTCTGATAAGATAATCTTTGGTCAAGGAACAAGAGTGTTCATAAATCCAAGTAAGTAGAAATGAAACAATCTGAACTATTGAATGAAGCGTACATGAGTATCTGTGTCGGCTTTTCTATTGCTTTTCAAACTAAAGACAGGTTACTGGTTTCATACCACCATGTGTTTCACAGAAAGTTTTTAATATTGAATAGTTAGTACGTTCATAGTTTTTTCCCAGTTTGATGGCCGAATACGAATTTGGAGTTTTTGTAAATCAGAATTAAGACCAAAATTGACTGTTAGCGTATAACACGTGCAGTCTGCTAAATTAGATTGTGATCAGCAGATTAACCTGTAAATTTAATATCTGGAACATCTTATCCTGATGAGTCTTACTTAAGAAGTATTCGTTGTGAGTAGTGTCATTGTGTGAAATCTGGATATGAGAAGATTATCTTTGGAACAGGAACAAAGTTGATCGTTGAGATGCGTAAGTGAACAGACATGCTGAAACATTTGATTTTAAAGCTTTTAGTAAGATCAATATTGGTTTTGATCTGTAAAAAAAATATTACTAGTGCAACATAAATCGTTGTGAATCCTTCCTGTAGCTTAGTGGTTAAAGCATGATGCTGCAACACTAAAGTCATGGGCTCGATCCCGGGGATTGAACCCATATACTGAAAAAATGTGTAGTGTAATGTAAATCGCTTTGGATTAAAGCATCTGCCAAATGTGTAAATGTAAATCGTTATCAATGCTTGTGAATCTGCTGGGTTATAAATTAAACCATGCCTGTTTGTTGTAGCCCAAAATACTAGGTTGTTTCAATCTGTTGTTGGGTAAAATGCATCATTGGGTTTGTCCATATATTTCCCAAAAATAGGTTGAAACAACCCAACAGTGTAGTTTTTGTAAAGCTATATAACTATGTGTGACTAATACAGCAGGACGCCTGGTATTTGGAGAAGGAACGAAACTTACTGTTAATTCAGGTACAGCTTATTTCTGCTTATTATTTTTAATGAAATATTTAGTGTATGTAATACTTGTAGGATGTAAATAAATAGGTTCTATAGGTAACTAAATAGTTAACTACGATCATATATGACATAGCATAGTATTACAAATGTAAAATATTTAAGCTTTTAGTCATTTCTTGTTATTATTTATTAAAGTTATATATTAAGTTATTAAATAATATTCCAGCCATCTTGAACCTAGGCAGGTTTCTGTGATGTAGTTTGTTGTTGTGTGAATACTGGGGGATATGGCAAGATTATCTTTGGAACAGGAACAAAACTAACAGTCGAGTCAAGTAAGTTTAATTGCTTGCTGATGAGTTACCATTGATCATTTGTATTTTTAGGGAAATAATTGTTAGAGGAAAGATGATGTACAACAGAACCAGATGATTAATCTTTAGACTTTATATTCTAAAACCATTACTCGAATGTTTTAGGTTTTAGGTAACAACAACCCAGCATAGGTTAATTTATTACCCAACAGTTTGTTTTGTCTATATTTTACCCAGCTGTGGGTAAACAATCCCACATTTTTGGAGAATTAAATCAGTCTTTAATTAGGGTTTGCGATCAGGAACGGGGTACATATTACATATTTAATTTCATAGAAGATTCTCTTGAGATTTTTGTACTGTCGCTTCATGCTGTGTGAATACAGGATTACAGAAGCTCATTTTTGGAAAAGGCACACAATTACTAATTGAGACAAGTAAGTCTACTTAAAAGTATCTGTTACTTGATTTTAGCCATTGAAATATTAGTTTGGTAGTGCTATGCTGTATGATATTCTTAAGATTTGCACTGAGCTTTACTGCTATAGTAATGTAGCTATACATCAATATAGTTTAGACCAATATGCATAGTATCTATATGGTATATCCATATATGTAAAATACTATCATGTAACACTGTTTCTTGAACGTTTAGCATTTACTTAAATTAATGCTCGTATTATTTTGTTTATTCTTAGATGCTTATATGTTTATGTATTAGTAAATATCTTAGTAATACAGCAGTCTTAGTAATTGCTGAGGTTTTAGCTACTGTGTGACTTTATCAGGAAACAAAATATTGTTTGCAACTGGAACACTGTTGACTGTTCTTTCAGGTAAGTGCATACAAAAATCGCTTTGTTTATCAAACACTTTAACAGACTTTAAGTCATGAGTCAAGAGATTCTGACCCACTAGAAATTTTATTTTTCATTATATTTTCAAACTAATCTTTGCCAGTTGTGATTTTCGATGTACTAGGATACATTTAAAACATACATTAAGACAATCCCTTTCCCTTATTAAACTGCCTTTAAAACTAAACATTGGATATTGCCAAGGTACGCACTAATGTGTGACACTTGGGAACAAACTAATATTCGGTCAGGGTACAAAGCTGACTGTTGATTACAGTAAGTATTAAAATCATGCTGTTGTTTTCTTAATTTAGCATTGTCTGTATTTTAAATAGTTTGCAGCATTGTTATCTCAAGCCATATATAAATTAAACATTAAACAAAGATGTAAAAAATACCAAATGTGCTCAAATCTTTGTAAAACAAAGAAAACATGTTTTTGTTGTGAGCTCATTTAGTGTGTGAATGATGGGACTTGGAAGATTCATTTTGGAAAAGGGACAACATTATATGTACAGTCAAGTAA
The DNA here is from genome assembly GCA_019155185.1 of Beaufortia kweichowensis. NCBI lineage: Eukaryota > Metazoa > Chordata > Actinopteri > Cypriniformes > Gastromyzontidae > Beaufortia > Beaufortia kweichowensis. The sequence continues at coordinate 18,024,044 of CM032797.1, forward strand.
GAAAACTCTTTAAATATAAACATTTAACAACAACAATTTATTTTACAATCTAAAATGTAACCCTCAAGACCTAATCATTTTAATAATAAAGAAAAACAATATAGTAGTTTTATACGACTTAAAGATAAGATCAAATTAATTGTCAAGGCTTAGTAAAAAAAAAATCCACCTCAGAGTTATTAGTGTTTTACACAAATGTCAAATGTATGGTAGTCCCAGTCGCTCAAAGCTGCTGTAGTTTTTGTTTTGATTGTTGCTGTTGTGTGGATGCTGGTGGGAGAAAGATCATTTTGGTCAAGGCACAACTTTAAAAGTTGAATCAAGTAAGACCCTTTAAAATTGTATTCTATTTAAATTGAGCAAAAAATCATTTTAAAACTTTAAGTTTATGCAGTTATTCCCTCAAAATACTGTTTATAATAAACCAAACAAGAGCAATATTGACATTCATAAAAAATATAATATTATAAAATAACAATTTATCCAGAAAAAAAATCATTAAAACTTAATGAACAAGACTTTTATTGAACATAACATGAAAGCAAATTTTTGTTGTGAGCTCATTTAGTGTGTGAATGATGGGACTCGCAAGATTCATTTTGGAAAAGGGACAACATTATATGTACAGTCAAGTAAGAAACCTTTTAAATAAGTTTAGAAAACAATAATTCATTTCACAATCTAAATTACAACCCTTAAAACCTTAAAATGAATCAATACTTAAATTAAAGTTAATTATTATATTTAAAGATATGTTATATGTTGTAGTTGTTTAAAGCTGCTCTAGTTTTTGTTTTGATTGTTGCTGTTGTGTGAATGATGGTGGGAGAAAGATCATTTTTGGTCAAGGAACAATTTTAAAAGTTGAATCAAGTAAGAGTCTTTAAATTCATATTCTATATACATCTAGCTATACTAAGATGTAACTGCTTAGTAGACATAAAGTCAATTCATATTCTACTGTACACTGTCAATACTAAGATGCAACTGAGATGTAACTAATATTAATGAGAAATATTAATATTACTGTAGTATTTCAAACCTTAAAACCTGAAGAAAATGTTTAATAAATGATAAAAAGCATTTTCAATAGAAACGGATATAATGATAATGTCATTTATTTATTAATAAGTATTTCACTGACAAGAAAATAAGTTTTTGCTAGGTGTTTAGTTAATGTGTGAATGATGGAGCTCGAAGGATTTATTTTGGAAGAGGGACCGTACTGTATGTACAGTCAAGTAAGAGATCAATCTTATGTGTATTACAAAACTACAAAGTGAGCGCTTTAAAACTCCATAAATCACCTAGTTAACTGATGAGATTTTCAATTCATCTTTAATCATTTATTTTAAATGTCAAAGCACAGACATGCTTTTAAAACACTACCAAAGCAAGCCATTTAAGAAACATACAATTATTTACAGACTGTTTTTCCTTTTAGCTGTATATAAATCTTTGGATTTTACAGAGAATGTAATGAATACAGAGAATATAATGTAAAACAGAAGTAGGTTTTTGAAGAGACATTTGTCACTGTGTGAATGACGCTACACGAAAGCTCATCTTTGGGTCAGGGACAAAACTCTTCATAGAACCACGTAAGACAATATTTTTTATTTAATACTGACTAAAAGTATTATTTACACTGTGAACACAATTTGGCAAGATCTAATTGCTATAAATGTAATTATTAAGAAAAATACCAGAACACAGAACAGCTCAATCAAATTGTGCACATGAATTTGTTGAGGGTCCAAGCAATGTGTGACATCAAACTTAAAGATTATATTTGCAACAGGGACAAAGTTAACTGTCGAAACCAGTGAGTATCAAAATCCGTCTTGATTTTTGATTATCTGTGTATTTTAAAAGGTATTTGTTCAATCCTAATAGTACTGGTGTATATAGAAACATCTATATTACTGTTGTTTTTGTGAGAGTTGTTTCTGATGTGTGAATATGGGGGTCAGCAAGACCCTCTTTGGAAAAGGGACAATACTACATGTAGAAGCAAGTAAGAATCTTATAAAATATATCTTTGTTGATTGCTTTCACTAAAGATCATAACCAATCGAATCCACTATACTAGATTCTACTTATACAGTTTATGTTAATAATACAATAACATGTCGGCTTGTTGCAATTAATTAAAAGTTTAAGCCTTAGTTACAATCTTTACTTTTAAATAACATTTAAATAGATATTTAATTTTTCGCAAATTGTAATAGCCTTTAATGAAGTTTATGTCTGATTACTTTAATATAAGTTAGTTGTTAGTGTGTGAATTTCGACAAGATCATATTCGGAGCTGGAACAAAACTAACTGTGGAATCTCGTAAGACAAAACATTTTTAAGTTCATCTGAAAAAATGTAATCATCCATTTATGTTGATTATCTTTAATCACCTGTGATGTTAAATGCATCAGCAACCCATGTTTAAAATACAGTGTACAGTAAAATAGTGTTAATTATTGTCTTAAACAAAGAAACTTAAAGCAAACAAAACTAAAAAGACAGACAAAGCATGTTGACAGTGGTAATTATTATTCATAATTATTAATTACGAATTTAAAATGTATAAAAATGTATGTATAAAACTAGGCTTTAGAAAGAAAGCACATTTTTGTAGTTGCACAGATAGCTGTGTGAATACTGGTGTAAAGATTATATTTGGAAATGGTGTTCAACTTATTGTTCAGTCAAGTAAGTAAATGTATTTTCTCAAATATTATTTTTTAAATGTCTAAAATGTAAAAGTTTAACTTTTAATTTAATCCGAAAACTAGATTTAACTAATTTCAGGTACTATTTGTGGTAAACATTATTTAAATGAAATTGGAAAATGTCACGTTGCATAGTGAATAACTAAAAATACATCTTGGGAAAATTAGACGCTTACTGTGTAAATATGATTAATTTAGGGTTAATTTGGGTGATGTAGGTTTTTGTTATGTAGCTACTGTATGTGTGACAAGCGGTTATAAATTCATCTTTGGAAAGGGAACACAAGTGCATATTGAAGCACGTAAGTAACAAAGCTTTGCTGATTATATTTTGTGATTTCTGAGCGGCAACCCTAAATCTAAAAGTAGAAATAAAAAGCCCATATCCCCAAAGTTCCCATGATTGTAAATCATATAAATTATCTGTTAGCCATTATCCGTAACTTTATTCCCCTTAATTGTTTGCAGCCATTAATGCAGTATACACTAGTTAATGCCATTAATTTGTTAAAGCATTAATTGGCAGTTTTTTCTGATTGTTGGTAGGAACAATTATCCTCTCTAAAAGTCTTTATCAAACATTTGTTTGTTTGAGCACTTCAATATTCTGACATGGCAACATTTGCTCAACCAGTGGTGTGAGTTTGATAAACCATGACAGATGTTAGGGAATGCTTAAGAAATCTATCATGTTTTTACAAACCCGTTTGGTATCGCAAATGGTGCAGAAATTACACACTCCACTTTAAAGCACCAAAATTCCCATAAAACTGGGTCAAAACTGGAACCCCTGGAAGGCATTTTGCTGAGCGCTTCATTAGTGTGTGTATGATGGCACATACAAAGTCATTTTTGGAAGTGGAACTTTACTCTCAGTGGAATCCAGTAAGACTTTTTTTTTCTTTAAGTTCAGAAAGTAGTTAAGTAATTAAGTAGATATGAGGGGTTGTGTTATATTGTCAATTATAGTCATTGATGGTCTTGGACAGGTTGTACCTCTTGGTAAAGAGATCATATCATACATCATATTAAGTTCATTAAGTTACTTGAGTTTGTTCATTAAGTGTGGTTTGAAGTGTATGTCGAGTCTATTGCGTTGCTACTATATGTCATGATAGTTAAAAAAAAGTAACATGAAAACAGATATTACATGTTTGCTGTTCGTAATGTCCTGTACAGATTACAATAATCTGATCTAGTTGTTCATAATGAGAAGCAGTTTCAACAAATACCCAAAACTGCTGTGTTTGTGACTGGTCAATAGTAGTGAACATGATCATTAGGGCAGTATATATACAGGACAGTATATACAGATGTGGTTCCTTCAGAACAGTTTATGTCTAAGTGTTTGATACTGTGTGAATTATAACAACAACAAGATCATTTTTGGAAGAGGAACAAGACTAACTGTTCAAACTCGTAAGACCCATCTTTTAATTATTTATCACAGATGTTCTTACAGTAATTCACGATGAATGCACAGTTAGTTTAATTTGTCATAATTATTTTGTCAAAATAATTGTTTTTAGTAGTTTCTTATCTTAAATCTAATTACAATCTTATCAAAACTCAAATAATAAAACTACACGTTAATAATATTAATAGAAAATGTGTTTAATTATGTTTAATAATTCTGTTTATAAATCATTGTAACAAGTCATTTAACTTTTATTTTATCACATCTACTAAACTATTAGATTATTTTGCACTCATGTAACTAGTGTAGTTTTGTGAGAGCTGTTTGTATTGTGTGACTTTTGGTGGAAACAAGTTCATCTTTGGAGAAGGGACCATGTTACATGTAGAAACAAGTAAGATTTTTAAAAGTTCAACCTGTTTGTTTCGGAAAACACGTCATGTTTTTTGTGTATTGTACATAAATTGAGGTGTTAAGATAAAAAATGTAAAAGCAGAAATGACGATCATCTGGTCAGTTCAGAGGTTGTTGTTCTGGTATTTAACACAGTGTGAATTTTGGCAACAAGATTATATTTGGTCAGGGAACACAACTAACTGTTTACTCAAGTAAGTACAATGTGTTTTTTCATGAGAATAAGTAAACACCTTTCTAAGCATTATTGCATGAACAAAATACTTAACATATTACGTAACATATTCCCAAATCCAAGTTATGATATTCAAAATAATAAGCAAAACAGTGTTTCTAGAGAGTTTTTGCTGAGGGTTTAGTTAGTGTGTGAATTACGACAAGATCACTTTTGCAGATGGAACAAAACTAATTGTGGAATCACGTAAGATCAAACATTTTCTTTCCTAAACATCAATCTGATTAATACATAAAATAGGAATTTTCTCATTTAAACACATATTTTGTTGCATTTATCTTGTAGTCTGATATGAACAGGCAATCTGTGTAAAGCGTAAAATTACATATTCTATGAAAGAATGACAATCAACAAGCAAAACAAACAAAAACAGACAGTGCGGGTCAATAGTGAATACAATAAATCAATAATTTACACTGCTGTCTTTTGTGACATAAAAGGGGTAGAAAAATTGTATCTTATGTAAAATTCACATTTATTTAGTCACATTGCTGAATATACGTTGCTATAATAGTGTTTTCTCGAAAATGAAACGTTTATTAAACGCAAACACGTTTTTGTAGTTGGCTAGATAGCTGTGTGAATACTGGTGCAAAGGTTATATTTGGAAATGGTGTTCAACTTATTGTTCAGTCAAGTAGGTAAACCTAATTTATTTCCTCAAACTATTTTATTTTATTGTTTATATAAACTATTTATATTCTCAAAATTCTAACTATAATTATTTAGTTAACTGAATTCAAAAATTGATATTTGTTTAGACTAAAGATTATGTAAACTTAAATTTAAAAGATCACCGGTGTCACACAGGTCTAGACTAGACATGACTCTAGCAAAAGAACCCTTGACAGAAATACTTTAAAACATAAAGTTACTGTAAAGTATTTGGACATTTACGCCATACTGAATGAGTCAGGTTATTGGTTAGGACTATGGCAATGTGTGACAACAAGAAAAGTCATTTTCGGAGAAGGAACTAAACTGATAGTTGTTGCTAGTAAGTTTTTATAAATTTCAAGCAAAACAGTTTTGTATTATTTATGGCTCTTATTTTCCTTGGAATTCACATAATAGGCATATGCGTTTACAAACAACTGTGTATTAAATCAAATGCAAAACATTTGTATTTGCAATATCAGAACGCTGGTTAATTTGGATGATGTAGGTTTTCGTTATGTAGCTACTGTCTGTGTGACTAACAATTACAAGTTAATCTTTGCAAGAGGAACTGAAGTGCATATTGACGCACGTAAGTGATGCGACTTTGCAATTAATAATTTGTGATTTCAACACCCCTAAAACTCTTTTAACTCACTTCCATAAAAAACTGAACACTGTCTAGCCCATACCTTGAAAATTCCTATTATTATAAAGAATTCAAATAATTGGCACTATCAGTGATTCAAAAGTTTAGCATAGCATCATCATACAGTAATGTCTATTTGAGAGCACATTAATGGGCAGATTTTATTGGTTTATTTTATTGACTCAAACTAATACACAGAGTCAAGCATAATGTAAGTAAGCCATTGGTAGGGCGATTCCCCCCAAAAGTGTGAAATAAGCATTAGTTTGTTCAAGTACCTCAACTAGCCTGACAGAGCAATTTTTGATCAATTAAGGGTTTGAGTTTGTATTGGGACGTTTGGTTTGATGGACTATGGCAGGCAATGGAGAATGTTTAAGAAACCTGTCTGAAAACGTGTTTTCTGGAACCTCTGGAAGGCTTTTTGCTGAAAGCTTTAACAGTGTGTGTCTTACGGGACAAACAAAGTCATTTTTGGAAGTGGGACTTTGCTCTCAGTAGAATCCAGTAAGAAACATTTTGTCTTTTTTTCAATCATATTAACTTTCAAGTTTAACCAGCTATGAGAGGTTGTGTTATATAGTGTATTGGATGAGTGTGTTGAATGAACCTTGATAGTAATTTGGTGGATAGATCAGAAACTGTGCATTTATGTCATAGCTTCCTAAATTCACTAAACAAGACTTTAGTGTAGTTTAGATTGTATGTTAATCTGATGCTCATCATCTGCCATGGTCCTGCCAAATTAATAGTCTTATCCCAAACCAATGCCAATGTCGCTGCATCAGATAAAAGCATGTAAACATGTAAATGGATACTACATTTGATGGAGATTAAGATTGTATATTAATAAAAACCCAACACCTGAACATTTATTGTTTTAATAAAACCCAACACTATTTTGTTTGTAACTAATCATTTTCTAGTAAACAAGATAATTAGGGTTAGAATATACAGTATACAGAGGTGGATCATAGGCTTCCTTCAGGACAATTTTTATCTTAGCGTTTGTTACTGTGTGAATTATGGGAACAGTAAGATGACTTTTGGAAGAGGAACATCATTAACTGTTGAATCTCGTAAGACTCATTTTCATTATTATTTAATCAAAGATGTTCTTATAGCACCATGTAAACAAAATTACTTTGATAGATCTAATCATTTAAAAAAAATTCTGTTTCATTTCTTATGTTACATCAAAATAGACTTAGCTCAAAGTAAAGAAACTTCAGAAAATGACACTTTAATAACTTTAATAAGTTGTTAGGTTACAAGATATTAAATATAAAAGTCATGTTATAAAAGTGTTTTTCTTAAACCAAAACTGTCAAACAATTCATTGCTGAATGTCATTGATTAGGTCATTGATATTGGCCTTTCTCTTATGTAACATCAGCAGGCACATCTAAAATAATATTGCGTTTTATAACATTAATAATAAAATTACATTTGCCGCAGAACTAATAATGATTAAAACAAACATGTTTGCATGCAAATTTTTTACAATTAATCTCTTCTATATCTATTTTAAATATTATTAGATATTAGATATGTATAAACATTTAAATCTATTTTGTTGTCATGTAACTAGTGTAGTTTTGGTAAGGGCAGTTTGTATTGTGTGACTACTGGTGCAGACAAGCTCATCTTTGGAGAAGGGACCATGTTACATGTAGAAACAAGTAAGATTTTTAAAAGTTCAACCTGTTTGTTTCGGAAAACACTTCATGTTTTTTGTGTATTGTACATAAATTGAGGTGTTAAGATAAAAAATGTAAAAGCAGAAATGACGATCATCTGGTCAGTTCAGAGGTTGTTGTTCTGGTATTTAACACAGTGTGAATTATGGCAACAAGATTATATTTGGTCAGGGAACACAACTAACTGTTTACTCAAGTAAGTACAATGTGTTTTTTTCATGAGAATAAGTAAAAACTTGAAATATTATGTATTGCATAAACACGTTTTTTTCAAGACTGGGAGTATCAAATTCCCAAAATTATAATATACAAAATAAAAACAAACTAAATTATATAATAAAAATAATAATAATGGGACCATTCAAAGATTATAGAGTTTTTGCTGAGGGTTTAGTTAGTGTGTGAATTATAACAAGATCACTTTCGGAGATGGAACAAAACTAATTGTGGAATCAAGTAAGATCAAACATTTTCTTTCCTAAACATCAATCTGAATAATTCATAAAATAGAAACTTTCTCCTTTAAACACATATTCTGTTGCATTTAAATAAGTCTAATGAATAGGCAATCTGTCTCTGAGATATGAGACAACAATCAACAAGCAAAACAAACAAAAACAGACAGTGCAGGACAATAGTAAATAAAATAAATCAATAATTATCACTGCTGTCTTTTGTGATATGAAAGTAGTAGAAAAATGTATTCATGTGTAATGTTTACAATGTAAACTTCACATTTATTTACTCCCATAGCTAATAATGCTATGATAATGATGATAATGCCCTAAAAGATATCAATTTGTTTGCACATTATGTAGCAGATTTTTGTAGTTGGGTAGATAGCTGTGTGACTGCTGGTGTTAAGATTACATTTGGAAATGGTGTTCAACTTATTGTTCATTCAAGTAAGTCGATTTATTTTCTTAAACGATTTTAGATTTTTATATAATCGTTTCGTACACTGCTAATCTTTAGTTAACTAACTGAGTCCAAAATTAACATTTGTGTTTAAGTGTTTAGGCTAAACATAATCTAAACTTAATCACATAGATGTTACATAATACATGACTTGTGCATTGCTTAAAAAGGAATTGTTTTCTGAAATGTACGATTGTGCGTTAGTTCAGGATGGTTGGGTTTTTGTTTAAGACTATGGCAATGTGTGACAAGTGGTGCACAAAAAGTTATTTTCGGAGAAGGAACTAAACTGACAGTTGAAGCTAGTAAGTATCAAAGCATTACATATTTATATTTCCTTGGAATTTACATGTTAGACTTTACAATGTTTCTTTAAATTTCACGTATTTACAAACAACTGCATACAAAACAATTCTGTTTGCAATGCAAAAACATGATTGTGGACACATTAGTTGATTTGGTCCATGTAGGTTATTTAGCTTTGGTGGTAGTTGGCAGTGTTACTCACAGTTGAGTAACTAAGTTATACTCTTATATGAGTTATATGAGTAGTTATTGATAGTCAGTTGTCAGTTATAGAAGGATAAAGTTATTGACAGACGGCATGTCAGTGTGTGACATCAACAGGAATAGGAAAAGTTATATTTGGATCTGGGACCCAGTTGAAAGTTGAAATTAGTGAGTATAATGTTCAATTGATTGATTGATCGAATACATTTATGTTAGTGTTTACAATCTACAATCTGTAATCTGTATTTCTAAATTATTGTTGTGACATTGCTCATTCAGTGACATGTAAATTGTCGTGTATGTACTGGCAACTATATTACATTTGGAAGAGGGACTCAATTAGTCTTCACTACACATAAGTCATCGTATATTTTGTTATAATAACAGTAACTTCAAACATCCGACAAATTTGCAGTTTTTTTGCAATACATACAGAGTTTTCAAATTACATGAGTACAGACTTAAACAAAATCTAAAAACATCTAAAAATTGTAAAATATTTAATAACCATTTTACATGATGAATTAATGAAATAAATTAAAAGCAGTTCTTAAATGAAAGCGGGCTACTAAAAAATGTCAAATGTGTAACAATGTACAAAATGTGCTAATAAAACATAACAATAGTAGTAGAAGGCAATAGTTACTGTAGTGAAGTCGCATGCTGTGTGAATGAAGGACTAGGAAAAATCACATTTGGCTTTGGAACCAAATTAACTGTTCTTTCAAGTGAGTTAAATCTTTTCATTTGAGCATTTACTTGTCAATTTAATTTGTCATTTCTATATTAAAATATAAAACACAAGAAACTAGAAACAGGGACTTCATCCACTTTACCAATCGTTATCATCAATTGTAATGCCTTTTTTTAAGCTTCTGAACTTTAATCTACTTTAGAAATGGGAAATACTGTACATGTTAAAAACATATAACATAATGTTGCTATGATACATTTAAGATAATGAGCCTACAGGTTTCCCAAAAAAGAATATCATGAGTTTAATATTAGTTTTAGGTATTTGTAATGCTCTCATAGGTTGTGTGAATGATGGAGTTAGAATAATATTCGGCAAAGGGACTCAACTCACAATACAACAGAGTAAGTGTGGATGTTTTCATACTAAAGTCAGTCATTTAAAATGCTATTTTATATGGCTTTATTAATTTGTGTTTGAATAAGATTTCTTCTAGATTAGCATCGCTTAATAATTTATTTTCTGCAATAAGAAAAGTATCACAACTTCTCTTATTGCAGAACAAGTCTGAAAGGAAAAAATAATATATTATGAGTAATCTTATTATACAGTATGTCGAGCATGTTAGCTGCAGTTTTTATAAGCACTACTATCATTGTGTGACAACAAACTGGAAACTTATTTTTGCTTCAGGAATTAAACTGATAGTTGAGAAAAGTAAGTACAAGACAAATTTCTTCTGACCTTTAACCTTTGATTAGATTAGAGAGTTTTGTAACTTGTGTCGATTTCGTATCAGTCGCGTTAGAGTTGTTAATAGTTTATTGTCAAAATGTTAGCTGGTGATTAGCTCTTTTATGTTTTAGTCAAATTTCAGATTTTGTAAGTTTTTAATAGAACGTGTAGCTTAAATCTGAGGCTGAAAGGTAAGGGTTTTTGATTAATGTTGAAACACTGTGTGAATACTGGCTATAAGATTTTTTTCGGCAGTGGCACCAAGCTGCTCATACAACCAAGTAAGTTTTTCTTGCCTCATTTAGAAACGTTAACATTATCACAAAAACGACAATATTAACATTTAGAAATGAAACAATAGTTTTATACGTTTCATTATGAAAAACTTTTAAGTAATCTAGTTACTTCTGAGGAACTGTTACCGTTCCTCAGAAGGAATGCCTATGGTTTTTCCCTATACACTGTAATATTTATGACAAACTATAAATTGATGGAAAAGGTAAAAGACTCAAAATTAAATATTTGACAACATAAACAAAAAAAGTATTAAAAGTTACTGTTATTTACAAAAATAAAATATCTCAAATAAATCTAAAAATAATGTAGTTCAGTGTATTCTCAATTTCTGCTGTGACAGGTTAATCTCAAAGTTTTTTGTCTGTCGTTAACATAAGTTCACATTACTAGCACAAACTATTACTAGCACAAACAAAATTACACATAATTTGTTCATTAAATAACATGTTTATTATATTTAAAACATAATATTTAAATAATCATAAAAGAATATGACAAATGTATCACCAAAACGCAATTTCTTGATGCACGATTAGTTCAAAATATTATAAATAAATGTGTACAAATAATGAAATCAAACATTTTTAAACACTTTAATCTTTTCGTCACATATAAATTAGTATCATATAAAAGTTTAAAATAAGTTCTATAACATATATTAATTGAATTATACACTGAGGATTGAATTGCAATGCTACTTCAGTTATCACAGTGGTTTTTGACACAAACTCAGTGGCTGTGTGAATAACGCCAATAGACTTTACTTCAGCAGTGGGACAAAACTCATCGTACTAGCGAGTAAGTACTGTATATTTGAAACATTAAATGCAATTAGGTGGTTTGATAAATGCAAATAATTATAGTTATTGACAAGCATACTGTATACTGTTATGCATTCATTTTAATAGTCGTCTTTACCTTTTAGAGGTGGCACAGAATCTGACGTTAAGTTTTATAGCATCAGTATTGTTTAGCATTTTAAAGAGAAATTTTATGAGATAATGTAGGTATGAATTTGTTGTTGGGGTTTTGTCATTACATCAAACTGTTGAATGTTAAACGAATTCCAATATTAAGTAAGTTTATGACAAATGCCTGAACACTGTAGCTCAGCAATAGCAGACAAGGTTACTGTAGTAAGTTTACATGCTGTGTGAATCAAGGGTTTGGCAAGATGACCTTTGGCTCTGGGACAAAGTTAACTGTTAATTCAAGTGAGTCTTTCATTATCATTTTTGCATGTACGTTCACTGATAATACAATATGTGTAAATCTCATCTAAAAGTGAAATTACAAGACAAAACACAAACTTAAGTCAAAGTACATTATTACAAAATACAGAAAAACCAAAACAATCAATGTAAACAACAATGTTAAGTCTGAGAATGAAAGTCCATGCACTAATCTTATTTAACATAAAATTATTTAAAGCTATAGCAACACCAAACAGATAGTTTTTGGTATGAACTAAGCCTATGTGTGACTTATGCTCAGAAGATCATCTTTGGGAAGGGGACAATAGTTATCATAGAAACAAGTAAGTTTGCATAGATAAAATAAAATAATTAAAATAAATACAAATGATCCAAAACAAGAACTTTAACAAAATTGGTATTTTCCAACTTTAATTGTGAGGTTAACTTTGTATCTGCAATTTAGCAGTATTATATAAGATTAAAAGCAGATTTTAAATCATCCCAAAAACCCTAACCATTGTCATGATCAAAATGTAATTATAGTTTTTATACATTTCTCAAACAGTTGTTCATAGGATCATTAGATACGTCTGTATTGTATGTCTAAAGTAGTTTTGAAGTAATGTCCAATATAACAATATTATATTGTTAAAAACATACTGTGAAATGTTTAAGTGAGTTTACAGTACTAACTTGCAGAAAAATGTTTAAATTCTCATCAATCGAAAAGGGACTTTTTAGTTCATGGCAAATGACTGTGTGAATGTCGGCAATCAGATTTTCTTTGCGAAGGGGACCAAACTTATCATACAAATGAGTAAGTACTCTAGTCCTAATTCACATTATTATTCTTAATTTATGATTATTAATGAGTCTTAAAACACCATCATGAGTTGCTATAAATTACTTGACAGTAGTCTTACTACTAAATCATACTAAATGTTTAGTACTTATCTGAGACGGACACCGACTTCAGAAGTAAAATAAAATGTTATCATGATTTTTTCCCTAAAAAGGATTAGTTCAAAGTGTTTTATGTATGTGCCTCTAAAAAAAAAAATGTTGACCATGATAAATCATTTTACAGGAATTTTTATACATAATTACTTTTGCATAATTGCTTTTGTTCATACAACGTTCATTGTGTGACATCAGGAGGTTGTAAAGTAATATTTGGTTTAGGTTAACAATTAATACAAGTAAGTACAATTGTCGAAATATGACATTTTTGCCATGCCTAGTATTAAGCATCATCTGATATTATGCAGTTTTATCTAAAACTTCCAAAAAACCAACTATGTCAAATTTAGCCAATTAGCCAATCAGGTTTTTGTGATGGAGTCAACATTTGTGTGAATGCTGCAAAAAAGATTATCTTTGGAAGTGGGACAAGACTCATAATAGAAACAAGTAAGATTACATTATCAAATCAATGCTGGTTAAAATTACACTGAAGTGATTTTTTTTCAGCTAAAACATCTTAAACTTTATTGTCATCAAAATAAAACCATCTGCACTGCACTCTGCAAGTCACAGTAAATTCAACTAAGTCATGTTTACAGTTCAATTGTAGTACATTTATGCATTTTTTTTAAACTGCTAGTCATGTTAATTATGTACAGTAATGTATTGTCGTGATTAACTGTCTCTCCACATAGTTTCATAAAACTAAAATCAAGATCTATTTTAATGAAATCGTGCCCAAAAAAATAACATTTATAAATCTGGGTTAATATTTATCAAATATTAAAAGCTATTCAAAATAGCAGAATAAGGCAAATAATAACGGTTCGGGCTTCAAAGTCAGCCGACTGTAAGCAACATGTTTTCGTGTTTAAATCAAGCACTGTGTGACTCAAGGAATTAACACAATGATTTTTGGAAAAGGCACTCAACTCACTGTGATGTCCAGTAAGTGCTGATTATGTTTTATATATTTAAACTAATGCTACATTTATAACTTGGAGATTTCGCATTTATGTCTTTTTTTGTTTAACGCTTTCAAAAAATCCATTACAAATCCATTTCAAAAAGACCATTATAATCCAAAATAAGCCATAAAGACTCAACTAGATCAATTAAATCAATCTAGAATAATGTTTCATCTGGAGATAAATTGCAATAGTGTTATATTTTCAATAAATATAATAGACACATCGAAGTGCATGTAAACACATTATGGATAGATGGATTAGTTTTCTTTCAAATTTTGACAACCAATAATAAATAATAGTATAGTGTAATAGTGTTAATGCGTCACTATAAAACTGATCTTCACTAACTAAAGATAATGCAAAACATATGCTAACAACAAATATCAATCAAATATATATCAAATGTATATTTCTGTTAATTTGCAAAAAAAACATTATCCATGTTGGCTAGAAGTGTGTCTTAAGGATAAATGTAGTGTGCTCTACTGATGTGTGAATCTTGGAAACAAGATCATATTTGGAACAGGCACCACACTAACAGTTCATTCAAGTAAGTTTACTGCTTTTTTTAAATGTAAAATGCTAAAATATACAAGAATGAACATTTTATAATCTGTAAACTGTAACTATATTGATACTGGTGTAGCTCTCAAAATGTCCTGTAAAGACCACTAATAAGATTAATCAAACACATCCATACAATATGAATGCTTTTAATAAGTATCCTGAAACAAAAGACTGAAAACGTAAATGTCACAGTTTTTAAATCCATTTAGGCACTGGTTACACGTTAATAGTTTTTGGCACATGGTCAATGTCTGTGTGAATAATCAACTGAAGATTTTCTTTGGCAGTGGGACCAAACTTACTGTACAAGCAAGTAAGTTTTAGAAAAGTCATGTAATTCATGAATTTTCATTTTAGCTATTACAAATTACTTGGAGAACCGATTGGTTGAATCAAAACTTAATAACCAGATGGTCATAATAGTTTTTCTTGCATTGCACAATGTGTTAAACTGTTCTCCTTTAAATTACAACATATAAAAAGCGGAACTTGTGTTTCAAAATTACGCTTCTAAAAATCCTTTAAATAGTAACATAACAAATAGACTTTATAAACTACTTTATAATATTAATATTTCTAAATTTGGAAATACTAAAAGTCAATAAAGCTTGAATCCACTAATAATTATAAGAGGAAAATGTAGCTGGTATGTTTATATGATGAGGTCAACAGCTGTGTGACTCAAAGTGGATTTAAAATGATATTTGGAAAAGGGACTCAACTAAACGTACTTTCAAGTAAGTCAGGTTCAGTTTTCACA
Source organism: Beaufortia kweichowensis (assembly GCA_019155185.1). Lineage (NCBI taxonomy): Eukaryota > Metazoa > Chordata > Actinopteri > Cypriniformes > Gastromyzontidae > Beaufortia > Beaufortia kweichowensis. The sequence goes on from CM032797.1 coordinate 18,039,454, forward strand.
TATTTTATTATATTTTAGTTATAATTTGTTTCCTTATCATTAACATCACATCTTACATGGGCGGGGGTCTCACATGTTTATGAAAAGTTAATATACCACTATTAATCACTGTGTGAATAACAATTTTGGCAAAATCATATTTGGAAAGGGAACACAATTATATGTACAACCAAGTAAGTACAACAATCTAATACATTTACAATAAATACACGTTGAATTCTATTACAAATATATCAATATTAACTATATTATTTAATCCGGTTATTTAAGGATGTTGATCCTGTAAGAATTAAATCACATTTATTGCTTTTATAATAAGAACAATATTAAAATGAAAGCTTTGGTTTGTTGGTTACGGGAGTATTTATAACACTGGCAGTCACTGTGCGACTGGAAACACTGGCAAAATTATATTTGCAAAAGGGACTCACTTATTTGTGCAGTCAAGTAAGTATAATCTACATTTATACATTACAACATAATATTATGAACAGAAGATAAATATCTGTGATATCATCCCAAACCAAGCCATTTAATGAGTAATAGTTATTTTTTTGTTTTAAAGACAAACGCAGCATTCAACACCGTCACATAGTATGTAATCCAAGCACACTTTGGCGTAGATCATATAGGCAATAATCACTGACCAGTAAAATATATATAAACTAAACAATAAAAACACATTTTTAGTTTTGTTGCTAAATGTTTTGAACATCTGTGGACCTGCTGTAATGCCTGATGTATATTGCATTAGTTTTTGGCACATGGTCACATAATGTGTGAATGTGAATAAGATTATCTTCAGCAAAGGAACCAAACTTGTTGTGCAGACAAGTAAGTTAAAGTATGCATTTTCCCAAAAATATACTATCTTTCAAAATTGATAACCATTCTCCTACGATGGCCTTCAACCGTTTAATGATTTAAAATGTATATGTTGCAACATTATTACTAAGAAAAAAAGTAAGAAAAATAAACATTTAACAAAAAGAAAAATAAATCTTGAGAAGGTCTTGATGAACTTGTTAGTTTGTTAACAACACAATGAAAAACGAATGCTAATGGTAACTAATTTTAAGCACATTTTCAGTCATAAAGTAGTAAAAATTAGTCTATCACATTTAATCATAAAATTAGAACTAAAATTTGCTAAAACGCTTTTATAAAATCTGAGTCAAATAAATGTTTCATTTCATTATAATAAAGTATAAAAGTATAAAATCACTTTAACCTTTCCATTCTAAAAAATCTGCCATACTTGTTAAATAACATCTGAATACAGATTTAAAAATAAAATAATTCTCAACCCTCCACATTTAACCCCAGTTGTGGCTCATATGTCCTGAGAGTAAATGTACCATGATAAACTGATGTGTGAATACTGGGTACAACAAGATCATATTTGGATCCGGCACCAATCTTGTTGTTACTTCAAGTAAGTGATTTTTCACGCAACAGATTAAAACACATTTAGTACTATAAAATGTATAATCTCTGATATATACGAAGATTGGTTCATCTTTAAAACAACTAAAACACATAACAAACGTATGACACATTCACAAATGACAATCAAATCATTCCACCCGAGTTTGTTGAAAACATCAATGTTTTCACGAAGAAAATTTGGAAGGCTGCAAAGTAGCTTATATAGTCATTGATGCTTTCTTGTACAAAGTGTTTTAATCCTAATACCAAACTAGTTGTTATATAGTGATCTGGCCTAAACTAGTGAATGTTCTTTAGGGCAGAATAACACATAGCGTATAATCTCCATTTTATTTGTCCATGTGCACCTGGCTGCGGTTTTGCAAGTATATTAGCTGTATGCTGTGTTGGTTTAAAGAATTGTAGCAAAACATTTTTATGACTAATACTACTTACTATTACTAAGAATGGTCATTATTTTCCCCATTTCGTTAATGGATCATGTATACCCTGTAATATATGGTAGTTTAGAGTTGTATCGAGTGTTATCATAATGTTGCTACGTAGTTTTTGCTATATGGTCGATGGTTGTGTGAATGATGGTTATAAGATTTTTTTCGGTAAGGGGACCAAAGTCATAGTACAGTCAAGTAAGTCGTATTTTTCAAAATCTTTAAGTACATTATTAGTAGTTTTGTGCATTTTGGCTGATTAAAAACACTGATAATGTCGATCATATTAAAGAAGGCATTATTCAGTCATTGTTATTGTTGGACATATGAGGCTATTATTAGGCTTATTTGAGTTTTTTTGCTATGTTTTCTTAAAAGATTATCATCAAGCTGAATTTAAGATACATTTTGTAAAACCATGCCCAAAAAATAACTCACAAAATATACTATACAACACTCGCAACACTCTAAAAACACAACAAATGTCTAAATCTGATGAATAATACATATCAATTATCAAAAGCTATGCTAAATGGCAGACTTAAGGACATAATGGTTAGGACTTTAAAGTAAAGTGACAGATGTAGGCAACATGTTTACGTGTCCAGATCGAGCACTGTGTGACTCAAGGGATTAACAAGATGATATTTGGAAAAGGCACTCAACTCACTGTGATGTCCAGTAAGAAATGTTTTTAATAACGTATATTGTATAGTGTAGCATTAAAGATTTCTTCATAATTGGATTAAGGATATTTCCTACTCTACTATAAAACACAGTTAATGACAAAGCAAAAACAGAACATTTGAATGTGTTTAAACTAAAACAACAATGGATTATTTGGTGATCGTTCAGTCTAGTTTTATGTGTTATTATCATCTGGTGGCAGAATGCTGCTGCTTTTAAATAAACTACAAATGACTGTGTGACTGATCAGATACAAATTTTCTTTGGTAAACTCACAAAGTGAGCAAAACTCAAAACTCACTGTACAGTCAAACAAATACTAGTAAATCTGTGCTTGATTTATAGAAAAAAACATTCTGATAATAATAACACCACTGTTGACAACTGAAGATTATTATTTTTCTAATGTAAAACGCATTTAGACAACATGCTGGCATTCTTCGACAAAACGTTTCACATTTACATTTAGTTCATGAAGTCCATGTTGGCTGTCTTTAGGATAAATGTAGTGAGTTGTACTGATGTGTGAATGCTGGAAACAAGATCATATTTGGAACAGGCACCAGACTAATAGTTACTTCACGTGAGTTTAATGCTTTTTCAGACATAAAAGTCAAACACACTAAAAATTTTATATTTTCCATGAATAAACTGTAACTATAAGTAGTGTTGTAACAAACGACCAAAGGACCATGGTATTGTTCAAGCAAACAAATTATTGTTTTAGAACTGGAAAATTAGTTTATTGCCTCATAACTTTAAAAACCGCTGGGTTATTTTCAACCCATGGTTTGGCCAAAAATGGACAAACCCAATCGTTGGGTTATAAATTAACCTATGCTGGGGTTGTTTCAGCCCAAAATACTGGATTGTTTCAAATATAGATTTTTTTATACACAACATTACACATACACAAGTTCACAACATTCAAATTGATTATTAAATGAGAGATTTATTGATATTTATGTAGAAAAAAGTGACAGTATCCTGTAACAAAAAGACTTTTGAAAAAAACATAATATCAAAAAGTATCATATTTTCTTAAAAATCAGCCATATAAGGAGTGGTTGCATGTAGATAGTTTTTAGCACACGTTCAATGTCTGTGTGAATAATCAGCAAAAGATTATCTTTGGCAATGGGACCAAACTTACTGTACAAGCAAGTAAGATTTTATTAATCCATTGTACACAATTAATTTGAATAATCCATCAATTTTCATTTTAGTATGTGTTAATATTATATTTTTTTGCATAGCACAATGTGCAAGATCTGCTCTCTCAAATAAAATAACAAATATACTCTGTATAGATATTTGTAAATTTCAAGACATTTAGAGTAAATAAGGTCGATACAGCTTTTTGAGAGAACAAATGTAGCTGGTATGTTTATATGAGGAGGTCAACAGCTGTGTGACTCAAAGCGGATTAAAAATGATATTTGGAAAAGGGACTCAACTAAACGTACTTTCAAGTAAGTCAGGCTTGGTATTTACGCTTCACATATATTTTGTTGTATTTCAATCAGAAATCCTTTCCTTAATTATATACCATACACAAAATAATATTAGAAGATGGCATTAGTTATAGTGTTTTCCATTGCATCTTATTAAAAAGTTTTACAAGAAATTCGATGTAATGCATTTAATATCAGGATACTGCTAATTTTTGGCATATTGTCAATGATTGTGTGAATGCTGGACGTAAAATTGATTTTGGCATTGGGACTAAACTTCTTGTACAAATCAGTAAGTTATTACAATCTTAGTCTTGAATTTATGCTGGGATAAAACATTACTTTATTAACTGACTGCATCCAAAGGGTATTTTTCATCACAAGAAAAACATAAAATGCAAAACAGTACATGCTGTTGTACAATCAAACTGTACTATATTATACTATAAATCTAACATCATTTTCAATGTCAGTGAAAGAAATATACAAAAGAGTATTGTGATTGTTGATTTCACATCTTTTCACATCTAACAATGGGGGTAATGGAAAGTTAATATACCACCACTAATCACTGTGTGAATAACAATAATGGAAAAATCATATTTGGAAAGGGAACGCAATTATATGTACAACCAAGTGAGTAAAACAACTTAATACATTTGCAATAAATACACTTGTTAATTAAATGTTAAATTTGTTACTTAATAATGTATGAATTATTAGCGCTGTAGTGAAAATTTACTGCACCAAACATTAAAAATTAATAATATTTTTAAAAAAAAAATCCACTTCGTCCACAGACATGAACGAATATTTAATCCAATTGTTAACAGAAATATAGACAAACTCTCTCACATTACACAATGTTAAAACTCCAGAGGAAAAATCATTCAACATTTCTGTGTTAAGATCTGTTAGTGTGTGAATCAAAACACAGCAAAACTAATATTTGGACGGGGGACTGATCTCACAGTGTTACCTAGTAAGTTTTACATTGCTGTAAATGTATATTTCTTTAGTAAGACAGTAGTGTTATGCAGGTGACTTGTCAGGTACATTTAACTGTGACAAATTCGCAAAATTATATTCGCGAAATGAATTGAGTAAGTCGAGTAAGTAAAATCTTTTTTAAATAACGACATAATAATATATACAGCTTAAAAACAGTGAAATATTACCAAACCTTTTGCTTTAATAGTATGAATCTTTCCGAAATGGCTTCATAAACAGTTACAGTATATTGAAATTGTTTGTTAAACAAATGTTCCCACAAAAAGAGTAAATTTTTTCCATCCTTGACATGACAGAACAGTCTAATAATAAGATCTACTAATTTTATCTTTGAAAATAAAATAAAACAATTGAGAATGGCCAAAGCGCAATCTTAAGCAAAAGTTTTATATAGTAGACAGCGTTTTTCATCTCAATTACAGTTACAGTACAATGAACACAAAAATAAATAGGAATACAGTATAAACAAAATGCATAAACACAAAGGTTTACAGTTTTAAATCGGTAAAAATGTTAAAAAATGATTGATTGTAGTTAAAAGTACCTTCTAAAAGTTTTAAAATAAACCTCACATTTTAAGCCATTCTCTAAATTTGTTTTATTGTATTTATTTAATTAATGTACCAAATGATAGGTAGATACATATTGGCATTATTGCTAAAAGCATATCTTTGCATTATGTGAAATGGAAATACGAAGCAGTTACTGGAAAATAACTTGTGAAAAACGACTGTAAGTGTGAATGGGTTTTTGAGATGACGGAGCAGTCTGTGTGACTGAAAGAAACCAATTACTTCGGAAGTATATGGTAATATGATTTTCTCATATTACCATTTCTATTTAAAATGTTCATTAACAATTAAAATGTATTTCATTTATAGGTCATTTTAATGGATAGGGTTACGTCAAGTTAAACATTAAACGTTATATTAGCATTAAGAATTTATCTCGGGTAATTTGACGAAATATTACAATGAAATGACACAGCTACTAGCCTTCTATTGTATTTGTTGTGATTATTATGTACAGTTTTGATTCAAATGGCAAATAATTAGTAAAATTATATGCAACCGAGATATTTCTTAATAAATTCATGGGATTACAGTGATCACGGGGGTCAAAGTACCATACTGTATGACTTCCTACTCTAAATGTTCATGGGGCAAAACTAATATTCTTCAATCTTTTTGTTTTGCAGGAAAAGTCGTTGAACCTTCAATTTACAAGGTTAATGACTCATGTCTGGCAACTGACTTCACAAGACATACAGCAGTGGACAACAATACAGCATTCATCGGTCAAAACGTTACAGTGAGATATGAAGGTGAAAGTACTTACAGTAGCTTCGCCTTGGGAACTGGAGATGAATGCGAAGAAAATAGTAAGACATGAAGTTTTAAAAAACCATTATCAGCTTAAACTGTTGCAAAATCAGTTGGATACATTTGATTAATATGCTTTATTCTACTTTCAGATGTGTGTACTGGAGGAGATGGTGGTGACAGTGACAGAGGTAAGTTTTGCCTGTTATTTGGTATAATTTCTATTGTTTTCAATAAAGTCCATTACTGTTACTGCCTAATGTTGGAATTGCAACGAGCAGCATTGCTAAACAATAACTCCAACACATTTCAAATTTGTCAGGCTACTAGCATTTTAATTGTAATACAAAAACTATGGACTGTTCCACAACGGCAAACGGTAGACATAGGTGTTTTAACCATATACCTGTTCTGCAGATGAAAAGACTAACTTCATGTCGCTGGGAATCTTTTGGCTGAGAATTCTCTTTCTGAAGACTGTCGTATTCAACGTCCTGATGACTGCCAAAGCATGGATGAACTAAAGTGAGTATAGAGTATATTCTCTTTTTATAATATCACAAGCAAACGATGCAAAATGCTCAATTTGATCAATTATTTGTCTTTCAGATGTGATGAGGAACCCCAATAACATCAGCAGCTGAATTCATCAATGACCAACTTTAAGAACCATCAGATCTTCAGTGTTGTTGATAATAAGTGATACTCGCAGAATTATGTTATCATGTATATGGTCTTAAATACTGTATATGTTTGCATGTCATATATATAGATATAGATATATTTCAGCACTTATTACTGTACATTTAATTCAGTTTTACAAATGAACACTGTTCATAAGTCATTTCTTTTTATATTTTCTATTATTCTGTAAAGTTTATCCTTAATTATTTAGCAGTTGTAATTGTAGAAATGCATAAATCACTGTCAGTAAAAGTATCCAATAATCGAGGTGCTTCACGGTGCCAGAGAAAAGCCATTTTTGCCTATATGGTTCCATAAAGAACCTTCAACATCCAAAGAAATTTTCTGTTTCACAAAAGGTTCTTTGTAGTATAAACAATAAGAAACAAATGTTTCCTTTAAGAACCTTGATTCTTAAAGGAGTGATTGACTCTTTTGGGAACCAAAAATTGTTCTTCTATGGCATCACAGCAAAGACCTTCAATGAAATCAACTTTTATTCATTTAGTAATCTGATTAAAGAACTTATTCCCTATGTATACTGTACATGTATATGTGATTTTTAAACAGTAGTTTTTATTTCTTTGTGTAAAGCTAAAATTACTGCCACCATTTAATTAAGTCCATTTAATACTGAGACCTGGATGACGTCTGAAGCATTGTGCTTTCTTCCATTGGCTGTTATTGTTCAGTAATGTTTTATTTGTTTTTAAAATAATAAACTGCATGAAAGCCAGTTTTGTGTTTTGTGTTTTATATGTGGTATAATCTCTTGTTATGAAACTTAAATGGCTGCCTGTTATGAGTATGACTGGTTTTCTTTTTATATTATTTTTGTGTTGCTGTTGTTCTCTCTCTCTCTCTCTCTCTCTCTCTCTCTCACTCATTATAGGTTGTGTGATTGGTGCTGGCGTATTATTGGTCGCCCATATACAGGCGGGGTCTTTAAAGATCCTTGATTGCAAGCAGCCGGGGAGCTCAATGTTGGTGCGAACGCGAGTTCGGAGCTCCTGGATTCCTCCTCCGGCCGGCGGCCAAACTAGTTTTGAACTTTTTATCTTGTGGCTAAATTCCACTTCTCATGTGTTTATAGCACACTGTGAAACAGAGCAAAGGGGTGTCCTGCCTTTTTCTTTTGTGTGAATCTATTTGGTTTTGTTTTTTGATTAGGTAGTTAGGTTAGTCGTTTGTATTTTATTTTATAATGTGATTAGGTTATTTAACTAAGTTTTTTTCGTTTTAGATTCATTTTGTTTATTATGGTGGCCTGTGGCCACCCCGGAGAGATGCTCTCTTTGTTTCTAAACAATAATCTGTTAAACACCATAGTTTTGCTTACTGAACTGTGTGCTTGTTTGGTCCCCGACCGGAGTGATTGTCTGACACCTTTAAGATTTGGGAATCCATCACCACAATTTCGTTTTTGTATTATGCCCATCATGTTCCCTAGACACGGGGTGTAATACTGCCAAAAAGGAATTAACGTGAGGCATAATTTAATACTAATTATACCAATTAGTATCATCCAATAAGTACATTATATCATTTAATTTATGATGCATGTTAGAGAGTATAGCGGTGGACAAAGTACATAACTCCATTACTTAAGTACAATTACAGATACTACTGCTCAAATATTAATATTTGTAATATTATAAATATTACAAATATACTTAAGTACAGAAGTACTTGAGCATCAAAAGTAAACTTTCTTGGTAACACTTTACAATAAGGTTGTATTTGTTAACATTAGCAAACACATTAGCTTACATGAATTAGGCATCATTTTTTAATCTTTGTGTCAATACAAGATTTCATGTATTATGAACTATTTTAATGATGTTGAAGGTTAGTTTAATGAGCATTACTAATGTTAAGAGAGACAACTTTTGATTCTAAATATTTAATAGCTGATGTTATATAAGATAAATAATTGCTGTGAAAGTTTTGTTCATTGTTGGTTCACGTTATCCTGATCACACCCGATCAGAGTGTTTATACATGTGGAAATCCCTGAACAACAGGGATTATTAATAGGCTGTCTGTCAACTGCAAAAAAAGTCTTTGAATTTGTCAGCAAGATTGTAATCAGTTTCTAAATAGTAAAATGACTTAAAGTTATAACAACTACATCAAATTTAAACCATTTCAAGAAATGGATGTGCATTCAAATTCAAATTTATTTCTAGAGCACTAAATAAAACAATGTGGACTATAGTGCTGTACAACAGTAAAATCACAAAGCACAATAACACAATGAAAAAAATATAAGATAAAGACAAGAACCACATTTAAGAATAAGAATAAAAAATTAAGAGTAACATAAACATCCAATATATAGCACTAGCAACCTTCGCACTTATCCTTGATCAAACGCTATCATAAAAAAAAAATCATCCAATCATTTCATCCAATCATGCATCGTTTCATCCAATTAGATTCAAATGTGCTCAGTGTGTGCATACAGTACAGTTTCATTTGAGGTTTTAGCCTGATGAGGACTGAAATGTCACATTCAATAAAGTGTGTAGACATTTGTTTACTAGTTTGATACAATTGGGTAAGGGACCTGGACCCAATCTGGACTATACATGCTCACTTAATCACTATCATTTCCTGAAAAGTAATTGTAAGCCCTTTGGCTTTTGGCGAGCATTCTTGCTACCCAGCACTTATTAGTGTTGCAACATTGCCCATTAAAGTCACTAAACATTAAATATGTTCTACTTATTCTATCAATGAGTCAAATTGTCCATTTAAATAAAGGACCTGTCTGCGTGCATTAAAATCTATTGTTAGTGTCTCAATCCCCCAAAACAAAGCATCTCCAGCTTAAATGTCAACAGACAAGTCGTTTTGATATGCCTCATCATGAAAAGAAGAGAGAGAATGCAATATAAGGCCTGTACAGAAACTAACATGTCTGTACATACCTGAATCACACGTATAGCACTGCATCTTATTTTTTACTTTGACTTTATGCATCACTAAAGTTTTTATTATACATATTATATTACATTACTGTATTGTAATGACTCTATTTGAATGTATTGATCTTCTTTGAGGCAAGGCATGATAATAAAGTTGATATATTTAAACAAAACCACAAGAAAAGTATTCGTTTAAGATACGATAAGATAATGAAAACTACTGTATACCAAGGAAAATGCAAGTATCCTTAGAGTCAGAAGCCGTTTCAGACCCCACACACACATCTCAATAGATTTAAAGCTCAGCTTTGGCTGGGCCATTCCCTGTTATTAATATTTGTTAGGCTCTAATGTTATTTTTACACTGATAAAGCTTTGTCTTTGCACACCTTCCATGCAGGTCAACAATCTCCATCTGATTACAGAAGTATGCACTTTGACACCAACAGCTGCCAGGAGAGCATTTGATGAAATTTTGGGGCTTGGGATACTTGTCTTTCCATTAGATGGTATGCATAAGAGATTTGGAGATGCTCTTGACGGACTCAAAGGCATCCACAACCTTTTTTCTGAAGTCATTACAAAACTAATTGCATGACTTGGCCTGATGACACAGATATATTTAGCAAAGGGATCACCAGACACCAGATGTGAGAGGTTTAAATATGACAGCTTTCACCTGCACTACACAAACAGGTTGTAATTACTGGTACCCAATCTTGAACACCTGATTCTGGATTTAATAGTTTGAAAAACAAGTGACTGCTCTGTTATTTTTCTTACTTCTTCTTATTATTTAAACTACATTACTACTGTGCAACAGTGCTTGCATTGCTCTTCTGCACTTTCCTGTTACAGTTTCTATGCTACAGCAAACTAATTTATCACCTTATTTGTTCGTACAAGCCTATGACACTCAAAATGAAAACTCTATTGATCTGAGCTTTCAAATCTGCAAGCATCTGATATGAGAAAACTGCACCCTGGCCACTTCCTGTTCAAGTGTCTTCACAACACTATAAACCATTGCTGTTCAACACCTTCATAGTTTTTTCCCCAAGTTGAACTGTTAAAACAAGATCTATATTGTACATTTACAAATTGTTTACCTTGCATTTTGTAATCATTCCTTCATCTAGACGAATTAGTTGTGTTTTTGTAGTTTTTACTTAAACTGATGATTGTTCAGGGTTGTGTTACTCAATATGACATGCTGTGGATTCTAATAATTAATACATAAAGTTATTCACCTGTTAGATAGTGATATGTTAATAAAGTTAAACATAAACAACCTGTGACTGAATAACACTTTACTAGTACATGACCTAAACTGAACCTGAAACCTGGATCTTAATCATACCCATGTGACATTTTTTTTAACCTTTTTAAACGTGTCCTGGTGTTTATTTGAAAAGCTTTAATGTTTCCAGCTAACTCTACATGATGTACTGTAATATTATGTATATGATAATGACTGTATAGAGATTTTATTATTTTAACACAGGTTCATCGTAACAGTGCTTGACTAAACAAGGCCATGTTGTTGACCGTGTGTGTCATTATGTTCTTTCTTCATGGTCTGATGTGTAGTTTCTCTTTTTTAAGAAACACTAAATCAGAAGGTATTTTATATTTTAAGTTTAGGTTGTTATTCATTTTGATTAGAGCTGATGTGTTTTTAATGATTCACTTTATTTTTGAAAAATCATTTGAACAGCTATTTGCATTTATTTCTGCACAGTACCACATAAAACCTTAAGATACTCATATGCAGGTAAACTACTAACATTTCTATTAAACATTTCCATATTTCACAAATGATTACTAATTACCCTAACTAGTATTTCCCTCCAACATGCTAGCAGTATAAAGAATGGATGGATGGGTATATGAAGGATACTAAACACAGTAATGGGGTGGGTTGTTATTATTCAACTCTAACATTGATTCCAGCAGTTGGATTTGTTCATATTTCACCCATTAATATAGCAACTCATCATTTTGTGTACCTTGTGTTGCAGTTGGAAAGACTTGGACCAAAACGTTAAGTCATCATCTGTCCCTCCTAATTCCCACAAAGAATCCTATAGTGTGAAAAAGAGATTGAAATGAAGGGCAGGTGTGATAACTTGGTTAGAAGTCTTTATGCGTCTAGTGGCATGAAGGTCAACATTTTAGATAAAGGGGCTTCCTCTCCTTGGTCACATTTCAAAGAGGCAGTAGATCCAAATGTTTTGATGATTATAATCCAAGACCAGGGAGACAACAAACCAGGACTAACTAGACACGAACAAACATTCAACAACCAACAATAAAAGACTAAACCAAGGGGGTATATACTACAAGGGCTACAAACAAGGATAATAAGACAGTGTAGGTAATGACAGGAAATGAGTCTATGCAAAGGGTTATGGGTAATGTAGTAAAAAATGGCAATAGTCCAGGTACAGGGGAGCAGAACAAGACAAAGACAGGGACACAGAGAGACTGGGATCATGACACACATACTGATGACTGTACAGTAGATGACTGAAAGAAACCTGTATAAGGAAATGAACAACATTTTCAAAACAAGAACATTTGGTGGTTTTATACTGACATTCCCTTTCAGGGACTGTTACTGGTAATCAAACCAGCAACATTCTGGCCACAAGACCAACTCTCTAACCAGTAAGCCACAACTGCCCAGTGGCCTTGTCAGGATTGTTTTTTGTACTTTTTTTACAACTGTGCTTCATGTTACACAGGTTATGACCCTTATGGTTATAGTTGCATAGTGCTACTGTTGACAGTGCATTCAGTCTCTCATGTTTCTTTGACTGCTATAGCATTCATTTACTGTACAGTACATTATCAATCTGATGACTGGCTCAGACAGACTGTTATCATGCTGCGTACCCAGACTGAGGCACATACATGCATGTGTTTGTTGGTTTTATTCAGTAAAGGTGTCATATAGAAATATACAGCAGAAAAAGATGCAGACCCACTTTATATTACTGTAGGTGCCTTTACCTACTACTAAAATAATGTGTAGTATTTGTACATATATGCTGACAGATTATAGGCCTACTTAAATTTACATTATGTGCATTCAACACTGTTGACCCTTTTGCTAACCTTAAACCTACCCATAACAATATATATGTGTAACATATATGTGTGTATTCAAAGTATTAAATGTTTTTTTAGTATGTACTTTACATAAACACACACATGAAAAATACTATAGTACTTAATTTACTATAGTAAATATATTATAGTGTACTGTAGTAGGCTTGTATCATAGTATTTTTACAGTAATGTCATATTATACTATAGACTACTGGGTATAATATACTATATATTACAGAATATACTCTAATAGTAATTATAATAATTATTAGTATTTACTACAGTAAGGTTTGAAAACACTATAATATCTGGGAATGTTCCTACAGTATACTATAGTACAGTATTCTTTCATGTGGGTCAGTACACAGTGTGTATAAAAGTATTAAAAACACACCAATATAAAGTGGGGCCAAAAATGCAAGCTGTAATAATATCACAATGTAGTTCTGCTGGATTCATCTGGAATTAATAAAAAATAAATAAAAAGTTTTAAGTTTTATTTTAAACGTATTTGTTTGCACACACATTACATTTATTTCATTTTGTAGGTTTAATATTGTTCCTTATTTGGGAAGACAATAGCTTTTTCTTTTATTCTCAACATTGTGAATTTTGCTGCACCTTGCTATATAAAACCATGATAACACATATAGTGAAAATAATAATAATAAGACACATGTATTTCACAGTCTGTGCAAAATATTTTATATCAAATTAATGCTGGTGCCTTTGAAAAAAAAAAATCATAATTAAATGTAAAAATTTTTGCAATTTTTGTTGATGAACTAGTTTTGTTATGTAGAACAAGGTTTATAGTGTAAGGAGTAAACAAATAAAAACATCTGTAAATAACAGCAAAAACAGGTACCCGCCTTTTTCTAAACTTGTCCACCTCATCCGGGAAGTGTCTTGTGTTTTCCATGGTTTAAAACCAGAGCCGTGTGAAGCGGAAAACCGAGTTTTCAAGATGTCAGCTGTCACATCGCTGGTGCCTGTACACCCCACACAGACATCAAGTCACCGCTCACAGCCCACATCCACAGCACCTGTTTTCCACGCAAACAAAATCACCCACACTTCCTGTTGATGTTTTTCTGTGTCATGCTTATTTGAGGACAAGATAAGTAAATACAAATAATTTTTTTTTATAGTTTATCAGCCTAAAATGCTTTGAAAATAAATATTTTTTTTATTCATCTAATATTATGTATGTTGTCTTTGCATAAAAAAGCACACAATATGTACAATTTCTAATGTACAATGCTAATGTCTGTAAATATAACAAAATTAAATTTCATACATTTTAATTTAAAAAATCCAGCAACATTTAAAAATAAAACATAGATGATATAAAAGATTACTGAGTACAGACAGACCAGCATTGTGATTTAAATATCATTCTCTTGCCTTCGATAAGAGTAAGCATCAGTATAGGGTCTACCCTGTAGCACACAGCGGTGAACACTGTTGTCTTATGACCTTAAATACAGTCCACAGTACATGATGACCTCATTACACCTTTTGCAGTTCCTAGAAGAAAATATGTTTATTGTTATGACAACATTTTAAGGGCAGGACAACCAGATCTTACCCAACAGTACAAAACAAGTTTGATCATATGATTGAACCCCTGAATGGTGGCCAACACCTACAATATACCTCCTATTTTCAGCAAGAGTAAATTCCTGACGTGTCTTTGAGCACAAAATTATGGTCTGTCTGCAAAGATGTAACTAATATTATTGTATAGTTAGGATCAAGACATTCATCAGTATACTGACTGTCTCTTTTTTAGACCTTTAAATAGATTCTAAAGCAGCATTACAAATAAAAACATACACTATAACCAATCATGATTTTAATCATTTATGTAACTTTTTATGCATATTTTATGTAACTGTCTGTTAGATGACTGTGCAGCCTGTCACCGTTCCTCAAGAGGAACACTTTTGTTATTTCTCTATTCACTTTAATATTTCATAGTTGAATTTTAGTCTAATCATGACAAACTCTAAATTGATGGAAAGGTAAAAGACTCAATATTAAATAATTGGCACATTTTTATAACAATAAACATAAACGAATAATTAAAATGTTAATGTTACGTGATTTATAAAAATACCTAAAATGAAACTTTTTTAGAAGATTAATATATTATATCTAAAAATATACAAAATGTAGTTCAGATGTGTTTACTCAATTTCTGCTGTGACAGTTATCAAGTCAGTGAGTCATATAATAATAATCATCATTATCATAAACGTTATACAAATGCATACCTTTTGGGAAATGGTGGTTGTTTTTTAAGATATTATGACTGTTTGCCAGTAATTAAAAACTAAAAAAAGATTAATGGCACAAATAAAGCAAAATAATATAGGCCTTCTAGTACTTACTGATTATAAATTAAAAACACATCCAAAAGCATATTTGATTTCATGCTTATGAAATTTTCAGTTGTAACTTAGTAGTCCATATTTACCTTTTTCCATCCAAATCTGCAAAATAGTTTGGATTTCATGTTTATTGTCTAGATACTATCAATAGCAATACAATATAGTCACATTATAGCAATGCTCTCCTGCATTATTTAACTATAATAACTGCACTTATTTCTATCATTGGTATAAGTAGCAGAAGAGTGGTTATTGACAAGGAATACATTTTTTTATACCATCTTGCTGGTAACATTTCTTTAGTCATTTAGGCATTGCTACATCCTGAACCACCCTTACACAGACTCTTAAATGACTGTAGGTGGATTCCACAATACTGTACATCATGTAACCTTTAAATGAGAAAAATATAGATAACCAAAAAGTCAAAAACCATGTGGAAAATGTCTCTCACTTCTTTTCTAAAAGTGGTATAGGTACAAACTGGAAAATTGTGTTTCATTGTTATCCAACTCTGACTGTTACAAAACCAGTAAAAAAAAACTGGGTACAGTTTTAAATAAGCATTTCAGTTAATGCAAGAAGGTAACCGTAATCATACTGCACTTACATTTACATTTATTCATATAGCAGATGTTTTTATCATATGTGACTTACAAATGAGATTTGTAACATTGTGCAGTAAAATTTGTTTCTTTAAATATGCAGTCAATTGTTTAGAATTGCAGCAGATTCATTAATGTGTTTCTCTTTGCGCAAATGACATCACAGTTATTTAATTGCATGTTTTATTGGCATGTTGATAATACTGCAATAATGCAAGAACCCTATTAAAAAATGTAAAAATAAAGTGTAAAATTTTGGTTCGTGTTAGGAGTCACCTCAAATGTCTTTAAGTTAACCTCATTTTGAAAGTAGGTAAGTGGGATGATTTGTATCAAGGGTTTTCATGTCAGTATTATTTTCCACAGGAAGCGGGTGCTGCGCAGAAATAAGAAATAGCACCTCACTTCCTGCTTGCGTCACAGATGCATGTGGTTGTTTTTCTCTTCTGCAAGACAAGACAGGATGTGTGTGTGCATTTGTGTGTTTGCGCATGTGTCTTTATGTGTGTGTGGGTGGGTGACAGAAATGAGGACAGGAAGACTGATGCATGCACATTTTGCACGCTTTGCACCTTGCAAAGATGCAGCACATGCAAGCTGTAACTTTGGTCTATTATGAACCTTATATTCTGTCATATAGGCCTAGCTTCCCAGCTAAATTTTTTATTTAAAAATCTTAATCTTATCTTGTTTAATTTTTTTGCAATTGAATGTGAATTTCAGTTTTAGTATCACTCTCATACTGCTGTTTGTAACAGGTTTTATAAGTCATATAAATGAAGTCACATACTGTAACAAACACACTTGATGGAAATACATTCTTAAATGAGTAATGATTTGTTTTTTCTGCATGTATTATGATGCATGCCTTACTCATTTCAGTTAAATAAATACCATTTTAATGTAAATATGAATAAGTATGAAGAGAGTGTGTTTAATTGCATTTGGTATTTACATTGTGTTTTGTACTAAAATTATGCTTTGCACTTCATTTAATTATACATTATACATGGACATACAGTGTGCAAAATACTTTCATCAAGTCATTAACAGATCTTGAAACTGTCACCATGCATCAGTAGTTTGGACTAATTCCTCATTTAATAGGCATGACTGCTGTTTTAAAGACAGTGACAGAAGCCTCCAACAGGGGGCCTATGTCAAGATTGTTTTCACACCAACATGTGAGTACCTACTGACACCTATTGACAATATTAAAAAACTGCAATTCTGGGTTTACAACCACTTGTGCTAGGTCATACCGTACACTAGAGGGCGCCATTGCATCAATCAGAGGAGGAATGCCCTTAAAATTAAACTTTTTTCAAGTTTTCTCAAATTATACATTCATATTCTCTGTTAAATTTGATATGGGTATGTGAATCCCAGTGTATATATAGTTTTTAAGAATATATGTTGTAGGGCTCAAACAAGTAAAGCTATGATGAGCTATGCTATGATGGAGAGCTTCAGGGTTCAGACGATACCAAACTGACTGTCAAATTTGACATTATCCTAATTGTTGCAATGTCTTAGAAATTTATCTCACCAAAAAATATGTTTACAGTGCAAAAAGGCAAACTAAATTTTCAGCTTTAAAGGTTTTTAAATAAAATCCACCAAAATCCAAAACATGTTTTTTTCACCTTAATTATATTCCGTTCTTTTGTTCTAAGGGTGTGCATCCATATGGGGAGCGGGAACAAAGAGTACCCCAACTATACTGTATGACAATACGTTATAATTTCCTTCTACTAAACTTTGTTGTTAAAAAAACATATTAAATATGTGCATTATTGTTAAAAACATCAACGTGTGATACTTATTTTATCCTATGGAGGTCACTATAGACCATTTCACAATATATAAACAGCTCTGGTCCAGACACACTTCCTGTCCTGGTTTTTTAACACTACACTAATGTCAGAACAAAATACAACCAACAGAACATTTACAATGGAATCAAAATGTTTAACGAACATCTTTAAGATTTAATGTGAAGATGTGAAATATAAAAATACTGTAACAGGAAGTGCTTCTGGACCAGTGTTGTTTACATCTTGTGAAATGGTCTATAGCTGGCTTGATGACGCATAGAGGTTTCACTCACAGGTAAACTAAAATACACAACGACATTGATACAGACAATATCTGGTGCCCTTACAGTACATCTTTTATCTTCTGTTTGGTGTCTTATTAAACTAGATACTGATGGAAAACATGTTTACCTTGTAGCATTAAGAGGCTGTTTTGTGGGTTGCAACCTTTAAGGTCATAAGCAGGATTGTCTTAAAACTAATGGCTTGAAAGGCTTGAAATAAGGCCTGCGGATAACACAAGTTCAAGCACAAGCTATTTTTATGTTTTGTTCTACAACATCAAACACAGCAGCAATGTCCCACTTATTTTGAAACTTGAACATTAAAAGGAGGTTGCTAACAAGTTATTAAATGTGACTACAGACGTCCTAGACATTAATCATGTTTATGCATTTTTATCAAACTGTATTTTTTGGTGTATTGATGGTAAGGTAATGTTAATGAAATGTTTTTTGCTAGCTGTTGTCAATGAGAGTTTCTCAGATAGTGTGCCTGATGTTTTGTTGGTGTTTTTTTGTGCTTAGATGAATTTAATAGGAACGATTGTACATACCTTGTTGGGTTATGCAAATGGTTGTTTGTGTCCCACCTACAGAGCTGTACACACCATTATTCAGAGCCAAATACACCGCTATATCCCCTATGTGTGTGTTTCCTGTGCTAATAAAGTGACTGAACACCTTTCATTTCTCTAAACACTACTTTACTTAGCTTTAAAATATTTTAAAAGTCATCTAAACTTCTAGTTTAAAGGAATGTAACTGTAAATATGCATGGACAATTTGCTTTGTATTTGCTATTTTCTGAATGGATATATTTTACGTTTCTGTTGAAATATGCTGTGAGGACATGCTCATGCATTATTGTTTGTCAAACAGCAGGTGGTGCTGTTGGCCTTCTTTTGAAGTCCAAATGCTCCACATCGACAATGCCAATGTAGTACTGTGTGTAATGAAGCACATGTAGACACAGAGATGGGCATAACTATATGCCAATGTATTTAAAATAAAAAAATGCAAAATACCTCAGTTTTTTAGACTATAAGGAAAATAAATAAATAAAAATCTTTGACTAAAAAGTTCTTTTGGCAACAAATGGTTCTTCTATGGCATTGCTGTGAGGAACTCCTTGTGGAACCTTTTAGTCATTTAGCTGCAGCTAACATGCATGAAGGTTGGGGGCTAAACTGGTTAATACAATCAGCTATCTAATAAAGTGTTTTTCTGTTTTAAAACAAAAATTAAAATACAAACTACAAAATAGTATTTACAGTAAATATGTATTTTGAAATACTGCCTTTCCCTGATATACAGTCATACAGACCGACATGGAAAAAGTCAGACAACGTGGAAATCAATAGGAAAAGAATCCCACTGGAAATCATAATTCATTTGTTTTTGTTGGACAGTTATTGACTTTAGCCTTCACATTTTACCAAGTTCATTCTTGATTTTGATTGGAGAGAGAGAGACAGGATAGGCTGTGGACTGTAGTTCTCCTGCGGTCCATACCAGGTTTAATCTTCTTTCACACAACATTATGTAATGACACCAGCGTGTATCTTGACAATAGCATACAATGAAAAAATACTCAAAACATTATCACAAAATAGTGGTAATTTTTTATTTCAAAGGAATTGTTAGACTTGATAGACTTAGAATTATATATTAGTGTTTTGTAGTATACCATTAAAAGGATATACCCAATACTATAGCATTGAAGTTTCACAAAATTGGTGTAACATTCTACAAAATCACAGTTTTCAAGAAAATAAGCAGCTCTACAATACAGATGAGAAAAAAGATTATGAAAGTAACACAACCCTTCCTCTGAAAACTGTGACTAAACAGTACACAATTACAGTACACATGTTTTTGTACAGTGTTGTGTGTGTTTTGTCTGTGACAGCAGCAGACGAGATCTCCAGATACACACGATTATCATCAAGTCTTATGGACATATGAGGTTGTGGTGGAGTAGATTTGGTTATATATTTACTAGTCTTAACAATCAGTATAAGAAACTCTGGTGTTGATCCAAACATCTGCCGGTACCAGTGGAGACTGTAAGCTGATTTATCATATGTACAGGACAGTGTGATGTTTCTTCCTTCACTCATAGACACAGATGTATTTTCTGATCTGATGAGATTTTCATTAGCTTCACCTGATTAATAACAAAAAGAATCCTCATGAATTAAGCAATGTACAGGTAACTGATATTGAAATTAGGTTTTGTATTTCTGAGCTAAAATGTAAAAATATAATTTAAAGCACTTACCATAACTCAAAACAAATATAAAAACAGAAGAGATGAGTAACATGTTTTTGGATTTGTAATGTAGATGAGTATCAGTAGTTGTGTTCATGAAAGTGTATGTAGATAATGTAATGTTGTGTCTTTGATTTTCTTCTGCTGAAGTCTATAAAACTCCTCCCACATACACACACTGCTCATCATCATCTACACACACAAAAACTCATTGTGGAACATTTATTTTTGAGTGTAGATGGAGTCATTCAGCTGCAGCTAATATGCGTGAAAGTTGGAGTTGTCGGCTGAACTGGATGATACAGGAAATCTGCACCTATAAAGTTTTTTTGAAAAAACAAAAAAATATACTCAAATACTTCAAAAGTTACATTTGATGTTTTTCTAAAGCTTTAAAATACAAACTTCAAAATATTTTTAAATACGTATTTATTAATTATTAAGGAATTGTTAGATAAAGGTTGTTGTGGGTTTTTGTACAGTGTACATGTGTTTCCTGTTACTGTGGGCCTCAGAGCACAATAATACACAGCAGAATCTGTAACTGTTGTTGAAGATATTTCCAGAGTAACACGTTTCTCTGCTTTATAAAGTTTGATTGACAGATGTGGATGAGGTGGATTGGCTTTGGTCACATATTCAGAAGCTTCATTAATCATTAGTAGAAACTCTGGTCTTGATCCAGGTTTTTGTTGGTACCAGAGCAAACTGTCTACTGATCCACTATATGTGCATGACAATGTAATCTCTTCATCTTCCATTAACAACATGGTGCTGTTATCTGGTTTAATGTCATTTTCAATAGTTTCACCTGAAAAAAATTTTTTATTTAGCATTTACATAAAACCAACAAAAAATGTTTTATTATAATTTGTCTGATAGCTGATAGAGCAAAAGCAATATAAAATAAAAGTCTTACCAAAGTAACTGAAAAAGATAACCAGTGAGATGAGCAGCATTGTTTTTATGAAAGGTTTTTTACAGGACTGATACAGTAGTTCTCTTATAACGTTTGTTGGAGGCAGTCGCTCTTTTGTTCTGCAATAACTTTCTTACAGTATATGTTAGCACCGCCCACTTACTGTGTCAATCTTGTAAACCTACTTGTGTAAACACTGCATGCCATTACTCTATGCAAAGTTTTTAGTTGCATAATTTTATTCTCAAGATGTTGATATTGAGATGTGATTGTTTTAAAAAGGCAGAATGTCACGTATGGCATATACGGTAGCATAACAGCTTCTTTGTGAGATACAGTATAAATGTAATTATTAATACCACCTACATTTTCTCTGTACTTTATATGTAAATATGTTGTGTGATTTGGTATAGAAAGGTTAAGACACTCATTTCATGAATGTTTTGTGACCATCAGAGTTGGTCCTTATATACAGTATCATGCTGACTGTAATTTTTTAGAGATTTGAAACATGAAGAAGAAAAACACATTTTTCATGAAAAAGCTCATTTTCTATTGTTGACTAGGTTATGATGGTGAACAGAATATTCTAGTGGATTTATGTTTTTATGTGAAGTTGTTTTTATGTATCATGATGCTCTATCTTAAATCCTGGTTGTCAGTTTTTGTACAGTGTGTTTGTGTTTCATGTCACTGTGGGCTCCAGGGCACAATAATACACAGCAGAATCTTTCACTTGTGTAGAGGAGATACTCAGATCCATACGTTTAACTTCTTTATCAGCTGTGGCATACAGACGAAGCTTGAGCTCTGACTGACTATTGCTTTCAGTGTGAAGAATGAGAAACTCAGGTTTGGATCCGGGATATTGACGGTACCACTGAAAACTGTAAACAGTGCCACTGTAGTTACAGGATAGTGTAATGTTTTCTCCTGCCAAAACATGTTTTTCTGTGAAGAATGGTTTCAACAGATCTGCAGCAGCGTTCTCTATTAAAATAAACAAGAAAATGAATTAATAATTTCAGATGGATCAATTCATACCATGTTAAATGATGTTAAAATAAAACAAAGAAAGGATTTTTTCAGAGTTGATATGAGTTACCTTTGAGAAGAGAAAATATAATCAATACCAGGAGTGACATCTACACTAATAAGAGATAATGACTTGATTGAAGGCTGTTAGGATGCTGAACTGACTCGGTTTATAATTGTATTCTCTGATTAAAGCTGCTCAAGTGAAAGTGAACTGTGATGATTCACAGAGCTCCACCTGCTGACAGAGACATTATATAACTAATGCAGGTTTGATAATGTTTCTGACAGTATGCTGTTAGTATGTGTGGTTAATATGCAACAAAAAGGCACATTTGATTCATTTTTAGATATGTTTCTATATAATATTGAATAAGGTGCATAATATAATACTTAGAATAGAAATAGTTAATAGTACTTACAGCAGCTAAAGGGGTGAGAAACATTGTTGTGTTGAGACGTCTGTGTTCAGTGTCTCTGATTTCTCCTGTATGGAGTTCACTGTACATACTGTAACACAAACATTACTGTGCAAACAAGTATATAAACATAGACAAAGAAACGAATATTTGTTTCTTTGACTGAAATTATCAATGTTTTAGTACAATATACCGAACACAACAGGTTTAGAAATCGCACACAAAATCACACTGAAATAAAACAATTTAATAATAACAATAAAATTGAATGTTGTGACATCACATTGTCTAATAATAATGTGATCTGACTGATAGTAAGAAACACATTTATTAAGTACATGTTGCTCTTTACTGATATTTGTTGTGTTTGTTGTCAGTTTTTGTACAGTGTGTTTGTGTTTCATGTCACTGTGGGCACCAGGGCACAATAATACACAGCAGAATCTTTCACTTGTGTAGAGGAGATACTCAGATCCATACGTTTAACTTCTTTATCAGCTGTGGCATACAGACGAAGCTTGAGCTCTGACTGACTATTGCTTTCAGCGTGAAGAATGAGAAACTCAGGTTTGGATCCGGGATATTGACGGTACCACTGTAAATTTTGTACACAGCCACTGTAGTTACAGGATAGTGTAATGTTTTCTCCTGCCAAAACATGATTCTCAGAGAGCAATGGTGTTATCACATCTGCACCAGCATTCTCTGTTAAAAACAAAAACAAAACAAACAAAAATAATATATATATATATATATTAAAAGCAGTACAGAGGTTTCTTTTGCAAACATTAAGATTAAACTAAGCTATATTTTACTGTTTTGAAGTTCAAAACTAGTGAATCACTAACCTTTAAAAAGAGCAAATATCATCAATACCAGAAGCATCATGTATGACATCTAACAAAAACTATCTCGAGTATCTCAAGATCTTCTGGTTCCTACTTGAACATGTGATTGAATTTCAGACTGGGTTTAGAAACTAATGTAATAGCTCCACCTCCTGACTGAATGTGTGTTAGTGTTTAGTCTTTCACACAAGAAAACAACAGGAGGGCGAGTCAATGACACAACTACAGTTTCATGTACATTCTTTTATCTAAATATACTGAAATATTTTAATTTATTTTACTTAAATAAAGGACCTCACACATCACAAATCAACACATAAGTTTGGTTGTAGGATTCTGAAAGGTCTTGCAATACTGAATTTATTTCAAGCTTTATTGTTAATTGGTTTATATCACTGTTACATCGTTATCAAGGACTTAAATGCAGCACTGCGCAGATTAATTCTTAAGTACGATTCAAGTGCAGATTGTTCGACTCACTCTCGCGGTACTTCACAATCTGCCCAGCGCTGCATTTAAGTCCTTAATTTTAGATTTTTTTTATTTAGAAAGTTTAACATTGTAAAGGACAAACAATGGAAGACCAGAAGGAAAATGATAAACTATGGAAAAAGGTGGTTCCTCTCAAAAAATATGACAGAATCTGTACATTAAGTTTAAAGTGTAGATGTTTTTGTACAGTGTTGTGTGTGTTTTGTGTCACTGTGGGCTGCAGGGCACAATAATACACAGCAGAATCTGTGACTGCAGCAGACGAGATCTCCAGATACACACGATTATCATCAAGACTGATGGACATATGAGGTTGTGGTGGAGTAGATTTGGTGATATATTTACTAGTCTTGTCAATCAGTATAAGAAACTCTGGTGTTGATCCAAACATCTGCCGGTACCAGTGGAGACTGTAAGCTGATTTATCATATGTACAGGACAGTGTGATGTTTCTTCCTTCACTCATAGACACAGATGTATTTTCTGATCTGATGAGATTTTCATTAGCTTCACCTGATTAATAACAAAAAGAATCCTCATGAATTAAGCAATGTACAGGTAACTGATATTGAAATTAGGTTTTGTATTTCTGAGCTAAAATGTAAAAATATAATTTAAAGCACTTACCATAACTCATGACAAATATAAAAACAGAAGAGATGAGTAACATGTTTTTGGATTTGTAATGTAGATGAGTATCAGTAGTTGTGTTCATGAAAGTGTATGTAGGTCATGTAATGTTGTGTCTATAAGTCTATAAAACTCCTCCCACATACACACACAAGCAATGAAAATAACTTCTACACAATCTTTTTACTGTTCATCGAAATTGGGTGAGAAAAAAAATGTTACACAAGGTTTGTTATTTTCAAGGTAAAAAAGATTCAAGGTAAACATAATTTGAGACTAAATATGCAGTTCGTCAAGCATTCACACAATGTACCTTTAAGCAAGTTTAACAGATACTGTAAAATGCTAATGCTTATCTTCTGACTAAAAAGTTATGAACAGTAGCTACACTAGTTATTCTTTATATGCTGTTTTTTTCTTCCTTTTAAGAACAAAAGTACTGTTAATATAGACCCAAATCATGGTTTTGCCTGACAGAACAGAATGAGAGTTTAAATGTCAGTAATGAGGATGTTTATATTTTTTAGGTGAAAGACACTCAGAGCGCCTCCTTCTGTCTGTTATATAGATTTCATCAAGACACAATTGAATCTCTCTGAAAAACAGTGTTATCTTATTAGAAATAAACAGCATGGACTGTAAAATTAATGTTTTCAATTAAATGCATTGAAATACATTTTTGCCTTAATTTTGGTAATTTTATGTTGTTGATGTTTTTGTACAGTGTTGTTTGTGTTTTATGTCACTGTGGGCATCAGGGCACAATAATACACAGCAGAATCCTCCACCTCGGCTGAAAAGATGTTCAGATGAACACGTTTGTTGTCTTTATCAGACACAGATGAAAGCCGGAGTTCATTCTCTGACCGGCCACTAAACTCAGTGAGTTACAGGGTTAGTTATGGTCAAATGATTTCAGTTTGGCAGTTTAATTTCTGAATGTCAGTAAGTTTGGAAAAATGATGTTAAGAATGGCTGTAATGTAAAGTTATTGTAAACCTTCAGTTTCAACAAAGACAAAAGATCACTAGTGTTGAGAGCATTATAGTTATTCATGATGTTTTTGTATGATGTTCAGTGTGTTTCCTGTTACTGTGGGCCTCAGGGCACAATAATACATGACAGAATCTGTCTGTACAGCAGAGGAGATCTTCAGATCCACTTGTTTGATGTCTTGATGAACTTCAGCAGAAAATCTGTCTGGTCTGTTTTCACTCATAACTCCATGTGGGAAGATGTAAAGTAGGAACTCTGGTTTGGATCCGGGATATTGTCTGTACCATTGTAAATTTTGTACACTGCCTTCGTATTTGCATGAGAGAATGACTGAATCCCCCTCAGTAGTGTTCACAATAGTGTCCTGCAATGCTGTTATTTTCTGTGAAAGGCATTTATCTGCAAAATGGATGTGGAAAATAGTGGTAAACTCTCACAAACTTATTAGCAAAAAATAACATCGTGCATATGTATAAAGATATAATGATGAGAAGAGTTGTGTTAATCTTACCCTGTATTACTGACAGCAGAAGCAGAAAACACAGTAACATCATGATTGTACAGTAGAAATCAAATGAAGATCATGATGAAGTCTTCATGTGTCTCTCTCTTAAAGCTCCACCTACACTTCTCATCTCTATATCTGAAGTGTTTGAATGAAATGTGGTTTTTGTTCAGTGTTGAAGGGTTTTCTGTTACTGTGGGCTTCAGTGCACAGTAGTAAATCACAGAATCTGTCACTTCAGTTTTGGAGATCTCCAGGTCCAGCTGTTTCTTGTCCTTTTGAGCTTTAGCAAGATGACGATCCTTCTGCTGTGAAGCCACATTCTCAAAAGTTTGCAAGAGATATTCAGGTGCAGTGTTTGGATATTGTCTGTACCACTGAAAACTCTGTATGTTGCTTCCATCATAGTTGCATGAAAGAGTAACTGATTCTCCTTCCAGCACATGCTTTTCAGCAGAGAGCCGTGTTATTGCATCTGCAAAAACATTTTCTGGAAAAACAAAAACAATAGTCACTTTTGTTCATCTTCAGTATTTCTGTTTATGAATCTGAATCATTTACAGGAATGTGATCTGTAGCAAATACCAGATATTTTGTAATAAAATATAAAATTGAAATACCGATAAGAAGCATCAAAACAGTGATGATGAAGAGCATCATTATGTTTGGAGCTCATATATGAAATAATATTTACAGAAATGTTCAGTAGCAGCAGAGAAACTCTTGTGTGGGATTGTGTCGATTCTCTTCATGTTCTCTTAAAGCTCCACCTCAAACACTCTCACACGCTTTTCAGTCTTCATTCATATCACACACATCATTTTCAATATCTGATCTAAAATGCTTCATGTTATTTGTTTTTTTATTAGATTAATCCATTAATTTATTTACAAGTACAATGTTCATAAAAGTGTAAGTAATGTTTTGTCATTGATTTTCTTCTGCTGGAGTCTATAAAACACCACCCACATAATCTATTACTCATAAATTCATCATAATTGTTTTTACATTAATTAAACATTGATATAAAAACTGACCTTTCAGCAGAGAAACAATTATCAAGATCAGAGAAAACATCTGACCGCTGGAGAGACAAACATGACCTTGAGAATCCAGACTGTACAAGATATACTGTAAGAAAACACAATGTAGCAGAAGCTGATTAATGAACAGACTGAAGAATAAAGATCCTCCCTCTTATTGAACACAGGTTATAATAATGTATTTTTATTCTTAATGTAATCTGTAAAGCTGACAGTATTAGTGGTGGTGGTGTGTGATTTTACTCACTAACTAATTAATATCTTACATGGAAAACGTATAACTTAAACTTAAAACTGCAAATAAATGATTACATTTGCAAAAATAATTCCTAAAGCCTGAGTTTTGCTCTCTGTTGTGTTTTTACAGTAACCTCTGGGTCACCAGATTACTAAAAGTCAGATTACCCATAATCTAACATGAGCTAGACATCTGTCTGATTTTTAATCATAGAGCACCACCTGCTGGTAAAATATAGTATAATTTTCTGTGTAGTTTAAGTCATGGGGAGAAGATCTTGACTGTCAAACGTGTGTGAATTATTTTAGGAACAAACAAATTACCAGTGTGGTCAAAATACATCTAAAATGTAAAAAATAAGTGCAAGAGTACTGGAATGTATTTACAGCATGTGGTGATTATTTAATTATTTACTTTAACTAGATTACTGGTTTAGTTAAGTATGATTATTTAGTTACAGTGGGAGAAGCATGTCAAGCAAGAGATTTTGCCAGACAGACTTTGATTCTGGTTGTGAGATACACAGTGTTGTGTTTTATTTCTGAACATCAATAAGCTTTGAAAAATGTTAAAGAATTTTTGTGACAAGTTGCCAATACCTTGTATCAGGTGTAAACCTCCCTTATTTAAAACTGATGGTAAAACAAATAAATATATCTGTGGCAAACAATCAGTTTGACCGTTAGTAAAATGAGTTTAATACAGTCTGTGAAAGATCACTAGTGTTGAGAGCATTATAGTTATTCATGATGTTTTTGTATGATGTTCAGTGTGTTTCCTGTTACTGTGGGCCTCAGGGCACAATAATACATGACAGAATCTGTCTGTACAGCAGAGGAGATCTTCAGATCCACTTGTTTGATGTCTTGATGAACTTCAGCAGAAAATCTGTCTGGTCTGTTTTCACTCATAACTCCATGTGGGAAGATGTAAAGTAGGAACTCTGGTTTGGATCCGGGATATTGTCTGTACCATTGTAAATTATTTACATTAGCAGTGAAATCTTTGTAACTACAGGACAGTGTAACATTGTCACCAACAACACTGTTTACATCCCCTGATAGATGTCGAATTGCTTCTGCATCTGTGTGTCCTGAGAATAGAGAGAATAAATTCAGATAAACAGCTTCATCAAACAACTTAAACATATAATATTAGTAAATAATCACAGTTATATATATCACAGTATAATATCAGTAGACTGGTGTAGACTGAATAGATACAGTTTAATCTTACCAACACATGTCCACAGTAAAGTGAAGAAAGTGAAAATAATCATGATGGTGTATCTCTGAAAAATAATCAAGAATCTGCTTCTCTTTTCTGTATCATCTCAATGTTTAAAATGCTTTTACATCTTGATATTAAGCTCCGCCCTCTGACATCATTTTATATCCTGGCTTACTTTTCTAAAATATTCTCTTTACAGCAAATCACTTGTGTTGTTGTGATGAGGACAGTAAAAATCATACACAATAAATAACATCTTAATGTAAATCTAACAATGCAAACTGTTTTATAAAGGTAAGGTTTAGGGTATAGATTAGTGAAGCACATTAATACTGTGAAGAGTCTGTTACTTTAGCAGGAGAGATTTCCAGCTTCATGAGTTTTGTGTCTTTATGAACTTGAGCAGATAAGGAGTGTGTCAGTGGATCAGATCCAGGTTCAGTGATGGACAAGAGCAGATCTGGTTTAGATCTCTGATACTGATGATACCACAGTAGATTATACACAACACCACTGTAGTTACGTGAGAGAGTAACACTGTTCCCCTCTTAAAGTTTTTCATTAAAGTTATTACATTTCCAGTAAAGTATTTCAAATAATGCTGTACAATATTTGCATGATGAATCATATAAAAGAGCACATCTTTAATGGTTGCAAGTGTTAAATATGTAGCAGTACATGGTCACATGATTGTAAGCAGGTTTTTGTACAGTGTTGTTTGTGTTTTGTGTCACTGTGGGCTGCAGGGCACAATAATACACAGCAGAATCTGTGACTGCAGCAGACGAGATCTCCAGATACACAAGCTTTTCTCCCATATTCAGTTTGACATCCAGTCTGGGGACACGAGGATCTGCGTACATTACACTCCTTGCTGATGTCTCATAGATGAGAAGCAGAAATGTTGGTCTTGATCCCGGATACTGTTGATACCAGTGTAAACTGTTTGCACTGCCGTCATATTTGCATGAGAGATTGACTGTCTTCCCCTCAGTGACGTGCACATCAGTTTGCAGTTGTTTTATTGACTGTCCAAAACATGAATCTGCATATTGAATATAAAACCTTACAGTTAACAATAATGACAAGATAAAGATGATTTACAAAAACAGTCAAATGGCAGATGAAGAGATAATGTAATTAATTTACTATGCGTGCAATAAAAGCAAAGCTTGTTGTTACAGTAAAATAATAAAGCAGCTTTAAAGAAGTTATTTAGTATCACTTACCGTATGTTAGTAACACAAGCAGACAGCACAGAAACATCATTTCTGAAGCACATGCAGCACATGAATGATGGAGACACACGTGTGTCTTTATGAGATTCTTCAAAGCTCCACCCAAAACTCCCAATGAATCACTTTCAGACAGAGACAATTATCAAGAGATCTTTTGATAATTTTATAGAAATATTATCTAATGAGGATATATGTAACTTCCCTTATCCCTTATTTTTATGATAATAGATTACATCATCATGTATAAGACTGATGATGACATCATAAGCACAGAGATCTCTGTTACTGCTCTCTGTCTTGTCATGGATGTTTTTGTACAGTGTTTCTGCTCTTTCTGTCACTGTGGGCTCCAGTGAACAGTAATATAAAGCTGAATCTGTTATTAAAGCAGAGGAGATCTTCAGATCCACCTGTTTCTCCATCTTGTTCACTGTAGCGTCCAGTCTTGGAAAAGGAGGATTTGCATGTACTACACTGTTTGACTCATAAACAATAAGCAGATGTTCAGGTCTGGATCCTGGATATTGTCGATACCACTGTAAATTGCGCACTTGTCCATCATATTTGCATGAGAGAATAATTGTTTCTCTCTCAGTAAAATGTGTTTTGTTCTGCAGTGGTTTTATCGACTGGCCTGAAGATTTCTCTGAAATTGAACATAAAATACATTCAGTCATTAGTTTAGATATTATATCTCTCAAACTACTGCAGTCATATATTTTGAGGAAATATACCATTATTACATGTTGTTAGTTAATCCCACTTACCCAGAGAAGATAATAGCACAAGTAGATAACAAAGAGAAATCATGGTATTACTGCTGAAACAAAGTAAAAGCATGTTTTAGAGATAAATGTCTGTCAATCTCCACCCACATCTCAGTGTAAGTGTCACCTCCCACATGCCCACATATATAATTATGAAATTATTATTATTATTATAAGTGAAATTTATATTTCAAATATACACAGTTCTGTAGATAACACAAGATTAGTTTTATCATTAGAGAAATCACAGATCCTGGTTGGTCAGATTTATATCTATGCTTTAAATGACAATAATATATCATTAGTGACATCAAACATTTGTGGGTGATTATAAAACTTTTTTAATATAGATGTTAAAATGATATGTAGTGTGGAACAAGAAGACTTTTACAAAGTGAAGTGCTAAATCTACACTGTGTTGCAAATTTGTGAAAGTTGGGTGTACTAAATACATTCTCTAAATAATGTATTATCTGGTGATACAGGTATGCTCTATGCTAAAACCCACGTTCAGTTACTGTTAAAGAGATAATAAAAACGCTATTGAATCTATAAATCTCACACAGAAAGATTTGTTTAGCTATAATGTCTAACTTACTGTAGAATTGAACAACAAGCTCAGATATGTTCAACTGACACAA
Source organism: Beaufortia kweichowensis (assembly GCA_019155185.1). NCBI lineage: Eukaryota > Metazoa > Chordata > Actinopteri > Cypriniformes > Gastromyzontidae > Beaufortia > Beaufortia kweichowensis. Next base: position 18,070,908 of record CM032797.1, read on the forward strand.
TGTAATAAGTTTGTAATGTTGTCCTTCAGTTTATTTGATTCAATATCTTACATGTTAAAAGAGAAATAAGCGACTTTAATAAAGAGCAATATCATGTCTGATCTCATGATCATCTACTGTAACTTCTACATGTCAGTAGTTATTACTCACATTTCCTCCACCCTTTATATGGAAATGCACATTCCAGTTTTTTTTTAAGTCTGCCCTCTTGTAAAATATTTCCGCTACTACGTCAAAAATGTATTTCCTTTAAAGAAATCAAAGAAATTAAAGATAACAAAAACCCAATAAATTAAGTAAATTAATTCAAAATAATCAGTGAGTATAGTCAACGGCTTGCACAATGAGATGCAAGTTAGATGTACATTTATTTTGTAATTGTGTATTTTTTAAATAAATGTTATGAATTTGCAATCTACGCTGATCCACTGATGTTCATGTGTTGTGTATTGATATAGTCATCTTGGATGTTTTTGTACAGTGTTGTTTGTGTTTTGTGTCACTGTGGGCTGCAGGGCACAATAATACACAGCAGAATCTGTTTCTTCAGCAGACGAGATCATGAGATCCACACGCTTTATGTCTTTCGTAGCTTTTGCTGACAGATGAAGTGAAGTATCAGGTGGATCTGAATATTCTGTGACAAGAATGAGAGACTCTGGTCGAGACCCCAGATACTGTCGATACCATTGAAGATTGTTTACATCACCACTGTAGTTACAGGACAAAATCACATTTTCATCTCTGAAAACATGTTTCTTAGTAGATAACGGCTTTATTGTGGTTGCAAAAGACGTTTCTGTAAAAATCAGAAATACATCTTTATGAATGAAGCAGCAACTTAAATTCATGAAGCATTTGCTCTAATTTAAGCCACAAAATAGAAAATAAGAACATTTCTTACCTATAGATAATGAAAGTAAAATCCAACAAAAGATAAACATGTTGACTGATATGGAGAAGTATGTCAAGGTCAAATCAGAGTGACTCTGAATCAAGCTCTTGTATATGAAAACACTTTGTGAGAGCTCCACCCTCTCTGTCTTCATATTCTCTCATTATTACTGAAGTTTTTCGTTTTTGGTAGCTTTTAATGCATAGTAAAATAATAACATATTTCAGTGCCACTACAAATGATTTACAGGAGACTTCTCATGATAATGACTATATAAAAACATTTATGTGCCCTGTTAGGTTACAGAAGAAATAAACACAGAAAGTAAAAAAGTCATTCATAAATCATTGAGACAAATGAAGAAAGGTGACCACCTTTCTTAAAAAATTATGATTAAACAATTCAGTGTAGATGTTTTTGTACAGTGTTGTGTGTGTTTTGTGTCACTGTGGGCTTCATGGCACAATAATACACAGCAGAATCTGTGACTGCAGCAGACGAGATCATGAGATACACTTGAGTTTTCTCTTCATTTAATTTAGCAGATACTCCATGTATTGGTGGATCAGCTGGCTGTTCATAGTTGCTTTCGCTAATGAGAAACAGAAACTCTGGTTTGGAGCTGAAATACTGACGATACCACAGGAGATAATCATTGTTGCTTAAGCCAGTGTAATTGCAGGACAAAGTAACAGATTCACCACTGACAGCAAATTCAACAGAAGAGAGAGAAGTTATTCCCTCTCCACTCACATCACCTGAAACAGAGCAGGACTGTTTTTATATTTCATTGAACTCATTTTAGATTTAGAGATATTTACTGTTTTCATATGAAAGTCATGTGTCGTACCTGTAAAGTGAAGAATGAGCCACACACTGCAAAGAAACATCATGACTGATCAACTCCAGCAGTTTAACCTTTACAGATAATAACTAGTCCCACACCGATTCACATACTGGAAGATTCAACCCAGTGAAACACAAGCTATTTCTGTGTAAACACTGCCCTCTACTGTACATTTATATTTACACAAGTTATTGTGTAATCTCACTACAAATGATTTTTATTGACACTACAGGAGACATTTCATAATTATGGCTATATAGTAGCAACGATTTATATGCCCTGTTAGATCTCAGAAAGAAAAATGAAAGACTGAAACATATGGAGAAAGGTGGTACTTCTTAAAAAATATGATTATATTTGATGCATGACAGATGAGTGTAGATGTTTTTGTACAGTGTTGTGTGTGTTTTGTGTCACTGTGGGCTGCAGGGCACAATAATACACAGCAGAATCTGTGACTGCAGCAGACGAGATCTCCAGATACACACGATTATCATCAAGACTGATGGACATATGAGGTTGTGGTGGAGTAGATTTGGTTATATATTTACTAGTCTTAACAATCAGTATCAGAAACTCTGGTGTTGATCCAGAAATCTGCCGGTACCAGTGGAGACTGTAAGCTGATTTATCATATGTACAGGACAGTGTGATGTTTCTTCCTTCACTCATAGACACAGATGTATTTTCTGATCTGATGAGATTTTCATTAGCTTCACCTGATTAATAACAAAAAGAATCCTCATGAATTAAGCAATGTACAGGTAACTGATATTGAAATTAGGTTTTTATTTTTGAGCTAAAATGTAAAAATATAATTTAAAGCACTTACCATAACTCAAAACAAATATAAAAACAGAAGAGATGAGTAACATTGTTTTGGATTTGTAATGTAGATGAGTATCAGTAGTTGTGTTCATGAAAGTGTATGTAGATAATGTAATGTTGTGTCTTTGATTTTCTTCTGCTGAAGTCTATAAAACTCCTCCCACATACACACACTGCTCATCATCATCTACACACACAAACAATGAAAATACCCTCTACACAATCTCTTTATTATGGCTTGTTTATTGTTCATCTGAATTAAGTAAAGAAACAGATGTTACCGGATGTTTTAGTTTTATTTAAAGAGAAGTGCCAGAGGATTCTTCAGACATAAAAAACATCTGATCTGGATGAGAGACATATACCTGGCAACACTTCTTTAAGCTTTGCTGAAATAATTTACTGTGTATTTATTATACTTAAATATATAGAAATTAAACAAAACAAGAATGTCTTATGTCAGTAATATTGGAATAAATAAAGACAACAGTCGCATGTAAAAAAGAGAAATCATGTAACAGGTTACTATGAAATGACCAAAAGCATGATCTTTTGACATAATGCTTTATAATCTTTCTACCAGTGATAGTGATACAAAAGACAGCTATATATAACAGCTGTATTTGTCCTCATTTAATTGTTAATTTAATGTTTATTAATATAATGTCATAATATTTTCATTTTCTGTCAATGAGCTGTAAGACAAGATTTTATGCAGAGGAAAAGGGTTTTGTGATACTGTGGGCATCACAGCACAGTAATACTCATTTTTGTAGTGTTTTTAGTGTTAAGAGACGGAAAGCTACTGTATGGGTCATTTATGGACCTCAGCCGTGTCCTTAAACATCAGCTTGCCACTACAAATTGCTATTTTTCTCTAAGATATTTTTAGAGATGATACACATGATGTTATAGAATAATAATTTAATACATTCAAACTAATTTTTTTAATTCCTGAAAACGTCCCAGTGCACCATCTGGGTTTTTCCAGATCGCATCACATTTGAAGAATTAGGAACCATAAAAAGCAAATAAAATGTGCATTAGCGTTACTAAACTGGGAAATAACAGAGAAAGATCTATAAGGTGCTTGATTCATTATTAAAAATAATTTCTCTTCTCTTTAAGAAATTCAACCAACACAAGCTCATATTAGCATAAAGGCTGCTCACATATAATAAAAAAGATAAATGTGTGTGTTTCATCTCATTTAGGCAGTGAATTACATAAATGAAATAAGACACAACCAGTACAGTGAGAATAATATTGATCATGTTTCTTTGATCTAGTAAGCACTCAGCTGCTGTGTTGTGAACCAGTTGAAGTTTATTCAACAGTACTAAAGAAGACCCACACATCAATGAATGTGTGGAGATGTGATTATCAGATGACAGATTACTGTACTGTCTAACAACACACTCAGGTTCTTAACAACGGCATGATCTATAGTGTCAAAAGCTGCGCTAGCACTAGACGCTAACAAGAGCTTGTACAGTAATAGCAATATCTATTTGTGAATGTTTTTCATGTAAACATTATGCTGCATTTACTGTTGAAATACTGCTTCATTAAATTAAAGGTTTGGTTTTGTGAACTTCATTTGCAGGTGTTTCCTCATACTGTACAGTAATATATGAGCGGTTTTGGCAGATAATATGTTTTGGTTTGCCTGATGATGGATGTTTTGGAGTTCAAAGTAAATGGTTAATGTGTGAGTTTTTGTACAGCTTCTTAGAAACTTTTGTCACTGTGTCTTTCCAAAGAGCACAATAATAAAGAGCCGAATCTTTCACAGCAGCAGTTTTAATGATCAGTTTTGTGGATGTTCTGGATGTAGATGATTCAAATTTCTCAGGATCTGCTACATCTTGATAACTGCTTCTTGATCGAGCACCTTTCTGCAGTAAATACTGAGGTTCACTGTTAGGATACTGTCTGTACCAGTAAAGATCCACATATTCAGCTGTTGTTTCATAAGTGCAGCTCAATGTCACACGATCTGTTTCACTTCTGACAATAACAGCTGCATCTGGTTCAATTCGATCACCATAAGAAACTGCAATGGAAATACAGTAAACAATGTTATGTTTCTTTAAGTATATATTGTCTTTCATAATGAAATAGTATTGTGTAAATGTAAATAAGTTTAGATACCTGATGAAACAATGAGAATCAGCAGCACTGATCTCCACATCCTGAATCTGTCATATGATTCACTTCACAGTCCTCTGAGGTATTACTGCTGTTACTGTTACTGTTAGCAAAAAATGGAAGAAAACAGGAAGTGATTCATTCATGATTTGATCTTGTTGTGTGGCAAACAATTTGTGTCACCCTTATTTTCATTTGCAAAAAAAAGCAGAATTAATCATTTGACTGACCAATATTAGGGTTGAATTAATAACAACGCAAAACTTAAATCAGCCTTAAATGGTTTGCTGGTCTTAGCAAACAGTTTTACCCAACTTATTGTTGGCTCATTGACAATGTTAAAAATCAATATCTAAAAGTCAAAAAATTAACTGGGATTTAATGTGAATTCCATGTGTATTTCAGGAAGGGTCATCATTAGCACCTGGTACAGCGAGTCACAAATACAGTGTTGTTCTGACATTAGACCTAATGTAGCGAGATCCCTCAACGACACACCGATGGTTAAAATAGATGGTGTGAATAGAATGTTGAGTCTGTTATTGAAGCTGACAAGATCTTCAGATTCACAAACGGAGGAGGACAATAAAGAGGCTATTGAAACTTAAAATATCACACAGAAATGCATAAAGATTTATTTAGCTCTTCTTCTCTAAGATAAGTATTGTATTGAATGAAATTTTTCTCTAAATGACTAGCAAACTAGCCTATTTATTTGTGAACTTGATGCATGTTACAATTGTATTTTACTATTCACAAACATTTTATGTTGTATAAATATATCACAATTCATTTTGTTCTCTTCATTCAGATTTCTATTCGCGGTTTTTAACAGCTATCCAACGCATGTGCGTTATTTTTCTCAAAATGTCTTTCATTTTGTGTCCGCAAACTTCAGAATTTAAATGAATGTGCATCGATTTGTTCAAGTGGAGACATATGTGAAATTTATTTTGTATTTCTAAAGCACAATTTGCACATGGAAAAAAGGTCCACAAATGCATTTTCTGTCAAAACAAATTCATCATAAGACATTGAAAGAAAGAAAGAAAGAAAGAAAGAAAGAAAGAAAGAAAGAAAGAAAGAAAGAAAGAAAGAAAGAAAGAAAGAAAGAAAGAAAGAAAGAAAGAAAGAAAGAAAGAAAGAAAGAAAGAAAGAAAGAAAGAAAGAAAGAAAGAAGAGAGGTGAAAAATGAATCAATGAGAAACATAAAAAGTACAGAAGAAATTCAACAGAATCACGACAAGCTCAGATATAATGTAATTGTCACAGCCCCATGTGTTTCCCCGGACTCCATTCCCCATAATCCTTTGCACTCCACTCACCTGTTCACAATCTATCACTCATTGTTTGTAATCACCCGCACCTGTACACCCTTATTATGGACCTTATTTAATCCTTGTGTTTGCCTTGGTTCATTGTCGTGTGTTAATGTTAGTTCATGTTGTTGCGTGTTATGCTCTCTTTGTTCCATTGGATGTATTCCTGGTGTTTATTCCTAGTAAAGTCTTCGTTGAAGTATTCCTGTCTCCACGACTCTTGTCTCCACACGGACAACCGTGACAGTAATAAGTTTGTAATGTTGTGCTTCAGTTTATTTGATTCAATATCTTACATGTTAACAGAGAAATAAGCCACAGGCTAAATAGCAATATTATGTCTGATCTCATGATCATCTACTGTAACTTCTACATGTCAGTAGTTATTACTCACATTTTCTCCACCTCTTATATGCCAGTGCAGGAGTTCAGTTTTTGGGGTGAAGTCTGCCCTCTTGTGAAATATTTCCGCTATTACATCAAAAATAATGCCTAAATGTTTTTGTTGCCTGGACCAAAATACACCTTTTAGCAAAATAGCCAATCATATCCAGTGAGGATAAAAGAGTTTTTTATCATTTATTTTAAATTTTGAATTGAGTATAATCTAAATCATGCAATGAATGAGATGCAACTTAGATGTTAAATTTAAACAAATAAACTTACAATTAAATGTAGTTTATTTTAAATAAATGTTGTGAATTTACTGTCTAACACACTGATATCCATATCGAGTGTGTTGATATTATAATGGATGTTTTTGTACAGTGTTGTGTGTGTTTTGTGTCACTGTGGGCTTCAGGGCACAATAATACACAGCAGAATCTGTGACTGCAGCAGACGAGATCATGAGATCCACACGATTATCTTTCACATTCACTTCACCATCCAGTCTGGGGACACGGGGATCTCATGATATCACACTCTTTGTGGATGACTCAATAACAAGAAGCAGAAATTCTGGTCGGATCCGGGATATTGTCTGTACCATTGTAAATTATTTACACTGCCTTCATATTTGCATGAGAGAATGACTGAATCCCCCTCAGTAGTGTTCACAATAGTGTCCTGCAATGCTGTTATTTTCTGTGAAAGGCATTTATCTGCAAATTGATAAAAGAAATAAATTGTATATGAAAGATGTGAAAAATAACATAGTATATGAATATATATGAAGATATAATGATGAGAAGAGTTGTGTTAATCTTACCCTGTATTACTGACAGCAGAAGCAGAAAACACAGTAACATCATGATTGTACAGTAGAAATCAAATGAAGATCATGATGAAGTCTTCATGTGTCTCTCTCTTAAAGCTCCACCTACACTTCTCATCTCTATATCTGAAGTGTTTGAATGAAATGTGGTTTTTGTTCAGTGTTGAAGGGTTTTCTGTTACTGTGGGCATCAGTGCACAGTAGTAAATCACAGAATCTGTCACTTCAGTTTTGGAGATCTCCAGGTCCAGCTGTTTCTTGTCCTTTTGAGCTTTAGCAAGATGACGATCCTTCTGCTGTGAAGCCACATTCTCAAAAGTTTGCAAGAGATATTCAGGTGCAGTGTTTGGATATTGTCTGTACCACTGAAAACTCCGTATGCTGCTTCCATCATAGTTGCATGAAAGAGTAACTGATTCTCCTTCCAGCACATGCTTTTCAGCAGAGAGCCGTGTTATTGCATCTGCAAAAACATTTTCTGGAAAAAACAAAAACAATAGTCACTTTTGTTCACCTTTAGTATTTTTGTTTATGAATCTGAATCATTTACAGGAATGTGGTCTTCAACGCAAACTAGAAATTTTTATGTAAATATGAAATTGAAATACCGATAAGAAGCATCAAAACAGTGATGATGAAGAGCATCATTATGTTTGGAGCTCATATATGAAATAATATTTGCAGAAATGTTCAGTAGCAGCAGAGAAACTCTTGTGTGGGATTGTGTCGATTCTCTTCATGTTCTCTTAAAGCTCCACCTCAAACACTCTCACACGCTTTTCAGTCTTCATTCATATCACACACATCATTTTCCATATCTTATCTAAAATCTTTCATGTTGCTTCATGTTTTCTTTACCTTATTTACAAATACTTTGGACAATAAAGTGTATGTAATGTTTTGTCTTTCATTTTTTTCTGCTGGAATATAAAATTGTTTATAAAACTCCACACACACATATATAATCTATCCTTCATGAGATTAGCTTAATCTACAGACAGAGACTATGTAAATGACTTCATATCTGCTAACATTGATTGAGAATTGAGGGTGTTTTATTTCATAGAAGACAAGTAGCAGAGTTTTTTCAGCAATAAATAGATATCTGGCCTGGATCAGAGATGAATATTGATTTGTGTCTTTAGCAGATTTTTGGTTGCTGATTTAAATTGTAATACATTTAATATGCTCTATTAAATGCTCTATGATCTATTAAACATTATTATTGACACCTTCATCCACCTGTTATTACATCCACCTCAGATACCTTTTGCTTTAATGTTGGTATTTTTATGTTGTTGATGTTTTTGTACAGTGTTTTTTGTGTTTTATGTCACTGTGGGCATCAGGGCACAATAATACACAGCAGAGTCTTTCACCTCGGCTGAGAAGATGTTCAGATGAACACATTTGTTGTCTTGAATAAAACATTGGACTAAAGTCATCATATAACTACAAATAATACCTTAAATATGCATACACACATTCAGCAAGAAGAAATACTAAATACAAAAACTGAGTATTGCTATGTGATGTATTTTTACAGTAACCTCTGGTTAATCAGATGACCAAAAGTCAGATTACATGCAATCTAACATTAGCAAAACGTCTGATTTGTAATTTTAGAGCACCACCTGCTGGTAAAATATAGTATCATTATTATTTGAATTTTAACATGACTAGTTTAGTTAAGTATGATTATTTAGTAACACTGGGAACAACATGTGAAGCAGGAGCTTTTGCCAGACAGACTTTGATTCTGGTTGTGTCAGTAGTATTGATGGTCCAAGGGTGCAGTTTTGTTTCTGGATGTCAATAAGCTTTGAAAAATATTGGAAAGAATTTCTGTAATGAGTTGTTGTAAACCTCTCATATTTAAAATAGATTTTAAAAGAAATAATAGATTTATCTGTGACTAACAATTAGTATGACCATTAGTGAAGTTTGTTTACAGTCTGTGAAAGATCACTAGTGTTGAGAGCATTATAGTTATTCATGATGTTTTTGTATGATGTTCAGTGTGTTTCCTGTTACTGTGGGCCTCAGGGCACAATAATACATGACAGAATCTGTCTGTACAGCAGAGGAGATCTTCAGATCCACTTGTTTGATGTCTTGATGAACTTCAGCAGAAAATCTGTCTGGTCTGTTTTCACTCATAACTCCATGTGGGAAGATGTAAAGTAGGAACTCTGGTCTGGATCCGGGATATTGTCTGTACCATTGTAAATTATCTACAGTAGAAGTGAAATCTTTGTAACTACAGGACAGTGTAACATTGTCACCAACAACCCTGTTTACATCCCCTGATAGACGTCGAATTGCTTCTGCATCTGTGTGTCCTGAGAATAGAGAGAATAAATTCAGATAAACAGCTTCATCAAACAACTTAAACAATCATATAATATTAGTAAATAATCACAGTTATATATATCACAGTATAATATCAGTAGACTGGTGTAGACTGAATAGATACAGTTTAATCTTACCAACACATGTCCACAGTAAAGTGAAGAAAGTGAAAATAATCATGATGGTGTATCTCTGAAAAATAATCAAGAATTTGCTTTTCTTTTCTGTATCATCTCAATGCTTTTAAATCTTGATATTAAGCTCCGCCCTCTGACATCATTTTGTATCCTTGCTTACGTAACTGTATTTTGTTCCAAATATTTATACAGAGCTCTAGATGCGACTGAAAATCAAAGTGTGCGACTGTGAAAAAATATGTAGGCGCACCGGTGTGACTCAACAGTTCTAACCCTGTTTATACTCGACACGTCCACATGATGTATGCGATATGCAGCAGTACATACATGACTGTAAAGAGGTTTTTGTTCAGTGTTGTTTGTGTTTTGTGTCACTGTGGGCCTCATGGCACAATAATACACAGCAGAATCTGTTTCTTCAGCAGACGAGATCTCCAGATACACTCGAGATGATTGTTTCTCTGCAGTCGCTCTGAGACGTAAAGTGGGTTCAGATGCAACATTGATCTCTGTATGAAAGATTAGGAATTGTGGTCTTGATCTGGGATATTGGCGATACCATTGGAAGTTGGGACTACTTCCAGTGTAATTACAGAATATAACAGCATTTTCTCCAGTTAAAACATGCTTCTCTGCTGAGACTGATGCTATTGTATTTGCATGAACACTCTCTGAGAAAGAAGAAGAACGCTTATTAAACTCCATTAAATTGTTTAATATAATTGATGCAATGTAATAGTAAAGGAGTAGAAAAATTGTCCGTTGACATTGAAACAAATAGGGCAATGAGCATTATTACTCACCTTTAAGCATTGAAAGTGCAATCAAAACTACAGTAAACATGGTGATTAAACTGAATGCTGAAAGTGTACTCAGATTTAACTGCATACAAGAGACGTCTGAGCTCCACCCACAATGACAAAAACAATAATGTGTTCACACCTCCTTCTGTCTTGAACTTGTCCAGAGATATGAGAAGATCTGAAGGTGAAATCTGGTCCATTGACAGATCAGTGTGGATAGATCATTGCAAAGTCTTCTGGTTTTGATCCTGGATATTGTTTGTACCAGTACACAACCAGCACGTTTTCAATGAATTCATTGTAACTATATGACAATGTCATATTTCCACCTGGATGAGTATGTGCATTAGTTGATGGAAATATACATCTGCTTCTGTATCACCTAACAAAGAAGAAAATATTTATAATATTTATTTATTATTTAAAGAAGAAGATATTTATTAAAATATTTATTGTCTTTTATTTATAAAGACATGTGGTTCAAGTCTCTTTCTCCACCTTCTGACAAATTAATTTAGGTGCATGAAGACTACAGAGTAGAACGGAGCAACAAAAAGACAAAAAAGCATTAAAGAAACGAAGAAAAACACAATACTTTGTAGTACAAATAAATATCATTTTCATATACATTTCAAGTGCAGACCCAGTGACACACAAGCTATTTCTGTGTAAACACTGCCCTCTACTGTACATTTACAGCGATTACATTCTTTTTACGTGTGACATTCATCTAGTGCTTTATAAGTGATTCTGTAATTCACTCAGTTTAAATATATATTTACTGTATGTTGAGTTGATTTTAGATTATTATTAAATCTACTGTAAGCTTTGCTATTATGTTCATCAGAAAAGGTGACAGTGTGTTTTGCTGTATTATTATTGAAGGTCTTTGTGATCATGTGGTACTCTTTAGCCATATTTGTGGTTTTGAAACATTGTTAAATTTATTACATTGATAAAAATGTTTAATTTAGCAGATGCTTTTATCACAAGTGACACTTTTATCACAATTTATTGTGTCCATTCAAAGTGTATTTTAGTCAGGACCACTTTCATCAAATGTATATTTTTTATTAAATGATGCATTCAGTTGGCAAAAACACAAGGAATGAATATTAGACATCATGTACCTTACAGATCTCCAGGTTAAAGGTGAAGCTGGTAATAGAAGTTGAAGATAAAATCAGTGTTCAGCCATGCAATGACAACATTTAAAAGAGACTCTATGATGTGTGACAAATGGTACCAGTGAGAAATAGCTGACTGAGAGAACAAGCTTCAATGACCTGATCTGATGCCATGCTTTATTTGGTATGTACATGAGCTCCGTGTCTGCCTCTCTTTCATAGAATATTTACAATACATAAAATAATATTTATACAGGAAAATTTGAAGCTATGATAAATAGGCAGATATTTACTTCATGTTCTGTGTGTTCCTGATGGTTTTTGTTCAGTGTTGTTTGTGTTTTGTGTCACTGTGGGCTGCAGGGCACAATAATACACAGCAGAATCTGTTTCTTCAGCAGACGAGATCTCCAGATCCACAAGCTTCTCTCCCATATTCAGTTTGACGTCCAGTTTGGGGACACGAGGATCTGCGTACATTACACTCCTTGCTGATGACTCAACAATAAGAAGCAGAAATGTTGGTCTTGATCCAGGATACTGTTGATACCAGTGTAAACTGTCTGCACTGCCGTCATATTTACATGAGAGATTGACTGTCTTCCCCTCAGTGACGTGCACATCAGTTTGCAGTTGTTTTATTGACTGTCCAAAACAAGAATCTGCATATTGAATATAAAACCTTACAGTTAACAATAATGACAAGATAAAGATGTTTTACAAAAACAGTCAAATGGCAGATGAAGAGATAATGTAATTAATTACTATGTACGTGCAATAAAGAAAAGCTTGTTGTTACAGTAAAATAATAAAGCAGCTTTAAAGAAGTTATTCAGTATCACTTACCGTATGTTAGTAACACAAGCAGACAGCACAGAAACATCATTTCTGAAGCACATGCAGCACATGAATGATGGAGACACACGTGTGTCTTTATGAGATTCTTCAAAGCTCCACCCAAAACTCCCAATGAATCACTTTCAGACAGAGACAATTATCAAAGATCTTTTTGATAATTTTATAGAAATATTATCTAATGAGGATATATGTAGCTATCCCTTATTTTTATGATAATAGATTACATCATCATGTATAAGACTGATGATGACATCATAAGCACAGAGATCTCTGTTACTGCTCTCTGTCTTGTCATGGATGTTTTTGTACAGTGTTTCTGCTCTTTCTGTCACTGTGGGCTCCAGTGAACAGTAATATAAAGCTGAATCTGTTATTAAAGCAGAGGAGATCTTCAGATCCACCTGTTTCTCCATCTTGTTCACTGTAGCGTCCAGTCTTGGAAAAGGAGGATCTGCATGTACTACACTGTTTGACTCATAAACAATAAGCAGATGTTCAGGTCTGGATCCTGGATATTGTCGATACCACTGTAAATTGCTTACTTGTCCATCATATTTGCATGAGAGAATAATTGTTTCTCCCTCAGTAAAATGTGTTTTGTTCTGCAGTGGTTTTATCGACTGGCCTGAAGATTTCTCTGAAATTAAGCATGAAATACATACAGTCATCACAGTATGCTTAGATATTATATTTGTCAAACTATTGCGGATTTTGGTAAATAGTTACATGATTCTACTTACCCAAAATAGCTAAGAGCATAAGTAAATAACATAGAGAAATCATTTTTGCACTGTTGAAATGAAGTAAAATTATGTATCACAGATAAACGTCTTTCAATCTCCACCCACAACTCAGTGTAAGTGTCACTCCCACTGACACACACATATATATATATATACTTGAAAGGCCGTTTTGTACGAGACCTGATGCCTTTTAGTCTGAGGTGTGATGCCGTTTTATTTGATGTCTTGTACTGACGCTGAGGATGTCCTAAAATGTACATTGTACAGTAGATATTTCTCACATTTCCCCCACCTCTTATATGTCTATGCAGGATTTTTTCTATGCAGGAGAGAAAGTTTTAAATACTTCACCTTTCACAGTGCTTCAAATGTTATATTACAACAAATGAGTTTTAATATCATCAATATCAAGTCAGTCACTGTATATTATGATGTCTTCTCATTAGAAACAATCACTTGTTTTCATTTAGCTACTGTTTATCACTGTAAACAGATGTAAAAAGGCAATATATAATATATTACTGATTTTAATAATTTATTTAATATTTTAATGGCTTAAGAAATGAATCATCCGATTGCAATGTACATTTACTTTTGGAACATTAGTTCATGTACATTAGTTTTTGGAAATTTCAGTTTTAAAACAATTTTTTAGGAGTTTTCAGTCTAATACACTGATGTTCATGTGTTGTGTATTGATATTATAATGGATGTTTTTGTACAGTGTTGTTTGTGTTTTGTGTCACTGTGGGCTGCAGGGCACAATAATACACAGCAGAATCTGTTTCTTCAGCAGACGAGATCTCCAGATACACAAGGGTTTTCTCCTTATTTAGTTTAGCAGATACTCCAGGAATTACAGGATCAGCTGGCTGCTTAAAATCAGCTTCATTGATCAGAAACAGAAACTCTGGTCTGGATGTTAAATACTGACGGTACCACAGGAGAGTATCTACAGCACCTGATCCATTATAACTGCAGGACAGAGAGACTGAATCACTTTCAGAGACAAATATATCATGAGAGATTGATGCTATTCCCTCACCAGAGACATCACCTAATAGAAAGTAAGAAAAAAATGACAAATGATAAGTTAATGAGAGACATGTAAAGGTCAGAAAGAATTGAACAGAAACACAAGCTCAGATTTATTTAAATTAAACAACAAAATACGTTTGTAAAATATGTCATTATCTTACATGTTAAATGAGAAATAAGCCACAGACTAAATAGCAATATCATGTCTGACAAAGATCTCATGATCATCTACTGTAACTTCTGTCAGTAGTTATTACTCACATTTTCCCCACCCCTTATAAGCCAGTGCAGGAGTTCAGTTTTTTGGGTGAAGTCTGCCCTCTTGTGAAATATTTCTGCTATAACATCACAATATCCATAAATAATTTCCATTTACCAGGGGAGAAAACATTTTAGCAAAATAACCTAATGAAGAGAAAGAACGTTTTAAGTACTTTAGCTTTTACACTGCTTCAGTTTTACGTTTTCTGACTTTCAATATCATGTCAATCACTTTATTGTTTGACATCATGATGTGTTTTCTTTAGAAACACTAATTTATTTTTGTTTTTTGCTTGTTTATCACTGTAAACAGATGTATAAATGTATAAACTGTTACTGACTTTTATAATTTATTTTATATTTTAATTGTAGTATAATTTGTGGCATAAGCAATTAATCATCAGGTTGCAAAGTACATTTACAGGTTTTAATGATAATTTAGTTTTAAAACAATTGTGTTTATTTTAAATAAATGTTAAGACCTTTCTGTCTCATACACTGATGATCACATGTTGTGTATTGATATTATAATGGATGTTTTTGTACAGTGTTGTTTGTGTTTTGTGTCACTGTGGGCTGCAGGGCACAATAATACACAGCAGAATCTGTGACTGCAGCAGACGAGATCATGAGATCCACACGATTATCTTTCACATTCACTTCACCATCCAGTCTGGGGACACGGGATCTCATGATATCACACTCTTTGTGGATGACTTAATGACAAGAAGCAGAAATTCTGGTCCGGATCCGGGATATTGTCTGTACCATTGTAAATTATCTACACTGCCTTCATATTTGCATGAGAGAATGACTGAATCCCCCTCAGTAGTGTTCACAATAGTGTCCTGCAATGCTGTTATTTTCTGTGAAAGGCATTTATCTGCAAATTGATAAAAGAAATAAATTGTATATCAAAGATGTGAAAAATAACATAGTATATGAATATATATGAAGATATAATGATGAGAAGAGTTGTGTTAATCTTACCCTGTATTACTGACAGCAGAAGCAGAAAACACAGTAACATCATGATTGTACAGTAGAAATCAAATGAAGATCATGATGAAGTCTTCATGTGTCTCTCTCTTAAAGCTCCACCTACACTTCTCATCTTTATATCTGAAGTGTTTGAATGAAATGTGGTTTTTGTTCAGTGTTGAAGGGTTTTCTGTTACTGTGGGCATCAGTGCACAGTAGTAAATCACAGAATCTGTCACTTCAGTTTTGGAGATCTCCAGGTCCAGCTGTTTCTTGTCCTTTTTTGAGCTTTAGCAAGATGATCGATCCTTCTGCTGTGAAGCCACATTCTCAAAAGTTTGCAAGAGATATTCAGGTGCAGTGTTTGGATATTGTCTGTACCACTGAAAACTCCGTATGCTGCTTCCATCATAGTTGCATGAAAGAGTAACTGATTCTCCTTCCAGCACATGCTTTTCAGCAGAGAGCCGTGTTATTGCATCTGCAAAAACATTTTCTGGAAAAAAACGCAGTGATTCAGTATTTTTGTTTATGAATCTAAATTGTTTACAGGAATGTGTACTTTAGTAAATACTAAATATTTTAACATATGTTAAAAATAAATTGAAATACCGATAAGAATCATCAAAACAGTGATGATGAAGAGCATCATTATGTTTGGAGCTCATATATGAAATAACATTTACAGAAATGTTCAGTAGCAGCAGAGAAACTCTTGTGTGGGATTGTGTCGATTCTCTTCATGTTCTCTTAAAGCTCCACCTCAAACACTCTCACACGCTTTTCAGTCTTCATTCATATCACACACATCATTTTCCATATCTTATCTGAAATGATCCATGTTGCTTCATGTTTTCTTTACCTTATTTACAAATACTTTGGACAATATAGTGTATGTAATGTTTTGTCTTTAATTTTTTTCTGCTGGAATATAAAATTGTCTATAAAACTCCACACACACATATATAATCTATCCTTCATGAGATCATCTTAATCTACAGACAGAGACTATGTAAATGACTTCATATCTGCTAACATTGATTGAGGATTGAGGGTGTTTTATTTCATAGAAGACAAGTAGCAGAGTTTTTTCAGCAATAAATAGATATCTGGCCTGGATCAGAGATGAATATTGATTTGTGTCTTTAGCAGATTATTGGTTGCTGATTTAAATTGTAATACATTTAATATGCTCTAATCTATTAAACATTATTATTGACACCTTCATCCACCTGTTATTACATCCACCTCAGATATCTTTTTGCTTTAATGTTTGTATTTTTATGTTGTTGATGTTTTTGTACAGTGTTTTTTGTGTTTTATGTCACTGTGGGCATCAGGGCACAATAATACACAGCAGAGTCTTTCACCTCGGCTGAGAAGATGTTCAGATGAACACATTTGTTGTCTTGAATAAAACATTGGACTAAAGTCATCATATAACTACAAATAATACCTTAAATATGCATACACACATTCAGCAAGAAGAAATACTAAATACAAAAACTGAGTATTGCTATGTGATGTATTTTTACAGTAACCTCTGGTTAATCAGATGACCAAAAGTCAGATTACATGCAATCTAACATTAGCAAAACGTCTGATTTGTAATCTTAGAGCACCACCTGCTGGTAAAATATAATATCATTATTATTTGAATTTTAACATGACTAGTTTAGTTTAGTATGATTATTTAGTAACACTGGGAACAACATGTGAAGCAGGAGATTTTGCCAGACAGACTTTGATTCTGGTTGTGTCAGTAGTATTGATGGTCCAAGGGTGCAGTTTTGTTTCTGGATGTCAATAAGCTTTGAAAAATATTGGAAAGAATTTCTGTAATGAGTTGTTGTAAACCTCTCATATTTAAAATAGATTTTAAAAGAAATAATAGATTTATCTGTGACTAACAATTAGTATGACCATTAGTGAAGTTTGTTTACAGTCTGTGAAAGATCACTAGTGTTGAGAGCATTATAGTTATTCATGATGTTTTTGTATGATGTTCAGTGTGTTTCCTGTTACTGTGGGCCTCAGGGCACAATAATACATGACAGAATCTGTCTGTACAGCAGAGGAGATCTTCAGATCCACTTGTTTGATGTCTTGATGAACTTCAGCAGAAAATCTGTCTGGTCTGTTTTCACTCATAACTCCATGTGGGAAGATGTAAAGTAGGAACTCTGGTCTGGATCCGGGATATTGTCTGTACCATTGTAAATTCTGTATAGTAGCAGTGAAATCTTTGTAACTACAGGACAGTGTAACATTGTCACCAACAACCCTGTTTACATCCCCTGATAGATGTCGAATTGCTTCTGCATCTGTGTGTCCTGAGAATAGAGAGAATAAATTCTGATAAACAGCTTCATCAAACAACTTAAACAATCATATAATATTAGTAAATAATCACAGTTATATATATCACAGTATAATATTAGTAGACTGGTGTAGACTGAATAGATACAGTTTAATCTTACCAACACATGTCCACAGTAAAGTGAAGAAAGTGAAAATAATCATGATGGTGTATCTCTGAAGATGAATCAAGAATTTGCTTTTCTTTTCTGTATCATCTCAATGCTTTTAAATCTTGATATTAAGCTCCGCCCTCTGACATCATTTTGTATCCTTTGCTTACGTGAATGTATTTTGTTCCAAATATTTATACAGAGCTCTAGATGCGACTGAAAATCAAAGTGTCGACTGTGAAAAAATATGTATAACACCGTGTGTGACTCAACAGTTCTAACCCCTGTTTATATTTGATAACGCTCCACATGATGTATGTATATGCAGCAGTACATACATGACTGTAAAGAGGTTTTTGTTCAGTGTTGTTTGTGTTTTGTGTCACTGTGGGCCTCATGGCACAATAATACACAGCAGAATCTGTTTCTTCAGCAGACGATCTAGATCTCCAGATACACTCGAGATGATTGTTTCTCTGCAGTCGCTCTGAGACGTAAAGTGGGTTCAGATGCAACATTGATCTCTGTATGAAAGATTAGGAATTGTGGTCTTGATCTGGGATATTGGCGATACCATTGGAAGTTGGGACTAATTCCAGTGTAATTACAGAATATAACAGCATTTTCTCCAGTTAAAACATGCTTCTCTGCTGAGACTGATGCTATTGTATTTGCATGAACACTCTCTGAGAAAGAAGAAGAACGCTTATTAAACTCCATTAAATTGTTTAATATAATTGATGCAATGTAATAGTAAAGGAGTAGAAAAATTGTCCGTTGACATTGAAACAAATAGGGCAATGAGCATTATTACTCACCTTTAAGCAGTGAAAGTGCAATCAAAACTACAGTAAACATGGTGATTAAACTGAATGCTGAAAGTGTACTCAGATTTAACTGCATACAAGAGACGTCTGAGCTCCACCCACAATGACAAAAACAATAATGTGTTCACACCTCCTTCTGTCTTGAACTTGTCCAGAGATATGAGAAGATCTGAAGGTGAAATCTGGTCCATTGACAGATCAGTGTGGATAGATCATTGCAAAGTCTTCTGGTTTTGATCCTGGATATTGTTTGTACCAGTACACAACCAGCACGTTTTCAATGAATTCATTGTAACTATACGACAATGTCATATTTCCACCTGGATGAGTATGTGCATTAGTTGATGGAAATATACATCTGCTTCTGTATCACCTAACAAAGAAGAAAATATTTATAATATTTATTTATTATTTAAAGAAGAAGATATTTATTAAAATATTTATTGTCTTTTATTTATAAAGACATGTGGTTCAAGTCTCTTTCTCCACCTTCTGACAAATTAATTTAGGTGCATGAAGACTACACAGCAGAATCTGTTTCTTCAGCAGACGAGATCTCCAGATACACAAGGGTTTTCTCCTTATTTAGTTTAGCAGATACTCCAGGAATTACAGGATCAGCTGGCTGCTTAAAATCAGCTTCATTGATCAGAAACAGAAACTCTGGTCTGGATGTTAAATACTGACGGTACCACAGGAGAGTATCTACAGCACCTGATCCATTATAACTGCAGGACAGAGAGACTGAATCACTTTCAGAGACAAATATATCATGAGAGATTGATGCTATTCCCTCACCAGAGACATCACCTAATAGAAAGTAAGAAAAAAATGACAAATGATAAGTTAATGAGAGACATGTAAAGGTCAGAAAGAATTGAACAGAAACACAAGCTCAGATTTATTTAAATTAAACAACAAAATACGTTTGTAAAATATGTCATTATCTTACATGTTAAATGAGAAATAAGCCACAGACTAAATAGCAATATCATGTCTGACAAAGATCTCATGATCATCTACTGTAACTTCTGTCAGTAGTTATTACTCACATTTTCCCCACCCCTTATAAGCCAGTGCAGGAGTTCAGTTTTTTGGGTGAAGTCTGCCCTCTTGTGAAATATTTCTGCTATAACATCACAATATCCATAAATAATTTCCATTTACCAGGGGAGAAAACATTTTAGCAAAATAACCTAATGAAGAGAAAGAACGTTTTAAGTACTTTAGCTTTTACACTGCTTCAGTTTTACGTTTTCTGACTTTCAATATCATGTCAATCACTTTATTGTTTGACATCATGATGTGTTTTCTTTAGAAACACTAATTTATTTTTGTTTTTTGCTTGTTTATCACTGTAAACAGATGTATAAATGTATAAACTGTTACTGACTTTTATAATTTATTTTATATTTTAATTGTAGTATAATTTGTGGCTTAAGCAATTAATCATCAGGTTGCAAAGTACATTTACAGGTTTTAATGATAATTTAGTTTTAAAACAATTGTGTTTATTTTAAATAAATGTTAAGACCTTTCTGTCTCATACACTGATGATCACATGTTGTGTATTGATATTATAATGGATGTTTTTGTTCAGTGTTGTGTGTGTTTTGTGTCACTGTGGGCTTCAGGGCACAATAATACACAGCAGAATCTGTGACTGCAGCAGACGAGATCATGAGATCCACACGATTATCTTTCACATTCACTTCACCATCCAGTCTGGGGACACGGGGATCTGCGTATATCACACTCTTTGTGGATGACTTAATGACAAGAAGCAGAAATTCTGGTCCGGATCCGGGATATTGTCTGTACCATTGTAAATTTTGTACACTGCCTTCATATTTGCATGAGAGAATGACTGAATCCCCCTCAGTAGTGTTCACAATAGTGTCCTGCAATGCTGTTATTTTCTGTGAAAGGCATTTATCTGCAAATTGATAAAAGAAATAAATTGTATATGAAAGATGTGAAAAATAGGGGTAACCTCTCACAAAATTATTTCCCACAATAAAACCAACAAAAAATAACATAGTATATAAAGATATAATGATGAGAAGAGTTGTGTTAATCTTACCCTGTATTACTGACAGCAGAAGCAGAAAACACAGTAACATCATGATTGTACAGTAGAAATCAAATGAAGATCATGATGAAGTCTTCATGTGTCTCTCTCTTAAAGCTCCACCTACACTTCTCATCTCTATATCTGAAGTGTTTGAATGAAATGTGGTTTTTGTTCAGTGTTGAAGGGTTTTCTGTTACTGTGGGCATCAGTGCACAGTAGTAAATCACAGAATCTGTCACTTCAGTTTTGGAGATCTCCAGGTCCAGCTGTTTCTTGTCCTTTTGAGCTTTAGCAAGATGACGATCCTTCTGCTGTGAAGCCACATTCTCAAAAGTTTGCAAGAGATATTCAGGTGCAGTGTTTGGATATTGTCTGTACCACTGAAAACTCTGTATGTTGCTTCCATCATAGTTGCATGAAAGAGTAACTGATTCTCCTTCCAGCACATGCTTTTCAGCAGAGAGCCGTGTTATTGCATCTGCAAAAACATTTTCTGGAAAAAAAACGCAGTGATTCAGTATTTTTGTTTATGAATCTAAATTGTTTACAGGAATGTGTACTTTAGTAAATACTAAATATTTTAACATATGTTAAAAATAAATTGAAATACCGATAAGAAGCATCAAAACAGTGATGATGAAGAGCATCATTATGTTTGGAGCTCATATATGAAATAATATTTGCAGAAATGTTCAGTAGCAGCAGAGAAACTCTTGTGTGGGATTGTGTCGATTCTCTTCATGTTCTCTTAAAGCTCCACCTCAAACACTCTCACACGCTTTTCAGTCTTCATTCATATCACACACATCATTTTCAATATCTGATCTAAAATGCTTCATGTTATGTGTATGTAATGTTTTGTGTTTGATTTTCTTCTGCCGGAGTCTATAAAACTATGTAAAATCTATCATTCATAACTCATTTTAAGTTAATCTTAAGAAAAACTCTCAGAGCGCCTCCTTCTGGCTGTTTTTATAGATTTCCCCAAGACACAACTGGATCTCTGAAAGACACTGTTATCTTAATAAAGGTACACAGCATGGACTCCCTCTGGCTGAATACAGGTTATAAGAATGGTTTTTAAAAAATGGTTTATTTTATTGGTAATGTAATCTGTAAACCTGACCCTATGTGACTGTATTAGAGGTGTTGTGTGTGATTTTACCTTTAAATCTGAGATTAACTGGGCTATGGATATTTGAAGTCACAACATGACATAATGTAGTAACTCATTCGATTCATATTTAACTTGTGATGTAGGTTTGTTTTAGGGTTATGTATGCACTGGTATTGTATGTATGTATGTACCAAACCTAAAATGTAACTAATATATTTGGCCATATCTAAACAAACTGACATTAATCTGTGAACAGTTTAAATGTCAAACACACGATTCAATAACTAAGCAGAATAATTATCAAGACAAAATTATCAAGATAAAGACAAAAAGGACTTCAGGAAACAATACCATATATTTTAAATAAATATAAAATTAGATAAGGATAAGATCAAATCGACTCTCATATAGCAGGAGTTGGGTAGTGTAAACACTTGTAAAACAAAATTGAAACAAGTTTCAAAAATCGGTCTGATTTTTAATCATAGAGCACCACCTGCTGGTAAAATATAACAGCATTTTTCTGTGCAGTTTCACTCATGGGGAGATATGAACCCTTGATTGTATCAAACACATGTGAATTATTTTAGCAAACAAATTACCATTGTGGTTAAAATACATGTAATATAACAAAATGTAACAAAACCATGTTCAAAAGTATTTATTTGCAGCATGTAGTGATTATTTAAAATTTCATTTGGCTGTTGGTTTAGTTTAGTGTGATTATTAGTAACACTGGGAACAACATGTCAAGCAATAGATTTTGATTCTGGTTGTGAGATACACCGTGTTGATAGTCCGAGGATGCAGTTTTATTTCTGAATATTTTAAAAAAAAAGTTGTCAATAATTACTGTAATTAGTTCATTTACATTTACATTTAGGCATTTAGCTGATGCTTTTATCCAAAGCGACTTACAAATATTAGGAGACAATGAAGCGACACATCAGAAGTGGCAACAATAGTACTAAGAGGTGCTTTACTAAGTTTACAATGTTTTGCAGTGCTAGATGAGTACCTGTAGAGGAAAGAAGAGAGGGTTTTTTTATGATGTCAGGTGTTCGTGGAAGAGGTGTGTTTTTAGTTGTTTCTTAAAGGAGGTGAGGGATGTGGCAGAACGGATTGCATTAGGGAGATTATTCCACAAGCCGGGGACAGAGAAGGAGAAAGAATGAGACCAAGAACGAGAATTAGTTGCTGTAAACCTCCTGTATTTAAAACAGGTTTTAAAGGCATAAATTTATCTGTGGCAAACAATCAGTTTGACCGTTAGTAAAATGTGTTTAATACAGTCTGTGAAAGATCACTAGTGTTGAGAGCATTATAGTTATTCATGATGTTTTTGTATGATGTTCAGTGTGTTTCCTGTTACTGTGGGCCTCAGGGCACAATAATACATGACAGAATCTGTCTGTACAGCAGAGGAGATCTTCAGATCCACTTGTTTGATGTCTTGATGAACTTCAGCAGAAAATCTGTCTGGTCTGTTTTCATTCATAACTCCATGTGGGAAGATGTAAAGTAGGAACTCTGGTTTGGATCCGGGATATTGTCTGTACCATTGAAAGGTCTCTACAGTAGAAGTGAAATCTTTGTAACTACAGGACAGTGTAACATTGTCACCAACAACCACTGTTTACATCCCCTGATAGACGTCGAATTGCTTCTGCATCTGTGTGTCCTGAGAATTGTGAGAATAAATTCTGATAAACAGCTTCATCAAACAACTTAAACAATCATATAATATTAGTAAATAATCAGTTACAGTAAAATAACATTAAACAGTAGTTTTGGTGTAGACTTTATAGCTACAATTTGATCTTACCAACACATGTCCACAATAAAGTGAAAATAATCATGATGGTGTATCTCTGAAGATGAATCAAGAATCTGCTTTTCTTTTCTGTATCATCTCAATGTTTAAAATGCTTTTACATCTTGATATTAAGCTCCGCCCTCTGACATCATTTTATATTCTTGCTTACTTTTCTGATCACTGATTGTTTAAAACATGTTGAAAAGAAATTACCAGACACAATTTGTTGTCAAAATGTTCACATTTGTTCAACTGGAAAACTCTTTTCTGTTTGTGAGGTCTCAGTCTGTGAAGCTTTCTAAACAACACTGCAGGAATTTCTGTCTATACTGCATTTTATTCATTATTTGGTCCTACTAATCCTATTCAAAAACATTTCATAAATAACATTTTAGTTTTCTAATTAAGGAAATTAATATGTTTGCACAAGTATATTTTTGTCTACGAAAGCAATTTCAAACACTGAAATTATACACCTTCAGATTAAAAGATTTTTAAGATCATGAGAAACATTTTTGTCAATTGTCTCAAAATGTTTGACTTGTAGTTTATATATACAGTATATGTTTGTGTGTGTGTTTCATTTAAACACCATTCTGCTTTTTTAGGAAAAATACGTCTATACAAAACCAGAGGTTTGGTTTTGGCTATTGTTTCATTTGCAGGTGTTTCCTTTGCAGGTTTTGGCAGAAAAAAACGTTTTGGTTTGGCTAACACTGTTCAAAGTATATATTTAGTGTGTGAGTTTTTGTACAGCTTCTTAAACACTTTGTATCACTGTGTCTTTCTGAAGAGCACAATAATAAAGAGCTGAATCTTTCACAGCAGCAGTTTTAATGATCAGTTTTGTGGATGTTCTGGATGTAGATGATTCAAATTTCTCAGGATCTGCTACATGTTGATTGCTGCTTGATCGAGCACTTTTATACAGTAAATACTGAGGTTCACTGTTAGGATACTGTCTGTACCAGTAAAGCCAAACATATTCAGATGATGTTTCATAAGTGCAGCTCAATGTCACACGATCTGTTTCACTTCTGACAATAACAGCTTCATCTGGTTCAGTTCGATCACCATAAGAAACTGCAATGGAAATAAAACATTGATATGTGAATTCTCATTTATGGTGTTTTATTTCAAAAATATGTTTGAAAATGTAAATAGGTTTATATACCTGATGCAGCAGTGAGAACCAGCAGCACTGATCTCCACATCCTGAATCTTCAGATGTGTTGTGTTCTTTAGTTCATGGTCCTTTGAGGTGTTACGGTGTTGATACTGTATTTCTCTGTGTCCTGTGATTGGCTGCAAATGGCAGGAAATAGAAAATGATCCATTTGCAGTCATGTTTCTTTATGTGGGTGAATGATTGTGACACCTTTATTTTTACTTGCAACACTACTGAAGAAACATAAAATAAACTGACCAAAGACTGTAAACCGGTCTTAGCCAAAGGTTTAACCAACCTATCCAATATACTTAAATGCAGCAATAGCAGCTTATGGATGTTATTCAGAACAGAACACTTTTTATCTTTCACTTACTTTTTACAGTGAAAATACATTATTAGATGATACTAGCCAACTATCAATGACAAAGACCTTTGTCCAATGGCATGATTTATTAATCACATCCAGTATTTAGTCTTAACACCGGGTCAATTGAAAACCTTCATGCAGCAAAGCATGCCTGGTACCAGCATAATACAAAACCTATCCATTAATAAATATTGCAGATGAACTGTTTATTTTTTTCATTTCCGATGATTTTTGCTGTAGCTTTCTGCTTTCAGAGTCATTTTAATGCCAGTGACTTTACTATGCTTTTCAACAGAGCGGTGTATTATTGCTATGCAAAAACATTTTCTTGTTTTTTGTTTTTTGTTTGACACACAGTGGTTTAATGCAAGTGATTACCAAAATAA
Source organism: Beaufortia kweichowensis (assembly GCA_019155185.1). Lineage (NCBI taxonomy): Eukaryota > Metazoa > Chordata > Actinopteri > Cypriniformes > Gastromyzontidae > Beaufortia > Beaufortia kweichowensis. The sequence goes on from CM032797.1 coordinate 18,096,693, forward strand.
ATATGTATAATGAAAATTTTTATACAGTATTACCAATTTAGTATACTTAATATAGTTATAATCTGTGCTCATCTTTAACAAGAAAATGGACAGATATTCACTTCATGTTCTGTGTGTTCATGATGGTTTTTGTTCAGTGTTGCTTGTGTTTTGTGTCACTGTGGGCTGCAGGGCACAATAATACACAGCAGAATCTGTTTCTTCAGCAGACGAGATCTCCAGATACACAAGCTTTTCTCCCATATCCAGTTTAACATCCAGTCTGGGGACACGAGGATCTGCGTACATTACACTCCTTGCTGATGCCTCATAGATGAGAAGCAGAAATGTCGGTCTGTCAGGATACTGTCGAAACCATTGCAGATTGCGTGCTTGGGTATCATATTTACATGAGAGATTGACTGTCTTCCCCTCAGTGACGTGCACATCAGTTTGCAGTTGTTTTATTGACTGTCCAAAACATGAATCTGCATATTGAATATAAAACCTTACAGTTAACAATAATGACAAGATAAAGATGTTTTACAAAATCAGTCAAATGGCAGATGAAGAGATAATGTAATTAATTACTATGTACGTGCAATAAAGCAAAGCTTGTTGTTACAGTAAAATAATAAAGCAGCTTTAAAGAAGTTATTCAGTATCACTTACCGTATGTTAGTAACACAAGCAGACAGCACAGAAACATCATTTCTGAAGCACATGGAGCACATGAATGATGGAGACACACGTGTGTCTTTATGAGATTCTTCAAAGCTCCACCCAAAACTCCCAATGAATCACTTTCAGACAGAGACAATTATCAAGAGATCTTTTTGATAATTTTATAGAAATATTATCTAATGAGGATATATGTAACTTCCCTTATCCCTTATTTTTATGATAATAGATTACATCATCATGTATAAGACTGATGATGACATCATAAGCACAGAGATCTCTGTTACTGCTCTCTGTCTTGTCATGGATGTTTTTGTACAGTGTTTCTGCTCTTTCTGTCACTGTGGGCACCAGTGAACAGTAATATAAAGCTGAATCTGTTATTAAAGCAGAGGAGATCTTCAGATCCACCTGTTTCTCCATCTTGTTCACTGTAGCGTCCAGTCTTGGAAAAGGAGGATTTGCATGTACTACACTGTTTGACTCATAAACAATAAGCAGATGTTCAGGTTTGGATCCTGGATATTGTCGATACCACTGTAAATTGTTCACTTGTCCATCATATTTGCATGAGAGAATAATTGTTTCTCTCTCAGTAAAATGTGTTTTGTTCTGCAGTGGTTTTATCGACTGGCCTGAAGATTTCTCTGAAATTGAACATGAAATACATTCAGTCATCAGTGAAGAATGCACACAGTATGCTTAGATATTATATCGCTCAAACTATTGCACGAAACATACCAATTTTATATGTTGTTAGTTAATCCCACTTACCCAGAGAAGATAATAGCACAAGTAGACAACAAAGAGAAATCATGGTGTACTGCTGAAACGTTTAAAGCATGAAAGTATGATAAACCTCTTAATCTCTTCTCTCTACCCACCTACTCGCTGTGTTTTCTCCAACCATTGCATGCCTATTAAAGAGTTTCATTTTAGTTTTTGTCATTTCGTTGATATCTTCTGACCCCTTGTGGATCATGTCCGCTATTACATCAAAAACATCACATGGAATTTCCCATTGTTGGCAAAAAATACATTTTAGTTAGATAGCCTATTCAATTCAGTAAGGATAAAAATGTTTGATACACTGTAAATAATTAGAATCTCTTAAAAATTATGAACAACAAACTGAACAAAATTAAGCAGTGCTTGGTAATTGGTTGATTAATTGTGACAGCTGATGGCTATTCAACCTAATTCATTTGTAACACAGTCTAACCTTTCTATCAAAGTTAATCTAACATTATCAAGATTTTTTTCTGGCATATTTTATTATCATTGTCTAAACTGGAGAGGAAATTTGGTCTTGGATAGAGAATAAATCCAAATTCAAATAGTAAAAAAAAAATTAAAGTAAAAAAATTTGTAAAATGATGTAGTCTAAATGGTAAAGAAGGCAAACTATTTCTTCTTTTTAATGTATTTTATATTTAATGTTTATTATACACCACTGTTCGAATGTTTATGGTCACTTGACTGAAATGTTTTTCATGATTTTACAGTAAAAGTTTTTCAGGCAACACTTGAAATTAGTTGCTTCATTTTAGATTTTTTTGCAATGGTGTTATTGTCTTGGCGAAGCATTTATCTGCAAAATGTGTGTGAAAAATATAAAAAAATAAATAAATTGATAAAGATGCACAAAATAGCTTAGTATGTTTCATAATTGTAAAAAAATTATTTTCAATAAAATCCAAGACTACTGTGTACATCACTGTTCCTGAGTTGTTTTATTTCACTCTGCAAAGAAAAAGCATTTGTGACTTGAGGTCATGAAACGTATAGAGAGAATGTATAGTTTTAACGTATATCTTGGTTTCAGACATGCAGGTGTCACCACAAGCCTTTGATGTTTTAACTTGTCTGTAAGCTATTTTAGGTTTGCTGATAACTTTGATCCAGTGTTACATCAGAAGCATTCTTGAACATCAAAGAGACGGGTAGTGCTAGAAAGTTGAAGAGGTGTGACTTAAAGCTTCATTGTTCAATGAACTTTCACATCAGAAAGCAATTCAAGTCAAATAATTAGGGACAGAATTTTGTATCCAAGAGAAAAAAAAGACATTGATTCATAGCAATTAATAAGGTGACACAAGCTGTTTTATTCAGAGACAAAATCATCACAATTGGCTCCACCAGTGTAAAAACATATGAAGTACTGCCAATGTCGTATTTGGTTTCTTTCTTTTGTTGAATGTGTACTAAAATATCCACATGTTATTGATTTAAAGTAAAATGTTATTACTGTAAGTGGAACATATTCAATATAAACAAATTAATATTGGAGCAGAAGCATGCAAAAATCAGCCATTTAGATTTAATTTTCTGAATCATATCTTACAGGTATATGAAAAATACTGCTGAAGGTTTAGATCATACTTACTACTACTAATAAATGACATGAAATGTAAAATGTGTGGTCTGTGTGAAGCTGAATCAAAATATTTAACTAATGCTTAATAGTGTTTTAAATTCACTTACCCACAACTGTTTATAAGAAACAGAAACAGGAACTTAATAGAATAAATACATCAGCTTGAACACCAAAGCATAATAGATAAAAAAAGTGGTAAAAGGGTCAATTCTGACCTTTTTTCTAAATAAATAAATACAGTAAAGGGTCTTCTGTTATGGTACTGTCCCTCCTCTCAACACAATTTTTGCATTTTTTCACTTTAAAAGTCCAGCAATTGTTTCCAAATAAAAACTAGTTTGAAAAAACACTTAACAAAAGATTGTATGCATTATCTAACATAAATTAACAAAGAACAACAAAGCATTTGTTAATCTAGTTCAATGTACATTTACATATATAGATTTTTTTACATATATTTGTTTTTATTTGTAAATCTTAATATTTGTTAAACCATTTATGAACAACACAAGATTAGATTAAAATATTTGTTAACTCATGATTAACTAATGCATTAATTAATATTACCATTACGTGCTCATATTACTATCTAAACAGTAGCAATAAACTGTATTGATTCATAAGATGTGATGTACAGTATATATGAAAGTGTCTGCAATGTTTCTCAAATACGTGTTGTGGAGTCAGAATCAGGTTTTTGTACAGGGCTGAAGGGTTTTCTCTCACTGTGGGTTCAGGGCGCAGTAGTAAATTGCAGCATCTTCTTCGTTCACAGAAAAAATCTCAAGATCCGTACAAGTTTCTTTGTCATTTAATACCATTGACATGTCAGGTCGCATGTTTTCAGACTTCTCAGTGTTTTGCAGCGAGAAGAACAGGAACTGGGGATTTGATCCGGGATATTGACGATACCAGTATAAAGAAAATGCTGAAGAGTAGATGCAAGAAAGTGTGACTTTATTTCCACGTTTGCCATATGCCTCTGTTTGGACAGGAGTGATGAACTCTCCATGAAAGCCATCTGTAAATGACATGCATTTCATTGGTTTAGTGGACACATTTTTTGTAATAATTATTTAATCAAGAATTTGTGATGCTGATGCTTAGGATGTAACTGCACATACTGAGTATAGACATGAAAATGCACTGTGCAAACAGTCCTACATTTTAGATTTTATTTACATTTTTTTACATTTTTTACATATTTTTTACATATTTTTTTTTATCTTGAGTATTTATAAAAATATAACATTAACATGTTAACATTAATATAACATTAACCTTTTAAATGTTTTGCCTACAATATGTTTAAGGAGGTTTAAAAATACAATAATCAAAGAAATTAGATTACTTACTTGTAAGCACACACAAAAACCATAGTAAAAAGAGTAACATTGTTCAGGCCAATGTGTTCAGCTTGTTGCTAATCTATTTTAAAACCACATCCTCAGGATGACCCAGATGATGTCAGAAAACTAAAGCCCCTCCTACTGACCCCAAACACACATGCTTAAAGGAAAGGCTTTGGGGTCATGTCTTAAAATGATTAGCAAAACATTTTAACCAAATAGTTATTAGTTATTTTTATATAGAGAAATACACCAGTAGATGTGCTCAGCTTTTTGAGACCAATGATGCAAAACTTTTTATAAAATACATAAACTATAATTTCTTTTTAGCACCACACAGGGTGTCTACTTCAAAGATGGGAAGGTATACAGTAACAGTTTCAATTTATTTTGAATACTTTTAGTCACAATATAATTCCCATTTGTGTTATTCTATAGTTTTGAGTTAACTGTTGTTGTAAAATGTGGAAAAAAGTATTAAATGAATAAGTAACCCAAATTTTCCCAGATCCTAATGATACTATTTTTAGTTGACAAAAATATATATATATCTCCAACAGTGTACAGGGAGTTTGTCAAAAGAATATAAGATCAGACATTAGAGCCTTTTACGAGTTGGCTAATTCATACAAATTCGTTCAATGTAACTTATACAAAAACGTACGATTACTAGAAAAAAAGCATCTATAAAGCCCCTCTCCTAAGCCTAACGTCACTGGGGAGAAGACAAATCGTAATAAAACGTACAAGTGAAATTGTACGAATTCGTACAAATTAGCCAACTCGTAAAAATACACACAAATTCCTGTGAGATTGCATTGGACATTACAGTTGTAACAAAGTACCGTTTTGAATGAAGGTGAAGAAAAAACCTAATGTCATAAAAACATAAAACATATAAATAGAGGAAATCTAAAATCTCGCCTAGAGCATCAAAAGAGCAAAGGCCCAGTGTGTACTATAAAGTATGAATTAAAGTAAAGTTCTCTTATTCTATGGGAACATCTTTGTACAAATGCAGCTTTGATTTTGTAGATATGTAGCTATTTTTATTTGAACTTTAGTGAAATGCTGTTTCATTAAATCAGAGGTTTGGTTTTGGCTACTGTATCATTTGCAGGTGTTTCCTTGTACTGTACAGTAATATACAAGCGGTTGCTTTTGGTTTGGCTGACACTGATGTTTTTAAGTTCAAAGTCAATATTTCATGTGTGAGTTTTTGTGCAGCTTCTTAAACACTTTGTATCACTGGGTCTTTCCAAAGAGCACAATAATAAAGAGCTGAATCTTTCACAGCAGCAGTTTTAATGATCAGTTTTGTGGATGTTCTGGATGTAGATGATTCAAATTTCTCAGGATCTGCTACATCTTGATGCTGCTTCTTGATCGAGCACCTTTCCACAGTAAATACTGAGGTTCACTGTTAGGATACTGTCTGTACCAGTAAAGATCCACATATTCAGCTGTTGTTTCATAAGTGCAGCTCAATGTCACACGATCTGTTTCACTTCTGACAATAACAGCTTCATCTGGTTCAATTCGATCACCATAAGAAACTGCAATGAAAATAAAACAGTAAGATGTGAATTTCTTTGTCCATATATATATATATTAAATTAGGTTAAATAGGTTTATATACCTGATGCAGCAGTGAAAATCAGCAGCACTGATCTCCACATCCTGAATCTGTAGATGTGTTGTGAACTACTGAATTTATCTTGTGGTTAGAGGCGAATGCAAAAAAAACAGGAAGTGATACATTTAAGATCACATTTAAATAGTAGTGTTGCCTCATTCTTACTTGAATAAAAACAGATTTTTTTCACCAACATTAGGGATAAATTAACAACACTACAGTAAAACAATGCTTAATGTGTTACCCACAACAACTATCCACAACAATGATACATTTAAGGTCACATTTGAGTAGTTGTGTCACCCTTATTCTCATGTTAATAAAAACAAAAGTATTGTTTACCACCCATCAACAATACTGAAAACCAATTACTATATATTTAATTCAATTCAGTTTTATTTGTATAGCGCTTTCTCACAATGATCATTGTACCAAAGCAGCTTTACATGTATGGGAAGATAACAGTCAGTGGTCAGGGATTCAAAAAAACTCTTTAAGAGAGAGAAAAACCCTGACATGACGTGTTATAGTTGTAATCTGTAATAAAGGACACAAATTGCCATCGATCGCATCTATAACTCGTTATGCAGTTACAAGACACAGACATTTGCTTACTTAAGAGAGTGAATAAAAATGAATTATATATAATGTGGTAGATGTGATTTTAATTTAACAGGGCCATGGGTGCAAGGAAGTTGTCTTGGGCAGTCGTCTATTTAGCATCGCTAGCATATATGTGGAAGTGAATGTACTGAGATATCAGGATTTAATATCAGCCTTTAATACTCAATCTCTAAGGATGCAGTAAATTATTACTTTTATTCAGCATATATATTTTTGTGATAAGAGAAAATAACCTTTAGCTGAGTTTGGAGTACTGAAAGTAGTTTAAATTAAAGTTATCTTATGTCTTTACTCATGTGGAAGGTGCTGCCTCCTTGTGGTTCGTATAGCTACTACAAGACATAAAATAAATTTAAAAAGCTTAATTCATCTATGCTTAAATGCAGTGCATTTAAATTAAGACTGTGGTCACCTTTCCCAGATCTCATTTGTTTTACATGTAAAGATTGTTCCTCGTGTAGCTGAGAGCAGGTTTTTGTATGGTGTGTGTTCATTTCCTTTCACTGTGGGCTGTAGTGCACAGAAATACACTGCTGAATCCTTCACATCTGTAGGGAAGATTTCCAGGTTCACTGTCTTGTTTTCTTTATAAACTGAAGCTTTCAGTCGAGGATGAGGAGGTGTAGCGGTCTGGTTTTCTCCTGACTCCATGATTAGAACGAGAAACTCCAGCACAGAGTTGGGATGTTGCAGATACCACTGTAGATTATTCATTGATACAGTGTACTGGTATTTACAAGCTATAATAACTCTCTCACCCTCCTTTGCATGGACAACAGAAGATACTGTTGGATTAATACTGTCTTCCATACTGGAACCTGAGAGGAAACCAATCATACTGTATTACTTAATACTCATGACACCATTAACACTTTTAAAATAAATGCAGATCGAAGATAGCACCAAACATACACTCTTAGTAAGTAAGGAAGAAAATATTTGATTATACAGAATTAAAATCTTACCCATGAATCCCAGTAAAACCAGTAACAAATACACAGGCATTGTGTAGAATAATGATTTTCTCAATGATTAGAAACAACAGCCTTCATACACGAGACAACTGAACTTCTCAGACGTTTCAACAGCCAATCACAATGCAGCTCTGCTTCTTGTAGGTGTCACCAAATGCAATAAACTCATATCAAGCCGTTTGAAACTATAGTTTTCATGATAAGTCATTTTTCATTTTTTATATCAGAAGAGAATGCTTTGTGTAAAGAAATTGTTATTAATAATAATAATCATTAACAAATATACTCCACAGATTAAAAATGGAAAGTTTTTGTTTGTGTATTCAATATCCTGTTGTCACTGTGGGCTTCAGAGTGCAGAAATACACACAAGAGTCAGACGGCAAAAGGTTTTGGACGGTCAGCATAACTCGTCTCACAGCAGAATCCAGCTGGGATTGAAATCTTGTTTTGGGAAAATCTTTGGCATTACTTCCATTTCCAAAGTTATGCCTTACTAATACATACTCTGGAGGAAAATCTCCTGTTTGTCTGTACCACAGCAGGGCAGGCATTAAGTCTGTTGTATTATATTCACAGTTCAGAGATACAGTTTCCCCAGTAAATGCTAAAACATCTGTTGTTGATTGATGGACAGTGTGTTGTCCTCCACATTCTGTACAAAAGACCACATAATATCATTTACTTTACACACTCTGCCCCTCACATCACTTACTGATAAAAATAATAATGATAATAGTAATAATAATAATCTCACACAATAATAAAATTCTCACCTAGAGAAAGCAGAGCGATAAAAAGACCCCTTAGCCAAGATTTCATGTTGTACAGAAACCAGAAAAAGAACAAAAAGCAAAAGCAACAGTAAATCATGAACATGTGGAAGCGTCTCTGTGTGTGTGTAATCTCTCATGGTTATATACTGTATATATATCATTTCACACAAGTGTTTTTCATTGTAGGTTAAACGTCTTGATGCTCTCTGCTGGTGTCATGTAAAACTGCAGCCTATTACTCTAAAAGAGCTGTAGCCTGACATTTAATTGTGATGTTGATGATCATATTCACTACTATACAAAAGTTTTGACATACTTGTCTGAATTGATGTCTTGTGACCTTAAAGCACATTTAATTTAACGATTTGTGCTTGAATGCTTGAATTCATTGTTGTGGAAGTCTAAATTGTCAACAAATTATCATTATTTTGAAGGCACTTACATTTACATTTAGGCATTTAGCTGACGCTTTTATCCAAAACGACTTACTCTTGTTTTAAGATGTGAAAAACAGAAATAACAAACAGTGTGTGAGTGTGTAAAAACTTGTATGTAATGCACATTTACACTGCACATTTCTTTGCTGTTTGGTTTTTGTACAGTGTTGTTTGTGTTTTGTGTCACTGTGGGCTGCAGGGCACAATAATACACAGCAGAATCTGTGACTGCAGCAGACGAGATCATGAGATCAACCTCCTGAGCTTCTTTCCTGTGTTTAATAGAGATTCCTTGGATGGGAGGATTAGCTGTTACTATACTCCCCGAGTAGTCCAGTATGAGGAACTGAGGCGGTGAACTGACGGAATACTGACGATACCAATGAAGGCTTGTCACATAACCACTGCTGAAGTTACAGGTTAGAGTAACTCTATCACCGGCAGAGGACAACACATGATCTCTGCTTGATGTAATATCATCTGCTGAAGTTTGACCTGCAAACAATAATAACCAAAGAGAAACATAAATCTAATCAGTATGAAAATATAATGTGTATGACCCAAATCAAGAAAATGATCTTCTTACATTTACAGTTTATCAAAACCTTGTGTTTGGCATTTCATAAAAAACACTTACCTTTAAATGATGTAAAAAGCAGTAAAGTAAAAAATAACATGATGACTTAACCTCACACAGAGTGAATGAAACACTGATCTTCAGCTTTAATCTGAACAAGACTTCTGCGAGATCATGTAACTCCTCCCCTCCCTCTTAAAACAAGACAAAGTACATTAGAAATTGGGATAAATTCATGTAAATTGTGCACCTTACGTATTTATTTAAATTGAGTGTGTTTTATTGCAATCTAATACATTCCCCCATTATGTCCAAGCGTGACATCAAATTAGCAACACAATAATAATTGGTGTCATTCAGGTACAAATTAATATTTCTCTTGTGTATTGATGAGTAAATAAAAAGATTCCTTATCATACTGAGAGCATGCAACAAATAAATATAGATTTACAAACATTAGGCTTATCTGTCTATCAGTGTTTGCAAAAAGAAAGACAGAATAGGAAAGTTCCCCAGGAGAGCGTACTGAACCCAAACGTCCACTAGATGGCAGATGAATCCAACACAGCCAAAGTAGTGAGATTGAGTTCGTTCCTTTCAAATAAAATAATGTCTTATTCATGTTCTGTTTAACTATGTGTTTAAACATTTTGCTTTATAAAGATTGTTATTATTGTAAGTGATCATTAAATGGTGTTAATTTTTTTGTACATAAGGATGACTTAATTTAATTGAAAAAAATTATAATGATTAAACTAGGGACATTAATCATTTGTTTAAAGAATTGTGCATGAAAATTGGTTAACCAGTTCAGAATCAGGTCCATCCTGAAACTAACCTAAGGGCTGTATTCTCTACAGTGTACGTGAGGTTTTTGTACAGTGTTTTTTGTGTTTTCTGTCACTGTGGATGTCAGAGCACAGTAATACACAGCAGAGTCTGTCACTTTCACAGAGAAGATCTCCAGATACACACGGTTTTTCTTTTCATTTAGTTTTACTGAAAACCGAGCATCCAATTTCTCAGCGCTCTGGACACGTCCTGAGGTTTGCAGGATTAATAAAAGATATTCAGGAGCAGATTTGGGATGCTGGCGATACCACTGTAAACTAACAGCTGTTGAGTAGCTACAGGACAGAGTTACATTGACACCCTCTTCCCTAAAGAGCTCAGTTTGATCTGGAGTAATGAGACTCTCAAACCTTCCACCTGAAAATGAAAAAAATAAATGTTAGTGTGATCAAAGTGTTTAAGTATACTTTTCTTGTAATTATGCTATTTAATGTTAACATTGATTAACATTGATAACACTGTATATTTAAACATGAAACTAAGACTAACAGCATAGCAAAATAAAAGTTTGTTTGCTTGGTAATATTAAGTTGTACTCACATCTGACAGCACAGAGCAGGATAATCGTGTAGATCAACATGACTGTATGTTGAGATGATCTTTCTGGAGTGTGTTAACACTTCTAATGAGATCAATGCAGCAGGTTAAAGCTCCGCCTCCCAGATAACACTGTGTACAAAATTTTCAGAGAAAGATAAATATTTTGAGATCTCACTTACATGAGCTTTTATATGTGTGTGTGTTCGAAAAAAGTGTTTGTATTATCGCAATATTATAGACACAACAACTATACAGTTACAGTGTATACAGTTATAGTATTTATATTGTTCACAAAACAATCTGCCTAATTTTTTTGGAGAATGCATGTGTAAAGGTATGGGTGTAGGTGTAAATACAGATTTATACAATTTCTCTAAATCTCATCCTGTCAGGTTTTTGTACAGTAAAGTTTGGTTTTCTTTCACTGTGGTCTGCAGAGCACAGAAATACAGTGCCGAGTCTTTAACTGTGGAAGAAGAGATGATCAGATCCACACGTTTGATCTTTACATTTAGTTTTCCTGACAGGCGTTTATCTGAAGTCCACACAGCTTTTTGTGAACTTCGTAGAATAAGCATGAAGAACCGAGGAGCTGATGTGTGATGATCCTGTCGATACCAAAGAAGACTGTATGCAGATGAATATCTACATGAGAGTCTTATGTTCTCATTCTCAACTGCATCCACATCTGTATGTTCTGGAGTAATGCTGTCAGCACATGTGATATCTAAATACATTGAAAATAAGAAGGGTCAACACCTGTAGCACTATTGGCTTTAGCCAATTCTGGAGTTAAACATTAACAAACTATAAATGAATAAAAAACACCCACCTGCAATGGTTAAGATCCAAATGGCTATGTACAACAACATTGTCATTCTTATAACAGAGCAAAATAACAGAAAGCTGAATAACCCCAAAATACACAGACTCCAAAAGCTCCACCTCCTTAAAATGGCATTTGACTGGATGTGTAATTGACAATGGAGTCTACAGTAAACCATTCAGTAATACAGTATATTTATACCTGTCAGAAATGTTAGAAAGAGATGAATTGATGTATTTATTCATCTCTTGTAGTTACATCTCTTGTAAAATTATATAAAAAATAATTTTGCATCTGCCCTTCTAATGCACAACATTCCATTCATTTCATATGTTATTTCCATCATGGTTGAGTGTTTCTTTGCTGAATCTTTGCTGTTTGTTTTATCATTTGTTATTCCAGGTATTTATTAAATATCTTGCTTTTGATTTTGACAAATGATTGTTTATTTTTCATTTCTTACTTTACAAAACAAACACAGTTTTTGTATTTCAACATCAGTTTTACACACACAAATGACCCATACAGGAATCATTTTGTAACCTGTACAATTTCTCCGTCCCTCTGTACAATCTCTCCCTCCCTCCCCCTTCCTCCCTCTTAAAGCGAACTTTTGGTCAGGCGTCAAAGCATTTCACTGCATGTTGTACTGTGTATGATTTGTATGTGACAAATAAACTTTGAACTTTGAACTTTAAAAAGGGTTCTTCTTAGGGAAGATTTAGAAACCACCACATCATGAGAAGCTGCCCAGGACCTTCACCTGTTTCAACAGCTATTTCATAGATACTAACACCTTTATTTTCATTTCGTAGAGTTTAGTTTTATTTTCCATCTTGTTGTATGAGTAAAGTATATATTGTATTTAATAGCAATACCAATATCTTACGCTAAGCTATTAAACCATTGTTATTGCTAGTCATTCATTTGACTTTTTTGTGCCATTAAATGCAACAGCCAAAAGGCTTCGTGTGAACCATCCTATCCCGCTGTGCGACCCACCAGTGGGTCCTGAACCACAATTTGAAAACCCCTGATCTAAATATACTAAAATGATTCATAATTTTTTCATTATTCTTGTTTTATCACACTCACATAGAGTCATATGGAACATTTAAAGATGCAATAAACTAATTTCAGGAGATGAAACAAAAAATTCCCAGCCATGCATGAAATAACATAGGAAATTAATATGGGTCATATGTTATTTCACCACATAGATACTAAATAATATTCATTTATTAAAAGTATTAAAATATGCAGCATTGGTGCCTATTTTATTCATCCCGATAACTTTAGGCAGGTGCAACCATATCCTGATATATACAGAGGTTTTGTGGTTTCATTCTTACTTGATTAAAAACTGTTCAAAGGAATAATTTTCTTCATGTTTTTGTAAAGCCTCTCAGGCGTTTTGTATCACTGGGCTCCAACACTCAGAGCACAATAATATAGAGCTGAATCTGATAGAGTTACACTGGGAATAATGAGTTCAGTGGAGGATTGAGATGTAACAGAACTAAACCTCTTGTCTGGTATATTCTCATAACCACTCCATGATCGAGCACCTTTCCGCAGTATAAACTGAGGTTCTCTGTTTGAAAACTGTCTGTACCAGTAAAGAAGAACATTGTTACTGGCTGCTTCATATGAGCAGCTCAGTGTCACAGATTCTCCTTCATTTCTGATTATATTAGTATTCATGTCTTTTGGTCCAATGCTGTCAGCAAATACACCTGCAAGGGAAATATAAAATAGTAAATAAACAACGTAATAATTATAACAATATTACAATTGTGTAATGTGTTTAGCATCTGCTATATGTATATGGATGAAAGTTACAGTTATTATAAAGATTTTTTTAAGATAAAGATTTGCATGTTTAAATGCCCTTTACCTGCTGCTGTTAGAAGAATCAGTATGATACATCTCTCCATGTTTACTAATAATCTAGATCTTTACTGGCTTAATAAATCAAAGTTGAATGATAAACATATGTGATAAACATAAATGCAATGGAGAGAAGGCTTGTTGTAAAGCTATAAAGTGAGTAAATATGGGTGTGAATTATGACATATAGACCAGCCTCTCATCCTTCACACTACTGTAGATACTGAGACGACTGTGTCATAACAAAACATGCAAGGATTTACATCCACATTTCACACATGAGTTACTAATGAAGGCTGTACATTTCTACCAAGTAATTAGTATTGTTCATTGTTTAGATATTCAATTGGTTATGGCCAAAGCACTCTCTATTTATATTTCAAATATATTTCAAACCTGTCCGAAACTTCTTCAAGGATGTGCATTAAATACATTAAAAGCCATTGACTAATAAGGCAGCCGTGCAACAAGTCAGCTACCTTAGCTTTCTCATTAGCTCTCAGTCTTTGCCATATTTATTGATTCTCTTGTCATGTTTAGTTGCCTGTTTTCTTTTGTGTATACCCCTGTTTCATTTCATTCTTTTGTCAGTCCTCATATTGTTTGTTTTTATGTTTGTTTGTGGTTGTTAATGTGTAGTCTACACTTTCTGTGCTTCATTCTTATGACCTCCTCAGTAATTTATAAGCAATTAATTACATATAAGATTATATAATATTTTAATGCCATTTATTAATTTTTCTTTGTAAATATTTTTATAGACATTTAAAAAAAAAAAAGAGGCACTAATAGCTGAACAAAACTCTCCATCTTTCTTTCATTTTTTATGTTATATATATACGTTTCAACAGGTGTTCCTGTACTCAGTATTGTGGTTAACAAGAAAAATGACTGTGGTTTGATGTTTACATGACTTTCCACTTCTTAAAGTAATAAACGTGTGTGAGTTTTTGTAAAGCCTTTCAACACTTTGTATCACTGGGCTACAGCTCTCAGAGCACAATAATATAGAGCTGAATCTGATAGTTTTACACTAGAAATAATGAGTGTAATAGAGGATTGAGATGTATCAGAATGAAACCGACGGTCTTGTATATCGTCATATTCACTCCATGATCGAGCACCTTTGAAAAGTATATACTGAGGTTCTCTGTTTGAAAACTGTCTGTACCAGTAAAGAAAAACTTTGTTGCTGGCTGTATCATATGAGCAGCTCAGTGTCACAGATTCTCCTTCACTTCTGATTATATTAGTATTCATGTCTGGTCCAATGCTGTCAGCAAATACACCTGCATATAAAAGAGTAAATAAGCAAAATTGAATAATATATGTATATTTTATATATATGTATTTATAAAACAGTTGTGAGTGTTTAACATGTTTTAGGTTCACTTTACCTGCCACTGTTATAACAATCAGCAGGATACATTTCTCCATGTTAATAAATTGTACTAAATAAAACTATGTTATTACCAGCTTCATGAAAGATAAATATGTAAATGCAGTGGAGAGAGGGTTTGTTGTAAAGTTATAAAGTGAGTAAATGTGGGTGTGGATTATGACATCAGATCAGCGTCTAATCCTCCACACCACACCACTGTAGATACTGAGACGATGTAGATCCTTCACTACTGATCCAACGTTATTAGTACATGTAATTATGTTGATATATATCACTGAGAGAGAGAGAGAGAGAGAGAGAGAGAGAGAGAGAGAGAGAGAGAGAGAGAGAGAGAGAGAGAGAGAGAGAGAGAGAGAGAGAGAGAGATGATCAGGTGAGTTATAAATGGTAAAATGTCTCCCTCTAGTGATTCTGTGATATACTAACACTTTTACATGCACAAATGGAAGAAAAACTTTTAAATCATAAACCCAAAACTTAAACAACATCTTGTGTTTTCATGAATCTTTAAGACATGTTTTCAGGTATTTAAAATGTATAGTTTGTCTAACAAATATGACACTTTCAGTCTCACTGGTAATAAATAAACTTTATTTTTAAAAACAGAAAATATACAACCAATAAAGAAATTAAGTGTTTAAGTGTTCAGACATTCAAAATACCATCCTATCAAATCATTTTACATTATTTCTTCATAGTGTTTTGTGTCACTGTGGGCTGCAGGTCACAGTAATACAGATCAGAGTCTGTCACTGCAGCAGACGAGATCTCCAGATACACATGTTTTCTTTTCACGTTCTCCCTCTGTCCTATTAAACTCAATCTGATCTGGTTTAATAACATTTGCAAAAGTACCACCTTCAAAATCAAGAATCAAAATTCAAAATATTGTTTAGTGTTGTTGTTTAATCCTCATTTGGTAATCTTTAGAGATTTAATGTGTTTATTTGTTATTTGCAGTTGATGCAAGTTGTAGCTGTCATGTGTCTGCTGCTCTCTTTCATTCTCTCTGTTCTTCTTCATCTTTTCTTCAGTGATTCTGCTTGTTAACAGCAGCTATCATCACTGATGCTCAATCATCACTTTATCATTTATCTCTTTAACTGCAACACTGATTTATTGCCTATTACAAGTATATCACTAAAATTACAGTACAGTACTTTCCTTTTACTGCATTTTTCAATACATTTCTTATAGGAAATTATGGTAAAAGTAATGCAATTATTAGCTAGTCATTTCTGTCAAATCACACAGTGTATAAATTACCACATAAACACTGAAATGTGACTTAAGCAGTACTTACTAAACATAAGCATCTTTCCTTTCATTTTATTCACCTCAGATTAACTTTCAGCAGGTGTTACTGTATCCTGTCATATACAGATGCTTTGTGGTTCACATGAAGAACAACTGTGGTTTTATTCTTACTTGATTAAAAACTGTTCAAAGGAATAATTTTCTTCATGTTTTTGTAAAGCCTCTCAGGCGTTTTGTATCACTGGGCTCCAACTCTCAGAGCACAATAATATAGAGCTGAATCTGATAGAGTTACACTGGGAATAATGAGTTCAGTGGAGGATTGAGATGTCTTTGTCTGAAACCGATGGTCTGCTTTATCTTCACCACTATTTGATCGAGCACCTTTCAGCAGTATATACTGAGGTTCTCTGTTTGAAAACTGTCTGTACCAGTAAAGATAAACATTGTTACTGGCTGCTTCATATGAGCAGCTCAGTGTCACAGAATCTCCTTCACTTCTGATTATATTAGTATTCTTATCTTTTGGTCCAATGCTGTCAGCAAATACACCTGCAAGGGAAATATAAGAGTAAATAAACAACAATTAAAATAATATAAATATCAATACCATGTGAAATACGGTATGTAGTTAAAAGTTTAATATATTTAGATCTAACAGAGACTCAAGGTCTAATTTACCTGCTGCTGTTATAAGAATCAGTAGGATACATCTGTCCATGATTACTAAACTATATCATTACTGGCTTCAAGAATCAAAGTCGAAAGATGTAGCCTGTTAAAAAGCTATAAAGTGAGTAAATGTGGGTGTGGTTTGAGACATTAAGATCACTAGATTCACACTAGATACTGTGATGATGTAATTTATTATATAAAAAAGTTTATTTCACTGTTTTAAAACTTGTCATGTCACACATAATGTATTTGTTTTTTGTATATGTTTTACAAATAATGTATCAACAATAAAAAGTACATGAGAATCTTTGTGTGATGGTGATGTACAGTTTGCTCTGTTGTTTGTAATGTTTCTGTACATTGTGTTCATTCAGTGGATGATTTAAAGTATAAATTGAGTTTTTTTGTTTGGAAAAGTTCTGCATCAGTAAAGCACAAGATAAAAACACAAGATTGTTTCATATGAGCAGCTCAAAGTCACCTGTAAAGAATTAGGTTCTATTGGTCATATTTATATAAAAAGCTCTGTCATTTTTGGTACAGTAAAACATCTG
Organism: Beaufortia kweichowensis; assembly: GCA_019155185.1. NCBI lineage: Eukaryota > Metazoa > Chordata > Actinopteri > Cypriniformes > Gastromyzontidae > Beaufortia > Beaufortia kweichowensis. The sequence goes on from CM032797.1 coordinate 18,114,099, forward strand.
TTAATGTAATATTTCATTTGCACTTCACCTGTGGCACTGTTATACTTATCAGTAGTAAACATGTTCTTCCTTAATCAAGTGTTTTTGTATGAGTGTTGAATGTGGTTTAGTCACAGTGGGCTGCAGAGCACAATAATACACAGCAGAATCACACACATGAAGATTCTGAATTATCAGAGGAACTGATTTTGTGTCCAATCTGGCATCAAATCTGTCTTTAAAATCAGAGCTGTTGCTTGATCCATATTTGTATCTCATCAGTATATATTCAGGGTGTTTGATTGAGCGCTGAATGTACCAGTAAAGATATGGAGCAGTTTGAAGTGTTTCATATTCACAGTTGAGAGTCACCTGCTCTCCCTCAATGACAGATCTTTCATCTCTTGATTGATTCACAGTGTCTTTAGCAAAAGATCCTGTAATGCAGGAGAGAACAGTCACATAACCACTGAGATTCATAGAAAAACACTTAAAACCTACAGCAAGAAAAAGATTTCTAAAAGATTTCTGATAGCTTACCATAGTCACTGGAGATAAAAATGAATAAAATCAAAAACTTCATATTTGATCAACAACTAAAAAAGTAAAAGCTTATAATATCATGTAAATGATCAGCTGTAGGAGACGCTTTGAATACTGCTTGTCATGTTGTTTGATGTCATGAAAATTTTCAACAACTGATGGGTTTCTCTGTCAAGACTTAAAACAGTGTGTTGTAGATGTGTAGATATCGCCATCCTCAGGTTTAGAGGGGTATTATATGGTGGCCTAGAAGTGCAAAAGAAATGACAAAATGACAAATCCAAAATCAAAATGACAAATCTAAAAACACAATACCAGATTTAAAAACAAAATAACAATTCCCACAACAAAAAAACACAACAACAATTCCCACCATTACTCGTTAAGAGCAGAAGAAGATGTATACATTTTGTGTTTTAGTCTACACCAGTGCTAAGATCTCCTTCCTCACACACTGTATCTGTAGATTCATGTACATGTGACTGTTCCAGTTTCTCCTTCATAAGCAGTTTGAACTCTGATCAACACTGTCCTGAGAGTTACATCCTGAAATGTATTTACTATTGAAATAATTGACACTAAAATGTAAACACTAAATGTTCTGATGTCTCAGTATCACTCGAGAATATAAGTGATGATTGCCACTAGTGGTGAAGATGATGTTTGTGTTGAATTCATCAGTTCTTCTAGAAATCTTCTGCAACTTTTGACAGATTCTGTACTGTATTATTTTAACAGGGGGGTGCATTGGCTGATGAGTATTCTAAGGTGTGTGGTATTTTCAGTAAACACACACATATGAAGTAGTTCCAGGTCTGTCGACTGCATTCAGATAACGACCAGAGCAGGTCATCAATGGTCACTCTTGCTCGTTTTTCCAGACATAGTTGCCATTTAAATGAATGAGAATTTCTCTGCCGCTGCTAATCGCTGGCAGTTCTAGCCCTACAAATGTCTTGAAATAAACATCTGAACAATGTATTGTGGTGTGGTAAGCATTGCATAAGAGATGAGAAGACAGAGGATTACATGTTAAGTTAAGTAAACTGATTATTGATAAAGGTTGAGCTCCTTTTTAATGTTCGATTAAAGTCAGTAAAGTCAAAATCTTTGGTTAAAAGGCATTACATGCTAATGTCAGAAATGAAATGTTTCCAGACTTGTGAAGCTTACACAGTGTTTTTGTGTGAGTGTTGAATGTGGTTTAGTCACAGTGGGCTTCAGAGCACAATAATACACAGCAGAATCACACACATGAAGATCCTGAATTATCAGAGGAACTGATGTTGAATTCAGTGTTGCAGAAAATCTCTTCTTATAATCTGTTTCAGTTGTTCCTTTACCAAATGAATATTTGCTCAACATAAATGTTGGTGATGTGTTTGGCAGCTGTTTGTACCAGAAGAGATAAGCTTGTGCAGCAGAGGTAGAATAATCACACATTAAAGTGATCTCATCTCCTTCATTTGCAGTAATTATTCTGGAAGGCTGTTCAACACTGTCTTTTGCCCAACATCCTGAAAAAAAATGTTTAAGTGTAAATACTTAACATTTAAATTACTGAAACACACTGTATACTAAACTGCAAAAGTTCTTAGTTCTTAGAAAAGTTCTTACCAAAGTCAAATGTAATAATCACCCATTTCATCATGATTCAGATATAAAATCCCTACAAATGTGTCTATGTCTTGACTCTACAGGTACAGGTAGCCACTGTTTGTTTCTTTCATTTCTAATTCTCACTAGATTGATTTTAGGGACTTACATGACATTTTACAAGAATGCTGCCCTCATGTGGCAAATTCATGTATTTTCTATTGGACTATGAACTTTGATCAGTTTGAGACTGTGATGTGTGAGGATGAAATTGAAAAATATATATGTAATGTTATGTCAGTATACCAATTTAACATTCAAGATTACACTTTTCATTTACATTTCAGCATAGTATATAAGTTCACGTTACCTGATACTGTATTAAAATCAGCAGAATATGTCTCTTCATGCTGGGAAATATTGCTAATAAAGTAAACCTATATCAAAAAAGACTTTATGAATTGCAGAAAGGTAAGTTATATCAACTTGTATTGTACTATGAATTGTGTTATAAAGTGGACTGATGGCAGATTATAACTCTTCAACATAATTTTTCAATAAAAGTCGGATGGGTTTCCCTGATATCCTCTGTTTAATCCACTGCAGGGCTTAAGATACACAACCAGAAGCTAAGAGTAATGACTATACAATCAAATAGTGAATCAACAATCTAAATTTTCAAATGATTTAAATAAATTCATATTTTCTCTTGTACTAAATCCACTGCTGAAGTGTCTATCTGTCACCAGTTCTGTATTAAAAGATACATATCACAATTGATTTTATAGCAGTTTTAGCCATTCCCTTCTGCAGAGTTGGTCTAACCCATTTAAATTGCTTTTTTTTAAATATCTGAAATTGAGGGAGGCATTGATTACCCTTTAATGTCTTTTATGTTTTTGCCTTTATGTTTTTTTGTTATATTTTGAGCACTGCATAGTTTTCCCCCATAATTTTAAAAGTGACAACACATGTAGTCATTTAGAAAGGACCTAAACTATTGTTAAAATAATGTTTAAAAACTCTTCAACATAATTTTTCAATAAAAGTCGGATGGGTTTTTTTATAAAGCTGTTTCGTAATAATCGTTTAACAAGCACTGATTCTGTAGGCGTTGATATGGTTGTGTGAGACCAGCAATAAACTTTCAACAATTTTAATTTTGAATGGATGGCAAAAATTTTCATGTATCATATGGTCTCTTGTACTAAAACTGACTGCTGAAGTGTCTATCTGTCACCAGTTCTGTATAAAATACATGAATAAATATAATCGCCCTGCCCACTCCATTACACTCTGTCAGTTTGTCTAACCCATTTTAAATTGCCTTTTTTAATCATCTGAATGAACAGACATTTATCTTGAACATTTAATGTCTTTCTTGTTTTTTACTTATATATTTTTTTGTTATATTTTTTACATTTATGTTTTTTTATAAATAGGCAAAGGAACATTTACACATTTGAGAAATTATCACAAGTTGACAACAAAGTCAACACAAAATGTGTTTGTACAGTGTTTAACACAAAGATGTGCCCTAACTAGACACATCTTGTGTTACAATAATACACAGCAGAATAGAAACAGCAGCAACAAGATTTCAGAACAAGCCTTTCATATTTACTGTGTTTGATGGTTGTGTCCTTTAACTGGAGGAAAAACATTTTAACAATTTTATAATATTCCAGTGGCAGTGGCAAACATTTTCATGTATCACAAAAACTGATGCATTTATAATATTAGTTGATATTAATTATTGCAGATAATATACAATGCATGAATAAATATAATCTGGCTTTTCTGTGTACACTGTGTCCTATTGTCAATTATTTTGATTACCTTTTTCAATCTCTAATGCAACATTTATCTTGAACATTTATAAGCCACATGCTCTATACCTATATATATAATTTAAAAAATAGAAGCATGTATGTTTTATTTTAAAAATAGGCAGAGGAAGATTTATCGCACATTTGAGACAATATCAATCTGAATATACAAAGTCAATCAGGTTTTTTGTACAAAGTTGTATTGAAAATCAATGTCACTGTGGGCAACAGGGCATATAGACTGTAATTTAAATGATGCTTGATTGCAGCAGATCTAGAATTTGGAGATCCTCTCTCTCTCTCTCTATTATATATGTTTGATGGAATTATAAAAACTGGAGGATCAGCATATGTTATGTGTCCCATAATATTCTGTTAAGAGGAATTATGGTATAATGCTGATACTTTTAGTCCCAGTGAAGACTATCACAGATTCAGTGTAGTTACAAAACACATCACAGTCTTGAGGTTCAATAGAAACTTCATTGTGGTTTCTGGACTGATTACATCTGTAGCCATGTGTTCCTGTAATGAAAAGTGGAGGTTGATATAAATTTAGTTACTTTTAGTATGAATTATAGCTGAAGATGACAGATGACACATGTTAGATAGTGACTTTAGTGGACAGTCTGAGAAGTTGTACTGATACCGAAAAATCCAACATCCCTGCAAAAGTCTTGAATTTAAAAGATGCCAAACAGTAAATACTGAGGTTTTCTGTCTGATACTGATCTGCAGAATGATCCATTGTTTTATATTAAATGTGCAGCTCAGTGTCACAGACTCTCTCTTGACACTGGTTTTATTTAACAATCTGAATTTACATAAGATATATGTTTCCAAAGGCAAGTTACAAGAAAATCAATACATACGATGGTCAACATCAGTATATAGATAATCTGCTAATAGAGTTGTACATCACTACATCTGATTCATATAGACTTGTGTTATAATATGTAAAATGTACCTGTAATGAGAATTAGCAGATGACATCTGTACATGTTGATATTCCATGTGATTTACGTTATTATGCAAATCAGGTTCTTAAAAATCCTACACGTGGAAATGAAGAGATTTAGGGAAATGTGTTTAGATTAGATGACACATTTTACTGACACTGAATATTACATGTGTTTGTAATGTGGGTGTGTCTAATATCCAGCAGAGGAGATCTCCAGATACACAAGCTTTTCATCTTGTGTATCTGGAGATGTCTGAAACTGGATGATCAGCTGCAGTAGTTATTCCTGAATCTATCAGTAATGCACTGGTGAACCTGTATATTGATGATACCAGTGAAGACCACGAACTGAACGCCTGTAGTTATGAGTATGAGTAGTTATTTATAAAAACATAAATGAATCAGAATCTGTCTGAATCAAGTAAAAAAGTGAAAGAGAATGTTACATTGAAATGTACATGTTTTTATCTTTAACCTTAATTTCAATATTATACCTTCTGTCTGTATTAAACTCCTCTTGGGAGATTTGTTTACATGTGCTTTCAGGTTTAATTAGACACTTTTACAGTCTGAATTACATATAAACACGCCACCACTTTTTATACAGGTGTGACCACATACTCTTATTTCCAGTGCTGTGGTTTACAAAAAATAAAAATGGTTTAATGTGGTTTGATTAAAGACTGTTTATAGCGCACAGAGTTTTTGTAAAGCCTCTCAGGTGTTTTATATCACTGGGCTCCAACTCTCAGAGCACAATAATATAGAGCTGAATCTGATAGAGTTACAGCTTTAATAATGAGTTCAGTGGAGGATTCAGATGTGTCCGACTGAAATCGATTGTCCGGCATGTTTTTATATCTGCTCTCAGATCGAGCACCTTTGAGCAGTATAAACTGAAGTTCTCTGTTTGGATAAAGTCTGTACCAGTAAAGCAAAACATTTCTGCTGCTTGTTTCATATGAACAGCTCAGTGTCACATATTTTCCTTCACTGCTGATTATATTAGTATCTCCTTCTCCTGGTCCAATGCTGTCAGCAAATACACCTGCAATGAAATTCATTATATTTTTATATTACATACTGGAATCTCTAAGAGAATTGTTTTAATAAAACATATTACAGTTCAGTCTTTTCAATACAGTATATCATATCAAATGATAATTTCTTTTACATTATAATGAATGTGATACAGTAGTTGTCGGTTCAGTCTGCTACTTTGTTACACGATAAAAGCATATTTACCTGAAACTGCAGTAAAGATCATGAGTAAAGTCATCTGTCTCTCCATGTTGATGTCAAGTACACAGACGTTTGATATACTAATAGATGGATTTTGTGTTATGAATGATGTCACTTAGTGTGGCTTTTCTGTGTATTGTGAATGAAATGAAATTGTGCTGGTTTGTAGTATTTTACTGAAGTGAAGATATGTTGGATGTTATTATGTAGGTGGGTGTGGTTAGTGACTGCACACTTTACAGTGCAGATGATGGAAAGTGTTTTAAAATAGTCATTAGTAATTGCTTTATATTCAGTTAATTTAGCAATAATCAACATAGATGTGACAATATAAATTGATGCAATATTAGTTTTAATTGAAAAAATGTTTGTAACATTCTGTCAAAAAACAGAATCTAGTTATTTATTGCAGACTGCGCAAATAAACACTTTTTTGCTTTTTGTTAGTTTGTGGTATATTTTTATGTGCTATGATGTATTATTTCACAGTATTTCAAAGATAATTTTCAAGTTTGATTCTTGTAAAGAATGATTACGAAAATAATACAAATATTAATTTGATAAATGTATCTAAATAACTATAAATAATTCAGAATAAAAAGCATTTTTCAGTAGAAGAAAGCAGAGATGTAACATTAAAGGGATAGTTCATAGAACACAAAAGAAGATATTTTGCAAAACTGCAAAATCTTTTGCAAGACTTTCATTGTATCTTGTGTCCATACTATGAAAGTGAATGGGTGCCGGTAACCAGCGTTTTGCAAAATATCTTCTTCTGTGTTCTGCTGAAGCAAGAAAGTCATACAGGTTTAACATGACATGAGGGTGAGTAAATATTACAATCATTTTTATTTTTGAGTAAACTATCCCTTTAAGGAAATGCCTAAATGTGAGAGTAAACTATATTCCCCCTTCTGTTTAAACTCAGAACAACATGTTTTGTTCACTTTCCTTTCTATACTAAGCTGGTTAATGTTCTTTAAACATTATTATGCTCCTTTCACCTGTTTTCGAATATTAACATTGTTTTATTCAAATATCTGTATTATTTTTTATGTTGTTCTACTGTTGTGATTTGGTGCATTGCTTTTATTGTAAGACCATTTATTGACTGGGGATGAGTTCAATCAATTTAATCGAAAATATGTGAAAAACAATGGACAAAGGACAATGCTGCATTTGACTCATTTAACATTTAGTTTATGGGCTAAATTTCTAAACTGCAATGTGCAAAAAAAAAAACTAATAAGAATCCTCAAATTCAACCTCTTTTTAATATATATTTTATTGATTATTTTTATTGGTACAGTTTTCTTAACCTTGCGTATATAGAGGAGTGTAGAATAAATGAGTTATGTGTGTTTTTACAGTTTATAACACCTGTCCCATATATAAAGAGGTTTTTGTATGGTTTGCAGTGTATTGTTTATCACTGTGGGCTCCAGAGCACAATAATACACAGCAGAATCTGTCACAGCAGCAGATGTTATTGTCAGATTCACACTGCTGTCGTCTTTTCTGTGATGGATAGAGATTCCAGGAACTGGAGGATCAGCTTCAGTCACTGATCCATAAGCATCCAGTATGAGGAATTGTGGAGATGAATCTGTATATTGACGATACCAGTGAAGAGCTCGAACAGAACCGCTGTAGTTACAAGAGAGATTCACACTGTCACCCTCCACAGCTGATTCACTATTACTGTACGCTGTGATGACATTAGATCTAATACCTAAAGAAAGACGGTCAAAATATTATACTCATATAAATGAAGAAAAGATCAATTATTGTATAATCACATTTATTGTGCATTAAAAACTTCAGCTTTATCATCCAGAACATTTTACTAATGTTGCTTCATTTCTTACCTTCAGCTGATGATAGTAATATAATCATACAGATCAACATTTTGGCATAATAAACAGGCTTGAACAGAAGACACACACATCAGCTGATTCACAGAATTGTGTGAGTTTGTTCATCTATTGTATCATACAGTGTCTGTGATAAACTCCTCCTCCTCACAGTTCTCACAAATGATATTCAGTAACTTATCCTTATTTCAAATATGGCCAGCAGCTATGAATGTATGTAAAACACATATATAGAAATTAGTGTTTTGAAACATAATCCTTAAATTTGAGTAAATTATAGGGAAGTTTACCAATAGTACTAGCAATGATTTTTTGACAAACCGGTAGCTGATGATTTTATAACATAAAACGTGGAAAAATGAAAGATGATCAGTTCAGCTTTTGCCTCACTGTAAACATACAATGGTTATTAAGACATTTCAAGGGCTAAAATTTAGACAATTTATACTGTTAAATGTATAATTTGTGACTCCATCTGTAAAATTCAGGCTTTTTTAATGGAAGTTATCACATCCATAAAAAGTATGAATGTGTGTTTATTGCTCAGTAAATTTATCTTGATGTTTAAGTTCAATACACTTAATGGTTCTGTCCAGTTACTCCACTTTCTTTCTTAAGTTAGTTGAGTTTAATCATATAGTTTATTATAACACAGAAATGCACAACTGAATCTACTAAACTGATAAACAGTTTTCAGTTTAGTATTAATAATAAATACAACAACTACAACTAAATTACAGTCACACAGACAGAAGAACATCGACTGCAAATAGATGAAGACATAACATTTCTCATCACTGTAGTTCTTAAATGTGATTTCTGTTAAAGAGAGAAATATTTCCCTTTGAAGTTAAGCGTGTTACTTTATTTAATGTAATAGTATAAAGCCATAACAGAACATAAAGTATTGAATATTGAATGATAGTTTAATACTGTAAGTGCTTGTTCTCATAAACTGTTGTTCAGTGCTGAAGGTTTTTCTGTGATTATGTTTGACACATGTAATCTTCATCACAGTTCAGGGCTGTTAGTTCTTGTAAGGAGGTTTATTGTGTATCAGTCACAGTGGATCTCAGAGCACAATAATACACAGCAGAATCAAACACATGAAGATCCTGAATCATCAGAGAAACTGAAGATTTGTTAACATCTGCATGAAATCTTTCTTCAAATTCCTTTTCACTGCTGCTTGATCCAGTCGAGAGCTTATACAGCATGTATTTTGGGAATCCATTGGTTTTATGTTGGTACCAGTAAAGATAAGGGACCGTGTCACTGGTTTTGTAAGTACAGTGAAGTTTAACAGCTTCATGTTCAAAAGCAGTTTGAACTCTTGTTGGTTGATTAACAGAGTCTTCAGTGTTGTTTTCTGACAATAAATAAATAATTAAAAAACAATAATAAAATTAAAATCATGATATTTTAGACATACATAAAGCTATACATTTTCTTTAACAATGAAGATATTTTACCTGGTATTGCAACCACTACAATTAAAATTGTCAGCCAGATGAACATGGTTTAATATTGGTCAAATGTAGTTAAAGATGTGATGAGGAAAATGAATGTCACAGTGTGGCAGTGTTCATTTCATCTGGTCTTCACACATGTAGGAGGAGTTTACATACATCACAGTCTACTGCTGTGCCACATAATGGGCAAGATGTGCAATTACATTGTATCCTTTAAAAAAATGTCCAAATGTAACGTTCTTGTAGGTGTGACTGTTTTTTCTGTTTCTCTCTTTCTTCTTTTTGTATATTTTGTATTTTCTGTAGGTGCATCCCACTCTCCAATTGGCCTGAAAAGATTTGTAAATAAATTTGAATGACGTTTAAACATGTACATTTGTAAACAAATTAAATAAAATAATCAGGAAGTTAAGATGGCAGCTAAAAATATTTTTAACTGAGCTTTACTGTACTCCAGCCTTACTGTATTTTATTGGAGATTTGTAGCAGTAAACAGATTGTCTGTCGCCCTCTGCTGGTATTAAACTGTTAACACATGCTGATGAGATCTATAGTTTATCATTGATAAACTATGAAAATGAAAAGAGATGAACAGTGATGCACATGTGGAGTAGGAAAATCAAACATAATCAAAACTAATAATCAAGCTTGTCTATATTTTTGACCCATCACAACCAGAATTCACACAAGCTGAACTCAAAGGTTGGCCGACCCTAAAATAAATATTGTTGTATATTGTTGTTTTACTGTACAAACATGTTGTTTTTGTGTAGACTACAGCTGGAGATTCATATGATCAGTTATCCCACAGATTTAAGCAAATGGTGGCTGTGATATTTATTCGAGATGTTTTTGTACAGTGTTGTTTGTGTTTTGTGTCACTGTGGGCCTCATGGCACAATAATACACAGCAGAATCTGTGACTGCAGCAGACGAGATCTCCAGATACACACTGCTGTCTGATTTAATGTGTTTGATGGAGATTCCTGAAACTGGAGGATCAGCTTCAGTAATGATTCCTGAGTAATCCAGAATAAGAAACTTTGGAGGTGAATCTGCAAACTTCCGATACCACTGAAGACTATTGACTACAGAAGCCTTATAGTTACAAGACAGTGTGACAGTTTCACCCTCTATAGCAAATACAGTTACATTATTTGATGTGATGGTTTCTGCTGCCTTGATACCTGTAAATAAATGATTGTGTATTAAAATACTAATCCCATACAAATGTAATTCTGTGATGTTTTCTTTAAATTCAGTAGTCTAAATCAAGTTAAAAAGGTAAGCTAATTCTGTACAGTGTCTTACCTTCAGTTGATGACAGTAATATTATTATCCAGATCATCATCACACTGTACATGGGCTTGATGACGTGATATAGAGGTACAATAATCTGTTCTGCAGATGTTTTGTAACATTCAGTAAATGTGGTGTTAAGCTCCTCCTATAAACACAGAAACTGAAGACATTTTAGATGCACATCACAGCAAAAACCTGTATTGAGTAATAATGATTGAAGATGATGCATAATGTTGGAAAATGTCACATTTGATATAATGATCAAATTTGCAGGTTAAATTCCATTTCTTTACATATATTGCATAATATATTCATTTATTTTGGATAGAGTAGGGCAGTATGGGCGAATGTTTTGTAACAGTTATTAAATGATGTAAAGTGTTTGGTGTTTTTGGGGCCCTTCAGAAATGACCACATTTCTACAATTGGCTTAAAATCACAAAAAAAAGCTTAAATCAGGAGTGCCTAATCCTGCTCCTGGAGATCGACTACCAATCGACTACAACCCTAATGAAATACACCTGCCTTTTATTTTTTAAGTAATTTAGAAGACCTTAATTAGCTGATTCAGGTGTGTTTGATTAGGGTCGTAGATAACCTCTGCAGGACAATCAATCCTGTTTTGTCTAAGTACATCATGTGTCTAAGTATGTCCTTGTCATCGACTATATGATGTTTAGTTTTAAAAAAAACATTTTTAATTATTTTTGTGAATTAATTATGAGGTGGGCTTATTTATAACACACATGGGCTTAAATTGTATCTCTGTATTCATAAAGTATCTCTATTAAATTTATATTTGAAATAAATTACTATGATCAACAGTCAAAAACAGCAAGCAAAAACATGTGAGTGATTTAGATGACTAGGTCAGAGCATTTCCAAAATGGAGAAAAAAAGTTTTGTGGGGTGTTCCAGTGGTCAGAGCATTTCTGATATTCTGATCTAAAAATATTTTTAACTGAGCTCTTAACCAGCCTTACTGTATTTTATTGGAGATTTGTAGCAGTACACAGACTGTCTGTCGCCCTCTGCTGGTATTAAACTGTCAACACATGCTGATGAGATCTATAGTTTATCATTCTTCACCTCTATCAGTAGCTCACATCTTTTTTTCTTATTTTTATTAAAATATCAGGAAGACGGTTGATAGTTTAAATAAGAAATAAAGACAGAATTTAATTTATTATATCAGTAAATATTTTAATCACATAGAAACAGATACGTGAGATAAATTAGAGACATTCATGCAAGCATTTACACGAGGGAAGTAGAAAATTAAAAGGTAGAAAGTTAAAAAAAGACGAACAGTAGAAAAGGAGGCAAATCACTGAACTTCATCATACAGTCAGTGTTTTTGTGTGAGTGTTGAATGTGGTTTAGTCACAGTGGGCTTCAGAGCACAATAATACACAGCAGAGTCACTCACATGAAGATCCTGAATCATCAGAGGAACTGATCGTGCTGTTGAATCAAGTTTGGAGTGAAATCTGCTCTTGAATTCAGCAGCTTGATCTCCATCTCCAAATTTATAATTTAAAAGAATGTATTTTGGAGATTCATAACTGTGTTGTCTGTACCACAGGAGAATGGGGTTTGAGCTTGTTGTGTTGTATTCACACTCCACAATGATGTTTTCATCTTCATGTGCTGATTGAAAACTTTTCATCTGATGAACTGAATCCTGTGCTTTACTTTCTGTAAGAAGAAAAAACGGTCATATATCCATCTAAGATAAAACTGTCTATGAAAAGTATTTAAAGCTTGGTTACTCACCTGAGTAACTTGCCAAAAGTATTAAAAGAGTTTCCACAAATCTTCTCATGGTAAAACACTGTACAGGTCACAGAGCTTTCAAAACTAAACCATGTTCTCCTGTTCAAGTTACTATTGTAATTCATTTACAGCTGGGATTTCTGTGAACAGTTTATCCCCTACTGGTGACATCTAAAAACACAGCTGATTACACAGTCAGAGCTGTGCAACATTCATCATTGAAATTATAATGTTTTACTTGAATTGAAATTAAGAGAATATTAATTCTAATCTGATTCAGTTGTTAGTTGTAATTCAGAAGATTACATAACTTTTATATCATACTTGTAACTCAACTAAACTGCTTTGTGAAATTTATATCGATTTTTGTTACTGCAGAGTTTAGATTAAAACATATTGTGTAATTTTGTAGTACCAGTAACATTACAGTGCAGTATGTGTCTTTGCTGGATGTTTATACATAAGCATAAGATTAATAAAAAACTGCAGTTGAGAGATGATCTGCTGTTTCTTAATAGTGTGACTGTGTTAAATGACATCAGAAACAACACTCTTTCAAGGAATGCTGTCCAGTGGTTTCTATTGAAACCTCAACGTTTTTCAAATGTTTTATTACAAATGTATTTCATATCTTATCATACAGCAGTACATATTCATCAACCGAAATGACTTCAAGTGATCAATGTCAGTAAGTTCATACGAGCTGTTCATACTGTGTGTTTTAGTGTCTTTACTGTTTGTCGCCCTCTTCTGCATCACAAGAGTTATTACAAGGTGACAAACCGTGTCAGTTTTAGTGGCTGTAGTTTTATTTCTTCAGAGAAAAAAATAAATCATTATTTTTATACACAAAAAAATAGTATCATATGAAGAATTATATGAAACCTTAATTTTTTAAGGTTAATTTTTAACTCTAAAGACTCCAACTTTCTTGTAACACCTTGTTCAGGTTTGATTCTAATCTTAATGTAACATTATTTTTAAAAAATCAGTACAAAAAATGCTAAACGTGGACCAAAAGTAATTTTTATTGTTGTAATTGTGATTTCATAATATGTAGATATGAATCCAACTGATACTGAATAATATTCATTTATTGACTGCAGTAATTTCCATAAGCAGCTGTGGTTTCTATTTTATTCATCTCAAAAACTTTAGGCAGGTGTAACCATATCCTGATATAAACAGAGGTTTTGTGGTTCACATAAAGAACAACTGTGGTTTGATTCTTACTTGATTAAAAACTGTTCAAAGGAATAATTTTCTTCATGTTTTTGTAAAGCGTCTCCGGCTTTTTGTATCACTGGGCTCCAACTCTCAGAGCACAATAATATAGAGCTGAATCTGATAGAGTTACACTGGGAATAATGAGTTCAGTGGAGGATTGAGATGTATCAGAACTAAACCGCTTGTCTGGTATATCATCATTACCACTATATGATCGAGCACCTTTCCACAGTATATACTGAGGTTCTCTGTTTGAAAACTGTCTGTACCAGTAAAGAAGAACATAGTTACTGTCTGCGTCATATGAGCAGCTCAGTGTCACAGATTCTCCTTCACTTCTGATTATATTAGTATTCATGTCTTTTGGTCCAATGCTGTCAGCAAATACACCTGCAAGGGAAATAATGAAACATAAACATTTTAAATAATATTGTTTGATGTGTTAAGCATCCACCTATTTTAAAGATGAGTTTGAAAGAATTATAAAGAAATGTTTAAAGATTTAACATATTTGAGTCCTTAAGTGCACTTTACCTGCTGCTGTTAGAAGAATCAGTATGATACATCTCTCCATGTTTACTAATAATCTAGATCTTTACTGGCTTCATTCATTAAAGTTGAATGATAGATATGTAAATGGAGTGGAGAAAGGGCTTGTTGTAAATGTGGGTGTGGATTATGACATACAGTATAGATCAGCATCTCATCTGTATCTCTCAATATGTTATATATTGTTGTCTGTTTTTTGTTGTACTGCTGCTAATAACTGCCAGTAAGAGAGATGTTCAGAGATGATCAGGTGAGTTCTAGATGGTAAAATGTCTCCCTCTAGTGATTCTGTCATATACTAACACTTTTACATGCACATATTCAGGAGTTGTGAGGATCATAAACCTAATAATTAAACAACATCTTCTGTTTTAATAAATCATTAAGACATTATTTCAGGTCTTTTCAATGTATAGTTTGTAAAAGAAAAATGACACTTTAAGTATCATTGGTGATAAATTAAGTTTATGTGTAAAAAATATTTATTTTATATAAACAGTTAACCAAACAGAAAATCTGTAATCAATAAAGAAATTAAATGTAACATCAGATATTACCCGCCCATTCAATAGATTAGTTTTTACATCATCTTACCACAGAACTGTGAATCAGTCATGTTTTTGTTCAGTGTTGTGTGTGTTTTGTGTCACTGTGGGCTGCAGGGCACAATAATACACAGCAGAATCTGTGACTGCAGCAGACGAGATCATGAGATCCACACGTCTGTCTGCTTTACTGTGTTTGATGGAGATTCCTGAAACTGGAGGATCAGCTTCAGTAATGATTCCTGAGTAATCCAGAATAAGAAACTGTGGCAGTGAATCTGCATATTGACGATACCAGTGAAGACTATAGACAGAACCAGTGTAGTTACAAGAGAGATGTACACTTTCAGGCTCATTGATAAATACTGCATCTCTGTACGGACTGATGATTTCTTTAGCTCTGTAACCTACAACAAAAGATTAAATGAGCATATTTAAAATGAGAGTATTGTTATGTAATGATGCATGTAATATTTTACCTTCAGTTACAGTCAGCAATATAAGAACACAAGTAAACATGACAGTAATAAAAGAGCAGGTTTAAACACATATTCTCTTGTGTTAGACTGTGTTTTACAGATCTGTGTTGAGCTCCGCCTCTTGACATAGTTCTCTGATAATGATAGACAGTGAAAAACATTAGGTGAATGATGGAGAAATGTATTAGAATAGTTAGATACTACTGGATCAAAATGTACTGAAGTTTTATTAAATTCACTAATTAAAGATACCTTACCCCAATTGCTCCCACTGTGCCACTGGTCACGTGTAAGTCGCTTTGGATAAAAGCATCTCTCTAAATAAATGTGAAGGTAAATATACTATGATATAATGTCCTGATTTCTTTTCTGCATCACATGGTGTTTTTGTTGAGTGTTATTGTGTTTTCCATCATTTTGAGTTGTTTAATTCTCCTCTGGTGAGATCTTGAGAGATTTAATGTGTTTATCTGTTATTTGCAGTTGATGTTCATCTAATGTTGTGTGACTGTAAGTCAGTTGTAGTTGTTTCCTCTGATCTCTTCTCTCTTTTTCTCTGTTCATTTCTTGTTCATCATTTCTTCAGTGGTTCTGCTTGATCACTAATGTTTAATCATCACATATTTATCATTAATTATCTCTTTTAAACTGCAACATTCATCATCATTATTTGAAATTACAGTATGGACATTTTACAGCAATTTTCAATACATTTCGTACAGTAAATTATTGTGTAATGCAATTATTGGCCAGTAATTTCTTTTAAATCACACTGAGAAAGTAGTGACTTACAGCAGTACTTACTAAACATCAGCATCTTTCCTTTCATTTTATTCACCTCAGATTAACTTTCAGCAGGTGTTACTGTATCCTGTCATATACAGATGCTTTGTGGTTCACATGAAGAACAACTGTGGTTTTATTCTTACTTGATTAAAAACTGTTCAAAGGAATAATTTTCTTCATGTTTTTGTAAAGCCTCTCAGGCGTTTTGTATCACTGGGCTCCAACTCTCAGAGCACAATAATATAGAGCTGAATCTGATAGAGTTACACTGGGAATAATGAGTTCAGTGGAGGATTGAGATGTAACAGAACTAAACCTCTTGTCTGCTTTATGTTCACCACTATTTGATCGAGCACCTTTCCACAGTATATACTGAGGTTCTCTGTTTGAAAACTGTCTGTACCAGTAAAGAAGAACATAGTTACTGGCTGCTTCATATGAGCAGCTCAGTGTCACAGATTCTCCTTCACTTCTGATTATATTAGTATTCTTATCTTTTGGTCCAATGCTGTCAGCAAATACACCTGCAAAGGGAATTAAAGAGTAAATAAACAACAATTAAAATAATATCTGAAATCAGTGTTTAAAATCTAAAGTTAAACGTTTAAATGAAAAGTTTAACTAATAACTTTTAATACAATGTTTAACTTTTATAACGTTTTTTAACTTTAACTATAAGTTTGAAAAACTAATTAAATGATTACATTATATCTGACAGAGTCTTTAAGTAAACTTTACCTGCTGCTGTAAGAAGAATCAAGATACATCTCTCCATGTTTAAAACAAACTATATCATTACTGGATTTATAAATTAAAGGTGAAATAAAAATTTGTAAATGAAGTGTAGAGACGACCTGTTGTAAAGCTATAAAGTGGGTAAATGTGGGTGTGGTTTAAGACATTAAGATCACCCTTTTATCTGGATGTGACTGTGATGATGATGTTTATAATAATGAAATTGACTATATTTCACTGTATCATAACTTCATTTCATGTCACACATACTTTATTGTATTACGTTTTAAAAAATAATGTATCCACAAATAGATTTTATTGTTTGATTACAGTGTATTATGTTTTTGTGTGAGTGTTGAATGTGGTTTAGTCACAGTGGATCTCAGAGCACAATAATACACAGCAGAATCACACACATGAAGATCCTGAATCATCAGAGGAACTGATTTTGTGTCCAATCTGGCATCAAATCTGTCTTTAAAATCAGAGCTGTTGCTTGATCCATATTTGGATCTCATCAGTATATATTCAGGGTGTTTGTTTGAGCGCTGAATGTACCAGTAAAGATATGGAGCAGTTTGAAGTGTTTCATATTCACAGTTGAGAGTCACCTGCTCTCCCTCAATGACAGATCTTTCATCTCTTGATTGATTCACAGTGTCTTTAGCAAAAGATCCTGTAATGCAGAAGAGAACAGGAACATAACCACTGAGATTCATAGAAAAACACTTAAAACCTACAGCAAGAAAAAGTTTTCTGAAAGATTTCTGAGAAAGCTTACCATAGTCACTGAAGATAAAAATGAATAAAATCAAAAACATGTAAGTCATTTTTGATGAACTCTGAAAGTAAAAGCTAAAATCTTTGCTGCTTGTCATGTTTATTGATGTTCAACAACTGATGAGTTGATGAGTTTCTTACAGTCAATGTTTAAAATAGTCAGTTTCAGGTGTTGTCATGTTCAAGTTTAAAGCCTTTATTGTCATATACACAGTACCTTACAATGAAATTCTTACTTTGCTTATGTGCAGATATCGCCATCCTAAGGCTGAGAGTGATATTACATTTACAATGATGATAGTATACAGTAGATCACAATATCACTTATAAGGAACAAAGACCTTTTAATAATCTATCATCTTTCATCTGGTGCAAACGATTGAGTTCAACCAAACTATATTCTTTACAAAATTATTTTTTTAAAAGCCAAAAATTGAGCATTTATATGAAAATAAATGTATTTAAGGTTCAGTAAAATGCAGTCACTGCTAACGTTTATCATAAAGTACATTTCAGGTAAGTGGAAATACTTTTAATATTGCATTTGTTTCAGCTGATTTAAGATTTTAAGCTATTATAGACACATATTATAGACACAACTCTGCTGTAGAGCTCAAAAGATCTTGTGGGGCTCAAACATGTTTTTTTCTTTTGTATTTAAGGTTATTAAAGCAAGTTACTAATGATTGATAGAGTTAATCAGTACCTGTAAGTACGCACATTAATTGCAGCACATTTAGGTTCAGGTTTGTCAGATTCTCACACAGTGTTTTTGTATGAGTGTTGAATGTGGTTTAGTCACAGTGGGCTTCAGAGCACAATAATACACAGCAGAATCACTCACATGAAGATCCTGAATTATCAGAGAAAAGGATTTTGAAGATGTGCTGAAATCTGCTTTAAATCTCTCCTTGAACTCTTTTTCTGTATCAAATCTGTTCAGCATGTATTTTGGGAATTCATTCACTCTTTGCTGGTACCAGAAGAGATATGGTGACGTATCTGTAGATTCATATGTACATGTGATTGTAACAACTTCTCCTTCAAAAGCAGCTTGAACTCTTTTACTCTGATCAACTCTGTCCTCAGAGTTACATCCTGAAATTAAACATAGAGCAACATTTATGAGCTTCTTTGTTAGAATGAAGAGATGAGTTATATACCATGAAAATACTTTAGACATTAAATGTAAACACTAAATGTTCTCACCAACATCATGAGCAGTGAAGAAAAGAGCAATAATCATCCACCTTGTCATTGTTGCTGTGAGTTAAAGAGAGAGAGAGAAAGTATATGTGATGTGAGTCTGTTTAATTCTCTTCTATTGATACTTTCAACAATGCCTCATTCAAGTATTTAAGAGATGTTTCCCCCTGGTGGCAAATGTGTTGTATATTGTTGTTTTACTGTACAAACATGTTGTTTTTGTGTAGACTACAGCTGGAGATTCATATGATCAGTTATCCCACAGATTTAAGCAAATGGTGGCTGTGATATTTATTCAAGATGTTTTTGTACAGTGTTGTTTGTGTTTTGTGTCACTGTGGGCTGCAGGGCACAATAATACACAGCAGAATCTGTGACTGCAGCAGACGAGATCTCCAGATACACACTGCTGTCTGATTTAATGTGTTTGATAGAGATTCCTGAAACTGGAGGATCAGCTTCAGTAATGATTCCTGAGTAATCCAGAATAAGAAACTGTGGAGGTGAATCTGCAAACTTTCGATACCACTGAAGACTATTGACTACAGAAGCCTTATAGTTACAAGACAGTGTGACAGTTTCACCCACTATAGCAAATACAGTTACATTATTTGATGTGATGGTTTCTGTTGCCTTGATACCTGTAAATAAATGATTGTGTATTAAAATACTAATCCCATACAAATGTAATTCTGTGATGTTTTCTTTAAATTCAGTAGTCTAAATCAAGTTAAAAATGCTAATTCTGTACAGTGTCTTACCTTCAGTTGATGACAGTAATATTATTATCCAGATCATCATCACACTGTACATGGGCTTGATGACGTGATATAGAGGTACAATAATCTGTTCTGCAGATGTTTTTGTAACATTCAGTAAATGTGGTGTTAAGCTCCTCCTATAAACACAGAAACTGAAGACATTTTAGATGCACATCACAGCAAAAACCTGTATTGAGTAATAATGATTGAAGATGATGCATAATGTCACATTTGATATAATGATCAAATTTGCAGGTTAAATTCCATTTCTTTACATATATTGCATAATATATTCATTTATTTTGGATAGAGTAGGGCAGTATGGGCGAATGTTTTGTAACAGTTATTAAATGATGTAAAGTGTTTGGTGTTTTTGGGGCCCTTCAGAAATGACCACATTTCTACAATTGGCTTAAAATCACAAAAAAGCTTAAATCAGGAGTGCCTAATCCTGCTCCTGGAGATCGACTACCAATCGACTACAACCCTAATGAAATACACCTGCCTTTTATTTTTTAAGTAATTTAGAAGCTGATTAATTAGCTGATTCAGGTGTGTTTGATTAGGGTTGTAGATAACCTCTGCAGGACAAGCGATCCTGTTTTGTCTAAGTACATCATGTGTCTAAGTATGTCCTTGTCATCGACTATATGATGTTTAGTTTTCAAAAAACATTTTTAATTATTTTTGTGAATTAATTATGAGGTGGGCTTATTTATAACACACATGGGCTTAAATTGTATCTCTGTATTCATAAAGTATCTCTATTAAATTTATATTTGAAATAAATTACTATGATCAACAGTCAAAAACAGCAAGCAAAAACATGTGAGTGATTTAGATGACTAGGTCAGAGCATTTCCAAAATGGAGAAAAAATGTTTTGTGGGGTGTTCCAGTGGTCAGAGCATTTCCGAAAGCGGTGAAATGGTCTTGATGCCAGAGTTCGGCAGATGGTTTCATTGTTGTGACTGATCAGTAGATATGTGTGAGATAGATGTAATGTTGTGTATGATGTTTTTGTACAGTGTTGTTTGTGTTTTGTGTCACTGTGGGCTGCAGAGCACAATAATACAGATGAGAGTCTGATAGAGCAGCAGATGAGATCTCCAGATACACACGTTTCTGTTCTTTTACAACACTTGAATATAGACGAAGAGCAGAATCAGATGTGTTTGAATATTCTGTGACTGACAGTAAAAACTCTGGTGTTGATCTGTCCAGATACTGTCGATACCACTGAAGAGACTTAACAGAAACACTACTGATACTGTATTTACAAGAGAGAGTCACATTTTCATCCTCAAATACATGTTTCTCTGAAGACAATGACTCTATTGTATCAGCAAATGAAGTTCCTGTGAAACAAGAAAAGAGACTCATTTACTCTGCAGTTTTTTTTCTTATTAATTAATATGTTCTTTTTTTTTTACAGAAATATTGCTTAAATTAATCTCTTACCAATGTAAAGTTGCATTATTGTCCAGGTAAAGAGAAACATCATGAGATACTGTACAGTGAAGGTGAAAATAACATTAGAAAACTGTACAAACTTCATTCTGTCAGTGTCTCTCACACACATCTTTCTATATTTGCTCCACCCACTGCTGATGTGCAATTCATTTACTTCTCATGTAGTCTTGGATTATTTAAACATTTATGTTTTTAGAGATAAAAGTCAAGTGAGCACTACTGCCACCTTGTGGTGTAAATGAGACATTGCTAATCAATATTTCTCTGAACTTTTATTGCCTCATTTATTGTTGCTGTCATTGATCTGGACAACATTACAATATGGATCCTTTTCTATAGTCATGGGGTACATGCTGGTCTAATCTCCTGAGGAAGGCACCTTATCCCAGTTTGCTCAATGTGAACTACTGTTATATGTGCATTGTGCAGTGAAATTAATTCACAATTAAATCAGGCTCACAATCCACAGAGTACAGTCAGGTTTCTATAATTTTGTAACACTTTTTTGTGTATTGTCATATTTCCTGCTTTAGGACTAAAATTGATTCTAAACTCATGAATTCATTTACAGAACAAAAAACATTTCTTAAAGGCTTTAAAAAATGTCTCATGTGATCACCCTTTACTTCAGCCTCACACAGGTGCTGCCACACATTTATCACTTTCAGAACTGAACAGATTGTGGTTTGTGATTGTGGTTTTGAGGATTTATGAGAAAGGCGTTCAGGTTTTTGTGCGACATCCTTCATGTTTTGTATCACTGGGTCAGTAGTACTCTCAGTGCACAGTAATATAGAGCTGAATCCAACAGAGTCACATCTTTAATAATGAGTTCAGTGGAGCTAGAAGATGTAATCGCTTCAAACTGTTGATCAGTCGTGTCTCCACCACCCCATGATCGAGCACCTTTATGTGCCAAATATAAAAGTTCACCATGAGAAAACTTTCTGTACCAGTAAAGCTGAATATTACTGTCTGCTGTACTATATGAACAGCTCAATTTAATAGTTTCTCTTTCTTTTGTGATGATTTTAGTCTCTTTATCTGGTTCAATTTTGTCACCGGTCACCAAACCTGTAAATAATTAACACATTGTAAAAAGGCATTTGTGACAACAAGGTCGACGAAATAATCACACAACACAATCAGTTACTCAAATAAAATATTCAGACATTTTACTGTGATGCAATAAACAATATACTGTACCTGTTGTCATAATGAGAATCAGTAAACAGTATTTATTCATGTTAAATGAGATGAAGTCAGTTGTCTGTTGAGTCTTTCAGATCTCTGTGTGTGTATCAGACACTGTGAGTCACTGCAGATCAAATATAAAGACAAACATAAACTTCCTGCTCTGATCTTATTGGATATGAGTGTCAATATTGATCCCATTGTTAATATTAGTAGGTATTACACTATCATGCCAGTTTAACATATTAAATATATAAATTCATTCAGTATCTCAGTTATGAATATAGACTATATCTGCAACAACTCAACATACCACATAATACCTGCATTTTGTGTTTATAATGTGTTTTGGCTTTATGATATGATGTGGCTGTCCATCTACAAATCAATTATGTGTCAGCTTGTGTCTTATTTAAGTAACAAACTAGCAGCATCTCTTAGACAATTATTGAAATAAGCTTCACCATTTGGTTGTAATGATGATTATTGTCAATAAAAATTTGTAAGATGTCAGTTAAAACTGACATATTTCATATTTACTGAAAAAGGTTTGGTGTATTTTATTGGAGATTTGTAGCAGTACACAGATTGTCTGTCGCCCTCTGCTGGTGTTAAACTGTTAACACATGATCATTCTTCACCTCCATCAGTAGCTCACTTTTTGCTCTTTTTGTCTTAAAACAGAAATAGAAAAATTCACGATTTTTTTCAAAATAAACATCTTCTCTTGAATGAGTGCCATTTGAGACAATATCCTGTTTCAAAACAAAGTCAATCAGGTTTTTGTACAGTGTTGTTTGTGTTTTGTGTCACTGTGGGCTGCATGGCACAACAATACACAGCAGAATCTGTGACTGCAGCAGACGAGATCTCCAGATACACACGTCTGTCTGCTTTACTGTGTTTGATGGAGATTCCTAAAACTGGAGGATCAGCATGTGTTATTGTCCCATAATATTCCAGTAAGAGGAATTCTGGTGGTGATGCTGTATACTGGCGATACCAGTAAAGACTATCAGCAGATTCAGTGTAGTTACAAAACAGTATCACAGTCTCTGTTTCAATAGCAAATACTTCATCTCTTTCTGGAGTGATGACATCTGTAGCCATGTTTCCTGTAATGAAAAGTTAGGTTGATATAAATTTTGTATAGATGAAGTATATGTAAATAAAAGTGTAACGTGTACTGATGTATGAAACGTTTGATTTTACCTTTAGTCACAGTCTGTAATACAAGTACAAAAATCAACATTGCAAAAGACTTGAACTTAAAAGATGCCAGAAAACAAATCAGAAAACAAATCTGCTGCTCGCTGATCGATGATGTTACTGATCTCTTGACTGATCCGTCATGTTTGTTTTTTACAAACCTGTGCCAAGCTCCGCCTCTTGACACAGTCCATAAACAAATATCTGAATGAGTTATGGTTTATAGAGACAAAGTTTATTAATAATCAATACATCACAAAACACATGATTGTGACTCATTTTTGCTAAACATTTTAGCCTCTTATAAACACAAATGTTATGAGAGAATTAGCAATTAATCTGAAGATTGTCAAACTTGAAGAACCAAAAACAAGTGAATACTGCATGCGTTACCATCTAGTCATTTTCTTCATATTAATCAAGCAGGTGGCAATTTAATCTCATTCTGCTATCACTGTTCATATAATGAAAATGTATGAGAAATCTCTCCGTTTTTAATACATTTGTTTGACACTTTACTAACTTACAAACGATGTTTTATTGTTTACTGCACCTGACAGATCTGTTATGTCATTGTGTGTTTTTGTACAGTCGAGTTTGTTTTTCTGTCACTGTGGGCTCCATGGCACAATAATACATTGCAGAGTCTGTTAGTCGAGCAGACGAGATTTCCAGAATCAGAGTTTTCTGCTCATTTATTTTCCCAGAGAATCGAGGATCTTGATCCACAACATTAGACCTTTGTAAAACTTGTCCTGTAGCATGTAGAATGAGCAAAAGAAATTCAGGAGGTGATCTGGGATATTGGCGATACCAGTATAGATTCACAGCTGAAGAGTAGTCACAGTATAAAGTGATATTTTCCTTCTCTGTCTTTAACATCTCAGTGTGAACTGGATTGATATTTCCAAAACTGTTGACTGCAGACAAAGAAAAATAAAATCTTTAACATATAAATATTGTATAAAACAATCAAATAAAACATATAAAAACAAACAAGCAAAAATAAACAGATTCCAAACAGTCTGGAATAAAGTAGAAACATACCAGTAAAGTAAAATAGCAAGAATAAAACAAACAGCATCATTATCAGGATGATGTTATTATTTCACCTGCAACATAAACTGTTCCTGAATCAACATTGACGTTTTGTTTAGCAGATGTTATCAGAAAGCTCCTCCCATTAAATCCACACTGCTGAGTGAGATTTTAATTGCATAATTTAGATGCTAAAGATTTCTACAGTTTAAATTACATATAAACAAGCCCACTAGATGTAAAAGCACATTTTATAATCCCACATATTCACAGGTGTGACCACATACTCTTATTTCCAGCGCTGTGGTTTACAAAAAATAAAAATGGTTTAATGTGGTTTGATTAAAGACTGTTTATAGCGCACAGAGTTTTTGTAAAGCCTCTCAGGTGTTTTATATCACTGGGCTCCAACTCTCAGAGCACAATAATATAGAGCTGAATCTGACAGAGTTACAGCTTTAATAATGAGTTTAGTGGAGGATTCAGATGTGTCCGACTGAAACTGATCGTCTGGTATATTCTCATAGCTTTCTGATCGAGCACCTTTGAGCAGTATAAACTGAAGTTCTCTGTTTGGATAAAGTCTGTACCAGTAAAGCAAAACATATCTGCTGCTTGTTTCATATGAACAGCTCAGTGTCACAGATTTTCCTTCACTGCTGATTATATTAGTATCTCCTTCTCCTGGTCCAATGCTGTCAGCAAATACACCTGAAATAAAATTCATTATATTTTTATATTAGATACTGGAATCTCTAAGAGAATTGTTTTAATAAAACATATTACAGTTCAGTCGATTCAATAAATCATATCGTATATCGCATCATAGCAATTGATCATTTCTTTTACATTCAAATATGATACAGTAGTTATCGGTTCAGCATATTTACCTGAAACTGCAGTAAAGATCATGAGTAAAGTCATCTGTCTCTCCATGTTGATGTCAAGTACACAGACGTTTGATACTAATAGATGGATTTTGTGTTATGAATGATGTCACTTAGTGTGGCTTTTCTGTGTACTGTTAATGAAATGAAATTGTGCTGGTTTGTAGTATTTTACTGAAGTGAAGATATGTTGGATGTTATTATGTAGGTGGGTGTGGTTAGTGACTGCACACTTTACAGTGCAGATGATGGAAAGTGTTTTAAAATAATCATTAATAAGTGCTGTAGATTGAGCTAATTTAACAATAATCAACATAAATGTGACAATATAAATTGATGCAATATTAGTTTTCAATTGATAAATGTAAAGACAAATCAATAGAACACAATTCAGTTTTATTTTATTATTCACCCAGTGGACCTTATGACGTATAAACACATACTTATTAGGAAGTTGTCATACTATTTTTATGGATATACCCATTCTGAATAAAATACACATTTTCAGTAGAAGAATCAGAGATGTAACATTAAGGAAATGCCTAAATGTGAGAGTAAAAGATATTTTAGGATTATGTTTCCCCCTGCTGTTTAAACTCAGAACAACATGTTTTCTTCACTTTCTTTTCGAGTTGGTTAGTATTCTTTTAACACGATTGTCCTCTTCTTACCTGTTTTCAAATATCAACATTGTTGACTCAAATATATCTTTTCTGTATTATTTTTGTTTTACTGTTGTGATTTGATGCATTATTATGAAACCACTGACTGGGGATGAGTTTAATCAATTTAATTGAAAATATGTGAAAGAAAATGTTATTATTTAAAGAACAATGCTGTATTTGAATCATCAGACATTTAGTTGATGGGGAAATTGAGCTGCAATGTGCAAAAAAACAACTAATAAGTATAATCAAATTTATCCTCTTTTCAAATATATTTTATTGGTACAGTTCAGGAGTGTAGAATAAATGAGTTATGTGTGTTTTTACAGTTTATAACACCTGTCCCATATATAAAGAGGTTTTTGTATGGTTTGCAGTGTATTGTTTATCACTGTGGGCTCCACAGCACAATAATACACAGCAGAATCTGTCACAACAGCAGATGTTATTGTCAGATTCACACTGCTGTCGTCTTTTCTGTGATGGATAGAGATTCCTGGAACTGGAGGATCAGCTTCAGTCACTGATCCATAAGTATCCAGTATGAGGAATTGTGGAGATGAATCTGTATATTGACGATACCAGTGAAGAGCTCGAACAGAACCGCTGTAGTTACAAGAGAGATTCACACTGTCACCCTCCACAGCTGATTCACTATTACTGTACGCTGTGATGACATTAGATCTAATACCTAAAGAAAGACGGTCAAAATATTATACTCATATAAATGAAGAAAAGATCAATTATTGTATAATCACATTTATTGTGCATTAAAAACTTCAGCTTTATCATCCAGAACATTTTACTAATGTTGCTTCATTTCTTACCTTCATCTGATGATAGTAATATAATCATACAGATAAACATTTTGGCATAATAAACAGGCTTGAACAGAAGACACACACATCAGCTGATTCACAGAATTGTGTGAGTTTGTTCATCTATTGTATCATACAGTTGTGTCTGTGATAAACTCCTCCTCCTCACAGTTCTCACAAATGATCAACAACTTAACAGATATTAAGCCTCAAATTTTTGTGAATTATTCATATTTACCAACAGTAATCACATTGATTATTTTGACAGCCCTGTAGCTGGTGATTTATTGAGTGGAAAGATGAACCTTTAGATCAGCTCAATGTTTTAAACCTTTTGCTGTATTAGACATTTGAAGGGCTACAGATTTAGGGACAAAACTGTTAAATGTGTAATAAGTCTTAAAATCTAATTATGAGATTAAGAGATTAAATGTTGTCAAAGCCATAAAAAGAATAAGAAATAGTGTGGAAATGTTGTGGAAATAATATATTATATGATAAGATTTCAGTTCTCAAATTTCAATTAATTAGTGATTTGTTTCATAATACATTTTAATCTTAGGCCTTACATTATTAAAGATATCAAGAATTTTTCACAGAATGTTCTTTACATTATAAAGATGCTTTTATGTAAATCACAAAATCCTTCAGTTGAGTTACCAATGACAAAAGAAAATGTCTGCAGAAATATGTGCAGAAAACAATAGTAAGTCAGTTAGAATAGTAAATTGGGTTTTTGTACAGTGTTGTGTGTGTTTTGTGTCACTGTGGGCGTCAGGGCACAATAATACACAGCAGAATCTGTGACTGCAGCAGACGAGATCTCCAGATACATCTGAGTGTGATCTTCATTCAATTTAGCAGAGAATCGAGGATCTAAATCCACAATTTTTGACTTTTGTAAAACTGTTCCAGTGGCGTGCAGAACAACGAAAAGAAATTCAGGAGCTGATTTGGGGTATTGGCGATACCACTGTACACTATCTGCTGAGGAGTAATTACAGGACAGGGTTATATGTTCCCCTTCTGCTCCAGACATCTTCCTTTGAGCTGGTGTGATATTTCCAAAAGTCTGACCTGTAGTAAGATCAAGTCTGCTTTATTAAACTACACAACAAAAACATACAGATAAGCAAAGAAACAACAAAAAAACTGAATGAAAATCTTAAATACTTACAAACAAAAGAACAGAGCAAAACCCCAAAACAGAGCATCATTTTACACAAGTTCATCTGCAGCACAAACTGCTACAGAAACGTTGTTTTGTCAAGTAAAGGGATGTTTCCTGTAGCACCTCCCCTAAATACTGTAAACCTCTTATCGGGTTACATTCCTTGTAAATCTTATATGAAAAGCTCCCTACAGTTGATTTTTGTTAGGTTTCATGTATACACTGGGGTGTTCATTTAACATCTGTGATTTTGTTGTGTATTCTTACTGTATTTATTGTATTTTTTACCGTAATTGTTAAACCTTTGTACTTATGCAGCCACTTGCAATAAAGGTGATTCTGATGACTTCTAAAGGCATGTCACAACAAACTTTTAAGTTTCGTGTTTTTTATCAGATGATGTTACTAAACAATAGATCTGTTAGATATATTAGTTTTAATGTCACTTTGGTTTTTTGCTTAATTTAACCCAACAGTTGGGTTTGTCCCTTTTTGTAGAGTGTACTGTAAGTGCTGATTAGGTGTCATGTAATTAGGTTTGTACTTTCACAGTTCTAAGGAAACCTTACAGCAATATCAGTATTAAAAATGTTTCAACGGCATATAATATATCACACAGTGTTTTTGTATGAGTGTTGAATGTGGTTTAGTCACAGTGGGCTTCAGAGCACAATAATACACAGCAGAATCACTCACATGAAGATCCTGAATCATCAGAGAAAAGGATTTTGTAGATGTGCTGTGATCTCCACTAAATCTCTCCTTGAATTCTTTATCTTTAGTGCCAAATCTGTTCAGCATGTATTTTGGGAATTCATTCACTCTTTGCTGGTACCAGAAGAGATGTGGGAATACATCTCTGGATTCATATGTGCAGTTGATTGTAACAACTTCTCCTTCAAAAGCAGTTTGAACTCTTTCACTCTGATCAACTCTGTCCTGAGAGTTACATCCTGAAATGAAACGTGAAATGTGATTTTGTTCATATTAGAGTTACAGTAGAAGTTTTTTAATAGAAGTATGATATTAAACATAATAAAATGTAAATGCTGAATGATCTTACCAATGTCATGAACAGTGAAGAGAAGAGAAATAATCATCCATTTTGTCATTGTTGCTGTGAGTAATAGAGAGACACGTGATATGTGTCCTCAGTGAATCTTTCCTCAGTTCACTCTCTTGATATTGTCATCAGTGTTTCAGCTTCATTTAAGAATTTAAGGGATGTGTCCCCCTAGTGGTGGAAATGTTGAATGTGTATAACTAACTAAAATCAACCGTAGGGAGTCATGCCAGACCGATCACCTGGACATACACCTAGTTCGTAATAAATGTTAACTGAACAATCAATGACAGTTTTTATGTTTTGTGATAGATGTCTAAGGGTTTCTTGTTTGATCTGAGCAATTAAACTGTTCACTGGTCTCAAGAAAAATCTTCCAGGTCCTGCAGAATTTTACATTTTCTGCATTTTCTGCATATTTGACTTCTGTTCAGCAGTGACTGTATGATGAAACCCATCTTTTTACATTTAGGACAATTGAGAAACTAATATGTAATTTTATAGCTTCTTATGGACAAAAATAATAATTTACAATGCTCATCCTGTCCAAAAATGTACATACACCTGATATTTAATGACTTCCTAAGCATCACTGAATGTTTGTATGTTTTGTAATAGTTGGAAATCTTTGGGAATCCATTGACTCTTTGGTACCAGAAAGGAATTGGAAATGGATCTGTGCTTTGTGTGACTTTTATGGTTTTCCTTAATGAGCTGTGGGTAAATTCTAAACTAGAGACGTTTATCGCTATAAAACATACATTACTGTAAAATTTTGTAAAAATTTTGGTTAAGATTAAAAGTAAATTTACATAAAACTGTATACGATTGTAATTCTGTTCTTCTCTGCTGTTTGTAGATAAGCTCTATGTTCTTGTATGACACTAAAGCATTCAGGTGTCACAGTGGGCTTCAGAGCACAATAATACACAGCAGAATCACTCACATGAAGATCCTGAATCATCAGAGGAACTGATCTTAATGTGGAGTTCATTGTTGCAGAAAATCTCTTCTTATATTCAGGTTCAGTAGTTCCTTTACCAAATGTAAATTCACTCAGAATGAATGTTGGTGATGTGTTCGGCAGATGTTTATACCAGAAAATATATGCATTTGTAGCAGAGGTAGAAAAACTGCATGATAGAGTAACTTGAGCTCCTTCATTTGTGTTCATTTCTTCTGAAGGCTGTTCAACACTGTCCTTTCCCCAACACACTGAAAAAATATATTTATCAATGAATTATTTGCATATAATAAGATCTCAAACAGACATAATGCTAATGATCAAATATAATCCTTACCAAAATCATGTGCTGTGAAGATAAGAGTAATAATTACAAACGTTACCATTGCCACACTTAACAAATCAAGTTAAAAACGAATTACTTATTGAGTCTCTGTATCCTTAATGAGATTCTCTCTGTGTTGTCAGATTCTCATTTCACTCAGATTTATAAAAGCTGTTGAGCAATGACGCCTCCTTGTGGTGAAACAAGGTACTGTCAGTCTCTGCACTTCACACAGAAAGTCACATGAAACTTTCTTCTGTCTTTTCATCCTTCTCTTCACATTTTGATCTGAACATACAGAACTTTTTGCTCATTCTTTGTTTACAAAAATGCATTTGATTTTTAATTTTGCAGGAAATTACATATTAAATTATGTAATTATCACCACGGATCACCCATTTTGCCACAGAGGCTTTAAGTTACAGAGGGAGAACATTTTAACTGTATTATATAGAAGTTTTTCGCTTGAATTTCTGTATATTTCTTTAAATTTCTATATTTCCTTATGCAAAGAAACCTTGAATGAATGTTAGTGATGCTGGCACCTTGTGGTTCAGTTATAAATCTTAGCACAGTTGTAATATTTACTTTATTTAAATAATAACGCTTACTCAACTACACATTTTATCCAATGTGATGTGCAGTACAATGCTGAGTTGTACATTAAGAGCCCGTCTGTAGTTGTGATGAATAATGAACAGAATAATGCGAATAATGTGAATAATGCTGGTAAAGATGAAGCCTCATGCACTTACAATGAGAGAGTCAGTGAGAGGTGATGCAGGTAATGTACAATGAAATTAATCCAAACATTCTAATATTGTAAGTGTAACTTCCAATTGTAGAACTAAAAAAATGTGTCACTTGTCAGATAATATTACAAATCATGCTAGATGTTTTCAGCAGATGAATTAACTATAAAGCCATGAGTTAATATATAATGTTAGAAACGCAGTGATGCAATTTTGTTGCATATTTTCTTGTTTTTTATCATTACACGTCTCAGTGAAACTTTCTATCAAAATCACACACAGGTGTTTCCACATAATTTATTACTTTGCATGTATAACAGATGGTGGTTTTGATGTGGTTTAGTTTCAAAGAGAAAAGTACATGTTAGTTTTTGTACAGCTTCACATATACTCTGTATCACTGGGCTCCAACTCTTAAAGCACAATAATATAAAGCTGAATCTGACAGAGTCACAGCGCTAATAATGAGTTCAGTAGATGTATACGATGTTTCTGAGTCAAACCGAGGATCAGAAGGGTCACCAGATCCACTCCATGATCGAGCGTCTTTCCATATTAAATACTGAGGTTCTCTGTTTGGAAACTGTCTGTACCAGTAAAGTGTAACATAACTGCTACTGGTGTCATATGAACAGCTCAATGTCACAGTCTCTCCTTCTTCACTATTAACATCTACATCCTTATTTGGCCCAATTTGCTCTGCAGCCATCACACCTGCAAAAATCAATAAGGTATTATCAAGACATATTACAATTAGATATTTGTTGCTTTCAGCACTTGAATCACAGTCTTGTATGTTACCTGAAATCATGAATAAAACGAGAAGCAGGTGTGTGTTCATGTTTTCTGAGTCAGATCAGTTGTGTGTTGATGTTCTCTGTGATCTGAGCTGTAGTTTCTCTTTTATCAGTCATACAGTCACTCAGTGACGTCCTGATCTCTGTTCAGATGCTGCTGTTCTCATACACACTTAATCCAGAGCTGCACTATGGCATCAGAGATATTATATCACCAAGTTTTTATACATTTATCTTATCATACTGTATAATATATAATATCAAGTTGCTGCAACACTCTTTAGAATGATATTATAATGTAACAGGGTCAATACAGATATTGCAAATGGCTAGTAGAAATTTATACAATGAGAATCAGTAAACAGCATTTATTCATGTTAAATAAGATGAGGTCAGTTGTTTGTGTAGTCTTTTAGATCTCTGTTTGTGTATCAGACACTGTGTAACATACCACATACAACCTACATTATAATATGTGTTTGACTATCACAGCAAAGATCAGGATCTGACTGCATATTTTATAATATAATAATTAAAAAATAATGTGATAATTATGTCTAATTTAAAAAACTTAAAGTTAACAGATCAAACTAGCATCAGATCGAGTGTCTTCTTTACTGAAAGCATTTTTACATTCTTGCATTTTGGAAATTATAACAAACCATACTGTTATCATGATTTTCTGGTGATTTTTGTTTTTTTTCAGTAATTTTTATGGATGCAAATGGATATACATTGGTTTGTAAACAAATTTCTAAGAAAGAATTTACAAGATGTCAGTAAAAAACATGTTCATATTTACTGAAAGAAGGTTTGGTGTATTTTATTGGAGATTTGTAGCAGTACACAGATTGTCTGTCGCCCTCTGCTGGTGTTAAACTGTCAACACATGCTGATGAGATCTATAGTTTATCATTCTTCACCTCTATCAGTAACTCACTCTTTTTGTCTTACAATATCAGGAATGTTTTTGATAGTAAAAAGTAGAAAAAAGAAAATGTCATATCACTGTAAATGATCAACACTTTAATCTCTACACATACATGCAAAGACAAACATGTAAAGTACAGGAAAAACAAAGAGATAAATAGGATAAATTCATACAAACATTTATACAACATATTCATCCATGCTGAAGAAGGTTAAAGAAAAGACAAACGATAGAAAAGGAGGAAAATCACAGAATGTCATCATAAGTGTTTTTGTATGAGTGTTGAATGTGGTTTAGTCACAGTGGGCTTCAGAGCACAATAATACACAGCAGAATCACACACATGAAGATCCTGAATCATCAGAGGAACTGATCTTGATGATGTGTTGAGATTGGCTTTAAATCTTGCTTTAAAACTTTCATCTTCATTGCCGAAGGACCCGACTCTGTTCAGTATGAATTTAGGGAATCCATTTACTGTTTGCTGATACCAGAAGAGAGTCGGGGAGGTTGATGTTTCATATGTACAGTTTATTGTTACAGTTTCACCTTCATAAGCTGTTTGAACTCTTGTTTTCTGAATAACACTGTCCTGTGAGTTTATACCTGTAGAAATTAAAGTTAAACTAGATTCGTAAGAAAATTAAAAGACATTGAAAAGAACTTGTTAAAGTTAGAAATTAAATTTTACTTACCCATGAAATATATGAAAACAATTATAACTTGTTTTATCCAGTGTGTGGTCATGTTTCTTGGTGTAGCAGTGAAAAAACATTAAAATCTTTCCAACACCTGCTTTAGTCTCTGACAGAGGCACTAAAAATCACAAAGAAAAGAATATAGACTGACATCTCTTGACTCCACCCTCTTGACAAAGGTTTTGACTTTCATTGTGGACCTAACGTGCCACATTTTGTAAGTGTATATACACTGCACTATAAAAAAAGTTCTTCCTATTTCATTTGATACTTTTTCATCATGTGTGACATCAGTACAAAAAGTTAAAAATAATTTACCTGTAACTATAAAACATTTTGTTTTCTAATGAGTTCTTCTTGTCAATCTTCTGTGTTTGATCATCATGACATATTTTTTACAACTACTCAAGTTTGTCATACATAATTTACATCAACCTTCAGTCTTTAGCATTGAAAGCATGTGAACCATCTGCGTTGTGCACAGCAACATTTGCATTGTTAAATTAACATCTCCTGGTGTATACTGTATATACTTAAATATACATTCATATAATAATTACCAACTATAGGTGTTAAATCTTCTATCTGTAAACCTTTTTGTCTAAAATTATTAAGCAAGTGCAAAAAAAACTGTTAAAATCTGTAATGTTAAAACCTTAATTCATCACAGTTTTGGTTTATAATTTCAGTGGATAGGATATTTGTTATGGGAAATTTGAGTTTGTCACATCATGCTTGTGGATTCTGCAGATGGAACAGCATTGTTTGAAAATACTATAGACTAAGGCAAAGAATGTACGATAAATATTAGTTCTAAAACACTAAGACCAAAAACAATCTCAAAACATCAGTGAGAAGAAAAGATTTCACAGCCTGTGGTATCAGACCAATTATGTCATGCATGGAGAGATGATGTTTTTGTACAGTGTTGTTTGTGTTTTGTGTCACTGTGGGCTGCAGAGCACAATAATACAGATGAGAGTCTGATAGAGCAGCAGATGAGATCTCCAGATACACACGTTTCTGTTCTTTTACAACACTTGAATATAGACGAAGAGCAGAATCAGATGTGTTTGAATATTCTGTGACTGACAGTAAAAACTCTGGTGTTGATCTGTCCAGATACTGTCGATACCACTGAAGAGAGTTAACAGCACCACTACTGGTACTGTATTTACAAGAGAGAGTCACATTTTCATCCTCAAATACATGTTTCTCTGAAGACAATGACTCTATTGTATAAGCAAATGAAGTTCCTGTGAAAATAAAAAGAACCTCTATGAATCAAATTCATTATTTATGTGTTTGTAAAGTATATATTTATGTTTATTCTGACTGAAAACATGTCTAAATTAATCACTTACCAACATAAAGTTGCATTATTGTCCAGATAAAGAGAAACATGATATGTGTTCAGAGATACTGTTCAGTGAAAGAGAAAATAACTGAACAAACTTCATTCTGTCAGTGTCTTATGTTCATCTTGTAAATAAGCTCCGCCCACTGCTGACATCATATCCAAAGGGTGACTACTCTAAAGATGATAAATATGCTAACATAGTTTTTATTTTGAAAATTATTAACATAATTGCATTTGTGTTATTCCATAGTTTTGATCAATTTATTAAAACTATATCAAAATAGTAAAGAATGAGAAAGTGAACCTTAAACTTTTCACAAGCAGTGTATGTCGTGCATAAGATTGTAATTCATTCTTTAACATAAAATATTGAATATTGAATGATAGTTTAATACTGTAAGTGCTTGTTCTCATAAACTGTTGTTCAGTGCTGAAGGTTTTACTGTGATAATGTTTGACACATGTAATCTTCATCACAGTTCAGGGCTGTTAGTTCTTGTAAGGAGGTTTATTGTGTATCAGTCACAGTGGGCTCTCAGAGCACAATAATACACAGCAGAATCACACACATGAAGATCCTGAATCATCAGAGAAACTGAAGATTTGTTAACATCTGCATGAAATCTTTCTTCAAATTCCTTTTCACTGCTGCTTGATCCAGTCGAGAGCTTATACAGCATGTATTTTGGGAATCCATTGGTTTTATGTTGGTACCAGTAAAGATAAGAGACCGGGTTACTGGTTTTGTAAGTACAGTGAAGTTTAACAGCTTCATGTTCAAAAGCAATTTGAACTCTTGTTGATTGATTAACAGAGTCTTCAGTGTTGTTTTCTGACCAAAATTAAATAAATAAATAAGCAAATTAAAAACAACAACAGTAATAAAATCAAAATAAAATCATGTATGTCTAATATTTCAGACATATATAAAGATAACAAGCAGAATTTACTTTAACAATAAAGATATTTTACCTTTAAATGAAACCATTAAAATGAAAACTGTCAGCCAGATGAACATGGTTTAATATTGGTCAAATGTAGTTAAAGATGTGATGAGGAAAATGAATTTCACAGTGTGGCAGTGTTCATTTCATCTGGTCTTCACACATGTAGGAGGAGTTTACATACATCACAGTCTACTGCTGTGCCACATAATGGGCAAGATGTGCAATTAAATTAATGTCTAAGTGTTACGTCTCTGTGGGTGAGCCTGTTTTTTCCTCTTATTCTCTGTTTCTTTCTTTTGTACTATTGTTTTCTGTAGGTGCATCCCACCCTCTGATTGGCTTAAAAAGATTTTGAAAAGAAAACAAATTTAAAAGATGTAAATCATGTGAATTTCTAAACAAATGTATTAAAAGCATAAGGAACTTAATAAAGTTAAGATGCCAGTTTAAAATATTTTCAAGGTGAGCTCTGAACCAGCCTTGCTGTATTTTATTGGAGATTTGTTGCAGTAAACAGATTGTCTGTCGCCCTCTGCTGGTGTTAAACTGTCAATACATGCTGATGAGATCTATAGTTTATCATTCTTCACCTCTATCAGTAGCTCACATCTTTTCTCTTTTGTGTATTAAAATATCAGGAAGGTGTTTGATAGTTAAAATAAAAAATAAAGACAGAAAATATAAATATAAATATAAAAACAAAGAAACAAAAACGTGAGATTCATAAGAGATATTCATACAAACATTTACACATATTCATTAGTGTTGGAGAAAGTTTAAAAAAGACAAACAGTAGAAAAGGAGGCAAATCACTGAACTCCATCATACAGTCAGTGTTTTTGTATGAGTGTTGAATGTGGTTTAGTCACAGTGGGCTGCAGAGCACAATAATACACAGCAGAATCACTCACATGAAGATCCTGAATCATCAGAGGAACTGATCTTGATGATGTGTTGAGATTTGCATGAAATCTCTCCTTAAAGTCTTGCTCATGGTGGACATTTGTAGCAAATATCATCATCATGTTTTTAGGAACTCCATCTGAATGTTTTTGGTACCAGTAGAGATATGGGGATGGATCACTGGTTGTGTATGTACAGTTTATTGTTACAGATGTGCCTTCAAGAGCAGTTTGAACTCTTGCATTTTGTTCAACTTTGTCCTGAGATTTACAGCCTGAAACAGAATTCAGAATTAATATCAATTAATATCCTGCAACTCTTACATGTTGCCATACAGGACTGTTACTTTTAGACACAAATATTTACATAAATAAATTTAGGGAATCATAATAATCCTACTTACCCAAGAAATGCGTTAAAAAGATGATGAAATGGCTTTGCCAGTAAGTCATTATTATAACTGGATTATGTAACTAAACTTTACAATTTTTATCCGCCTAATAATCTTCACTTTGATGAAGCTGTTTGAAATACTGTCACATATATAAAGGATGGGAGGAGTTTGTTTATTAAATCTGACATTGAATCACACATCTTCCCCTTGAAAAGAGTGTATGGTACATTTCTTTTTGGTTTTTATATTTGAGATCTCTGACTCATTTATTATTTTTCTTAATAATCATTAAGTTAATGCTCAAACAGAGGAATTTGGTTTCAGATTAGTTGGATCTAAATTAGGTGAATGGATTCACAAAAACAGCTTTTAAACAATATCAGGCTGGTCATTTTAACACAATCAATACTCATTTAATGACATCTGTCCCTGTGTGGTAAAGATTTTGAAACTTACATTTTGTCTTGTTGTGTAATATGTTTGATACTGGTGAAATTAATATTAGGTGTAGAAAACACTAAGATAAAGACTTTTCAATCATATTTCACTACAGATAAATCAATGACAAACATGTCTGCATGTTTCCAGGAGTGGATTTGGGGACAACAGTCCTAACACACATCCTTTGTAAATCTTATTTTGCATGTCTTTCTAAATTCAATCAATTTATTTATACATTGTTAAATAAACTGTATGTCTGTAACAATGCAGGAAGAGACAAAGGATTCAAATGCAATATACTTTATTGTTAAATCCAAGAACACACAGAAAACCCAGGACCTCAGGAACCTGGACACACCTACATAACACTAAACAATGACTGACAAAGCGTAACTGAACCACAATGACTATATATATAAGAGATAACAAGCAGAGAAAACAAGACACAGGTGAAAGCAATGAAACAATGATGAGTCCGGGAAAAGGCTTAAAAGAGAAGAGACTTTTGCAAGTTTGGCTTTCACAACATAGTGTGTGAGCACTGATGAACATCACGGGTTTGTGGTTCAGTCTGTTTAGTCACAGTGGATCTCAGAGCACAATAATACACAGCAGAATCACACACATGAAGATCCTGAATCATCAGAGGAACTGATTTTGTGTCCAATCTGGCATCAAATCTGTCTTTAAAATCAGAGCTATTGCTTGATCCATATTTGTATCTCATCAGTATATATTCAGGGTGTTTGTTTGAGCGCTGAATGTACCAGTAAAGATATGGAGCAGTTTGAAGTGTTTCATATTCACAGTGAATCCTGTAATGCAGAAGAGAACAGGAACATAACCACTGAGATTCATAGAAAAATAATATCATAATAATAATCTTACAGCAAGAAAACCTATCATAAAGGATTTTTTATTGCTTACCATAGTGATTGAAGATAAAAATGAATAAAATCAAATCCAAAGTCATCTTTAAAGAACTCTAAAAGTAAATGATAAAATGTCATGAATGATCAGCTGTGGGAAACGCTTTGATTGCTGCTTGGTATGATAACTGATGTCATGATGATGTTCAACAACTGATTCTGCTTCTTACATTTAAGGTTTAAAATAATCAGTTTTAGGTGTTGTCATGTATGTGTAAATATCGCCATCCTCAGGCAAAGAGTGGTATTACATCTGCCTCCTTTGAGCCCTAAAGAAATGACAGAACAACGATTGTTTTTTTATATATCAGTTAATGTTAGTGTACAATAGATATATTAGTATCAGTAGCAACTAAAAATCATTAAAGACACTTAACAAAAACCAACAGTTCTGTATGTCTTTACAGGGTTCAGTGTTGTGTTTCTGCATTATTTATTGTGAAGATTAAACCAGTGACCTGCAGTGACTCATCACTTAATAAAAATGTTAAAGTGTTCAAGTTACTAAAGAAAGTTACTTTGTGATTGGGAGATTTTGTATGAGCAGAAATAACTGCTGATTTAATGTAATTAGGTTTCATATTCACATATACAAGAAGGCTTTGCAAAAACGACAATAGTAAAGACTTTCAACAGCATAAAATATTTTTGATTTTGCTATTGACATTTATTGACAAGTTCAATCGTATTTAGATATTTAGATATCTTACACAGTGTTTCTGTGTGAGTGTTGAATGTGGTTTAGTCACAGTGGGCTGCAGAGCACAATAATACACAGCAGAATCACTCACATGAAGATCCTGAATCATCAGAGGAACTGATCTTACTGTGGAGTTCATTGTTGCAGAAAATCTCTTCTTATATTCAGGCTCAGTAGTTCCTTTACCAATTGTAAATTCACTCAGAATGAATGTTGGTGATGTGTTCGGCAGATGTTTATACCAGAAAATATATGCATTTGTTGCAGAGGTAGAAAAACTGCATGATAGAGTAACTTGATCTCCTTCATTTTTGTTCATTTCTTCTGAAGGCTGTTCAACACTGTCCTTTCCCCAACACACTGAAAAAATATATTTATCAATGAATTATTTGCATATAATAAGATCTCAAACGGATATAATGTTGACAATCAAAATATAATCCTTACCAAAATCATGTGCTGTGAAGATAAGAGCAATAATCATCAATTTTGCCATCAATCACCGCTTACAGTAAAATAGATTAAAAACTGCTTATTTATAGTGAGTCTCTGTAACCTTGATAACTTTTCTCTTTGTGTTGTCAGATTCTCATATCACACAGTTATATACCGTAAGCATTTGAGGGATGACGCCTCCTTGTGGTGAAAACATTTAAATACATGAGCATCACCATTAGGCTACAGTACAGCAATGCCATCAGCATTAAAATCACATGAAATCAAAACTAACAAATCTCATGTTTTATACACAGTTGCAGTGTTCATTATAATAAGTAATTTCTGTGTTAGTGTCTGCATGTTTTTTTTATGTGAACACACATAATGACACTTTTTTCATGATGTGTCTCAGAGAGAGGGCCGGACCGTTTTGATTGTCTAATGGTCAAACAGCTTCCAATGATCCAATCAAGTTTCAGAAGAGGAAGTCAATTTCACTCATTCCAGAAGCAATTTCACATGGATATGTCACATCAAAGAAGAAAAGACTGTTTTATGTCAACTTTAAATCAGTAAGTTTTTAAATAATTTATTACTTGCATGTTTATTTGATTGTTCATGTCCACATAAGTAACCTTTCAGGCAGTGTAGAGATGCAGGTAATAAACCATAAGTCATCTTACAAATCAGATGATTATTACCTAAAAAAAGGGCATTTATTATTGCTGATATTGTAATTTATTGAGTTTAATTTTATACACAACCACACGCAGGTGTTGCCACAAGTGAAATCATGTTACATGGGTTATAGATTGTGGGTTTGATGAGGTTTGAGATCAAAGTGAAAAATGAATTTTAGTTTTTGTACAGCTTCACATATACTCTGTATCACTGGGCTCCAACTCTTAAAGCACAATAATATAAAGCTGAATCTGACAGAGTCACAGCGCTAATAATGAGTTCAGTAGATGTATATGATGTTGTCGACTGAACACGAGGATCAGAGGGATTTCCAGTATCACTCCATGATCGAGCTTCTTTCCATATTAAATACTGAGGTTCTCTGTTAGGAAACTGTCTGTACCAGTAAAGTCTAACAGCACTGCTACTGGTGTCATATGAACAGCTCAATGTCACAGTCTCCTGTTCTTTCTTTATCATTATTGCTCCTTTATCTGGACCGATCCGGTCTGCAGTCATCACACCTACAAACAAACAAAAACATATTAGGGAGTCATTTCCTTAAATATTTTTAAACCAATAAAACATTACCTGGAGTTATAATTAAGATGAGAAGCAGGTGTGTGTTCATGTTTCTGAAGTCAGATCAGTTGTGTGTTGATGTTCTCTGTGATGTGAGCTGTTGATTTGTGTTACTGTCAGTCTCTGCGCTTCACACATAAAACCACATGAAACTTCCTGCAGTCATGCAGTTTTGTGCTTTACAACATCAGGAAAATCAGACTTCTTCTGACCGAGTATGCTACAAAGCTCATAATCCAAGCTTTTGTCCGATACATCAACACATCTGTCATTAATTAACTATTGAAAGCCCCAATCACACCCTCATCTGATCACCCCACTGAATACCTGTAGCCAACGTATCAAAATAAAGTGTTTGCCAC
The DNA here is from genome assembly GCA_019155185.1 of Beaufortia kweichowensis. NCBI lineage: Eukaryota > Metazoa > Chordata > Actinopteri > Cypriniformes > Gastromyzontidae > Beaufortia > Beaufortia kweichowensis. The sequence goes on from CM032797.1 coordinate 18,155,462, forward strand.
TGGCCTTTAGGACAGAAACTGCACCTTCTTAACCTAATTTACTCCTACAGGTGTGTGTTTCCTTTCACCATCTGTGATCAGGAAATGAACAATGCCTTCTGTTTATACACTTGACCAAACCTTAAAAATCCTTAACTTTCACTGTGTATCGTTGTTTATAGTTATTAAAAAGATATTTAAACACTCTTTAAAACACTTCTTTCCTCGACTCTGTTCTTATTTAAAACTGTACTTATTATTAGCTTTAAAGGCAAAAACTAAAATTCTCTCTTCCTCATTTGTAAATGAATGAACTTAAATGATGGAAGAAAAGAAAAGCATTTTACTGTACAGTTTGTTTTAGAGAAATATACACTGAGGTTTATTTACAATCCCTTTTAAACTTTCTTTATTCTCTTCTGCAATTCGTATGATATCCAAATGACTTTCAGTCGATAATTCTCCTTTCTTTTTTAATAAATTGTACTGTAGAGAGATATCAGCTAATACTGCAGTAGTGTTACATGATGAAGATGAATTTTATTGTTTGGTCACAGTGTTTTATGTTTTTGTATGAGTGTTGAATGTGGTTTAGTCACAGTGGATCTCAGAGCACAATAATACACAGCAGAATCACACACATGAAGATCCTGAATCATCAGAGGAACTGATTTTGTGTCCAATCTGGCATCAAATCTGTCTTTAAAATCAGAGCTGTTGCTTGATCCATATTTGTATCTCATCAGTATATATTCAGGGTGTTTGTTTGAGCGCTGAATGTACCAGTAAAGATATGGAGCAGTTTGAAGTGTTTCATATTCACAGTTGAGAGTCACCTGCTCTCCCTCAATGACAGATCTTTCATCTCTTGATTGATTCACAGTGTCTTTAGCAAAAGATCCTGTAATGCAGGAGAGAACAGTCACATAATCACTGAGATTCATAGAAAAACACTTTAAACCTACAGCAAGAAAAAGTTTTCTAAAAGATTTCTGATAGATTTTCTTAATGATTGAAGATGTAATCAGGTTTTAGATGTTTGGAGGTTTCTCAGTATGCAAGTCAGCAACATTTCCTCTGTTTTTGTATGAGTGTTGAATGTGGTTTAGTCACAGTGGGCCGCAGAGCACAATAATACACAGCAGAATCACTCACATGAAGATCCTGAATCATCAGAGGAACTGAATCTGACTTCAAATCAGACTGAAATCTCTCCTGAAACTCAGTGCCATTATCTCCTCCATATTTACTTCTTCTCAGGATGTATTTAGGAAAGTCATTTTCTCTCTGAATGTACCAGAAGAGCTCTGGCTGCACTAAAGCTGTTTTGTATTTACAATGTAAAGTTACAGATCCTCCTTCAGATTCAGTGATTTGTTTATCTATCTGATCAACTGTCTCTTCTCCATAACACTCTGAAGAGAGATAGAAATACATTTATAACATGACACACAATGATGATATGAAAAAGCATGAAGTACAAACTGAAAATGACAAACTTGTTCTACTTACCATGAGAAATCAATGCCAAAATCACCAACTTCAACAGGCAAAATGTCTTCATTTTATGTGATCGCTGAAGCATGAGGAGTAGATAAATGAGACAGTGAGTTGAGATGTGATTAGTATTGTGTGAGTTGTCAATGATAAATGGGATAGTAAGTATCAGGGAGAGAAGCAGAAGTGTGTGTACAGCACCCCTTCAGGATTTGATTGTGTGTTCAATTCTGAGAGATTCCACATAAAACCAGATGATCTTTGTTGCTTATACCTGATATTAAGATGTCAAAATATTGCACTAATATTGCACAACATCTAATGTTATTACATGACGATCTGAAATACTTTATCTATGCCTGAAATTCCAACATTCTAACATTTTCATGTTAGTTACTGTATGTATTTATATTATTTCAAGATAACAATCATCTTATACACAAGTCATCCGGGTACTGTGAGGGAGAAAAAGGAAGAGCCTTTACACAGTTGTCTCCATGTTCTGATGACTTTAATGTTTTGGCTTTTGGAATCGTTCATCATGAAACTGGTGATTTGTTGTGCAAATGACGCAACTTTGTGTAAAATAGATGAAACTTTCCATCAGGCTGTTTCCTGATCCTGCTGACCAAATCAACTAAACCGTCTCCCATTTAGCAGATGCTTTTATCCCTAAACAACAAAGCCATGTTTATAAGTAGGACTAGAGTTGGAGCTAACGGGAAACATGGACAACACAGAGGTAGTAGAGATTTTTAATATATATAAACAGAATTGACACATAGAAGAATTAACATAAAATATACATATACAGAGCTCCAACTTGACTATATTGATGTGGAAATGCCTAAAAGGAAAATAGCAGTAAACATCACTTACTTTTAATCATCAGTAACAGAATCAGAGAATCATCATGTTTGTACTGTGAGATGTGAATAAAGTTACAGAGTTATTACTTTACTCTTTCTCAAATCTTCACAGACTCCTCCTATCTGTCTGTGTAACTGCAGTGAATGAGATCACAGTATACAAATGATAACAGCTCTGAATGATTTTCTATATAATTTGAGATGGAATATAAGAGAAATATAAGTGTAGATTAGGAATGCAGTGCTTCTGTGTCATGTGTTTAAAGAGATGCTGTTGAGCAGCTGTTGATGCTGCTCGGTGGGCCACACTTTAATGCCGATTGGAATATTTGATAAACATTTGAATTTTTACCTATACATATTTCATTATTATATATTTTTATGTGTCTCCCTGTGCTCCACTTTTTTGTATGTGTGTTGAATGTGGTTTAGTCACAGTGGGCTTCAGAGCACAATAATACACAGCAGAATCACACACATGAAGATCCTGAATCATCAGAGGAACTGATCTTACTGTTGAATTCAGTGTTGCAGAAAATCTCTCTTTAAAATCCACCTCTGTTGTTCCTTTACCAAACGTAAATTCACTCAGAATAAATACTGGTGATGTGTTTGGTAGCTGTTTGTACCAGAAGAGATATGCATCTGTGGTACTGGTGGTATAATTACACATTAAAATAACTGAATCTTCTTCAGTTGCAGTTATTTCACTTAAAGGCTGTTCAACTCTGTCCTGCCCCCAACACACTGTAAAAATAGATAATTCATGTTAATTGTTAATTATCCTATTAGTAAAGTAAACCTAATCAGGAATTGAAAGTGTACCGAAAGAGTATAAGGCACTTACCATAATAATGTGCCATATAAACAAGAGAAATCAAAGCCAATCTAAACATAGCTGCTCAATGGGGTAAAACAACAGAAAATTGCTTTCATTTCTGCTTTATAAAGCACACAGAGCTCATCTTACATGGACCATATCATGTGATCTATCATACACGGATTGATCAATGCTGACCCCTTGTGGATAAAGTGTGAAATTGTTAACCATGTGCTACTGTAGGAAACCCTGAATGTGCTTGTAGTGTGATCTAAAGATGTTTTCCATACATAATCTGAATTACTATTTAACATTGTGCTTTACAAAGACAGTCAGGGGGTTTAAACAACACAATGGTGAATAAATTATGACTAAATTTTATTTTTTGTGAACAATCTCCTTAAAATAAATATCATAATAAAATACATATGTATACTCAGAATAAATATGTATCCAATGTAAATAAATAATAATACTTAAATACAAGATTTACATTTGATTTACATTTTGTTTCTGACAATACTTTTAAAAAAGCTTTTTCTTTGGTAATTTGTAAATAACTTTTTGCTTGTGTCACTGCGGTATTAACAACCAATGTAAATGAGTTAAAAGTACATGATGGACATTAAAATAAAAATACATGACCTTGAATATAAATATGTATGTACAAGGATAATGTAGCAGTAAAGTGGAGTTGTGTGTCATGTTTTTGTACAGTGTTGTTTGTGTTTTCTGTCACAGTGGATCTGCAGAGCACAATAATACACAGCAGAATCACACACATGAAGATCCTGAATCATCAGAGGAACTGATCTTGATGATGTGTTGAGATTGGCTTTAAATCTTGCTTTAAAACTTTCATCTTCATTGCCGAAGGACCCGACTCTGTTCAGTATGAATTTAGGGAATCCATTTACTGTTTGCTGATACCAGAAGAGATTCGGGGAGGTTGATGCTTCATATGTACAGTTTATTGTTACAGTTTCACCTTCATAAGCTGTTTGAACTCTTGTTTTCTGAATAACACTGTCCTGTGAGTTTATTCCTGTAGAAATTAAAGTTAAACTATATTAGTAACTAAAATACATTGAAAAGAACTTGTTAAAAGTTACTTTTAATAGAAATCACATTTTACTTACCCATGAAACATATAAAAAAAATGATGATTTGTTTTATCCAGTGTGTGGTCATGTTTCTTAATGTAGAAGTGAAAACGCATTGATTCTCAGTAAAACTTCAGATTTATATTTCCCGCACCTGCTTTAGTCTCTGACAGAGGCACTAAAAGAAAACACAGAGGAAATAATATAGTGTCAGACTGACATCTTGTGACTCCACCCTCTTGACAAGATTCAGCAAGTGTTTCTACTTTTATTGTGGTCCTAACATGCCAAATTGTGTAAATGTGTATATATACAGTAAATGTTCTTCCTATTTTATTTGATACTTTTTCATCATGTGTTCCATCAGTACAAAATGAGTTTCAAAAATGAAATAAATGACCTGAAACTAACTAAAGGAAACTGTCAGCTCATTTCACCAGACAGGAACAAGAAATGTGAACATTGCAAATCTTCTGTTTTTGATCATCATGATCATTTATTTAAGTTACAGCACTACTCAAGTTTGTCATACATAAGAGTACATCAAGTTTTCATTATTTTTATCTGAAAGCTTCAGTGAACCATCTGAGCATGTGAACCAGCAAAATTTGTAGTGTTAAATGAACACCCCCTGGTGTATATTGTATATAAATAAACACATACATATAATAATGACCACCCATAAGTGTTACATCTTCAATCTGTAAACCTTTTTGGCTAAAATTATTAAGCAAAAAAAAATGTTAAAATCTGTAATGTTAACATCATTCATCACAGTAGGTTTTGGTTTTATAATTTCAGTGGATAGGATATTTGTTATGGGAAATTTGATTTGTCACATCAGTGCTTTTGTGGATTCTGTGATGGAACAGTTGTTTGAAAACACTATAGACTAAGGCAAAGCTAAACAAAATGATAAATATTAGTTCTAAAACACTAAGACTTGTAAAACAATCTCAAAACATCAGTGAGAAGAGAAAGATTTCACAGCCTGTGGTATCAGACCAATTATGTCATGCATGGAGAGATGATGTTTTTGTACAGTGTTGTTTGTGTTTTGTGTCACTGTGGGCATGAGAGCACAATAATACAGATGAGAGTCTGATAGAGCAGCAGATGAGATCTCCAGATACATTTTTCTGTTCTTTTTACAACACTTGAATATAGGCGAAGAGCAGAATCAGAACTGTTTGAATATTCTGTGACTGACAGAAAAACTCTGGTGTTGATCTGTCCAGATACTTTGATACCACTGAAGAGCTTCAACAGCACCACTACTGATACTGTATTTACAAGAGAGAGTCACATTTTCATCCTCAAATACATGTTTCTCTGAAGACAATGACTCTATTGTATAAGCAAATGAAGTTCCTGTGAAATAAAAAAGAACCTCATGAATCAAATTCATTATTTATGTGTTTTAAAGTATATATTTATGTTTATTCTTACTGAAAACATGTCTAAATTAATCACTTACCAACATAAAGTTGCATTATTGTCCAGATAAAATTAGAAACATGATATGTGTTCAGAGACAATGTTCAAACATCAGAGAAAATAACTGTACAAACTCATTCTGTCAGTGTCCATGTTCATCTTGTAAATAAGGAGAGCCCACTGCTGACATCATATCCAAAGGGTGACTACTCTAAAGATGATAAATATGCTAACATGTGTTTTATTTTGAAAATTATTAACATAATTGCATTTGTGTTATTCCATAGTTTTGATCAATTTATTAAAACTATATCAAAATAGTAAAGAATGAGAAAGTGAATTAAACTTTTCACAAGCAGTGTTCACAGTGCATAAGATTGTAATTCATTCTTTAACATAAACATTGAATATTGAATGATAGTTTAATACTGAAGTGCTTGTTCTCATAAACTGTTGTTCAGTGCTGAAGGTTTTCTGTGATTATGTTTGACACATGTAATCTTCATCACAGTTCAGGGCTGTTAGTTCTTGTTAGGAGGTTATTTGTGTATCAGTCACAGTGGATCTCAGAGCACAATAATACATGCAGAATCACAGTTATGAAGATCCTGAATCATCAGAGAAACTGAAGATTTGTTAACATCTGCATGAAATCTTTCTTCAAATTCCTTTTCACTGCTGCTTGATCCAGTGAGAGCTTATACAGCATGTGTTTTTGGGAATCCATTGGTTTTATGTTGGTACCAGTAAACCACATGGAACGTGTCACTGGTTTTGTAAGTATGATGAAGTTTCAGCTTCATGTTAAAAAAGCAGTTTGAACTCTTGTTGGTTGATTAACAGAGTCTTCAGTGTTGTTTTCTGACCAAAATTAAATAAATAAGCAAATTGAAGCGTGGTGTAATAAATTTCAAAATAAAATCATGTATGTCTAATATTTCAGACATATATAAAGAAATAAGAAAGCAAATTAACATATTTAACAATAAAGATATTTTACCTGTGTATTTGCAACCATTCAAAATGGAAAACTGTATAATAAAGATGAATATATATTTATATTGGTTTATGTAGTTAAAGATGTGATGAGGAAAATGAATTTCACAGTGTGGTTGTGTTCATAACATCTGGTCATCACACACATGTAGGTGGAGTTTACATACATCACAGTCTACTGCTTTTGCATAATGGAGCAAGATTTGCAATTAAATTAATGTCTAAGTGTTCACGTCTCTGTGGGTAGCCTGTTTTTCCTCTTATTCTCTGTTTCTTTCTTTTGTACATTTTTTCTGTGTGAGTGCATCCCACCCTCTGATTGGCTTAAAAAGATTTTGAATATTGAAAACAAACTAAAAGATGTAAATCATGTGAATTTCTAAACAAATTTGTACAGATATAAACATAAGGAACTTAAAGATGCCAGTTTAAAAATATTTTCAAGGTGAGCTCTGAACCAGCCTTGCTGTATTTTATTGGAGATTTGTTGCAGTAAACAGATTGTCTGTTAGCCCTCTGCTGGTGTTAAACTGTCAATATATGCTGTGTGAGATCTATATATCATTCTTCACCTCTATCAGTAGCTTTCTTCTTTCTCTTTTGTGTATTTAAAATATTAAGGAAGGTGTTTGATAGTTAAAATAAAAATAAAGACAGAAAATATAAATATAAATATAAAAACAAAGAAACAAAAGTATGAGATTCTGTAAGAGATATTCATACAAACATTTACATATAACATTAGTGTTGGAGAAAGTTTAAAAAGACAAACATCTAGAAAGGAGGCCAAATCATATGAACTCCATCATACAGTCAGTGTTTTTGTATGAGTGTTGAATGTGTTTTTGTCACAGTCCAGGGCGCAGAGTACAATAATACACTGCAGAATCACTCACATGAAGATCCTGAATCATCAGAGGAACTGATCTTGATGATGTGTTGAGATTTGCATGAAATCTCACAAAGTCTTGCTCATGGTGGACATTTGTAGCAATCCATCATCATCATGTTTTTAGGAACTGAATCTGAATGTTTTGGTACCAGTAGAGATATAGGGATGGATCACTGGTTGTGTATGTACAGTTTACAGTTACAGATGTGCCTTCAGCAGTTTGAACTCTTGCATTTTGTTCAACTTTGTTATTGGATTGCCAGCCTGTAACAGAAATCAAGAATTAATATCATTAATATCCTGCAACTCTTACAAGACATGCCATACAAAGGACTCTTACTTTACTAGACACAAATATTTACATAAATAAATTTAGGAATCAACAATCCTACTTTTAATCATCATTAACATGTCAAACAGATGATGAAATGCTTTGTACAGTAAGTCATTATTATAACTGGATTATGTAACTAAACTTTACAATTTTTATCAAATCTAATAATCTTCACTTTGATGAAGCTGTTTGAAATACTGTCACATATATATAAGGATGGGAGGAGTTTGAATTATTAAATCTGACATTGAATCACATCATCTTCCTTAAAGTGTAGATTTGAAATGGTACATTTATTTTTTGGTTTTATATTTGAGATCTCTGACTCATTTATTATTTTTCTTAATAATCATTAAAATGTTTAATGCTCAAACAGGGGAATTTGGTTTCAGATTAGTTGGATCTAAATTAGTGAATGAATTCACAAAAACAGCTTTTAAATAATCATCAGGCTGGTCATTTTAACACAATCAATACTCATTTAAGGACATCTGTCCTGTGTGGTAAAGAGTTTCAAATCTTACAGGATTTTGTCTTGTATGTGTAATATGTTTGATACTGGTGAAATTAATGGTGAGATGTAGCAAACACTTAAGATAAAAGAATTTTCAATCATATTTCATTACAGATAAATCAATGACAAACATGTCTGCATGTTTCCAGGAGTGGATTTGGGGACAACAGTCCTAACACATATCCATTGTTAAATCTTATTTTGCATGTCTTTCTAAATCAATCAATTTATTTATACATTGTTAAATAAACTGTATGTCTGTAACAATGCAGGAAGAGGCAAAGGATTCAAATGCAATATCACTTTATTGTTAAATCACAATAACACACAGCAAAATCAGGACCTCAGCAACCTGGACACACCTACATAACACTAAACAATGACTGACAAAGAGATTTGCATTGAACCACAATGACTATATATATTTGAGATAACAAGCAGAGAAAACAAGACACAGGTGAAAGCAATGAAACAATGCTGAGTACCACAAGGAAAAGGCTTAAAAAGAGAAGAGTTTTTTGTAAGTTTGGTTTTCTACACATAGTGCATCACACTGATGAACATCACAGGGTTTTGTGTTTCAGTCTGTTTAGTCACTGTGGATCTCAGAGCACAATAATTCTACAGCAGAATCAACAACACATGAAGATCCTGAATCATCAGAGGAACTGATTTTGTGTCCAATCTGGCATCAAATCTGTCTTTAAAATCAGAACTGTTGCTTGATCCATATTTGTATCTCATCAGTATATATTCAGGGTGTTTGTTTGAGCGCTGAATGTACCAGTAAAGATATGGAGCAGTTTGAAGTGTTTCATATTCACAGTTGAGAGTCACCTGCTCTCCCTCAATGACAGATCTTTCATCTCTTGATTGATTCACAGTGTCTTTAGCAAAGATCCTGTAATGCACTAGAGAACAGTTTACATAATCACTGAGATTCATAGAAAAACACTTTAAACCTACAGCAAGAAAAAAGTTTTCTAAATAATTTCTGATACATTACCATAATGATTGAAGATGAAAATGGATAAAATAAATAACCTATAAGTCATATTGGATCAATTCTGAAAAATGTCACATGAATGATCAGCTGTAGGAGACGCTTTGATTGCTGCTTGTCATGTTGTTGATAATGTTCAATAACTGATGAGATTCTTACAGTCAAGGCTTAAAATAATCCGTTTCAAGTGTTGTCATGTGTAGATATCGCCATCCTCAGGCTAAAAGTCATATTACCATTTACAAATAATGTTAGAATACAGTAGATCACAATACCACCTAAAATATCAATAATCTAATATTTATGCAAGTGGAAATTTAGAAAGAACAAGTAAATAGTTGAAAAAAAACATTTATGCTAAATTAAATGTATTTTAATATGTGAATACATGAGCCAGCCACCTTGTGTGAACCAGCACCAGGTGTTACTGTGCTGTTAATCCAGCTAATACTAATAATCAAAAATGATGTTGATATAAGTTCATACGTTAATATAGATGTAAGGTTTTCTGCTGATTTAATGTAATCAGGTTTTAGATGTTTGAGGTTTTCAGTATGCAAGTCAGCAAGATTTGCACCATAAGACTAAATGTTTCCTCTGTTTTGTAGCAGTGTTGAATGTGGTTTAGTCACGTTTCAGTTCTTTTTAGAGCACAATAATACTAACAGCAGAATCAGATCACATGAAGATCCTGAATTATCAGAGGAACTCTGAATCTGACTTCAAATCAGACTGAAATCTCTCCTGAAACTTAGTGCCATTATCTCCATATTTACTTCTTCTCAGGATGTATTTACCCCTCAAGTCATTTTTCTCTGAATGACAATGAAGAGATTCTGGCTGCCCTGAAGTTGTTTTGTATTTACAATGTAAAGTTACAGATCCTCCTTCAGATTTAGTGATTTGTTTATCTCTTATCTGATCAACTGTCTCTTCTCCATAACACTCTGAAGAGATAAAATACATTTATAACATGAGACACAATGATGATATGTAAAAGCATGAAGTAACTTAGGAAATGTACAAACTTGTTCTCACTGTACCACACAGAAATCAATGCCAAAATCACCACCCACTGCAACAGGCAAAATGTCTTCATGTAGTCTTTTATGTGATCACTGAAGCATGAGGGTAGATAAATGAGACAGTGAGTTGAGATGTGATTAGTATTGTGAGAGTTGTCAATGATAAATTTGATAGTAAGTATCAGAGGAGAGAAGCAGAAGTGTGTGTACAGCACCCCTTCAGGATTTGATTGTGTGTTCAATTCTGAGAGGTTCCACATAAAACCAGATGATCTTTGTTGCTTATACCTGATATTAAGATGTCAAAATATTGCACTTAATATTGCACAACATCTAATGTTGTTACATCACGACCTGAAATACTTTATCTATGCCTGAATTCCAACATTCTAACATTTTTCATGTTAGTTACTGTATGCTATTTATATTATTTCAAGATAACAATCATCTTAAACACATCCAGAACATACAGAGGGAGAAAAAGGAAGAGCCTTTACACAGTTGTCTCCATGTTCAAGATGACTTTAATGTTTTGTCTATTTGGAATCGTTCATCATGAAACTGGTGATTTGTTGTGCAAATGTAAACGCTAACTTTGTGTAAAATAGATGAAACTTTCCATCAGGCTGTTTCTGATCCTGCTGACCAAATCAACTAAACCGTCTCCCCATTTAGCAGATGCTTTTATCCCTAAACAACAAAGCCATGTTTATAAGTCAGGACTAGAGTAGGAGCTAACAGGGAAACATGGACAACACAGAGGTAAAGAGATTTTTAATAGACATATATAAAACATTGGAATTGACACATAGAAGAATTAACAGAAAATATACATATACAGAGCTCCAACTTGACTATATTGATGTGGAAATGCCTAAAAAGTTTAAAATAGCAGTAAACATCACTTACTTTTAATCATCAGTAACAGAATCAGAGAATCATCATGTTTGTACTGTGAGATGTGAATCAAGGTTACAGAGTTATTACTGTTACTCTTTCTCAAATCTTCACAGACATCCTCCTATCTGTCTGTGTAACTGCAGTGAATGAGATCACAGTATACAAATGATAACAGCTCTGAATGATTTTCTATATAATTTGAGATGGAATATCAGAGAAATATAAGTGTAGATTAGGAATGAAAGTGCTTCTGTGTCATGTGTCTTTAAAGAGATGCTGTTGAGAGCAGCTGTTGATGCTGCTTCGGTGGAGCCACACTTTAATGCCGATTGGAATATTTGATAACACATTTGAATTTTTACCTATACATATTTCATTATTATATATTTTTATGTGTCTCCCTGTGCTCCACTTTTTGTATGTGTGTTGAATGTGGTTTTAGTCACAGTGGGCTTCAGAGCACAATAATACACAGCAGAATCACACACATGAAGATCCTGAATCATCAGAGGAACTAATCTTACTGTTGAATTCAGTGTTGCAGAAAATCTCTCTTTAAAATCCACCTCTGATTGTTGATTTACCAAACGTAAATTCTCTCAGAATAAATACTGGTGATGTGTTTGGTAGCTGTTTGTACCAGAAGAGATATGCAGTGGTACTGGTGGTATAATTACACATTAAAATAACTGAATCTTCTTCAGTTGCAGTTATTTCAGATCTTAAAAGGCTGTTCAACTTTGTCCTACCCCAACATACTGTAAAAATAGATCAATTCATGTTAATTGTTAATTATCCTATTAGTAAAGTAAACCTAATCAGGAATTGAAAGTGTACACGAATGAGTATAAGGCACTTATACATAATAATGTGCCATATAAACAAGAGAAATCAAAGCCAATCTAAACATGGCTGCTCAATGGGGTAAAACAACATTAAAATTGCTTTCATTTCTGCTTTATAATAGCACATCAGTTGCTTATCTTACATGGACCATATCATGTGATCTATCATACACGGATTGATCAATGCTGACCCCTTGTGGATAAGTTGTGAAATAGCAGTTAACCATGTGCTACTGAAGGAAACCCTGATCGTGCTTATCAGTGTGATCTAAAGATGTTTTAAATACATAATCTGAGATTACTATTTAACATTGTGCTTTACTAAAGAGAAGTCAGGGGGTTTAAAACAACACAATGGTGAATAAATTATGACTAAATCGCCCTTTTTGAACAATCTCCTTAAAATAAATATCATAATAAAATACATATGTATACTCAGAATAAATATGTATCCAATGTAAATAAATAATGATACTTAAATACAAGATTTACATTTGATTTACATTTTGTTTCTGACAATACTTTTAAAAAGCTATTTTCTTTGGTAATTTGTAAATAACTTTTTGCTTGTGTCACAGCATGTATTAACAACCAATGTAAAATGAGTTAAAAGTACATGATGGACATTGAAATAAAAAAATACATGACCTTGAATATGAATATGTATGTACAAGGATAATGAAAAGGAGGAAAGTGGAGTTGTGTGTCATGTTTTTGTACAGTGTTGTTTGTGTTTTCTGTCACAGTGGATCTCAGAGCACAATAATACACAGCAGAATCACACACATGAAGATCCTGAATTATCAGAGGAACTGATCTTGATGATGTGTTGAGATTGGCTTTAAATCTTGCTTTAAAACTTTCATCTTCATTGCAGAAGGACCCGACTCTGTTCAGTATGAATTTAGGAATCCATTTACTGTTTGCTGATACCAGAAGAGATTCGGGGAGATTGATGTTTCATATGTACAGTTTATTGTTACAGTTTTACCTTCATAAGCTGTTTGAACTCTTGTTTTCTGAATAACACTGTCCTGTGAGTTTATACCTGTAGAAATTAAAGTTAAACTATATATTAGTAAGAAAATTAAAAGACATTGAAAAGAACTTGTTAAAGATTAGAAATTAAATTGTACTTACTTACCCATGAAATATATGAAAACAATTATAACTTGTTTTATCCAGTGTGTGGTCATGTTTCTTGGTGTAGCAGTGAAAAAACATTAAAATCTTTCCAACACCTGCTTTAGTCTCTGACAGAGGCACTAAAAATCACAAAGAAAAGAATATAGACTGACATCTCTTGACTCCACCCTCTTGACAAAGGTTTTGACTTTCATTGTGGACCCTAAGCGTGCCACATTTTGTAAGATGTATATACACTGCACTATAAAAAAAAGTTCTTCCTATTTCATTTGATACACTTTTTCATCATGTGTGACATCAGTACAAAAAGTTAAAAAATAATTTACCTGTAACTATAAAACATTTTGTTTTCTAATGAGTTCTTCTTGTCAATCTTCTGTGTTTGATCATCATGACATATTTTTACAACTACTCAAGTTTGTCATACATAATTTACATCAACCTTCAGTCTTTAGCATTGAAAGCATGTGAACCATCTGCGTTGTGCACAGCAACATTTGCATTGTTAAATTAACATCTCCTGGTGTATACTGTATATACTTAAATATACATTCATATAATAATTACCAACTATAGGTGTTAAATCTTCTATCTGTAAACCTTTTTGTCTAAAATTATTAAGCAAGTGCAAAAAAAATGTTAAAATCTGTAATGTTAAAACCTTAATTCATCACAGTTTTGGTTTATAATTTCAGTGGATAGGATATTTGTTATGGGAAATTTGAGTTTGTCACATCATGCTTGTGGATTCTGCAGATGGAACAGCGTTGTTTGAAAATACTATAGACTAAGGCAAAGAATGTACGATAAATATTAGTTCTAAAACACTAAGACCAAAAACAATCTCAAAACATCAGTGAGAAGAAAAGATTTCACAGCCTGTGGTATCAGACCAATTATGTCATGCATGGAGAGATGATGTTTTTGTACAGTGTTGTTTGTGTTTTGTGTCACTGTGGGCACCAGAGCACAATAATACAGATGAGAGTCTGATAGAGCAGCAGATGAGATCTCCAGATACACACGTTTCTGTTCTTTTACAACACTTGAATATAGACGAAGAGCAGAATCAGATGTGTTTGAATATTCTGTGACTGACAGTAAAAACTCTGGTGTTGATCTGTCCAGATACTGTCGATACCACTGAAGAGAGTTAACAGCACCACTACTGATACTGTATTTACAAGAGAGAGTCACATTTTCACCCTCAAATACATGTTTCTCTGAAGACAATGACTCTATTGTATCAGCAAATGAAGTTCCTGTGAAAATAAAAAGAACCTCTATGAATCAAGTTCATTATATATGTGTTTTTAAAATATATATTTATGTTTATTCTGACTGAAAACATGTCTAAATTAATCACTTACCAACATAAAGTTGCATTATTGTCCAGATAAAGAGAAACATGATATGTGTTCAGAGATACTGTTCAGTGAAAGAAAATAACTGAACAAACTTCATTCTGTCAGTGTCTTATGTTCATCTTGTAAATAAGCTCCGCCCACTGCTGACATCATATCCAAAGGGTGACTACTCTAAAGATGATAAATATGCTAACATAGTTTTTATTTTGAAAATTATTAACATAATTGCATTTGTGTTATTCCATAGTTTTGATCAATTTATTAAAACTATATCAAAATAGTAAAGAATGAGAAAGTGACCTTAAACTTTTCACAAGCAGTGTATGTCGTGCATAAGATTGTAATTCATTCTTTAACATAAAGTATTGAATATTGAATGATAGTTTAATACTGTAAGTGCTTGTTCTCATAAACTGGTGTTCAGTGCTGAAGGTTTTTCTGTGATTATGTTTGACACATGTAATCTTCATCACAGTTCAGGGCTGTTAGTTCTTGTAAGGAGGTTTATTGTGTATCAGTCACAGTGGGCTTCAGAGCACAATAATACACAGCAGAATCACACACATGAAGATCCTGAATCATCAGAGAAACTGAAGATTTGTTAACATCTGCATGAAATCTTTCTTCAAATTCCTTTTCACTGCTGCTTGATCCAGTCGAGAGCTTATACAGCATGTATTTTGGGAATCCATTGGTTTTATGTTGGTACCAGTAAAGATAAGGGAACCGGTCACTGGTTTTGTAAGTACAGTGAAGTTTAACAGCTTCATGTTCAAAAGCAGTTTGAACTCTTGTTGATTGATTAACAGAGTCTTCAGTGTTGTTTTCTGACCAAAATTAAATAAATAAATAAGCAAATTAAAAACAACAACAGTAATAAAATCAAAATAAAATCATGTATGTCTAATATTTCAGACATATATAAAGATAACAAGCAGAATTTACTTTAACAATAAAGATATTTTACCTTTAAATGAAACCATTAAAATGAAAACTGTCAGCCAGATGAACATGGTTTAATATTGGTCAAATGTAGTTAAAGATGTGATGAGGAAAATGAATTTCACAGTGTGGCAGTGTTCATTTCATCTGGTCTTCACACATGTAGGAGGAGTTTACATACATCACAGTTTACTGCTGTGCCACATAATGGGCAAGATGTGCAATTAAATTAATGTCTAAGTGTTACGTCTCTGTGGGTGAGCCTGTTTTTTCCTCTTATTCTCTGTTTCTTTCTTTTGTACTATTGTTTTCTGTAGGTGCATCACACCCTCTGATTGGCTTAAAAAGATTTTGAAAAGAAAACAAATTTAAAAGATGTAAATCATTTGAATTTCTAAACAAATGTATTAAAAGCATAAGGAACTTAAAGATGCCAGTTTAAAATATTTTCAAGGTGAGCTCTGAACCAGCCTTGCTGTATTTTATTGGAGATTTGTTGCAGTAAACAGATTGTCTGTCGCCCTCTGCTGGTGTTAAACTGTCAATACATGCTGATGAGATCTATAGTTTATCATTCTTCACCTCTATCAGTAGCTCATACCTTTTCTCTTTTGTGTATTAAAATATCAGGAAGGTGTTTGATAGTTAAAATAAAAAATAAAGACAGAAAATATAAATATAAATATGAAAACAAAGAAACAAAAACGTGAGATTCATAAGAGATATTCATACAAACATTTACACATATTCATTAGTGTTGGAGAAAGTTTAAAAAAGACAAACAGTAGAAAAGGAGGCAAATCACTGAACTCCATCATACAGTCAGTGTTTTTGTGTGAGTGTTGAATGTGGTTTAGTCACAGTGGGCTTCAGAGCACAATAATACACAGCAGAATCACTCACATGAAGATCCTGAATCATCAGAGGAACTGATCTTGATGATGTGTTGAGATTTGCATGAAATCTCTCCTTAAAGTCTTGCTCATGGTGGACATTTGTAGCAAATATCATCATCATGTTTTTAGGAACTCCATCTGAATGTTTTTGGTACCAGTAGAGATATGGGGATGGATCACTGGTTGTGTATGTACAGTTTATTGTTACAGATGTGCCTTCAAGAGCAGTTTGAACTCTTGCATTTTGTTCAACTTTGTCCTGAGATTTACACCCTGAAACAGAATTCAGAATTAATATCAATTAATATCCTGCAACTCTTACATGTTGCCATACAGGACTGTTACTTTTAGACACAAATATTTACATAAATAAATTTAGGGAATCATAACAATCCTACTTACCCAAGAAATATGTTAAACAGATGATGAAATGGCTTTGCCAGTAAGTCATTATTATAACTGGATTACGTAACTAAACTTTACAATTTTTATCCGCCTAATAATCTTCACTTTGATGAAGCTGTTTGAAATACTGTCACATATATAAAGGATGGGAGGAGTTTGTTTATTAAATCTGACATTGAATCACACATCTTCCCCTTAAAAAGAGTGTATGGTACATTTCTTTTTGGTTTTTATATTCGAGATTTCTGACTCATTTATTATTTTTCTTAATAATCATTAAGTTAATGCTCAAACAGAGGAATTTGGTTTCAGATTAGTTGGATCTAAATTAGGTGAATGAATTCACAAAAACAGTTTTTAAACAATATCAGGCTGGTCATTTTAACACAATCAATACTCATTTAATGACATCTGTCCCTGTGTGGTAAAGAGTTTGAAACTTACATTTTGTCTTGTTGTGTAATATGTTTGATACTGGTGAAATTAATATTAGGTGTAGAAAACACTAAGATAAAGATTTTTCAATCATATTTCACTACAGATAAATCAATGACAAACATGTCTGCATGTTTCCAGGAGTGGATTTGGGGACAACAGTCCTAACACACATCCTTTGTAAATCTTATTTTGCATGTCTTTCTAAATTCAATCAATTTATTTATACATTGTTAAATAAACTGTATGTCTGTAACAATGCAGGAAGAGACAAAGGATTCAAATGCAATATACTTTATTGTTAAATCCAAGAACACACAGAAAACCTAGGACCTCAAGAACCTGGACACACCTACATAACACTAAACAATGACTGACAAAGCATAACTGAAACACAATGACTATATATATAAGAGATAACAAGCAGAGAAAACAAGACACAGGTGAAAGCAATGAAACAATGATGAGTCCGGGAAAAGGCTTAAAAGAGAAGAGACTTTTGCAAGTTTGGCTTTCACAACATAGTGTGTGAGCACTGATGAACATCACGGTTTTGTGTTTAGTCACAGTGGATCTCCGAGCACAATAATACACAGCAGAATCACACATATGAAGATTCTGAATCATCAGAGGAACTGAATTTGTGTCCAATCTGGCATCAAATCTGTCTTTAAAATCAGAGCTATTGCTTGATCCATATTTGTATCTCATCAGTATATATTCAGGGTGTTTGTTTGAGCGCTGAATGTACCAGTAAAGATATGGAGCAGTTTGAAGTGTTTCATATTCACAGTGAATCCTGTAATGCAGAAGAGAACAGGAACATAACCACTGAGATTCATAGAAAAATAATATCATAATAATAATCTTACAGCAAGAAAACCTATCATAAAGGATTTTTTATTGCTTACCATAGTGATTGAAGATAAAAATGAATAAAATCAAATCCAAAGTCATCTTTAAAGAACTCTAAAAGTAAATGATAAAATGTCATGAATGATCAGCTGTGGGAAACGCTTTGATTGCTGCTTGGTATGATAACTGATGTCATGATGATGTTCAACAACTGATTCTGCTTCTTACATTTAAGGTTTAAAATAATCAGTTTTAGGTGTTGTCATGTATGTGTAAATATCGCCATCATCAGGCAAAGAGTGGTATTACATCTGCCTCCTTTGAGCCCTAAAGAAATGACAGAACAACGTTTGATTTTTATATATCAGTTAATGTTAGTGTACAATAGATATATTAGTATCAGTAGCAACTAAAAATCATCAAAGACGCTTAACAAAAACCAACAGTTCTGTATGTCTTTACAGGGTTCAGTGTTGTGTTTCTGCATTATTTATTGTGAAGATTAAACCAGTGACCTGCAGTGACTCATCACTTAATAAAAATGTTAAAGTGTTCAAGTTACTAAAGAAAGTTACTTTTGATTGAGAGATTTTGTATGAGCAGAAATAACTGCTGATTTAATGTAATTAGGTTTCATATTCACATATACAAGAAGGCTTTGCAAAAACGACAATAGTAAAGACTTTCAACAGCATAAAATATTTTTGATTTTGCTATTGACATTTATTGACAAGTTCAATTGTATTTAGATATTTAGATATCGTACACAGTGTTTCTGTATGAGTGTTGAATGTGGTTTAGTCACAGTGGGCTTCAGAGCACAATAATACACAGCAGAATCACACACATCCAGATCCTGAATCATCAGAGGAACTGATCTTAATGTGGAGTTCATTGTTGCAGAAAATCTCTTCTTATATTCAGGCTCAGTAGTTCCTTTACCAATTGTAAATTCACTCAGAATGAATGTTGGTGATGTGTTCGGCAGATGTTTATACCAGAAAATATATGCATTTGTTGCAGAGGTAGAAAAACTGCATGATAGAGTAACTTGATCTCCTTCATTTTGTTCATTTCTTCTGAAGGCTGTTCAACACTGTCCTTTCCCCAACACACTGAAAAATATATTTATCAATGAATTATTTGCATATAATAAGATCTCAAACGGATATAATGTTGACAATCAAAATATAATCCTTACCAAAATCATGTGCTGTGAAGATAAGAGCAATAATCATATATTTTGCCATCAATCACCGCTTACAGTAAAATAGATTAAAAACTGCTTATTTATAGTGAGTATCTGTAACCTTGATAACTTTTCTCTTTGTGTTGTCAGATTCTCATATCACACAGAGTTATATACCGTAAGCATTTGAGGGATGACGCCTCCTTGTGGTGAAAACATTTAAATACATGAGCATCACCATTAGGCTACAGTACAGCAATGCCATCAGCATTAAAATCACATGAAATCAAAACTAACAAATCTCATGTTTTATACACAGTTGTAGTGTTCATTATAATAAGTAATTTCTGTGTTAATGTCTGCATGTTTTTTTATGAACACACATAATGACACTTTTTTCATGATGTGTCTCAGAGAGAGGGCCGGACAGTTTTGATTGTCTAATGGTCAAACAGCTTCCAATGATCCAATCAAGTTTCAGAAGAGGAAGTCAATTTCACTCATTCCAGAAGCAATTTCACATGGATATGTCACATCAAAGAAGAAAAGACTATCACAACTGTTTTATGTCAACTTTAAATCAGTAGGTTTTTAAATAATTTATTACTTGCATGTTTATTTGATTGTTCATGTCCACATAAGTAACCTTTCAGGCAGTGTAGAGATGCAGGTAATAAACCATAAGTCATCTTACAAATCAGATGATTATTACCTAAAAAAAGGGCATTTATTATTGCTGATATTGTAATTTATTGAGTTAAATTTTATACACAACCACACGCAGGTGTGAAATCATGTTACATGGGTTATAGATTGTGGGTTTGATGAGGTTTGAGATCAAAGTGAAAAATGAATTTTAGTTTTTGTACAGCTTCACATATACTCTGTATCACTGGGCTCTTAAAGCACAATAATATAAAGCTGAATCTGACAGAGTCACAGCGCTAATAATGAGTTCAGTGGATGTATCTGATGTTTCTGAGTCAAATCGAGGATCAGAAGAGTCACCAGATCCACTCCATGTTAAATACTGAGGTTCACTGTTAGGAAACTGTCTGTACCAGTAAAGTCTAACATAACTGCTACTGGTGTCATATGAACAGCTCAGTGCCACAGTCTCCTGTTCTTTCTTTATCATTATTGCTCCTTTATCTGGACCGATCCGGTCTGCAGTCATCACACCTACAAACAAACAAAAACATATTAGGGAGTCATTTCCTTAAATATTTTTAAAACAATAAAACATTACCTGGAGTTATAATTAAGATGAGAAGCAGGTGTGTGTTCATGTTTCTGAAGTCAGATCAGTTGTGTGTTGATGTTCTCTGTGATGTGAGCTGTTGATTTGTGTTACTGTCAGTCTCTGCGCTTCACACATAAAACCACATGAAACTTCCTGCTTTCTGTAAGATGATGAAAGTTTCTGCTCTTAATAAATAAATCATTTACATTAATATTAATATTGACATTTGCACAAATTACTCTCTCATGTCTGCAGCCAGGAAATATGTAAATTGAAACGTGGTGTATTTACTTCTACAGTATCTCAGGTGTGCAATGTACATATTGAAAAGAAATCAAGACAAAAAGAAAACAAATTAACATATTAATACATTTGTATATGTCCAATTAGTACTTGTGTATTTGCAGTATTTTTCAAAATGGTCAAACTAGTATAATAAAGCAGAATATATATATATATTTATATATTTATTATTTAAATGTTATCATATTTTAACATATAGGTTGTTCCCATAACAGTTTCATCACACACTGAACAGGTGAATTCTTCAAACATTTCTAAAACTTCTTTCACTTTTTTTGTGATTTACAGTTGGCAGTTATTACAGTAGATCATGTTTTTACATGTTTTTATGTAAGTGTTACATGTTTGTGCTTATTTTAATTGTGAGTTTAAAACTAATTTCCAATAAAACATACACTGAATATTGACATGAAACTAAACACTAACACCTGCTGATTTACAATAAAATCATTTGTACAGATATAAACCGAATAAAATCAAAGAGGTTTGTAATAAGTGAAGATGTTAATGGTGTTTATGAAGTTATTTAATCATTTTCTTTTGATATCTTGAGAGATTTTGTGTATATCTGTTATTTGCAGGTGATGTTCGTCTAATGTTGTGTGACTGTATGTCAGTTGTAGTTGTTGTGTTTCTTCTTTGCTTTAGTGATTCTGCTTGTTAACAGCAGGTGTCTATCCATAATCATTTCATTCATCACTTCATTTCTAATTCATTTCAACACTGTGTCTGTAGTATGTACATTTGTAGTAGCATTTATGTCAAACATTACAGTGTAACATTTGGTTTCAGCTTTTTTAAACCCCTGGGATCTGAACAGACTTAAATAATATAACCCTTCTGAAAAGGGTTTTTGTAGCGTGTAAGTGAGTTTCCTGTCATTGTGGGCGTCAGTGCGCAGTAGTAAAGCGCAGAGTCTGTTACTTCAGCAGGAAAAATCTCCAGACTCACATGATTTTTGCTTTTATCAACTTTAGGGACATGGCGAGGAGGAAGATCACTTGTAGATCCCTGTGGATAAATCCACACCAGAAACTCTGGCTTAGATCTTGGAAACTGTCGATACCAGTGTAGGTTATTTACATTTCCCTCATATTCACAGGACAGAGACTTTTTCTCCTTCAGATCGCGAGTGTTTTGTTTTGCAGTGATGTTATTGACTGTGCCAATGTGTCACCTGTAAATCAAGCATTAAACATTAAATTCAAAGTTTTTTAAAGACATGTAATACAAAGCTCTAACTTTACTGAATGTGAAAATGTCAAAAGAGCAAATAGCAGTAAACATCACTTACTTTTAATCATCATTAACAGAATCAGAGCACAGAGAATCATCATGTTTGTACTGTGAGATGTGAATAAAGTTACAGAGTTATTACTTTACTCTTTCTCAAATCTTCACAGACTCCTCCTATCTGTCTGTGTAACTGCAGTGAATGAGATCACAGTATATAAATGATAACAGCTCTGAATGATCAACATTTGAGATCGAATATGAAAGCAATATAAGTGTAGATTTGAAATGCAGTGCTTTATTTTATTTGTTTAAAGGGACATTAAGAGGCAATAAATGTGTTTATGTTCAGTGGGCCACACAATGATTTAAAATGTTTCTTGTTTTGAAGGGGATTATTTGTTACTTTAAATACTGTTAACCTACTGTGATAAAATGATAAAACAGACAATAAAATGTACATTATGTACATACTATCATAATAATGTCTCATTAAAAACAGAGAGACAAATCTCATGTAAACACAGCTGCTGAATGGGTTAAAAACAACAGAAACGGTCAAAGAGCTTATCTCACAGGACTTTACATGTTTGTATATTGTACAGTACAGTAGCATATCACATGCATGTCATACATGGTGAGATCATTGCTGACCTCTTGTGGATAAAGTGTGAAATTGCTCAACATGAAGTTATTTTAAAAACCCAAAACAATCATTTGCAGCATCACTTCAGTATAATCTATGAACGCTTTCAATCTGCAGTCATTATGCATAGTTAGAGTTACATTAAATTAATCTAAATCTAAAGTTATTGGCATAATTATTATTTCTGATGCAGTTGAAGTGTTTTTGTATGAGTGTTGAATGTGGTTTAGTCACAGTGGGCCGCAGAGCACAATAATACACAGCAGAATCACTCACATGAAGATCCTGAATCATCAGAGGAACTGACAGTGAAGAAACATTGAGATTTGCATTAAATCTCCTATTGAATTCTTCCTCTTTGCTCTCAGATCCAGAGAATTTCATCAGCATGTATTTGGGAAATCCATTTGTTTTTTGCTGGTACCACAAGAGTGTTGGGTTTGGA
Source organism: Beaufortia kweichowensis (assembly GCA_019155185.1). Taxonomy (NCBI): domain Eukaryota; kingdom Metazoa; phylum Chordata; class Actinopteri; order Cypriniformes; family Gastromyzontidae; genus Beaufortia; species Beaufortia kweichowensis. Next base: position 18,178,781 of record CM032797.1, read on the forward strand.
TAAGTAGTTTTATATGTACAGTTTATTGTCACAGCATCACCTTCAAATGCAGTTTGAAATGTTGTGTGCTGCTCAACAATGTCCAGAGAAACACATTCTAAAACAAAATCAACAAACATATGTTTATACAAACACAAAGAGAAAGAACCCTAAATATAAAAATATCATTAAAGATTCCAGCATTGAATAATGTAACTTACCCCAAAGAAATGTCATTAGGAGAAAAACAACCTTTTGCATGAGCATCTTTATAACTTGAATTTACAGTTGTATATTGAACATCGTATATGTTTGTGAAGTTGTGTCTGTAAACTCATATGTGTTTGAGTCCTGGGAGGAGCCTGTGTTACAGTAAGAATCAATTACTTCCACTACATTCAGTTTACATGTTAGTCATCTTTAATTGCTTTTGCTGATAGATAAAGTGTAGGCTCAGATTTCCCTTCATATTTAAGAACCAGAACTATTAACTCTGCAGATGATCTGATATACTGTATATATCACTGCAGTTTACTCACAGTTACAGTGTAGTTTAATTTTGATTGTGCACAATTGTTTTTACAAACACCAAATAATGTACATTTTGCTGATGTTTTTATATTATGCAATTCAATAGTATCAGTATTTGTGTTCACAGGCAATTAAACATATGACCTTTTCAGCTGCTATCACAATTCTCTGCCAACTGAGATACAAGAACACGGTCCAATAGTCCAAAATGAAACATCACATTTGCAGATAAAAAGCAACTAAAAAAATACCCAACAGTCAAAAAAATGGGAAAAATAGTAAAGCAAAAACATGTTAGTGATTTTAACAAATAGATGAATACTGTAGATGAATGGGTTAAAGCATCTTCATAAAAGTGTTGTATGAAGTGGTCAGTACTTTCTAAAAGTGTTGTAGCTGATCAGTAGATATGTGTCATATAGATGTAATGTTGTGTATGATGTTTTTGTACAGTGTTGTTTGTGTTTTGTGTCACTGTGGGCTGCAGAGCACAATAATACAGATGAGAGTCTGATAGAGCAGCAGATGAGATCTCCAGATACACACGTTTCTGTTCTTTTACAACACTTGAATATAGACGAAGAGCAGAATCAGATGTGTTTGAATATTCTGTGACTGACAGTAAAAACTCTGGTGTTGATCTGTCCAGATACTGTCGATACCACTGAAGAGAGTTAACAGAAACACCACTACTGATACTGTATTTACAAGAGAGAGTCACATTTTCACCCTCAAATACATGTTTCTCTGAAGACAATGGCTCTATTGTATCAGCAAATGAAGTTCCTGTGAAACAAGAAAAGAAACTTTATTAATCAAAATCAAAATTAGGTATGTATTTTTTTATTTGTTTTCTTATATAATTAAAGTGTTTCTTTGACTGAAATAATCTCTTACCAATGTAAAGTTGCATTATTGTCCAGGCAAAGAGAAACATCATGAGATACTGTACAGTGAAGGTGAAAATAACATTAGAAAACTGTACAAACTTCATTCTGTCAGTGTCTCACACACACATCTTTCTATATTTGCTCCACCCACTGCTGATGTGCAATTCATTTACTTCTCATGTAGTCTTGAATTATTTAAACATTTATGTTTTTAGAGATAGATGGCAAGTGAGCACTACTGCCACCTTGTGGTGTAAATGAGACATTGCTAATCAATATTTGATTATCAATATGCAGAGACAGATGTTTAATGACACAACCAATTTTGCACATTTTAATGTCTTGACTATGAATAGGTCATTCTGTTTTTTTTACATTCAGTTTAAGATTGTGGGTACAACCATATTTAATCAATGTAGACAGATTTATTGTCCAAAAACGGGGCACTCACATACCAGGAGCTTGATGGCAAAACTGAATGAAGACACAAGGCCTTAGCATCACCAACCGACCTGTTTGCTCTTCCTGAGCTGAAACATGTTTTTGTACCGAGTTGTTTGTGTTTTCTGTCTGCTGTTTGATTAGTCAAAGTCAAAGTGGATTCTATTATATGTGCAGAACATACAGAGCATTGAAATTCTGTTTCCCCCAGACCCATGTGAGACACATTACAAGACAGCAGATAAATTATACAGCATATATATAAAGAACAGAGATCGGATGACTGGTTTTGTATGTACAGTGAAGTGTAAAAGCTATCATTCTCTCTTATAGTAATAATAGCACTTAAAGCAAATGTCTCTTTCTGGGAGTGAATTTTAATTCCCATACTTTGTAACTTTATATTCAAAGGGTACTCTATATTATGTATATTAGTCACCATAAACTGTATTTATGTTTTTTATGAACCATAGAAAGTGAATAAATCTCATCTGTAGTATATTAAGAAGGACAAATGTATTGAAACGAATATATTATTGTAAGAGATGTTATGAAAAGCTTTCAGTACGTGATACTTGACTGAACTCTCTCTCTCTAGGTCAGTTTCTTTATTTGGTTCGATTTTATCTCCATTCACCAAACCTGTAAACAATAAACAGAATATGATTTAAAAAATGTTGTATGTAAAATTGTAAAAATGTACAATTTTACTGCAAGCACAGAAAACAATTACAGTGACAAAACTGATATCAATGAAACATTTGGATTGAGAGTTTTTTTTCATCATTCACTGATCTTTTGTTTAATCTTGATTAAATAAACAATATACCTGTTGTCATAATGAGAATGAGTAAACAGTATATATTCATGTTAAATAAGATGAAGTCAGTTGTCTGTTGAGTCTTTCAGATCTCTGTGTGTGTATCAGACACTGTGAGTCACTGCAGATCAAATATAAAGACAAACATCAACTTCCTGCTCTGATCTTATTGGATATGAGTGTCAATATTGATCCCATTGTTAATATTAGTAGGTATTACACTATCACGCCAGTTTAACATATTAAATATATACATTTATTAGGTAACTCGTTTATGAATATAAAGGGCATACAATATATTTACAATGATTTAACATACCATATATAAGATCTGCATTATAATATGTTTTTGACTATCACATCAAATATTAGCATCTGGTTGCCCATTTTACTTTTACCAATAAATAATGTAGCACTTTCTGTCTTATTTGAGTAACTTGGTTAAGTTGACAAACTAGCAGCAGATTGAGTGAACTGAATGAGCCTCTCCATCATTTTATCATCGTGATTTGAAGATTCTGGTTTAAATTAGGAAGAATTTATAAGTTAAGAGCTCTGTTAAAAATATGAATATATTTACTAAAAGAAGATTTGGTGTATTTTATTGCAGATTTTTTTGCAGTAAACAGTCTGTCGCCCTCTGCTGGTGTTAAACTGTTAACACATGCTGATGAGATCTAGATCTACTGTAGATCACTCTACACCACCATCAGTAGCTCACTTTTTTTCTTTTAAATTAGCAGGAAGGTATTTAACAGTGAATTTATTTAAAAGAAATAAAGATAAAAAAGTAATATAATCATAAATGAATAAAAGTAATACTAAGTAAAGTAATCTCTACACAGACATGTATAGAAAAATAAAGTACAGTAAAAAGAAAGAAACAGATACATGAGATGAATAAGTGAAGTTCATACAAACATTTATACATATTCATCAGTGCTGGAAAAGGTTAAAAAGAAAAGGAGGGAAATGACAGAATGTCATCATATGTGTTTTTGTATGAGTGTTGAATGTGGTTTAGTCACAGTGGATCTCAGAGCACAATAATACACAGCAGAATCACACACATGAAGATCCTGAATTATCAGAGGAACTGAATCTGACTTCACTTCAGACTGAAATCTCTCCTGAAACTCAGTGCCATTATCTCCTGCTCCATATGTGCTTCTTCTCAGGATGTATTTAGGAAAGTCATTTTCTCTCTGGATGTACCAGAAGAGATCTGCTGTTTTTGTTGCTGATGTATATTTACAGTCTAATGTTACTGATCCTCCTTCAGTTTGTGTTGTCTGTTTATCTGGCTGAACAACCTTATCCTCTGATCTGCAATCTAAAAGACATAATATATTGTTACTAATTGCGCTATTATAAAAAATGAATTTAAAGAAATGATCCTGACGTTACATACCAAGAACAAGTAATGCAAATATCAACACCTCCAGTTTCATTGTTTGTTCTTCAAGATGATAAAGTGGTTTGTAAGCAGATGATCAGTCAGTGAGAGGAGTTTGTCCTTTAAGCATTCATATAGAGCAGATGTTATATTGTGATGTTGTGACAGCATGTGAGACGCATGTGAAAACAATTTATGCTACATCACGCCCTCTATTGATTCCTTTTGACATTACAAAACATTTAAATGCCACATATTATCTTTATCATGTATGTTTGATGATGATTTATTTGTCAGTCCTTTGCCCAATCTAAATGTAATATAGTCAAATCATAAACATTTTATTGTTTAAGTTATTTTGAGTATAAATCATACTTTGTGACATTTCTTTATTACAAAGCCCGGGAAGTCACCTGTAGGAGAAAAAAACTGTTGCAGTGACGCATCTTGTTAATATTATTTTCTTTATTTATCTAGTTCACCAACACAAAACAACAAGCTTTCATGTACATGATTAACGGTTCTTATTCTATATTGCTTTATTGTATATTTTGAAATTAAATATATATATTATATATTAAATTATCTTAACTACATATAGCTTTCAAAGCTATTCAGGGGCCACAAATCCGTAAAAATCATGGGAACGGATTGCGAAAGTGTGGGCACGGATTTTAAAAATTGAGGTTACGGTTTACAAAACAGTGAGCACGGATTGGAAACTCGTGGGCACCTTTGGGAAAAATTGTAGAATCTGTGCGTACGGTTTACAAACTGAGGGGACGAATTACAAAACCTTGACCACAGATTTGCATGTCTTGTTTTTTTCTCCACCAGGTGACCTCGCGGGATCCAAACGTACTTAATCCTAATTTATGGCAAGAAGGAAAAACATCACAAAGATCACATGTAAGTGCCTGTAAGTATATAATAATTAATATTCATTATAAAGTGTGTATGTTTTTGCTGTCATTTAATGATCCTGTTTTAGTCTTCACTATTACAATCTATTACCTTTACTACAGTCAGTATCTTACACATCGTGGTGATGATTAAAACTGTTACTGTAGATGCATCTTTAGCTTTTTACTAGCTGAACCTGCATTTAATATTCAGCAGGTGTTTGATTGTCTGTCTTCTACAGTCTTTGTGGTTTATTTCTGTGGTTTGATTGCTGCTCTTCAAAGCAATAATTGTGTTTTAGTTTTTGTACAGCTTCACATATACTCTGTATCACTGGGCTCTTAAAGCACAATAATATAAAGCTGAATCTGACAGAGTCACAGCGCTAATAATGAGTTCAGTAGATGTATATGATGTTGTCGACTGAACACGAGGATCAGAGGAGCTTCCACTTACTTTAGCCGATCGGGCAGGTTTAAATATTAAATACTGAGGTTCACTGTTAGGAAACTGTCTGTACCAGTAAAGATAAACATAACTGCTACTGGTGTCATATGAACAGCTCAATGTCACAGTCTCCTGTTCTTTCTTTATCATTATTGCTCCTTTATCTGGACCGATCCGGTCTGCAGTCATCACACCTACAAACAAACAAAACTTTGAGTGAGGCATGTTGCAAATTATTATTTTCCTATATTAGTATTTCCTTGGCAGTTTGTACTAAGATTTCTTTGTTATTTTACCTGTAATGATCAGTGAAATGAGAAGCAGGTGTGTGTTCATGTTTCTGAAGTCAGATCAGTTGTGTGTTGATGTTCTCTGTGATGTGAGCTGTTGATTTGTGTTACTGTCAGTCTCTGCGCTTCACACATAAAACCACATGAAACTTCCTGCAGTCATGCAGTTTTGTGCTTCACAACATCAGGAAAATCAGACTTCTTCTGACCGAGTATGCTACAAAGCTCATGATCCAAGCTTTTGTCCGATACATCAACACATCTGTCATTAATTAACTATTGAAAGCCCCAATCACACCCTCATCTGATCACCCCACTAAATACCTGTAGCCAACGTATCAAAATAAAGTGTTTGCCACTGGCCTTTAGGACAGAAACTGCACCTTCTTACCCTAATTTACTCCCACAGGTGTGTGTTTCCTTTCACCATCTGTGATCAGTAAATGAACAATGCCTTCTGTTTATACACTTGACCAAACCTTAAAAATCCTTAACTTTCATTGTGTATCGTTGTTTATAGTTATTAAAAAGATATTTAAACACTCTTTAAAACACTTCTTTCCTCGACTCTGTTCTTATTTAAAACTGTACTTATTATTAGCTTTAAAGGCAAAAATTAAAATTCTCTCTTCCTCATTTGTAAATGAATGAACTTAAATGATGGAAGAAAAGAAAAGCATTTTACTGTACAGTTTGTTTTAGAGAAATATACACTGAGGTTTATTTACAATCCCTTTATTCTTTATTCTCTTCTGCAATTCGTATTATATCCAAATGACTTTCAGTCGATAATTCTCCTTTCTTTTTTAATAAATTGTACTGTAGAGAGATATCAGCTAATACTGCAGTAGTGTTACATGATGAAGATGAATTTTATTGTTTGATTACAGTGTTTTATGTTTTTGTGTGAGTGTTAAATGTGGTTTAGTCACAGTGGGCTGCAGAGCACAATAATACACAGCAGAATCACACACATGAAGATCCTGAATCATCAGAGGAACTGATTTTGTGTCCAATCTGGCATCAAATCTGTCTTTAAAATCAGAGCTGTTGCTTGATCCATATTTGGATCTCATCAGTATATATTCAGGGTGTTTGTTTGAGCGCTGAATGTACCAGTAAAGATATGGAGCAGTTTGAAGTGTTTCATATTCACAGTTGAGAGTCACCTGCTCTCCCTCAATGACAGATCTTTCATCTCTTGATTGATTCACAGTGTCTTTAGCAAAAGATCCTGTAATGCAGAAGAGAACAGTCACATAATCACTGAGATTCATAGAAAAACACTTTAAACATACAGCAAGAAAAAAGTTTTCTAAAAGATTTCTGATACATTACCATAATGATTGAAGATGAAAATGAATAAATAACCTATAAGTCATATTGGATCAATTCTGAAAAATGTCACATGAATGATCAGCTGTAGGAGACGCTTTGATGTCATGATAATGTTCAATAATTGATGAGATTCTTACAGTCAAGGCTTAAAATAATCCGTTTCAAGTGTTGTCATGTGTAGATATCGCCATCCTCAGGCTAAAAGTCATATTACCATTTACAAATAATGTTAGAATACAGTAGATCACAATATCACCTAAAATATCAATAATCTAGTATTTATGCAAGTGGAAATTTAGAAAGAACAAGTAAATAGTTGAAAAAAAACATTTATGCTAAATTAAATGTATTTTAATATGTGAATACATGAGCCAGCCACCTTGTGTGAACCAACACCAGGTGTTACTGTGCTGGTTAATCCAGCTAATACTAATAATCACAAATGATGTTGATATAAGTTCATACGTTAATTGCAGCACATGCAGGTTTTCTGCTGATTTAATGTAATCAGGTTTTAGATGTTTGGAGGTTTCTCAGTATGCAAGTCAGCAAGATTTGCACCATAAGACTAAATGTTTCCTCTGTTTTTGTATGAGTGTTGAATGTGGTTTAGTCACAGTGGGCCGCAGAGCACAATAATACACAGCAGAATCACTCACATGAAGATCCTGAATCATCAGAGGAACTGAATCTGACTTCAAATCAGACTGAAATCTCTCCTGAAACTCAGTGCCATTATCTCCTCCATATTTACTTCTTCTCAGGATGTATTTAGGAAAGTCATTTTCTCTCTGAATGTACCAGAAGAGATCTGGCTGCCCTAAAGCTGTTTTGTATTTACAATGTAAAGTTACAGATCCTCCTTCAGATTCAGTGATTTGTTTATCTATCTGATCAACTGTCTCTTCTCCATAACACTCTGAAGAGAGATAGAAATACATTTATAACATGACACACAATGATGATATGAAAAAGCATGAAGTACAAACTGAAAATGACAAACTTGTTCTACTTACCATGAGAAATCAATGCCAAAATCACCAACTTCAACAGGCAAAATGTCTTCATTTTATGTGATCACTGAAGCATGAGGAGTAGATAAATGAGACAGTGAGTTGAGATGTGATTAGTATTGTGTGAGTTGTCAATGATAAATGGGATAGTAAGTATCAGGGAGAGAAGCAGAAGTGTGTGTACAGCACCCCCTTCAGGATTTGATTGTGTGTTCAATTCTGAGAGATTCCACATAAAACCAGATGATCTTTGTTGCTTATACCTGATATTAAGATGTCAAAATATTGCACTAATATTGCACAACATCTAATGTTGTTACATGACGATCTGAAATACTTTATCTATGCCTGAAATTCCAACATTCTAACATTTTCATGTTAGTTACTGTATGTATTTATATTATTTCAAGATAACAATCATCTTATACACAAGTCATCCGGGTACTGTGAGGGAGAAAAAGGAAGAGCCTTTACACAGTTGTCTCCATGTTCTGATGACTTTAATGTTTTGTCTTTTGGAATCGTTCATCATGAAACTGGTGATTTGTTGTGCAAATGACGAATCTTTGTGTAAAATAGATGAAACTTTCCATCAGGCTGTTTCCTGATCCTGCTGACCAAATCAACTAAACCGTCTCCCATTTAGCAGATGCTTTTATCCCTAAACAACAAAGCCATGTTTATAAGTAGGACTAGAGTTGGAGCTAACGGGAAACATGGACAACACAGAGGTAGAGAGATTTTTAATATATATAAACAGAATTGACACATAGAAGAATTAACATAAAATATACATATACAGAGCTCCAACTTGACTATATTGATGTAGAAATGCCTAAAAGGAAAATAGCAGTAAACATCACTTACTTTTAATCATCAGTAACAGAATCAGAGAATCATCATGTTTGTACTGTGAGATGTGAGTAAAGTTACAGAGTTATTACTTTACTCTTTCTCAAATCTTCACAGACTCCTCCTATCTGTCTGTGTAACTGCAGTGAATGAGATCACAGTATATAAATGATAACAGCTCTGAATGATTTTCTATATAATTTGAGATGGAATATAAGAGAAATATAAGTGTAGATTAGGAATGCAGTGCTTCTGTGTCATGTGTTTAAAGAGATGCTGTTGAGCAGCTGTTGATGCTGCTCGGTGGGCCACACTTTAATGCCGATTGGAATATTTGATAAACATTTTAATTTTTACCTATACATATTTCATTATTATATATTTTATGTGTCTCCCTGTGCTCCACTTTTTTGTATGTGTGTTGAATGTGGTTTAGTCACAGTGGGCTTCAGAGCACAATAATACACAGCAGAATCACACACATGAAGATCCTGAATCATCAGAGGAACTGATCTTACTGTTGAATTCAGTGTTGCAGAAAATCTCTCTTTAAAATCCACCTCTGTTGTTCCTTTACCAAACGTAAATTCACTCAGAATAAATACTGGTGATGTGTTTGGTAGCTGTTTGTACCAGAAGAGATATGCATCTGTGGTACTGGTGGTATAATTACACATTAAAATAACTGAATCTTCTTCAGTTGCAGTTATTTCACTTAAAGGCTGTTCAACTCTGTCCTGCCCCCAACACACTGTAAAAATAGATAATTCATGTTAATTGTTAATGATCCTATTAGTAAAGTAAACCTAATCAGGAATTGAAAGTGTACCGAAAGAGTATAAGGCACTTACCATAATAATGTGCCATATAAACCAGAGAAATCAAAGCCAATCTAAACATAGCTGCTCAATGGGGTAAAACAACAGAAAATTGCTTTCATTTCTGCTTTATAAAGCACACAGAGCTCATCTTACATGGACCATATCATGTGATCTATCATACACGGATTGATCAATGCTGACCCCTTGTGGATAAAGTATGAAATTGTTAACCATGTGCTACTGTAGGAAACCCTGAAGGTGCTTGTAGTGTGATCTAAAGATGTTTTCCATACATAATCTGAATTACTATTTAACATCGTGCTTTACAAAGACAGTCAGGGGGTTTAAACAACACAATGGTGAATAAATTATGACTAAATTTTATATTTTTGGTGAACAATCTCCTTAAAATAAATATCATGATAAAATACGTATGTATACTACTTAAATACAAGATTTACATTTGATTTACATTTTGTTTCTGACAATACTTTTAAAAAAGCTTTTTCTTTGGTAATTTGTAAATAACTTTTTGCTTGTGTCACCGCGGTATTAACAACCAATGTAAATGAGTTAAAAGTACATGATGGACATTAAAATAAAAATACATGACCTTGAATATGAATATGTATGTACAAGGATAATGTAGCAGTAAAGTGGAGTTGTGTGTCATGTTTTTGTACAGTGTTGTTTGTGTTTTCTGTCACAGTGGATCTCAGAGCACAATAATACACAACAGAATCAAACACATGAAGATCCTGAATCATCAGAGGAACTGATCTTGATGATGTGTTGAGATTGGCTTTAAATCTTGCTTTAAAACTTTCATCTTCATTGCCGAAGGACCCGACTCTGTTCAGTATGAATTTAGGGAATCCATTTACTGTTTGCTGATACCAGAAGAGATTCGGGGATGTTGATGTTTCATATGTACAGTTTATTGTTACAGTTTCACCTTCATAAGCTGTTTGAACTCTTGTTTTCTGAATAACACTGTCCTGTGAGTTTATACCTGTAGAAATTAAAGTTAAACTATATTAGTAAGAAAATTAAAAGACATTGAAAAGAACTTGTTAAAGTTAGAAATTAAATTGTACTTACCCATGAAATATATGAAAACAATTATAACTTGTTTTATCCAGTGTGTGGTCATGTTTCTTGGTGTAGCAGTGAAAAAACATTAAAATCTTTCCAACACCTGCTTTAGTCTCTGACAGAGGCACTAAAAATCACAAAGAAAAGAATATAGACTGACATCTCTTGACTCCACCCTCTTGACAAAGGTTTTGACTTTCATTGTGGACCTAACGTGCCACATTTTGTAAGTGTATATACACTGCACTATAAAAAAAGTTCTTCCTATTTCATTTGATACTTTTTCATCATGTGTGACATCAGTACAAAAAGTTACAAATAATTTACCTGTAACTATAAAACATTGTGTTTTCTAATGAGTTCTTCTTGTCAATCTTCTGTTTTTGATCATCATGACATATTTTTACAACTACTCAAGTTTGTCATACATAATTTACATCAACCTTCAGTCTTTAGCATTGAAAGCATGTGAACCATCTGCGTTGTGCACAGCAACATTTGCATTGTTAAATTAACATCTCCTGGTGTATACTGTATATACTTAAATATACATTCATATAATAATTACCAACTATAGGTGTTAAATCTTCTATCTGTAAACCTTTTTGTCTAAAATTATTAAGCAAGTGCAAAAAAAATGTTAAAATCTGTAATGTTAAAACCTTAATTCATCACAGTAGGTTTTGGTTTATAATTTCAGTGGATAGGATATTTGTTATGGGAAATTTGAGTTTGTCACATCATGCTTGTGGATTCTGCAGATGGAACAGCGTTGTTTGAAAATACTATAGACTAAGGCAAAGAATGTACGATAAATATTAGTTGTAAAACACTAAGACCAAAAACAATCTCAAAACATCAGTGAGAAGAAAAGATTTCACAGCCTGTGGTATCAGACCAATTATGTCATGCATGGAGAGATGATGTTTTTGTACAGTTTTGTTTGTGTTTTGTGTCACTGTGGGCACCAGAGCACAATAATACAGATGAGAGTCTGATAGAGCAGCAGATGAGATCTCCAGATACACACGTTTCTGTTCTTTTACAACACTTGAATATAGACGAAGAGCAGAATCAGATGTGTTTGAATATTCTGTGACTGACAGTAAAAACTCTGGTGTTGATCTGTCCAGATACTGTCGATACCACTGAAGAGAGTTAACAGCACCACTACTGATACTGTATTTACAAGAGAGAGTCACATTTTCATCCTCAAATACATGTTTCTCTGAAGACAATGACTCTATTGTATCAGCAAATGAAGTTCCTGTGAAAATAAAAAGAACCTCTATGAATCAAATTCATTATTTATGTGTTTTTAAAGTATATATTTATGTTTATTCTGACTGAAAACATGTCTAAATTAATCACTTACCAACATAAAGTTGCATTATTGTCCAGATAAAGAGAAACATGATATGTGTTCAGAGATACTGTTCAGTGAAAGAGAAAATAACTGAACAAACTTCATTCTGTCAGTGTCTTATGTTCATCTTATAAATAAGCTCCGCCCACTGCTGACATCATATCCAAAGGGTGACTACTCTAAAGATGATAAATATGCTAACATAGTTTTTATTTCGAAAATTATTAACATAATTGCATTTGTGTTATTCCATAGTTTTGATCAATTTATTATTAGAAAATAAAAAAAATGAAAATAGTAAAGAATGAGAAAGTGACCTTAAACTTTTCACAAGCAGTGTATGTCGTGCATAAGATTGTAATTCATTCTGTAACATAAAGTATTGAATATTGAATGATAGTTTAATACTGTAAGTGCTTGTTCTCATAAACTGTTGTTCAGTGCTGAAGGTTTTTCTGTGATTATGTTTGACACATGTAATCTTCATCACAGTTCAGGGCTGTTAGTTCTTGTAAGGAGGTTTATTGTGTATCAGTCACAGTGGATCTCAGAGCACAATAATACACAGCAGAATCAAACACATGAAGATCCTGAATCATCAGAGAAACTGAAGATTTGTTAACATCTGCATGAAATCTTTCTTCAAATTCCTTTTCACTGCTGCTTGATCCAGTCGAGAGCTTATACAGCATGTATTTTGGGAATCCATTGGTTTTATGTTGGTACCAGTAAAGATAAGGGAACGGGTCACTGGTTTTGTAAGTACAGTGAAGTTTAACAGCTTCATGTTCAAAAGCAGTTTGAACTCTTGTTGATTGATTAACAGAGTCTTCAGTGTTGTTTTCTGACCAAAATTAAATAAATAAATAAGCAAATTAAAAACAACAACAGTAATAAAATCAAAATAAAATCATGTATGTCTAATATTTCAGACATATATAAAGATAACAAGCAGAATTTACTTTAACAATAAAGATATTTTACCTGGTATTGCAACCATTAAAATGAAAACTGTCAGCCAGATGAACATGGTTTAATATTGGTCAAATGTAGTTAAAGATGTGATGAGGAAAATGAATTTCACAGTGTGGCAGTGTTCATTTCATCTGGTCTTCACACATGTAGGAGGAGTTTACATACATCACAGTCTACTGCTGTGCCACATAATGGGCAAGATGTGCAATTAAATTAATGTCTAAGTGTTACGTCTCTGTGGGTGAGCCTGTTTTTTCCTCTTATTCTCTGTTTCTTTCTTTTGTACTATTGTTTTCTGTAGGTGCATCCCACCCTCTGATTGGCTTAAAAAGATTTTGAAAAGAAAACAAATTTAAAAGATGTAAATCATGTGAATTTCTAAACAAATGTATTAAAAGCATAAGGAACTTAATAAAGTTAAGATGCCAGTTTAAAATATTTTCAAGGTGAGCTCTGAACCAGCCTTGCTGTATTTTATTGGAGATTTGTTGCAGTAAACAGATTGTCTGTCGCCCTCTGCTGGTGTTAAACTGTCAATACATGCTGATGAGATCTATAGTTTATCATTCTTCACCTCTATCAGTAGCTCACATCTTTTCTCTTTTGTGTATTAAAATATCAGGAAACAAAGAAACAAAAACGTGAGATTCATAAGAGATATTCATACAAACGTTTACACATATTCATTAGTGTTGGAGAAAGTTTAAAAAAGACAAACAGTAGAAAAGGAGGCAAATCACTGAACTCCATCATACAGTCAGTGTTTTTGTGTGAGTGTTGAATGTGGTTTAGTCACAGTGGGCTTCAGAGCACAATAATACACAGCAGAATCACACACATGAAGATCCTGAATCATCAGAGGAACTGATCTTGATGATGTGTTGAGATTTGCATGAAATCTCTCCTTAAAGTCTTGCTCATGGTGGACATTTGTAGCAAATATCATCATCATGTTTTTAGGAACTCCATCTGAATGTTTTTGGTACCAGTAGAGATATGGGGATGGATCACTGGTTGTGTATGTACAGTTTATTGTTACAGATGTGCCTTCAAGAGCAGTTTGAACTCTTGCATTTTGTTCAACTTTGTCCTGAGATTTACAGCCTGAAACAGAATTCAGAATTAATATCAATTAATATCCTGCAACTCTTACATGTTGCCATACAGGACTGTTACTTTTAGACACAAATATTTACATAAATAAATTTAGGGAATCATAACAATCCTACTTACCCAAGAAATATGTTAAAAAGATGATGAAATGGCTTTGCCAGTAAGTCATTATTATAACTGGATTACGTAACTAAACTTTACAATTTTTATCCGCCTAATAATCTTCACTTTGATGAAGCTGTTTGAAATACTGTCACATATATAAAGGATGGGAGGAGTTTGTTTATTAAATCTGACATTGAATCACACATCTTCCCCTTAAAAAGAGTGTATGGTACATTTCTTTTTGGTTTTTATATTTGAGATCTCTGACTCATTTATTATTTTTCTTAATAATCATTAAGTTAATGCTCAAACAGAGGAATTTGGTTTCAGATTAGTTGGATCTAAATTAGGTGAATGAATTCACAAAAACAGCTTTTAAACAATATCAGGCTGGTCATTTTAACACAATCAATACTCATTTAAGGACATCTGTCCCTGTGTGGTAAAGAGTTTGAAACTTACATTTTGTCTTGTTGTGTAATATGTTTGATACTGGTGAAATTAATATTAGGTGTAGCAAACACTAAGATAAAGATTTTTCAATCATATTTCACTACAGATAAATCAATGACAAACATGTCTGCATGTTTCCAGGAGTGGATTTGGGGACAACAGTCCTAACACACATCCTTTGTAAATCTTATTTTGCATGTCTTTCTAAATTCAATCAATTTATTTATACATTGTTAAATAAACTGTATGTCTGTAACAATGCAGGAAGAGGCAAAGGATTCAAATGCAATATACTTTATTGTTAAATCCAAGAACACACAGAAAATCTAGGACCTCAGGAACCTGGACACACCTACATAACACTAAACAATGACTGACAAAGCGTAACTGAACCACAATGACTATATATATAAGAGATAACAAGCAGAGAAAACAAGACACAGGTGAAAGCAATGAAACAATGATGAGTCCGGGAAAAGGCTTAAAAGAGAAGAGACTTTTGCAAGTTTGGCTTTCACAACATAGTGTGTGAGCACTGATGAACATCACGGGTTTTGTGTTTCAGTCTGTTTAGTCACAGTGGATCTCAGAGCACAATAATACACAGCAGAATCACACACATGAAGATCCTGAATCATCAGAGGAACTGATTTTGTGTCCAATCTGGCATCAAATCTGTCTTTAAAATCAGAGCTATTGCTTGATCCATATTTGTATCTCATCAGTATATATTCAGGGTGTTTGTTTGAGCGCTGAATGTACCAGTAAAGATATGGAGCAGTTTGAAGTGTTTCATATTCACAGTGAATCCTGTAATGCATGAGAGAGAACTCTTGATTGAACCACTGAGATTCATAGTAATGCAAAATAATATCATAATAATAAGATTCAGAAAATAATATCAAGAAAACCTATCATAAAACCTTTTTTTATTATTGCTTACCATAGTGATTGAAGATAAAAATGAATAAAATCAAAACCAAAGTCATCTTTAAAGAACTCTAAAAGTAAATGATAAAATGTCATGAATGATCAGCTGTGGGAAACGCTTTGATTGCTGCTTGGTATGATAACTGATGTCATGATGATGTTCAACAACTGATTCTGCTTCTTACATTTAAGGTTTAAAATAATCAGTTTTAGGTGTTGTCATGTATGTGTAAATATCGCCATCCTCAGGCAAAGAGTGGTATTACATCTGCCTCCTTTGAGCCCTAAAGAAATGACAGAACAACGTTTGTTTTTTATATATCAGTTAATGTTAGTGTACAATAGATATATTAGTATCAGTAGCAACTAAAAATCATCAAAGACGCTTAACAAAAACCAACAGTTCTGTATGTCTTTACAGGGTTCAGTGTTGTGTTTCTGCATTATTTATTGTGAAGATTAAACCAGTGACCTGCAGTGACTCATCACTTAATAATAATGTTAAAGTGTTCAAGTTACTAAAGAAAGTTACTTTTGATTGGGAGATTTTGTATGAGCAGAAATTTAATGTAATTAGGTTTCACATTCACATATACAAGAAGGCTTTGCAAAAACGACAATAGTAAAGACTTTCAACAGCATAAAATATTTTTGATTTTGCTATTGACATTTATTGACAAGTTCAATTGTATTTAGATATTTAGATATCGTACACAGTGTTTCTGTATGAGTGTTGAATGTGGTTTAGTCACAGTGGGCTGCAGAGCACAATAATACACAGCAGAATCACACACATGAAGATCCTGAATCATCAGAGGAACTGATCTTACTGTTGAATTCAGTGTTGCAGAAAATCTCTTCTTATATTCAGGCTCAGTAGTTCCTTTACCAATTGTAAATTCACTCAGAATGAATGTTGGTGATGTGTTCGGCAGATGTTTATACCAGAAAATATATGCATTTGTTGCAGAGGTAGAAAAACTGCATGATAGAGTAACTTGATCTCCTTCATTTTTGTTCATTTCTTCTGAAGGCTGTTCAACACTGTCCTTTCCCCAACACACTGAAAAAATATATTTATCAATGAATTATTTGCATATAATAAGATCTCAAACGGATATAATGTTGACAATCAAAATATAATCCTTACCAAAATCATGTGCTGTGAAGATAAGAGCAATAATCATCAATTTTGCCATCAATCACCGCTTACAGTAAAATAGATTAAAAACTGCTTATTTATAGTGAGTCTCTGTAACCTTGATAACTTTTCTCTTTGTGTTGTCAGATTCTCATATCACACAGAGTTATATACCGTAAGCATTTGAGGGATGACGCCTCCTTGTGGTGAAAACATTTAAATACATGAGCATCACCATTAGGCTACAGTACAGCAATGCCATCAGCATTAAAATCACATGAAATCAAAACTAACAAATCTCATGTTTTATACACAGTTGCAGTGTTCATTATAATAAGTAATTTCTGTGTTAATGTCTGCATGTTTTTTTATGAACACACATAATGACACTTTTTTCATGATGTGTCTCAGAGAGAGGGCCGGACAGTTTTGATTGTCTAATGGTCAAACAGCTTCCAATGATCCAATCAAGTTTCAGAAGAGGAAGTCAATTTCACTCATTCCAGAAGCAATTTCACATGGATATGTCACATCAAAGAAGAAAAGACTGTTTTATGTCAACTTTAAATCAGTAGGTTTTTAAATAATTTATTACTTGCATGTTTATTTGATTGTTCATGTCCACATAAGTAACCTTTCAGGCAGTGTAGAGATGCAGATAATAAACCATAAGTCATCTTACAAATCAGATGATTATTACCTAAAAAAACGGCATTTATTATTGCTGATATTGTAATTTATTGAGTTTAATTTTATACACAACCACACGCAGGTGTTGCCACAAGTGAAATCATGTTACATGGGTTATAGATTGTGGGTTTGATGAGGTTTGAGATCAAAGTGAAAAATGAATTTTAGTTTTTGTACAGCTTCACATATACTCTGTATCACTGGGCTCCAACTCTTAAAGCACAATAATATAAAGCTGAATCTGACAGAGTCACAGCGCTAATAATGAGTTCAGTAGATGTATCTGATGTTGTCGACTGAACACGAGGATCAGAGGAGCTTCCACTACCAGCAGCCGATCGGGCAGATTTAAATATTAAATACTGAGGTTCACTGTTAGGAAACTGTCTGTACCAGTAAAGTCTAACAGCACTGCTACTGGTGTCATATGAACAGCTCAATGTCACAGTCTCCTGTTCTTTCTTTATCATTATTGCTCCTTTATCTGGACCGATCCGGTCTGCAGTCATCACACCTACAAACAAACAAAAACATATTAGGGAGTCATTTCCTTAAATATTTTCAAACCAATAAAACATTACCTGGAGTTATAATTAAGATGAGAAGCAGGTGTGTGTTCATGTTTCTGAAGTCAGATCAGTTGTGTGTTGATGTTCTCTGTGATGTGAGCTGTTGATTTGTGTTACTGTCAGTCTCTGCGCTTCACACATAAAACCACATGAAACTTCCTGCTTTCTGTAAGATGATGAAAGTTTCTGCTCTTAATAAATAAATCATTTACATTAATATTAATATTGACATTTGCACAAATTACTCTCTCATGTCTGCAGCCAGGAAATATGTAAATTGAAACGTGGTGTATTTATTTCTACAGTATCTCAGGTGTGCAATGTACATATTGAAAAGAAATCAAGAAAAAAAGAAAACAAATTAACATATTAATACATTTGTATATGACCAATTAGTACTTGTGTATTTGCAGTATTTTTCAAAATGGTCAAACTAGTATAATAAAGCAGAATATATATTTATATATTTATTATTTAAATGTTATCATATTTTAACATATATGGTTGTTCCCATAACAGTTTCATCACACACTGAACAGGTGAATTCTTCAAACATTTCTAAAACTTTTTTCTATTTTTTTGTGATTTGCAGTTGGCAGTTATTACAGTAGATCATGTTTTTACATGTTTTTATGTAAGTGTTACATGTTCGTGCTCATTTTAATTGTGAGTTTAAAACTAATTTCCAATAAAACATACACTGAATATTGACATGAAACTAAACACTAACACCTGCTGATTTACAATAAAATCATTTGTACAGATATAAACCGAATAAAATCAAAGAGGTTTGTAATAAGTGAAGATGTTAATGGTGTTTATGAAGTTATTTAATCATTTTCTTTTGATATCTTGAGAGATTTTGTGTATATCTGTTATTTGCAGGTGATGTTCGTCTAATGTTGTGTGACTGTATGTCAGTTGTAGTTGTTGTGTTTCTTCTTTGCTTTAGTGATTCTGCTTGTTAACAGCAGGTGTCTATCCATAATCATTTCATTCATCACTTCATTTCTAATTCATTTCAACACTGTGTCTGTAGTATGTACATCTGTAGTAGCATTTATGTCAAACATTACAGTGTAACATTTGGTTTCAGCTTTTTTAAACCCCTGGGATCTGAACAGACTTAAATAATATAACCCTTCTGAAAAGGGTTTTTGTAGCGTGTAAGTGAGTTTCCTGTCATTGTGGGCGTCAGTGCGCAGTAGTAAAGCGCAGAGTCTGTTACTTCAGCAGGAAAAATCTCCAGACTCACATGATTTTTGCTTTTATCAACTTTAGGGACATGGCGAGGAGGAAGATCACTTGTGGATCCCTGTGGATAAATCCACACCAGAAACTCTGGCTTAGATCTTGGAAACTGTCGATACCAGTGTAGGTTAATTACATTTCCCTCATATTCACAGGACAGAGAGACTTTTTCTCCTTCAGATGCGAGTGTTTTGTTTTGCAGTGATGTTATTGACTGTGCCAATGTGTCACCTGTAAATCAAGCATTAAACATTAAATTCAAAGTTTTTTAAAGACATGTAATACAAAGCTCTAACTTTACTGAATGTGAAAATGTCAAAAGAGCAATTAGCAGTAAACATCACTTACTTTTAATCATCATTAACAGAATCAGAGCACAGAGAATCATCATGTTTGTACTGTGAGATGTGAATAAAGTTACAGAGTTATTACTTTACTCTTTCTCAAATCTTCACAGACTCCTCCTATCTGTCTGTGTAACTGCAGTGAATGAGATCACAGTATATAAATGATAACAGCTCTGAATGATCAACATTTGAGATCGAATATGAAAGCAATATAAGTGTAGATTTGAAATGCAGTGCTTTATTTTATTTGTTTAAAGAGACATTAAGAGGCAATAAATGTGTTTATGTTCGGTGGGCCACACAATGATTTAAAATGTTTCTTGTTTTGAAGGGGATTATTTGTTACTTTAAATACTGTTAACCTACTATGATAGTAAACTAAAACAGACAATAAAATGTACATTATGTACATACTATCATAATAATGTCTCATTAAAAACAGAGAGACAAATCTCATGTAAACACAGCTGCTGAATGGGTTAAAACAACAGAAACGGTCAAAGAGCTTATCTCACAGGACTTTACATGTTTGTATATTGTACAGTACAGTAGCATATCACATGCATGTCATACATGGTGAGATCATTGCTGACCTCTTGTGGATAAAGTGTGAAATTGCTCAACATGAAGTTATTTTAAAAACCCAAAACAATCATTTGCAGCATCACTTCAGTATAATCTATGAACGCTTTCAATCTGCAGTCATTATGCATAGTTAGAGTTACATTAAATTAATCTAAATCTAAAGTTATTGGCATAATTATTTTTTTCTGATGCAGTTGAAGTGTTTTTGTATGAGTGTTGAATGTGGTTTAGTCACAGTGGGCTTCAGAGCACAATAATACACAGCAGAATCACTCACATGAAGATCCTGAATCATCAGAGGAACTGACAGTGAAGAAACATTGAGATTTGCATTAAATCTCCTATTGAATTCTTCCTCTTTGTTCTCAGATCCAGAGAATTTCATCAGCATGTATTTGGGAAATCCATTTGTTTTTTGCTGGTACCACAAGAGTGTTGGGTTTGGATAAGTAGTTTTATATGTACAGTTTATTGTCACAGCATCACCTTCAAATGCAGTTTGAAATGTTGTGTGCTGCTCAACAATGTCCAGAGAAACACATTCTAAAACAAAATCAACAAACATATGTTTATACAAACACAAAGAGAAAGAACCCTAAATATAAAAATATCATTAAAGATTCCAGCATTGAATAATGTAACTTACCCCAAAGAAATGTCATTAGGAGAAAAACAACCTTTTGCATGAGCATCTTTATAACTTGAATTTACAGTTGTATATTGAACATCGTATATGTTTGTGAAGTTGTGTCTGTAAACTCATATGTGTTTGAGTCCTGGGAGGAGCCTGTGTTACAGTAAGAATCAATTACTTCCACTACATTCAGTTTACATGTTAGTCATCTTTAATTGCTTTTGCTGATAGATAAAGTGTAGGCTCAGATTTCCCTTCATATTTAAGAACCAGAACTATTAACTCTGCAGATGATCTGATATACTGTATATATCACTGCAGTTTACTCACAGTTACAGTGTAGTTTAATTTTGATTGTGCACAATTGTTTTACAAACACCAAATAATGTACATTTTGCTGATGTTTTATATTATGCAATTCAATAGTATCAGTATTTGTGTTCACAGGCAATTAAACATATGACCTTTTCAGCTGCTATCACAATTCTCTGCCAACTGAGATACAAGAACACGGTCCAATAGTCCAAAATGAAACATCACATTTGCAGATAAAAAGCAACTAAAAAAATACCCAACAGTCAAAAAAAATGGGAAAAATAGTAAAGCAAAAACATGTTAGTGATTTTAACAAATAGATGAATACTGTAGATGAATGGGTTAAAGCATCTTCATAAAAGTGTTGTATGAAGTGGTCAGTACTTTCTAAAAGTGTTGTAGCTGATCAGTAGATATGTGTCATATAGATGTAATGTTGTGTATGATGTTTTTGTACAGTGTTGTTTGTGTTTTGTGTCACTGTGGGCACCAGAGCACAATAATACAGATGAGAGTCTGATAGAGCAGCAGATGAGATCTCCAGATACACACGTTTCTGTTCTTTTACAACACTTGAATATAGACGAAGAGCAGAATCAGATGTGTTTGAATATTCTGTGACTGACAGTAAAAACTCTGGTGTTGATCTGTCCAGATACTGTCGATACCACTGAAGAGAGTTAACAGAAACACCACTACTGATACTGTATTTACAAGAGAGAGTCACATTTTCACCCTCAAATACATGTTTCTCTGAAGACAATGACTCTATTGTATCAGCAAATGAAGTTCCTGTGAAACAAGAAAAGAAACTTTATTAATCAAAATCAAAATTAGGTATGTATTTTTTTATTTGTTTTCTTATATAATTAAAGTGTTTCTTTGACTGAAATAATCTCTTACCAATGTAAAGTTGCATTATTGTCCAGGTAAAGAGAAACATCATGAGATACTGTACAGTGAAGGTGAAAATAACATTAGAAAACTGTACAAACTTCATTCTGTCAGTGTCTCACACACACATCTTTCTATATTTGCTCCACCCACTGCTGATGTGCAATTCATTTACTTCTCATGTAGTCTTGAATTATTTAAACATTTATGTTTTTAGAGATAGATGGCAAGTGAGCACTACTGCCACCTTGTGGTGTAAATGAGACATTGCTAATCAATATTTGATTATCAATATGCAGAGACAGATGTTTAATGACACAACCAATTTTGCACATTTTAATGTCTTGACTATGAATAGGTCATTCTGTTTTTTTTACATTCAGTTTAAGATTGTGGGTACAACCATATTTAATCAATGTAGACAGATTTATTGTCCAAAAACGGGGCACTCACATACCAGGAGCTTGATGGCAAAACTGAATGAAGACACAAGGCCTTAGCATCACCAACCGACCTGTTTGCTCTTCCTGAGCTGAAACATGTTTTTGTACCGAGTTGTTTGTGTTTTCTGTCTGCTGTTTGATTAGTCAAAGTCAAAGTGGATTCTATTATATGTGCAGAACATACAGAGCATTGAAATTCCTGTTTCCCCCAGACCCATGTGAGACACATTACAAGACAGCAGATAAATTATACAGCATATATATAAAGAACAGAGATCGGATGACTGGTTTTGTATGTACAGTGAAGTGTAAAAGCTATCATTCTCTCTTATAGTAATAATAGCACTTAAAGCAAATGTCTCTTTCTGGGAGTGAATTTTAATTCACATACTTTGTAACTTTATATTCAAAGGGTACTCTATATTATGTATATTAGTCACCATAAACTGTATTTATGTTTTTTTATGAACCATAGGACAAATGTATTGAAATAAATATCATTGTAAGAGATGTATGAAAATTAAGATACTTGACTGGACAAATGTATTGAAACGAATATATTATTGTAAGAGATGTTATGTTTTCAAAAGCAGGTTCAATGTGAAAAGAACTGTTAGGGTTTTTGATACTTCCATGTTTTGTATCACTCTCTCTCTCTAGGTCTGATGCAGTTCTTTGAATTTGGTTCGATGTGTTTATCTCCATTCTAAATACCAAACCTGTAAACAGATAAACATTGCTGGTTGTACTATATGAACAGATCAGTTTTATTGTTTCTCCTCCTTTGCAAAATGTTATTTGGTCTGATTTTATCTCCATTCACCAAATGTAAAATTGATTTAAAAAAATGTAAAATTGTAAAAATGTACAATTTTACTGCAAGCACAGAAAACAATTACAGTGACAAAACTGATATCAATGAAACATTTGGATTGAGAGTTTTTTTTCATCATTCACTGATCTTTTGTTTAATCTTGATTAAATAAACAATATACCTGTTGTCATAATGAGAATCAGTAAACAGTATATATTCATGTTAAATAAGATGAAGTCAGTTGTCTGTTGAGTCTTTCAGATCTCTGTGTGTGTATCAGACACTGTGAGTCACTGCAGATCAAATATAAAGACAAACATCAACTTCCTGCTCTGATCTTATTGGATATGAGTGTCAATATTGATCCCATTGTTAATATTAGTAGGTATTACACTATCATCAGTTTAACATATTAAATATATACATTTATTAGGTAACTCGTTTATGAATATAAAGGGCATACAATATATTTACAATGATTTAACATACCATATATAAGATCTGCATTATAATATGTTTTTGACTATCACATCAAATATTAGCATCTGGTTGCCCATTTTACTTTTACCAATAAATAATGTAGCACTTTCTGTCTTATTTGAGTAACTTGGTTAAGTTGACAAACTAGCAGCAGATTGAGTGAACTGAATGAGCCTCTCCATCATTTTATCATCATTGATTTGAAGATTCTGGTTTAAATTAGGAAGAATTTATAAGTTAAGAGCTCTGTTAAAATATGAATATATTTACTAAAAAGAAGATTTGGTGTATTTTATTGCAGATTTTTTTTGCAGTAAACAGTCTGTCGCCCTCTGCTGGTGTTAAACTGTTAACACATGCTGATGAGATCTAGATCTACTGTAGATCTCCTCTACACCACAAATCAGTAGCTCACTTTTTTCTTTTAAATTAGCAGGGAAGGTATTTAACAGTGAATTTATTTAAAAGAAATAAAGATAAAAAAAGTAATATAATCATAAATGAATAAAAGTAATACTAAGTAAAGTAATCTCTACACAGACATGTATAGAAAAATAAAGTACAGTAAAAAGAAAGAAACAGACACATGAGATGAATAAGTGAAGTTCATACAAACATTTATACATATTCATCAGTGCTGGAAAAGGTTAAAAAGAAAAGGAGGGAAATGACAGAATGTCATCAGAAGTGTTTTTGTATGAGTGTTGAATGTGGTTTAGTCACAGTGGGCTTCAGAGCACAATAATACACAGCAGAATCAAACACATGAAGATCCTGAATTATCAGAGGAACTGAATCTGACTTCACTTCAGACTGAAATCTCTCCTGAAACTCAGTGCCATTATCTCCTGCTCCATATGTGCTTCTTCTCAGGATGTATTTAGGAAAGTCATTTTCTCTCTGGATGTACCAGAAGAGATCTGCTGTTTTTGTTGCTGATGTATATTTACAGTCTAATGTTACTGATCCTCCTTCAGTTTGTGTTGTCTGTTTATCTGGCTGAACAACCTTATCCTCTGATCTGCAATCTAAAAGACATAATATATTGTTACTAATTGCGCTATTATAAAAAATGAATTTAAAGAAATGATCCTGACGTTACATACCAAGAACAAGTAATGCAAATATCAACACCTCCAGTTTCATTGTTTGTTCTTCAAGATGATAAAGTGGTTTGTAAGCAGATGATCAGTCAGTGAGAGGAGTTTGTCCTTTAAGCATTCATATAGAGCAGATGTTATATTGTGATGTTGTGACAGCATGTGAGACGCATGTGAAAACAATTTATGCTACATCACGCCCTCTATTGATTCCTTTTGACATTACAAAACATTTAAATGCCACATATTATCTTTATATGTATGTATGTTTGATGATGATTTATTTGTCAGTCCTTTGCCCAATCTAAATGTAATATAGTCAAATCATAAACATTTTATTGTTTAAGTTATTTTGAGTATAAATCATACTTTGTGACATTTCTTTATTACAAAGTCCGGGAAGTCACCTGTAGGAGAAAAAAACTGTTGCAGTGACGCATCTTGTAAATATTATTTTCTTTATTTATCTAGTTCACCAACACAAAACAACAAGCTTTCATGTACATGATTAACGGTTCTTATTCTATATTGCTTTATTGTATATTTTGAAATTAAATATATATATTATATATTAAATTATCTTAACTACATATAGCTTTCAAAGCTATTCAGGGGCCACAAATCCGTAAAAATCATGGGAACGGATTGCGAAAGTGTGGGCACGGATTTTAAAAATTGAGGTTACGGTTTACAAAACAGTGAGCACGGATTGGAAACTCGTGGGCACCTTTGGGAAAAATTGTAGAATCTGTGCGTATGGTTTACAAACTGAGGGGACGAATTACAAAACCTTGACCACAGATTTGCATGTCTTGTTTTTTTCTCCACCAGGTGACCTCGTGGGATCCAAACGTACTTAATCCTAATTTATGGCAAGAAGGAAAAACATCACAAAGATCACATGTAAGTGCCTGTAAGTATATAATAATTCATATTCATTATAAAGTGTGTATGTTTTTGTTTTTGCTGTCATTTAATGATCCTGTTTTAGTCTTCACCATTACAATCTATTACCTTTACTACAGTCAGTATCTTACACATCTTGGTTATGATTAAAACTGTTACTGTAGATGCATCTTTAGCTTTTTACTAGCTGAACCTGCATTTAATATTCAGCAGGTGTTTGATTGTCTGTCTTCTACAGTCTTTGTGGTTTATTTCTGTGGTTTGATTGCTGCTCTTCAAAGCAGTAATTGTGTGTTTCAGTTTTTGTACAGCTTCACATATACTCTGTATCACTGGGCTCTTAAAGCACAATAATATAAAGCTGAATCTGACAGAGTCACAGCGCTAATAATGAGTTCAGTAGATGTATATGATGTTGTCGACTGAACACGAGGATCAGAGGAGCTTCCACTTACTTTAGCCGATCGGGCAGGTTTAAATATTAAATACTGAGGTTCACTGTTAGGAAACTGTCTGTACCAGTAAAGATAAACATAACTGCTACTGGTGTCATATGAACAGCTCAATGTCACAGTCTCCTGTTCTTTCTTTATCATTATTGCTCCTTTATCTGGACCGATCCGGTCTGCAGTCATCACACCTACAAACTAAAACAAAACTTTGAGTGAGGCATGTTGCAAATTATTATTTTTCCTATATTAGTATTTCCTTGGCAGTTTGTACTAAAATTTCTTTGTTATTTTACCTGTAATGATCAGTGAAATGAGAAGCAGGTGTGTGTTCATGTTTCTGAAGTCAGATCAGTTGTGTGTTGATGTTCTCTGTGATGTGAGCTGTTGATTTGTGTTACTGTCAGTCTCTCATGCCTTCACACATAAAACCCATGAAACTTCCTGCAGTCATGCAGTTTTGTGCTTTACAACATCAGGAAAATCAGACTTCTTCTGACCGAGTATGCTACAAAGCTCATGATCCAAGCTTTTGTCCGATACATCAACACATCTGTCATTAATTAACTATTGAAAGCCTCAATCACACCCTCATCTGATCACTCCCCTTCTGAATACCTGTAGCCAACGTATCAAAATAAAGTGTTTGCCACTGGCCTTTAGGACAGAAACTGCACCTTCTTACCTAATTTACTCCCACAGGTGTGTAGCCCTTCACCATCTGTGATCAGTAAATGAACAATGCCTTCTGTTTATACACTTGACCAAACCTTAAAAAATCCTTAACTTTCACTGTGTATCGTTGTTTATAGTTATTAAAAGATATTTAAACACTCTTTAAAACACTTCTTTCCTCGACTCTGTTCTTATTTAAAACTGTACTTATTATTAGCTTTAAAGGCAAAATTAAAATTCTCTCTTCCTCATTTGTAAATGAATGAACTTAAATGATGGAAGAAAAAGAAAAGCATTTTACTGGTTTGTTTTAGAGAAATATACACTGAGGTTTATTTACAATCCCTTTTAAACTTTCTTTATTCTCTTCTGCAATTCAGTATGATATCCAAATGACTTTCAGTCGATGAATTCTCCTTTCTTTTTAATAAATTGTACTGTAGAGAGATATCAGCTAATACTGCAGTAGTGTTACATGATGAAGATGAATTTTATTGTTTGGTCAC